>JARFPJ010000004.1:3812381-5083175 GCA_031010415.1 Talaromyces nanjingensis
AATAAAGATACTAAATAATTAATTTAATATTTATATTTTCTATATTTTATAATTAGCTGATAATCTAGGTCAGAATTAAAATTAGAAATATTATTATTAATATTAATATTTTTTGTTTTTATGATTTTTAGTGTTTTTAGATTAACCTAATTATAATAATACCTTATATTAAGTTTTTCTTTTTTTTTTAAATTTAGAATGAAGTCTATTAGCAACTATTTTTTTATAATATAAGATTTTTTAAATTATAAAATTTATATATTTTATTAAATCTTATTTCTAGTAGGAGTAATAAAGCTTCTAATTCTATAATTTTATATAAAAAAATTTTAAAAATCTCTAATATTTTTCTTAGAGCTAAATTCTGTATTATTTAATATTTATATAAAAATTTAGATTAATTTCTTTATTAAATTAGGACTTTATAATCTATAATTAATATTATATAAACTATATATAATTATCTTATTATTTAAAAAGTTAGATCTCTTTCTATATTAAAAAGTCTTTTTATTTAATAAAAAACTCTAGTTGTCTTAGTAATCTAAGTTTTAATATATTCTTTAAAATTTAGTTTATAATTAAAAATAATTTTTAACTATTTAATATATAGTTTTAATACTATCTTATTTCTATTAAATTCAATCTAAAAATCTTAATTTTCTAGGTTAATTTTTCTAGTTAATAGAAAATAAATTAGTTCTATTTTTTTTTATTAAATTAGATATTATTTTGCTCCCCTTTTTAGATTAAATAAATAATAATTTTTTCGAATTATTATTATTACTATTATGCTTCCATTTTAGAGACCTTGTGCCAGTGACTGAGACTATGTAAGGTCTGCTATTTACTAATTAGAAAATGGGCTTAAGCTAACTAAGATAAATATATAAATAAAAATAGACAAATTTTAAGAAAATAATAAGAGACCTTTTGTAGGCTATTAAGATTAAAATATAATAAAATAAGAAAATAAATAAATATAAGTTATAAATTAAAAAGTAAGAATATTAATTATTCTTCTTCTTTTAATAATATCTATTTTCTTATTGTAATCTTAGTTTTTTTTTTAAATATTCTATTAAGATAGGAATGTGTTGCAAGCTCGGTAATATAGAGAGAGCTAGCTTCATCGAGAAGGCAGTGATACTGGAAATCCAGCAGTATCTGGCTAATGAGAAGTGAACATGTATTTAGTATCTTAGCGCGTAGTCCGCGCTAACAGCCAGAAAAGATAGGTATCTCGTGATTCCCTGGCTTAGGAGCACTTTGAAAGAATTAAATATCTTCACTTATATAATTTTATAGGGCACATCTGTGTGACTATATTTAAGCAACTTCCAAGGTTATAATAATTAAGAGTCTGATATACAACTAATTGAATAATTAATTATTAATAATAAGATGTCTTAATAAGACTAAACTAAGCACCTATTTGTCCCTAAGAACTAGGAAGACTAGGAGTAGGTCTTTCTTAATAAAGCGCGCCACTACGGCCTTATTAACTATATTAAAGGGAAAGAATAGCTCTACGAATGACTGATTATACCAAAGTGTCGTAAACCGGTACTTGTCAAGTATCCAGAAAGAGTAAAGCTCTTCACTGAACGTCAGTTCGGTAGTATTCTGTTATCAAAAGAGTAGGATGCCTAAGAATTATATATAAGAGTCGTGAAGCTTAACTAGTCTATAAGTAATAGTATATTTAAGATTAAACAGTTAATTCAAGACAATAGAATAAAATTAAATATATAATAAATAAGTGTCCTTATATATTCTATTATTATTATAGCTATTATAGAAAATCCTTTAATTTCTATATAATAATTATTATAATAATTATAGCTATTGCTCTAATTCCTATAATATCCTAATTCTAAGATTATAGATAATTCTTTATTCTATTATATATTAATTTCTATAGAGATTAATCTAATCTATTAGCTATAATATTTTTAATCTTCTAATAATCTTCTTCTCTAAAGGCTAGTATTTTAATAGTATAATAAATAATCTATATCTCTTATCTATAATATAGATAATTTCTATTTCTCAAAATACTTATATTATAGTAATAAGCTAACTATATTATTAAAAAAAATTATTTTAAAAAACTTTTTTCTATTTTATATTAAATAATTTGGTATTATTTATTATTTTCTATGCAGTTATTACAGTAAAATTAGTAAGATCTATATAAAAGTAGAATTCTCTAAATATTATAATAAATATATTTATATAAATAATTATTACTATATTAATATATCTATGTTTAACTTAGTTTAAAAGCGTCTTATGAAGGCTTAAGATAAAATAAAAACAGATAAAAAGAAAGCTTATAAAGAGATTATAATTTTTATAACTAGATTTAGCTATCTTTAAAAATAAAAAAAATTATTATGAAAATGTGCTAGTCAATTTATTTAAATAAATATAAAAAATATTAAAAAGTTAGAAAAATTGAAAAAAAAAAAGAAAAAAATTAGTAGAGAAATAAATAAAATAAAAAATAGTATATAAAAAATAAGAATTAATTATATTAATATTTAATTTTAGTAATTCTAATAGCTTAGTTATAGATAATTTTTTTAGTTTATTATCTTTTTTTTTAAATTAATTATTGCTTAATATTTCTGAATCTTATTATAGTAATTTAAATTTATAATAGATTTCTATAAATTATTTTCTAATAAGTATTCTTTTTATCTAATTAAATAGTAGATCTAATCATTTTTTTATTTTTAATTTAAAATCTTTTCTATTTTATATTCTTTATTATTAGCTTTATTATTTTTATTTTTTAGGTTTCTTATAGGTTTTAATAATAATATATAAAATATTAGATGTATACATATTCTTATTAATAATTAAAGTTAATAGTTATTATTTTTAAATTTTTTTATAATTTTAAATGGTTTATATTTAATTATATTAAATTTATTACTTAATTATTTGCTTTTAATATTAAAAGTTTTTAAATCTAATATTTATTATAGAAGATAAACTTTTTTTTTTTTTTTTAAAAATTAATACATCCTTATGCTTTATATTATAGTATTACTTTATTTTCTATTCTATCTATTAGATATCTTTAGATATTATATTATATATCTATTACATATATATTACTTATAAGATTGCTTTATTAGATCTTTTATCTAATGATATAATAATTTATGTTATTTATAAGTATCTTTTTAAATTAGCGAAGTATAGTACTTCTCTAATTAAAATATTTTTTATATTATTAAGTATAAATTGTACTAATAATAATATTTCTATTTAATTATCTTAGTTCTAATCTAAATAGTATTATAAATATTATTTAATTATTTATATTATTTTTTTAATTGATCCATCTATTTGCTAATGATTTATAGTTAATAAACTATATTTAATTCTATATATCTTTATAATTATTTACTAATATTTAGATCTGAATAATTTGTTTTAATCTAAAATAATCTTAATTAGTAATCTAGTCTAATTAAATATTTCTTATATTATAAATATTATATATTATTCTACTATTAAATCTTTTGGTATTAGTTATATGATGATATATTTTATTAATCTATTAATAATAATAATTATATTAGTATATCAAATTCTAATAATTAGACTTTTTAATTCTAGTAATTCTTATATAAAGTTAATTATAATATTCTATTATAAAAGTTCTAATATTTTTAATAGTTATATTTTTTTATAAAATTAATAATTAATTAGCTTATTCCTATTATAATTATTATATTAATTAATATATTCTATGACTTATCTTCTTATATTTAGAAAGTAGTATTATTATTATATTTTTTTTTATAATTCTATTAATTCCTTAGTATTTTTATAGTAGTAGATTATAGTATATTTTAATAATTTCTATAATTATTATTTTTAGAATAAGTATAGATTTATTTTATATAGCTAATCTATCTTACTAAATTACTTTTTTATTTTATATTATAATTATTAATGTTTTATTTTTTTATATTGCTTATACCATTTACTAGTGAAATCTTATTTTATTAATAGTAATTATAATAGTGAGTACTATTTTAGTATTATATTATATTTCATCTATATCTTCTCTTAGAATATTAATTTTTAGCTATTTAAGATTAATTATATAATCTAGACATTAATTTAATATATTTATAATTATATTTTCTTTTTCTTTAATATATTCAATCTAAAAGTTAAATTTTAATAGATATTTAGTTTATTATATCTATCTTTTAACTAATTCTTTTATCATTGTAAAGTATTTAAGATTATAATAATTATTTTTTATAATTATTTCTTTCTTAACTCCTTATAAGTAGTATTTTTATTATTTAAATACTTTAACTATTATAAGTAATTCTTTATTATAAATATTATAATTTTTTTTTACTATAGTAAATTTTCTTAAGAAAAAAATAACTAGTCTTTATTTCCTATTATTATCTAGTTATTTAAGAATAATTTTTAATATATATTCTAATACATCTAGTTATATAAGATATAATCTATCTAGATTATATAGTATAAATATTAGTACTTTTTTAACTAATTCTTTAATATTATTAAATAACTTTTTTTTTTTTTATCTATTTGAATTCAAGGTCTTTTTTAAGAAGTTTAATTATAGATTATGTAATATTAGAGTAATTTTAAAAATAGTATTATATATATCTACTAGCTTTTAAGAATCTTTATACTTTTTTAATATTAGTTAATGTTAGTTAATTTAAAATTATATCTATTTTTTTTAGTTAAATCTTTAATCTTTTTAATATATAAACTATTTCTAAATAGTTAACTATAGTTGTATTAAATTTATATTTCTTAATCTTAAGGATTAATCTTATTTTTATTAGCTTAATTATTACTACTTATATATAGCTATCATATTCTTTAATATTTTTAGAGTAAATAATAATATTATTAAAGTATATTATAATAAACTTATTAAGAAACTTAATTAATATATATATTATAAATCTTATGAATTTAGTAAATAATTTTTTTAAATCTATTAATATAATTATCTATTTAAATAATCTTATATCTATAAGAAATGCTATCTTTTAAATATCTTTTTTAGTAGTTTTTAGGTTATAATAACCTTATTAGATATTAAAGACTGTTATAATCTTTACTCTTTATAATAAATTTCTTTTCTATTCTTAATATAATGCTTTATTTATATTATTAATTGTTTTATTATTTAATACTTAGTAATTAATAACTATTTATTCTATTTTATCTTTTTTTCTTCCTAATCTCTTTTATAGACTTATAAGTTCTTTATATTCTCTTAGTTTAGTTTGTAATACATTATTATTAATTAAAACTATTCTTATTGTTTAATTGATAATAGGGTTTTATTCTTATAACTATAACATTTTTAATACTATATTATAGCTGGTCATCACTATAATATCAAATAATATTATTATAGTATAGAGCTCTAACTTTAAAAGTACTAGTTCTATCTTTATTTGGTATCTTTATATTATAGATTTTCTATCTATTCTTATAATAGTAATTTACTATATTATTTTATATTATTTAATTTATAGCCTTATTATAACTTTAAGGTTTATATGATTTTCTATTACTTCTAAGTCTAATAGTATTTATAGTTTGATCTTATTAACTTCTACTAAGATAATAATTATTTAATATTCTAGATTTACTACTACTATAATTAGATACTTTTTATAATATTAATCTATATAGCTTTATACTGCTTAAATATATTCTTTTAAATAGCTTATAAATAGTCTATCTTAATAGTATTAGCAAAATATTACTTGATATTATTTATTAGATAGATTAGAATATACTAGATATCTACTCTCTTTATATATATATTAGCATTCTAGGTTTTCCTAAGAGCATATAAATTTTAATTATAATATAATATCTAATGTTTTTAGAAATTATTAATTAATCCTTTTACTAAGGTGGTGAAATTTATATCTATTATTATAATAGATTGTCTAATAAACTTTACTGTGTATATATTCTTTTAAGTTTAGGAAGTATATATAGATATAATTTAATATATATTCTAGTTATCTATTGTATAATTAATATTTATTTGAGTTCAAGATTTATTTATAAATTATCGCTAGAATTTTATTATTATATTTATGTATTAGATATTCTTAATTAGTCTATTTATAACATTTTAAATATTACTATATATATTCTTTCTATATGTATTAAGATTCTTCCTAGCAGACTGCTTTTATAAGTATACAATTATATAGATTATCTCTCTAATTCTATAATTTCTTTATTTTTTTTTTTAGTAAACTATATTATATTATAACTATAGTTGCTTTTATATATCTTTTTATTATATGTTTCTTTATATATGCAGTTATTCTTTTATGTATAGCTTGATTCTCTTTTTATTTATTTATAGAGTAGGTTACTTTTTCTTTATAATTCTATAAATTATTTTTTAATTCTTTTATAAGAGTCTAGATAAGATTTTTTTTATTCTTAATTTAGGTTTTTATAGCTTATTATCTTTTTACTATTATTCTAAAATGCTAATTGAGCATGAAATAACTCAATTAATAAGAAATTTTTATAATTAATACTCTTATTGCTATTTTCTAGTATCTTGTCCTCAAGATATCTATTTTTAGGTGATTTATTCTATATCTCATGGCTCTAGTTATTCTTTAAGACTATATAATGAGTGTCCTTATATATAATTATAGATGCTTAGATTTCTATATCTTAGATATTTTATATAGCGCTTTTTATTTTTATTGTCATTTTTTATTATATTATTAATATGATTTCTTATTTCTAAGCTTCTTTTTGCATTTCTTTTTATTTAATTATTATTTACTATTTTAGAAATCTCTTCACCTCTTATAAATCCTTTATTTTTTCTTTTCTAACTCGCTTTTTAAGTATTTCTATTACTTGTTGCCTTTATTTAGTCTATTCTCAGATTTAATCTCATTTATATTGTTCTAGTAATTTATTGTTGGTTTTTAAGTTTTTTTTGGTGCTGTTCTTATCTGGGGTGTATATATAGATAGCTATTATAATCTATTATTATTATTCTTAGTTGGCTGTTTCTTAGACTTTTTTTAACTTTTAATATTTATTTGCAAAATATTCTGATATTTTATAGTTAAAGTAGGCTTTTTTTTTAATTAATTTATCTTTTTCTTTTTTTGTAAGGATTGTATTTATTTATATAATAATATTACTATCTCAATTATATTATTCTTAATATAATTCTTGTAATTTTTTTTTATTTATTCTAGATATTCTACTATATTTTTTTTAAGCTTAGAATTCTTATTTCTTTTATTTAATCTTAAATAATTTGTTATTAATCTTGACTATAGTTTTAATAAACTTATTAAACTTATTTAAGCGATCTATCTTAATAAGTTTAAACTAAACTTTTTTTTTAAATATGTTCTTAAATAGTCTAATAAGAGTATTATTATTATAATCTAATAGTGCTATAATCTATTTAAATCTTATTATAAGCTACTAAGCTAATCTAGTTTAATATAAAAAATATAGCTATCTTTTAGCATTTCTAACTTTGTTAATATTTTTAAATACTTTAATTAGTTTAATCTTAAAGTTTTTATAATTTATAAAGATTATTTTAATTAGGTTATCTTACTCAGCTTTATTATTAATGATATAGTAATTATTAAGTATAGATTATATCTATTCAGCTGCTTCTTTAATAAGGTATAATATAATAAAGATGATTTTACATTTATTATTCTTAATCTTATTTTTATCAATATATATTTCTATATTAATAAGAAATATTTTAAGCTTTAATTAAATTCTATTAAAAGTTATAGGCTTTAGTATTTTTATTTTAAACTATTCATTAATATTAGTAGTGCTAATTAAGGTTCTTATTATTTAAGCTTTAAGCTATTTAATATAATTAATTTAATTCTTATTTAACTTTTTAAATATTTAAATATAGCTATTAAGTTAGTTAATATAATCTTCTAGCTATTTAAGCTATTTTATTAGATTATACTTTTCTTCTTCTATTTTACGCTAAGATTGCTTTACTTTACTAGGGATTAAAGAAGATCTAGGTGCGTTTAGTGCTATAATATTTTTATATATAAGACTTCTCTTTTGATATAAGGGTCTTAAATTATCATAAATTAATACTTATTAAGTATTTAGAAAGAGTAAAGCTCTTTACTAAATATTAATTTAGTAGTATTTTATTATTAAAAGGGTAGGATGCCTAAAAATTATATATAAAAGTTATAAAGCTTAACTAGTCTATAAGCAATAATATATTTAAGATTAAATAGTTAATTCAAAATGATAGAATAAAATTAAATATATAATAAATAAGTGTTCTTATATATTCTATCATTATTATAGCTATTATAGGAAATCTTCTAATTTCTATACGGCAATCATTATAGTAATTATAGCTATCGCTCTGATTTCTATGATATCTTAATCCTAAGGTTGTGGATAATCCTTTATTCCATCGTGCATTAGTTTCTGTAGGGATCAGTCCAATCTATTGGCTGTGACATTTCTAATCTTCTAACATAAAGAAGCTAGAGAGTGTCAGAAGATTAGAAACATCACAGCCAATAGATTAGGCTAATCCCTACAGAAGCTAATGCACAAAGGAACAAAGATTATCCATAATCTTAGGGTTAGAGTATCAGAGAAATTAGAGACATTTTATAATAGCTCTAATAAATGTATTAGAGAATAGTAAGATATTCTATAATAGCTATAATAATAATAAAATATATAAGGATACTTATTTACTATATAATTAGTTTATTTTATTATCTTTAATTAACTATGATAACTTAAGTATATATTTTTTTATTAAATAAAATATTTAGTTTGTCTTATTTTTTTAAGATTTTACACTTATATAGCCTTTTATATATTAAAATATATTAATTTTTTCTATTAATATAACTATCCTAATTATACTCTAATAGTATTAATTAAAATTTTTAATAATTAAAGACTTTTATTACAAAAAAGAAGTCTTATATAAGAATAATTAAGTTATAGTATTTAATATACTTAGACCTTCTTTAATCTCTATTAAAGTAAAGCAACCTCAGTATAAAATAGAAAAAGAAGAATATAACTTAATAAAATAGTTTAAATAATTAAAAGGTTATATTAATTAACTTAATAGCTATATCTAGACACTTAAAAAGTTAAATAAAGAATAAGTTAATTATATTAAATAGCTTAAAGCTTAAATAATAAAAATCCTAATTAGTACTACTAATATTAATAAAAAATTTAAAATAAAAATACTAAAACTTATAATCTTTAATAGAACTTAATTAAAATTTAAGATATTTTTTATTAATATAGAAATGTATATTAATAAAAATAAGATCTAAAATAAGAAAAGTAAAATTATCTTTATTATATTATATCTTATTAAAGAAGTAGTTAAATAGATATAGTTAATATTTAATAACTATTATACTACTAATAATAAAAATAATTAAAATAATCTAATAAAAATAATCTTTATAAATTATAAAAACTTTAAGATTAAGTTAACTAAAGTATTTAGAAATATTAATAAGATTAAAAATACTAAAAAATAGTTATATTTTTTATACTAGACTAGATTAATTTAGTAACTTATAATAAGATTTAGATAGATTACAGCACTATTAATTTATAATAATAATATTCTTATTAGACTATTTAAGAATATGCTTAAAAAGAAATTTAATTTAAACTTATTAAAATAGATTATCTAGATAAGTTTAATAAGTTTATTAAAACTATAGTTAAAATTAATAACAAATTATTTAAAATTAAGTAAAAGAAATAAAAATTTTAAGTATAAAAAAAGTATAATAAAATATCTAAAATAAATAAAAAAAGACTATAAAAATTATATTAAGAATAATATAATTAAGATAGTAATATTATTATATAAATAAATATAACTCTTATAAAAAAAGAAAAAGATAAGTTAATTAAGAAAAAAACTTACTTTAATTATAGAATACTAGGACATTTTATAAATAAATATTATAAGCTAAAAAAGAACTCTAGATTAGCTAATTAAAGATTATAATAATAAGTTATAGTAGCTATTTATATATATATCCTAGAAAAAAGTAATACTAATAAATACTTAAAAACTAATAAAGAATTACTAGAATAATATAAGTAAAGAATATAGTAATAAATTAAAAAATAAAGAAAATTATAAAAAAAAATCTAATAAAGAAGAATAATAATAAAGATAAAAAATACTATAAGAAATATTAATAATATAGAAATCTAAGTATTTATAGCTATATATAAGAATATTTATTATATACTTTTAAAAAAATAAGCAAAGCTATAAAATATAGAATTAATTATCTAAGAATAATTATCCTAAAGGTTATAAACTAGATAAAGAAAAACTAGAAGATAGTAATAAGAATATTAATTATAAAAATTTTTTATTAATTAAGTTATTTTATACTTAATTAGCATTATAAAGTAATAATAAAGAAATAATAAATTAACTAACTAAGTATTAAGACTAAAAAAAACTTTATTTAAATTCTTATAAAAAGATTAAAAAATAACTTATAAAAATAAAATAAAGATAAACCTAAATAGAATATACTAATAAATACAATTATGCTTAGAATAAGATATATAATAAAAAAACTTATAAAAGTAATTATAACTATAATATAATATAAATTATTAAAAAAAAGATAAAGAAATTATAGAATTAAAAAAATAATCTATATAATTATATACCTATAAAAGTAATCTATTAGGAAAAATCTTAATATACTTAGAAAAAGTATATAGAAAGATATAAAAAATATTATAAATAAATATATTAAAACTACTTAACATATAAATAAAATAATAAAATCTTAGCAATAATTTATAAGAAGATATCTAAATTAAATAAATATTAATTATATAGTAGATAATTAAGATATATACTAAATTATATTTATTGTCAGAGAATCCGAGAAACTACAGCCAATGAATCAGAAACCCATGCACGGAAACTAATGCAAGATGGAACAAAGGATTATCCGTAACCTAAGGGTTAGGGTAACAGAGCGAACAGAGCTCGGCTCTGTTCGAATGACAAGCTAAGCAGAGCGATGCTCTGATAGCTCTGTTGACGATGGAATATATAAGGACACTCATTTACCATGTAATTAGTTTTATTCTATTGTCTTTGATTAACTGTGATAACTTGAGTATACGTTCTTCTATCGAACAGGATATTCAGTTTGCCTTACTTCTTTAAGACTTTACGCTCATACAGCCTTTCGTACATCAGAATATATTAACTTCTTCCGTTAATATAACTATCCTAGTTATACTCCGACGGTATCGACCGAAGTTTCCGACAATCAAAGACCCTCATTACGAAAGAGAAGTCTTAACCAGCGATCATCATGGCCAGTCAACAGCAACCAGCTCCCCCACGAGTGCAGAATCGTCCAGCCGCCCCAACTCCATCGACTTCCAGTGGAGGAACAACCACGACAGGTAGTGACAATTCTGGACCGACCCCAGCTCAGATGGCAGAGGCTATCGCAACATTAGGACAACGCATCATTGAGTTAGAGGCACAGCGTGCCAACCACTCAGTTGTCAAGATAGGAAAGGTTGAACCATTCTCAGGAGAACGAGGAACTCTCAAGGTGTTCTTGGCACAGCTACGCATCTACTTCAGCAACAATGCCAACCGAATTGTATCCGAGCAAGACAAGGTTCTCACAGCATCTAGCTTCCTTACTGGAGAAGCAATGAGATGGTTTGCACCCTATGTTACCGATCGAATCGAAACCGCCAACGATGATCAACTTGAACCTGAAACCGCCCTTATGTTCAGCAGCTTTGCTTACTTTGAAGAGAAGCTTCATCAGCTGTTTGGAACTGTCAATGAAGAACTCGACGCAACCCACCGGATTAAGAACATCAAACAATATGGATCTGTAGGAGACTACATTTCAAGATTTCTTCAGGTATCAGGATATCTCAAATGGAACGATCAGGGACTACGAGATCAGTTCTACGACAATTTGAAAGACAATGTGAAGGATCGTATTTCACAAATCATACCACGACCCGATACGTTCAAGAAAATGATGGAAGCAGCGTCACAGATCGATATGGCGCTATACACGCGACGTATGGAACGAGGAAATTACCAGCATCGACCGAGACAACAAGCTAACACGTCCCAGAAGAGGACTAAGGACCGAGACGGTGATGTTATTATGCAAATGAATGCTACGCTAACTAAAGAAGAAAAGAAAAAACTAATTGAAAAGAAAGCCTGCTTCAACTGTGGAATACCAGGACATTTTGCAAACAAATGTCGCAAGCCAAAGAAGAACTCTGGATCGGCCAACCAGGGATCACGACAACAAATTGCAGCAGCCATCCACGTATACACCCCAGAAGAAAGCAGTACCGATGAATACTCAGAAACCGATGAAGAATTACCAGAACAATACAAGCAAGGAATACAGCAGCAAGCTGAGAGACAGAGAGAATTACAGAAACAGATACGGCAAGCATTGGACACGCCTATGGACCAAGAAGCACCAAGAAGACGACAAATGAAAAGGATCAGTATGGATCAAGAAGAAGAAATCGCGACAACGATACAACGAAGAATGACAACGAAGATGAAAAGCGCTATACGAAATGTCAATGACATAGAAATCCAAGCACCTATGGCCACGCACGAGGACGCTCACCGCATGCTTTCGAGGAATAAGCAGAGCCATGAGGTACGGAACCGATCACCTAAGAACAGTTATCCCGGAGGTTACGAACCAGATAAAGAAGAACCGGAAGATAGCAGTGAGAGCACTGACTATGAAGATTCCTCACTGATTGAGTCGTTTCATACTCAATTGGCGTTGCAAGGTGGTGACGAAGAGGCAATAAGTCAGCCAGCCGAGCATCGAGACCAAAAGAAACCCCACCTGGACCCCTATGAAAAGATTAAAGAACAACTCGCAGAAATAAGACAAGGACGAGCTCAACAGGAATATACCGACAAAAGCGATTGTGCTCAGAATGAGACGCACAACAAGGAAACCTGCAAGAGTAACCGCAGCTACAACACAACATGGGTTACTGAAGAAAAGATAAACAAATTACGGAACCAGGGAGATGACCTATGCAATTGCATGCCTGTGAAAGCAATCTGCTGGGAAGAATCTCAACACACTTGGAAAGAACACATAGAGATGTGCAAAAAATGTCACGAGTGGACATACCGAAATTGCCCAACACATGGACAGAGCAACAAAATCCTAGCGACCATTTACGAGAAAATATCCAAATCGAATGGACATCGACTATGCAGTGGACAATTGGGACATGTACCGAATTGCATTTGTATGCATTACCCCAATCTAGGAGGATGTATGCATAATGAGGTACATTGGACAACGTGCTACGACGATGGATGTGAGTTCCACCACCTCAGCAAGAAAATCAACCAGTGGTTTCCGAAAACACCAGGCATTGCTCTACATGCAAAGTTTACATGCCCTCAAGAAACCCCGGAATGCCAGTGTGTATATGAGGAAAGCGGACATCCAGCACATTCAGATTTACCTAAGCAAGAATGCCATGCAGTGTTCTGTCAATTCCACCACGATGGACTTTTCGTGAACCCCTTAGAAGAACACGTCCGAGCAGTACAGAGCTACATGGATCGACATCAGACGAAGCACCTGATCGCAGCGACAATTAACCCAAGATATCGAACGATCATTATCTTGGCAGAAATCAAGGAAACGAAGCTACGAATACTTTTGGATTCAGGAGCTACCGGAAATCATATGAGCCCCGATATAGCAGACAAGTTACAACTCCGATACCATGAGACAAACCAATGGACCGAGATTGTTAGCATCAACGGAGAACCGATCATGGAAGGATATAAGAAGAAAACGGAACCAATTCTTATGTCATCAGGACCATATGTTACGACAATTTCATTCGACATTACAGCAATAACCGGATACGACGCAGTACTAGGAATGCCATGGTTACAAGAGCAAAACCCAGTTATTGATTGGACAACTGGAACAGTTTCTATTGACAACCGAATCTTACGAACCAAGTTAGGAGAATACGAAGAACTCACGAGCTTACGAGAAGGATTGGGGAATAACCTTCCACAAGCAGGGCTGAAGAGAAATGCCAGCTCAGGTGAACAAGAGGTGCAGAAGGTGATGCAGCCTACTAGGAAACAGACAAATGAAACACCGCAGGAGCGACCTGCAAAAAGAGAAAAAACGACACAGGAGCGACCTGTACCACAGCCGCAGACGCGACCAAAACCAAAGGAAATTTATGAACAAGAATTGAAAGAGGTACTTGCGAAGTTACCTAAGAAGTACTACGACTTTATCGAATTATTTGTGAAAAAAGAATATCGATTACCGAATCACGAGAAAGAATATGAAGCACGAATACCATTGAAACCAGGATTTACACCGCCTTCAGTCAAGCAGCAGCACAAATCACGAGATCAGCTGGAATTAGAAAACAAGTTTGTCAGAGAATTCCTAGCCGCAGGATACATACGCGAAGGACGAGGACCAGCCTCAAGCAGACCAATGTTTGTGCCAAAGAAGGATGGAACAGAACGACTAGTTATTGATTACCGAGCACTGAATAACGGAACGATTGATGATGCAAACAAGGCACCGCATCAGGAACAGAAAAGAGATCTGTTGCAAGGAGCAAAGATCATGACAGTCTTTGACATCCAATGGGGTTATTACAACCTAAGGACTGCCGAAGAAGATATCTGGAAAACAGCATTCCTTACGGATATGGGATTATTCGAATGGGTAGTCGCACCAATGGGTCTGAAAAGATTACCTGCAGAATTTGCAAGATTCATGACGCATGTGTTAATCAAGTTTCTCAACAAGTTTGTTGCAGTATACTTTGATGATATCATTGTTTACTCTAGAAACGTTGAAGAACATGATAGCCATGTACGAGCAGTAATGACCGAGCTAATGAAAGCAGGATTGACCCTCAAGATCAAGAAATGTGAATTCGACACGACCACAGTCAACTATTTAGGAATGATTTATACACCAGAAGGATTGAAGATTCAACCAGAAAAAATGGACGCAATATTGAATTGGCCAACACCGACATGTGTTAAGGACGTTCAAGGATTTTTAGGAGCAAGTGGATATGTCAGACGATATCTTCGGAATTACTCTGAGATCGCCCGACCTATGACTGAACTGCTCAAGAAAGATCTTGAATTCGAATGGACCGAAGAAAGAGAAGAGTCATTCAACAACGTCAAGAAATTAGTCAAGAAAGCACCGATACTTATGCTACACAACCCAGACAGACAGAATTTGATACGACCAGACGCATCAGGATATGCATTAGGAATTGTTCTCGAGCAGCCAGACGACGATGGAAAATGGAGACCCGTTGCCTTCTTCTCAAGAAAATTCACCACAGCAGAAAGGAACTACGACGTTCACGACAGAGAACTACTTGCGATAGTCGAAGCATTCAAACAATGGAGACACTATCTACAAGGAGTTAAGGAAGAAACAATTGTGAAAAGTGACCATCATAACCTCAAATACTTTACGACAACGAAAGAATTAGTTGGACGACAAATACGATGGGCCGAATATTTATCAAAATTCAAGTTTCGGATTGAACACATCAAAGGAAAAGAAAACGTTATTGCAGACGCCCTCAGCAGAAGACCAGATTACGCTATAGGTCTTGAACAGCCAAAAACCAACATTCTGAAAGAAGATAAGGATGGTATACGATATAACACCAAAGCAGTACTCGCCGCTGCAATCACTGTTACCAACTCAGGATTTCACCAGCGAATGACAGACGCCACCAGCAAAGATAAGACGCTTATGACAGCATTGGAAAATAAAGAAGCGACACTACAGAAAGGATTAGCTGTATGGAATGGGTCCATACTTGTCCCAAAAACAATGATCACAGAAATTATTAGAACGCACCATGATCCACCACTACAAGGACACCAAGGAATCGACAAAACTATGGAAAAGATACAACGACAATACTATTTCCCGAATATGAGAAGACAAGTTACGGAATACATCAGTCAATGCGACAGTTGCAACAGAAACAAGCCAATTAACCATCGACCTTATGGAAAAATGCAACTACCGGAAATACCAAACAAGCCATGGGAATATATTACAGTCGACTTTATACAAGGGTTACCAGAATCGAAGGATCCAATTACCGGAATTCGATACACCGACGCAATCGTTATTGTTGACAGATTAACGAAATATGTCATCATACGACCAACGCCGAAGGATTTAACAGCAGAACAATGTGCAATACTCATGCTACGAGAAGTATTTAGCTGGACTGGATTGCCAACCAAGATTATATCGGATCGAGATAAGCTATTCAGGTCAAAATACTGGCAGACAATTACCAAGGCATGTGGAATTGAACATAGGTTATCAACTGCAAATCACCAACAAACAGACGGACCAACCGAAAGAATGATACAGTTTATTGAACAGCATTTACGACACTATTTGGATTGGAACCAAGACAATTGGGTAGAGATGCTACCATTGGCACAATTTGCATTGAATAACGCAAAAAATACCTCGACAGGAGAAGTACCACACTTCGCCAATCTAGGGAGATACCCACGAATGTCATGGACTTCTATATCAACGGATGGAAGCTCCAATGAAGCGATATTACAGGCAGTACATATGCAACGGATGCATACAACAATGTCTAAAGACATTCAATGGGCAGAACAAAGAATGAAGCGATACTACGATATGAAACGCGAGGACGCGCCAACCTTACAAAAGGGAGAGAGAGTTTACCTTCTACGACGAACACCAGGATCAAAAAATTTCAATATTAAAACAAAACGACCGAGTAACAAATTTGACGCAGTCAAATACGGACCATTCAGAATTGTGAAGAAACTCGAAAACGACAATTATCAACTCCAACTACCGACAAGAATGCGCATACACCCAATATTTCATATATCGCTATTGGAACCAACGAAAAACCCGGAAAACGGAAACGACGAAGCAGACGATGAAGAATACGAAGTAGAAAAGATCCTAGATCGCAAACAAGAAAATGGTCAGATCTACTACTTGATTAGATGGAAAGGATACTCACCAGAAGACGATTCATGGGAACCTGTCACGAATTTGAATTGCCACGACAAGATTCAGGAGTACCGAACGACAATTGGTTTGGAGCAGAAAAAGAAGCAAGCCAGGAAGAATCATCCAAGACCAGGCCGTTGGAATCGCCGGAATTAAGCATTGACACAATTAGCTCTTGCTCCTTGCGCGCTGCCTCTAGTTTTGCACGCTCTTCTGAAGCCTTCCGTTCTTCCTCCTCCAGCCTTTTCCTTTCCCTCGCTTCTTCCTCTTCTTCCAGTTTTTCCAACTCTTCAACATCCTTTATATCTGTTTGAATGAATTGACCAGCACACTTTTGAAGAAGTTTTCGTTGCTTTTCAAGACGAAGAAGCTTGGCTAGTGTTGCCTCGCGATCCTCGTCTAATTTTTGTTGCGCCGCAAGCAACTTCTTCCATGCAAGATCGGATGAAGCCATTTCAACGCACTTACACCGACCGTCACGAATGCACTCACTGCAACGCTTTGAGATTTCGGATTTTATGCACTTTTTGTCTTGTTGAGAGCAACGTAGGCAAGGAATCGCAAGAATAACGCCGGATTGCTCGACCCGTTCGCGAAGGTTATGTTTATTGATGTTTTGCTTTGACGACATGGTTAGCTCATCACCACAAACACGAGCATTTTGAAAAACAGAAAATACCTACGCCGCAGATGGGAGACACCGACTATTTATTGAGCTGTCGAGACGCCAGCCTTTAGAGGAGGGGATTGTCAGAGAATCCGAGAAACTACAGCCAATGAATCAGAAACCCATGCACGGAAACTAATGCAAGATGGAACAAAGGATTATCCGTAACCTAAGGGTTAGGGTAACAGAGCGAACAGAGCTCGGCTCTGTTCGAATGACAAGCTAAGCAGAGCGATGCTCTGATAGCTCTGTTGACGATGGAATATATAAGGACACTCATTTACCATGTAATTAGTTTTATTCTATTGTCTTTGATTAACTGTGATAACTTGAGTATACGTTCTTCTATCGAACAGGATATTCAGTTTGCCTTACTTCTTTAAGACTTTACGCTCATACAGCCTTTCGTACATCAGAATATATTAACTTCTTCCGTTAATATAACTATCCTAGTTATACTCCGACGGTATCGACCGAAGTTTCCGACAATTTATATATACTATCCTAACTTAAGAGGATATATATATAATAAAATATATTAGATAATATACTATAATAATAGATATAAATTCTATTATCTTAGCAAGAAAATTAACTAGTAATTTTTAAAAATATTAAATATTATTTTATATGCAAAGTTTATATGTCTTTAAAAAAACTTAAAATACTAGTATATATATAAGAAAAATAAATATTTAATATATTTAGACTTACTTAAATAAGAATATTATATAGTATTTTATTAATTTTATTATAAAAGACTTTTTATAAACTTTTTAAAAGAATATATTTAAATAGTATAGAGCTATATAGATTAATATTAATAAAAGCACTTAATTATAGTAATAATTAATCTAAGATATTAAATAATTATTATTTTAGTAGAAATTAAAGAAATAAAACTATAAATATTTTTAGATTTAAGAGCTATTAGAAATTATATAAATCTTAATATAGTAGATAAATTATAATTTAAATATTATAAGATAAATTAATAGACTAAAATTATTAAAATTAATAAAGAGCTAATTATAGAAGAATATAAAAAAAAAATAAAATTAATTCTTATATTATTAAGACTATATATTATAATAATTTTATTTAATATTATAATAATAATTAGATATAATATAGTACTAAAAATACTATAATTATAAGAATAAAATCTAGTTATTAATTAAATAACTAAAATAATTTTTATTAATAATAGAATCTTACAGATTAAGTTAAAAGAATATAAAGAATTTATAAACTTATAAAAAGAATTAAAAAATAACTTTTTATAAATAAGATTAAAAAGAAATACTAGCTTAAGTAAATAAAAAATATAGAAAATAATATAACTTATTAAAAAATAAATAAATAAAATATAGTAAAGGCAACTTATAGAAATAAAATAAATATAATTTAATAAAATAATTTAAAAGTAATCTAAACTAATAATATAATTAAAACTAAAAGAAATTTATAAATAAGAATTAAAAAAAGTATTTATAAAGCTACTTAAAAAATACTATAATTTTATTAAATTATTTATAAAAAAAAAATACTAATTATTAAATTATAAAAAAAAATATAAAGCATAAATATTATTAAAATTAAAATTTATATTATTTTTAATTAAATAATAGTATAAATTATAAGATTAGCTAGAATTAAAAAATAAGTTTATTAAAGAATTCCTAGTTATAAAATATATATATAAAGAATAAAAACTAGCTTTAAGTAGATTAATATTTATATTAAAGAAGAATAGAATAAAATAAATAATTATTAATTATAAAGTACTAAATAATAGAATAATTAATAATATAAATAAAGTACTATATTAGGAATAGAAAAGAGATTTATTATAAAAAATAAAAATTATAATAATCTTTAATATCTAATAGAGTTATTATAATCTAAAGATTATTAAAAAAAATATTTAAAAAATAATATTTCTTATAGATATAGGATTATTTAAATAGATAGTTATATTAATAAGTTTAAAATAACTTTCTACTAAATTTATAAGATTTATAATATATATATTAATTAAGTTTCTTAATAAGTTTATTATAATATATTTTAATAATATTATTATTTACTCTAAAAATATTAAAAAATATAATAGCTATATATAAGTAATAATAACTAAGTTAATAAAAATAAGATTAACTCTTAAAATTAAGAAGTATAAATTTAATATAATTATAATTAACTATTTAAGAATAATTTATATATTAGAAGAATTAAAAATTTAATTAAAAAAAATAAATATAATATTAAATTAACTAATACTAATATATATTAAAAATATTTAAAGATTTTTAGAAGTAAATAGATATATTAAATAATATGTTTAAAATTATTTTAAAATTATTTAATCTATAACTAAACTACTTAAGAAGAATTTTAAATTTAAATAAATAAAAAAAAAAGAAAAATTATTTAATAATATTAAAGAATTAATTAAGAAAGTATTAATACTTATATTATATAATTTAAATAAATAAAATTTAATATAACTAGATGTATTAGGATATATATTAAAAATTATTTTTAAATAACTAAATAATAAAGGGAAATAGAGATCTATTATTTTTTTTTTAAGAAAATTTACTATAGTAGAAAAGAATTATAATATTTATAATAAAGAACTATTTATAATAGTTAAAGTATTTAAGTAATAAAAATATTATCTATAAAAAATTAAGAAAAAAATAATTATAAAAAATAACTATTATAATCTTAAATATTTTATAATAATAAAAGAATTAATTAAATAATAAATATAATAGGCTAAATATTTATTAAAATTTAAATTTTAAATTAAATATATTAAAGGAAAAGAAAATATTATTATAAATATTTTTAATAGAAAATTAAATTATATTATAAATTTTAAATAACTAAAAACTAATATTTTAAAAAAAGATAAAAATAATATATAATATAATACTAAAGTAATACTTATTATTATAATTATTATTATTAACTTAAAATTTTATTAATAAATAATAGATATTATTAATAAAGATAAAATATTTATAATAATATTAAAAAATAAAAAAGCAATACTATAAAAAGAATTAATTATATAAAATAAATCTATACTTATCTTAAAAATAATAATTATAAAAATTATTAGAACATATTATAATCTATTATTATAAGAATACTAAAGAATTAATAAAATTATAAAAAAAATATAATAATAATACTATTTCTTAAATATAAAAAAATAAATTATAGAATATATTAATTAATATAATAATTATAATAAAAATAAGCTAATTAACTATTAATTTTATAAAAAGATATAACTATTAAAAATATTAAATAAGCTATAGAAATATATTATAATTAATTTTATATAAGAATTATTAGAATTAAAAGATTTAATTATTAGAATTTAATATACTAATATAATTATTATTATTAATAGATTAATAAAATATATTATTATATAACTAATACTAAAAAATTTAATAATAGAATAATATATAATACTTATATTATAAAAAATATTTAATTAGATTAGATTATTAACTAAAATTATTTTAAATTAAAATAAGCTATTTAAATTAAAATACTAGTAAATAATTACTAAAGTATATAAAGTTAAATATAAATTATTAATTATAAATTACTAATAAATAAATAGACTAATTAAAAAAATAATATAATTTATTAAATAATATTTATAATACTATTTAGATTAGAATTAAGATAATTAAATAGAGATATTATTATTAATATAATTTATATTAAATAATATAAAAAATATTTTAATAAAAGAAGTACTATACTTTACTAATTTAAAAAAATATCTATAAATATTATAAACTTTTATATTAATAGATAAAAGCTTTAATAAAATAATATTATAAGTAATATATATATAATAGATATATATTATAATATCTAAAGATATTTAATAAGTAAAATAAAGAATAAAATAATATTATAATATAAAATATAAAAATATATTAATTTTATAAAAAAAAAAGAGTTTACCTTTTATAATAAATATTAAGATTAAAAAATTTTAATATTAAAATAAAATAATTAAATAATAAATTTAATATAGTTAAATATAGATTATTTAGAATTATAAAAAAATTTAAAAATAATAATTATTAACTCTAATTATTAATAAAAATATATATATATATTTAATATTTTATATATTACTATTAGAATCTATAAAAAATCTAAAAAATAAAAATAATAAAGTAAATAATAAAGAATATAAAATAAAAAAAATTCTAGATTATAAATAAAAAAATAATTAAATCTATTATTTAATTAGATAAAAAGAATACTTATTAAAAAATAATTTATAAAAACTTATTATAAATTTAAATTACTATAATAAGATTTAGAAATATTAAATAATAATTAATTTAAAATAGAAAAAAAGTAAATTAAAAAAAATTATTTAAAACTAAACTATTAGAATTATTAAAATTAAATATTATTATAATTAACTTTTATTTTTTATATATTATTTTTTATTTTATTTATTTATTTATTATTTTTTATTTTATTTATTTATTTATTATTTTTTATTTTATTTATTTATTTATTATTTTTTATTTTTTTTTTCTAATCTTTTTAACTTCTTAATATTTTTTATATTTTTTAAAAAAATTCTCTAGCTTATTTCTTTAATAATTTTTACTATTTTTAAAATTAAAGAATTTTAATTAAGATCTATTTTTCTTTTTTTAAAAAATATTTTTATATTTTAATAAAATGCTTCTATACTAATTAAAAAATAAATATTTTAATATAATAATAATTTATTATATAAATATATTTATTATAATACTTTAAGAATTTAATATAAATATATATCTTTCCTAATTTATTATAATACTTATAAAAAAAGATATAGATAATATTAAATTATTCAATCTATAATAAAAGTATATTTTTTAAAATTATTTTTTTTAATAATATAATTAGTTTAGTACTATAATATAAATATTTTTAAAAAATAAAAATTATTTATATTATAGAAAGAAGATATAGATTATTTATTATATTATTAAAATACTAGTCTTTAAAGAAGAGAATTATTAGAAAATTAAAAATATTATAATTAATAAATTAGACTAATTTCTATAGAAGCTAATATATAAAGAAATAAAAATTATTTATAATTTTAAAATTAATGTCGGAAACTTCGGTCGAACACCATCAGAGTATAACTAGAATAGTTATATTAATAGAAGAAGTTAATATATTCTGATATATAAAAGGCTGTATAAGCGTAAAGTCTTAAAGAAATAGAACAAACTGAATATCCTATTTAATAGAAGAACGTATACTCAAGTTATCATAGTTAATCAAAGATAATAGAATAAAACTAATTATATAATAAATAAGTGTTCTTATATATTCTATTATTATTATAGCTATTATAGAATATCTTACTATTCTTTAATACATCTGTTAGAGCTATTATAGAATATTTCTAATTTCTTTAATACTCTAATCCTAAGACTATAGATAATCTTTATTCCTTTATATATTAGCTTTTATAAGGATTAATTTAATTTATTAGCTATAATATTTTTAATCTTTTAATAATCTCCTTCTTTAAAGGCTAGTATCCTAATAGTATAATAAATAATCTATATCTCTTATTTATAGTATAGATAATTTCTATTTTTTAAAATATTTATATTGTAATAATGAGCTAACTATATCATCAAAGAAAATAATCCTAAAAAATATACTTTTATTATAGATTGAATAATTTAGTGTTATTTATGTCCTTTTTTATAAGTATTATAGTAAACTAGAAAAGATATATATTTATACTAAGTTCTTAAAGTATTATAATAAGTATATTTGCATAATAAATTATTATTATATCAAAATGCTTATTTTTAAGTTAATATAAAAGTATCTTATTAAGGCATAAAAGCATCTTTAAAAAGAAAAAGAATAGGCTTTAATTAAAATTCTTTAATTTTAGAAATAGTAAAAGTTGCTAAAAAAATAGACTAATAAATTCTTTTAAAAAAATATAAAAGATATTAAAGAGTTAAAAAAATTAAAAAAAAAAAGAAAGAATAAAAAATAATAAATAAATAAATAAAATAAGAGATAGCGTGTAAAAAATAAAAATATTAATTATATTAATACTTAATTTTAGTAATTCTAATAGTCTAGTCTTAAATAATTCTTTTTAGCTTATTTCTTTTTCTATTCTAAACTAATTATTATTTAATACTTCTAAATCTTGTTATAATAATTTAAATTTATAATAGATTTCTATAAATTATTTTCTAGTGAGTATTTTTTTTATTTAATTAAATAATAGATCTAATTATTTTTTTATTTATAATCTAAAATCTTTTTTATTTTATATTCTTTATTATTTACTTTATTATTTCTATTTTTTAGATTTTTTATAGGTTCTAATAGTAATATATAAAATATTAGATGTATATATATTCTTATTAATAATTAGAATTAATAATTATTATTTTTAAGTTTCTTTATAATTTTAAATAGTCTATATTTGACTGTATTAAATTTATTATTTAATTATTTTATTTTAATATTAAAATTTTTTAATCTTAGTATTTATTATAAAAAATAAATTCTCTCTCTCTTCTATAAGATTAGTATATTCTTATATTTTATATTATAATATTACTTCATTCTTTGTTCTACCCATTGAATATTTTTAAATATTATTATATATATCTATTATATATATACTATTTATAATATTACTTTATTAAAGCTTCTATCTATTAATATAAAAATCTATAATATTTATAGATATCTCTTTAGATTAGTAAAATACAGTATTTCTTCTATTAAAATACTTTTTATATTATTTAATATAAATTATATTAATAGTAGTATCTCTATCTAATTATTTTAATTCTAATCTAAATAATATTATAGATATTATTTAATAAATTATATTATTCTTTTAATTAGTTCATCTATTTATTAATAATTTATAATTAATAACTTATATTTAATTTTATATACTTTAATAATTATCTGCTAGTATTTTGATCTAAATAGCTTATCTTAATCTAAAATAATCTTAATTAGTAATCTAGTCTAACTAAATACTTCTTATAGTATAAATATTATATATTATTCTACTATTAAGTCCTTTAATATTGGTCGTATAATAATATATTTTATTAATCTATTAATAATAATAATTATATTAGTATATTAAATTCTAATAATTAGATTTTTTAATTCTAGTAATTCTTATATAAAGTTAACTATAATATATTCCTATAGCTTGCTTAGTATTTCTAATAGTTATATTTTTTTATAAGATTAATAATTAATTAGTTTATTTTTATTATAATTATTATATTAATTAATATACTTTATAACTTATCTTCTTATGTTTAAGAAATAATATTGTTGTTATATTTTTTTTATAGTTTTATTAATTTCTTAGTATTCTTATAATAATAAATTATAATATGCTTTAATAATTTCTATAATTATTATTTTTAGAATAAGTATAGATCTATTTTATATAGTTAATTCTTTCTATAGTATTATTTTCTTATTTTTTAATACTATTATAAATATCTTATCTTTGTTAATAATATTTATCATTTACTAATAAAATTTTAAGTTAGTAATAATAATTATAGTAATAAGTACTATTTTAATATTATATTATATACTATTCTTATTTTCTTTTAGAATATTAATTTTTGATTATTTAAAATTTATAATATAGTCTAATCTTTTGCTAAAGATATCTATAATAATAATTTTTTTTTTCTTAATATATTCTATTTAAAACTTGAACTTTGATAAGTATTTAGCTTATTATATTTATTATTTAACTAATTTCTTTATTATTATAAAATATTTAAGGTTATAATAGTTATTTTTTATAATTATTTTTTTCTTAATTCTTTATAAATAGTGTTTTTATTATTTAAATATTTTAACTATTATAAATAATTCTTTATTATAAATATTATAATTTCTTTCTACTATAATAAATTTTTTTAAAAAGAAGATAATAGGTCTTTATTTTTTTTTATTATTTAATTACTTAAGAATAATTTTTAATGCATATTCTAATATATCTAATTGTATTAAATTTTATTTATTTAGATTATATAATATAAATATTAATACTTTCTTAACTAATTTCTTAATATTATTAAATAACTTTTTTTTTTTCTATTTATTTGAATTCAAGATCTTTCTTAAGTAGTTTAATTATAGGTTAAGCAGTCTTAGAGTAATTCTAAAGATATTATTTAATATATCTATTTACTTTTAAAAATCTTTAAATATTTTTAATACATATTAATATTAGCTAATTCAATATTATATTTATTTTTTCTAATTAAATTTTTAATCTTTTTAATATATAGATTATTTCTAAATAATTAACTATAATTATATTAAATTTATATTTTTTAATCTTAAGAGTTAATTTTATTTTTATTAACTTAATTATTACTATTTATATATAACTATTATATTCTTCAATATTTTTAGAGTAAATAATAATATTATTAAAGTATACTATAACAAACTTATTAAGAAATTTAATTAATACATATATTATAAATCTTATAAATTCTATAAGTAATCTTTTTAAACCTATTAATATAACTATTTATTTAAATAATCCTATATTTATAAGAAATATTATTTTCTAAATATCTTCTTTGATAATCTTTAGATTATAATAACTCTATTAAATGTTAAAGATTATTATAATTTTTGCTTTTTATAATAGATCTCTTTTCTATTTCTAATATAATACTTTATTTATATTATTAATTATCCTATTATTTAATATTTAATAATTAATAATTATCTATTCTATTTTATCTTTTTTTAATATAAATATTAATTTATTTAAAGCTAATTCTTATTCTTTATATATATATCCTATAGCTAGGAATTCTCTAATAAACTTATTTTCTAATTCTAGCTAATCTTATAATTTATATTATTGCTTAACTAAAAATGATATAAATCTTAATTTTAATAATATCTATGCTTTATATTCTTTCTTATAATTTAGTAATTGATATTCTTTCTTTATAAATAGTTCAATAAAGTTATAATATTTTTTAAATAGCTTTATAAGTACCTTTTTTAGTTCTTATTTATAAATCTTTTTTAGTTTTAATTATATTTATAGTTATAGTATAGATTACTTTTATATTATTTTTTCTTTTTTTATAGATTACTTTTATAGTATTTTATTTATTTATTTTTTAATAGATTATATCATCTTCTATATCTTTTATTTATTTAAGCTAGTATTTCTCTTTAATCTTATTTATAAAAGATTATTTCTTAATTCTTTTTATAAGCTTATAAGTTCTTTATATTCTTCTAACTTAATCTATAGGATCTTATTATTAATAAAAACTATTCTAGTTATCTAATTAATAACTAGATTCTACTCTTATAATTATAGTATTTTTAGTATTATATTATATCTAGTTATTACTATAATATTAAATAAGATTATTATAATATATAGTTCTAATAATATAAAAATTAATTCTATTTTCTTCTTATATTCTTCCATAATTAATTCTCTATTAATATTAATAATCTTAGTCCATTAGTTTATCTTATAGTATTAGAGTTATAACTTATTCATTATATTAAAATTTATATAATTTCTAGTAGCTCCTAAATCTAAAAGTATTTATAGCTTTATTTCTTTGATTTCTGTTAAGATAATAATTATTTAGTATTTTAGATTAATTATTATTACAATTAAATACTTTTTTTAGTATTAATCTATATAGCTTTATACTACTTAAATATATTCTTCTAAAGGATTCATAAAAAATCTATTATAATAATATTAATAGAATACTATATAACATTCTTACTTAGATAAATCTGAATATATTAAATATCTATTTTTTTTTATATATATACTAGCATTCTAGGTTTTCTTAAAAATATATAAACTTTACATATAAAATAATATCTAATATTTTTAAAAATTATTAGTTAATTTTCTTACTAAAATAATAAAATTTATATTTATTATTATAGCATATTATTTAATATATTTTATTATGCATACATCCTCCTAAATTGAGATAATATATGCAAATATAATTTAATATATATCCTAATTGTCCATTACATAATTAATATTCATTTAATTTAGATATCTTTTTATAAATTATCACTAGGATTTTGTTATTTTGTTTATATATTAAATAGTTTTAATATATTTATTTATAATATTTTTTATATCTTTCTATATATTCTTTTTAAGTGTATTAAGATTCTTCTCAGCAGATTACTTTTATAAATATATAATTACATAGGTCATCTCTCTAGTTTTATAATTTATTTATTCTTTTTTTAATAATCTATATTATATTGTAGCTATAATTACTCTTATAAATTTCTTTATTATATGTCTTATTCTAAGCATAATAACATTTATTAGTATATTTTTATTAAGTTTATTTTTATTTTATTTCTATAAATTATTTTTTAATCTTTTTATAAGAGTCTAGGTAGGATTTTTTTTAGTTTTAATACTTAACTAGCTAATTTATTATCTCTTTATTACCACTTTATAATGTTAATTAAGTATAAAATAACTCAATTAATAAGAAATCTTTATAGTTAGTGCTTTTATTATTATCTTTTAATTCTTCTTTATCTAATTCATAATCTTTAGAATAATTGTTCTTAGATGATTAATTCTATATTTTATAATTCTACTTATTCCTTGAAAGTATATAATAAGCATTCTCATATATAGCTATAAGTGCTTAGATTTCTATATTATTAATATTTTATATAGTGCTCTTCATTCTTATTATCATTCTTTATTATATTATTATTATAATTTCTTTTTCTTAATTTATGTTAATTCTTTTTATCTATCATTTTTTTAATATTTCTTAGTTTATAGGTGTGTTTAATACTTATTATATCTATTTTTATAATTCTTTCTATTTTTTAGCTTGCTATTATATTCCTTACTTATATCATTTTAGTAATTCTTTATTAATTTTTAAGTATTTATTAGTACTGCTTTCTTCTAGGGTATATATATAGATAGCTATTATAATTTATTATTATTATTCTTGATTAGCTGTTTCTTAGATTTTTTTTAATTTTTAATATTTATTTGTGAAATATCCTAGTATTTTATAATTAAAATAGACTTTTTTTTTAATTAGTTTTTTCTTTTTTCTTTAGTTAGTATAGTATTTATTTATATAATAATATTATTATCTTAATCCTTAGTCCTTTTCTAAGACGTATTAGCTTATTATCTTAATTAATATTAATAATTTCCTTATTCTATATATTATATATGCAATACTATATTAATCTATAATACTGCTTTTATCATTTTCTTAAACATATTGGGTCATAGTATAATTTATGAAATGTGGTCTTTCATATTATTTTTTAAATTATTATAGAACTGATCTTGTAATCTCTAATCATTCTATTTAAAATATTCTAATATTTAAAAAAATTTTACAATATAGTCTCCTACAGACTTATACTACTTAATATTCTTAATCTAGTAGATTACATTAAATTCTTTATTAATAATTTTAAATAGCTAATGAAATTTCTCTTTAAAGTAGATAAAGCTGCTAAACATAAAAATAATTTTAGATTTAAATTAATCATTATTAGCAGCTTTAATTTAATTAGTAATATAGAATATAAACTATCTTATTACTTCTCTAATAAAGAAGCTAAATATTATAAAAACCTTGTCTTACTTAGATATAATTTAGTTGATATTGTTACTGAAGTAAATATATAGCTAAATTAAAAACATTTTAAGGGTTCCTTATTCTCTTAAGAATGATTCAATCTTATCAATCTTAATAACTAAATAGTTAGCACGCTAGGCCTTTAATTTAATAATATATTATTCTAAAGCATTAATAGCTTCTACTATTTATATCAAAATTAATATAGAATTGTTATTACTTATTATTATTATTCCTCTATTAGAAGTTAATAGAGTTAGAATAATTAAATAAGTCTATACTTATAAAAAGATTAATTACTATTAACTAGCTATAATAATTACTAATTAAAACTTCTCTTTCATAATAAGAGTCTTTAATTATTAGAAACTTTAATTAAACACCATTAGAGTATAACTAGAATAGTTATATTAACAAAAAAAATTAATATATTCTGATATATAAAAGACTATATGAGTGTAAAGTCTTAAAGAAATAAAGCAAACTGAATATCCTATTCAATAAAAGAATATATACTCAAGTTATCATAGTTAATCAAAGATAATAGAATAAAACTAATTATATAATAAATAAATATCCTTATATATTCCATTATTATTATAGCTATTATAAAATACTTTGCTATTCTCTAATGCATTTATCAGAGCTATTATAGAATGTCTCTAATTTCTCTGATACCCTAACCCTAAGGCTATAGATAATCTTTGTTCCTTTATGCATTAGCTTCCGTAGGGATTAGCCCAATCTATTGGCTGTGACGTTTCTAATCTTCTGACAATTAAGATATTAGAAAAATTAAAAATATTTTATAATAGCTTTAATAGATATATTAAAAAATAATAAGATATTTTATAATAGCTATAATAATAATAGAATATATAAAAATACTTATTTATTATATAATTAATTTATTTTATTATTTTTAATTAACTATAATAACTTAAATATATATTTTTCTATTAAATAGAATATTTAGTTTATTTTACTTTTTTAAGACTTTATGCTTATATAGCTTTTTATATATTAGAATATATTAACTTCTTCTATTAATATAACTATCCTAGTTATACTCCAACAGTATCAACCGAAGTTTCCGACAGAGAGAGAGGAATTCGCACTTAATAAAAATACAACTACTTAAAGATTAAAGACTGAGATTATGAATAGATTTATGATAGTAAGAACAAGATAGAAGGAAGATATAATCTATTATTTAATATTAAATACTATATATAAAGAACAGTAATATGGCCTTTAAGAACTTGATAGCTATATAGAGAAGATAATGAAGTAGTTATATAAAACTTTCTTTTTCTAGAATATCTTTAGACCTCTTAAAAAGTATAAAAATCTAAAAATATAATTTAGCCATAATAAATATACTATTATTTATGAGAATAAGAAGTTTTATAATAATGCATTCATTGTAATGAGTTTATGGCCAAGGAATCCAGAAGCTTGGATCTCTAAATGGGAGAAAGCTATATAGAGAATAAAAGCTTATAATAAAATATTTATATAGAATCTAGTAAATTAAGTAGAGAAATTCTTCAATATAGTTAAAGGATTTATTTTGAGATAGGTTTAAATAACATAACTAGCCTTTTTAAAACAGATTCAAGACGGCTCACTAGATTATAAGGAAATAATGAAATAGTTCAAAGAACATATCGATACAATACCTAACACCATGAAACGTAGCACAGTGCAATGAGATATTGTTGGAAACTTCGGTTGACACCGTCAGAGTATAACTAGGATAGTTATATTAATAAAAGAAATTAATATATTCTGATATATAAAAGGCTATATAAGTGTAAAATCTTAAGAAAATAAAGTAAACTAAATATTCTATTTAATAGAAGAATATATACTTAAGTTATTATAGTTAATTAAAGATAATAGAATAAAATTAAATATATAATAAATAAATATTTTTATATATTCTATTATTATTATAATTATTATAGAATATTTTATTATTTTTTAATATATTTATTAGAGCTATTATAGAATATTTTTAATTTTTTTAATATTTTAATTTTAAGATTATAAATAATCTTTATTTCTTTATATATTAATTTTTATAAAGATTAATTTAATCTATTAGCTATAATATTTTTAATCTTTTAATAATTTTCTTCTCTAAAAACTAATATTTTAATAGTATAATAAATAGTCTATATTTTTTATTAATAATATAAATAATTTTTATTTTTTAAAATATTTATATTATAGTATTAAGCTAATTATATTATTAAAAAAAATAATTTTAAAAAATATATTTTTATTATAGATTAAATAATTTAATATTATTTATATTTTTTCTTATAAATATTACTATAAATTAAAAAAGATATATATTTATATTAAATTTTTAAAATATTATAATAAGTATATTTATATAATAAATTATTATTATATTAAAATATTTATTTTTAAATTAGTATAAAAATATTTTATTAAAATATAAAAATATTTTTAAAAAAAAGAAAAATAGATTTTAATTAAAATTCTTTAATTTTAAAAATAGTAAAAGTTATTAAAAAAATAAACTAAAATATTTTTTTAAAAGAATATAAAAAATATAAAAAATATTAAAAAATTAAAAAGATTAAAAGAAGAAAAAAATAAAAAATAATAAATAAATAAATAAAATAAAAAATAATATATAAAAAATAAAAATTAATTATATTAATATTTAATTTTAATAATTTTAATAATTTAGTTTTAAATAATTCTTTTTAACTTACTTTTTTTTTTATTTTAAATTAATTATTATTCAATACTTCTAAATTTTATTATAATAATTTAAATTTATAATAAATTCTTATAAATTATTTTTTAATAAGTATTCTTTTTATCTAATTAAATAATAGATTTAATTATTTTTTTATTTATAATTTAGAATTTTTTTATTTTATATTTTTTATTATTTATTTTATTATTTTTATTTTTTAGATTTTTAATTAGTTCTAATAGTAATATATAAAATATTAAATATATATATATTCTTATTAATAATTAAAGTTAATAATTATTATTTTTAAATTTTTTTATAATTTTAAATAATTTATATTTAACTATATTAAATTTATTACTTAGTTATTTTATTTTAATATTAAAATTTTTTAATTCTAATATTTATTATAGAAGATAAATTCTTTTTTTTTTATAAAATTAGTATATTTTTATATTTTATATTATAATATTATTTTATTTTTTATTCTATTTATTAAATATTTTTAGATATTATAATATATATTTATTATATATATATTATTTATAATATTACTTTATTAGAGCTTCTATCTATTAATATAAAAATTTATAATATTTATAGATATCTTTTTAAATTAATAAAATATAATACTTCTTTTATTAAAATACTTTTTATATTATTTAATATAAATTATATTAATAATAATATTTTTATTTAATTATCTTAATTTTAATTTAAATAGTATTATAAATATTATTTAATATATTATTCTCTTAATTAGTCTATTTATTTATTAGTAATTTATAGTTAATAAATTATATTTAATTTTATATATCTTTATAATTATCTACTAGTATTTTAATTTAAATAATTTATTTTAATTTAAAATAATTTTAATTAGTAATTTAGTCTAACTAAATATTTTTTATAATATAAATATTATATATTATTCTACTATTAAATCCTTTAATATTAGTTATATAATAATATATTTTATTAATCTATTAATAATAATAATTATATTAGTATATTAAATTTTAGTAATTAGATCTTTTAATTTTAATAATTCTTATATAAAATTAATTATAATATATTTTTATAGTTTATTTAATATTTTTAGTAATTATATCTTTTTATAAAATTAATAATTAATTAATTAATTTTTATTATAACTATTATATTAATTAATATATTCTATAATTTATTTTTTTATATTTAGGAAATAGTATTATTGCTATATTTTTTTTATAATTTTATTAATTTCTTAATATTTTTATAATAGTAGATTATAGTATTCTTTAATAATTTTTATAATTATTATTTTTAGAATAAGTATAGATTTATTTTATATTATTAATCTATTTTACTGAATTACTTCTTTATTCTATATTATTATTATAAATATTTTATTTTTTTATATTGTTTATACTATTCGCTAGTAAAATCTTATTTTATTAATAATAATTATAATAGTGAGTATTATTTTAATATTATATTATATCTTATTTTTATTTTCTTTTAAAATATTAGTTTTTAGTTATTTAAGATTAATTATATAATCTAGATATTAATTTAATATATTTATAATTATATTTTTTTCTCTTTGATATATTTAATTTGAAAATTAAACTTTAATAAGTATTTAATTTATTATATTTATTTTTTAACTAATTTCTTTATTATTATAAAGTATTTAAGATTATAATAATTATTTTTTATAATTATTTTTTTTTTAATTTTTTATAAGTAGTATCTTTATTACTTAAATATTTTAATTATTATAAGTAATTTTTTATTATGAATATTATAATTTCTTTTTATTATAATAAATTTTTTTAAGAAAAAGATAAATAGTTTTTATTTTTTATTATTATTTAGTTATTTAAAAATAATTTTTAATATATATTTTAATGTATTTAGTTATATAAAATATAGTTTATTTAGATTATATAATATAAATATTAATATTTTTCTAATTAATTTTTTAATATTATTAAATAATTTTTTTTTATTTATTTAAATTTAAGATCTTTTTTTAAGAGTTTAATTATAAATTATATAATATTAAAGTAATTCTAAAAATAATATTAAATATATTTACTAATTTCTAAAAATCTTTATATTTTTTTAATATTAGTTAGTGTTAGTTAATTTAAGATTATATTTATTTTTTTAATTAAATCTTTAATTCTTTTAATATATAAATTATTTTTAAATAATTAACTATAATAGTATTAAATTTATATTTTTTAATTTTAAAGATTAATTCTATTTTTATAAGTTTTATTATAATAGCTTGTATATAACTATTATACTCTTTAATATTTTTTAAATAGATAATAATATTATTAAAGTATACTATAATAAACTTATTAAAAAATTTAATTAAAACATATATTATAAATCTTATAAATTTTATAAATAATTTTTTTAAGCTTATAGATATAATTATTTATTTAAATAATCTTATATCTATTAAAAAGATTATTTTTTAAATATCTTCTTTAGTTATTTTAAAATTATAATAATCTTATTAAATATTAAAAATTATTATAATTTTTATTTTTTATAAAAGATCTTTTTTCTATTCTTAATATAATATTTTATTTATATTATTAATTGTTCTATTATTTAATGCTTTATAATTAATAATTATTTATTTAGTTCTATTTTTTTTTAGTATAAATATTAATTTATTTAATACTAGTTTTTATTTTTTATATATATATCCTATAGCTAGGAATTCTTTAATAAATTTATTTTTTAATTCTAGTTAATTTTATAATTTATATTATTATTTAATTAAAAATAGTATAAATCTTAATTTTAATAATATTTATGCTTTATATTTTTTTTTATAATTTAATAATTAATATTCTCTTTTTATAAATAGTTTAATAAAATTATAATATTTTTTAAATAACTTTATAAGTATCTCTTTTAATTCTTATTTATAAATTTTTTTTAATTTTAATTATATTATTAGTTTAGATTACTTTTAAATTATTTTATTAAATTATATTTATTTTATTTTTATAAATTACTTTTATTATATTTTATTTATCTATTTTTTAATAGATTATATTATTTTTTATATTTTTTATTTATTTAAATTAATATTTCTTTTTAGTTTTATTTATAAAAGATTATTTTTTAATTCTTTTTATAAGTTTATAAATTTTTTATATTCTTCTAATTTAATCTATAAGATTTTATTATTAATTAAAATTATTTTAGTTATTTAATTAATAACTAGATTTTATTCTTATAATTATAATATTTTTAGTATTATATTATATCTAATTATTACTATAATATTAAATAAAATTATTATAGTATATAGTTTTAATAATATAAGAATTAATTTTATTTTTTTTTATATCCTTTTATAATTAGTTCTTTATTAATTCTAATAATTTTAGTTTATTAATTTATTTTATAATATTTAAATTATAGTCTATTTATTATATTAAAATTTATATAATTTCTAATAGCTTCTAAATCTAAAAATATTTATAGTTTTATTTTCTTGATTTCTACTAAGATAATAATTATTTAATATCTTAGATTAATTATTATTATAATTAGATATTTTTTCTAATATTAATTTATATAGTTTTATACTACTTAAATATATTCTTTTAAAGAGTTTATAAAAAGTCTATTATAATAATATTAATAGAATATTATATAATATTATTATTTAAGTAAGTCTAAATATACTAGATATCTATTTTTTTTATATATATATTAGCATTTTGTATTTTCTTATAGATATATAAACTTTAAGTATAATATAATACTTAATATTTTTAAATATTATTAATTAATTTTTTTACTAAAATAATAGAATTTATATCTATTATTATAATATATTATCTAATATATTTTATTATGTATATATTCTTCTAAATTAGAATAGTATATATAAATATAATTTAATATATATTTTAATTATCTATTATATAGTTAATATCTATTTGATTTAGATATTCTTTTATAAATAGTTATTAGGATTTTATTATTATATTTATATATTAAATAGTTTTAGTATATTTATTTATGATATTTTTTATATCTTTTTATATATTTCTTTTAAATATATTAAGATTCTTTCTAGTAAATTGCTTTTATAGGTATATAATTATATAGATTATTCTTTTAATTCTATAATTTTTTTATTTTTTTTTTTAATAATTTATATAGTATTATAGCTATAATGATTTTTATAAATTTCTTTATTATATCTCTTATTCTAAGTATAATTATATTTATTAGTATATTTTTATTAAATTTATTTTTATTTTATCTTTATAAATTACTTTTTAATTTTTTTATAAAGATCTAGATAGAATTTTTTTAATTTTAATATTTAGCTAGCTAATTTATTACCTTTTTATTATTATTTTATAATATTAATTAAGTATAAAATAATTTAATTAATAAAAAATTTTTATAATTAATATTTTTATTATTATTTTTTAATTTTTTTTTATTTGATTTATAATCTCTAGAATAATTATTTTTAGATGATTAATTCTATATTTTATAGTTTTACTTATTTCTTAAAAGTATATAATAAGTGTTCTTATATATAGCTATAAATATTTAAATTTTTATATTATTAATATTTTTTATAGTATTTTTTATCTTTATTATTATTTTTTATTATTAGATTTTTTTTTATAGCTTTTTCTATTTTTTAGCTTGCTATTATATTTTTTATTTATATTATTTTAGTAATTTTTTATTAATTTTTAAATATTTATTAGTATTACTCTCTTTTAGAGTATATATATAAATAACTATTATAATTTATTATTATAATTTCTAATTAGCTGATTTAAAGTTCTTTTTTAATTTATAATATTTATTTATAAAATATTCTAATATTTTATAGTTGAAATAGGCTTTTTTTTTAATTAATTTATCTTTTTTTTTATAAGAATTATATTTATCTATATAATAATATTACTATTTTAATTATATTATTTTTAATATAATCTTTATAGTTTTTTTTTATTTATTTTAAATATTCTATTGTATTTTTTTTATATTTAAAATTCTTATTTCTTTTATTTAATTTTAAATAGTTTATTATTAATTTTAATTATAGTTTTAATAAACTTATTGAACTTGTCTAGGTAATTTATTTTAATAAATTTAAATTAAATTTTTTCTTTAAGTATATTTTTAAATAATTTAATAAGAATATTATTATTATAAGTTAATAATATTATAATTTATTTAAATTTTATTATAAATTACTATATTAATTTAATCTAGTGTAGAAAATATAACTATTTTTTAATATTTTTAATCTTATTAATATTTCTAAATATTTTAATTAATTTAATCTTAAAGTTTTTATAATTTATAAAGATTATTTTTATTAGGTTATTTTAATTATTTTTATTATTAATAATATAATAATTATTAAATATTAATTATATCTATTTAGCTACTTCTTTAGTAAAATATAATATAATAAAAATAATTTTATATTTCTTATCTTAAATCTTATTTTTATTAATATATATTTTTATATTAATAAGAAATGTTCTAAGCTTTAATTAAATTTTATTAAAAATTATAAGCTTTAATATTTTTATTTTAAATTATTTACTAATATTAGTAATACTAATTAAGATTTTTATTATTTAAATTTTAAGCTATTTAATATAATTAATTTAATTCTTATTTAATTTTTTAAATATTTAGATATAGTTATTAAATTAATTAATATAATTTTTTAGTTATTTAAGCTATTTTATTAGATTATATTTTTTTTTTACTTTATATTAAGGTTGCTTTGCCTTAGTAGAGATTAAAAAAATCTAAATATATTAGATATTATAATTTAATTATTTTTATATAAAATTTTTCTTTTATAATAAGAGTTTTTAATTATTAAAAACTTTAGTTAATATTATTAGAGTATAACTAGGATAGTTATATTAATAGAAAAAGTTAATATATTCTAATATATAAAAGGCTATATAAGTATAAAGTCTTAAAAAATAAGATAAACTAAATATCTTATTTAATAAAAGAATATATACTTAAGTTATTATAGTTAATCAAAGATAATAGAATAAAACTAAATATATAGTAAATAAATATTCTTATATATTCTATTATTATTATAGCTATTATAGAGTGTTTTATTATTTTCTAATATATTTATTAAAGTTATTATAGAATGTCTCTGATTTCTCTAATACCTTAATTCTAAGATTATAGATAATCTTTATTCCTTTGTGTATTAGCTTTTATAGGGATTAGCCCAATCTATTGGCTGTGACGTTTCTAATCTTCTGACAGATATATTTCCAATATATAATGGTCAAAACAACCAAGAGGAGAATTAAAAAAATAATAATAATTAAGAAAGGGGTAGATATTAGAGTAGAAAAGCCTTAAGAGCACTAAAAAGGAAGAATAACTTAGAATATGAGAAATCATTAACTCTAGCTACTCCTCGATTTCTATTGTATACAGGATGCAGGAGAATATACTATAGTAGCTTATAGAAATATTTCTATATCTTCTAATACCTAGCACTAGAAGGGTGGACGCTATATTCTAAAGTTCAAAGATATTGCGAGGAATAGTTAAAAAGCAATATAAAGCTTGTTAAGGAGGTTAAGAAGCTTAAGGAAAAGTATATTAAGTTGAAATTATTAAATAAATATATCAAAGAAGAAGAGTAACTAGACTATAAGATTAATTATTATAAGATAGTTATCTTCTAAATCAAATTTGCAGCTGTATTAGCTATAATATCTAAATATGTTCTTAAACTCTTTGTAATTCTTAACTCTAGAGCTATAATATATATTTTCAATAACCACAGCCGCTTTATAAATTATTAAAGAGCAATATATGGAGATTTCTTATAGACTAGAAAAGACAAAATCAAGATTAAAAAATATAAAAAAGTTAATATATGTATTACAGATTTGAAAGGAAGGAAGTAATAGTTATGATTATATAATATTACTTACTATAAAGAATTTATAACAAATATAGTGTCACTATGTATGCTTTTAAAGTCTAGATATTAGTAAGATTAAAGCATAATGCTAGACTGCTTATAAAGGGCTAATAAAAGCCTAGTAACAATTATTCAAGATATATTTAAGTAATATATTCTTAAATATATATTAAATAAGAGTAATATATTAAAGGTAGAAATAGCCTTATATACAAAGAAGCATAATTTATATATTAAAAGGGCTACACTACATAATTCAATTAAGAAGTAGTATCTATAGTTAAGTCACTCTAGCTCTTAAGTATTAGAGCATCTAGCTAGAGCCTCTTAAGGTATAAAAATCACTAGACTTATAGAACAGAAAGATATCAAAAAGAGCAAATAGATATAAACTTATAAATATAATAGATGCGGCCAAGGAAAAGCCTATTATATTATATGAAGAATATCTTACAATCTACTAGGAGCTCTAGAAAAGTAATTAGCACTAGATTTTCATGATTTTAAGAAAAGTATAATCAAAGGCTTTATTAGCATTATACTTATTACTAATTGCTTCTTTTAATTTATATAGGACTATACTGTAACTAATATACAAGAAAAGACTATTCTAGCATATTTAAAAGACCTACTTAGATATCTAGAAAAGTAATACAACATTAAATTAAAGATTATAGAGTATGATAATACAATCTTTTTAAAGCATAAAGAAGTTAAAAAATAATTATAGAAAGATTTTATTATTATTAAGCCTTTATTACTATATATTTAAGCACTTAACAGAGCCGCTAAACACTTAAGGGGTATAATAAAGATGAAAGGATGTACTATATATATAAAATTCTCTCATAATATATAGCTAGAGGTGAATAGAATAGTAGTTTATTTTTATAACTAAACACTAATGTATAATTTAAATTAAAAATTATTATATAAAGTCTTTTATACATTTTTAATCCATTGAAATAGAAAAGTAATATCTAATAAAAAGCTAGAATAAGATTATCTTTATATATATGATTTAAAAGTCTTTGCTTTAACAATATTATATATAAAAAGCGAGTAGAAGCTCTTAAGGCATAAATCTAGAGCCTAGATAGGATATCTTATTAGATATAACTCTATAAATATCTATAAAATATAGAATCTAGTAATAAAAAAGATTATCAGCACTTAGAACGTTTTCTTTAATAAAGATAGCGTTTTTAATAGAAAAATTGAGACATTATATAATAAGTTAGTAATAATTATAATTAATAAGATTACTAACCTCTTGAAGCAGATTAGTGTGAAAGAAGATTATAATTTAATAATTAATAAAATTATTAAGCTTATTTAGATGTAGAAGGACTCTATATTTTAATTTAAAGAATTAAATAAAGAAAAAATTACTAATATAAAGTTTATATTTCTTAATAAAGCAATAGATGATAAGCTGTATAATAATTCTATATTAGAAAATAAAGATATTAGAATAGATAAGAATTCTAAAGTCATTTTTAGAGGCCCTAATAATTATAATAAAGAGATTATTAACTTCAAAGATCTTTTTAAATAGGGAATATTTATAAATAAATAAGAGGTATTATCTATAGCAATAAACAATCCTTAAGAAAATAATAAAAATAATAAGATTTTAAAAGATATTAAAGTTTATTTAATATTACTAAATACCTCTCCAGCAGCTCTTATAAATGCTATAATATAATTTTAGAAAGATTAACCCTTTAGCTAAGAAAGACACCCTACTAATTTTTTATTATTATAGAAAGTAGCGTTTAACACTAGCACTATAAATAAATCTATTGATATAGTTAATAGAAAGGTAATCAACCATTTCTTAGTGAGATAGATAATGTATTCAAAAACTAGCTGTTAGAAACTATAAGATGAGCCTAGCCTTAAAACTAAAGCATATATAAATTATATTATTAAGTTTAACTAAGATATTAAAATATTATACTAAAAGAATCTTTCCTTGCCTTTAAAATAGTATAGTGATCTAGAGAGATACCTACTTAACAAGCTCTTCTAGAAAGCTAAAAAAGATTATATTAAAAGTCATAATCCTATAAAATCTTAGAATAAGATACTTATAACTAATATTAATGATTAATAAATCTTAGATTATATGTGGGTTTATATGTATAAATTTAATAAGCATAGAAGGCTTGATAAATATAAAATAAGACTTATTATATAAGGAGATTAATAATATAGACTTAATTATGGGAATATATATGCCATAACTCTTGCTGCATATTCTTTTTACACCTTTATAGCGATTGCTGCGAGGTTCAATTTAAAAATAAAGCAATATAATATAGTAAACACATTTGTATATATAAAGCTATTAGACCTAGTGTTTATAAAAATATCTCTAGAATATAAAAAACTACGAATAATTTATAAGCTTAATAAAGCTCTATATAGGTTATAGAATTCCTCTTTATTATAGTAAAAAATGCTAACCAGATTACTTAAAAAGTTAGAATTTAAAACTATTCCCTATAAGCTCTATTATATGATTTGAAATAACATCCTTTTATTCTTTTATATTAATAATATTATTATTGCCTACCGCAAGCCTTAAGCCGCTAAAATAAAGGAAATAATAAGCACTTTATAGAAGGAATATACTATAATAGAAGAAGAAGATTTATAATGATTTTTAAGCATTAGGATTTTATATGATTATAAGAGAAAGCTTATTTAGCTTAGTTAAATAATATATCTTAAGAAAATCTTATAGCTTATAAAGTTAAATTAACTATATAATACACCTATAGAAAAGTTAGAATTGAAGCCATTTAAAGAACTTGCTATGAAGAAGGATATACACAAATATTAATATAAAGTAGAATTGCTTATATACACTGCTATTAGCATGTAAATTAACATTTTTTTTACTATATTCTAACTTATCAGATTTCTTATAAATCTTTTATCTAAGCACTAAGATGCTGTAGACTGAGTGCTTTTTTATCTAAAATATTACATATATTTAGCTATCTAGCTTAGAGGTAATAATAATTTTAAAATCACTAGCAATGCTTCCTTTATAAATAATATAATTAATTAGAAAAGCTCATAAGCTTATATTATAGTATTATTTAGTGGCGTAATGAGATAGTAAGCAAATAAATAAAATATAATAATAATATTGATTATAGAAGCAGAATTATTAGCTCTTAGCTAAGCTATAAAAGAAGAAAAATTTATATAATAATTATTTAAGAAGTTAAGCATTAAGTTAGATAATCATAAACTCTATTTAGAATGTAATAATAAGTAGATCCTTCTTTTTATAAATAAAGAGATTATTTTTATTAAGAGTAAGCTTTGATATATTAATATTTACAATCACTAGCTTCGGCAAGAATATAAAAAAGGAAGAATTTAAGTAGAATATATTAAAAATAAAAAATGATTACTAATAGGCTCATAAAAGCACTAGAAAAACGCAAGTTTAAAGACTTCTTAAAGTAAGTTAGTATAAATAATATCTCATACTTATTTAGAGAGTAAAAGGATGAGGTAATTAAAATAGATTTAAATATACTAATTAAGAAGCTAAACATTTAAAACTATATAAAAGATAAAAATAATTTTACTTTCTATACCCCTAAGTCTAATCTATTATAGAGATCTAGATCTATAAGATATAGAGGGCTATTACTGCTCATAATAATCTCTTATCTTTATTAAAAATTATTAATTACTGCTCTCAAGAGCTAGATGTAAAGAATAAAATTTAAATAAACAATATTTTAATTCAGCCAATAAGAATGTGCGGAGATTTGAAGAAAAGGTTTTCTAAGAATATTTCTGCTCTAACACTCAGCTTTGATACTAGAGAATCTAAACAACTTAAATATGAAGAAACAATTAATATTAAATTTTTAAAGCTATTTGTACTGTTTGGTTATCTTAGATTAGCCTACCCTTAGTGTGGCTAAGGGGGTATATTATAAGGTTAGTAATATAAAGAGAACTAGCTTTATTAAGAAGGTGATAATACTAGAAATCTAGCAGTATCTAGCTAATGAGAAGTGAACATATATTTAGTGTCTTGGCGCGTAGTCCGCGCTAACAGCTGGAAAAGATGGGTATCTCGCAATTCCCTGGCTTAGGAGCACTTTGAAAGAATCGAACATCTTTACCCATACAATTTTACAGGGCACACCTGTGTGACCGTATTTGAGCAACTTCCAAGGTTGCAACAGAATGCCTAGTTTAAAAAATAAGAAATGTAAATTTTTTTTTCTATACTAAGTTCCTTAATAATTATTTTTCTTATATTATTAAAATTAAAGCATTCTAATATTAAATAATATAATATTTATTTTAAATTAGAATTATATTTATTATAAATATCATTCTTGTATTACTAATTAAATCTTTTTAAATAGAATAAAAAGTATCCATGTCTTATTTTTAATTATTATATAAAAGACTATAATATCTTATTAATTCTTAATAGATTTACTTTCTATTTAAAATTAATATTATTATACTTTTTATATAGAGATTCTTTTTATCTTTTTTCTTTTAACTTATTCTAATCTAGTTTCTATTCTAATAAGAATTTTTCTTTTAGTAATCTCTTAATATAATTAATAGAAATACTAATATTATTAGGTTCTAGATTTTTAGCTATAAATTTAGCAATTTTATCTACTTATTTATTTTTAAAAATATTTATATGCTCTGAGGACTATTAAATATTTATTTTAATATTTTAATTTTTTATATTTTTTGCTATTTCATATATTTTTTTATATATAAAATGCTTTTTTATATATAGATTTATTTTTAGTCCTTTTAATATAGCTTGACTATCTGAAAAAATCTATATATCTATAATAAATAGATTTTCTTTTAGTAAATTTTTAGCAATTTTTAATGATTTATAGATTCTAAAAAATTTAAAATTAAATATTTTTTATTCTTTACTAATATTATAAGCATAGAATTTTTTAGAATTTAAATTATAAATTCTAATCCTATTATTTTCCTTTAATTTGGAGCTATCTAAATATAGAATAATATATTATTCTAATATATTATTTTTAGTTTATTCTTAGATCATATTATTATAGTTTTTTATTATGATTTTTTTATTATCCTTTGAGATATTTATTAATAGTAATTTATTAATATTCTTTTTTCTATATTTATAATTAGATTTTTTAAACTTGCTCTAATTAATAAAAGTAAATAAGGATACTAAATAGTCAATTTAGCATTTATATTTTCTATATTTTATAGTTAGTTAATAATCCAGATTAGAATCAGAATTAGAAATATTATTATTAATATTATTATTAATATTTCTTATTTTTATAATTCTTGGCGTTTTTAAGCTATTCTAATTATAATAATATCTTATATTAAGTTTTTCTTTTTTTTTAGATTTAGAATAAAGTCTATTAGCAACCACTTTTTTATAATATAAGGTTTTTTAAATTGTAAGGTTTTTAAAATATAAGACTTGTATATTTTATTAAATCTTATTTCTAGTAGGAGTAATGAAGCTTCTAATTCTATAACTTTATATAAAAAGATTTTAAAAACTCTTAATATTTTTCTTAAAGCTAAATTCTGTAATATTTAATCTTTATATAAAAATTTAGATTGATTTCTCTATTAAATTAAGACTCTATAATCTGTAATTAATATTATATAAATTATATATAACTGTCTTATTACTTAAAAAGTTAAACTCTTTTTTATATTAGAAAGTTTTTCTATTTAATAAAAAACTCTAGTTGCTTTAGTAATCTAAGTTTTAATATATTCTTTAAAATTTAATTTATAATTAAGAATAATTCCTAACTATTTAATATATAGTTCTAGTATTATTTCATTTCTATTAAATTTAATCTAAAAATCATAATTTTCTAGATTAATTTTTCTAATTAATAAAAAATAAATTAGTTCTATTTTTTTTCTATTAAATTAAATATTATTTTATTATTCTTTTTAAATTAAATAAGTAGTAATTTTTTCTAATATTCTGCAATTGTCCTCTATTTTTTTTAAACTAATTTTTATTCTAATATTATTAATATAACTAGGAAACCTTGCTTTTTCTATTATTATTTTTATTTTATATTGTCGTAAACCGGTACTTGGCAAGTATCCAGAAAGAGTAAAGCTCTTCACTGAACGTCGGTTTGGTGATATTCTATTATCAAAAGGGTAGATGCCTAAGAATTATACAAGCTTTGTCATATAGCTTAACTAGTCTGTGAGCAATAATATACTTAAGATTAAATAGTTAATTCAAAATAATAGAATAAAACTAAATATATAATAAATAAGCATTCTTATATATTCTATTATTATTATAGCTATTATAGGAAATCTTTTAATTTCTATATATTAATTATTATAATAATTATAGCTATTACTCTAATTTCTATAATATCTTAATTTTAAGGTTATGAATAATTCTTTATTCTATTATGTATTAGTTCTTATAGAGATTAGTCTAATTTATTAATTATAATATTTTTAATCTTTTAATAATCCTCTTCTTTAAAGGCTAGTATTTTAATAATATAATAAATAGTCTATATTTCTTATCTATAATATAGGTAATTTCTATTTCTTAAAATACTTATATTATAGTAATAAGCTAATTATATTATTAAAAAAAACTATTTTAAAGAACTTTTTTTTACTTTATATTAAATAATTTAGTGTTATTTATTATTTCTTATATAGTTATTATAGTGAAGCTAATAAGATTTATATAAAAATAGAGTTCTTTAAATATTATAATAAGTATATTTATGTGAATAATTATTACTATATTAATATATCTGTATTTAATTTAGTCTAGAAGTATCTTATAGAGACTTAGAATAGAATAAAGATAAATAAAGAGAAAGTTTATAAAAAGATTATAGCTTTTATAATTAGACTTAGCTATCTTTAAAAATAAAAGAAATTATTATAAAAATATATTAGTCAATTTATTTAGACTAATATAAAGAATATTAAAGAGTTAGAAAGATTAAAAGAAAAAGAAGAATAAAAATTAACTAAGAAATATATAAAATAAAAGATAATATATAAAGAATAAAAATTAATTATATTAATATTTAATTCTAGTAATTTTAATAGTCTAATTATTAATAATTTTTTTTAGTTTATTATTTTTTTTTCTAAATTAATTATCGTTTAATACTTTTAAATCTTATTATAGTAATTTAAATTTATAATAGATTTTTATAAATTATCTTCTAGTAAATATCTTTTTTATTTAATTAAGTAGTAGATCTAATTATTTTTTTATTTTTAATCTGAAATTTTTTCTATTTTATATTCTTTATTATTAGCTTTATTATTTTTATTTTTTAGGTTTTTTATAGGTTCTAATAATAAGATATAAAATATTAGGTATATATATATTCTTGTTAATAGTTAGAGTTAATAATTATTATTTTTAAATCTTTTTATAATTCTAAATAATCTATATTTAATTATATTAAATTTATTACTTAATTGTTTACTTTTAATATTAAAAGTTTTTAAATCTAGTATTTATTATAGAAGATAAACTCTTTTTTTTTTTTTTTTTTAAGATTAGTATATTCTTATATTTTATATTATAATATTATTTTATTTTTTACTTTATCTACTAAATATTTTTAGATATTATATTATATATCTATTATAAATATATTATTTATAAAATTACTTTATTAGATCTTTTATCTAATATTATAATAATCTATATTATTTATAGATATCTTTTTAAATTAATGAAGTATAATACTTCTCTAATTAAGATATTTTTTATATTATTTAGTATAAATTATATTAATAGTAGTATTTTTATCTAGTTATTTTAGTTCTAATTAAAATAATATTATAAATGCTATTTAATTATTTATATTATTCTTTTAGTTAGTCTGTTTATCTATTAATAATTTATAATTAATAGGCTATATTTAATTCTATATACCTTTATAATTATTTGCTAATATTTAGATCTAAATAACTTATCTTAATTTAAAATAATCTTAGTTAATAATCTAGTCTAATTAAATACTTTTTATATTATAAATATTATATATTATTCTACTATTAAATCCTTTAGCGTTAGTTATATAATAATATATTTTATTAATCTATTAATAATAATAATTACATTAGTGTATTAAATTCTAGTAATTAAATCTTTGTCAGAAGATTAGAAAACGTCACAGCCAATAGATTAGACTAATCCCTACGGGAACTAATGCATGATGGAACAAATGATTATCCGCAGCCTTAGGGTTAGGGTATCAGAGCCAGCAGAGCCGGTTGCTATTAAACGGATCTGATGGCTATGATCAGGTTCGTCCGAGCCATAACTTAGGAGAAGGATATGATGGCTATGAAGAAGATGGACTATAAAAGGACGCTCATTTACCATGTATTTAGTTTTATTCTATTGTCTTTAATTAACTGTGATAACTTGAGTATACGTTCTTCTATCGAACAGGATATTCAGTTTGCCCTACTTCCTTAAGACTTTACGCTCATACAGCCTTTCGTACATCAGAATATATTAACTTCTTCCGTTAATATAACTATCCTAGTTATACTCTGACGGTAACCAACCGAAGTTTCCGACAATTAAAGACCCTCATTACGAAAGAGAAGTCTTAACTCGACGATCAACATGGCACCCAACGCCCCAGGACCTTCCACCATCCCAACCAAAGGTAAAGCAACCCAACAGCAGGAGGAGCTTGACGCTATGGAACGACTTAAGACACTTGAAGGGTACATGGATCGCCTCACCAGTCATGTCGAAATACTTGAAAAGCAAAATCAGGAACAAGTTGACCACATCGAACAACTTGAAGCTCAGGTAATGGGACCCAATGTCAGTACTACTAACGACAGTGAACAGTTCAAGATGAAGATGCCAAAGCCTATGAACTTTGATGGAACTCGATCGAAGCTCAAGACATTCCTTGTCAACATGGAAATGCACCTTGACGAAAAGGGAATTCGGGATGAAAAACGGAAAATCATCTTTGTTGCATCATGCCTTACCGGCGAAGCAGCTGAATGGATGCAACCAATACTCGACGACTACTATACAACTGACGACAAAGACGACTGGGATGACTTGACGAAGACAATCTTTATGAGCTACAAGAACTTCAAAATCAAGCTAAAGGAAGCATTCGGGAATATCGACGAAGTTAGAAATGCTGAAAGACAGCTACGTTTCTTGCGCCAAACCGGATCAGCTCAGCAGCTCGCAACAAGATTCAGACAAATTACGGCACCATTAGATTACGACGACGATGTTCTCATTGCACTATTCGAAAACATGCTCAAAGAAGAAGTTCAGTTTGAACTCATCAAAATGGATCGCCCAGACAACTTTAATAAATTTGTTGAAACAGCCGTTAAAATCGACAATAAGCTGTTTGAAATCAAAAGAAAGAAACAAGAATTTCAGATCTGGAGAAAGCATGGCGGAATGCCCAGAATGAATGAAGGAAGACCACGAGGATCACACCAAGAACGACGTGACCGAGACGGAGATGTTATTATGCAAATGAATGCTACGCTAACTAAAGAAGAAAAGAAAAAACTAATTGAAAAGAAAGCCTGCTTCAACTGTGGAATACCAGGACATTTTGCAAACAAATGTCGCAAACCAAAGAAGAACTCTGGATCGGCCAACCAGGGATCACGACAACAAATTGCAGCAGCCATCCACGTATACACCCCAGAAGAGAGCAGTACCGATGAATACTCAGAAACCGATGAAGAATTACCAGAACGATACAAGCAAGGAATACAGCAGCAAGCTGAGAAACAGAGAGAATTACAGAAACAGATACGGCAAGCGTTAGACACGACTATGAACCGAGAAACACCAAAAAGACGACAGATGAAGAAGATCAGTATGGATCAAGAAAAAGAGATCGCGACAACGATACAACGAAGAATGACAAAGAAGATGAAAAGCGCTATACGAAATGTCAATGACATAGAAATCCAAGCACCTATGGCCACGCACGAGGACGCTCACCGCATGCTTTCGAGGGATAAGCAGAGCCATGAGGTACGGAACCGATCACCTAAGAACAGTTATCCCGGAGGTTGCGAACCAGACAAAGAAGAACCGGAAGATAGCAGTGAGAGCACTGACTATGAAGATTCCTCACTAATTGAGTCGTTTCATACTCAATTGGCGTTGCAAGGTGGTGACGAAAAGGCAATAAGTCAGCCAGCCGAGCATCGAGACCAAAAGAAACCCCACCTGGACCCTTATGAGAAGATTAAAGAACAACTTGCAGAGATAAGACAAGGACGAACCCGACAAGAATATACCGATAAATGCGATTGTGCTCAGAACGAGACGCACGACAAAGAGACTTGCAAGAGTAACCGCAGCTACAACACAACATGGGTTACTGAAGAAAAGATAAACAAATTACGGAACCAGGGAGATGACCTATGCAATTGCATGCCTGTGAAAGCAATTTGCTGGGAAGAATCTCAATACACTTGGAAAGAACACATAGAGATGTGCAAGAAATGTCATGAATGGACATACCGAAACTGCCCAACACATGGACAAAGCAATAAAATCCTAGCGACAATTTATGAGAAAATATCCAAATCGAGTGGACATCGACTATGCAGTGGACAATTGGGACATGTACCGAATTGCATTTGTATGCATTACCCCAATTTAGGAGGATGTATGCACAATGAAGTACATTGGACAACGTGCTACGACGATGGATGTGAATTCCACCACCTCAGCAAGAAAATCAACCAGTGGTTTCCGAAAACGCCAGGCATTGCTTTACATGCAAAGTTTACATGCCCTCAAGAAAACCCAGAATGCCAGTGCGTATACGAGGAAAGCGGACATCCAGCACATTCAGATTTACCCAAGCAAGAATGTCATGCAGTGTTCTGTCAATTTCATCACGATGGACTTTTTGTGAACCCTTTAGAAGAACACGTCCGAGCAGTACAGAGCTACATGGATCGACATCAGACGAAGCACCTGATCGCAGCGACGATTAACCCAAGATATCGAACGATCATTATCTTGGCAGAGATCAAGGAAACGAAGCTACGAATACTTTTGGATTCGGGAGCTACCGGAAATCATATGAGCCCCGATATAGCAGACAAGTTACAACTCCGATACCATGAGACAAACCAATGGACCGAGATTGTTAGCATCAACGGAGAACCGATCATGGAAGGATATAAGAAGAAAACGGAACCAATTCTTATGTCATCAGGACCATATGTTACGACAATTTCATTCGACATTACAGCAATAACCGGATACGACGCAGTACTAGGAATGCCATGGTTACAAGAGCAAAACCCAGTTATTGATTGGACAACTGGAACAGTTTCTATCGACAACCGAATCTTACGAACCAAGTTAGGAGAATACGAAGAACTCACGAGCTTACGAGAAGGATTGGGGAATAACCTTCCACAAGCAGGGCTGAAGAGAAATGCCAGCTCAGGTGAACAAGAGGTGCAGAAGGTGATGCAGCCTACTAGGAAACAGACAAATGAAACACCGCAGGAGCGACCTGCAAAGAGAGAAAAAACGACACAGGAGCGACCTGTACCACAGCCGCAGACGCGACCAAAACCAAAGGAAATTTATGAACGAGAATTGAAAGAGGTACTTGCGAAGTTACCTAAGAAGTACTACGACTTTACCGAACTATTTGTGAAAAAAGAATACCGATTACCGAATCACGAGAAGGAATATGAAGCACGAATACCATTGAAACCAGGATTTACACCACCTTCAGTCAAGCAGCAGCACAAATCACGAGATCAACTGGAATTAGAAAACAAGTTTGTCAGAGAGTTCCTAGCCGCAGGATACATACGCGAAGGACGAGGACCAGCCTCGAGCAGACCAATGTTTGTGCCAAAGAAGGATGGAACAGAACGACTAGTTATTGATTACCGAGCACTGAATAACGGAACAATTGATGATGCAAACAAGGCACCGCATCAGGAACAGAAAAGAGACCTGTTGCAAGGAGCAAAGATCATGACAGTCTTTGACATCCAATGGGGTTATTACAACCTAAGGACCGCCGAAGAAGACATTTGGAAAACAGCATTCCTCACGGATATGGGATTATTCGAATGGGTAGTCGCACCAATGGGTTTGAAAAGATTACCTGCAGAATTTGCAAGATTCATGACGCATGTGTTAATCAAGTTTCTCAACAAGTTTGTTGCAGTATACTTTGATGATATCATTGTTTACTCCAAAAACATTGAAGAGCATGATGGCCATGTACGAGCAGTGATGACCGAACTAATGAAAGCAGGATTGACCCTCAAGATCAAGAAATGTGAATTCGACACGACTACAGTCAACTACTTAGGAATGATTTATACGCCAGAAGGATTGAAGATTCAACCAGAAAAAATGGACGCAATATTGAATTGGCCAACACCGACATGTGTTAAGGACGTTCAAGGATTTTTAGGAGCAAGTGGATATGTCAGACGATATCTTCAGAATTACTCTGAGATCGCCCGACCTATGACCGAGCTACTCAAGAAAGATTTGGAATTTGAATGGACAGAAGAAAGAGAAAAGTCATTCAACAACGTCAAGGAATTAGTCAAAAAAGCACCGATACTTATGCTACACAACCCAGACAGACAGAATTTGATACGACCAGATGCATCAGGGTATGCATTAGGAATTGTTCTCGAGCAACCAGACGATGAAGGAAAATGGAGACCTGTCGCCTTCTTCTCAAGAAAATTCACCACAGCAGAAAGGAACTACGACGTTCACGACAGAGAACTACTTGCGATAGTCGAAGCATTCAAGCAATGGAGACACTATCTACAAGGAGTTAAGGAAGAAACAATTGTGAAAAGTGACCATCACAACCTCAAATACTTTACGACAACAAAAGAATTAGTTGGACGACAAATACGATGGGCCGAATATTTATCAAAGTTCAAGTTTCGAATTGAACACATCAAAGGAAAAGAAAACGTTATTGCAGACGCCCTCAGCAGAAGACCGGACTACGCTATAGGTCTTGAACAGCCAAAAACCAACATTCTGAAAGAAGATAAGGATGATGCTACCAGCAAAGATAAGACACTTATGACAGCATTGAAAAATAAAGAAGCGACATTACAGAAAGGATTAGCTATATGGAATGGGTCTATACTTGTCCCAAGAGCAATGATCACGGAGATCATCAGAACGCATCATGATCCACCACTACAAGGACACCAAGGAATCGACAAAACTATGGAAAAGATACAACGACAATACTATTTTCCAAACATGAGAAGACAAGTTACAGAATATATCAGTCAATGCAACAGTTGCAACAGAAACAAGCCAATTAACCATCGACCTTATGGAAAGATGCAACTACCGGAAATACCAGAAAAGCCATGGGAATATATTACAGTCGACTTCATACAAGGATTACCAGAATCGAAGGATCCAATTACCGGAATTCGATACACCGACGCAATCGTTATTGTTGACAGATTAACGAGATATGTCATCATACGACCAACGCCGAAAGATTTAACAGCAGAACAATGTGCATTACTCATGCTACGAGAAGTATTCAGTTGGACTGGATTGCCAACCAGGATCATTTCGGATCGAGATAAGCTATTCAGATCAAAATACTGGCAGACAATCACAAAGGCATGTGGAATTGAACATAGCCTATCAACTGCAAATCACCAACAGACAGATGGACCAACCGAAAGAATGATACAGTTCATTGAGCAACACCTACGACATTATTTGGATTGGAACCAAGACAATTGGGTAGAACTGCTACCATTGGCACAATTTGCATTGAATAACGCGAAAAACACCTCGACAGGAGAAGTACCGCACTTCGCCAATCTAGGGAGATACCCACGAATGTCATGGACTTCTATATCAACGGATGGAAGCTCCAATGAAGCAATATTACAGGCAGTACATATGCAACGGATGCATACAACAATGTCTAAAGACATTCAATGGGCAGAACAAAGAATGAAGCGATATTACGATATGAAACGCGAGGACGCGCCAACCTTACAAAAGGGAGAGAGAGTTTACCTTCTACGACGAACACCAGGTTCAAAAACTTTCAATATCAAAACAAAACGACCAAGTGATAAATTTGACGCAGTCAAATACGGACCATTCAGAATTGTGAAGAAACTCGAAAACGATAATTATCAACTCCAACTACCGACAAGAATGCGTATACACCCAATATTTCATATATCGCTATTGGAACCAACAAAAAACCCAGAAAACGGAAACGACGAAGCAAACGACGAAGAGTACGAAGTAGAAAGGATTCTAGACCGCAAACAAGAAAATGGTCAGATCTACTACTTGATCAGATGGAAAGGATACTCACCGGAAGACGATTCATGGGAACCCGTCACGAATTTGAATTGCCACGATAAGATTCAGGAGTATCGAGCGACGATTGGTTTGGAAAAGAAAAAGAAGCAAGCCAGGAAGAATCATCCACGACCAGGCCGTTGGCGTCGCCAGAATTAAGCATTGACGCAATTAACTCTTGTTCTTTGCGCGCTGCCTCTAGTTTTGCACGCTCCTCCGAAGCCTTCCGTTCTTCCTCCTCCAGCCTTTTCCTTTCCCTCGCCTCTTCCTCTTCTTCCAGTTTTTCCAACTCTTCAACATCCTTTATATCTGTTTGAATAAATTCGCCCGCCCGCTTTCGAAGCAAGTTGTCTTGCTTATGAAGTCGATCAAGCTTAGCAGCTATCTCTCGCATCTTGGCAAACGCTTCCTGCTGTTCAGCTCTAATTTTATCCTGAGCCTCCAGCAACTTTTTCCACGCAAGATCCGATGAAGCCATATCGACACAACGACAATTAGTCGCACGAACGCACTCGCTACAACGACTTGAAATTTTCGATTTAATGCACGTTTTTCCAAGAGAAGCACACCGAATGCAAGGAATCAACAGTGAGACACCGGACTGCTCAATCCGTGTTTGAAGGTTGATCTTTGAGATATTTTTCTTTGACGACATGGTTAGCTTAGTACCACAACACGAGCGTTTTGGAAACAAAAAACTTGCCTACGCCGCAGAAGGGGACACAGACTATTTATTGCGCTGTCGAGACGTCAGCCTTCAGAGGAGGGGATTGTCAGAAGATTAGAAAACGTCACAGCCAATAGATTAGACTAATCCCTACGGGAACTAATGCATGATGGAACAAATGATTATCCGCAGCCTTAGGGTTAGGGTATCAGAGCCAGCAGAGCCGGTTGCTATTAAACGGATCTGATGGCTATGATCAGGTTCGTCCGAGCCATAACTTAGGAGAAGGATATGATGGCTATGAAGAAGATGGACTATAAAAGGACGCTCATTTACCATGTATTTAGTTTTATTCTATTGTCTTTAATTAACTGTGATAACTTGAGTATACGTTCTTCTATCGAACAGGATATTCAGTTTGCCCTACTTCCTTAAGACTTTACGCTCATACAGCCTTTCGTACATCAGAATATATTAACTTCTTCCGTTAATATAACTATCCTAGTTATACTCTGACGGTAACCAACCGAAGTTTCCGACAATCTTTTAATTCTAATAATTCTTATATAAAATCTATTATAATATTCTATTATAAGAGTTCTAGTGTTTTTAATAACTATATTTTTTTATAAGATTAATAGTTGATAGGCTTATTCCTATTATAACTATTATATTAATTAATATATTCTATAATCTATCTCCTTATATTTGGAAAATAATATTATTATTATATTTTTTCTATAGTTCTATTAATTTTTTAGTATTCTTATAGTGATAGATTATAATATGTTTTAATAATTTTTATAATTATTATTCTTAAGATAAGTATAAATCTATTTTATATAGTTAATCTATCTTACTAAATTATTTTTTTATTTTATATTATAATTATTAATATTTTATTTTTTTATATTGTTTATACTATTTACTAGTGAAATCCTATTTTATTAATAATAATTATAGTAGTAAGTATTATCTTAATATTATATTATATTCTATCTTTATCTTCTTTTAGAATATTAGTTTTTAGCTATTTAAGATTAATTATATAATCTAGATATTAATTTAATATATCTATAATTATATTTTTTTTTCTCTGATATATTTAATCTAAAAATTAAATTTTAATAAATATTTAACTTATTATATCTATCTTTTAATTAATTCTTTTATTATTATAAAGTATTTAAGATTATAATAATTATTTTTTATAATTATCTCTTTTTTTATTTTTTATAGATAGTATTTTTATTACTTAAATACTTTAATTATTATAAATAATTTTTTATTATAAATATTATAGTTTCTTTCTATTATAGTAAATTTTTTTAAAAAGAAAGTAATTAATTTTTATTTTTTATTATTATCTAGTTATTTAAGAATAATTTCTAATATATATTCTAATATGTTTAATTATATAAAATATAGTTTATTTAGATTATATAGTATAAATATTAATACTTTTCTAATTAATTTTTTAATATTATTAAATAATTTTTCTTTTTTTCTATTTATTTAAATTTAAAATCTTTTTTTAAGAGTTTAGTCATAAATTATATAATATTAAAATAATTCTAAAAATAATATTAAATATATTTACTAGCTTTTTAAAAATCTTTATATTTTTTTAATATTAGTTAATATTAATTAATTTAAAATTATATTTATTTTTTCTAGTTAGATCTTTAATTCTTCTAGTATATAAACTATTCTTAAATAATTAACTATAATAATATTAAATTTATATTTCTTAATTTTAAAGATTAATCTTATTTTTATAAATTTTATTATAATAGCTTATATATAGCTATTATACTCTTTAATATTTTTTAAATAAATAATAATATTATTAAAGTATACTGTAATAAACTTATTAAAAAACTTGATTAAAATATATATTATAAATCTTATAAATTCTATAGATAATTTTTTTAAATCTATTAATATAACTATCTATTTAAATAATCTTATATTTATTAAAAAAGCTATTTTTTAAATATCTTTTTTAACTATTTTAAGATTATAGTAACTTTATTAAATATTAAAAATTATTATAATTTTTACTTTTTATAAAAGATCTCTCTTCTACTTTTAATATAGTATTTTATTTATATTATTAATTATTCTATTATTTAAAGCTTTATAATTAATAATTATTTATTTAGTTCTATTCTTCTTTAGTATAAATATTAATCTATTTAATATTACTTTTTATTCTTTATATATATATACTTTATAGCTAGGAATTCTTTAATAAATTTATTTTTTAATTTAGTTAGTCTTATAATTTATATTATTATTTAACTAAAAATAGTATAAATCTTAGTTTTAATAGTATTTATATTTTATTTTTTTTTATAATTTAATAATTAATATTCTCTTTTTATAAATAGCTTAATAAAATTATAATATTTTTTAAATAACTTTATAAATACCTCTTTTAATTTTTATTTATAAATTTCTTTTAGCTTTAGTTATATTATTAGTTTAAATTACTTCTAAGTTATTTTATTAAATTATATTTATTTTATTTCTATAAGTTATTTTTATTATATTTTATTTATCTATTTCTTAATAGATTATATTATTTTTTATATCTTTTATTTATTTAAATTAATATTTCTTTTTAGCTTTACTTATAAAAAATTATTTTCTAATTTTTTTTATAAACTTATAAATTTTTTATATTCTTTTAACTTAGTCTATAAGATTCTATTATTAATTAAAACTATTTTAATTATTTAATTAATAACTAGATTTTATTCTTATAGCTATAGTATTCTTAATATTATATTATATCTAGTTATTATTATAATTAATTCTCTATTAATTCTAATAATTTTAATTTATTAGTTTATCTTATAATATTTAAATTATAGTTTATTTACTATATTAAAATTTATATAATTTCTAATAACTTCTAAATCTAAAAATATTTATAGTTTTATTTTTTTAATTTTTATTAAAATAATAATTATCTAGTATCTTAGATTAATTATTATTATAATTAGATATTTTTTTAGTATTAATTTATATAGCTTTATACTACTTGAATATATTCTTTTAAAAAGTTTATAAAAAGTCTATTATAGTAATATTAATAGAATATTATATAATATTATTACTTAAATAAGTTTAAATATACTAGATATCTATTTTTTTATATATATATTAATATTCTATATTCTTCTATAGATATATAAACTTTAAGTATAATATAATATTTAGTATTTTTAAATACTATTAATTAATTCTCTTATTAAGATAATAAAATTTATATTTATTATTATAATATATTATCTAATATATTTTATTATATATATATCCTCCTAAGTTTAAATAGTATATATAAATATAATTTAGTATATATTCTAATTATCTATTATATAATTAATATCTATTTAATTTAGATATTTTTTTATAAATAGTTACTAGGATTTTGTTATTATATTTATATATTAAGTAATTTTAATATGTCTATTTATAATATTTTTTATATTTTTCTATATATTTTTTTTAAATATATTAAAATTCTTCCTAGTAAATTACTTTTATAGATATATAATTATATAGATTATTTTTCTAATTTTATAATTTCTTTATTTCTTTTTTAATAACTTATATAATATTATAGTTATAATTACTCTTATAAACTTTCTTATTATATATCTTATTTTAAGTATAGTTATATTTATTAGTATATTTTTATTAAGTTTATTTTTATTTTATTTTTATAAATTATTTTTTAATTTTTTTATAAGAATTTAAGTAAAGTTTTTTTTAGTTTTAATACTTAGCTAGTTAATTTATTATTTTTTTATTACTACTTTATAATACTAATTAAGTATAAAATAATTTAATTAGTAAGAAATCTTTATAATTAATATTTTTATTATTATTTTTTAATTCTTTTTTATCTAATTTATAATCTCTAGAATAATTATTTTTAGATAATTAATTTTATATTTTATAGCTCTATTTATTTCTTAAAAATATATAGTAAATATTCTTATATATAATTATAAATATTTAGATTTTTATATTATTAATATTTCTTATAATATTTTTTATTTTTATTATTATTTTTTATTATTAGATTTTTTTTTATAATTTTTTTTTTTTTAGCTTACTATTATATTCCTTACTTATATTATTTTAATAATTTTTTATTAATTTTTAGATATTTATTAATACTACTCTTTTTTAGAATATATATATAGATAATTATTATAATTTATTATTATAATCTCTAATTAGCTATTCTAAAGTTTTTTTTTAACTTATAATATTTATTTATAAAATATTCTAGTATTCTATAGTTAAAGTAAGTTTTTTTTTTAATTAATTTATCTTTTTTTTCTTTTATAAAGATTATATTTATTTATATAATAATATTACTATTTTAGTTATATTATTTTTAATATAATTCTTATAGTCTTTTTTTATTTATTTTAAATATTTTACTATACTTTTTTTATACTTAGAATTCTTATTTTTTTTATTTAATTTTAAATAATTTATTATTAATCTTAATTATAATTTTAATAAATTTATTAAACTTATTTAGGTAATCTATTTTAATAAATTTAAATTAAATTTTTTTTTTAAATATATTTTTAAATAGTTTAATAAGAATATTATTATTATAAATTAATAATATTATAATCTATTTAAATCTTATTATAAATTACTAAACTAATCTAGTCTAATATAAAAAATATAATTATCTTTTAATATTTTTAATTTTATTAATATTTCTAAATATTTTAGTTAATTTAATTTTAAAGTTCTTATAATTTATAAAAATTATTTTAATTAGATTATCCTAATTATTTTTATTATTAGTAGTATAGTAATTATTAAATATTAATTATATTTATTTAACTACTTCTCTAATAAGATATAATATAATAAAAATAATTTTATATTTCTTATTTTAAATTTTATTTTTATTAATATATATTTCTATATTAACAAGAAATATTTTAAACTTTAATTAAATTTTATTAAAAATTATAAGCTTTAGTATTTTTATTTTAAATTATTTATTAGTATTAATAATATTAATTAGAATTTCTATTATCTAAGTTTTAAGCTATTTAATATAATTAATTTAATTTTTATTTAATTTTTTAAGTGTTTAGATATAGTTATTAAATTAATTAATATAATTTTCTAGTTACTTAAGCTATTTTATTAAATTATATTCTTCTTTTTCTATTTTATGCTAAGATTGCTTTGCCTTAGTAGAGATTAAAAAAGATCTAGATATATTAAATACTATAATTTAATTATTTTTATATAAGACTTCTCTTTTAATATAAAAATTTTAAATTATTATAAACTAGTACTTGATAAGTATTTAGAAAGAGTAAAGCTCTTTATTAAATATTAATTTAATAGTATTCTATTATTAAAAGAGTAGATATTTAAGAATTATATAAACTTTATTATATAGCTTAACTAGTCTATAAGCAATAATATATTTAAGGTTAAATAGTTAATTCAAGATAATAGAATAAAACTAAATATATAGTAAATAAGTGTTCTTATATATTCTATTATTATTATAGCTATTATAGAATATCTTATTATTCTTTAATGCATTTATTAAAGCTATTATAAAATATCTCTGATTTCTCTGATATCTTAATCCTAAGGTTACAGATAATCTTTTATTCCTTTATACATTAGTTTTCATAGGGATTAGCCCAATCTATTGGCTGTGACGTTTCTAATCTTCTGACAGAGGGGTTGGGGTAAATGAAACAAACAAACAAACAAACAAACAAACAAACAAACAAACTGTATCCTTTGCGCGCAATGAATTACCAATTTTGACTTCGCCATCTTCACTGACATGTACATTGTCGCATTTCAAATCTCCATAATTGGTGTTAAGAATGTCATGGATATATATCAAATTATATAAAATCTATCTATTAATCAGTAGTCATATTAATAATAATAATATTTATTCTTTAAAATCTTCTTATAAATACTAATTACTATAATTTCATCTCTTCTTATAAATAGAAGTAAATCTATTAAGAATACTCTTATTCTCTTATAACTAAAATAGATTTTATTCTTATTAACTAATATATCTGTAAGATTTATTAAATTTAAATAATTTATTTACTATATAAGATTTTTTTTTAAAAATATTATTAATTATTATTTTTTTAACTAATATTAGCTAATAAAAAAGATTATCTATCTTTATTCTAAAATATTTATCTCTATATATATAAGGAAATATAATAAAAATATTATCTATCTAGAAATTTTAAATTTTTTCTATATAATTAAAAAGAAATTAGCTAGCCTTTATATCTTTAATTTTTTAGTTTTTACTATTATAAATAATAATTAGAGAATAATTAATAGTCTTATTAAAAGATAATCTAATAATCTATTATTAATTTATTTTAAATTAAAATTAATATATACTATTTTAGCTTATAGAACTAAAAATAATATAATATTCTTATAGTAAAATATATAGTTTATATACTTAAAGATTTACTTATTAAAAATCTATAATAGGAGTATAACTTATTATATTTATTAAAAAGATATCTATTATATTTAAAAATAATTTATACTAGTAAAACACTATACTAATCTATATAATACTATTTTAATATATTTATATCTACTATTAAATTATATTTTATTTTAAGATAAAATCTTATATCTTAATAGATCTCTTAATGCAAATACTAAAGAATAAAACTAGTTAAGTTTATTAATAGAAACAGTACCACGTCAATTAGATAGAAGTAACACCAACTAGAGACAACACCAAGTAGAAGTATTAAGGATATTTAAGAATGTGATTTTGCAGTGAAGTGAAATATTCACAAAGATACTCACCCTATGCTATCAGTGTCTTCTACTTGCAGGATAAAGTGAAGCTTAATTAACATCTACCTTACACTGTCAGTCAATGTATGGATGGCATGGACCTCATCGCCCCTCTTGAAGGAATGAGGAAGTTACATGTAAATTAACTTACGTCGAGGGTGCTATTCAAGAACTGAATTAGCTGGTTGCACCGTGCTATTTGAACATTCTATTTCCTCTTTATCTACTAGCAGCCTTAATATTTATTAGAATGTATGCTTTTAACCTCTTAATACCCCTCTAGTATAGAAACTTCTTAATAAATAGCTAATCTTTATCTTTTTATAATAATTATTCTTATAACTATGCTTCTAACTTAAATAATAATAAAAAAATAAAATTTTACTCTTTATCTATTTAAAATGTCTATAGAATTTATTATTATAATCTTTAAAAATCTATTAGACTTTAAGAGTCTTTTTTCTATTATTTAAATCTATTAGCATCTATATTAATATTTTAAAAATAATAATATATACATTATCATTTTAATTATTTTAAACATTTAATAATATACTATTTAATTTAATCTCTAAGCAAAGCTTTTTCTAAATAGAGATTTATATCTAATAATCTAGTAATTAATTTTTATAATTAAAAAGAACTATATATAGAGGGAGATAATCTTATAAATATTTAAAAATACTTAAGATTTCTTAATTAATAAAGAACTTAAAGAATTTTTTATTTTTATTAGAATAGTATTAGCTTAGTTTTTAAGATTAGATAATTACTAATAAAATATAATTAACTTTATTTAATAAATATTATATAGATAACTACTATTTAGATTATCTAAAATAAGAATTTTTAAAGGAATCTTTTATTAATTAAAGAAATATAGAAGACTTTCTTTAATATTTATACTACTTAAATCTATAATATTTAAGTTATATTAGAGTATAGAAATAAATTTCCTAAAAAAATTAGCTTTTAGAATAGAAAAATATATTTATAAATAAAAAAAAAAGCTCTAGTGGCTTCTTATTACTCTTATTATAAATAATAGAATACTATTTTTTAAATCTACTATTCACCTATAGAATAGGATCTATAATAATTATAACTTTATATTAATAAGATTAAGTAATTAATAAAGTCTTTAAAAAATATATAGCTACTATAAGTTGAAAGATATTATATAGATATAATCTAGACTCTACTAACTGCTAAATACACTTTAAATATTAAAAAATACACCAGATGAAGAGCAGAAATAAAGATATTTTTAGAAAAGAATAATTAGTTTGCTATAGATATAGTACTCAGGCTAGAATAAGCTAATAAGGCATGGTCCCTCTTAACCATCCTCAGTTTCGCATTGCCTGTGATCTGATTATTGCAGTAGATTCTATACCAACGAACTATTGATGTTTAATGCGGCTAGTCAGTTCACGGCTTTCAGGAGGAGCTCTCAAGAGCCAGGTCCATTTGTCCACACCTTGACCAAATTGGGGGTCATTGGTATAAACAATCTAGTTGATTCCAGTATTATTGAACACAATAAGTTAGTCTTGAAAATTTACAGATTGCGGGTTGTGTTACATGATCATAGGTCGCTTCGTCACCGACTTTGAGCTATCCACTGGTACCTAGTAGGCAGAGAACCACATCTATCCCCTGTGCTACCCTGCCAAACTCGGAATAGGTCCCATGTAGTACCTTAAGTGGAGATCAACAAGATACCTCAAAATGAGTCATTCGCAGTACAAGCCGAGTACATGTAAATCTGTCTATAGCCATATACGTGGGTTTACTACCATTAGTGATAATTCTTGACTTTCTACTTTATAGAATAAAGTTCGATTTCCAAAGTGAAATAGATCATAACCGAAGTCACCTAAAATAACTAACTCCAAGACAAAGCATTTCACTCATCCGATGGCTTGTTCTGTCTTTCCTGATAAAGGGTATGTCCAGAATAGCGTCCTTGCTCATCATGGTAGATATGAACCGTCTGGCCCTTATTGTTTTGGAACTGTTCCTCGGTTGCTAACAAAACTGTTGCATGCGGTCTAGGGTCGGTATGACTTGTGTGTGATGGATTTCTATTTCGGTGAGCATCGTAGAATGGTATAAATTTGTTTTTAAGATATAGATCTAGCTGTTACTTACTTGAGAGTCGCAATTGTGAAGTGGGCGAGATCGGGCTTCTGAGTAGCCTCTTCGATTAGACTCAATGTGAGGTTACGCAACGTGGGATTGCGGATTCTTTGCGTGAATTTGACCAGGTTTCGAGGGATAGGAGACATTTTGCTCAGGTCTAGGATATGTAGTATGAAAGTAAATGTTTGTGTGAGTATCAATGGAGATCTGAAGCCCAGCCATCACATATATAGGTATACCTCTATCCTCGCTAAGGCGCTAACCATAGATCGTTGCAAGTGTGTTTAGTCGTCATGTTTTCACATTGAGAGGTAACAATCCCTACAAATGATTTGATTCGCCGAAATGGTTCATCGTTCAGTTTCGCCTTCACTTGGAGTACTTATGGAGACGTTATTTCATTCGTTGGGCTAAAAATAATTTTACCGCTGACAGATCATTGGGCGCGTTCTGAAAACATGTGATTGGACTACCGTACAAGGTTGTATCTATGGGCTGCCGTACTAGTGTTCCTAACCTCTTTCGTTCCTGCTCCCACTCCCGGTTGTCTATCACCCGCTTATTCAAGCACGACATGATATACAGTGCAACGAGTGTGTTTCCTTGGACTTTTTTAAAATGTGCATTTATGCAGAGAGCTACCTTGCAATTATTGGTGGCCCGTCATCTCACATCAACTTACACAACAGCACCTCGAATGGATCCTATCCTGTATGTGTCTGACATTGACGCCGAGCCTCTTCATCGGTATCAAAAAGGCGGATATCATCCTATTACTTTGGGCGATACCTTGAAGGATGGGAGATATAAGGTGTTGCATAAATTGGGATGGGGAGGTTACTCGACCGTGTGGGCTGCGAGGGACCAAAGGTCAGAGCTATCACATTGCTTCACTCCTGGCTAAACGAATCTAATTGACTGTAGGAAGGAGACTTACGTGGCTATTAAGATATCTACTTCCAAGACTGAGAATGATAAAAGGAACCGAGAAGCCCGTGTTTTGAAGACATTAGCAGCTATTGACCCTGGTCCTCAACACGTCGTCTACATGTTTGATGCGTTTGATTTAACGGGCCCAAATGGAACTCATGAATGTCTCGTGTTCGAACTGGTCGGACCTAGTGTTCCCGATATGATCGACGCACATTTCCCCGATGGGAGGTTGCCCGGAGATCTGGCCAAACGTATTGCGAAACAAACTCTTATTGGACTTGACACTTTGCACCAACACAATATTTGCCATGGAGGTACGTCCCATATATATCTTCGTTTTGACGAACAGTGCTTAATAAATATAGACCTTCACACTCGCAACGTGGCCTTTACTATGCCTTGTATGGATGACTTAAATGAAAGTGAATTTATCAAGGTATTGGGAAATCCAGAAATTGGCTCTGTTCGAAGGAAGGATGGAAAAGCACTCGAACCCGGTGTGCCAGAATATATTGTGAGACCTGCTGTATACCGATCACAGTCTTTGTGGTCCCATGAGATTAAGATCATCGATTTCGGAGAATCATTTCTGCAAAGCTCTGTTCCGCAGACTCTTCACACCCCACTACCGGTTCGGGCGCCTGAAATTGTTTTTAAGGATCGTTTGGATTATCGTGTAGATTTATGGAGCATGGGTTGTTTGGTAGGCAGAATCGCAGAGATCTGGGATTTGCTAGGAACGTTACTGATAGTCTGATAGCTTTTCGAGCTTTTTGTAGGCCAACCGCCCTTTGATAGCGTCTTGACGACGCCATCAATCCTTGTCAGCCAAATGCGAGAGATGGCGAGTGATACATTACCCGCGAGATGGAAGGATTCATTCGAAGCAATGAACGGTGGATCTGCCGCAGAAATTCCGGGGCCTACGATGCAAGAATGGCTAGAAGAGATGTATTTTGACGGCGAACGTAAGGAAACTTTGACCAAGGAAGATATTGCTAAGTTAGGGCAAATCATTGGAGGACTGCTGCGGTTTGAGCCATGCACCCGGGTGTCCGCTCGAGACATCTTGGATGACCCCTGGCTAAGCAGCCCATAGTAGTATGCAATCCAATCTACCTTAAAAGGTTTAATTTCCGCTTGCCGCCAAGGACCTGATTTTGAGCTCCTTTTGCACAATCTTCCAAGAAGTAGATGAAACTAATTGGTTAGGGTTCAGATTACAGCGCCACTCTTGCACCACTCTTTGCTAAAGAGAATCAACGCGAGACGGCGCTCCAGCCAAGACCATCCATTACACATATCATTTGTTGTACGCGCCTCACATGAAATTTTCGACAAGAATAGATTTCCAAGTCCCCACCACAGTCCCAATATCACTCTCCTACAGGCGGATAACTAAGCTTCATGTTTCGAGGGACAGTTACAAGAACGCCCAAGGTTTAACAAACGTAGCTCTCACGAACAGTTGACTAAGCTTTGTGTTATGTAGCATACTAATGTTGAAAATCTTGATGCATAGGGTAAGTTCTTTCCTAGGTGTGGTGACTCGACACCCCTGCGTTAGTAGTCAATTTTGCGTCTTAGGAAACCTTTCCTGGGATCATATTAATCATAGACGCCCATGAAATCTGGTCAATGTATTCTAAGATGGTATATATTCTGGATAGTTTATCTTTTGATTTTAAATAGGCTATATAAAAGTCTCTATAGTGTAATAATCATATAGTTGGGTTAGATATTTATTGTACTAAGCCACTGGTTGAGAGCTTTATATCTACTTTATCTATAAAGAAAAGTCTATATATCTATAAGGGCTAAGTAGATATTGTCATAGAGTAGTAGATAGTAGGCTAGAGTAATAAAACTAAGTAGATCTAGGCATGGAGACATCTATCTATTCTAATAGTGTATAAGGCTATATGGCCCTAGCCATGGAGCTTAACCAGTAATCTAGCTGCCACTGTGTCTCCCCAGTGGCTAGTGAGCTAGATGCGCTGCTAAGATATAGTCTTATAGCTCAGCTATCTATATAGTATTGTATTATAGAGTTATATTAGAGTTAAAGTAGCTAATATTAAGGATAGTAGTATATAGAGTATATAAACTTAGCTACCTGCTTTTCTATAATAGGTGTAATTGTTTTATTCTTAAAGATTAAAAATATAGAATGACTCCTATCCTGTTGAACTAATAGAAGGTATTATAAAGGTATAAAAGTATATATTTATATATTTTATAACTATATATATTGAGCTTTTATAAAGCATTTAGCTTTATACTTAATATAAAATAGATTAGATTAATTAGTAATAACTTTTATCTTTTTCTTTTACTAAGATCTTATTTAAGTCTAAAAAATAACTAGGTCCTAGGATAGCTTATAAGAACTTATAATAATACATAGTTATTATTATTAAATCTAATTAGCTACTTTCCTCTTATAGTTATTAGACTAGGGAGCCAAAAGAGTGTTTAGAGCTTCCCTAATTAATGCCTATTTAATCATAGAAATAGCTAGCAGCAGTAGATCTACTAAAGCAATAGTAGACTAATCTAAAGCTAGTAGTTACATATTAATCTATATAAGTAATTAATCCTAGTTATCTTAGCTTTTCTTAATTAGATATCTATATAGATACTAGTAAGCATACTAAGTAAATTATTTTTACTTAATCTTAAAAGACTAGCTTAGTAAGCTAATTAATAGATATCTTTAATTTTCTTTAATAGTAGTAGAACTGTCTTTAAATAAAATAAACTTATTATTATTATTATTATTAAAGAGATTATTCCTAGTCTAAGTCTAAGTAAAATTATTTTTAAATTTCTAAGCTATTTATAAAATATTTTCTATTTATTATTTAGCTTTTTATTAATATTATACTTTTTTAATAATTTTTTTATCTCTTAGAACTTTTCTATAAGATTCTTTATTATTAATTAATATTTTTAGTCTTATAATTTTTTAGCTTAACTCTTTACTATTTTTCTACTATAGATTTTTCTAAAAATATTTCTATAAAGAATTTCTAATTTTATTTTTATAATTCTTTTTCTCTAGATTTTTAGATTTATATAATTAAGCAATTAATTCTAGTATTAAAGGTAGAGATAAATAGACTAGATCTATAATATCTAATTTAGAGATAACTAGAGGCTTTTCTAATTAGATAAGTATTTATATCTTCTTTTCTGCCACTATCTCTTTATATAGGCTCTGCCCTATGAGATCCTCTATTAGAGGCAGTTTCTCAACTCCAAGGTTTGCACCGGGGGTGAACTGATGCCCTTGCTTCACATCGACTTGCGTGAGACGATGGTCTTTTCCGCCGAGATGCATTTGTGCTGCAGCCCTATGTTGTCTTGATGAGCCGGGTGTGAAGGGAAGCTCTGCAAGACGGTCATCTTCTTGTTGAATTAGAGCCTCACCGTCATCCACCTCTCGCGGTGATGGATTTGTTTCTGTGGGGGTGTTCAACCTGGCATTGTCCTTAGGATGGTCCAGGATATGCTCAGGAGACGGTTCATTAATGATAATCTCTGGCATCATAATATAGTCTTCTATTTCTATCTCATGATAGTCTTCACCAATGTTGGTGGGCCCACGATTCCCCTCCACTGGACTTTCAGGCTCGCGCAATCTAGCGAGGAACTCTGGCATAGAAGGTAGGGGGGACGTTTGGGGAAGATCAGCATGATCTGCAACGGCTAATTCTAAGATGACTAGACTCTCTTCTAACTGTGCAAGCGTTTGAGCCCTCTCTTCTACTATAACTTCTTTAGGTGGACTTTAGATTAAGAGATCTGCATAAGAGGTGAACTTATACTCTTATTTTATATCTATTTATATTAGATAATATTTCTTTATATTAAAATAGGCTTATATTATAGTCTATTATCTAGATATAGCCATCTATTTAAGTTAGAATTATTATTAAATAGCTCTATACTATTTTAAAGCATTAAGAATAGCTTAATAATCTTTTATAATATAATCTAATAACAGTTTAATAATATAATTAGATTTATATTAAATTAAAGATTTATTTTTATCTATTTCTTTTAGTATATTTATTACTATAAAGCTATATAATTTAAAATTATTTTTAGTATTATTAATAATAATCTCTAGTATAATTATATTATTAAGAATATCTATTCTATAAAAATCTATCTAAAGTATAGTTTTAATTTTAATTAGTTCTGCTATTAATAGATTAACTAATATATAGTTAGTAATAAATATATTATCTAGAAGTTCCTTTATTATAGTATTTTTTAGCTATATAGATTTATATTTATTCTTAATATTAATTTCTACTTTAGTAATATATCTAAAAGATATAGGACTTAATTCTATATGGCTTTAATCTATAAAATAGAGTCTAATAGCTAGTCTATCTTTATATCTATTATTAGATAATTATTATTAATAATAAGATTCTCTTTATTCCTACTTTTATTATTATTAAGTCTTCTATTCTAGTCTTTATTACTATTACTATTCTCACTACTTCTTATATTTACTATTCTAGTGCTACATATTAGGTCTATTAATTATAGAATCTATAATCTCTATTATCTAGTAGTTATCTAATAGATTATATTCTTCAGGGATAAATAGTGGTAATAGAAATAAATAAAAGAAGCTATTATGTACTAAATTATCTTTATTAATAGGGATTAATAAAGTCTTAAATAATTAATTAAAAAAAAATAAAATATATATATCTTTTAATAAAGAATATAGAAATAAATTTATTTAATAGTTAGCTTTCTATCTAATTAAAAAAAAAATTTATTTTTATTTATAAATCTTAAGACTAGATTTCTTATATTAACTATATCTAGAGATAGTAGAAAAAAATATATAAAAAGCTAGAAGCTTAATAAGAATAGTCTTATTAAAATATACTATAATCTAATTAATTAAGATATTAATAAAATTATATTAATAATAATCATGTTCGCGTGCTTTTAGAAATATTATTAATATAAGCTAGCAATCTAGAGAGTTATTTATAAGATATTAAATTTATAATAAATCAAAGCCTAGTTAAAGAGCTAAAAATATTATTTAATATATTACTCTATTATTAATTTTTTAAAATTTAATTTTAATATATTACTTTTTTTTTAATAAGCTTTTAATATCTAAAGATAGTATTAAAAAATATAAAATTAGAATTATTAATATTTACTTTTTTTATTTTCTTCTACTATTCCTAAATATTATCAAAATTTAATCTTAGATATTTAGATTTAATAATAACTATAACTATATTTTATAAAATTATAAATCTATTTTATAATAGATTATATAGTACATTTATATATAACTATAAAATTAATTAATTATTTAAAATAACTTAATATAACCTTAAAATAAGAAAAGTTCTTAAAAAATATATAAAATAATAAAATAATCTTACTATAATAATATAAAACTTTTTATATAAACTTATATTCTAACTAGTTAAATTTTAAGAATATTTTACTATTAAGTATAAGATCTTTAACTTTAATCTAATTTAATTCTTTAGGAATTAGAAACTAGAGCTTTTTAATTATTATATAATTAATCTTCTCTATTTAAAATTAATTATACTAGATTAGCAATAACTAGAAGTTCTTAATAAAATAGAGATAATAAATAATTTTTTAATAAAATTAGTAAAAATATTATAGTATTAGAGATATATAAATTTTATTATATTTTATTATAATAATTTAAAAAAGATTGCTAATATTTATTATCTTTTAAAGATCTAGAATTAGTAATAATAAATTAAAAGCTAAGTAGATTAAACTATTTTCTAGCTATAATAGTTATTATATCTATTTTTATTTATTTTTTATTAGCTAAGATAATTATTATTTTTTAAAATAAACATTTATTTTATATTAATATTAATAAACTTTATAATATACTTTACTATTAATTAGTATTATTTTATTAGTATATTTATTTATTAATTTTATCTTAAGCTTCTGACTAATATTTTATTAAAAATTAAACCTTAATAATAATAAATAATAAATCTAAACCTACTATTTAAATATAAATTAATTATCTACTATTAATTATAAAATATTAAGAACTTTTTTTCTACTGTTAAATAATATTATCTATATAAATACATCATCTATCTAATTAAAAACTTTAAGATAATATAGCTTTCTAGTAGTTAATTTATTAAAAAGTTTTTATTTATTTAATTATTATTTAGAATACTTACAAGATATTCTCTCAAGATTATTATAATAATATAGTTGAATAATAATAATTAATTATAATTTTTATTTTTAAAGATGCGGCATAGCCTTTTTATATTTTCTAATTTATATTTAGAAGATAAAGATATTTAGCTGATATTAATCTTTACTATGCTTTAAAATTTTAGATATTATTCTCTTACTAACTATAACTTAGTACTGCTAAATATAGAATAATCTATATAAGCTTAGTATGATTAACATATACTTCTTAATAAAAAATAATAAAGAAATTATAAAAGATAATAGATAGGTTAGACACATCAGGGTATTTATAATCTTGTTAACAGTGACTGATATGAAACGCGTAAATAAGTCATATTACTGTTTCTACACCTCCCTATTTTAAAGTCTACAGATTTAGTCCTTTTTCTGTTTATTATAAGCTTTCAGGTATAAATGCTCTATCTCCCTATCCAGTCCACCCTACATAATAAACACTTTTCCATAGCTATAGGTTTTGTGTCTATAATATTAGATAAACCATCTTAGAGTCCTGCTGTTGTTGCCTCTAATAATACCTTAATTAAAGCTGTAAATTAACCCTTAGATAAGCTTATAGAAACTTAAGCAAATAGTAAAAAAATTATTATAGAAAAAAAACTTTCTATTCAGCTAACTAGTAGTCCTAAAAGACTAAAACTACTCTCTATTATATTTTAAGCTAAAGCTAAATATTAATTAAATAACTAAAAAGATTCATCTTAAAAATACTATAATTATATATTTAACTATGATATTATTAGTAAAGTTTCTATAACTATTACTTATATTTATCTATTGAAGTTAAGGGCTATATAAATATTTAAAAAAAATAATTCTAAAATTATATTAAAGAAATTCTAGATAATTTAATATAAGAATATTCTACTTATTTAAGAATATTTTATATATAAAAATTCTATATATATAATATTTAATAATCTCTCTATAACTCTTAATTATTTAATTACTTATAATTATTATCTATAAAATACTTAAGTCTTATCTATACTTATATAAATAATACTATATACTCTAAATATAAATATAAAATACTAAATCTAAATAAAAATTCTTAGTAATCTATTCTTTCTTTATATATATAAATATAACTATTAGACAGTTATTTACTTTAATATTCTATTAAGAATAAATAATATAATTTAGATTAGTAAAAGTAACTTAATATACTAGAAAAAAAGCTAATAAATTTCTTAATAATATTAAACTATTATATAAAGAGTTCTTTAAACTAGTCTAGATTAATTAATACTATTATATTAATAACTATATTATTTATATAAAAATATATCAAGTTTAATAGTATTAAGAGAATTAATAATATAAACTACTAATCTATAGACTTTTTAGTTTTTTAATTTCTTCTAAGAATAAATACAGCTGAATCTATTAATAAATTAAAAAATATATATTTAGATCACACTATTAATAGAGAATAAAGTATTTAACTATTATATAATATATTCTTAAGATTATAAAATTCTCAAAGAATTATTTAGCGGGATTAGCTTAATTTGTACTTATTTCTATATATACTTTCTATTCTATTAGTTCCTAGTTATAAATATTTAAATTTAGGCTTTATAAATATTTCCTATATTATATCTTCCTATTATACGAATAGTTGCAAATTCTATCTAAAGCATGTACTATATCTCTATTCATCATAAGTCATCCAATCTTTGGTAAAAATAATATTTCTATATAATAGCTACTATATCCTATATAGTAAACTATTATCTTAGTAAGCTTTCAGTTTCAAATATCTAGATATGAACTGGATGTTGATGTCATTAAATTGTTCTCATTATAGGTTTAGCCGTTCTGCTATGATATGCAAGGTCGATCATGTTTTAAAACAGGAACATGACGTCATGGAACTGTTATAACATCTAATTAATAAACTAATGAATGCTTTAGGTTGGAGAAACAGTAATACCTTATAGTCACTGTGTGATAATCTTAGACGGCTGGTAGTCCATTTTCTACATAGTAACTTTCTTGCCAAAATACCCATAAATAATAGACTTTAAATAATCCCTTAGTCTGTTTAACATGGAAGCTTTATTATAATATTAATATTCTAATCAGTTATTAATTATATTAAAGATATACTCAGTATTAGAATCTCTCTAATCTATTCTAAAGTGTTAAGAATCCTCTCTATATAGTTATTTACTACTTTAATAGATATGATTTTGTTATAATCTAGCTTTTCATAATATAAGAAAGTATAGTTATATTTTTTAAAAAATTCTTTATTATTATAGACTATTTTAATATAGATTAATATTTTAAATATTTATAATTTATTAAATTCTATCTTTAAAGAATCTAATATAATTTATATAGCTATTAATAAGACTATTATCTTTAAATAGATTATTAAATAAAAACTATACTTTAATAATTATATCTATATTAGTTAGTTTTATATTGTCAGAAGATTAGAAACGTCACAGCCAATAGATTGGGCTAATCCCTATGGAAGCTAATGCATGAAGGAACAAAGATTATCTATAATCTTAGGGTTAGGGTATCAGAAAAATTAGAAATATTCTATAATAGCTCTGATAGATATATTAAAGAATAATAAGATATTCTATAATAGCTATAATAATAATAGAATATATAAGGATATTTATTTATTATATATTTGGTTTTATTCTATTATCTTTAATTAATTATAATAATTTAAGTATATATTCTTTTATTAAATAGGATATTTAGTTTATTTTACTTTCTTAAGACTTTATATTTATATAGCTTTTTATATATTAGAATATATTAATTTTTTTTATTAATATAACTATTCTAGTTATATTCTGATAGTATTAATTAAAGTTTTTAATAATTAAAGATCCTTATTATGAAAGAGAAGTTTTATATAAAAATAATTAAATTATAATATTTAATGTATTTAGATCTTTTTTAATCCTTACTAAGGTAAAGTAATCTTAGTATAAAATAAAAAAAGAGAAATATAATCTAATAAAATAGTTTAAATAATTAGAAGATTATATTAATTAATTTAATAACTATATTTAGATATTTAAAAAGTTAAATAAGAATTAAATTAATTATATTAAATAGCTTAAAGCTTAGATAATAAAAACTTTAGTTAATACTATTAATATTAGTAAATAATTTAAAATAAAAATATTAAAGCTTATAATCTTTAATAGAATTTAATTAAAGCTTAGAATATTTCTTATTAATATAAAAATATATATTAATAAAAATAAGATTTAAGATAAGAAATGTAAAATTATTTTTATTATATTATATCTTACTAGAGAAGCAGCTAAATAGATATAATTAATATTTAATAACTATTATACTATTAATAATAAAGATAATTAAGATAATCTAATAAAAATAATTTTTATAAGTTATAAAAACTTTAAAATCAAATTAATTAAAGTATTTAGAAATATTAATAAGATTAGAAATATTAAAAGATAGTTATATTTTTTATACTAGACTAGATTAATATAGCAACTTATAATAAAATTTAAATAGATTATAGTATTATTAATTTATAATAATAATATTTTTATTAGATTATTTAAGAATATATTTAAAGAAAAAATTTAATTTAAATTTATTAAAATAGATCATCTAGATAAGTTTAATAAATTTATTAAAATTATAATTAAGATTAATAATAAATTATTTAAAATTAAATAAAAAAAATAAAAATTCTAAGTATAAAAAAAGTATAGTAAAATATTTAAAATAAATAAAAAAAGATTATAAAGATTATATTAAGAATAATATAATTAAAATAATAATATTATTATATAAATAAATATAATTCTTATAAAGAAAAAAAATTAATTAATTAAAAAGAAAGCCTACTTTAATTATAAAATATTAAAATATTTTATAAATAAATATTATAAGCTAAAAAAGAACTTTAGATTAATTAATTAAAAATTATAATAATAAATTATAGTAGTTATTTATATATATATTCTAAAAGAGAATAGTACTGATAAATATTTAAAAATTAATAAAAAATTATTAGAATAATATAAATAAGAAATATAATAATAAGCTAAAAAATAGAAAAAGCTATAAAAAGAAATCTAATAATAAAAAATAATAATAAAAATAAAAAGTACTATAAGAAATATTAATAATATAGAAATTTAAGTATTTATAATTATATATAAGAATACTTACTATATACTTTTAAGAAATAAATAGAGCTATAAAATATAGAATTAATTATCTAAAAATAGTTATTCTAAAGATTATAAACTAGATAAAGAAGAATTAGAAAATAATAATAAAAATATTAATTATAAAATTTTTTTATTAATTAAGTTATTTTATATTTAATTAATATTATAAGATAATAATAAAAAAATAATAAATTAGCTAGCTAAGTATTAAGACTAAAAAAATTTTATCTAGATTTTTATAAAAGAATTAAAAAGTAATTTATAAAGATAAGATAAAAATAAATTTAATAAAAATATATTAATAAATATAATTATACTTAGAATAAGATATATAATAAAGAAATTTATAAAAATAATTATAATTATAATATTATATAGATTACTAAAAAAGAAATAAAAAAATTATAAAATTAAAAAGATGATTTATATAATTATATATCTATAAAAGTAATTTATTAAAAAGAATCTTAATATATTTAAAAAGAATATATAAAAAGATATAAAAAATATTATAAATAGATATACTAAAACTATCTAATATATAGATATAATAATAAAATCCTAATAATTATTTATAAAAGAATATCTAAATTAAATAAATATTAACTATATAGTAAATAATTAAGATATATACTAAATTATATTTATATATATTATTCTAACTTAGAAGGATGTATATATAATAAAATATATTAGATAATGTATTATAATAATAAATATAAATTCTATTATTTTAGTAAAAGAATTAATTAATAATATTTAAAAATATTAAATATTATATTATACTCAAAGTTTATATGCTTATAGAAAAATATAAAATATTAGTATATATATAAAGAAAGTAGATATCTAGTATATTTAAACTTATTTAAATAATAATACTATATAATATTCTATTAATATTATTATAATAAATTTTTTATAAACTTTTTAGAAGAATATATTTAAGTAGTATAAAGTTATATAAATTAATACTAAAAAAAGTATTTAATTATAGTAATAATTAATCTAAAATACTAAACAATTATTATCTTAATAGAAATTAAAGAAATAAGGCTATAAATACTTTTAGATTTAGAAATTATTAGAAATTATATAAACTCTAATATAATAAATAAATTATAATTTAAGTACTATAAAATAAATTAATAAACTAAAATTATTAGAATTAATAAAGAACTAATTATAGAAGAATATAAAAAAAATAAAATTAATTCTTATATTATCAAGACTATATACTATAATAATTTTATTTAATATTATAGTAATAACTAGATATAATATAGTACTAGGAATACTATAGCTATAAAAATAAAACTTAATTATTAATTAAATAATTAAAATAATTTTAATTAATAATAGAATCTTATAGACTAAGTTAAAAGAATATAAAAAATTTATAAACTTATAAAAAAAATTAGAGAATAATCTTTTATAAATAAGACTAAAAAAAATATTAATTTAAATAAATAAAAAATATAAAAGATAATATAATCTATTAAAAAATAAATAAATAAAATATAATAAAAGCAACTTATAGAAATAAAATAAATATAATTTAATAAAATAATTTAGAAATAATCTAAATTAATAATATAATTAAAGCTAAAAGAAATTTATAAATAAGAATTAAAAAAAATACTTATAAAGTTATTTAAAAAATACTATAACTTTATTAAGCTATTTATAAAAAAAGAATATTAATTATTAAATTATAAAAAAAAATATAAAGTATAAATATTATTAAAATTAAAATTTATACTATTTTTAATTAAGTAATAATATAAATTATAAGATTAGCTAGAATTAAAAAATAAATTTATTAGAGAATTTCTAGTTATAAAATATATATATAAAAAATAAAAACTAGCATTAAGTAGACTAATATTTATATTAAAGAAAGATAGAATTAAATAAATAATTATTAATTATAAAGTACTAAATAATAAAATAATTAATAATATAAATAAAATATTATATTAAGAATAGAAAAAAATCTTTTATAAAAAGTAAAAATTATAATAGTCTTTAATATTTAATAAGATTATTATAATTTTAGAATAGCTAAAAAAAATATTTAAAAAATAGCTTTTCTAATAGATATAGAATTATTTAAATAAGTAGTTATATTTATAGGTTTAAAAAGATTATCTATAGAATTTGTAAGATTTATAATATATATTTTAATTAAATTTCTTAATAAGTTTATTATAATATATTTTAATAATATTATTATCTATTTAAAAAATATTAAAAAGTATAATAGTTATATATAAGCTATTATAATAGAATTTATAAAAATAGAATTAATTTTTAAAATTAAGAAATATAAATTTAATATTATTATAGTTAATTATTTAGGAATAATTTATATATTAGAAGAATTAAAGATTTAATTAAAAAAAATAAATATAATTTTAAATTAGCTAATACTAACTAATATTAAAAAAATATAAAAATTTTTAAAAACTAATAAATATATTTAATATTATTTTTAGAATTATTTTAATATTATATAACCTATGATTAAACTCTTAAAAAAAATCTTAAATTTAAATAGATAAAAAAAAAGAAAAATTATTTAATAATATTAAAAAATTAATTAAAAAAATATTAATATTTATATTATATAATCTAAATAAATTATATCTTATATAACTAAACATATTAGAATATATATTAGGAATTATTTTTAAATAATTAAATAATAATAAAAAATAAAAACTAATTATTTTTTTTTTAAAAAAATTTACTATAGTAGAAAAAAACTATAATATTTATAATAGAGAATTATTTATAATAATTAAAATATTTAAGTAATAAAAATACTATTTATAAAAAGTTAAGAAAAAAATAATTATAAAAAATAATTATTATAATCTTAAATACTTTATAATAATAAAAGAATTAGTTAGAAAATAGATATAATAAATTAAATACTTATTAAAGTTTAATTTTTAGATTAAATACATTAAAGGGAAAGAAAATATAATTATAAATATATTAAATTAATATTTAGATTATATAATTAGTTTTAAATAGTTAAAAATTAATATTTTAAAAAAAATAAAAATAAAATATAATATAATATTAAAGTAATACTTACTGCTATAATTATTATTAATAAAATAGGATTTTACTAGTAAATAATATAAATAATATAAAAAAATAAAACACTTATAATAATAATATAGAATAAAGAAGCAATTCAGTAAAATAAATTAATAATATAAAATAAATCTATACTTATTCTAAAAGTAATAATTATAAAAATTATTAAAAAATACTATAATCTATCACTATAAGAATATCAAGAAATCGATAAAATTATAAAAAAAATATAATAATAATATTATTTTCTAAATATAAGAAGATAAATTATAGAATATATTAATTAATATAATAGTTATAATAAAAATAAATTAATTAATTATTAATTCTATAGAAAAATATAACTATTAGAAATATTAAATAAGCTATAAAAATATATTATAATTAACTTTATATAAGAATTACTAGAATTAAAAGATTTAATTACTAAAATTTGATATATTAATATAATTATTATTATTAATAGATTAATAAAATATATTATTATATAACTAATATTGAAGGATTTAATAGTAGAATAATATATAATATTTATATTATAAGAAGTATTTAATTAGATTAGATTATTAATTAAGATTATTTTAAACTAAGATAAATTATTTAGATTAAAATACTAATAAATAATTATAAAGATATATAAAATTAAATATAATTTATTAATTATAAATTATTAATAAATAAATAAATTAACTAAAAGAATAATATAATTTATTAAATAATATCTATAATACTATTTAGATTAGAACTAAGATAATTAGATAAAAATATTATTATTAATATAATTTATATTAAATAATATAAAAAATATTTTAATAAAAGAAATACTATATTTTACTAATTTAAAAAGATATCTATAAATATTATAAATTTTTATATTAATAGATAGAAGCTCTAATAAAGTAATATTATAAATAATATATATATAATAAATATATATTATAATATCTAAAGACATTCAATAGATAGAATAAAAAATAAAGTAATATTATAATATAAAATATAAGAATATATTAATTTTATAAAAAAAAGAGTTTATCTTTTATAATAAATATTAGAATTAAAAAATTTTAATATTAAAATAAAATAATTAAATAATAAATTTAATATAAGTAAATATAAATTATTTAAAATTATAAAAAAATTTAAAAATAATAATTATTAACTCTAGCTATTAATAAGAATATATATATATTTAATATTTTATATATTATTATTAGAATTAATTAAAAACCTAAAAAATAAAAATAATAAAGTAGATAATAAAGAATATAAAATAAAAAAAATTCTAGATTATAAATAAAAAAATAATTAGATCTACTATTTAATTAAATAAAAAGGATATTTATTAAAAAATAATTTATAAGAACTTATTATAAATTTAAATTACTATAATAAGATTTAGGAATATTAAATAATAATTAGTTTAAAGTAAAAAAGAAAACAAATTAGAAAGAATTATTTAAAATTAAACTATTAAAATTACTAGAATTAAATATTAATATAATTAACTCTTATTTTTTATATATTATTTTTTATTTTTTCTTTTTCTCTAATTTTTTTAATTCTTTAATATTTTTTATATTCTTTTAAAGAAATGCTTTAATTTATTTTTTTAATAATTTTTATTATTTCTAAAATTAAAGAATTTTAATTAAAATCTATTTTTTTTTTAAAAATACTTTTGTGTCTTAATAAGATACTTTTATATTAATTTAGAAATAGATATTTTAATATAATAATAATTTATTATATAAATATACTTATTATAATATTTTAAAAATTTAATATAAATGTATATCTTTTCTAATTTATAGTAATATTTATAAAAAAGGATATAGATAATATTAAATTATTTAATTTATAATAAAAGTATATTTTTTAAAATTATTTTCTTTAATAATATAGTTAGCTTAATATTATAATATAAATATTTTAAGAAATAAAAATTATCTATATTACTAATAGGAAATATAGATTATTTATTATACTATTAAAATATTAGCTTTTAAAGAAGAGAATTATTAGAAAATTAAAAATATTATAGCTAATAGATTAGGCTAATCTTTATAAAAGCTAATATATAAAGGAATAAAAATTATCTATAATTTTAGAATTAGAGTATTAAAGAAATTAAAAATATTTTATAATAGCTCTAATAAATATATTAAAGAATAATAAGATATTCTATAATAGCTATAATAATAATAGAATATATAAGAATGTTTATTTATTATATATTTAGTTTTATTTTATTATCTTTAATTAATTATAATAATTTAAGTATATATTCTTTTATTAAATAGGATATTTAGTTTATCTTACTTTCTTAAGACTTTACGCTTATATAGTCTTTTGTACATTAGAATATATTAACTTTTTCTATTAATATAACTATCCTAGTTATACTCTGACGGTGTCAACCGAAGTTTCCGACATATATGTGTATATAAATAATTATTATTTATTTAAAATATTAATTTTCTATACTAGATATAGACAGTAGATTTAGTCTATTAATATATTATAGCTATAAAGAAACTATTTAAAATAAAAAATTATATTAGTAATATTAATATTGCTAATCATAATAACAATAATTTTATATTAACTTAAGAAGTAGCTAATTTTAAATAAATTTATTATAAATATATAGAATAAAGTAGATCTACTAGTAGAGATATATTAATATAAATTTATAATAAATTCTTAATAGATTTAAATAAAAAATTCTAGCGAGGCCTGCTTCTCTAGTAATTAAAAGATAATTATAAAAAAATATAATTATATCTAAAAATTAAGATTTATTAAGAATATTTATAAGTAAATATATTAATTAATATTAATACTAAGAGACTTATTTAAAATAATATAAATCTTTATAATATATCTAATATCTTTTTTAAATCTATTTCTTAAGTCTTCCTTATTTTTAGTAATTAATAATTAAATTAGTTTATAAATAATTATTACATATAGCTTTAGCTAGGATAAGAGAAAGCTATTCTAATATAGAAACTTTCTAACTTGGTAGATAGTAATTAAGTAAAAGATAAATAATAGAATATAAAAATATAATTATAGGAAAATAAAATCTAAGAATAAATAATACTAAATAGTATAAAAGAATAAAACTATAAAGACTTAATAAATTTGTAAGAATATTTTATAAATCTACTTCTAAAGGACTAGAAAAGTAGATATAATAATTATTACTAATAAGATAATATTCTAAATAGAAATTAAATCTAATATTTTAATAATAAGAGATCCTATTTATAATAATTATAAAAAAAATCTTTCTTTAGAATTAATATCCTGCTAAATTATTAATATATAAGTTATTATTAAAATATAAGTTACTTATCTAGCTATATAATATATCTATTAGTAAGCTTCTAGAGAAATTCTAAAGATATTAGCTAGAACACTTAGGTAAGAAGCTATAAATAAGACTATTATATTAATAAAAGTAAATCTGCTTGCTTAAACACTAGTCTTCTTATATATATAAATATTATATAAGATGATAACATAGTTCGAAGTACTATATACTAGATATTTAATAATATCTATAAAGGTCTAAGGTCCAAACTATTAATAATAATTCAGTATATACAGATAAACGAGATATTTTAACACTAAAATAGAGAGCACATAAGCCAAATCACAGAGCACGGGTCTCAAACAGGCTATAATAAAAAGTAAAAGGATGTCGCCAAAGGCAGTTCTATAGATATTAACAGCATCTATAAATAATTAAGAAAAGTAGATTCTAAACCATATAGTGGACAATGTCATAGACAAGGGAGCTAAGGACCTTATATAGCCTTCAGAGATAGCACCCTATATAAACACCCAGTTTAGTTTCAATAAATAATATGGTACTATTCTATTTTAAATAGCTAAAAGTCAATAATTAATAACCCTATAAATATGCAATAGATCCTTCATTTAAAAGATAAAATAAATCCAGTTAGACTAAGATAAATCACTCTATAAAATAATTATAGATCTAAATTCTAGAAAATATTAACTAGATATTTTATAAATTAAAAATTAATAAAGAGGCAGGCTTAGGAAGACTTTTTTTAAAAAAAACTATAACTATAATGTTAAATATAATACTAATATTTATATAATAATCTAGCTAAAAGGTATTAATTAAATCTTTATTTTTTAGTCTAATTCTATTAAAGCTTTCAGTTTATTTCTTTAAGAACTAATACGCACTTTCTCTTATTAAATAGCTTCCTATAAACTAATAATAGCAGGAACATCAATGGCTTAGGCCACTAAAAACTATTTTAAAGAACTTTATTAATCAAAGTACAGATTCAATTGATAAAGCTAAAATGATACCCTCATAAAAGCTATATTGATACTAATTATAGATTATAATCAGGCAGGAATAATACTAGGCTCTACCAGACTACTTATTATTTTATTATGCTTCCATTTTAGAGACCTTTTTCCAGTCATAGACTATGCAAGGTCTGCCATTTCCTAATTGGGAAATGGACTTGAGCTAACTGGGTGTTACGAATCAACCTGCATGACGCTAAATTATACTATAACCAAGGAGGAAAGGTCACTTGGGATTTGCGAGCGTATGAACTATATGATAACAGAACCAGTAGAAGGATGTCAGGCTGAGACACCTTAGTATGGGATATACACTAAATCATATAAAGATATAAATAATATATTATTATTCAGATTAATAATGAATAGAGAAAATAATATAATATTATTAAAGAAATATTATATACTTTATACTTATTATTTCTAAAGTATACAATATATGGTATATAGAATTAGAAGGACTGGATATATAAGAATATTTATTTATTATTATATATTTAATTCTTTATAGCTCTATATAACTAAGTCACTTCATATTAGACTTTAATAGTAAGAGTTAGTAAGGTATTTTAACTTATATAAGTATTAAACTATATAGGAGATCTTTTTTATCTTAATTATAATTAAGATTTATTAATTATTAATTAATTTATTGTTACTTTATTTACTCAAGCCTACTCTATTAATTAGATAATCTAAACTTTTATATAGTTTATTAAGCCTAACATATCTATAATATAATACTATTTAATTAAGATAGATCTAGGTTTATAATAAAAAAGCTATCATCTTGACTTTGGAATATGTTAAGAATAAAGTACTATTAGATAAAAAAAATATTATTTAATTAGAAAAATATTATCTAATTAGAAAATTTTAATAATAATAGATAATATATTAATCTTAATTAGCAGTACTATTAGAGTAATTAGCAATAAAGCTAGACTATAGGTAAGAATTTAGAAGCTAGAAATATAACTTACTATAAAATAGCTAAAGATATTAAAATCTTAGATATTTAATAGTAAATAATCTGAACTTAAGAACTTCTTAACTTAGATAGATATATATATTGTGATTAATGGCTTATTATTAAAAATAAAGAAATTAAAGGTAATTTTTATAGCAATATATCTAATAGGAGAAGTATTTTAATAGATAAAACTAGTATTTAAAAAGTACTATAATAAGAAAAAGAAAGATTAGAGTAACTATATTATAGAGATATTAAAGAACTATAAAATCTTTAAAAAAAATTTAAACTTGTATTTAGAAATATAGATAAAATATAAAATACTAAAAGATAATTATAATAATTAAAGCAAACTAGATCTATATAATAATTAGTAATATAATTTAAGCAAATCTTAATAATACTTAATTATAATAATAAAGTACTTATTGCTATGTTTAAAAATATATTAAAAAAAGAAGTTTAAATAGAATTTATTAAAATAGACTAACCTAATGACATTAATGAGTTTATTAAATAAGTAATTAAGATTGATAATAAGTTTTATAAAATAAGATAAAGATGATAAGAAATATAAAAATAATAAAGATATAAAGCTATATCTTATATAAGAAATTATTATTGGGTAAATTATAGTTAATAATAATAATATGATCTCTATGAATTAATATTAATAAAGCTAGATGCTATAGCTAAAATAAAGGGTAATAAAAAAAAATTAGATTTAATAAAATAATAATTGAATGCTATAACTATTATAAAAAAGGATATTATACTAGAGAATATAAAAGTCTTAAATAAGAAAGATAGATTAAAATAATTAGTTATAATAAAGAAATTAAATATAATGATAACTAAACATCTTATAAGATTATAGATCATTCTAGGAATGAGGACTTATATAGGATAAAAGAATATTAGGATATCTATGATAAATAAGATATTAAATTAGAAGAGTAAGAGGCATATTAGATATAGATTTTTATGTAATAGATATAAAATAAATATTTAAATTAATTTAAGAAATTAATAAATGAAGAATATTTTAAAAATAATTATTAGAAGTACTAGGATGGGAAAACTAAAAGAGTTATTAATAAACTAGAAATTAAAAAAGAAAGAATAAAATAATAATAAGAAAAAAGATTTAATAAGTGATCTATAAAAGAATAAAAGATTAATAATAAAATATATAATAGACTTATAAATTAGTTTTAGAATACTTAGGAATAATAATCTATTAAGAAAATCTCTATAGAAGATAAGTAGAAAGATATTAAATTAATACTAAAATTTAAGTATAGACTAGAATATTAAGAATTATATAATAATTTTAAATATTTAGATTATAGATCTATTATATAGGCTTTTTATATTAAAGACTAGTGCAGTATATATCTAAATATAAAGTAAGAAAGTAAATACTTTTTTAGAGCTAAAAAAGAAAAGAGGTTAAAAAATTATAAATAGCTATAGAAATAAAGAAATGCTTTAGAAAGAAATATTATATTATTTAAAAAAATGAAGCAGTAGATAGAAGCTAAAAGTATAAAAAGTATTTAAATAATTAATAAATTTTAATAAAGAAAAATAACGCTAATAAATATAGAAACTTTAGAAAAAGATAGAATAATAGAATAAAATTGATAAGTAGGAGAAATGTTTAAAAAATTAATAAATATATAACATATCTTAGACGAAGAAATAATATAATAAAAAAATATTAAAAAGATATTAGGAGAAATTAATAATCTATTTAAAAAAAGTAATAAAAAAGAACTAAAAATTATAACATATAGATAATACTTTAAGATTAAAGTTAATATTCTAGAATTAGAAGTATAGATACTAATTAATTTAAGAGTAATAGAAAACTATATAAATCTATAAATTTAGAAAAAATTAAAAATCTTAAAATGGAAAAAATTAATATCTATATTATTAATTGGACTTAATAGAGAAAAATTAGTAGAAAATAGAATTATTAAGAAAATAAAATAATTATCTATATTTATTAATAAATACTTTGAGATGATTAACTTTGATATAGTAAAGTTAGAAAGAGATAATATTATCTTAGGAATTCTATAATTAAAAAAACATAATCTAGAGATCTATTAAAAAAAAGAATAATTATATCTAATAAAATATAATTGCAAAGAAATCTAAACTATTAAGATATTTAAGATGAAGAATGATTTAGAGATTATTATTAAAAAAATAATAAACACTTTTTTATAGAATAAAATAAAAGGTAAGATTGTTATTAAAATCATAGAAGAGATTATATTATAAAAAAATTAAAAAATATTTAAGAAAGAACTTAAGAAATTAGTAGTAAAATACTAATTAAAAAGTAGTATAGATGTAGTATTATTTAAAATATATAAGAAGTTTAGAGATTTATTTAATAGAATATATAAGATATTATTAAATTATAATAAATAGGATTATATTATTCTTCTTAAGAAAAATAAAGAACTAGTATTCTAAAAGATTTACTTAGTTTTAATAAATAAAAAAGAAGCTCTGAAAAAGTATATTAAGAAAAATTTAAAAAAAATATATATAGTTATTAATATTATTAATAGAATATCTAGTGTTATTTATTAAAAAAAAGGAATAATAGATTTAAGAATATATATTAATTTTTAATAATTTAATAATATTATAATAAGAGATAGCTACCCTTTACTTCTAATTATAAAGATATAGAATAAGATTTAAGAAAAGAAATAGTTTATTAAACTTAATATTATTAATGTGTATAATTAATTCAGGATTAAGAAAAGAGAAGAATAGAAAATAATATTTAAAATAAAATTTAGATATTTTAAATATATAGTTATACTATTTAGGTTTATTAATATATTAGTAGCATTTTAAAGATATATTAATAATATTATATTATTATATCTATATGATTTTATTATTGCTTACTTAAATGACATTTTAATATTCTTTAATAATATAGAAGAACATGTATGATATATTAGAATAGTATTATGAAAATTATAAATTGCTAAACTATAAGTTAAACTAAAAAAATATAAATTCTATGTATAGAAAATGGACTTCTTGGGATATTAAATTATATAAAAAGGAATATAGACTGATAAAAAAAATATAATTAATTAGAGATTAGTTTACTCTAAAAAATATTAAAAAACTATAATTATTTATTAGATTGATTAACTATTATTGATGATATGTTAAGAGCTATGCAAAAATTATAGAACCAATATTCAGACTATTGAAAAAGAATAAACTATATGAATGGAAAACTGAATAGGAAAAGATATTTAAAGAAATAAAATTTAAAATAATAATAGTATTAATTCTAGTATAATATAATCTAGAATTATTATTAATAATAGAAACTGATGTATCAGATTTTATAATTAGAGCAGTATTGACATAGGTTAATTAATATAGAAAAAGAATAATCATTATATATTATTTAAGAAAATTAATCAACATAGAACTAAACTATAAGATATATAATAAAGAACTATTAGTTATAGTTATAATACTATAATATTAAAGAATCTATCTAGAAGAAATAAAATTTCTAATATAAATTATTATAGATTATAAAAATTTAATCTATTTTATAATAATAAAGGTTTTAACTAGATAATAAGCTAGATGATTAGAATTACTAAAAGACTACTAGTTTATAATTGAATATTATAAAAATAAAAAAAATAAAAGAGTAGATGCTTTTAGTAGATAATTAGATTATAAAAAAAAAATTAAAAAACTAGAACTAGTATTATTATGACTAAATAAGAAAAGATATTTAGAGTATAATCTCTAAATTGCTATTATAGCAGCAATGGCAGAAATAATAATAGATTTAAAATTATAAGATAAGTTAATTGAAGAAATAATTAAAGATATAAATATTTAATTCTTAATTAAGAATGAGGATAATAGGGTTATAGTAATAGAAACTAGACTAGTATTTTAATATAATCTAATCTATATTCTAAATATACTATAAAATGAGATTATTTGATTATATTATAATATTTTAATTAGTAGTTATCCAGGATAAATAAATATAATAAAATGTATTATTAGAAGTTATTATTAGCTATAAATAATAAAAGATATTAAGAAATATATTGAAGAATATAATGTATATTAAAAAAACAAGATCAGAAAATATAAACTTTATAGATTAATATAAAAAATTAAAATATTAAAATATTTATTCTAATAGGTTATAATAGACTATATTATTAAACTATTAAAATTGAAAGGATTAGACTTAATCCTTATAATAATAGATAAAATAATAAAATATATATGCTTTATAGTAATAATAGAATAAATAGATGTAGAAGAATTAGTATAAAAATTGATGAATAAAGTCTTTAAAAATTATAGTATACCTAAGGTTATAATATTAGATAAGGGAAAGACATTTATATTAAAACTATAAAGATTAATGATAGATCTAATAGGAGGAGAATAAAGATTATTAATAAACTACTATCTATAAATAAATAGATAAATAAAATGAATAAACTAGATATTAGAATAATACCTATAGTATTATATAAATTATTATTAGAATAATTAAATGGACTTATTATTAATAGTATAACTAGTATATAATATATTAAAATACTTAATAATGTGACAGCCAACCACACAGCAAGGCACGTGGGAGCCACCAAGCACGTGGCACATCACTGGTGTGGTCCTAGAAAGGACTGATAATGGAAGATTATCTCAAGATAGGGCTACAGCTCTAGACAGTAACTATATTAGAAACTACCTTCCTAGCAGTACTATATTAGAAAAGAAGTCTTATATAAAAGAATATATAAAAAAGCTTTTAACAAGACAGATTTTAATTTCTTCTTTCTTTCTTTTTTTATACTTAATATTATCTATAGACTTAGTGCATCTAGTTAGCAAGATAGCCTTAATATTAGATTTTAACTATTATTATATAATATTAAATATTCTTATCTTTTTTTTTATCTCTTATATATTAGTATAATAGACCTTTTTAATATCTAGCTTTAATTAAAAAAATTTTTTTCTTTTCTTTCTATTCTAGTATACTTATATAGTAGACTACTTTAGTATTATATTTAAATTAAAAATTATCTCTTTTTATTTTTTTATTATTATTTTTTTTTTTTCTCTTTCTAATTTTTACTAAAGCAATAGTGAAGGAATTAGATTAAAATAATATTAAAAAAGCACTAAGCATAGATATATTAAAAAGCTTTAAATAAAAGTATATAAAATAATAAATTATTTTAAAATTTAATAAAGCTTTAAAAAAAAAGTTTAGCTTAGTTATAACTTAAAGAAATAGCTCTTTAAATTTCTTTATATTTTAAAAGCTTTATAAGGATCATTCTAAAAAGCTTTTTAAATATATATATTATTAGATTAAGAATCTTTAATAAGCAGCCTTTAAAGTCTAAAAATATATTTATAATAATAAATCTATAGATAATAATAATAAGAAGATCTTATTATTATAAAAATAAATTAATTATCTCAAGCAGTAAATAAAGGATTAGTAGAATATTATATAAGAGTTTATAATTAAATATAATAATATATAAATTTATATATAAAAACTAGCTTAATAAAACTCTAATTTAATATCTTTAATTAGCTAAAAGAAGTTAACTAAACTTCTTAATAAAAAAAAATTTAATAATAATAAAGATCTAAAATTTACTTCTTAGCTTATTAATATTAAAAATAAATTAAAATTTAATATTAATTTTTATCTAACTCCTCTAGTCTGTATATAATATATAAAAAGTATATATAAAAAAAAAATAATAAACTACTTAATATCTCACTTTTAAAAAAACTCACTAAAATAATACTAGAATATAGATAATATTATTAAATATCTTAAGATAATCTATTATAATATAAATAAGATTTCTAAGATTAAATAAGAACTACATTAACTATTTATAAATAATATAAAGTTCTAAGATTTTCTATTAAGATTTATATTTAAAGTCTAAAAGTTAGAACTTATTATATTTTTATAAAAAAATAAGTTATATAAATATCTATATCTTAAGATATAAAAAACTTTATTTAAAAAAAATTATAATATTAATATATCTTACTAGAAGTTTATCTAAGAGTGTTATTAAACTATAAATTAATTTAAAGTTATTACTGAAAATAAAAAATGTGCTTTAAAAAATTATAGTAATAAAGAAAACAACTATAATAATATTAAAAAGAATATTAAAAAAAATAAAAATAATACTAGAATAAATAGATTAAAGGATAATAAGAATAAAACTAAGATTTTATAAATAAAGAAGAAGTAGTTTATAATAAAAGATAAGTATTTTAAATATAAAATATCTAAATATATAGTAGATTAATGCTTATTTAATAAAAAAAACACTTTAGATCTTAAAGCTTTGAAAGTAATAAAAAAAGTGACTAAAAAAAGTAGTAATAATAATATAGATTTAAAAAATAATAATATTTAAAAAAAGATTTTTTTTTAAATAAGGTTTATATTATTAATGTCTTAGATCTCTTATAATTAATTAAAAGTAATAAAGATAGTCTAATTATACTTATATAGCTAGCTAGAAATAGATTATTAATTTATTTTAAAATATTAATAAATATAAAAATAAATAGATTTACTTTTTAGATATTTTTCTTATTAAGAAGCTTATATAATATCTTTATTATTATATTAAACCCTTAAAGTAACTATTCTAGATGAAAGAATTTAATAGTAAAATTAAAAAGATAGTTATATATATTATAAAATTAATATTAATAATAGATAAATATATTATATATAATCTATTATTCCTTATTATACAATTAAGTAAGCATAATATAATCTTTAAAAGAATATAATTAGCTAAATATAAAATACTAATTAACTATATTTATTAAAGACTACTTTAGCTAGAAAAAATCTTTTTAAAAAAAAAAATATAAATAAAATAATTTATATTATTACTAAAGAAATTACTACTATAAGATTATAAGATAAAACTTTAGTATTAAAAAAATATAAATTATTAAAACTAATTATTTAAAGCTAGTATTAAGACTATAAAATAGATCTTAATTATTACTAAAAAGAAATAAGAATAAATTATATAAATTATATATTATAGCTTCTATTACTAATAGTATAAGTATAAATTTAACTAAATAAAAAAAAAGCTTAATAGAGTAACTAAGCTATTAAATCCTCTAAAAAAAATAAAATTTATAATTAAAAGAATAAAGTAAATATAATTCTAAAAATAATACTCTAATATAGATATTATAGTAATTAATATAGCTAGCTATTTTTAAAATATAAAAAATAAAAAGACTAAGACCTTTTTAATTAATATTAATAAAATTAATAAGGCTATTAAAAATAAACTTAATTTAGATAAGATAGAAGAGAAAAAAAGATAAAATAATATTTCTTTAAATAATATTATAAATTTATTAATATTTTTTTTAAAATCAAATCTAACTAGCTTTTAAAATAGAAGAAATATAATTATAAAATTAAATTAGAGAAGAAAGTTAAGCTTAACTATTACTCTTTATATTATATAATTATTAAAAAACTTTAAGCTACTAAAGATTATATTATAAAAAATCTAAAAAAAATTTTATTATACTTAATAGTATACTATATATATTATTAATCTTTATAACTAAGAAATTCAGCAGAGATCTTTATTTTTATATAAATTATTAATATCTTAACTTATTTATAAGAAAAAACTATTACCCATTACTACTAATTAATAAGATATTTAAATAAATTAATAAGATAAAGATCTTTATAAAATTTAATATATAATAAGGCTTTTACTAAATCTATATATATAAAGATTCTTCTAATCTAATAATATTTTATTATTATTATAGAATCTTTAAGTATAAAATTATGTTATTTAGACTAACTAATAGCCTAATAATATTCTAAAGATTAATTAATAATATCTTTATCAACTATTTTAATAAGTTTTTAATTACATTTATTGATAATCTACTGATTTATAGCAAGAATGCTATTAAGTATAAAATTTATATTTATATTATATTCTAATAGCTTTAAGACATAGGGCTGTAGACTAATATTAAGAAATATAAATTTTATATAATAATAATAAAATATCTTAGCTTTATTATTATTTTAAAGAGTATTAAAGTAGATTTTAAAAAAATTAAAATAATATTTTTCTAAAAGATGCTTATAATAGTATAAAAAATATAGTTATTTTTAAGTTTTTATAATTTTTATTAAAAGTTTATAAAAGAGTATAATAGAATTATTAAATTATTATACTAGCTTACTTAATAAGATGTCTCTTTTATATAAATAAAATAATATTAAGAAGCCTTTAACTACTTAAAATTAATATTAGTATTAATATTTATCTTAGTTTATTATAATCTAAATTAATTGATATATATAGAGACTAATATATTAGATTTAATAGTAGCTATAATACTATTTTAGCTTTATAAAAATAAAGAATAATACTTTATAAGATACTACTTATCTATAATAATAGACTCTGAATATAATTATAATATCTATAATAAGAAGATGCTAGTAATTATTTAAATATTTTAAAAATAAAGATTAGAGCTATTTAAACTATAATAATAAAAATAATTTAAAATATTATTAGATTATTAAGCTCTAGAGTACTTTATAACAACTAAAACTCTAATTATAAGATAAGTATAGTAGTATAAATTATTATAAAAATTCTATTTTATATTATAATATTAATCTAGAAGAGTAAATGTGCTAATAAATATACTTATATAATAAAAGAATAATAGAGCTAAAAATCTTGATTATTACAATCTAATAATATTACTATAAGAGGTTTTTAATAACTAAATTATAATAGAACTAATTTTTATAGACCTAAATAGTATTACTATAAATAATAATATTATTAAATAAATACTTAATATAAATAAAAGAATAGCCTTAATTAAGAATATTTATAAAAAGATTAATTAAAAAGATTTAAAGTAATATATTAAGAAAAAATAGATATTATATTAAAATTAGCTATATATTTTTAATAAAAAAAACCTCTATATATAATTATTAGATAAATTATATTAACTATCTTCTATAATATATCTTAATTAAGATAAGATGAAGAAGCTATTCTAAAAATATTTTTATTAAGAATTATAGAATAAGAATATTAAAAATTATATTAATAATTATAAGATCTATAATAGAACTAATATCTAGAGAGATTAAGTATTTAGAGTATTATAATTATTATTAATCCTAGATTAACTATAATAGTATTTATTAATAAATTTTATAAAATTTTTAAAGAATTATTATAGCTTTAATATAATATTTATAATAGTTAATTATTTAAATAAACATTTAGTATCTATATCTTATTATAAAGATATAGTAATAACCAAGGAGATAGTTTAATTATAGATTTAATATATTTTCCTATAGATAAAATTACTAGATAGTATTATCTTAGATTATAAAAAATAGTTTATATTGGAGTTTTAGAATAAGATATATTAAATATTATAAATTAAAATTAAATTGTCTATAATATAATATATATAGATAGATAACTAGATAAAAATAATAAATTAATATCTCTAATAATATTTACAATCTTATATTAATTTTATAATAGATAACTAGTTAGAATATTTATCTATTATTAATTTTATAGTATTAGTTTTATCTTAAGCCTTAGTAGAAATGTTACTATTTATAATTAAAAAAAAATATTAATCTTAAATATTATTTAATTAGACTATACTAGCGCTACTATAGAGATTAATTCTTAATAAGAAGAATATATAAACCTAAATTAAAAGAATATAGAAAATTTAAAAGTTTGTTAAGAAGAATATAAAGTAAATTTAAAATTATTAAGTAAAATAAGCTAATAAAAAGTATTAATTAATAAATTTCTTAATTAGGGATATAATATATATTATAAATAAGAAATAGAATATAGATTATCTGAGTAGAAAACTAGAATATTAATAGGAAAAGCTTTTTTCTATTATAAAGTAAGTTAGCTATATCTTTAAACTTAAATTATTAAATAACTTATATATATATTTAATATTTTTATTAGAAAAGCTATATTTAGTAGTTTTAATAGAATTACTACTAGAATAGTTGCTAGATAAAGAATCTAAATTAAAAATAAATAAATATTCAAAATAGAAGATAAAATAAATATTAATTTTAAGATTATTATAAAAAAAATTATACTATTGCATTAATTAGCTAGATTAAGATTTAGATTTAAAATAATATTCTATAGAATATTTAAAGAATATATTATTAGCATTAAAAGCTTTCTATAATATTAATCTAAAGGCTATTAGATTATCTTTTTAGTTAGATATATGACTTCAAGTAGTCAAAAGAGATTAGTTCATTAAGAACCATATTAAAGATAGATTCTTAGAGGAAATCTAGCTTGAAGAGTCTTATAGATAAATAATTAGAGATTCTTCTTAAAGTTAGAGTTAGATTATGTGTTATATACAGTGTTTCAACTAGGCTTAGTAACTTTAACTTGATGAATTGCCTTGGCGGAGAGAATAATAGATGAATAAGATGGCAATAAAGGTAAGATATAGGATTAGAGTTTGAGTCAGACTTAAGTTATATTTTTTTTAAACGCTCGCGGGCAAGCGTCTCGTGAAGGGGAGGGTGATATGATAGCTAACTATATAATAAGGCACGTGGGAGCTACTAAGCATATAGCATATCACTAGTATAGTTCCAGAAAGGACTAATAACGGAAGATTATCTCAAGATAGAGCTATAGCTCTAAGTAGTAACTATATTAAGAACTGCTTTTCTAGTAGTATTGTATTGGGAAAGGAGCCTTGTATAAGAGAGTGTATAAGAGAGCTCTTAATAAGGCGGATTTTAGCTTCTTCCTTCTTTCTTTCTTCATGCTTGATATTGCCTGTAGACCCGGTGCACCTAGTTAGCGAGATAGCCTCAATATCAGGTTTTGACCATTGTCACAATAATGGATATGACACTATTCTTTATAGTATATAGAAGAGAAGCATAACTATTAGAATAACTAAGATTTGAATAACTAGTTAATCTAATAGTAGAATAGAAAGTATAAGAGATGAATATACTTTATTTCTATTTATAGATAGAAATTATTAATTAAAATAAGAAAAATATTAGATATTTTAATAAAAAATATCTAAAGGGATTAGAACTTAAAAAAAAGGAAGATTTATCTTTTATAAAAAAATATTAAGACTATGAGACTAAGCAATAAACTTAATTATCTATGAATTGGATCATTTAAAATTGAAAAAAAAATCAGTAAAGTTAATTATAAGCTGAAACTACTATTGATAATAAGAATATATTTAATATTTTATATTTTATTACTAGAATTAGCACCTCAAAACGCTAGAATATAAAAAAAAATTATGATTAAAGAAGAAATCTATAAGATTAAAAGTATATTAGTGGAAAAAGAATCACTAAATAAAAAACTATATTATCTTATTAAATAGAAGGGATATAGTACTAAGAAAAGTATATAGGAATTTATTAAGAACTTTGTAGGAGCTGAAAAAATTCTAGAAAGATATTATTAATAATATTTATTAAATTAGCAGGAAATTATTTAGGATTGATAAGCTATATGTCAAGCTTCTTAGAGGTTGTAATAAAAATATAAAATTCTAGTTATTCTTGTATAATCTTTGTATTAATAGTAGCCACTTCGTGTGACAGCCAACCACACAGCAAGACACGTGGGAGCCACCAAGCACATGGCACATCGCCGGCGTGGTCCCAGAAAGGACTAATGATAGAAGAATATCTCAAGATAGGGCTATAGCTCTAGACAGCAGCCATATTAAGAACTACCTTTCTAGCAGTACTATATTAGGAAAGAAGCCTTACATAGAGAGTATATAAAAAAACTCTTAGCAAGATAGATTTTAACTTCTTTTTTCTTTCTTTTTTTATATTTAATATTGCTTATAGATCTAGTGTATCTAGTTAGTGAAATAATCTTAATATTAGATTTTAATTATTATTATATAATATTAAGCATTATTATCTTTTTCTTTATCTTTTATATATTAGTATAATAAATCTTTTTAATATCTAGCTTTAATTAAAAGATCTCTTCTTTTTCTTTCTTTCTATTTTAATATATTTATATAGTAAATTACTTTAATATTATATTTAAACTAAAGATTATCTTTTTTTATTTTTTTATTATTATTCTTTTTTTCTTTCTAATTTTTACTAAAGTAATAGTAAAGGAACTAAATTAAGATAGTATTAGAAAAATATTAAATATAAATATATTAAAAAGCTCTAAGTAGAAGTATATAAAATAATAAACTATTTTAAAGTTTAATAAAGCTTTAAGAAAAAAGTTTAGTTTAATTATAACTTAAAAAAATAGCTCTTTAAGTTTTTTTATATTCTAAAAGCTCTATAAAAATTATTTTAAGAAGCTTTTTAAATATATATATTATTAAATTAAGAATCTTTAGTAAGCAGCTTTTAAGGTTTAAGAATATATTTATAATAGTAAATTTATAGATAATAATAATAAAGAGATCTTATCATTATAAAAATAGATTAATTATTTTAAATAATAAATAAAGAATTAATAGAATATTATATAAAAGCTTATAATTAAGTATAATAATGTATAAGTCTATATATAGAAGTTAATTTAATAGAGTTCTAACTTAACATCTCTAATTAATTAGAAGAAGTTAACTAAGCTTTTTAATAAAAAGAGATTTAATAATAGTAAAAATCTAAAATTTATTTTTTAATTTATTAATATTAAGAATAAATTAAAATTTAATATTAATTATTATCTAATTTCTTTAGCCCGCATGCAGTATATGAAAAGTATATATAAAGAAGAAATAGTAGATTATTTAGTATTTTATTTCTAAAAAAACTTACTAAAATAGTACTAAAATATAAATAATATTATTAAACATCTTAAGATGATCTATTATAATATAAATAAAATTTCTAAGGTTAAATAAGAACTACATTAACTATTTATAAATAATATAAAATTTTAGGATTTTCTATTAAGATTTATATTTAAGATCTAAGAGTTAGAACTTATTATATCTTTATAAAAGAATAAGTTATATAAATATCTATATCTTAAAATATAGAAAGCTTTATTTAAAAAAAGTTATAATACTAATATATCTTACTAGGAGTTTGTCTAAAAGTATTATTAAACTATAAATTAATTTAAAATTATTATTAAAAATAAAAAATATGTCTTAAAGAATCATAATAATAAAGAAAACAATTATAATAGTACTAGAAAGAATATTAAAAAAAATAAAAATAGTGCTAGAATAAATAGATTAAAAAATAGTAAAAATAAAGCTAAGATTTTATAAATAAAAAAGAAACAGCTTATAGTAAAAAATAAATACTTTAAATATAAAATATTTAAATATATAATAAATTAATATCTATTTAATAAAAAGAATATTCTAGATCTTAAAGCTTTAGAAGCAATAAAGAAAATAATTAAAAAAAATAATAATAAAAATATAGATTTAAAAAATAATAATATCTAAAAAAAGACTTCTTTCTAGATAAGATCTATATTATTAATACCTTAGATCTTTTATAATTAATTAGAAATAATAGAGATAACTTAATTATATCTATATAATTAGCTAGAAATAGATTATTAATTTATTTTAAAGTATTAGTAGATATAGAAATAAATAAATTTATTTTTTTAGATATTTTTCTTATTAAAAAGTTTATATAATATCTTTATTATTATATTAAACTTTTAAAGCAATTATTCTAGATAAAAGAATTTAATAGCAAGATTAAAAAAATAATTATATATATTATAAAATTAATATTAGTAATAGATAAATATATTATATATAATCTACTATTTCTTATTATATAACTAAATAAGTATAATATAATCTTTAAAAAAATATAATTAATTAAGTATAAAGTACTAGTTAATTATATTTATTAATAATTATTTTAGCTAGAAGAGATCTTTTAAAAAAAAATATATAAATAAAGTAATTTATACTACTACTAAAAAAGTTATTATTATAAGATTATAAAATAAAGCTTTAACATTAAGAAAATATAAATTATTAAGATTAATTATTTAAAACTAGTATTAAAACTATAGAATAGATTCTAATTATTATTAAAAAAGAATAAAAATAGACTATATAAATTATATATTATAACTTCTATTACTAATAATATAAATATAAACTTAATTAAATAAAGAAAAAGCTTAATAAAATAATAAAGCTATTAAATCCTCTAGAAAAAATAAAACTTATAGTTAAGAAACTAAAACAAATATAATTCTAAAAATAATATTTTAATATAAATATTATAATAATTAGCACAGCTAGCTATTTTTAAAATATAAAAAATAAAAAGACTAAGATTTTCTTAATTAATATTAATAAGATTAATAAAGCTATTAAAGATAAACTTAATCTAAATAAAATAAAAAAAAAAATAAAATAATATCTTTTTAAATAATATTATAAATTTATTAATATTTTTTCTAAAATCAAGTCTAACTAGCTTCTAGAATAAAAAAAATATAATTATAAAATTAAATTAAAAAAAAAAAATTAAACTTAGCTATTATTTCTTATATTATATAATTATTAAAAAGCTTTAAGCTGCTAAGAATTATACTATAAAAAATCTAAAAAAAATTTTATTATATTTAATAATATATTATATATATTACTAATTTTTATAGCTAAGAAGCCCGGCAGAAATCTTTATTTTTATATAAATTATTAATATCTTAACTTATTTATAAAAAAGAATTATTATTTATTATTATTAATTAATAAAGTGTTTAAATGAATTAGTAAAGTAAAGATTTTTATAAAATTTAATATATAATAAAACTTCTATTAAATCTATATATATAAAGATTCTTTCAACTTAATAATATTCTATTATTATTATAGAATCTTTAAATATAAAATTATACTATTTGGACTAACTAATAACCTAATAATATTTCAGAGATTAATTAATAATATTTTTATTAACTATCTTAACAAGTTCTTAATTATATTTATTAATAATCTATTAATTTATAATAAGAATACTATTAAATATAAAATTTATATTTATACTATATTCTAATAGCTCTAAGACGCAGGACTATAAACTAATATTAAAAAATATAAGTTTTATATAATAATAATAAAATATGTTAACTTTATTATTATTTTAAAGGATATTAAAGTAAATTTTAAGAAAATTAAAATAATATTTTTTTAAAAGATACTTATAATAATATAAAAAGTATAGTTATTCTTAAATTTTTATAATTTTTATTAAAAGTTTATAAAAAAATATAGTAAAATTATTAAGTTATTATACTAGTTTATTTAATAAAATATCCTTTTTATATGAATAAAGTAATACTAAGAAGTCTTTAACTATTTAAAATTAATATTAGTATTAATACCTATTTTAATTTATTATAATTTAAACTAATTAATATATATAAAGATTAATATATTAGATTTAGTAATAGCTATAATATTATTTTAATTTTATAAAGATAGAGAATAATATCTTATAAAATATTATTTATCTATAATAATAGACTTTAATATAATTATAATATCTATAATAAAAAGATACTAGTAATTATTTAAATATTTTAGAAATAAAAATCAGAGCTGTTTAGATTATAATAATAAAAATAATTTAAAATATTATTAGATTATTAAGCTCTAGAGTATTTTATAATAATTAAAACTTTAATTATAAAATAAATATAGTAGTATAAATTACTATAGAAATTTTATTTTATATTATAATATTAATCTAGAAAAGTAAATATACTAATAGATATACTTATATAATAAAGAAATAATAGAGCTAAAAATCTTAATTATTATAATTTAATAATATTATTATAAAAGATTCTTAATAACTAAATTATAATAAAATTAATTTTTATAAATCTAAATAGTATTACTATAGATAATAATATTATTAGATAAGTATTTAATATAAATAAAAAAATAGCTTTAACTAAGAATATTTATAAAAAGATTAATTAGAAGGATTTAAAATAGTATATTAAAAAAAAAGAATATTATATTAAAATTAACTATATATTCCTAATAAGAAAGATCTCTGCATATAATTATTAAATAAATTATATTAATTATTTTCTATAATATATCCCAGTTAAGATAAGATGAAGAAGCTATTTTAAAAATATTTCTATTAAAAATTATAGAATAAAAATATTAAAAGTTATATTAATAATTATAAGACCTATAATAGAATTAATATTTAAAAAGATTAAATATTTAGAGTATTATAACTATTATTAATTCTAGATTAACTATAGCAGCATTTATTAATAGATTTTATAAAATTCTTAAAAGATTATTACAGTTTTAATATAATATTTATAATAATTAATTATTTAAGTAAATATCTAGTATCCATACTTTATTATAAAAATATAATAATAATTAAGAAAATAGCTTAATTATAAATTTAATATATCTTTTTATAGATAGAATTATTTAATAATATTATCTTAAACTATAAAGAATAATTTATATTAGAATTTTAAAATAAGGTATATTAGATATTATAAATTAAGATTAAATTATCTATAGTATAATATATATAGATAAATAGCTAGATAAAAATAATAAACTAATATCTCTAGCAATATTTATAATCTTATATTAATTTTATAATAGATAATTAGTTAGAGTATTTATTTATTATTAATTTTATAATATTAATTTTACTTTAAGCCTTAGTAGAGATATCATTATTTATAATTAAAAAAAAATATTAATTTTGAATATTATTTAATTAAACCACTTTAGCGCTACTATAAAGATTAATTTTTAATAAAAAGAATATATAGACTTAGATTAAGAGAATATAAGAAGTTTAAAAATTTATTAAAGAAAATATAAAATAAATTTAAAATTATTAAGTAAAATAGACTAATAAAAAGTATTAATTAATAAATTTCTTAATTAAAAATATAATATATGTTATAAATAAAGAATAGAATATAGATTATTTAAGTAGAAAACTAAAATATTAATAGAAAGAGTTTTTCTCTATTATAAAATAAATTAATTATATCTTTAAGCTTAAATTACTAGATAGCTTATATATATATTTAATATTTTTACTAAAAAAGCTATATTTAATAGTTTTAATAAAATTATTATTAAAATAGTTGCTAGACGAGGGACCTAAATTAAAAATAAATAAATATTTAAAATAAGAAATAGAGTAAGTATTAGCTTTAAGATTATTATAAAAAAAGTTATATTATTATATTAACTAGTTAGACTAAGATCTAGATTTAAAATAATATTTTATAAGATATCTAAAGAATGTGTTATTAGTATTAAAAGCTTTCTATAATATTAATTTAAAAATTATTAGATTGTTTTTTTAGTTAGATATATAACTCTAAATAGCTAAAAGAGATTAGTTTATTAAGAATTATATTAAGAATAGAGTCCTAGAGAAAATCTAGCTTAGAAAACTTTATAAATAGATAATTAGAAATTCTTTTTAAAATTAGAATTAGATTATATATTATATATAGTATTTTGATTAGGTTTAATAATCTTAACTTAATAAATTATTTTATATATATATATAGCTTGATTCTAGCTTCGCCTCTTATTTTTGCTGAGCATATAATTTTGCAGGATAGAGAGAATAGTAAATAAATAGAATAGTAATAAAAGTAAGATATAAGATTAGAATTTAAGTTAGATTTAAATTATATTTTTTTTCTTTCTTTCTTGGATGCTTGTGGGTAAGTGTCTTGTGAAGAGAAGAATAATATGATAGCTAATTATATAGTAAGACATATAGGAGCTACTAAGCATATAGCATATTACTAGTGTGGTCCTAGAAAAAATTAATAACAAAAGAATATCTTAAGATAGAGCTATAGCTCTAGATGGCAGCTATATTAGGAACTGCCTTTCTGGCAGTACTGTATTGGGAAAGGAGCCTCGCACGGAGAGCGTATAAAGGAGCTCTCAGCAAGGCGGATTTTGGCTTCTTCCTTCTTTCTTTCTTCATGCTTGATATTGCCTGTAGACCCGGTGCACCTAGTTAGTGAGATAGCCTCAATATCAGGTTTTGACCATTGTCACACTTTGTGAAAAAGGAAAAAGGGAAAAAGAAGCTCTACACCCCTCAACACTCGATAAATATTCTTCCCCTTTGTACAGTCATTCCCAATATAGTATTGCTTGAGGTATATTTCTAATATAGCTGCCGCCTAGGGTTATAGTCTTATCTCAAGATATTCTTCTATTATTAGTCCTTTCTAGGGCTATACCAGTGATATACCATGTGCTTAATAGCTCCCATATATCTTATAGTATGATTAGCTGTTATATCACCTTCTTTTTCACGAGACGCTTACCCGCGAGCGTCTAAAAAGAAAGAAAAAAGAAAGAAAAAAAGAAAAAAAAAAAATATAATCTTAGTCTAACTCAAACTTTAATCTTATACTTTTGCTTTTATTATTATTTTATTTATCTACCATTTTTCCTGTCCTGCAAAATTGTATGCTTAGTAAAAATAAGAGATGAAGCTAGGGTCAAATTATATATATATATAAGATAGTTTATTAAGTTTAGATTACTAAGCCTAGTTAAAGTGTTATATATAATATATAACTTAATCCTAACTTTAAAAAGAATCCTTAATTACTTATTTATAAGGTTCTTTAGGCTAGATTTTCTTTAGAATTTTATTTTTAATATAGTTTTTAATAAACTAATTCCTCTCAGCTGCTTAGAGTTATATATTTAATTAAAAAGACAGTCTAATAGCTTTTAAATTAATATTATAAAAAGTCTTTAATATTAATAATACATTTTTTAGATATTTTATAGGATATTATTTTAGATCTAAATCTTAGTTTAGCTAATTAATATAATAATATAATTTTTTCTATAATAATCTTAAAATTAATACTTATTTAATCTTCTATTTTAAATATTTATTTATCTTTAACTCTAGTTCTTTATCTAATAATTATTCTAATAATAATTTTATTAAAACTACTAAACATAGCTTCTTTAATAAAAATATTAAATATATATATAAATCTTCTAGTAACTTAAGCTTGAAGGTATAGCTAATTTATTTTATAATAAAAAAAAATTTTTCTTACTAATATTCTAGTTTTCTATTTAGGTAATCTATATTTTATTTTTTATTTATAATATATATTATATTTCTAATTAAGAAGTTTACTGGTTAGCGCTTCTTATTAATTTATTTTATTTAATAATTTTAAACTTATTTTATATTTTTTTTTATAAACTCTTAGACTTCTTATATTCTTTTAGTCTAAATCTATATATTTTTTTTATTAAGAGTTAGCTTTTGTGATAATACTAAAATAATTTAATTAAATAATATCTAGAGTTAATATTTTTTTTAATTATAAATAGTAACATCTTTATTAAAGCTTAAAGTAAAGCTAATATTATAAAGTCTATAATAAATAAATACTCTAACTAGTTATCTATCATAAAGTTAATATAAAATTATAAATATTATTAAAGATACTAATTTATTATTTTTATTTATTTATCTATCTATATATACCATACTATAGATAATTTAATCTTAATTTATAATATTTAATATATTTTATTTTAAAACTTTAACATGAACTATTTTTCATAATCTAAAATAATATTATCAAATAATCCTATCTATAAGAAGATATATTAAATCTATAACTAAATTATCTTTTTAACTATTACTATATCCTTATAATAAGATATAAATATTAAATATTTACTTAAATAATCAATTATTATAAACATTATATCAAAGCTATTATAGTTTTTTAAAAACTCTATAAAATCTATTAATAAATATTACTATAGTTGATCTAGGATTAATAATAATTATAATACTTTAAATATTTAATCTTTTTAGATATTAATTCTATTATAGATCTTATAATTATTAATATAGCTTTTAATATTCTTATTTTATAATTCTTAATAAAAGTATTTTTAAAATAGCTTTTTTATCTTATCTCAACTAGGGTGTGCTATAGAAGATAATTAATATAATTTATCTAATAATTATATATAGAGATTCTTCTTATTAAAAATATATAATTAATTCTAATATAATATCTATTTTTCTTTAATATATTATTTTAAATCTTTTTAATTAATTTTTATATAAATATTTTTAGTTAAGGCTATTCTTTTATTTATATTAATTACTTATTTAATAATATTATTTTCTATAATAACGCTATTTAGATCTATAAAAACTAGTTCTACTATAATTTAGTTATCTAAAATCTTTTATAATAATATTATTAAATTATAATAATTAAGATTTTTAACTTTATTATTTCTTTATTATATAAATATATTTACTAGCATATTTACTCTTCTAGATTAATATTATAGTATAAAATAGAATTCTTATAATAATTTATATCATTATACTTACCTTATAATCAGAGTTTTAGTCATTATAAAATATTCTAGAATTTAGTAATCTAATAATATTTTAAAATATTTCTATTACTATAATTTAAATAGCTCTAGTCTCTATTTTTAAAATATTTAAATAATTACTAATATCTCTTTATTATAAATATTATAATTATATTTAAAGTCTATTATTATAAATAAATAGTATTTTATAAAGTATTATTCTCTATCTTTATAAAATTAAGATAGCACTATAGCTATTATTAAATCTAATATATTAATCTCTATATATATTAATTAATTTAAATTATAATAAGCTAAGATAGATGCTAATATTAATATTAATTTTAAATAATTAAAGATTTCTTAATATTACTTTATCTATATAAAAAAAATATCTTATTAAATAAATTAATATAATAATTTAATAATTCTACTATACTTCTTTATAAACTTTTAATAAAAATTATAAAAGTTTAGAAATAATTATATTTTTTATATTATTATAAGCATCTTCTAGAAAAGTATTATTTTTATTTTTTTAAAATCTACTTTAATACTCTTAGGTATAATAATAAAGCTAAAATATTTTATTATTATTATATAAAATTTATATTTTTTAATATTAATCTGCAGCCCTGCGTCTTAGAATTATTAAAGTATAGTATAAATATAAATTTTATACTTAATAGCATTCTTACTATAAATTAATAGATTATTAATAAATATAATTAAGAACTTATTAAAGCAATTAATAAAGATATTATTAATTAATCTCTAAAATATTACTAGGTTATTAATTAGTTTAAACGGCATAATTTTATACTTAAAGATTCTATAATAATAATAGAATATTATTAGATTAGAAAAATCTTTATATATATAAATTTAGTAAAAGCCTTATTATATATTAAATTTTATAAAAATCTTTGCTTTACTAATTTATTTAAATATCTTATTAATTAATAATAATAGATAACAGTTTTTTCTTATAAATAAGTTAAAATATTAATAATCTATATAAAAATAAAGATCTCTACTAGACTTTTTAACTATAAGGATTAATAATATATATAATATATTATTAAATATAATAAAACCTTTCTCTAGATTCTTTATAATATAATTCTTAGCAATTTAGAGTTTTTTAATAATTATATAATATAAAAGATAATAATTAAGCTTAATTTCCTTCTCTAATTTAATTTTATAATTATATTCCTTTTACTCTAGAAGCTAGTTAGATTTAATTTTAAAAAAAAATATTAATAAATTTATAATATTATTTAAAAAAATATTATTTTATTTTCTCTTCCTTTTCTACTTTATCTAGATTAAGTTTATTTTTAATAATTTTATTAATCTTATTAATACTAGTTAAGAAGGTCTTAATTTTTTTATTTTTTATATTTTAAAAATAATTTATTATACTAATTACTATAATATCTATATTAAAATATTATTTCTAGAATTATATTTACTTTACTCTTTTAACTATAAGTTTTACTTTTTCTAAAAGATTTAATTATTTTATTACTCTACTAAACTTCTTTTTTATTTAATTAAGTTCATATTTATACTATTAGTAATAGGAGCTATAATATATAATTTATATAGCTTATTTTTATTCTTTACTTATTATAATTAGGATCTATTCTATAATCTTAATACTAGTTTTAAATAATTAATCTTAATAATTTATATTCTTTTAATATTAAAACTCTATCTTATAATCTTATAGTAGTAGCTTTTTTAATAATAATATAAATTACTTTATTTATATTTTCTCTTTTAAGAAAACCTCCTCTAATCAAAATAATTATTAATAAGTATAATTAATTAATATTTTATATTTAATTAATTATATCTTTTTAAAAATTACATCATACTTATCTAGTTATATAATAAAGAATAATAGATTATATATAATATATTTATCTATTATTAATATTAATTTTATAATATATATAACTGTCTTCTTAGTCTTATTATTAAATTCTTTTATCTAGAATAGCTGCTTCAAAGACTTAATATAATAATAAAAATATTATATAAGCTTCTTAGTAAAAAAAATATTTAAAAAAATAAATTTATTTATTTTTATATCTACTAATACTTTAAAATAAATTAATAATCTATTTTTAGCTAGCTATATAAGTATAGTTAGACTATCTTTATTATTTTTAATTAATTATAAAAGATTTAAGATATTAGTAATATAAATCTTATCTAAAAAAAAATCTTTTTTTAAATATTATTATTTTCTAAATCTATATTATTATTATTACTTTTTTTAGCCACTTCCTTTATCACTTTTAAAGCTTTAAAATCTAAGATATTCTTTTTATTAAATAAATATTAATTTATTATATATTCTAATATCTTATATTTAAAGTACTTATTTTCTACTATAAACTACTTCTTCTCTACTTATAAGATCTTAGTTTTATTCTTATTATTTTTTAGTCTATCTATTCTAGTATTATTCTTATTTTTTTTAATATTCTTTTTAATATTATCATAGTTGTTCTTTTTATTATTACAGTTTTTTAGGGCATGTTTTTCATTTTTAATAATAACTTTAAGTTAATTCATAGTCTAGTAATATTCTTAGATAAATTTTTAATAGAATATATTAATATTATAACTCTCCTTGAGCAGTAATTTTTATATATCTGAAAATAAGCGCTTATATAGTTTATTTTTTTATAAAGACGAAGTAAGTTTTAATTTTTAAGCCTTAAGCATAAATTTTAATAAGAAGTCTTAGAACTTTATATTATTTATATATAGTTAATACAACTTATACTTAGCCCTAGAAGCCTTATTTACATCCTAATAAATTATCTTAAAATATTTAATAATATCATCTATATCTTAGTAATATTCCAGTAAATCTTTCTAAAAATAAAGCACTAAGTGGTCTGCCACTTCTTTTTTATATATACTTTTTATATACTGCATGCAAGCTAAGGGGATTAAATAATAATTAATATTAAACTCTAACTTATTCTTAATATCAATAAGCTAAAAAGCGAACTTTAGATCTTTACTATTACTAAATCTCTTCTTATTAAGAAGCTTAGTTAATTTTTTTTAGTTAATTAAAGATATTAAGTTAGGACCTTATTAAGCTAACTTCTATATACAAACTTATATATTATTATGCTTAATTATAAGCTCTTATATAGTATTTTACTAATCTTTTATCTACTATTTAAGATAATCAATCTGCTCTTATAATAATAAGATCTCTTTATTATTATCATCTATAGATCTACTATTATAGATATATTCCTAGGCCTTAAAAACTACTTACTAAAGATTCTTAATCTAATAATATATATATTTAAAAAGCTTTTTAGAATAATCCTTATAGAGCTTTTAAAATATAAAGAAATTTAATAAGCTATCTCTCTAAGTTATAGCTAAATTAAACTCCTTTTCTAGAGCTTTATTAAATTTTAAAGTAGCTTATTACTTTATATATTTTTATTTAGAGTTTTTTAATATATCTGTGCTTAGTATCTTTCTAGCACTGTTCTGATCTAGTTCCTTCACTATTGCTTTAGTAAAAATCAAAAAGGAAAAAGAAAAAAGATAATAATAAATAAATAGAGAAAGAAAGAAAGAAAGAGAGAATCTCTAGCTTAAGTATAATATTGAGGTAGTCTATTATATAAATGTATTAGAGTGGAAAGAAGAAAAAAAGAAAGGGTCTTTTAATTAGAGCTAGATGCTAAAAAGGTCTGCTATACTGATATATAAGAGATGAAGATAAAAATAGTAATGCTTAATATTATATAATAATGATTAAAACCTAATATTGAGATTATCTCACTAACTAGGTACACTGGGCCTACAAGCAATATCAAGTATGAAAAAGAAAAAAAGAAAAAAGAAGCTCTACATCTCTTAGTGCTTAATAAATATTTTTTCTCTTTATATGGTTATTCCCAATACAGTACTGCTCGAGGTATATTCCCAATATGGCCACCGTCTAGGGCTGTAGCCCTATCTCGAGATATTCTTCCGTCGTCAGTCCTTTCTGGGGCCATGCCGGTGATGTGCCACGTGCTTGATGGCTCCCACGTGTCTTGCGGTGTGGTTGGCTGTCACACTTTGGTCCTAGTTGAAAAATTCTTGAAATCTAGAATCTTTAATACTTTTTAATTATATAACTTTATATTCATACTATGCTCTCTAAGAAATTTTTATTAATAAAATAATTGAGTAATCTTTGTGGAAAGCTTAGTCTATTAAGATAAGATTTTAAAAAGCTTATAAGAAACTTTCTACTTAGATTTTTTTAATTTATTTTATTTTTTTTTACTATAAAACTAGCATTTATAAAGATAATTATAATAAGTGTATATAGTATATTTTGAATTTTTATTATTCATCATGTAAGAATAATCGTTGAAATAATAATATTTATAAAGGAATTTGATAATAAAATTATTCTTTTAAATATAAGATAATTGGAGAATGTGATTTTTAAATTAATCTATTTTAAGATGTTCAGGATTAGTTTTTAAAATTAATTTAAGATAAGGTATGGCAATGATATTATAGGAATATTTACTAATAAAGAAAATAGGATTATACTGAGAATAAGAGCATGTTTTTTTATTTAAATCTTTAAGAATAAAGGCTCTTAGAGAAAAGAAATAATATTATAAATTAATCTATATAATGCTAAATTATACTATAACTAAAAAGGAAAGGTCACTTGGGATTTATAAATATATAAATTATATAATAATAGAATTAGTAAAAGAATATTAGGCTAAAACATTTTAGTATAGGATATATATTAAGTTATATAAAGATATAAATAATATATTATTATTTAGATTAATAATGAATAAGGAAAATAATATAATATTATTAGAGAAATATTATATACTTTATATTTACTATTTCTAAAGTATACGATATATAGTATATAGAACTAAGAGAATTAGATATATAAAGATACTTATTTATTATTATATATTTAATTCTTTATAGCTCTATATAATTAAGTTATTTAATATTAGACTTTAATAATAAGAATTAGTAAGATATTCTAACTTATATAGGTACTAAACTATATAGAGGATCTTTTCTATCTTAGTTATAATTGAGACTTACTAATCATCGATTAATCTATTATTATTTTATTTACTCAAGCCTACTCTATTAATTAGATAACCTGAACTTTTATATGGTTCACCAAGCCTAATGTATCTACGACACGACACTGTTTAACTAAGATGGATCCAGGTCCGTGACACTGGGTTAAATACATGAGTAGAAGTAGGCAAATTTTAGGAAAATAATAAGAGACCCCCTGCAGGCTAGTAAAGGTGTGTAAAATTAAAAAGGAAAATAAAATGAATGTGATTATTGGTTAAGAAGTAATAATAGTAATTATTCTTCTTCTAATAAGATCCATTTCCTAGTAATAATCTTAGTTTTTTTTAGGTATTTAATTAATATTGGGACTCCTGGTTTAGAATATAAGAAATGTAAATTTCTTTTTTCTATAGTAAGCTCCCTAATGGTATGTTTTCTAATATTATTATATTTAGAGCACTCTAAAATTAAATGATATAGTGTTTGTTTTAAATTAGAATTATATTTGTTGTAAATGTTATTTTTGTATTGCTGATTAAATCTTTTTAAATAAGATAAAAAATATCTATATCCCATTTTTAATTATTGTATTGAAGACTATAATAATTTATTAATTTTTAATGGATTTACTTTCTATTTAAAATTAATATTGTTATACTTTTTATATAAGGATTTTTTTTGTTTTGTTTCTTTTGATTTTTTCTAATCTAATTCCTATTCTAATAAAGATCTTTCTTTTAGTAATTATCTAATATAACTAATAGAAATGCTAATATTATTAGATTCTAGATTTTTAGCTGCAAATTTGGCAATTTTATCTGCCTGTTTATTTTTAAAAATATTTATATGTCCTGGGGACTATTAAATATTTATTTAAATATTTTGACTTTTAATATTCTTAGCTAATTCATATATTTCTTGATATATAAAATATTTTTTTGTTTATAGGCCTATTTTTAGGCCTTTTAATATAGCTTGGCTGTCTGAAAAGATCTATATATTTAAAATAAATAGATTTTCTTTTAATAAGTTTTTAGCGATTTCTAATGATTTATAGATTCTAAAAAATTTAGAATCAAATATTTCTTGCTCTTTGCCAATATTGTAAGCATATGGTTTTTTAGAATTTAGATTATAAATTTTAATCCTATTATTTTCTTTTAATTTAGAGCTATCTAAATATAGAATAATATATTATTCTAATATATTATTTCTAGTCTATTCTTGGATCATATTATTATGGTTTTTTGTTACAATTTCCTTAGTTTCTTCTGGGATATTAATAGATATTAATTTATTAATATCTTTTTTCCTATATTTGTATTTAGATTTTTGAAATTTGTTTTAATTAATAAAAGAAAATAATGAAACTAAATAGTCTATTTGGTATTTATATTTCCTATATTTCTTATTTATAATAGGCTGAAAATCAGGGTTAGGATTAGAATTAGAAATATTATTAATATTATTATTATTATTTCTTATTCTTATGTTCCTTGGTGTTTTTAATTTATTTTAATTATAATAGTATTTTGGATTAGGTTTTTCCTTTTCTTCTGGATTTAAAATAAAGTTAATTGGTAGTCTATTTTTAATAATATGAGATATCTCGAATTGTAAGGTTCTTAATATATATAATTAATATATTTTATTAAATCTGATTTCTAGGGGTGGTAAAGAAGCTTCTAGTTCTATAATCTTATATAAAGAGATTTTAAAAACCCCTAATATTTTTCTTAGAGCTTTATTCTGTAATATTTAATATTTATATAAAAAATTAGCTTAATTTCTCTATTAAATAGAGACTTTATAATTAGCAATTAATATTATATATGCTATATATAATTATTTTATTGCTTAAAAAGTTAGATCTCTTTCTATATTAGAAAGTCTTTCTATTTAATAGAAAACTCTAGTTATCTTTATAACCTGATTTATAATATATTCTTTAAAATTTAGTTTATAATCAAGAATAATTCCTAATTATTTAATATTAAATTTTAGCTTAATCTCGTTTCCATTAATTCTAACCTAAAAATTTAGGTTTTCTAGGTCGATTTTCCTAGTTAATGGAAAATAAATTAGTTCTATTTTTTTTTATCAAACTGGATATTATTCTATTCTCCTTTTTAGATTAAAAAGGTAGCAATTTTTTTTAATATTTTGCAATTATTCTCTATTTTTTTTGAGCTTATTTTGATGCTAATATCATCAATATAACTAGGAAATCTAGTCTTTTTTAAATATATTTTTAATTCATATTCCATATTATTTAAATCTTTAAAAATAAATAATATAGTAATATAGATTAGAAAAATAATAGATAAAAAAAATGATTCTTAGAGAGTTCTAATTATAATAAAAGTGCTCTTACTTTAATTATTATTAAATTTTAACTTAATTTCTCTATCTGAAAGAAAGGATATAATCTAATTTATTAAGTATCTAGAAAGCCTTAAATAAATATATATTTTTATTAATTGATTTTTAGAAATATAATTAAAAGCATCTTTTATATCTAAAAATAAAATAGATATATTATTTTTATTTTTTTTTTCAATTTATATGTCATTTACTAAGGATAAAACTATATTAATTAATGATTTATTAATCTTTCTCCTAATTTAGTTAAAATATAATAAATCATACTTTAGATTTTCTATAATAAAAGCTAATCTTTTAACTTATATTTTTTCAGATACTTTTCTTAAGCAATTTAATAAAGAAATAATCTTATAAGATTTAGAATTAGATTCTATTCTATTAGATTTTTTTAATATAACTCTAAAAGCTTTTTTTCAGCATTTAGAATAATAACTCTTTTTTATTAATGTTTTATAGATAATATTAAATCTTTTTTTAATATTATTATAGGCATACTATAAGATAATAAAAGATAAATTATCTAGTCCTAGAGCTTTATTTTTTAATAATTAGAAAATAGATTCTTTTATTTTATATTCCTTAGGTTTAGGCTATTTATATTTTTTTAAATATAGAATATTTAGATCTATTTCTTTAGAAATAGGAGATTCTTTAAATAATATTTTAAAAAAGGTATTATATTTTTATAAAAAAGAAATAGCTTTTTTTTATATTATTTTTTTTATATAGTAATGTAAGCAGTCTATTTAAAAATCTTTTTTTTATATAAGAAAAGGCTTTAAATATTTCTTTATTTTTAGTATTTTTTAAGAATTTATTCTATATTTACTATTTAACATTTTTTATTTCTTAGAAATATATATTTTTTTTAATAATATAAGAGTTATATATTTTTTCATTTTCTTTATTAGAATACTATAATTTTTTTACTTTTCTAAAGTCCTTTCTTAAATTTATTAAGTCTTTATTCTACTAAGCTTTAGATTTAGAATATATTCTTTTTTTAATATACTCTTTTTTATAGCTTTAATAATTATTTCTTGTAGGATTTAAGCTTGATTTTTAAGCTCTTTTTCTAATCCTAGATCTAAATTTAATAAATTATATTATTTATTATATTTATTAATTTTTTCTAAGAACTTTTTCTAATTAGCTTTTCTAAAATTATAAGATAATTTACTAATAGGATTCAATGCTATATTTTTTATATTTTTATAAGAATAAAATAATATTTCATAATTAGATCTAGAGGATATTTCTAGATTTATTTTCTATATAAAATAGTTTTTATTATTATTTAAATTATGAGAATAGAATATTAAATCTAATATTAAGCTAGTAGAGCTTTTTCTATTTTATATAAGAATATCTAGAGTATTTAAAAATTTAAATTTAAATTTTTTTAATTATTTAATTAATTCTTTAGCCCTTTCTAGATCTTTATTTTTATTTTACTAAGGATGGTGGGCATTGAAATCTTTAATAATTATAATATTTTTTTCTAGTTTTATTTTAATTAATTCTCTTTTAATAGTATATAGAAAATTTTTTAATATTTTATTATCTTCTTTATCTCTTTCCTTTTCATTATAAATATTAAATAATTAGATGTTTTTATTCTTAATTAATATATTTATAATTTAAAGATCTGAAGAATTATATATTAATTTAAAGTTAAATATTGATATTTTTAAGTGAAATATTACAACCCTTAATCTAATATGATTTAATAGTAAAATAATATTATATACAGGATGAGAAATAGTATTATTATTTAAAATATAAGATTTTAAAATAATATAAAATCTATATTTCTTTTAAGGCCTAATTCTAAACAAGTAATTATATAATCTAAGTCTTTTTCTGCATTATTTTGTAAGAATATTATATCTATTAAAAATTAATGTCTATAGATGTTATATATTTCTTTTTTAGGTTGACCCTTTACTATTTTAAATATATATGGTTATTAGCTATATAAGGTGCTTTGTAATTTATATATTTTATTGATATATATTTATAATACTTTTTTAAATAGTAATGTATATAAAAATGAGTATTAAAGTTATGATTTACTATATAAATAATATATATATAATTATTTTTATATTTAAATTTAATATATCTATATTTTTAGTATTTATCATATTATATATTTTTAGGAATAAATTTCTCTATATTATAGATCTCTTTTATAATAAATATTTTTCTTTTTATTAAAATATCTACTAGATTAGGATTAGATATATAAATAATAATAAAAGAATAATTTTTATATAATCTAGTTTTTTCTTAAAAGAGCTATAATAGAGTTCTTAATAATTTAATATTATTATAATTTTTATTTTCTTCTTTTAATAATTTAATTTTTTTTTTAGTTTAAAAGGGCTTTATAGAGATTTTATAGATTATTAATTTAATCTATTCTTTATCATATTGGAATCTATTAAAAGGAATAATATTTTTCTATATTATTTTATTAATTACTAAAAATTTAGCTGAAAAATTATCTATTATTATTAGAATAATAGAAGTATTTGACCTTAATTTAGTAATAGATTTTATAATAGATTTTATAATATTCTTTTTTAAAAAGCTCTATTAATTTTATTTCTTAATATAAATAGATTAAAGTTTTCACTTTTAATAAATTTCTTAGATACTTAAAGGATTAACCTTTTTTTTTTATTTAGTTTTATATTGGTTTTTGTTTTTAGTATCTTTAGAAGAGAATAAAACTTTATTATTACTATTAATTTAATTCTATTGTTTATTATTATTTATAGAATTAATAATAGTGTTTTTATTATTATTTTTATTTTTATTTTTTTAATTTTTTTTCTTAGATTTAACTTCTTGAAACCTATTATTATTAATAATATTATTATTAATATTTTTATTATTATTATAGATAGAGTCTTTTAAGATTCTTAAAGTTAATATAACTACTCTAGGGCTTAGAGAGTATTTAATATTTTTAATAGAAATAATAAGATTATTATTATTAAAAATATTTCTACCTATATTATTGATTTTGGTAGATAATTTATATATTTTTAAATTTATATTATTAATAGTTGATTCCTTGGCAGATAACTCACTAATTCTTAAATTTATATTATTTAGAAGTATTTTTTTAAGACTTAATATTTCTAGATTTTTAATTTTAGTTATTAAAAAGTCTAATTTAATAATATAATTATATATATCTAGTCTTAGTAGTTCACTATTTTTTATATCTATAATATTAAATATTAGAGCTCTAGTTTATTAAATTTTATTTATTTTCTTATCTATTAAATTATTTTTATGTTAAGCTATTTTTTTTAAAGAAAAATATCTATATCTAATTAAGAAAAAATAAATAGGGAGCTAAAGAGAATAATTTTCTTATTTTCTATTTTTTTTTTTTATATAGTGCTTATTTTGAAAATATTTTTAAAATAATAAAATAAATAAGATAAAGTTAATAAAAGTAAAATAATAATTTATATAAATATATAAAGAATTTATTTATATATATATATTTTATTTATTTTCCTCCTCTTTCTATACAAGAATGGGAATTGTGGGCAATAAAAAGTTATATAATAAATAAGAAAGAAAAGGAATAAAAGTAAAATATTTATTCTTTTTTAAAAAGAAATAAATAAGTAGTAATTTTTATAGAGAATTACTAAACTAATAAGTAATTTTTTATATAAAATTCTCTAAACCTCTCCTTTTATTATATAATAAAAGGGTAAATAAATAAAAGAAAATAAAAAAAAATTAAATAATAGTGGATACTAGATTTCTGTTTTATATATTATTAAAAATAGGAAAAATTTTACTCTTTTAATTATTTATAAAGCCTTATAAATAATTCTTATTAAAAATAAGTCCCTTCTGATTTTAGATTATTATTCTAAAACATCTAAACTTCCTAATATTATATTACTTTTAAATAATATAATAAGAGGCTAGAATATCCTTTAATATACTACTAGTATATAGAATATTATTTATTACCTATCCTAATATTGATTAATGCATCTCAAGGTAGCAAAATTAGGCAATAAATAAATCCTATTTTATTAATTATTTGATAAAATAGACTATAGAGACTATTATAGTAAAAAAATATAAAATATTTCTTCTTAAATAGCCTTTTAATATCTATAAAAGCTACCTAGAGCTAGAGGGTCTAGTGCTTAAGAGCTATCTAGAGAATTGATGAGAGGATGTTTATAGAGCATTTAATATTATAAAGATCTAGTGTTAAGAGGCCGCCTAGAGTAGATTAGGATTAGTGCTCAGAGGTCATCTAGTAATAGAGAGTGGCTAAGTTTTTAGATGCTAGCAGTGGCTAGTTATTTTAGTGTGGCTAGGGATTGTTAAAGGGATGGCTTAAGCGCCTGTAGGAGCGCGAACACGAAAAATTTTTTCCAAGGGAAAACAGGCATTTTTAACGATGGATTTCTCGATTGTTTTGGTGTGAAATAGGGTGCGCAGCGAGAATCGTATTGTACGCGATGCGGCGAATAAATTGATGTGAAAATTGGGTTGGGTTACCACCCAATGGGTGGGTTGGTTCGGGACGAGGAGTGTTTTTTCTACCAGACTACTATTACTTGCCTACACTTAGTCTAAATTAATATTACGAAATTGAATTATTGCTTTCTTTATAATCTATAATAGATTTAATAAATGTATATATAATAGATTTATTCCTACCATCTTTATAAAAAAAAGATAACAAGTAGCTATAAATAGAACTAAGAAAATATTAAACTAAAGAGATAGATTGTTATTTATAATACCTATCTTTTTAAATCTTATTTAAAGATGCATAGAAATCTTTCTATTATAGCTTCTATTACTTTCTTAATATTAAACTACTAGACTTATTTAGAAAGAGTATTAAATTCTAAATATATACTATCTAAGCGAACAGAAGCATTTATAAATAATAAAATATTAGTAAAAAATAATTAAATAATAAGATTAAATAACTAGAAATAAGCTATAGTATTAAGATATATATTTCTTACATAGTTAATTAAGAGCTTTAAGAAATTATTAATATATATTCAGTTTTCCCTAATAAAAGTGAATATTCTATTAATTAGTATAGTTAGGACTAGCTTATATATCACTAATTATTAAATCTAGTATATATGTTAGAATTATAATAATTCTAATACTATTTTCTAATCTCTATTATTATTTATTATAATTCTTACTATCTATAAGTTAATTATAATTCTATATAATCCTTTCCAATATGAAATCATGAGCTATTTTTATTAGTTTATTATTATTTTAGTATAACACTTCTTTTAATTCTTTCTCATATACTATAATAAATATGTAAAGAAAGACTTGTATTAGATAATAAGCTATAAATTTATTATAGCTGTTATTTTTAAATTCTATTAATATTTAAGATATAGTAACATATTTTTTTACTATAGAAAGACTATAATAAGAAAAAAATAATACTAGTTAAAATTCTTATAACAATTATTTATACTAGTTATTAAGAATAATATAAGTATCTTTAACTATCTAATCGCTTATTTCATAGATTGTATATAATATTTTATTATCTATTTTATAGAGTGTATGTAACTTCTTACTATTAGTATTTTAAGATACTTTACTCATTAGATATTTAAGAAGATTTAATTAAGGAGAATTAATCTTGTTTAATAGTAAAAAATTACTTTATATTAAAGCTAGAAATATTAATACTAGCATATTTCTATTTTTATAAATAGTTTTTCCTCTTATAGCTTAATAAGATTTATATTTTTGTACATAGTTCACTAGCTTTAAAGTATAAGAGGGATTTAATATAGAGATAGAATAAAACTCTATTCTAGTAGTGTTTATTAAATAATTATTAGTAGGCAAGTACTTCCTAGTATTATGACTAGATGAGTTATGATTGATAGTAGAGTTAGTAAGTGATGATTAGCTAATGCTAGTTAATGCTACTAGGCTTAAGTAATAGAAATTATCTTAGCTAATAAATTCTTCTAGAGTCGTTAAATGGTTAAAGCCTTATAAATTCTGATAGTTATTAAAGAATTAATTAATAGGATTACTTATCTATGCCAAGTTAGATATAACATCTATCATAGGCTAAGGACTGTTTTTATACTCCTACATATTAACATGCTCTATATTATAATTAGTGCCTGCTATGTTTGAGCCTACTTTAATAGAGGAAATATACTAAGCAGACAGTATATTATATAGCAGTGTCCTATTATTATTATAATCTACAAAAGTTGTATAAGTTAGTAAGAATTCTCAAAAGAACTAATATCCTAAAAAAAAAACACCTTGATAGCCTAATGGAACTGGTATTAAGACATGCTAAGTTTGTATTGGTATTTATATGAACTCTTCAAATATCCAGTTGAATAGGGTGTCTATGGGTCCTGTTTGAGAAGTGGCATCTATGATTAAAGGATTGATCTTATGACCCTGTGCGTCCACCTGCTGAGGAGCATTGGATATATTCATTTTGATGGGGCGAACATTGTGGGCAGGACTTAGACTTTGAATCTCAGAGTTACGACGGGCAAACGCCATTATCGTGGGCCGCTGGCAACGGAAGGATTCCACAGTGAGTTTGTTACTTGCCCGAGGAGCTTATATTGAATCACGCAGTAATAATGGTCAAACACCGCTGTCATGGGCTGCGACATGCGGACAAGTCTCTACAGTGGAGCTGCTTATCGAGAATGGGGCTGACATTGAAAGTCGGAGTATTAGCGGCCAGACACCGTTGTCTTGGGCGGCGATGTACGGACAGAAGGACGAGGTTGAAGTGCTCGTAAAGAAGGGAGCTGACATCAATACTCGGAGCAACAATGGGAAGACGCCGCTGCTATGGGCGCTGGAGAAGGGTCAGGAATCTACTGCAGACTTATTGCTTGAAATTGAAGCCAACATTTAAGACCCATCAATTTATGGGTAGGCTTCACTATTTCGAGCTCTCGAGTCCGGTCAAATTGAGGAATTCCAATCTTTACTCGATACAAATGCCATCATGGATGAAGGAAACACACTGGGACAGACTCCCCTTGCATGGGCAGCTGAACAAGGCAACGACTTAATATTGAAAATGTTGCTTGACAAAGCTCCTGATCTCGAGGCGAGAAGCAATAACGGTCAGACTGCATTATCCTGGGCTGCAGCATATGGACGAGTTTCCGCAGTCAAGTTATTACTTGACCACGGTGCAAATATTGAAACTCAAAGTAGCAGCGGCCAGACACCGCTGGCATGGGCTGCTATGTATGGGAGGGTGGCTACTGCAATGGTACTCCTTGAGGCAGATGCGAACATCGAAACAGAGAGTCGTGATGGCAAGACACCTCTGTTATGGGCCCTTGTGAAGGGACAAGACGCAACAGTTGATCTCCTGCTTCTTAGCGGAGCCAGTACACATTTTCATACCAGATCTGGTCGGAAAGTCGGATATGAACATGTGTAGGCACTACTCTCAATTGTCCATCGCAACTAGCAACCTAATCTGCAGCCCCTAATTCACAAGGGGGTCTATTTGGAGGTTAAAGGCCGCTGGAGCAACACACAGTTCTCCATAGCTGCAGAAAAGGGGTATTCGTTGGCAGTCCGGCAACTAGTCGACCTGGGTTCCAACCTAGAGTCTACAGATAAATGTTAGGATTGGAAGCCACTGTCATGTGCAGGAAACATTCGTAGACTTGCTCCTCGATAAAGGTGCCAATCCAGATGCGAAAGACAAATGCCGTCGAACATACGAGCCGCCATGAGGCGGCAAACAGTCTAGTAATAGTAAATAAGCCCATTGCAGCGACCTTTTCACGGATACCTAGTGCTGAATAGAGCATGTACTTACCAGATGCGCGAGTCTGCATCGAGTGTCAGCTATGTGCACCTAGGTAGCAAATGCCAAAATGGTGACTTACAGTCTTCTACGTTGTGGGTGATATTGAAGATGGTGAAGTATTCAAGAAATGTACATATTTATTTAGGAATCTTAATAATACATTATTACATTATACTAAGGTGGGATCGAGAAACAGATGTCATCCATGGATCCATGGTTGTGAATATAGGAACCTTATATGCGGATATATTGATGGGCTCATGTGCTCAAGTGCTGCATCTAGGATACATAGCGGTACCTAATCTACATATGTATGCTATCCTAGAGAAAACTTCTGCCATAAGACGAATGTTAACAACGATCCTATACCCAATTCTGAACCCGATTCCACGCCTCTGAATATGCTTGTTGCTTCAACTTTAAATCCTCGGATTCCCAGTCAACCAACGATCTAGGAACATACCCGCAACATGAGGTCAAATCATTCGATCAATCAAAGCACTGCCGGAAAGCTCACACGTGGAACATAGACTCAATTCAGGCATTTAGTCCGCCGCAACTTGTCACTTATGGGGAAGCTCTACTAGAACTTCTGGCGACGGACGTGTAATTCGCACGTTCTCAGGGGAAGGCCTCCAAAGGAACCCAGTGTCTGTTCCCATAGCTAACCTGTATAAATAGAAAGCGAAAGTGAAGTAAGATACCAGCACAATTATGTCGGTGTTAGAATTTTATATTATCAAACACTTCGGGGATGGACCGCACCAGCAGCCTCCGGCCTCAGTGGACTTGGAATCTCCCTCCACCTGCTGGGCTTGACGATCTAGAGATGGGTGCTCTTGATTCGGCGTCATTGTCACGGTACGTTGGGGCGATAGCGGCTGAACTTGGCTGTCTCCCGGGGGATGTGCATTGTGCGTTTGGTCACGTTCTTCTTTTGTAGCTTCGTGTATTGTCTCTTCAACGTCTGATTTGGGAATTTCTTTGCTGCGTTTGCTAAGCCACTCATGTATCTTCTCTTGGATGCCCGAAATGATATCTGGGAGAGCAGCATTGATGCTCTCGAGATACTCAGGGGTAATATCTTTTCGAGTAGCTAATGCCGAGCGCAGGGGTTGTTCAAGCTCCCTCACAATCCGAGTGCGGTAGGATGCAAACCCAGGCGCTGCCAAACAGAGACAGTCAGCATCCATATTCTAATTGTCACGCGTGAGTACCATTGAGAGTTCCATTGCTTACGAGGTGGTTCCATGTTACCTGTGGTAATTGGACGAGGAAGCATCTCTGTTAAGGAATTTGCACCGTCAATGACTGCCCCGCAAATCCTCCATTTTTGAATGCTGAGCTCCGTGTTCTCGTTTCCAGTCGGTAGTGATGCGATCATGTTTGAAACTTTGCCGAGAGAACCCAGAATTGCGAGTAATACGTCTATCGCTGCCAATTCTCTGTTACCAGAGTCAAAGATTCTCCTTATCTCAGGATACCTGATCTTTAGATGGAGCTTTCCGTAAGTTCCCATGGCCCTGAGCGAAACTCCTGGGTAGTCCTTATTTGAAAATAGCGCCATGGCCTATTACAAGTATGTCACAGCTCATCAAAATTATGAATCGGAAGAGGCCCAACTTCAGACGCTTGAGGCTGTATATCTCCGTCGATAATGAGCTGACACGACTCTCAATGTCATTGAACGAGGCTATCAACTCTCCCCGCACCGATGCAGCCTCGTCCGTCAGGTGATCAAGGGCGTTACCTAGGTAGGATCGTAAGCGCCTGCATCTCCCGTAGTTACATCTATCAAAACGTACCGCCATACGTGAATCCGCAAGGGCCGACTAAAGTCATTCAGGAGAGTCAGAAGATGACGGCTACTCGTTGGTCATCAGATTATTGGAGACACCTGGTGCAATTCGTCAACGATGAGAGAGGAGAGCCAGCTCTAGGAGAGTTTTCCAAACTCCAGGTCCTAAACATTACACATCTACTGAATCAGATCGCTCGCATTAAGGCTGATGTACAACACAACCAAAGCACCTCTCCAGAGCAAATGGATATGCTACAGCAGACACTGCATCAATATGGTAAGTACCTAATCGCGACCGGCTCAATGTCAAGATACTAAACGAGATCAGCGGACGCAATAAGGGACTACAAATTCCTCACAGGTTTAAACAGACTGCCGGATATACATATGATCGACAAACGCGTCTCGCTTCAGGGCGCTTTTCCAGAGTTAGAAACTCCCTACCCGGAGACCGACAACCACCCTTACGATACCATTTATCGGACTCTGCGAACACGGAATATTCCAAGTAAAGATGGTGTGCGCGAGTTTCTCCGCAAGTCATTGCCGAGCTGGCTGTCATGGTCTAGTGCGGAGATACAAGATAGACCATCCGACTATTCAGCTGGGGAGCTTCCTGAACTCTACTCTCCGTTTCTGGATTGGCTTGCGCGCTTCATCATCGGAACCCTCGGCGGCTGTGTTCTAGTTATTCCAATGATCATAATGATATTCCGGCCATCTTTGTCGAAGAGTCTAGTCACTGTATCTGTAGCCGTTGTTCTCTTCGCGCTGGCTTTGAGTCTCGTATTCAAGACTGATAACAAAGACACCATAACGGCAACTGCTACTTATGCAGCTGTGCTGGTCGTCTTTGTGGGCACAACTGGAGGGGCCGGCACTTAATTTGACGGGTCAATCAAAGCCCTGGGCCTGGAGTGAAAGAAATTTTGTAGGACGGGGAAATCGGGGAAAGTTCGACACACAAGAAGTTATTTCGGCTAATCCTTGATTTATCTGCCCACTATGGGATTTGTTGGCTAGAATTTGAGAATCTATACATGGTCATTGATTACTTTTTTAAGTATCTAAGCAATCGATGGACGGAAAGCTGAGGCTATCTTCAAGCTTTACGCTAGATTGGTACCATTCAAGCCCGAAATTGAAGTTCTGAGGAAATAAGGATCCTCGTCGATTCGTTTCCTGAGCTCTCCAGAAGCGAGCTCCTCGACATCCCAGGATGCCCAAGCAAATCTACCATGCAAGAACTTGGCTTCGTCAGTGGCAGCCCAGACGGCAAAGGCACCGGAAAGATCGTCTATACAGATTGTTAGCATGGACCGCCTAACATAACTTTTTTCTTGCTTTCAAGTTAAGGCTGGTGAAGAACTCACCACTGTCAAACGACTCCCTTGGAATCTTAAGACCTACAGCTTCCCATCCGGTACTGTAGATAGAACCCGGGTGAAAGCTAATTACCTGCATTTTTTCAGGCACTACTTGTTGAGCAGTAAGCTGAAAGAACATTGTGCCTGCCATTTTGGTCAAGATGTAGGCAGGGCGATCGCCAACTCCTGGATACCCTGCCATGTGAATGACCGAGGATGACACATTTATCAGATACTAGCCAAGTAAAGTAATTAGTACTATTTCTTAGTCATTATAAGTAATTACATACCTTCTTCTTGTCTCCGGGCTGATTGTAGAACTTCTCCGTCCAGAATACCGGCGACTTGACATTGATCTCAAAATACTCCCAAACACGGGCTGCGCCAAGCTCGATCAACGATTTCGGCACCGAACTCTTGCCAACATTGGCGACAAATACGTCGACATAGATCCCTTGAGAAGCGAGGTACTCCCAAAACTCATTGGTTTGCACCGAGTCAAGAACATCAACAGAGCGGTTGATGATCTTGGTACTTGTACCGACGGAGACGGCTTCTTGCTTGAGATTCGAGGCAGCTTTCTCTAGCACATCCGCACGGCGACCGATTATAATAACTGTGTTTGCTGATGCGCGAACGAAGGCTTTGGCGATGTTAAAGCCTACCCCAGTCCCTCCACCGGTGACCAGAACGACCTTTCCGGCTTGGTTTAGTTCAGGCCTCGAGGGTGAGATGGCTGGATATGGCTCTGTATGGACTTTCTCGGTGAAATTTGTGGCAGACACCCCCTTGAAAAGTTGCATCAAGATTTCGGGATCCATTTTGACCGATGTAGGGAAGTTCTAACTATGCAGAGATAGAGTGTTGTTGGTTGATGATAAGAGAACTCAGGATGCCAGACAAGGACACCATATTTATATCCCATAATACTGCAATAAAGCCTTCAGTTTACGAAATCCTCATTCTGATGCGTATATTGATCCGACCATCAGAATTCATTATTCATCCATGTACCAAATCGGGAAGTTAGGGCTTGACTAAACCGACAATAGGACCCACCGAGCGGACAAAGTTAGTCCGATCAGCAGTACAGCAATGTGATTGGCAGAATCTCGATCTCAACTGCGGAAGCTAACCAAAAACGGATAGCGCCCGCAGACTGGCGGACACTAAGAAATAGGCTTTCCCGCTGCTCAACGTCGTCTCTCGACATCTCTTTTGGACCTGTTAGTCAGACATTATCGTCACTTTTCAGTACGACAATATCTTGTAGGAACTACTCCGTGCAGCCTACCAGCGACAATGGAAAACGCGTGTAAGCCCTGCGCCAGGACAAAGCGGAAGTGCGAGAGACAGGCTCCACAGTGTGCGCGATGCCGCCAACGAGGGATTGAATGTGTCTACCCTCCTGCAAAGCAGACTTCATTCGTCTTACGCAAAGACGATTATTCGTCAGTTTATGGCTATAACGATACCGCGTATAACAGATCCGCAGACCATACACTCGGCTCTGCACTTTCGCCTTCTTACGGCAAGTCGTTAGAAACACCGGAATTAAATGGCTTCTATGATTGCATCACTGGTCTTGGGACTCCTCCATTGTTAAATTGGACTTACACATTTCCACCCACATCTGGTCTTGACTCTCTTGCCGTCTCCGCAAGTCGACCGGTACTCAGTGACCAATTTGCATCTTACGTCGCAATGCTCCACAGATGGCTTACAGAGTGGGTGGACCAAGGCAGCAATCCATTCATCCATGCATTTCTCTACAAAGCGCGAATGCCATTATGTATCCAAGATGCTTATACAACTTTATCGTCATATCTTCACAAGAAAACCACCAATGAGCAGATGATCCTTCGCATTCTTGAGGACCGAGTTCGACGGCTAGTGGCCACCCAGGGTCTTGAGGATTCGCCAGAGAAAGATCAAAATATCTTACATTCAATGGATCACTTAGCTAGGGTACAGTCCCTGCTAATATATCTAATAATGGGACTCTTTGATGGCGATATCCGTCTCCGTCATTTTACGGAAAGCCAGATGCCGGTTCTTGACAGATGGGTGGACGCAATGATTGATCATTCCAATCAGATGCTGTGCACTAGTGCTGGTTCAGTCACAGAAGGACAGATCTACAGTCGGTTAAATATTCCGAATGTTACAGACCGTGAAAACCTCAATTGGCATTGTTGGATAGTCGCAGAAAGCACCCAACGAACGTGGATGATGGCTGCTGGGATTCAGGCTGTTTACTCAATGATGCAGTTGGGTAAGGTGCCCCGATGTTCTGGATCGATGGTAGTTACCACAGGGCCAGGGGTTTGGGAGGCTCCATCAGCTGTGGCTTGGAGTAGATTATGTCTAGAGACAAAGTTAGGCATTGTGCGAATGTCAGAGGCAGAGCGGTTGTTCGTGGAAGCTGCACCGGAGGAAGTCAATGAGTTTATGAAGGTGTTTTTGGAAGCAACGTTTGGTAAGGATCGGATGGAAAGATGGTTGCAGACTGGGAAGATGATCGGGACTTGATATCAGTGAAAGTGGATATAAAAAGTCCATCTCTACTCCGAATTCACCTTCGCAGAGCAAACAGGTGCTGGCGACTCGACCATTCTCTAGTCAACCCGGAAACTATGACGCCATTGACATGGATACTCCGCACGGACAAGTGGTCACATCCTCTATCACTGTTTCTGTGAGCTGGTGCCTCAATCCAAAGAACAATACGAAACGGCAGTGACGTTCACCCCGGGGTTTATAAGGACCGATGGTACCTACCATGTGTTAGGCAACAGATGATCTAGAGCACCTTCACATACAGATAGAGAGTCTGCGCCGCAAAGAGCGTTGGTTTCGGAAAGATAGAGCATCCGTGGCAAGGTAAAGCCTATGGCCAACAGGTTTTATTTGTAATGGTCTCGTGGCTGTACACTTAATCTCGGTTTGTCCGATGAGAGAAGCATGATCTATGGCGTGACATCAATTGATCTAAAGGGATCTATGCGGCCTCTAATCAAGATGTTAGACTATATTATATCGGGCGTTGAAGAAGCTATTGAGTCTATAGGTATCTGAATCATTTTATACCATAGACAGATAATGATGGTTGTCCAGATAGTCTCCCGCGAGAAGGCTCCCTAGGTATCTATATTGGAAACACGCCTTGCTACATTAAACTCGAGACTTGCAGGCCGATCATGGAAATAATATAGCTTACAGAATTCTCTACATAGCTTAGTGTCGCTTTCTGATGCAGTAGGGTTAGGGTTTTATTTCGTATGCCGATTGTGGGTCCCGGTCCCGGCTACCGACCAAATCGGCCAAATCAAATCTGCGGTTTTTATTATAAAGAACGATCTCATCGCAACGTCGCAAGCCCATCAATCTTCTTGAATTTCTAGCACGAACTATGGCGACAAGGGCTGTATATAGCTGCCAACATATTGCCGATCAGTTATATGCGAGACAAATCGGTCGACTCTCGGTCCGTTCGGTAGATAGGGTTCGACAGTATTCAGTAACGAGGGCAAAAGGGCAAGCTTTTGACCATTCCATTTTCATATCAATGCACAAGTAGTATCATTCTAACATGAGTTACAGATATCAATATACTGCGAATGGCTCGAGTAAGCTTCTCTCCTTGCTTCCTTCAGGACCAGTGACATGCGCAAGTTGCGTACGCCACGTGTGGCGCGCCAATTTTCTTGACAAGCATTGAATGAATGAACCTATGAATTTCAGCCAGCTAAGAACTCTCTTCTCAGAAGCACTAAAAAGTGGACTATGTGCACAATCACTATTATCGCCTATAAAACCACGTTCCCTTCCAAAACCAACTGCCTACCAGTCCAGGATGATGGCAACACAAGCCAGTAACAGCAATGGCAATGGCGGCAACGTCCACAAAGCCTATATTGCTTTAGGTAGCAATATAGGTGATCGCATAGCGATGATAGAGCGAGCATGCGCTGAAATGAATAGGGCAGGCATCAAAGTCAAAAGGACAAGTTCGCTGTTCGAGACGGCGCCAATGTATGTTCTTGATCAAGAGCCGTTTTTGAATGCGGCTTGTGAGGTATGCTTTCAGATCTGTTGCCTGCGTACGACTCCTCTCAAGATTTTAGCAAACTAATTATTGATAGGTTGAAACAACTCTCGGCCCCATAGAGTTATTGGATGCCCTGCAAGCTATTGAGAATGGTCTAGGAAGACGGAAGGTCATTGACAAGGGTCCACGAAATATTGACCTCGATATTTTGCTATATAACAATGAGAGGGTGTCTCATCCTCGATTGAATATACCGCACAAATTGATGCTGGAAAGAGAATTTGTTCTCCGGCCACTCTGCCAGTGAGTTTCCTTCATCTCTTCGAACATTGAGCTGTAACAGCCATGCTGACGCCCAATGCAGATTGATACCCCATGAGCAAGTACCCTTACCAGGCACAAACCTTACATACATCTCCGCCCTCCGCTCCCTTCCCCCCTCCGAAACAGTCCCCATGGTCACAAGCCCGCTATCACCACACATCCCCCCCTTAACCCCTTCAAATCCCAAAAAGAAGACACACGTCATGGCCATTCTGAACGTAACGCCCGACTCCTTCTCCGACGGCGGAAAACATTTTTATTCCGGCCAAAACTTCAACGCCGAGCACCTAACCTCCACAATCCGCGAATTCATTTCAGCAGGCGCAACAATCATTGACGTCGGAGGCGAAAGCACCCGTCCCAACGCGACCCAACTCACCCCGGAAGAAGAACTCTCCCGCGTCATCCCTGTGATTAGACACATTCGCACCCTCCCCGAGGCGGCAAATGTAGCCATCAGCATCGACACATATCGCGCGCGCGTCGCGGCAGAAGCATGCGCAGCCGGCGCGGATATAATCAATGATGTATCCGCCGGCACGCTGGATGCGGATATGTTATCCACCATGGCTGCCACCGGCAAGTCCGTGATACTGATGCATATGCGCGGTACGCCCGCGACAATGAATAAGCTTACCACATACCCGAACGGTGTTATCAAGGACGTCGGCGCAGAACTTCTCACTCAGATCCGCGCAGCCGAGGAAGCAGGTATACCGCGCTGGCGAATGATTCTCGACCCTGGACTCGGGTTCGCGAAAATCAGGGATCAGAATGTCGAGTTGTTACGCAATCTGACGGACCTAACACATAAAATTGAAGGGTTGGAGAATTTTCCATGGCTGATTGGGACGAGTCGCAAGGCTTATATTGGACATATTACGGGTGTTGAGAAGGCGAGTGAGAGGGTTTGGGGTACGGCGGCGGCGGTGACGGCGAGTGTGCAGCAGGGGGCTGATATTGTGAGGGTGCATGATGTTAAGGAGATGGGGCAGGTGGTCAAGATGGCTGATGCTATTTATCGTTTTTGAAGTGTTGGCTTCATGAGTTGGCATGATTAGGCGCGATGTTTGTACAGATCAAAAGGAGAACATATGCAGTATGCTTGTATATAAGATGCGTTCAATGTTACGTGTATATCTATATTTCAATTTGAACCTCATTACTAAGACAGTATTGTATATCAAGATGAACAGGAATGGCCAGCGGTATGCTTTTGACATGCCAGCAACCGGAAACAAAGAACCCCAACATCATATCGATTTTCTGAGCGAGTAACATGATTAATGCTTGATCAATGATTGGGCCGGAGAAATGGAAGCGGAATGACGAATTTGGTATCTGCAAGAAACATGTCGTGAATCGTTTAACTGTTAAGATAGCTACGGATGGCGCCTATACACTCGTTAGTATGATTAATACCTTTGAATTGGAAGAGAAACCAACCTTGTAACTTCGTAGCACCCTCACCCAAAACTTGAGTCAAGTTCTCCAAATCATCACCAGCAGTAATTCCAAATCGGCGGACGAAATCCTTGGCCGCGTTCTCGAGATCACCGTATCCGTCGTCAATGGCAGGATAGTCCTCCTCAGGTCGACCAAAGTATGCATTGCTGGAAATAGATGTGGCGCCTTCAAAGTTGTTGAGACGAGTCTTGGCTTCTGCCTGTGCTGAAGGGTCGAATTGTTCTCGGCCAAAGAATTCGTCTGACGAGATACCTTTCTGTGATCCGAAGCGTGTTCTGTTCTGTTCGATTTCTTCTTCTATTATCTTTGTTAGCGGCCACGAAACCAGAGTTGTGTGTGAAAAATAGATATGTCTTACCATCGGCAGCTGATCGTTGGGCAGGAGCCACAGCGCCAAAGCCGGGCTTCTTCGCAACTGCGGGCTTGGAAACCTGTCCAAAACCCAAACGGCTCATTCCCATTCCAAGACGCTCCATCTCAGCCTTGCTCTTCTCAGGCGCCTTGCCAGTTGCGCCAAAGCCTCCTCTAGCAGGACTAATCGGAGTGGGAGACGCGATCTTCGTGGTAGCCGTAGCCTTTTCCTTGGCTTCCAACTCAGCTTGTTCAGCCTCCGGATCGTAACCTAGCTTTTCTATACGTTCCGCCTCTTCCTTTGCCTTGCGCTCAGCTTCTTCAAAATCAATTGCATCGGCGCTGACGACTTTCTTTGCGCCGAGTTTCTGGGTCTTCTTGGAGCTCAATATACTGCCCTTCTTGGCACCGGCACCAGTGGGACCTTTCCTGACGACATTTCCCGTTCGGACAGCAGTAGGAGGAGGAGAGGATGCGTCATCTTTATCGCTTGCTGAAAGAGGCGATTTGGACCTTGCTCCGTTTCCGTTGGCGCCAGCGTTCAAGAAGGGAGAGGCAGTGCGGCTGGCGTTTGATGGCGTACCGACTCGCGACGGCGGGTTGCTGGGACGCTTGATGGCGGGCTTATCCCAGGAGGAGAAGAAGTCGTCATCTGGTTCACCGGCAGGAGTTTCAGCGCCATCACCGGGGGTGCCCGCGACGTCTGTAACCACGACTTCGCCTGGATAACTGAATCATTTTGTCAATCCCCGCAACTCATCTGAAACCCAAAACAATCAAAACTTACTCTTTCGCATCTTGAGCAGCTCTTCGCTTGAGCTCCTCCTTATATTTCACAGCGGCATTCGATTCGTATTTGACGTGAGGGTCTTTGCTGGCCAATGCGGCGGAACCTCCGTGCGATTGGAAAAACTTGGTGGCCGACTCATTTCCGCCGACCTTCATTATACGGAGTTGTTCCCATTGCCATTCTGCATCTATCAGTACAATCCTGACCATTTCTACTAACGGGGGAGAGGCATACGATCGAGGTTTGTGGAGCGAACGAAGGAGATATGCACACCGAGATTACGGTGATGAGACGAACAATCCAGGCATAGGTAGATACCGAAAGGTACCGACGACCATGTTGGATTCTTAGAGCCGCAGTCAAAGCATAGCTATATCGAATCCGACAGTTAGCATGCGTCCGCTTCGACTCGAGCGAAAGGGGTTTCTCGGGTTGGCGGGGTGACTTTACCCTGTTTGCTGGCTTTGTCTTCAACTTCTCAAAGATCTTTTGCGATTGCGCCTTGGTGGCACTCATGGTGATTGTTGACACTAACACGCAATATCGAAAATAAGAGGTACTTCGGTGGGTATAGTGGTGTGGTTGACGGTTTTCTGTGTTGTTGCAAATAAACAAGCAGGAAAGGTGACATTCAAGTTGGCAGCGAAGAGCGAACGTGGTCGAAGACTAACTAAGTCTGCAAATAATGGAACGATCCGTGATTGGGCAGGATTATTTTTTGTAACTACCGAGATTGGTTTAGCGCGGATATTTTGCAGTCGGCACGTGACAAAGGGCCGCTTTTGCAGCTGCCGCGGCCAGTCCTTCATCTCCGCAATGAGACGGAGGACCCATCTTGAACAGCTCCGCATCAATCAAAATTTAATGATAGCAATTTACAGATTGTGTCGATACAACCACGCATTCCCAGCGTCAGGCGTCAAATGTATCTGATGCCAATTCTGACCAGATATCAGAATGTATCGCTCACTCCTACATAACCCGACCTTTCTCGCGGTCCGCGGAAGCACGACGGCCACGACCACACCCATCCTCAAAGCTTCTACCACGGCAGCAACATCATCGAATATAACACGAAACTATGCAACACAAAGCAGTCTCGGCGGCAATGGCTCCGGCCCAACAAGGAAACAGATATCCGTCATGTCGGATGACGGACGATATAGATGGTCAGAACTGAGTGGGAAGGAGAAAGTAGCTCGAGCTACGCAGCAATCGTTCAATTTTGTGATTGTCATTGTTGGTGTTGTCATGACGGTGCGTACGGCCTTACACAAATGTGTCTGCGCATATCGTTCTAATTTTTTGATGGTACAGGGCGGCGTTTTGACGCTTTTATATACCGACGTTTTCTCGCCTAATAGCAAGACCTGGCAATTCGAAAAGGCCGTTAGTCGTATCAAGGAAGATCCGCGATGTACGGCATTACTGGGAAACAGCAAGGAGATTAAAGCATATGGTGAACCGACGGGAAATAGGTGGACCAGAAATAGGCCTATTGCGTACGTTTTCGTCCCTCGATTAGGAGCTTGTCGAGCTAACGACCTATTAGAACATCTATGCAAAAAGATTCGCTGGGTAGAGAACATATGAGGATCAATTTTCATGTAAGTCCTTGCGTGAAGAACGACAATTTGGAGGCATACTGACGAGGAGCGTATAGGTTGAGGGGCCCTTGAACGAGGGTATTGTGCATGTACATATGATCAAGCCGTTGGATGAACCCAACTTTCAATATCGGCTGCTTGCGGTGGATGTGAAAGGTATGTTCCTACTCGAATACAAGGAGAATATCTTCGTATTGACTTTGACCAGGCCACCCACGAATAATCCTCGAGCAGTCCAGTGATGAAGCGCTGGGAGGGAAGAAGAGTCCATTGAAGATTCTTGGTATTAACTGGCGCTGAGTTGATATGACACCATGTATTGGATCTACATCGGCTCGCTGTCTCAACGACAGCTTGAAGCTGATTGATATTATGCTTAATTACCAGTCGAGCAGCCTCGCTGGTGTAGCAGACAACAGAATTGTTGTGTACCTGTATGATTATAACCAGACTCATGCTCCGAAATCAAATGTATTCTATTATAAGCAGTAACCGTATCTAACCCATGCGTCCCCGCTATGTGTCTAAAACCCTAACTTTTCCTTTCAGATTAAATATCACCTATATCCTTAACCCTAGGCCACCCCTCAACACTCCTCCCCGACCAACCCGCAACCGCCTCAATAGCCAACTGCACCTTCTCCGTATCCTCCTCACTAACCCCCAACCTCCTCAACCCTCTAAGATGCCAAATCGTCGGCGCACTAAGCCCCTGAATCATAATCCCCGTCAAAATCACCAGCTCCGCCTCCACCGTCGAGAGGATCTCATGATCCGACAAAAACAGACCATAAATGACACTTCGCTCCATCCACATAAAATCAGACGCAAACGAGCCCCAGGAGGCACAGATGGGTGCTAGATTCTGCCGGTATAACTGTTGCAAGAACTTAGTCCCTCTATCGGGCATATGGTTATTAAAATCGATATTTTTCCGCTTATCCGGAAAATCGAGTAACCCATCTTCTGAAGGAGGGGCTTCCTCCATCTTGAGACCTCGGTTTTCGTAAAATGCGGTTTCTGCTTTGCCTAGTGCAGTGACTGCATACACGATGGGTGTGACGCCGACGAGTGTCCATTCTTTCATTAGGACATCGCTTAGCCGGGCTTTGATGCGTTTTTCTTCTGTCTCTGAGACGTGCTCTACGAGGTTTGTGTAGAGGGTGCCTGTTTCGGTGGATTTGTTGCAGCCGACCAACGCTGCTGTCTATTCGATTCTTAGCGTGGTTGAAATGAATGGAGAGAGGGGTATACGTACGACGATGAGATACCATGCATCTTTCCGGAATTGTTCTGGGAGGATGGTTTGGACGCGAGTGCAGAGCTCTTCAAGTGTTTCTGATGGGGTGGAAGTCATTTTGTTCAGTTTGTAGCGAGTCGTGCTAAAATTCCTTGAAGTTCTGAATGGACGAAATGCTGAAGTCTGGTTTTGCTGTTGCTGTTGCTGATGTAGCTGTCTCAAGCCCGGAATGATTGTCGATGTTGACCGTCGCAGAGAGGAGCTAGTGAGCCGGAAAGCCACAAAGGTAGGATTCATGAGGACGCCCCTCTTCCTCATGTGTCTTAAGTAGCTAGTACGTAGATTGAATGAATGTGGAATTAAGAGATCAATTGATTCGCTGGCAATGCATCAATGGAATGTGGTGTTGATTAGGTAGTTGAAATTGGCTGAGTAAACATTGAAGCGGTAAAGCTGGAGGGACAGTAAGCCGAGATCGGCCATTACGTAGGACACCCTCAATCAATTGATGTACCCTAACAACACCTCGTCCCTAGGTGGTGAAGAAAGGTGGAATTAGAAGATCATTTCATGGGAATGCGGTGGTGAATGTGATTGGTCATACATCAAAATTCTGATCGGACGTTGATGGCCAGTGTTAAGGCGATTGTTTTGGGGGCATCCTAATTGGATGCTTTGTTAACAATTCCGAAAGGGCGCACTCTGGTCGTCCAATTTTTTACCACTCTACACTGATAGAGTGTGGTGTTTAGATTACAGCTTGGGTCTCTTGACAGGTCAAGAGATATTCTCTCTCACTTATACCAACTCACAATTAGGTGTGCCTGCCTACTCAAATCATTCCTAGCCGCGATCTCATTCAGGTACTAGTTGCTGTGACTTTAATAATAGCGCAACCTGACATCGATATTTTTGAGTCAACAAATACACTGACATTACTCATCAAATACGCGGCCCATCCAAAATGACCTTTGCAGCATCCGTCGTCCACCAACTCTTGCCCTGCTCACCAGGGAACGCATATTCATCCATACTATCCGCCTTCATCTGCACACTATAACCGGGCTCCCGGGGAGTAACAATATATCCATCCTTGACACTCGCCGGATGCTCAAAATGCTCATGCAAATGATCCACATACTCCAACAGACTCTTCTTACCACTAATCACAACGTAATCAATGGTACTCAAGTGCTGTGTGTATTCAGGTAATCCCACACCACCAGAGTGAGGGACAATGGGGATACCGAATTTGCGAGCCAGTAGCAAAATGGCGAGACATTCATTTACGCCGCCGACTCGGCAGGCATCGGGTTGGAGGACGGTGAGTGCGCCGGCCTGCAAGAATTGTTTGAACATGACTCGGTTCTGACACATTTCGCCGGTTGCGACGCCGACGGTGCCGTGGGGTGTGTCGGCGAGGGCTTTGCGGATGGCGGCGTGGCCGAGGACGTCGTCGGGGGAGGTGGGCTCTTCGATGAACCAGGGCTTGAATTGGGCGAGTTCCTTCATGTACTCGATGGCTTCGGGGACGGACCAAATCTGGACAACGTTAGACCGCCCATATACACACATAAGAGTAAAGAAAGGAGAGGACAAACCTGGTTGGCATCAACCATCAAAACATTCCCCTTATCATACCCAATCGCCTCTCTCGCAATCGCCAAACGAATCTTATCATTCTCCAGATTCCCACCAACCTTGAGCTTGAAATGCTTAAACCCATCCTTGACACTCTGCTCCAACAACGCCCTCAACTTCTCATGCGAATATCCCAACCAACCCGCACTCGTAGTATAAGCAGGCACAGCCTTATTTTCTTCCGCATCCCTAATACGGTCCTGCTTCGTAGGTTCAACCTCCTTCAACAACGCCACTGCCTCTTCGGGCGTCAAGGCATCAGTGATATATCGAAAGTCAATGCATCGCACGACTTCTTCGGGTGTCATGTCAGCCACAATGCGCCAGACGGGTTTGTTAAGTGTCTTGGCCCATAGATCCCAGAGACCATTGACCACGGCGCCGAGAGCGAGGTGGATGACGCCCTTTTCGGGTCCGATCCAGCGGAGTTGACTGTCAGAGACGAGATAGCGCCATGTCTTGCCCCAGTCGGCGGTGATTTCGTCTAGATCTTTGCCCACGATGAGGGGCGCGATGGTGCTGATAGCGGCGCAGACGATTTCGTTGCCGCGGCCAATTGTGAATGTCTATATCGTAGTCAGCATGTAGTTTTTGGCTGAGGGGTAGGGGTAAGTCTTACCATTCCGTGACCCTCGTATTGCGAATCGGTCTTGATGATGCAGTATGCGGAGGAGTAGTCACCAGCAGCGTTCATAGCATCAGAGCCGGTTTTGTCGAGAGAGGTCTGTTCAGTCATGTCAATGGTCTGTACTCAAGGTAGACGAATAGCAAATGACGACACTTACAGGAAACCTCACGTCGCGCGTGAGAAAGCCTGTGATCTTGACCATTGTGTATGTGACTTTCGATCTTCAGAAATAACCGAGTATTATTGCAGCTCAATGCTATACAAAGCACACAAAATATAGCCAGGAATAAGAAACTAGAAAAAAGAGAGAGAAAGATCCATATAAAATGAGGGGATATCCAAGCTATAAGTACCACGTTCCAGAACCACCACAAAAAACGCCCCCTTGTGAGATATTTAAAACACCTGGACTATACACATCCCACGTCCACTTATTTTTCCCTCTGTTCCATAGTATATACCCGTTTCTTGAAATAATTGGCCGAATCCCTCCAATGACGAGGGTGACTGCGGCATAGAATGTTTTGTATGCGGGGGTTGTTTTGCGGGTAAAAAGTAGCCCGAGAAACCCCCCACCACGTCTGGTTGGTGGAATCAGTTAGACTGTAGATTTTCCGCCAATGGATGGGCGACGTGCCTGATACATCTCGCAGTTTCTCCGATGTGTGAATTATCCTACTGGAAGAATGACGAGGATAGCTCACGTGTTGTGAAATTTATTATCCAGAAGTTCGTAGGTCAGCGTCTTCGGTGAGAACGCCACAATGATCGATAGATACAGGGATATGCTAGGTACTAGGTACACTATGTCGAAAGACCTCGCTTCTCGCTCTCCGAAAAGAAGATAATCATACGCCACAGCTTCTTGACCAAAACTTCCGCCTCCTCATCCAATGCCTGGAGTAGATAAAAGGTTAGCAGAATAACTTTGAATGTGTAAATAGAAACAGGGACTGACCTCGGCCAATTGCTCAACCAACTCCTGAGGCTCGCCGTGGCGGCGGATATGCTCCTCAACAACATCGACCAACATTTCCTCCTGCACACCAAGATACTCCATAATCTTCTTCTCAACAAACGGTTTCAGCTGCTCGCCAAGAACAGATTCGTCGACAAACTCCCACTTGACGTTCCACTTCCATAAGCCTTCTTTGTCTGAGGGAATTTCTGCAGCAAGCTGTCTAACAGCCTGAGCCCTCTCTTCATCAGTAAGACCAGAAGCCTCTGCAGCACTGTCGAATTTGATCGGAACAAGCGTGCGCTTCGTAGTAGCAGCTCCCTCTTCTTCGTCCTCGAGTAGACCCTCAACTTCAGCAACAGTGCGACGGGTCGTGGCAGCCTGCGCTTTCTGCTGTGCCGCTGCACCAAGAGACAGCTTGAATCGTTGGGGTTCGCGTGGTGCCACCGGTTGCGCCTCAAGTTCCTCAGCTTGACGAGCCAGGAAGTCGTCCGCCATACCACGAGCTTGTTCACGTTGTTGAGCAGATCGAGCTTTCTCACGTCCTTCGGCGGCGCGATCAGCTTCATCAGCTTTGATTTCCCGTCCACGAATAGCCGCACGGTTGCGCATCCAGGCCCCGTGGTCCGCATAGTATTCCTCAACCTTGCGACTAGCTTCCACATCGTCATTCCACTCACGAAGCATCTTCGCCATAGCTTCCTTGGCTTCGTCAACCTTGGCGTCCTCTTCCTTGTCACGCTTCCTCTCACGTTCAACAGCGGCTGTACGACTGCGCTCACGGTTCAACCATCTGCGCTCCTGATCTAGGAATTGCTTCTCCAACTCTGCGTTCCTCTTTTCTTGTCTCCTACGCTCAAGCTCCTCATCACTAGCATCAGTGTCCTCGTCTTCCGGGCCAATGGGCACTCCATGACCATTCACAAAGGAGACTCCTTTCTGGTATTCCTTGGGAATCTGCACACCGAATCCTTTAGGGCCTGAGGGTGCATTGGTTATAGAACGATCACGGGGACCAAGAGGGACTCCATTGACTCCTCCAGCTGGCCCACTAGGCGCTGACAGAGGCGGAGACGCAAGTCTGTTCGCACGGCCGCCGGAATTCCTAGCACGCTCCATCGATTCAATTTCCTCCTCTCGACGAAGACGCTCGAGATCACGACGGTTACTCCTCTCTCGGAAAGCAGCAATCTCCTTGGCGACTGTCTCGCGCATCTCGGCTGGTATATCTGACAGTTCGTCTTCGGTAGCGATAGGAATAGTAACGACCTCCGCGGTGTCTTTGCCTGCCTCCTGCATAGACACATCGCCGTCGCGATCAACGGCGGATGCTTCCTCAGCTTGCGGAGGTACGGCTGGATGCGCTAGTTCTGATAGCACGGTGGAAAGCGATTGGCGAGCAGCGTCGAGGCGGGCGTTACGACCGGAATCATCTTCCTCGTTCCTCGTAGACTGATACTGTTCGACGTATTTCAAAGTGCCTTCATCAAAGACCACCTGTCATGACGTTAGATCACTCAAAATAGATTCATATATATGCGTAAGGTCATACCAAAAGCTTGGCCTTTTCCACCTCGACATCCTCCTTGTCGCCTTCTTCCTTGGGCATCTGCCGCTTCACTGGAACCTCGACATCCTTCAAAACTTCTAACGCGACGCTGAGACTTTCGGGATCCTCGTATTCCGCAAATCCAAACTTGCAGGGCTTGTCATCAGCATCAGTGGCGCGAATCCAGCGTTTCAAATTGCCTGCACAACGTAGAATACGCTCGACACCATCGTCGCCTCCAGTGCCTTCCGTAATAGCACCGACAAATATAGTTCTCAAGATTTCTTCTTTTGTAGGCGGCTGAAGCTGCATCATCGCATCACGGATATTCTGGCGTTGTGATTCAACGCTGGTAGCGCCGAGTCCTGCTCGTCGAGTCGTCTCGCCGGCTCGACCGGTGCCTTCAGGTGTCGCCGACTTCGCAGGGACTGCTGTGCCGAGTCGGATGACTGGTGCGGAAAAGTTTATGTTTGGCATGTTGGGAGGAGGCTGAAAGTTGGCTGGAAAGCCGCCGGGACGACCTGGTTGCGGCGCGTTCGCTTGCTGCATCCCTGGAGGAAGGGTAGTTCCAGGAGCAGCCATACCTGGAGGGGCGCCTAAAAGCATTCGATTAGAGACAGTTTTCTTTGTTGAAATACAAGAGGAAGTAAACTTACCCATGCCTGGAGGGGCACCAGGATAGCTTCCATACTCCCCAGGCCGGCCATAGAGGTGCGAACCTAGAATATAAGGAGTCAGTAAAGTGTCTGGAAAATAGTTTTGTAGCCATGGATAGTGGGTGCTGGACTTACCTTGATAAGGGTTGTACATCTTTTGACTCTCACCAGTCGTCAAGCTATTAGAAAAAGTCCTGATTCTGCTTTAAAGATTGCACTCTATCACAAGTTAGAGTGGACCTGTCAAGAGAGACCGAGATGAGTCAGAGATGAACAATAACAAAAGACAGAGAAAGCTCTCTTCCAGTCTGATGTGAGCTTTGAGGCGGTAACCAAGAAGGAAGGAAGCAGCTCCCCAAACGCAAAATATTAGCTTGTCTGTCTCGACCAATAGGAGCTAGGCTTACATACGCCATCAACCAGCCAATCAGAGGCCAGAATACTCTATACATTTTAGTGTCTCTTTTAGCTACAATTGCTTTACCTACGACTACGAAGCAGGAGACAAGAGATAGGCATGGTAACATACATGATATCATTTCGAAAATCTGAATAAGCATGAATAAGCATGCTGACTAGAACTCGGAAATACGTTATTTGGCTTATCCGACTCAACAACTCCGGACACCTCACCGTAAATCGAAATCGGCCCTTGACCCCTTGTCGGTTAATGAACAGTAACACTCTGGTACATGCTGAGCGATGCTGAGAAATTATTGGAGAGGAAGTTTCCTAATCCATTGAAAGTCACACATAGAAATCGATTCCGTAATTGAATGATGCCAAAGTTGATGCTGGAACAGCCTGAATTGAGCCGGTCCAGAGCAGTCGAATAAGTAATCGACAGAAAAGAAAAACAAAATCTTACACGAATGACTGACAGTCCTGACATGGTCTTTCTCCGCGGTGTCCCGGACTCACAGGAGCTTCAAGAAAAAAGAAGGAAAAATAGAGCCAGTCGCAATTACCCGATTAGGACTCAGGAGCTAGGCTTTCCCCCACGCCGCCGCTGCCCCTCTACCCGTGACGTTATTTATTATGACCGTGTCCCACCACCTCCTTCCAACTTCCCAAACATCAACATCGCCCAAAACAATCATCTGTTCTTCTTGATCCTCATCGTCAATCGACTTTGCTGTCAATTGATTGCCATGTAAGTTGTGCTAGGCGTTTACCATGTTCTGCCATCACAACAACAAACTGTAAAGACCCCGCACTGACGTCCGACCCGTCCTACAGATTGTCATCAAGATGCCCGGTTTCAAGCAAGCCTCCGACCTGGATGCGTGGAAAGCGCTCCAGCAGCACCATGCCTCTGTTGGTAAGAGCATTGTGTTGAAGGAAGAGTTCGAAAAAGACCCCAGCCGTTTCGAGAAATTCAGCCGTACCTTCACCAACACCGTAGACGGCAAGGACATCCTCTTCGACTTCTCCAAGAACTTCGTCACCGACGAGACTCTTGATCTCTTGGTAAAGCTTGCCCAAGAGGCTGGCTTGGAACAGCTTCGCGATGCCATGTTCAAGGGTGAGCACATCAACTTCACAGAGGACCGCGCTGTCTACCACGCAGCTCTGCGCAATGTTAGCAACGAGCCCATGCAGGTTGATGGCAAGAGCGTTGTCGAAGGCGTCAACACCGTTTTGGAGCACATGAAGGAGTTCTCCGAGCAGGTGCGCAGCGGTGACTGGAAGGGATACACTGGCAAAAGCATGAAGACCATCATCAACATCGGTATTGGTGGTTCCGATCTGTAAGCGGTTCGATCAATTGATCTTGAGAAATTGTACTAATCATTCGCAGCGGCCCTGTCATGGTCACCGAGGCCTTGAAGCCCTACGGACACCCCAACTTGAAGCTTCACTTTGTCTCCAACATTGACGGTACTCATATCGCTGAGGCTTTGAAAGAGTCCGACCCCGAAACCACCCTCTTCTTGATCGCATCCAAGACTTTCACCACCGCTGAGACCACCACCAACGCCAACTCGGCCAAGAAGTGGTTCCTCGAAACCGCCAAGGACGAATCTCACATCGCCAAACACTTCGTCGCCTTGTCCACCAACGAAGCTGAGGTCACCAAGTTCGGTATTGACAAGAAGAACATGTTCGAGTTCGAATCTTGGGTCGGTGGACGTTACTCCGTCTGGAGTGCCATCGGTCTCTCCGTTGCCCTTTACATCGGCTACGACAACTTCCACCAGTTCTTGGCCGGTGCCCAGGCCTTGGACAAGCACTTCCGTGAGGCTCCTTTGAAGGAGAACATTCCCGTCATTGCTGGTCTTTTGAGTGTCTGGTACAGTGACTTCTTCGGCGCTCAAACCCACTTGGTTGCTCCCTTTGACCAGTACCTCCACCGATTCCCCGCCTACCTCCAGCAATTGTCCATGGAGAGTAACGGGAAGGCCATCACCCGCTCTGGTGACTATGTTAAATACACCACCGGCCCTATCTTGTTCGGTGAACCCGCCACCAACGCCCAGCACAGTTTCTTCCAGCTTCTTCACCAGGGAACCAAGCTCATTCCCACCGATTTCCTTCTCGCTGTCGAGTCTCACAACCCTGTTGAGGGCGGTAAGCACCAGCGCATGCTTGCTTCCAACTTCTTCGCTCAGGCCGAAGCTTTGATGATTGGAAAGACTCCTGAGCAAGTCAAGGCTGAGAATGCCCCTGATGACTTGGTGCCTCACAAGACCTTCCTTGGTAACCGACCGACCACTTCCATCCTCGCTCAACAAATTACACCTGCTTCCTTGGGAGCTCTCATTGCTTTCTACGAGCACTTGACCTTCACCGAGGGTGCCATCTGGAACATCAACTCTTTCGACCAGTGGGGTGTTGAGTTGGGTAAGGTTCTTGCTAAGAACATTCAAAAGGAGCTCGAGACTCCTGGTGCAGGCAGTGCCCACGATTCTTCCACTGCCGGTCTCATCAAGGCTTTCAAGGCCAAGGCCAACCTTGCCTAATCGCTTGACCTGTTGGCATGCAGTCTAGATAGTATGGTGTTTCGTTTAATTACCAATAGCAATGATTAGAAATGAATACGAAAAGTAATGTTATAATTCAATCATAAGTGGATGTGTTATAAACAAGTACCTAGCCCCTTTCAGTTCGCCACCGCAGCTAAATCGCCGCCAACAAGTTGGCAACAACCAGTGGGACCCTTCTCCGCAAAAAGGATGAGCCAAAAACAAGCAGCGTGGTCTTTTCTCACAACTACTCAACATTGTACATACACATAGACTACGGTCATGCCTTTTCCATTTTGATTTCTTTTATATTGTTGGAAATATGTTTTCTCAACGTTACATTTCTGTTCTTGGGCTGTTTCTGTCGAGCGGAGTATTCGCAGCTTCTCCGGCTTCGAAAGATGTGGCTGGATATGCGTATGGACAGTCGATTCCTGTTAGTTGTTTGAACAGGACGATGTGAGTAACCTTTGTCTCGTTTATTGCGCTGATCGCTGATTGTCTTTTCTGCCGTGCAGAGATTCAGGTGAACATGTATGTGTACCTCCACCGCGATTGGCAAAGAACACAATGCTGACGAAGGTCAACAGATAAGAGACAACCTCGGCCGACTTCAATACATCCCCTTCCCAACATGCAACGAAACCGGCCTCCCTCTCGCGCTGTCCTACGGCGTCACAGAAACCATCTCCTGCACCATTGACTCTCTCCCCGACGAACTGTACCATCTGCTAGAATACTACGTCCACTCCGATGCGCCCCTAACATGCCGCGTGCCCACAATCCCCTTGGACGGCAACACCGACTTATCCTCAGAATACAACGTCGTCGACGTAAGCGGTGACGGCAGCTCAAACAGCAACGGCGGAAGCGGCACCGACAACGGCCCACCATATACACCCCTCACAATCGCGCTACAAGGAACCCTACAACTCAGCCATCTCCATATCTGGACAGACATGAACGTCATAATGCACCGACTCAGTTCCATCGAATCTCCGAGGAAGGAAGAAGCATTGTCGTCCGTGACAGCAGCAAAGAAACGTAAACAGAAACCCCCACCACGATCTGCGAAATCGCCCGGTTATATTGTTGCGGGCACGGCTTATTCGTTACCGGAGTTACATGCTCAAACCACGGAGGGAAAGGAATTATCGGATGAAGAAGAAGATGCAGCTATAATCGAGAATGCGCGTAACCCCTGGACGGCGGGTCATGGGTCGAAAGTTATTCGTGGGCAGCCCCTAACCTTCAAGTTTAGAGTCAGTTGGGTTTCCGGTGCGGATAGCCTTGGTTGGCTTGATCATGAGTATGATTTACCTCATATCCATGGTCGTGAGAGTAGCACGTTTTTGGGCCTGTTGACGAAGTTGGTTTTCTTTGTTATGGCTGCGGGGATTGGGGCGTTGTTTGCGTCGTATTGGCAGAGGGTTGTGAGGCGTGGTGGTGGTGGTGGGCCGGGGGCTTGGAGGGGAGAAGGCATATTGGGACGTCCGATGACGACCACCAAGACAAGGCGTGGAAGTAACAGTGGTGTTACGTATTGGAATAGTGGGAGGTCGAATGGGTATGGTGGATATTCGCCTGCGTCTTCGGTGACGGGTACGCCTGTGAATGGGGGTGGATATGGGTATGGAGGGTATGGGAAGAAGGATTAACCAGACTTAACTTGGTGGTATATGGGAACGACGACAACGAATTGAAGGGGAGTACATGGCTATGTTTATACTGTATCATGCTCTATTTCTGTACATTGAATGCTTAGATAGAAGTACATGATTAGCAAAAAACGAAAATAATATGCATATCTGTATAATACATCTATCTGAACATAGTCTCCCCTATTTTAACCCAATTCCAAATCTACATATACACACTGACGGCGGAAAGAAGAAAACTACCACCCCTGATCCCTCATCCTCTGAATCTTCTTCACAGTCTCATCAAACGAAAACTTGAACAACTTCCTCCACCTCTGACTCTTAAGATCCTTACGTCTCTGACCCCGTCGCACATGAAACTTCTGCAACTGAGCCTGTCGCCTAATCCCATTAACCGCACAGTTCATCTGCACCTGACGAATAGCGCCCGCAACATCAATGCCGCGGTCAGCCGACACAAGTACCTGACGACCAAGTTTTGTGCCTAGTTTCATGGGCGTAGTACGGAACCTGGGGGTTGAGGGAGGGTCAGAGTCAATTGACGACGCCATGGAATCTACTGCGTCTTGCTGTTGTTGTTGTTGTTGGATGGCAACAGGACTTCCGCGTCTCGCAAACGACAGGAGATTGTCCATTTCCCTATTGGCTCTCCTCTGAGCTCGTGCAGCTGCCAAGGTGGGATTCCGGACGAATTCGCGGGTTGTGCGCGGGTTGTGGACGGGTTGTTTGATGAATTGTACGTCCCTGCGGATGTTGGCTATGCTTTCGGAGAGTTTTGTGTTGGCGTTGGAGATGTCGCTGGATGCTGATGCTGATGCTGATGTTGATGAGGATGATGGGGTGCTGGTGGTGTTCATGCCGTCGAATACAGAGGTTCGTGGTTGTGTTTCTGTTGTTTCACTCGGTTTTGGGTTTGAGGGGGCGTCATCTGTGGCGTATCCGAATCTTTGAGGGAGTTGAGAGAATTGGCTGCGGATTGGCATCGGACGAGCGAATGTTGTCGAGGATGTGCGAAGACATCTCAGGAGGGAGGATTGCACCGCCATGGCGGGCTATTTATTGTATAAGATGTGACCTCAATATTACCCTGACGAATTGGTCTCACTTCGCAACCACTGCTATGTCAAATTGTGTTGGGAGTGGAGCATAGATATGTGCTTGAAGAGTTGATGTCGAGTTGTTGCGGAAATTGAAGAAGCGCGGAATTTCTGAGATCACGTGAATTCACGGCAGCAAGATACCCTAACCCTAGTGGTTACGGATAATCCTTTGTTCCGTCATGCAGATCTATTGGCTGTGGCTTCTTGATTCTCTGACATTATCGCAGTTAATTCAAGACAGTAGAGTAAAACGAAATACATGGTGAATGAACGTCCTTATATAGTTCATTGTAAACATATCCATCATATCCAGTTTCTAACAACTGGCTCTGTTCGCTCTGTTCTGTCCTGGCAGATCCAACATATCCATTTACTAGTAAATGGCTCTGTCGGCTCTGATGCCCTAACCCTGGTGGTTGCGGATAATCCTTTGTTCCAGCGTACAGTAGCGGAATGCTATCTACTGGCTTTATTGGCTGTGACTGCTTGATTCTTCTGACATCTGTTTACTAGGTGCTATATATGAATATATAGTTTATCTATTCTAGACTGCACACATCTATACAGAGTATATAGCGCTTCTTTGCTTGCCTAAGCTTCATTGTGATTCCTAAGCGGAAATTCTCGGAATTGACTAGGTACTGTTTCCTGATTCCTACATTCTCGCACGTCTTTACATGTATTGAAAAGTAAGTGCATCTTTTTCGTATAATGCTTGCAACAATTTTCTAACATCCCTGCTGCATTGTATGCGGCATAGCCACATCTTACGTACTACTGCAGGCTCGGTACTTAACGCAGAGAATATCCTCTGATAGAATTGGATGTATTGACTGATGGATTGTTATAATTATTGTATTGAGTCCAATGTGCTCACTATCGCTGCATGTTAATCTATACCGACTCCCGAGGGTTTAGCGACGTCCAATGAGCGCTGGCTTCAGCTCATATGGGATAGCAATAAAGTAATCCTGTCACAACGCTCACCACCTTAGCGCGTTCCGGATCGCTCACACCCAGAGCAGGCTGGAATCGTGACAGACTTACTATCCAATAAGAGCAAGCGAGCGGATTTACGTATCTGGGCTGTAAAATAATCCTGTCAGATTCACCACGCCCTGCAAGGTTGAATCACCAACTGGAACAAGCGCTGTTGACGCTGGCAGGGGAGGCCTGAAATGGAATGGACTGTGGCTTCTGATTGAGTAAAAATAGGCCCCAAATCAAGGGCCATGCCTGAGGCAGTGAGGGCGCTAAATTTATACGTATTGAGCCTATGCTGATCTGCGCGCATGTCTGGCGCTGGGCCTGGTTGGCGTATGTTGGCGTACGTGCTCTCGTATAAATCCATGCCTAGTTGGTGTACATTGGCGTATGTGCTCCTGTAAAAATCCATGCCTAGTTGGAGGACCCTGGCGTACGTGCTCTCGTAAAAATCCATGCCTCGTTGGCGTATGTTGGCGTACGTGCTCCCGTACAAATCCATAACCAGTTGGCGTATGTTCGCGTATGTGCTCCTGTAGAAATCAATGCCCAGTTGGTGTATGTACTCTTATATGAGTCCTAGTTAGATTTTTATCCCCTAGGACAGTTCACTGTAATTGCATACGTACTTGGTAATTTGACAGGTAATGATGTATGTTATTTGATTGGCTGTAGAGTGTATTATTCTCGGGAAGCCCCACTATGAGGGCCAATTATATTAGCTGGGTAAGATCTCTCGTAAAATTACACGTTTGTAATTACAGGCCTACGGACAAAGAGAGATAAACCAACCTGACCAGAGTATAGCTTATACATTAATATATCGTCCGTCTCCCATCATCTTCTGCTGCAGTCCGATTATACTCGTCAACGACCTCATATCGTTTGGGAACTAACCGTGGAACAATGGTTGCGCAAAAACGAGCGCTGAGAGCCTCATGTGACAACTGCCATCAAGCCAAAGTCAAGTGCGTTTCGACGGCGGCTGCATGCCAGCGCTGCCTAAGCCTGAATGTACCCTGCATCCATAGTCCTCCTGGACGGTCCGGAAGGGTGCCAGCTGCTAGTGGAGATAGAGAAAGGAGTTCGAACAAGAATAACAACAATAACAAAGCGCAGAATCGCACAATTCACGACTCTGGCGTCTACGGAGAGAGTAAAGATGACAACATTGTTCTACAAGTGCCTCTGCCTCAGCCGCCTCTCGCAGCTTCGGCGCCCTCGCCCTCGACACCATCTGCCACCGAATTTCCCACAGATTCACTGACGTTGATCGATGAGCCTCTGGACCTGATACTCTCTAGCTGGTTGCCCATCAATAATCCGCAGTCTCTACACGACTCCGGTAACACCCCGACTGGGCGATCATCCAATCCGTCCACCATGACATCTGCAGCGGAGCCTATATCGTCATCATCATCGCTTTTTAATCAGCCGACGACTCCAGTAATCGGAATGTCATTGCCCATATCATCTGGTATGGTCGATTTTGCTACAAAAGAACTAGGACTAGTTCAGCAACAGACGCCGCAAGCATCCCTCAACTATGGCTCCAAGGGCGCTGGATTGACGTGTACCTGCTTCCAGTCAATTCTCCGCGCGCTCGAGAAAATTCAAAAGGCAGACATGCATTCTCTCAGTCTAGATTTTGCTCTTGGTCAGAATAAAGAAGCGCTAATACAAATTTGCAACTCGCTCAAGTGCACGTTCCCTCATGATAGCACGACTCGACTGCTTACGATGGTGCTCCTGCGTAAAAATCTCCATATTTACCACTTGCTATACCAATTGCGATTTCAAAATGAAGCCGAAACAAGTACTTCAAACGCCGAGCCGTTTCCTCCTTCCTCGCATTCATTGTCCCCCTTCACCTTTCCATCACTGCAGCGTCAGAGCTTTGCGACAGGGGACAACCGCCAATATGATTATAACCCCCCTTCTGAACATTTATACCAAGAAAAGAATACTACACAAGGTGTTCCTGGTCAGGGAAGTACTAGACTGACCCTTGGAGCTTATCAGCTGGACGATGCAGACGAGAGCTCTTTAAAAAGGCAGATTCTTTTGTTGGATGTTAATAAGGTGCCAACTTTGTTAGAGAGACTCGATCGTCGTGCTTGCGGGCTTGATGAGACAGATGGGTTGGATTTGTACAACATGATGCGCAGCGCATTGACCGCTGAGTTCCGCGCTATCGTGAAGGCCGTCGAAGCCTAGATCATGGTTGGAGTGTGATTCATGAATGCTTGTTAGATCCTCTCTGATTTCTTCATATTTGATACCTGCACCATATATAGAGTATCTGCTGACTGCTGCAAAAACAACATATATTGACAAAATCTATCGACTGTCTGACCCGAAGGTAACATTGAATCTTTTGGAGGGTCTCGTGTCCCCTTTGAATAACAATAAACATGACTAAAGGCAACTATTATGCCATACACACATCCCTGCCAGGTGAGTTGACGATATCTAGTAATAACAGTATTGAGATGAACAGACGAATTAGTTACAATGCTAGCATCCCAGCTTCCTAGGTCTGACAAAATCCTCAAACCTTCTCCAACCGGAATCCCTTTTTGATAACTCTTGTCCCCGTCATAAACACACCACATACTAACAGAACGACGCCAGTAAATGCAAGTGTCCCGGTATAATCCAAAGCTCCTTGAACATCAGGAGCACTACTCCGGCTCTGACTTGACAGGATGGCACCGGCGATAGGAGATCCTATCAGCACCCCTAACGAGCTAACACTCAAAGCCATACCAACGCGAACGCCAATCTGGGCCAGATTTGGACTCAGCGCAACCAAAACGGATGGTGGCAAGGCCATTAGTCCACCCGAGAAGAAGGAATAAAATACTGAGGTTGCTATTAAATTTCCTAGATGGTGAACGGATATCCAGGAGAGAATGATTATGCCGGACAAGTAGGCGCAGGGAATGATCACGTTTAGGCTCCCGACTCTGTAGAACAAATTTTTAGTAGAGTTTCTTTCTAACATTTTATTATGGTCGCCTTTTTTTTTGGTGAGGATTAGCACGTACTTATCTGCAATTGCATTGGGTAGTAGCCGTCCAATCATCCCTGCAGCGTTCATGATGCTCAGCAGGTAGAAAGAGATATTCGTGTCAGCACCAATGTTGAGCGCATAGCTTTCAGCATAGAAGAATGGAATGAAAAAGGCCATAAATCCCAATGCTAACCCGATTACGAAAGTTGTGTAGGCTGGATCCTTGAATGCAGCCAAATCAATGATGGGCCCGGATTTCCGTGGTGGTAGGCGTGGTCTAAGTAACGCAATGCCAATGCCTAGGGTGGCAAGCATAATAAATGCCATCGTGCGCACTGCCCATGGAAATCCAACGATCACAATGAGTCGACGGATGATAATAGGGAAAATAACACCGCCTAAAAAAGATGGAATCAGCCTTCTCGGCCAGTTGACTAGACGGGTCGCTTTTGAGAAAAGAAAAAGTCTTACCTACACTACTGCCACTTGCAGCGATTCCAGTCGCTAGTGCTCGTCTTGTCGAGAAATACGTACCGACGAGCGAAATGGCTGGTGTAAATAGACAGCCAGATCCTAACCCGACACAGAGCCCCTGAGCCAGAAAAATCTGATAGTATTTGGTGGCCAGGGACGTCATCATCATGCCAAAAACCTCGAGAAAAATGCCCAGAGATACAACTGGGTAAAAGTGCCCTCCATCAAAGGCCCGCCCACAGAAGACTCCGATGAATAAGAGTAGAAATCCTTGAATTGAACCGATCCATGACAGAGCAGATTGACTCGACGTCACAAGCAGCGTGCTTGAATAATATGTTTGAAAGATACCGAACGAATTGGCAAGGCCCCTGGCAAATGATGCTCGCATTTAGTAATTTTCTGTCTCATAGTGGTCGATTGTTCAGGTTTAGGTCCTTACCAGGTGTTCAAAACGAATAGAAAACCCCCAACGACTTGTAGCCACGCCACGGTACCTCCATTCGGGGGTGGTGGAGGCCCTGTTGGTGCTGGTGCTGGTTGGACTGTCTCTTCCTTGCCCACCTGTCTTTCAGCTTCACCTTCTCCTGTATTGTTGTCTTGAGCCTTCACATTTTCAAATGATGAGGTTTGATCTTCGGAGGTTGAGGCCGACATCGCGTCTCTAATTTTATCGTATGAAACTCGTCAAATCAAGCATAGACCCCAACAACGAATAAATTAACTCAATCTTGGGAAGGCCAATTGTGAAGGAAGAAAAACATGGGGTAAATTAGAACCGTACCAGCTACATGACTTTGGTTTTACAGTATATTATATAGTCTCGTTCAGGAATTAGCCCCTGTTCAATTATAGGACATTACCGACCGTTATATTCCCAAGAAATCTTCCATATGAAAATCCAGACTGCAAAATTGTCTTGTCGGCCGTGGAGGAGGGTGATCCTCACCTTAAACCTCCGAGAAATTGCTGTGCTATTCCCCCATCGAGGTAAGAACCCCCAACCTGGCATCGCTAACTATACGTCCAATCGGCGGTTTACCATCCATGGCAATTATCGGATGGATCGCCGACTCGCTTGCTTAGATCGAACTCATAAGCATTTGATCCCCACACCGTCAATTTTTGGTAAGTGCATGTACGTACTAGCTGATCGTTTTTTGGATGTTCGAAAATGAAAGTTATTATTGCTGGAGGTGGAATTGCTGGACTGGCAACGGCGATTGGACTTCGCCGCGCTGGCCATCACGTAAATGTAAGCTCGCCCTTCACTTTAGGTACAGTCAACACTTGGGCTGACTCTTGCTACGTTATTGGAAGGTGTTTGAACGGTCAGCCTTTCTCCGCGAAGTTGGAGCAGCCATCCACGTCTGCCCGAACGCCTCCCGAGTGCTTCTTGACTGGGGCCTGAATGCAGAAGACGCTCGTCTGGTTAACGTGCGCCGCTCTGTTGTCGCCGCCGCCGACTCACTGAAGCCGATGGTCGAAACAGATTGCTCGTCAGTTTCTCGGAGGTTTGGCGCACCGTGGTTTCTGGCGCATCGAGTGGATTTACATTCCGCCCTACGCCGTTTAGCTACTACTAAGGATGGACCAGGCCCGCTTGTGGAGATACTGCTACGCTCCGAGGTAGTGCAGTATGATGCCGACAATGGATCGATTACTTTGGCCGATTCTTCTGTCCACTATGCTGACCTTGTCATTGCTGCGGATGGTGTTCACACTATAGCAGTTGACCATGTTATTGGCCATTCTGTGTCTCCAGTATCCACTGGCTTTGCTGCCTTTCGTTTTCTGATCCCGACCGAAGAACTACTCAAAGATCCCGACACAGCGCCGATGGTGACTGACAATGACGGAGTCTTTAAAGTTCTTGTAGCGGATGACTCAAGACGACTGGTCTGGTAGACCTTGTGCTAAGTAAGTCAAGTTATATTGATCTCGGCCTGGATGGTTCTATTGTAAGGTGGACTCATTATGATTGGGTAAACAGTGGCATACTACAGAATTTTGTTGGAATTCACCCTAGCCAACAAGTCGGTGACTATGAAGGTACGTATACGCTTTGAACACGTTCTGTCCAAGACATGAAAATCAGACCATCTCGCTTACGACAAGGTAGACTGGGACTTATCAGCGGACGTGAATGACGTCCTTTCTCAGTATAGCGACAGTCACCCAAGTATTCTTACAATTTTGAGGTAAATTTTCAACTTCGATCATGCTATATCTATATTATGTTCATGACGTAAATTTAGGAAAGCAAAGGATGTTAAGCGCTGGCCACTCTTGTATCGTGATCCTATCCCTACATGGCATCGTGGTCGCTTGGTTCTTGTCGGAGACGCAGCCCATCCTATGCTTCCTCGTGAGTTTCAAGGTTCTCAAATATAACTTTCAAGAAATTATGCTTATTAGTCACAGATCAAGGCCAAGGCGGTGCCCAAGCAATAGAGGATGCAGGAGCTCTAGGAGTGATCTTCAGTGGCTCGTCCTCGCAATTCACCATAGATGATATTCAGAAACGCTTAGTTTTGTTTGAAAATATCCGCTACAACCGCGCTTCCGCGATGCAGATATTTTCAAATGCAGGACAGGATGAGCCATGGAAAATTCGAGAGCGCGCACAGCAGTATATGCCCGCTGGTGTTGAAGTTCCCACGAGCCCACCGGAGTTTATGGAACATAATTTTGGCTACCATGTACAAGAAAAGGCTAAAGAGCAACTACAAGAGTTCTTAGAGGCGAGATTATGATACATCAATGTTGTGAGGCGAGTTTACTCGCTGTACCGTATTAAACACGACTTTCGACGTTATAGAATGTTCACAAACTTGTCTCCTTCGCCACGGAACAAAATTGTAATTTGCTACGAGGAAAATAGAGCCATCATGATACAGAACAGAATATAGATTAAGTTACGAGAATGTATCAATTGATTTGATATGCTCTGGAGGCGTGAATAACGAAAAACTAGAAGATCTTTCCCGTAGGCGAAGCAACACTTCAGTATCATTCAAATCAATAATCGTGCTGGCTGCAGTGTCAGGTCCCCGGCGCCAAACTTTCCTAAGTTTCAACCTTTGGTCTGCTCTCGCCAGAATCTGGGCAAAATCCTCTTCGGTGCGCTCCCGAGCATTGTGTAAAACCATCATTTGCATGTCCAGGTATCTGAAGGTTCTTAGCTAGTAGTAGAAAGAAACGAAAAGAGTTGGAGAGAGGGGCGAAAGGAGGGCAGCGTTGGCATGGGGAATAGCACATAAACAAAAGCAAATAAAGTATGACATACCGCACAAATTTTTCATGCAAGCCATGAAGTTGCTCAGGCGGTGGAATTACTGAATCTGAGATGATGATTCGAGATCCAGGGCGGAGTGCTGGAACAAGGTTTTTCAGTATCTTGAAGTTGTCTAGCCATCTGCAGGGGGTCGTATCTGCCTTGTAACAGCGATATACCCTTAGAAGGACAGCGTGTAATTCTGTTGGGGGATTATTCGAGAGATCTTGCTATAGATTAGACCCTAGATTAGACAAATAGAGGGCAAAATAGAGGGCACTTAGGGCTAATTTAAGGCTCCACCTGGTATCGCCGAAAACGGATTAGCGCGCTCTCTGTTCTGCTTCTTCCTCTTTCTATAAGATCAGCCAACCAAATATCTAAAACAATACAACACTTCTTTTTTTCTGATTTCAAAAGAGTGTTTCCACTGCAGTGGGAAAAAGCTTTTATCAGACTCTATCTGCAACTGAAATTCCGAATAAGCAGCAAAATGTCCTCAATCACAATCGGCACCCTTCCCCGCATGAGTCGCGATGTCCTCTCATCACTCCTCCTATCAACAAGCACACCCAGCAAATTAGCCATAATAGACGTCCGAGACTCAGGTAATACCTCACTCTCCCCCAATTCTTTATCAAAGGCTGACCAAATCGACCATAGACCACGTAGGCGGCCACATCCACACCTCAACCTGGGTCCCGAGCTCGTCCTTGGACTACCGCATGCCCGAACTCGTACGCACCCTCGCCGACAAAGAGAAAGTCGTCTTCCACTGCGCCCTGAGTCAACAACGCGGTCCCTCCGCGGCACTACGATATGCGCGCGAACGTGAGCGTACACTGGGCGTAGAAGAGAGCAAAAAGCAAGAGGTCTATGTTCTAGAGGGAGGGTTTGTGCAGTGGCAGGAGAAGTTTGGGAATGATACTAGATTGACGAAGGAGTATGTTGAGGATATTTGGAGGGAGTATTAGTCTTTCCTCAAATGTTATTCTGGGAGATGAGGAAAAGAGGTGATGGATGCGCTGGTCGCGGTTATATACATGATACCCTGCATTTAGTTTGAATTGTTCTCTATGGTTGTTTTATTGCATAGCTGTATATTGTACATCAACTTCTTCAATATGTTACAAGTATCATCCCACGACACCACCTCCGAATCCGACAGGTCTTCTCCTTCCCCCGTTCTCAGGGACTATAACCAGAGCTTTGTACAGCTTCCCCATCCCGTTGGGCCCCTTATCGACTAACCTCTTCCATGCTGTTTGTAAAGTCTTGTGCTTTTCGCTATTTTCCGGCATATGCTTGAGCAGTTGTTCCGCACGCTCGGCAATTCCGAGTGAATGTAGGTACTCTGCTTGATCAACGGGTCCGTGAACTTCGACGCCTTCGCTTGCTTCAAGGGCTGCTTCGGCGAGACTGATGAAATCCACGTCAGCGCTGACGTCGACTTGTCCGGGATATGCAAACGGAGAAATGGCCTTGTGCTGTCGTATACCGCGGAGAGAGTTCACGGGAATGGTGGATGATGTGCCGTAATCCAGTATCAGCGCCGCTCCTGAAGGCCGCTCTTTCTTCTTGAGTACTGCGGAGTTATCAATAGGAGTAACCGGTTTAGCGACTTCCCCTGGCTTCCTCTTTGGTAGTTTAGGTTCGGGTGGTGTATACCCCCCAATTCTCCGCGCAAAATCGGCGACGTATATCCTGCTCTCGGGACTGACTTCAATGACAGAACCGGGCTGGGATTTGAGTGCTCTGTATCGTTCTGAGATCTCGGGTAGGAGTAAAGAGTTTGGAGTTGATATTTTGGCGCGCGAGAGTTGGAATTCGGGTTCGTCCTTGACGTCTTCAAGGACGGATTTGGAGTTTAGTGCGACCATTAGTTCTCGCCATTGTGGGCCGGGAGCTGGCTTGTTGGCGTTGGTCTGGCTCGGAGAATCGAGTGTGATAGGACCTGTTGGAGTCATGATTTGTTGTTTCGGTTGCTCTTCAGATTCAGGGCTTGGCTGAACAGACTCGAAAGCATGTATGGGGAGCGCATCGAAGAATTCATGGGCGAATATGAACGGCATTTTGTCATCTAATATATGTCAGTACAATCAAAAACCAGAATCAAGAGTGGATATACTCACTATACGACAATAACCGGATATCTTCCACCCAGGTAATAAGCGCACCAGTATGCTTGTTGATACCCCGATAACCAATATCAATCTCTTCAAGAACCGCATTCGTTCCACAAAGCAGATTCTTCTGGACTTCTCGTAATGGCGCACTAGCTTCGACAAGGTAGATGTTTTCAATACTATTCGAGAATTGCTTGAAATTTCGAACCGTCTGACACGTGAACCACAACAGTCAGACATAACCATCTCAGAATCGTATTTGGTCTTGCTCACCCGTAAAATATCATCCATCAACGTCCCCTTCCCCGGCCCAACCTCAATCAACTCAACACCCTCCTTCGGCATTCCCTGCGCCATCCATTCCGTAACCGTCCATATGCCCACGAGCTCTCCAAATATTTGCGTGATTTCCGGTGATGTGATAAAGTCGCCCTTTTTGCCAAAGACTTCGGTTTTGCTTTGACTGCTGGGTGTGGTGTAGTAGCCTGCGTCGGGGTTTGTGAGGACTTGTCGCATGTATGCTGCTATGGATATTGGGCCGGTTGTCTATGTCAATAGTCCGTTAGCGGAATTATTGTTTCTATAGTTAGAGAGAGAAGGCGTACGCGAATCGCGTCAGCGAGGATTTTGGCTAGCGGTGTTGACCATTCTTTTTTGACGATGTCCGAAGCATAGCGTCTGGTTTGGGTTTGCGAAAAGAGATGTTTGCAACATTGTTTAGTTAAATGTTGCGTGCCACGTCTCAATCCATGGTTCATTGTTGATGCGTTGCACCTATATTTCTGGCACAGCTGGGTGTATGTCGATTGGACGGAGGATAGGAAGCTTTGTTGAGGTCAAAATAAAAATGAGGTTTGTTTTTGACTTTGGTTCTCCGCAACCTCCGCATTCAAATCTCCGCAGCGAATTACACGTGATTTTCTTCAGTCTCGATATTCAGACTACATATTATGTCTTTTTCTATGAGAGTCATTTACAATTGTTCATTTCAAAATATGATGCATATGAATTCATGTCCAGCCAAATCATCCCGAAAGGCCAAGGATCGATCTAATATCATGGCGCCGCTAACTACCCAAGAACTCCAGGAAAGCAAGGATATATTAATACACAAGGGAATCTTTTCGTATCATAGTATGCGCAGGCAAAGAGAAAACGGCCGATCAGCGGAATCCACGACCGCGCTTTGAGATGGGTACGGTAGGAGCATCGACCATCATTTTGTCGCTGTACAGTTGTTGCCCTTTAGGTTCACTGAATCCGTTTCTTCCGTCTTGAATCTGGGGCTCGGCAATCTTTCTCCTCTCTCGACGTTCCCGGTCGGCTTGTTCTCTGAGGGTGTCGTAGTTACTTGCACGGTTTCCAGAAGTAGGAGTGAAGTAGTGGCTGCCACCGCCTCTGTATTCGATCGATAGAATTCGACCGTCCGCCTGTTGAGTCGCTAGTTGTTAGCATAAAGAAGAAAATGACAGATTGACTAGACCAACCTTCTGTCCATTAAACTGTGCCACAATAGCTTCCGCACCCCATTTCTCAGCGCATGCAATCTGCGCATTGACATATGGCGTGTACGACGTTATATGAACCCCAACAATATGTCCAGCAACAGGCTCCATCGCAGCTTCGATATCGGCAGCATTGGTACCTGGAGCGAAATTTCGTCCAACCACGACAAACGGCCCCGTAGCAGCGGTTCCCTTGATTGTAATCTCTGTTTGTTTGCGGGGTGCCACATTCACATCTTTCTTGCCCTTGATGTCTTCTAGCATGCGATCTTCTCGTGTGCGACGCGAGGTTGTTTTGGCTGGGGTGGTTTGTTTGGCTGTGGCGCGAGCTGTGGCGATTGTGTTGTTTTTGGGCTTTGAGGATGTGGATGCTGAGCGCTAGATTTTAAGACTTGTGTTAGTTAAGGCTATATAATGTGATCGTGAAAACAGGGACACAAAAAGAAGCTCTGTCAAAAAAACTCACCTTCACGACACCAATTCTGCTTGCAAGGCTCTTGTCGGCAGGTGTCTTCTTGTTGCTGACTCCAGGCCCTGGCGCACTAGCTCTTCTCTTTTTACTGCCCAACAACTGGTCTGCTAGGGCTTGGTTCTCTTGTTTCTTCCGATTAAGACGTTCTTCAATGGTAATACCGGTTAGTCCAAGGCTGCGGTCGGCCACAAGGAGGGGGCGCATTTACCAGCCTCAATAATGGCGTCGAATGACGGAGCGCCAGCTTTTTTGCCAGCTGCCTTTTTGGCGGCCATGATGGGATGTTGTAGAGGTCGTGACGCAGTTGTAGGAGAGAACTAATGCAAAGGTCCACTGAACTTGCTATGCAACAAAAGTAGATTTTAAAAGTGAGGAAGTTGGTAAGTTCTTTGTTGGTGGTGTTGGTGAGCTGGGCGTAGTTTCAGCTTGAAGATTGCGGCGGCAGCAATCACCAAAAATAATTACTCCGAACCCGCCCAGCCACATGTCCTTTGATCGCCGCTACTTATCCCCACTACCTACCCAACAACCACACTCGGGGTGAATGAACTAGATTCCATTCTATTGATGGATTGCATTCCTTGAATGTGGCGATGACCCGGAAATGGGACTAGACATGCAACTGTCATCCATTGATTTCAGCATCGATATCCCTCTCGACCTTCAACCTGAGCCGAGCTTTCAGCTTAAGAAAGGATATTAATGGACTTGATACAGGATCAAAATTGAATCAAATATCAGGAACCAATGGCTGTGAATTGATCAATTGGACTCGGTTTACTGCAATTGATAATTGATGCCCCGGAAATGCAGAAGCCGATGAGGTTGGATGCTTAGAGGGACTTTGGACATGATCGTGGAAGATTTCTCCGTCGACATAAAACCAGCCTATATACACGAGTCTGAAGGGGGCATATCGCGCGTGATAGAATTTTGGGTAATCTTACACGCCTTTGCCTGATAACTATGCGTACAATGGTGGATTTTCGGATTGCCCTGCCGGAAGGAAGATGTGCTTCACATCATGTCGATGTTGACACGACTAGCACGCTTACTGTCTGGTAATAAGTGTACCAAGGTATGTTCTACTTGAAAAGAAAAATCAAGTTACTAACATGTATGCAAGCAAGACTCCGGCGTTTGTCACTTTTATTAGTATGGGTCGAACTACTTATCTACCTAACCTACACCGAAAAGATAGCGTCTTATTTCAATAACAGCTATTTATCTTTCATCGGGGCTTTGACTTTTTTTTTCCCCCAGCAGCTTCGAGGCCGCTGGTATGATCTATCAGAGAGGTTAACCCCATGCCTGGACTCGAGATGCTATTCCAGACACAGGATGACCTGCATAAAGCTTCACTACAGATCTAGATGCTTTGAGTACTACTTGACTTGAGGTTATGAAGCTGGCTGGATAGTTTGATTCATTCAATTCGAGGACCGTGATAGAAACATTGCCTAACCCATGGCTTCAGTAGTCAGCTGGCTTCGTTCAGAGAGGATATCACCGATATTCATACATCTATCTGCCGATTTGGGTATCTTTATAGGCTGTGGACATCTTGTTACCTGCAGATACAGCCATGAGTCCAAATAAGTTGACTCTTGATGTAAGATCAGTTGAAGGACCACAAAGATAGGATTTTCAAAGAGCCTCAAGTGAGTACAAGGATACAAGAAAGCCTATGCTCAGTGAGACATGGAGACTAGCAATCCTGCTCAAATCACATCAGCTTCTAGTGTCCTAACAAAGGTGATAGGTTATATGTGAATCAGAACTTTGAGCGTGCATGACTGCCCCAGCCTACCTAGGTATAAATAACTTTCTGCCTGCCAGTCTCATGCCTCTTCAACTTCCCTCCTGACACAACTCTACGACTTTTCAACCCTCCACCTTTCATCAAATATCTTTGATCTAGCTTGACCTTCATCCTCCATTCATCCATATCTAGGTACAAGATCGATTTCCTGGTCAGACTTCATACATAGTGAAGTATTCTCTTCAGCCTCGTTTTACGAAAGAACTGCCTGAGACCTCAACCTTGAAACATGGATGACTCTCGCCCATACTCCCCAAAGCTTCTGCCTCTAGGTAAGCAAGGATAATTCATGGCAACTACAACTCACTGACACTTTGATAGATGGAGGTGGAATCCGAGGACTGTCATCCTTATTGATCCTCGAACATCTGATGAAACAATTACCCGGGTACGAAACGCCTCCAAAACCATGCGAGTTCTTCGACCTCATTGGGGGAACAAGCACAGGCGGGTGAGATACTCTCTTTTTTAAGAATGTGTTATATTATTACTTTAACTAACCTAATCAACGTGTAGCCTTATCGCGTTGATGCTGGGTCGTTTGGAGATGGATATTGACAGCTGCATTGACGCGTTTACCAAGCTGTCCGAAGAGGTGTTCACCCCAAAGAGATCTCGAGCAAATATCTTTGGACGACTTGCAGACACCTTGAAGGTCAAGGGGGCTTACGATGCAGAAGCTCTCGCGTCAGCAGTCAAGGAATTTGTCCAGCAGTCAGATAATGACCGAGACGCACCGTTACTCTCACCCGAAAAGCGTTGCAAGGTGTAAGCCTTCTCACTGATACGTACCTACTACTTTGTGATACTTGCTAACAAGCATCAAGTTTTGTGTGCTCCAACGCCAAAGACTTGAATACACCAGTCCTCATCCGCACCTATACCCACAAAGACATTGCGTCCCATCTATCACTTCGGAACTGTAAGATCTGGGAAGCCGCACGTGCCACGTCGGCTGCGACGACATTCTTTGAAGACATCAACATTGGAGGACAATACTTCGTCGACGGGGCTACGGGTATGAACAACCCAGTCGAACATGTACTCGAGGAGGCAGAGATCCTCTGGCCTGGGGCTTCCACCCATTGTTTGGTCAGCATTGGAACCGGGGTACCTGAGTTGAAAGACTTTGGTGACAATTTGGTAGAAGTGGTGAAAACATTGACAGATATCGCTACCGATACTGAAATCGTTCACGAAAGATTCCTTAAAACTTGTCCTTATCGACGCCTCGAAGGTCGCTACTTTCGTTTCAACGTTCAACACGGCCTCGGGAACGTTGGATTAGACGAGTCTCAACGAAAGGGAACAATCATATCGGCTACGACGCGCTACCTGGACAAGGTAGATGTCAAGCAGTCCTTGATATCTTTCAAAAAGCTTTTACCACCAACAGGGTGTGAGTAGTCATGGTCTCGTTAGTCTTCGAATCAAGAGATGTATTCTGATATTTTTAAATGCCTAGTTCTACCTGTCGATGAAGAGACGAAAAAGAATCATTTGAAATGGCTGCCGTCTATGGATCAAAGTGTACTTTACAACGCAAATCGCAAAAAGCGGACCGAAGGAACGGGGCGATGGTTCCTTGACCATAAGCTACAGCATTGGATGAATTCAGACAATAGCTTCCTGTGGCTGCATGGGAAAAGTGAGTTGCCCCTACTAGAGGTCGAACATCATCATTATGAAACGCTTTCATTGACAGATCTATGATAGTGGGTACTGGAAAATCAGTGTTGTGGTAAGAATATCTGAACCCTATTAAGATAACCGAGCAGGCAATAATAGTTGATCCTTTAGTTCTTCTATAATCGACGAAATCGAACTCCGAAAAACAGAAAAGGATGTACTACTCAACTACTTTGTTGATTTTCGATCGACTGATTCCAAGGACCAGGAAACTCTGCTTCGAACTCTCCTAATGCAACTTGTGGAAAGTCTTACACGTCCGGATACCATCGACCCAGACAAGTGGATAATACCAGCCCCATTTCGCAGATTTTATCAGAGTAATCATTTTGGTGTTAAAGTCAAAATGCTCAAGTTTGAGGACTTACAGTCCGTGTTCATCGCTACTTTGGTCGAGACCAACAACACCTACATTGTGATAGATGCGCTTGATGAATGTGACGACCTTGACAGCCGTACCAATATCCTTGATTTTCTATTCACTATCTCACGAAACGCACCGGCAAACACCCACATCCTCGTTATCAGTCAGAAAAAGGCTGATATCGAAACCACTGTTAAAGAGAGTTTACTCCTCAATAAGGATATTGTTGCTATCGAAGATAGCATGGTGGATCCGGATATCAAGCTACACGTTTGCAATTGGGTAACAAAGATCGCGAAATTCAATCGATGGAGTCAGCCTATTCAAAACTTGATCATTTCTGAAATTACACGAAAGAGCTGTGGTGTATTTCGATGGGTTGAGTGTCAACTCAATGCACTCACCTCAGCCCTTAGAGAGTGTGACGTCGAAGATGCCCTTCACCAGCTTCCCAAGGATCTCGACGAGACATACGAGAGGATTCTAAACCAGTTGCAAGGAACACCGTACATGCAAGAGGCCTGGATGCTATTTCATTGGCTGTCGTTTTCTGAGAGATCGTTGACAATCTCGGAAGTCACAGACGCCATAGCTTTTCGAGTTCAAAGGCAAACCGGCGGAATGGGTACACAGCGACGTATTTCGACCGCAAACGACGCTTTCCAAATCCACGTGAGGATTTCCAAATGATATTTCCTCAGTTCATTACGATCACTTCAGACGAACACGTTGCCTTTTCTCATCTCTCGGTCCTCGAATATCTCACGTGCGAAAGGGTCAATGTGGCATTTCGAGTTCAAGAGTCTGCCGCCCATCTTTTGATGCTCGACAGCTGTCTAAGCTACATTCCTACCGCTGTCGAACAATCGGATGATACTTCCAACAAGACAAATGAATTCTATCTCCTGAAGTATGCCTGTGATTTCTGGCCTGCTCATGCAAGGGCTACTTTCACCAACAAGGTGCCCACATCTCACACGGACGAACTTTTCTGCAATCTCTTTGCAAACCAGGGCCTAGCATACGTCCAACATTTGAAGATCGCGACTTTTCCAGAGAGGTTGTATGAATATGGCGACTTTGCATCTCCAGCGTGGTTCATGTCTTACCATGACCTGAGTCGGGGACTTGAGCTTTTATATAAAGGTACTGGGAATGATATGATGGATCCTGGCTTAAACGAGATCTTCCGTGGTTATACGGCTCTTCATTTTTCCTCCATAGCTGGATGGGATGAAGTGTCAGCCGTTCTTTTGCGCCTTGGCGCTGATTTCAGAATCAAAGAGGAGCAAGAAGGCGCCACCCCGCTACATCTCGCAGTGCAATCGGCAAACGAACAGATTGCAAATTTTCTCCTCGACGCAGGAGCAAACCCACTCGACATTGATTTTGATGGCCGAAATGCGCTACACCGAGCTGCGTGGACAGGACAATGTGGCATTGTCGAGCTTGTGCTTTCAAGGCTTCCATCGACCGCCTTGGAGATAAAAGATGATTTGGGTTTTACTGCCTTGCATTGGGCTATTAAGTCAGAATTGTTCCATAGAAAATATGGTGGCGATGTGATCAAACTCCTCATGAAACATGGTGCAAATCCAGAAACCGAAAGCTATGCGGGCACACGGCCAATAGTTGAGGCATATCTTTACAATAACAGTGACGTTATGCGCCTACTGAAAGGGGGAGGTGACCGCACTTCTAAGGCATTATTCGCTCGGCTTGATGTCCGACAACCCTTCATGTGGTTATCGCCGGACCCTCGTCAATCGTCCAGCGGAGTTCAATGGGAACATGTGTAAGAGAAATATCCAGTGACTGAGAACTACTTTTCACTAACACTGTTGTACTAGGGTTAATAAAGCGGCTGCCGAACTCTTCTGCCATTTGACCGACTTGTTCCATTCTCCTTCACTATACTCTTGGCCCTACGTGCTAGTAAGTTATCTTTGCCTCGAAATCAAATAAGCATTCTAAAACTAGTCTCTTCTAGCAAGCCAACCCGATGTAGTAAGTCTGACTGGCAGCAAGCTGTACCATGTCTGCTTCTTGACTAACGATAAAACAGCATCTTAACTCGGTACCGCCAAGCATATGAAGTCTACTTGAGTGCATGTGACGAGATATGTAGGTTTTAGCTGTGGTGCTAGAAAGACCCTTTACTGATCCTCGACCTACTAGTGGAGTGCGATCCATTACAATTACAAGATGGTCTTTGCCGGTACTTGTCACACCTAGTTGGAGAAATTCGTGCTGCGGCCGCTCGGTTGCCAACAGAGAATATCCTTGACTTTTACAACCGATCCTGGAGCAGATTTTCCAGGGTCTACGAAATCATCTCCCTTTCATTTGATAATGTCGGGGGGGATTTTTCGGATCGAACGCCCAAAGGCAACCAAACACAGGCTAAACTAAGAGGCCTGTGTCTTGAGATCTGGAAGGAAGATTTCATCGACGAAGAGCCTCGTATTCTTTCCACACTTGCTTCTCTTGCTGATCAATACGCCGATGGTGACAAGCCGCCTGTATTTGATAAGACCGTTGAATCATTTCGAATTTTCATGCATTATGTGCGATCTACGTATGGTGATCTAAAGACTCTCATAGATGAAGATGCCGGTGAGTACATTCCTTCCCCCGTCATTCATCGGAATAAGGAATTAATCAAAGTGATCTAGAGCCGTCATGGAAAATCTTTTTTGATATTTTCGAAGATAGAGATATTCTATCCTTCATCCATCCGGAAGGGGAAGTCATCGTGCTCGGCCCTGACGGATCGAGGCGACTGTTGCCGGGTGAAAAGCGGATATTAACAAAAAGGACAGAAAAGAAAGGTTAAACAGATGTCATACGATTTGTGGAAGTGCACAGGTACTGCTAGTCTTCACTTTTACACTTGTTCTCAAACTTTTCTCCTTGTTAAACTCTCATCTTTCGGGTCTTCTGTTTCTTCCATTGGTCATGTGTTTCGAACTAGATAATATATTTCGGGTTTCTTGTTGTCTCCAACATCCATTGAGTGATTTAACTACTAGAACCTTTGTGAACCCAATAGATGCTAGGTATGTATCGTAGGTCTACCAGGGCTACGCACGACCTTGAAATAAGACTCTATTATACCCTAGGGCTCTCTTTTTTGAGCCTTCCAAGGTTGGTTTTAGAGCTACAACGAAGATATCATTGACAGAGACAGTAACGACCAGGAAGCATACCTACATATCAGAATTGATATAACTAACCGTGTCGTCAAAGGGTAGATGTGAGAATCGCATTCATGCCAACTTTTCCATCTGAATGATAGGAGACTCAATCAGCAGATACAGCAAGCGGAAAACTATGCCAATTCTCCCACCATTTCTCCGTCTTTGCAGGCCAAACCCGTTGGAAAATCTCCTTTGCGAAGGGGTGCAATTCAGAAGGCTCTTGGGCTCTTCCAGATGATGAAATCAATCTAGACGGTTGCCACCCTTTCACCAACTCGACTTTTGTTTCGCGGCTACTGTTGTTCACTCTAGACACTCGGCGCGGACGACCCATTGTCTCGAGAACGTCATAAAATCTGCCATAAAATTCGTCCTGGTCAGCGAAGAAAAAGTTTCCTCCTCCAGTAACTTTGACCTCCATAGATTCAAGCATGCTTGATGTCTGAGCTGAGGATATAGTATGGAATATACCGCGAGCTAGGTTCTCATCTAATGCGCTATTGATAAAGGCGTTCCTCAGGTCACCGTTTCGAGGGTGGCGGTCATGGCCATACAACATATGTTTACAATATTGCTGGTCAAAGTCGTTGAAAGTAGGGTCATTGCGCGCCTCAAAATTTTCTTTCGGGGTCTCGGGTCTTTGTAGTAATTCCAAATCCGAGGCATCCAAGTCAAGATACAAGTGTCGAAGTCGTGGTAAGGCTCCGATTGCTCTATATTGAGCCACTTCTTGCGCGTCACCTTTGGACCGTTTGATTTTGATGGTCAATTTCTCCAAAAATGGACAGGTTTTTGCTACCTGTTCGAGCTCCTCTAAAGTGAAGGTTTCATATCCAAATGGCAGTAGAGAGAGTTCATGTAGCCGTGAACCATGATATTCGAATACAGCTTCCGTAGCAAGCTCAGGTCGGTACCCCGATAAACGCAACACAGACAACGCCGGGAGATCAAGCAAAAACGAATTTGCAGCTGGAAAGTCATCCGAATAGTAATAATTTGGGTCGAAATTGATGTCTAGTTGGGAAAGTGAAGGGAAACGGCAATGCGTGGCCAAATACCTTAAGGCCTCTGAGTCCAAGATAGACCCCAGTTTGAGGGTTTTCAAATCTGAGAAATCGGTATCCTCTTGCCACATCCTTAGATCCTTTTCTCCAAGGCGGACCGGGCAGTTTCTAGACAGATATTCCAGTGAACCTCTTTTGACATCTGGTTGCTGTCCAAAGCCAACCCAAGCCGGCCATGGCTCACTGTGACCCCTGTCAAACGGCGAAGGATCCTGAAACAAGACCAGCTTTTTCAAATGCGGTATCAGGCCCGCAACAAGTTCCCTTAGAGCTTTGGAGATGTATACGTTTTGTTTTAGTTCTGGAGAAGCTCTGTCTCCGTACGAAGCTTGAATATATGCGCCAATACCGTGAACACATGGTGAACTCAATAAAGCGGTTTCGTAGTCATCTTCCGAGCCCCGAGGACCCAAGCTCCAGAGGTTGAAGCGAGTGATATAAAGCCTACATGCAGGATTGTGCCGGCGAATGGCATCAAGAAGACAAGGCGGAAATTGGGTGTGACTAGTATAGATAATAGACACCAGTGAAGGTAAGCCAGATACAAATTCTGCCAAGGGTTTCCAGAATCGATTCGTGTGGTGCACAGTATCTCTAGTTGTCTCGCTGCCCGGATAGTACGTATACTTTTCGAGAATGTCCTCATCGCGACCTAATCTTTCAAGAGGAGACATTCGATGCTGATACAGTCGCAACTGCTCTTGGGCCACAGCCTGGTCCTCGAAGGCCGTCCATTCTCTTTCGTTGCCGTTGGTATGGATGATGATCAAACGACGAACACTGCCATAACCGCCTACGCGTTGCAGCAGTAATTGGGAGTAGCGAGTCACATTTTTGCCAAGCTGATCACTCTCTAGATCGTCCACGTAGAACTTGAGGGATCGGTATAACAGGGTAGTTAAAACGGAGAAGCAATCCTTATTCACGCACGCCAAGTCAAGCAGACTGCGGGGGTGGACTTGATCGAGATGTTCGCCAATGAGGACGAGAATTTCTCGTGGTAAGTTATCAAGCATTTGCCTGTGCATAAATGTCGATGTCGGCGGGCAAAAGGAGTGAAGTGAGGTGAACTGAGGTGACACTGACTTGGTCAATCTGGCAGGAACGTTCAATGTTACGGAATATATTACGGTTATGGTACCATCTTACGCAAGTCCTTGTAATTTACGACTTCAAAATACGCGTCCTTACCTAGCAACTCATCAAAAATGACGCAAAAATTGTATCTGAGCACACGTCAACTGCTTGAAGCTCTCGCGAAAACAACGAGTGGATGAGAACTGCCATGAAGCTATTTACGAGTCTCATTCTATTTGAAATCGTTCTCTAAGACCTGCTTAATCCGTACGAGCAACGGCTTTGACCCGTATTTAGCCGCATAGACCTACCTAAGTAGGATGCGGATTGTGGACCTTGGTATATCGGGTATAATTTGCGGGGGTAGATTAGTAGATTGATCATTGTTATTCTGGCTAATTGTATGTGTTCCTGAATCCTGATGCATGTGAATGGCTATTCGAAGTATAGGTAGTCGGTTATATTCGACTCAGATACTCCCTACCTATATATGGAGTACAGAGTGAAGGATGTAAGTCTCTATCATATGTCAATCTTGATAGCTAAATTACTAGTCAGTCGAGGATGAGCGATTTAACGACGTCACAAGGCCATTGTCCCCGGACCTCGGCTTTTGCCAGTAGCTAGTTATATTAACTATATAGACAGCTATGCGGAATTTGTAAATATTTCGACCTCTATTTTATTTGATCTTGCGGAACTCCTGGGTTGTTGCATATTCATCACCAACTTCTGCAAAGCGGCCTTTTGCCCGAGATACACCATACAGAGTCTAGACTTCAACCCATCTGACCGGTGAACGAACACGAACAACCAAATAACCGCTGTCTCACAACTAACTAACTCTGCAAATCACCAGACCAACGGGCTGTCCTCCGAGCTGGGCGCAGACTTGTTGTCCGCATTGCGCGATTATTGGAATTAGCCAGCACCTGTGTGACCTGATTAGTTAAGGTACCTACCGGTATCAGAAAGATAAAAATGGCTCCGCCCCCTCCCCCTCAGAGTCATCTCCAACTTTCACCCCACAACCTTTCTTCTTCTTCCTCAACTACAAATTCGACGCCGATTTCTCGTCTGACACAATTATCATCACACATTATGGGTTCGACGGCAACAGCTGGCATCTTTACTGCCGCCAATGTGCCCCAGGCACCTGAAGACCCCTTGTTTGGGCTCATGGCGGCGTATCGCAAAGATCCGTCTGAGAAAAAAGTTGATTTGGGTATTGGTGCCTATCGAGACGATAATGCGAAGCCGTGGATTTTGCCTGTTGTCAGGAAGGTATTTTCCCTTACGCTTCTCTAATTATTATAATTTTTAGTAGATGCTAAGAAGTGAACAGGCAGACGACATTCTCAAAAACGACCCAGAGCTCAACCATGAATACCTTCCCATTGCGGGCTTGCCGCAATATACCAGCGCAGCTCAGAAATTGATCCTTGGTGCCGACAGTCCTGCCATCAAAGATAACCGAGTATTTCTCTCTTTCCACAATTTCAATATATCTCATACTAACTGACTGAAAAAGGTAGCATCCTTCCAAACCATCTCCGGCACAGGCGCCGTCCATCTCGGCGCCCTCTTCCTCTCCAGATTCCATCCAAACCAACAACCCCGTCCCACCGTCTACCTAAGCGATCCCACCTGGGCAAACCACAACCAAATCTTCACCAACGTCGGTCTCTCAATCGCGAAATACCCATACTTCTCCGCCCAGACCAAGGGTCTCGATATCGAGGGGATGTTGTCCTCTTTAGAGTCTGCAGCATCCGGATCAATTATTGTCCTGCACGCATGCGCCCACAACCCAACAGGCGTCGACCCAACACCCGAACAATGGAAACGCATCGCCGAAGTCGTGCGCGCAAAGGGCCACTTCCCCTTCTTCGACTGCGCGTATCAAGGTTTCGCATCCGGCGATCTTGCGCGCGACGCATGGGCAATTCGTTACTTCGTCGAGCAAGGATTCGAGACCTGCGTCGCTCAATCATTCGCCAAAAATTTCGGTCTGTACGGTGAACGTGCCGGCGCATTCCACTTCATCTCCGCCCCTAGCCAGGCAAGTAGCACACCACACATCGCCAGCCAACTCGCCATCCTGCAACGATCCGAAATCTCAAATCCGCCTGCCTACGGCTCGCGAATCGCAAGTATCATCCTGAATGACCCCAAACTGTTCGCCGAGTGGGAGGAAGATCTACGCACTATGAGCGGCCGAATCGCCGAAATGCGAAAGGGGTTAAGAGCTGGACTTGAAGCGCGAAACACTCCGGGTTCGTGGACACATATTACGAGTCAGATTGGAATGTTTAGTTTTACGGGGTTGAGTGAGAAGCAAGTGCAGATTTTGAGGGAGAAGTGGCATATTTATATGGTATGTTCCCTTGACCCTCCAGAAAGGATGATATGGATGCTAACGATGAACAGACGAAGAATGGTCGTATATCCATGGCAGGCCTCAACACACATAACGTCGATTATGTAGCGGAGGCCATTGATAGCGCTGTCCGCGAGACTCAGTAATTTTCTTTTCATTTTTGGTTATCAATTGGTTATCATCAAGGGTTGGTTAGACAAACCACTTTTTTTCCTAATTTCATCACATTCATGATTTCATTTCGGTTTGGTTACGGCTCATCTGGATGTACGTTACGTTACAATACTCGAATAGGTAGTTGGTAGATAGGCCATCAACATCTCGGTCCTAACATTGTCACATATATACATCTATAGTCCAGGATGGTTGGGGATTAGAAAATAGCATCCCAAACAACCAACCAAACACACAATCCCGCCGTACACCAAAACACCATCTGCGCCGTACTCTTTCGCTCGTTTGCGCGCTTGAGTTCTTTGTTTCCTTTGCCTACATTCTCGGCTGTTGTCGATGCATCGGTGACGAGTTGAGAGATGAATTCTTCTTGGGTTGAGAGGTGCGAGACGAGGGTTTGTTGCAGCGAAGAAATTTCGAGGAGGGATTTTTCTGCGTTCCTGTCCACAAAATTAGCATTGATAAAACAGATGGGGAAGGGGGAGGACGAACTGGACTTTACTCAACGTATCCTCATAATGTCTCAGCATCATATCATTCTCCTCCGCAAAAAGCTGCAGCTGTTCAGCAGATAACTGGGACTCAATCGTCGCCGTTTCCTGGTCCGAGAGCGTAGACGCCTTTTCGTATTTTTGCTGCTGGTCCCTTCCCACCGCTACCGTCGGCTGCTCCCACTCCTGCCTTTGCCTTTGTATCTGCTCCTGCGGAATAGTGACAGCAGTCTTATACAAAACACTCTTCTCCTTCTCCCTAACCCGCTCAATCCTCTTCTCCACCATCCCCCTCTGCACCTCCGCAACCCGCTCCAGATTCCTGCGCAAGAACCACAATACATTCTCCCTCACAGTGCTTATGTTGCGCGCCGATTCTTCGGCTACAATCTGCTCATCTGATTTCCCTTCATCTGGCGATTCGGCTCCAGCAGCCCAGCGCCATAATACACCCGTGCCTTTGAGATGGCCATATTTTTTGTGTAGGAGTTGTCGCTCGGTTTCCTGCCGTAGTTGTTCCGCTGATTGGAGGTTGGATATACTAGACGATAGATCGCGAAGGAGTAAAGCGGTTGAAGAATCGATGGAGTCGCGGTCGGCGTCGGTGAGGTTTTGGGTTGGTAGATTTGTGGTTGTTTTTGGCGATGGTGATGATGCGCGGGCTTCAGGTTTCTTTTTGGTGGTGTGGATGGAGAGGTAGGAATGGCGAATTGATTGGAGGTAGTGGAGGAGGGATTGGATGTGTGAGTTCTATTTGACTAGATTCAGTTCATGGTCTTTCATTTTCTCTGGGATTTGAGAGACTGACTATGCGGTATGCTTCTTTCAGGAATTCATTGACGTTTTTCGGATCTCTGGGTGGTGTCTGTGGGATATCCGTGTCTGTAGCGAGTTCTTTGCGCTTCTCGCGTAGCAGCTCCTTGACTGATGGTGTCAGATCTGTCATTTTTATACAAGTGGTGAAACGAGAGAGTGTCGTGGAGTGTCAACAACAAAAGGAAACGGCAACGTCACTGACTTCAAGCGGAGCAGAAGCTCCGAGGTCTTGGCGTGCCCTAATTCCTTTTTGGGACATTCAAACTACCTAGGTACGTATTTACTTGCTACAAGTTCATAAGAACTAAGAGAGTGCTTTTATATGCAACTATATCAAATATATTCAAGGGATATCTCAAAGATAGTCAAGTCACTACCGTATGGTAAAGTGCGACGACAGAAAGTGTGTATGTATAAACCCATCTGACCAACTCCACGCTCAAAACATCATCCAAAGTGACTAGAAATAAACAAACATCGAATTAAATTCTTTCTTCAACCCAAATCTAAAGATTCATTAGCAATCATTCAGTCCGTTAACAGAAAGGTGAAAGGAAAGGTACCTCAATCTTCCCCATATCCTGATTCTCCCTCCTCGCCTCATCCCTGGCCGCACTTAACAACAACTCTAGATCCTCCTGATCGCCCATCGTAATCATATCATTATCGTCACGCATGCGTATCCGTAGCAATCCTCTGAAGCCAAATTTCTCGCGAATCCGGCCCTCAAACTCGCCATAGCCGATATTCGCTTCAATCATGATATACCGCGTATCCTCTAGCGCATGAACCTTGACGCGGAATTTCCTGATTTCAGGTATTGTGCGTCTGCGCGAAGGTGCTCTTCGCCCTTGTCCCGAAGACTGAGATTGAGGGTTACTATACCTAGCACGCTGTTTTCGGGGTGGGGGCTGCTCATTGACCATTTCGAATTCGGCATCTTCGGGGATTTCGTCTTCGTATTCGCTGCTGTATTCTGGTTCTTCTTCAATGTAGCGAGGTTGTTGTTGTTGCTGTTGGCGAGTCTTGGGTGCAAATCCATTGGTGTTTGTACGCGGGCTTATGTACATGTCGAATACTTCGTCGTTGTATTCCTCTTCAGGGACGAATTCGAATCCGCCATCGCCGCGACGGCTACCCCCCGTCGTCTCGCGGTAGAGGCGAGGTCGTCCATCTCTTGCGCGAGATGCGTTGGAGTATTGTCGTGAAGGCGGTCCTCGAGGCTCAGAGGCAGTACGAGTTGTGCCAATTCTTGACTTTTCCATAGACGGCATATCACCTCCCGTCCGTCCATTCGTACCTGCACCACCGGGTCGATCCAATTCTAATCTCGGAGGACGACCACCAGCACCCGACCTGACCGATGCAGCACGCTGCGTCAACCCTCCAGCAGAACCATTACTAGACGAACTCTTATCCGACTCTGGAGGCGGCGTAGGCGGAAACGTATTTCTACCCAACGGCGGTTCGGACTGTTGTCGACTCCTGCTCGTAAGATTCTTCTGCACAAGATTTGTGGCGGCATATGAAATGTTTTCGGCTGGTCTGTCGTCTTTTGCTGCTGTCTCAATGGCCATGACTTTCTTGAGTTCTGAGCCTTGGAAGCCGGTGAATGCATTGTTGCGGTCTGAGGCTGCTACCAGCCGTGCTTTGCCGAGGTAGTCTTTTGTCTTGAGGTTTTTGACTTTGGCTTCGTTGGGGCGGTAGACTACGCCGACGGGAATTGAAAAGACAGTATACCCCTGACACAATTAGCTTTGAATCCTCAATGAAAAGGAGAGAAGGAAAAGTACTTCAGCCTGCTCCCTAATCGCCTCATCAATTACATCATGATCCGGCGTAACCTTTTCCTTGGACGCAAACTGCAAATCCTGCAACCCCGGCCCCATCTGCTGGAGATAAATATAACTCAATCCCCGATTGAACAGCACTTCGCACGAAAACAAGCGAAATTTCAATCCGAGCTGCTCATAATCGATCGATGTGTTTCCGCGGAGGTATAACAGGGTATCGTTGAAATTGGCGAGAGCCTCCTCAAAGTCGCCTAGCAAGAAATTGGAGACGCCCTGTTGGAAGTATGCTACGGCGAGGTAGTTGTCGAGCGATATGGCACGTTGATAGCATTCCACCTATTCACTCGTTATTAGTTATTTTGACTGTTGTGCCGAGTGGGAAGACGAACAGCTTTCTCATGTTCGCCCAATGTGGCATGGATCACGCCGCAATTGAATAAAATCTTGGACGTATCGGCGATATTGTCAAAGACTCGTAGAGATTCATCGAATTCATTATTGTCGTAGTGAGCGAGGGCCTCCACCCATGTCTCGATTTCCTGTCATCCGGTCAGTGTACGCTCAAAGTACACTGTAAAAAACAACGTACCTGCTTCAACGACATAATTGCTACTCTTGACACAGAGCAGAGCAATCCGCAAATACCAAATATTAGGAGATATAATCAACAGAAGAAATCGGCAACGAGGTAGTATTAATAAAGCAATGGCTGGGAGGATGATTGGCGACGGCAACTCGAATAGTGCGGGGCTTCATGCACGATCCGAAAGTCGTCAACTTTGTGATAGTAAGTATTAAACAGCCATAAGAGAAAATAACGAGTCAGAAGAAAAGATCGTAAGTTCGTAGAGAGCGAATGCAATCGTGACTGGACCAGCCAAGCCAACAATACTACTATAGTATTCTCGGTAGCAGTTAGTAGGTAGTAAAAGCAAGCCGAAAATAGAAGAGGGGAGGAGGGATTACTGTAGGGAGTCAAGGACTAAAGAGCGAGAGAACCTGACTACTAGTAGAAGAGAAAATAGCATCAACCCACTAGGCCAAGTCTACTGGCTGCGAGGGGAAATAAGTATTAATCCGTGGCCAGCCATTAGATGCGGTGATAGTCTAATCTGTAATCTGTCGCAGGGGAATGGACTGAAAGCGTCAATGCGTGCTTCATGCAGGATCTAGCTCTCGGTTCTGAGTTCCAACTGTTTTGGACCCTGAGATGTACGTACTTACAAGTTACGACAGATGTATCTCTCCAAGAGTTTTGCAATGGGTCAGCATCTCATCTCTTGTCTATACACAACGCATCATACTATAGTATGCCATCTCAACATCACACACACTGACCGCTCAATCATCAGAGTCATCTGATCTAGACAAGTATTAATAGCAACATTTCACTGTACCCTGAGAGTATCTCCCCAGAAGCGCCGCTAAAATAACGTCGAGACTGCAATCAGCTAATCACCACCCAGAATCCCCCAATTTCTCCAGCGGGCCCGAGTGCAATTAGCCCTAACAGGCCAATCATGCTCCATCTCAATCTGTATGCTTCTTGAAATACTCGCTGTTGATTCTTCTTAGAAATGAGCACAAACTATTAATAACTCTTAAATTCAGAAATAGAACAAAAAGAGCACTATTGAATGTTAGTAAGTGACTATGCGCGCCCATGTGTGATTGATCTTGCATGAACAGGGAAACATTAACTTCCCTTGAAGGTTGCGAGGGAAGTACTCAGAGGAGAGAACACTCAAGAATTGTCATATTCAACAGTTCAGATTCTAGATGTAAATTTCTGCGGTCATTGGTATGAGATTCCCGCTCTGATACTAGACTGTCGCTTTCTGCGGCGCTTCTGAAGCGAGGGTTGTTTGAGGTTGCGTTTTGCAATTTTAGCCGATTGGTATGTGCCCAACCTCGCCAGGACCACATAGTAACTACTTAGAGCTAATAGACAGGTCATATGATTTTGACCACTAACTATTAGTTATTAGATAAACGCATGATATGTCCTTACTCGAACTGCTGACATTCCGAGTCGGCATTTGCCATGTGCGAGTTGCATGATCTTGCTTCATCTTTGACATGGCGGAAACCCGAGGAGTCGGCACCGTCATACCTTAATACTTGACACTCATAGTTATGCGTTTGCAGACTGATGAGCAGGCCTACGCTAAGTCATCTTGTTTTGGGTTTGCTTCAACTTCCAAGATTGAGCTGCTTCAGATTGCGGCTCGGATTGAGACGAGATTTACTTCTGACGGATCTATCTTGTCATCTTCACATTCACATGTCCGATATCTTCAATCTCATTTGTCGCATAACAACAGATAAACTCTCGACAATTACAGCATCCCCTTGCTAACCTGCTCCTTCCTCTCCTCCCACACATTCTTCCCCGAGCACGAACAGACCATCTTCTCATTATCCCATACCCCAGCACTGCGCGCAATCACGCCCACAATCGTATCCGCATCCTCACTCTTAAAGGGTCCTTCCTTATTCTTCGAGACCACCATACTGCGTCCAATCAACTCCCAGATTGCGACCGGTTGATCAATTAATACATTCCCTTTGCCGTTGTCGCTGACATTGACAACACCAAATACACCTCGGGGTTGTTCCTGACCGAGAATCTTATTCTTAACAGCCTCCCATATCCCACCCGTAGACTCCGCGCCCTGCGATATATCCCCCGTCTCTCGCACCGTCGCCCAATATTTCCCCGGCGAAAGCCCGTTTATAGTAAGATCGACCAATGTCTGGGACTTGCTGACTTCAATCATGCGCGCAAGACCGCGAATCTTTTCGGGGACATTGGTATTGTGAGTCTCGAGAATGCACACGGCGGCGCTGTTGGTGCCTCCGCTGCCGCGCAGGATTGCGTCTCGACCCGTGCCCTGGATGGCGGCGACGATGGAGCTGGGTGCTGCGGTGCCTTCGACGAGGATGAGTTGGTCTGCGAGGCGGGCTTCTACTTTTGTGATTCCTTCCCATCCACTCTGTTAGTAGGAATGTTACGATCGACACAAGAAGAATGAGTACCTGGTATTTTCTGTATAGATCCTGAGACGTCCTGCACGCAGTGATCGCAGGTCATGGGGACCTGAAAGGTCGTCTGCTTGAATTAGCCATGGCAACAACATGCAATGCAAATAAACGTACCTGGAATGGTTCAATCATGTTGTAACTTTAATATAAAACGATATGTATGAAAAGTAAAACTATGAATCAAAGAGAGAAAGAAGAAACATGAAGTTGTTATTGTACTCTGTTTGGAGGGGTTGATTTGAAATCGAATGCGGCCTCGGCATGCGGTCATCGGAAAGAAGCCGACTAATTATTTTCTACGTAATCACCTAGGTCCATCACACTACAACCACACCCACACGGTATCACCAACATCTTCAATTCACAATGTCATCAACATCGAGATGGGCAGCCGCCGACCCCGAGGAAGAAGCAGCCCTTGCGCAACGCAAACGCGAAAAGGAAGCCAAGAAACGCGCCAAAGCTGAGAGGCAGCGACTGGAGGAACAACAACAAAGACAAAAGGCTGCAGCAGCTGCAACTGCAACTACAGCAGCCCCCAATGGCGCAACAGAAGACGCAAGGCCGACGAAACGACGACGACTATCTACCGATAGTGTACCGGCAGAGAAAGTAGACGCCACGGAAAGGAAATTGCTGCGTTTCCCGAGCACGGAGTGGTCGCCTTGCAGACACGTCGACAACTACGAACGGTTGAATCACATCGAAGAGGGATCCTACGGTTTGGTATCGCGCGCTAAGGATCTAGCGACTGGTGAAATCGTCGCGCTTAAGAAATTAAAAATCGACAATGCACCTGACGGATTTCCCGTCACAGGACTACGAGAGATTCAAACATTGCAACGAGCTCGACATGTAAACGTCGTTAATCTGAGAGAAATCGTGATGGGAAACAGTATGAACGAGTGCGTCCCCTCCCCTCTTTTGTTTGCGTATCAATGAAAAGTTCAAGATACAAGATTATTAACCCATGTCCACAAACCCTCCCTGCCCAACACGGGGAGTTTCGTTGTTTTTATAGTGTCTACCTAGTCATGGATTTCCTCGAACACGACCTCAAAACCCTTCTCGACGACATGCAAGAACCGTTTCTACCGTCCGAAACAAAAACAATCCTGCAACAAATCCTCTCCGCCACCGAATTCCTCCACTCCAACTGGATCTTACACCGGGACCTCAAAACCTCGAATCTATTGCTGAACAACCGCGGCGAAGTCAAATTGGCTGATTTCGGGATGGCGAGGTATTTTGGAGATCCCAAACCGGCGCATTTGACGCAGTTGGTTGTGACGTTGTGGTATAGGGCGCCGGAGTTGTTGCTCGGTGCGGAGAGGTATGGGGCGGAGATTGATATGTGGAGTGTTGGATGCATATTTGGGGAGTTGTTAAAAAAGGAGCCGCTGTTTCAGGGGCGGAACGAGGTTGATCAGTTATCTAAGGTATGCCCTCCCGTCTCTCTCCTCTTCGTGAAGTAAGTTGGGTATGGGCTGACGGAGATAGATATTCGCAATAACCGGACCACCAACACAACAAATCTGGCCAAGCTTTAGATCCTTACCAAACGCCAAATCCCTCCGTCTCCCTCCCTCATCATCTTCATCCACCTCATCATCCGGAAAAGTGACAGTCCCATTACTCCCCCGCTCCCAATTCCCATACCTCACAAACGCTGGCCTTAACCTCCTTTCCTCTCTTTTAGCGCTCAATCCATCCTCTCGTCCCACGGCGGCAGAGTGTCTGCGCCACCCTTATTTCAGGGAAGATCCCAGACCAAAAGCGAAAGAAATGTTCCCCACGTTCCCGTCCAAGGCCGGGCAGGAAAGAAGACGGAAAAGGGCGACGCCGGAGGCGCCGAGGTATGGAGACGAAGCGCCCAAGTTGGATTTTGCGGATGTTTTTGGTGGTGCGTCTGCAGCTACTACTGAAGGGAAGGAGGCTGGGGCTGGGTTTACGCTTAGGTTGGGTTAGTGGATGAAGAGACTGGATTGGCGTTTTAATGACTATGTATACAGCAATAGAATACTATACGTTTCTGACGGTGTAAAGAAAGACTGCAACGTAAACCATGCACTGAAACAAAATAATCAACAAAAAGATATCGGCGAAGCCAACGAATACGAAGGACTCGTAACCCTCGACCCAACCGGACTCTTGATTGAATGCTGATCCTTCCGACTCAACAAACTTGCAGACAATGACCTCATCGTATGACTCTGCGACGAGGAAGATCGCACAGAATACGGTGTTGGACTGGTTGCACCACTGGCCAACAGTGACGTGGGTGACAAGTCCGAGTCTGCTGTCGGTGCTCGCGTAACACCGAGTGCGTCCAAGTTTGATTGCGAATAGAACCTATTCTTCGCCACTGAGAGAGTGCTACTTGAAGCAGCACCACCAGCAGCAGGAGGGGCAGCTGCCAAAGAAGCCGAAATACTTCGATATCTGTCATAAGAACCCGTACTAAAATACCGCGGTGAATGTTGACTCAGCGAAGCATCGCTCGTATCCAGCGTTGGAAGTAGAAGTGTCGGACTGAACGGTCTAAAAGGCGAAAACGAATCGCTTTGCCGAGACATGTCAAGGTACAACCGTGGCGGCGTGTTTTTATCGTGATAGAGCCCAAAGTCACCTCTCATGCGTCTCATGCTAAAGCCAAATTCGGGGTCGACTTCGGCGGTTGTTTCGGAGAACGAGGGTTGCTTGGTGCCAATGTGACTCGAATCGAGGTATGATGCAGGCGGAGATGCAATTGTGGCACAAGATGAGGTGCATGATTGTAGACTTGTCGGCGCGACTGGCTCTGGTTCTGCTGGGATCAGGTCTTTGCGTCGAGCGGTCTTTTTGAGTCTATTGGTCCAGGTTTTTAGTCTCGACTGCTTGTCGGCATGGTCGGCGAGTATGTCGTCTGAATTAGCCGATGATGATTGGGACATCCCATTTGCTCTGTTCGGATGTTAGTTGGGTTGAAGCGATTAGATGAGGTGGGACATACCCCGACTGGCTGATCGTTTGGTAACTCTCGGTGTACCATGAGACGTCAGCAGACTTTGTTCCTCTGATCCGGCTCGCGACCTTTCTGAATAGTTTGGCCATGCTGAAGTTTAAAAATAGTCTGTAAGACTGCGTGGACACAGCTACTTATGATGTCAAGTAGGATATACTTGATAATTGAACGAAAGGCTTGACAAAGAGTGGTGAAGAGTGATGGATGAGTTCCATCTTGAGGTTGAGCTGCTCGTTGTCGTCATTGTCGAGGTTGGCTGTCAACGAGGAAGGAGCGATGCGAACACCTAGATAGGAAGTCGCGACTGCCGTTTACATGACTCTGCACGGCAACCAATACTTTGTACATAATACATAATATGTACCTACCGGGCATCATCAGCTGATCTTAATCAATTGCCCATATATGCGATGAGAGAATATACCTAGGTAGAGTCAGTACATGTCGTCGTGAGGGCCCGTAGTAGCAACATTGAACTGTTCCATTTATCAACACGCTCTCCACCATTCTGTCTGGTATATACATCATCAATTAACCATCAGCATTTCTAGACGAGTCTCATTACCATCCATAGATGAAGGTATGAGGTAAGGTAGGTGTTTCGTGGCTGTCGTCAATTACGCTATCCCACGCATCATTCCGTATGTCGTCCACCTTGAAACACGACCATGAACTTTCAGATGAGTTTTATAACAAGCTGACTGTTGCATTTCGACCCATGGTCACATCATGGCGATGTCAAGGTGGGTGTGCTTAATTTCCCAGCCAAGTCGGCGGAGTTATGTTTCAGCATTACCGTACCAAGACATCCAATAGTGGCGCGTGTATTTTTTGGTTATCGGGTGGGGTGATCCACTCAGCATCGATTCCACGGGTCCACTTGTTTGATAGTGGATCTGTAGCAGTCTGATTGGCTGGAAGTGCATCGATAACAAGCTTTGTGCCTTGCCTGATGGAGACTAGTCAGGGCCCTTTGCATCTGATTGGTTGACTGTGGCATCCACAACGGGGCAGGATTTGCGTGGGTGTGCTGGTTATCTGGCCCCGATCGAGTTTTCTCCATACGTACTATCGAGTGTGTATGTGGCTACGTGGCTGGGTGCTGGAACTATGGATCTTTCATACGTACACGTACCATTGCATCATACCGTACACAAACAATGTCCCTACTCCGTCCGTACAATGAAAAAGACAATGGCCTGCCGATCGCCAGCCCAGGCATGTGCCCAGCCAGATCTCGCCCACCGCATACTTAACTGGTCCCTTGCTGATCTAACTTCTTCACACTGTCTTTCTCTTCTCTTCCTCATCTCTGAACTCCAATGTTGCACATCTAACATCGAATATGCGAATTGGCTCGTCTATAGGCGCAGGCCTGGCTCTTATCGCCCACGTGCACGCCTTGGCACCGCGCACCCAGGTTGCTGATGAATATGATTTTGTCGTGGTGGGCGGAGGTCAAGCTGGTCTCGTGCTTGGAGCTCGTCTGTCAGAAATCGCCAATTACACCGTCCTCGTCCTGGAAGCAGGGACCAATGGAGATGAATATCGAGAGCGCATAGGTACGTTGGAAGTTTTTGGTCGAATGCGCCGCGCTGACATGTCGAAGACACCCCCGCATACTCTTACTACGACTCGCTATGGACAACGCCCATGAATTGGGCATATTACACCGTCCCTCAATCCAATGCCGACAATCGCGAGGTGGAATGGCCCCGTGGTAAAGGACTTGGAGGTATGTACTCTCCGTACAACGAAAAATGGGCTGAATTGACAAAAACAGGCAGCTCTGCTATCAACGGATTATATATGACGCGCCCTGGCAAAGATGAGATCAATGCGTGGAAAGATCTGCTAGGAGATATGGATGGCGCAGACAATTGGTCGTGGGATTCATTCTATGCTGCAATGAAGAAGAGCGAAACGTTCACTCCTCCGTCCGATGGAATTGCTACACAAGGAAATATCACCTGGGATCTTTCCACTCATGGTACTCAGGGTCCAATTCATGCATCTTACCCTGGATAGTACGTCATTCTCTTTGCACATTGTCAGAATTCAGGCTAATTATGCAGTACCTTCCCACAAGTCGGCGAATGGATAGAGTCCCTAGAGGCAATGGGCATTGCTCAGTCAAAAGAAATGTATGGTGGTGAGGTTTACGGTGGCGAGGTTTCGACGTCGAGTATCAACCCTACAAACTGGACGCGCTCGTACAGTCGGACAGGCTATCTCGACCCTCTTGCAGATAATGGCAACTACGACGTCGTAGCCGATGCATTCGTCATGCGCATTCTTTTTGACAGTTCATCTCCATCGGGTAATCTGACAGCAAACGGCGTTCAGTATACACTTGACAGCGGCAAGACGAATTGTACGGTCAAAGTCAACAAGGAGGTTATTCTGGCAGCTGGTACAATTGGCAGTCCTGCGGTGCTAATGCACAGCGGTGTTGGTCCGAAGGATGTTCTTTCAGATGCCGGAGTTGACTTAGTGTCTGAACTCCCTGGCGTGGGCCAGCACCTTCAAGATCATTTCGTAAGTCGCTCCCTTTCTTCTCAGGGCAGCCAACTGACGTGAATAGAGCGCTACAATCAAATGGAATACGAGTGTCGTAACCTCTGGGTCGATTTTCTACCAGAATTTGTCTGAAAAGGTTTGTCATCTTCTCATTTTAACACTAGCAACATGCTGACTATCGCAGAACAATACCCTTTACCTCTCCTACATCGACTCGGCCATCGCCTACGTCAACTCTACGCTGATGTATGGTGATAATTTGAACTCTCTACAGAAGAACATCACCACTCAAATCGACTCATACACGCTAAACACAACTTATGATACAGGGGTCATTGCAGGATACAAAGCAATTGCCAACATGACGGCAACCACCATTCTCGAGAGTTCCATCGGCCAAATTGAGCTTCTGTTCATGAACAGTGATTCGAACGGTGATATTGGCATCACTGCCGCCCTTCAACATCCTTACAGCCATGGCCGCATATATATCAACTCTTCCAATCCATTAGACTACCCTGTGATTGACCCGAATTACATGGCTTTCTCTGCCGGTATGTACACTCCTAAGTATACAAGCTCGTCGACTAACGTATCAGACTATGAAATCCTCCGCGATGGCCTCAAACTCGCCCGCCAACTCGGCAACACCGAGCCTCTAAGCGGCTGCCTAACAGCCGAGACATCGCCAGGCTCCAAAGTCACAACCGACGATGACTGGCTCAACTGGATCCGCGAAGCTGCCGGTACCGAATTCCACCCTTCATCATCCTGTGCAATGCTCCCTCGGAACCAGGGCGGTGTAGTTGATGCCAACCTGCGCGTGTATGGTCTCGCCAATGTACGCGTTGCCGATGCCAGTGTTGTCCCGATCGCATTGTCGTCGCATCTCATGTCTTCGACGTACGGCGTTGCAGAACAAGCTGGTAACATCATTCGTGCCTATTACACGAATACGACTACGACGGGTAGTTCTGATCCTGGCTCCACGGCGGCAGCGACAAGCACGGCGTTGAGCGCTCAGGCGACTACCGGCACTCTCACCACCCAAACGGCGCCGTCTGGTGGTATCCAGACCGTTCCTGTGGTGTCTGCCTGGGTTGCGGTTGTTATCGCTGCAGCTGTTTCCATCTTCATTTCTTTCTAAGGCGCTCGCCGATTTATCGACCATTTTAGTGTGACTTTTCATTTCGGTTCACATACATCTTTCAGCACATATCAACTTTAATGATCCATGCCCAATTACCTTCAACACGACCAGCAACAGCATGGTCAACACCCCACGACTTCATGATGTTTATACCTTTAACTATACCTACGGCGTTTCATTTTTTTTTTTTCATTCCATACGGAGTCTTATTATACAAAGAATGAGGGGGGATTTATTTCGGAGGGACACATATACCCAGGAAGGCAGATAGGCAGGGCAATTTTTGGAAAGATTCGATATACCAATGTTTGTATTTGCTTCATTTTCTTCACAGTGTTTCTTGTATAGTCGGGCCGGCGGGGTTAGATAGATTCTTACATAGATTTTTAGTCGAATGTATACAGAAATCATGCATACAATTTTTTGCAAGTACGCACCGTTTTGTCCTGCCTCGTCCCCCCTTACGTTCTTGTTTGGCCTTGTCATAGGTAAGATCAAAGTTTGGTTTTGTCGTAAATGTTAAGCGCGAGACAATTCCAGTCATTTTCGCAAGGGAACATCAACTTAATTTAGGAATAAGGATCCTACGGAAATTTCGACTCCCTGTTGGACATGGATTTCGACCTTCTAGACAAGCTAAGTGCATACCAATGGTTAGACCACCCTCCACCTGGGCAGCCCTCCATGCTACAAACCTCAGGCATCACCCGATACCTCTTAACCTTAAAACAACCTCACCAAACAATCCAACGTACCAACCTCTCCCTCAAAAGGAAAAAAAATGAATATATAGTATATTTCCAAAAAATGAAAGCTACCAACCCCTCCGGCCTCCCCACCCCAATTTACAGAATAAACCTCTCCCTCCCCCTTCTGAGCGGTATGTCCCCCTAGCCACATTATACGCAACACGCATCACCAGATCTAGCAATGGGAGCGGGAAAGGAGGGGAGGGAAGGGGATGGTGCAATTTAGGACGCTGGATTGGGGGATGGATCCGCCGAGGGAGTTGGTTCTTCAACTTGATTTTGTGCGTGAGAATCAACCGGGCGAGGATGGGAGGGGAGGGGAAGTGCCAGCTGGCGTCTACGTCGGTTTCGTGGGTGTTCTCACCGGTGTACGCAAGGGATTGAGTGCATCACTCAATTTCCGACCTGTGTATAATGATTGTCCAGGGATCGGAGGGAATCTTGCGTTTTATGTCAATTATCTTTGGGTGCTGTTGGGGAGGCGTCAGTCGATTTTGTCTTTGATGTGGGAATGTATTTTCGCTCCGTTTCAAGAGTCTTCGTCTCGGCGGAAAAAAGAGATATCGGATTTGAGGAGTATACAGAAGAATATTCCGGGTATACCTACAACAGCCGCATATCTCATTTTCAGTGATGGAGAGACGACAATGGCGATGGAGAAGGATTACAAGACTGCTGTGATACGGTCGTCGTCGTCGTTTATTGTGACGACGAATCATGACCAACCACCTCCACCATCTGAATCAGATATGGATAGAGCTGAGAAGGAAAAGAAGAAGATGGAGAATTATCTCGGTCTCACGCTAGTATCATCCGATGTACAAACCATCGAAGATCTGATCGAGGAAAGTACGGAGCGGTATGAATGTCTACAAGCGAGATGGGTTGAGAAGGCCCAACGACATGATCAACGAAAATCGAGGAATGCAGAGCAGGTAGAAAGAGGGACACGGTCGTCGTTACGTCTACGACAGAAAAGAGAGGAAGATGCGGAATTCGCAGTAACGAGAGAAGAGGCGATTGACTGGTTGACGATGTATCCGGTGTTGAATGAGTCGACGCATTATGCTTGTTTGATGGATTCGAAAAGGGGGGAGGTGGTCTGGGGGAGGAAGTATGATGCTAGTGAATGGGAGTAGATTTGAGAGAGAATGGTAGGTCGAGGGTCGGCGATTTACCAAAGTATAGCATCTAGTCTTATATACCAATAGTCACCTAGAAGCAGACTGAACATCGAATCAATATGCAGTGTACATCATGACATGTTGATTTTGCCGCACCAGCTCGAAAGGATCATAACTCCAATAATCACCTCCAGGACATTTGAACCTAGGATGCCCTCTCGATCGTCCGACGCACCTGTGGCGAAGTCCAGGGGAAAACGGATTCTGCGCCCCTTGATAGAGAAACTCATAAACCGCGTTATCATAGCATGTGTACTGATGAGCCATAGATCCCTGACGGTGAATGGTCACGCGCGGTCTTTCAATATCATTTCGTTCTTTCCATCTCAACTCTCCACGCATCGCATCGAGAAGATCATAGTACCCTTCCGTCGGTTTTCTAAAGACCAGGAAACTCAACTCAACAGACCTCAGTATCGAAGGCTGCGCAGCAAGCACAGAGATTAAATCGTCAATATCGACAATCAACCCCGATATACCCAAATGCTGTAGTTTCTTCCATTTACCAACAGGTATTATACTGCGTAGTGGAAGCCAAGGTCTAAGACCATGCGTTCTCAGATAGAATCCACACCAATCATGATTCGCATGAATACGGAGACTAATATGATACGGGTCCTCGATAGATTCGAGAGCACGCTCCAAGTACCCGCTGCGAAAAGCAGACCAGCCTTCTGTTTCGTGCTGCTGTAAATATTCCTCTCGCCGCCAATCATCGGAGCCATAGTACTGACCATCAGCTAGAAGAGCGAGGTCTAGGCGTCTGAAACCAGGTTGCTGGAGTACTGTGACCAAGTCCTTGTATTCTTCGCACGGCTTGTCAAAGACTCGACAACTCAATCCAGTCTCTAGTTCATCCACATCAATAACGAATTCCGGAACACTACATGCCTGGAAAGCTTGTATATGTCTCACTAGCTCGCGTGTGATAATCGAGAAGCTGCGCCATTTTGCCTTTTCTGTTTTGATATCCCATGGTAGACACTCATACGGCACCAACGACGTCTCCTCAACCCTCAGCGGCCAACAGCCACAATCAACCGGATACCTAAAACCAGCCGGAAACCTTCGAATCATTGGAGTATTGCACATTGGATTATTAAGAACCCCATGCGTTGCAGCCGTAAGCGTGATTCTTTTCAATGAAGGGAATCGCCCTAATCCATATCGGAATGCTTTAACATCTGCGTCGGACGCAAGCACATCGTCCTGCTGTTTGTAGAAGCTGTTTATAAACCCGTCATGATTCTGCTATGGGCAATTTGGCGGCTTTCCTCCTCCTTTCATCATCGCATGTACTCTTGAGAGTAAGTTCGCTTTTCCGACATGCAAACACAAACCAAAACGGAACGCCGCGCTGGGGAGGCGGAAGTTCTTCATCGGGATGGGAATCAAAGTCTTCGCCATCGTCTTCAGGGTCGCATTCATCATCTATGTCCTCTTCTCCATGTCTGTTAGTGCTGCGAGAGAGAAGGACATCATCCCAGATGACTTCTGTGATTTGATGACGGAATTGATCATGATCAGCGATGGCGAAACACTTGAATGTTGAGCGGGTTGGCGGATATGAAGACTCTTGTGAGGCGTAAGAGTGCCTTCTCTTTCACAGCCTTGTTGGTCAAGCGGAGGTTTTTGATGTCTTGGTTGGATAGATAGGATAGTACTGCTATTAGTAATTCGGTAGGAAGGCGCTCGAAAGCTGATGATGAAGACATTATGGATGTTTATTCTTTTGATGTGGGTAATCGAAGCTTAAGTATATCCAGACTGTAAAATGTACCCAGAGCTTGAGGATATCAGACTCATGAATAAATTGCTAGCAGCCTGAGCGCCAACATTGAAATAGTTTCGCTGGGGTACGCTATCCTCGAGTGGAGACGGATGTATGAAAGACCATAAAAGACCACTAAATTGCTAACCCCATAACGGGGCCTCGTTTTTAGGTCAATGGCATATTTCTTGGTTCTTCAATGTACATTAGCCCTAATACGTAGCCCTAACGGCGTATTGAGCGCATACGAACAAAGTGAAATTGGATGGGAAGGCTCATTTGACGGTTTATATTGGTGGCTAGACTCGTAAGTAGTTAACGTATGAAGAGAGAAAAAAGAAAGCAATGATATGACGCTATCCCCAAAGTCCATGGACAGGGTATTGCCCTATTCGCATAACCCTATGTTGTAAGAACAGAGCATACTTGTTCTGTACAGATTTTAACCCGGTCGTCATACCTTGAAGAAAAGAACAGAATATGAAGATTTGTGGAAAGTTGCTGAAAAGGACCTCCACTCGTGCCATTCAATCGCGTGGGCGTACACGCAAATTGACCATGATAAACATGTCTTCCACATGCTTGCCCAGGTGATCCCCAAAGAAAGAAACATTGAAATCTTACCACTCATTTAGCTGCGTGTTTTTGCAGCCTGAGCAAGTCCATCTACCGATTTGATATGTTCGTCTTTCCTTACAATACAAGCAACGGTACTTCCCCGTGCTGAAAACTCCTTTTCTTTTGCACTTCGGCAATCTTTTTGGTGTCGACGTCTCTAGTTCCTTGTTTTCAGCTTCTAAACGCGTAAGCCTCTGCGCCGTCTCTTCCATCTCAGCTCTTATTTGTTTTTCCAACTCTTGGTTCCCTATATTGCTTGTCAGTCCGAAAACCTTTTTTCATGATGTTTGATCGGATGGTTGTTTTCGTACGCTGCTTTTGCGCCTCTCTCAATTCCATCATTTCCAATCGGTGCTCTTCTTTTAGCTTCAGCTCCAGTCTTGCTAGTTCACCTCGAATCTCAAGTCCCGCTTCTGTCTGAATCAGGGTTTTCCCATCACGTAGCTCCTCTTGAAGTTGAGTTGAAGTTGGTCGATTTGTTAGCATTGATTTGACCAAGGCACGAGCATCATCTGCCCTTCCTGTCAGTATTCTTCTGACAGTTGAACCGGCAGCAATCATCTCTTTCCAGAACTTTTGTTTCAGTTCTTCTTCACGTCTTGTTCCCTCTTCCTCGGTCACCCTTTCCCACATGGTTGTGGCCAGAACAACGTTTGCTAATGAGTTTTCACCGCAAAGTTTTTTCATCATGCGCAAGTTCTTGAGGCTGGGACCTTCCATGCGGATATCGGTGACGCGATGTAGATAAATGATACCGGAAAGGAGGAGACCTTCGTCGTAGTTGTCTTTCATCCATGTAGCGATACGTCGAAGGATCTCGGTGTCGCTCAAGTTTGTGTCACTGAACCCGGGAGTGTCGACAAGGACTACTTTTTTGCCATCTATTCTGCATGGAACGGCGAGAACGTCTTCGGTGCCTGTTTCTCAAGATTAGTGGCTAGATTTTACATCAAGATCATCAGGTCTTACACGATGTAAGATCATGACCAACTTGGAGGTCTTTTCCCGTCACAGCTTTGATCAAGGAAGTCTTTCCGGTACCAGTCTGCCCAAACACCGCTATCACGATAGGCGGCGAGTTGTCTTCGCTAATATCATTGTCATCACTTGAGTCGGAAAAATCGGCAGATATTGGCCCGTTGACTGTAGGAACAGTTTCTAAACCTTCATATCCAGAATCTCGTCGCAAGGCTGAGTAGTTGTACCCATTAAACTGGTGCATCGCTTCGGTGCGCGGGAGATAAGGCGGCGGTACTTCATCTATGAGAGGAAGAGCTTCGTGGGATAAAACAGTTTGGGCAGGAGTAAAGTGAGGGGTTGGTATGACTGAAATAGAAGCGTCAAGTTCATGGATGACTGGATCAGGGCTATCCCAGGAATCATTCCAGGCACCAGGCATTGAAATATTTCTGGGCATTTTGTTATTGTTCCGGTTAAAAACGTCGATATCAAAATAGAAGCCGGAGAGAGAGAGAGAGAAAGTTCTTATCCCCACCTGGGCAGTGGTGACGGCAAACTTTATAAGCTGCATGGTGGGCTATCTCAGCCTTGTCTTCACTTTGAACAAGGCTGTGTACTGCAGTTGTTCCACGAATCTTGAGTAGGCCACACAACCTTCGGCATGCAGACTATAGATTTGAGTCCTAGGCTAGCCAAGTACTTGCTAATATTTCAACTACATACACCAATGATAGGTAGGCCGACTGACGTGGTTCCATTGAGTAGTCATATCATCCTTGAAGATACGGCATCATGCATTTAATAATGGCCATTCGCACGGCGAGTTGGAGTCGAATTTCATCTCTAGTATCTGCTATCCATAATGGTTATACCCATTGGTTCATGCTATCTAGATATTGTAACCCTAATCCAAAACGGAAATCCGCGGGCTTGTACGACGGCATAGCGACATTTTCTCCCCCTCCGTCATACCTTGATGAATTGAAAATGAGATTTGTCATATTAGTGACATATGCTGGGACTCAAAAACAAGAGCCCCCGGATGTCAAATCCAACATCGTCTAGACATGGTCTTGTTCCAGGGTCGTGCTTAGCCCTAATGCCCTAATATCCCTAAGATACATGGCACCTAGCGACTTCACTAGACATTCCAGTAGTTACATCAATTATTGAACGTTCATTGAAGGGTTATAAGGTAGCCCTTTGAAATCTGGTGTTCAGCTGGAAATCGGTCAAATACAAACAATCACACATGGTCAACGCTCTCCCTCTGCTCTTGATCTTCAAACACATACTTTCCAAAGCGCCTACTATCAACCCCCTTCTCAAACAAAATATCCAACTCCTCAAACGTTCTTCCCCTCGTCTCCGGCAAACATAACCAACACCATGCACTACACACCGTCGCGATCCCTGCAAAGAGAAACCCCACTTTTCCCCTCCAATTGCCCTGATCCTGATCTATCGCATAAGGGATACTCACCCCGAAGATGATGTTCCAGATGTGGCAGCTAACCGTCGCAAGCCCGATTGTCATCCCGCGTAATTGCACAGATGGGATTTCGGTTAGAATAGTGAAGCATGCCGGCCCGATTGTTATGTCGTAAGTAAACAGACAGACGAGGATGAGGGAGCATTGTGCCCAGATGGGCGCTGTATTGTGTGAGCCCGAACGGGCTTGCGGGATTACGTCGAGGATACCGATTAGAAAGAGTAATAGCGCGATGGCGAGTGTGCCCCAGATGTATAAGGGGCGACGACCGAGTTTCGAGATGAGCGGCCATGAAACTATCGTGCCTACGAAACCTATGGATGTGAGGCCGACGTTCATGGAGAAGGCATCTGAGGAGTTCAGTCCGGCGCGCTGGAAGAATTGCACGGCGTAGTTGACGTACAGAACTTGACCTGAAAGCGGCTGGATGCTGTAAACCATAACGGCTATGATCAGCCGACGGAGGTCAGACCCACGGAAACAGTCGAGGTAGTTATGGTGTTTGGTCAGTTCTGCTTCAAGGCGAAGGGTGTGCTGGATGTTGGCGAGAGTGGGCGTGACGTCGACTTTTGACGAGGAAGAGGTGAAACGCTTTAGAGCTTTCTTTGCATCCTCGAGTTGCCCTTTACGGGTGAGCCACCAGGGGGAGTTGGGACAGAAGACCACAAAGGCTAAGATGAGCAAAGCCGGCGCCCATTGCGAGGCGTAGGGGATGCGGTACGCCCACTGCGACGAGAGGGTATTTGTTCCCTTCAGTTCTCCCGAGGCAATCAGTTGGCCCACCACGAAGCCGAGATTCACCATTGATCCCGCCACGCCACGGAGGACGAGCGGGCAAACTTCACCGATGTAGGCGGAGGCGACAATCGGATAGAAAGCGATAACTGTGCCGTTGAAGAGTTCGCCGAGGAATAGTACGGCGGGTGTTGTAGCAAAAAACTCCATAAAGATACAGGCGATGGACAGCACAGAACAAGCAGTAAGAGTAACCTTTGGTCCGAAGCGGTCGTACACCCAACCGGAGAAAAGGGCGCCAATGACACCACCGATACTGTTGGCGTAGTTGAACGCACCGTTCCAGGCGGCGCTCACGACATATTCGTCGTTGTACAGGTAGCCGAACTGCTCCTTAAAGGGATCTAGCCCGACAATACTGCCAACAAGAGCGCCATCGAAGCCTTTGAGGACGACAGCGACGTTGATCACGATGGACCACAGGACGGCTGGCCTGTACAGTCTGACAGCTTCCCAGAAGCTGAGCGCGTGTTGAGTTTGCGTATACAGCTGGGACTGCTCGGCCTGCCAGACGGCATCTTCTGTGTAGTCTAAAGACTTGCCTGTTGCAGAGGGGACTTTCTCCAGCTGGTCTGCCATGGTGACTGTGAATTTGCGAACGTTGCATGGATAGCTGATGGTGGGAAGACACCGTCAATTATAGATTGTCCATTACCAACTCCTGCTCACTGATCAGTCCGAAGTGGACGATAAGCTATCACGAGGACACTCCATTGTTTCGAAACGGCGATGGCCCAAAGAAGCAACTGCAGCAGTCCTCGGATCATCTGCCGAGGTGTTGATAGTTGATACCGCTAATTTTGCGGCGTAGGTACCGCCTAAACCGAATCAAGCAAAATTAACAGTTGAGTTTTGACGTGGAGCAATGGTGGGCCTTAAGCTTGAAGCCTTAAACTCGGCTTAAGCCTAACTTTAACGCTTATCGCGAGGGGAATTTCCTAATCGGGCAATTCTTCCAGCGGCTTCAAGTTTCTCGTTCGGACTTGGTCTTGTGCTGAGCTGCCTTGTATATATTAGTTAAATAAGAGCGCCCTTCTGATAAGACTCCCGACTCCATGTTCGTGCAATTTTCAACGTCTGGGAGAGAGTCAGAGCGATCGCAACCGCTACCATGTCCCCGCAACCAACCCAGATAACCCTAACTCCAACTGAACTCACCAGCCAAAAACTCTCCTCGCACAACCTCCAATCCGCCATCGAAGCCCTCCATCGCGATGGCCTCGTCGTCCTCAGCAACGCCGTCTCCACCGACCACCTGGACAAACTAAACGAGCGGATGGTCCCAGAAGCAAAAACCCTCTATGAGCGATCCTCAACCCATCGCAATTTCGGCGCAAAAACCGGCAATATCCAGCAGGAGCCCGTCCTTGAAAAGGACTATGTGTTCCAAGATGTGGTCGCGAACCCGTTTGCCTTGCAGGTTGTCGAGTGTATGTTCGGTCCTCGGCCTTCACTACGGTTCTACAGTGCAAACACGGCGTTTAAGGCTGAGAATCGGCAGCCTGTACACGTCGATGTGAATTTCGACTTTCCCAAGATACCCTGGGGATACGCGATTAATATCAATCTTGTCGAGACGACGCCGGAGAACGGGGCTACGGAGGTGTGGCTCGGTAGCCACACGGATACAACGAAGGACGTGCTTGATCCGCAGTACGCACACAAGCAAGTGCGCGAAGACCTCCTCGATGAACGTCGAAAGATTGGAAAGGGAGGAATTCAACCGGAACGACTGCCAAAGGGTAGTTTGATTATTCGCGACATGAGACTCTGGCATGCGGGCATGCCGAATACTACGGATGAGCCGAGGGTTATGCTCGTTACGATTCTGTTCCCGCATTGGTATCGGAGTCAGCAGAAGATTCTTTTGCCGGGAGGTTTGGAGGAAACAGTCAAGGGGTGGGAGGGGGTAGATGCGCAGGTGGAGTGGGTGGAGGAAGGGTATGATTATTTGCAGGGCAGACATGACCACGACTTTTCCTTGAAGCCTTAGAGAGGACGTGCTTATTTACTTATTCGTTTCGTAACTGGACTGGGAAATAAAAAGTCTGCTACTATTAAACGAGGTGTAACATCTCCCCTAATCCCTTAACAACCTCAATGCAACCAACCCGGCTCATCTCTTCGGCACCTTCCATACTGTGCTTGTAATCTTTACTTAGCCACACTTGTTCCATTAGCTCACACACCTTTCGTAATGACTGTATTCTACGCAGTCTATACATGTTCATCAATCGCTGCTTGACAAACTCGCGGTCCTCGGGCTCGGTCGCCTCACATCCGGCCGTAAACAGCGGCCAGACATGGGCGGATATCAGAGGCGATGAGATAGGTACGGAAGCCAAAGAGCCAATGCATCGCCGTACCTGAGACAGAGTAAGCTCGTGCGGAGCTCCAATGTCGTAGATGACCCGGTAGAGGTAGATGAGGGCAGCTGAGCGGTGTGCTTCTGTTGTGTGTCTTTGATGATCCGATGGACTGGCTGTGAAATTCATGGACATTAGCTCATTTTCGACCTGTTGCCCAGCAAACATAAGATCTGCCAAAGCCGCGTTTCTATTATTTTCATCATCGTCGTCGTCGTTGTCATCATAAGACAAGGCAGCGGCTTCCTTTCGTGCCTTTAGCTCGCCGACCCGAGCCACGGCTTGCAGGATTGCCGGGTGGTATCCTCTTGAAGATTCCAGGTCAAGGGACATGGGAGATGTACATGCATCTCCTTCCTTGCTTGGCCAGTAGTGGCAAATTAGCGGCTCAGTGCCCCTGGAAACTGTGGATAGCATGTCGTGGTAGAGTATTTGAGCCAGGAGGAAGCGCGCACACGGTGTTGTCATGGATTGCGGGCCGCCTCGAGCTACGATCATCTCCTTCGCGCCTATTAGGTGGTTGACATCGCTGTCGCTGGAACTGTCGAATTGCTTACTCATCTCGAGGAGCAGGATTGAAGCTAGCGTAGCGTCACTTCGGGCGGCGATAGTGAGATCTTGGGCCAGCGTCTCTCTTAGGGATGCGATGGCATTGATACGGTAATTTTGCGCAGCGATGGCGAGATGGCTTGAATCAGGATTAGGTTCCGAGACTGCCAGATGACTAGCTGCAATTGAAAGGACGGCGTAGCGCACCGGACTGCTCGAATCGCAGAGCGACATTGGAGTCAGGTACATCTGGAATAGATTCGTTTGATTGACGGGCGTTATGCATAGTAGTGGAGATATATGGGCGGTCCAGTGATGGAGAAGCCTGTACTGTTCCAGGGTCATGTCTGATGGGCGGAGGGATAGCGACAGCTCAGGGCTGGACTGTGGAGAATACAAATGCCGCTCTGTCGACCGGCGACGTGTATCTCGGGCAGTATTATTCTCTGATCTCCATCTAAGCCGCAGTCCATATCCCTGGCAATGAATGCGCAGCCGCGTACAGCGACCACACTCGGGCTTTATCTCGTCGCATTTGTAACCTGCCTCTCGACATGTCCAACACCCTGTGCGTGATCTCGTCCGCTTAGCGCGTTGTGGAGATCGAGCTGGGCCGGCATTGTTCATCATTTTGCTTTTTCGTCGAAAATTTGTCGAGCCGACGGAGTTCTGACCGGCGACGATGAGTCGGATGACACTGGAATGTCATCTCAAGATCGTTATCTATACCGAATCACGTGGAAGACTTGGCTGGGGCAAGCTTGATGCACTAAAGACTGCCCAGATGCGGGGGCAGTAGTACTATCTACTACTACCTATCAAGGCTATCATGATAGTATCGGAGTGTTCTCCGGGCTCCCGGCTTCTTCTTCCGGCAATGGAGAGTTAGTTCCGCTAAAAAACGAGGCCCCATTCTGGGCTTCTCCATAATGTGCTATTTATCCTGAATACGGTTGACATCTCCTTCTTTCTGACTTCCAAGGTTTGGCTCGAGCGCCAGAAAAATACCTACATCGATTTCCTGGCCTATGCTCTCCGGTCACGCCGCTGCACTGGATTGGTCTCAGGTCCAGCGCCACCCCTCGGCTTTGAAGGAAGGAGTATCAAATACACCATTAGTGTAGTTTGTAGGGCTGGTCATAAGATTCTGTAACTAGGTATATAGTATATAAGACAATTTAACAATATCCTTGACTAGTTGAACAAGGAATGTGCAAAAGCTATGTCACGCACCAGGGAATCGTTCATGGATCGCTTAGCCATGAAGTAGCTTCGCCATCCTTTTGATCCGAATTCAGAATGGCAACCAAACGATCCGCCGTGAGATGGTCATTCACCTTCTGCATCCGATGCGCATATTTCAACTTTCCGCGCTCGAAAATCAACTCGCCTCCCTGCTGATCTATAGAACCACCTTTCAATGCGGACCAGCCGCGCTTCCATCTCTGCTGAAGATCTTTGAATACGGCACCAGTAAAGGAGCGGTACGAGTATGATGGCGGTTCGGTGAATCCCTCGTAGGTTCTCTTCATGCTCAGCTTTTCGTGTATCTTCCCCGATGGATCGGAATATATGGGATATGCATCAGAGGTTTCTTCCAAATACGGCCCGATAAGGGTGTGATCACCGCAACCAATTATGATTACCTGTGCTGGTTTGCGTTGGGGTGGTATTGTGTCAAGTAACTCTCGCGTAAGTTGGGCGGCAAGCGAACGAACGTAGCTCTGGTCATAGACGCAAAAAAAATGCCTTACTAATTAAGCGTTATTTTCATCTACACCATAAAGGATATGCCATCATCGTCCCAAGAGAGAGCTTGACACAAAAGCGACTTACTGAAAATGACAATGGTGGTTACCGACTCGCCCTTTCCAGCCACAAGCTCACCAAAGCGAACGGACTTGCCGTTTTTGGATTGGAGTTCGATTTCATATGCTTCATGTAGGGTCTCGTCCGTCAAGAAATGAGATTCATTTTGTATGGACATGTTGTGAGCATGTCGAACAACGCGTGTAGCTATCTAGGTCGGTACCTAGGTATACTGTGAAGACGCATAGACTCCACCTGGGCAGTCAAATACTTATATATATCAATTGATCCATGGATACATATATATTGACCGAAAATCGAAAAACCGCCACCGCTCAAGTGCTGTGGTGACATCAATGACAACTCCTCCCCGCAATCTGTCTTCCAGGTTATGCCTGCTATTTTATGGGTCGTGGTGCGCGTTGCCATCAGGGAAATCTGGTTCCGAATTTGAAAAGATGGTCATCAAGGCCTTAGCCAGGCAAATACAAGAAACTACTCGGCATAAACAAGACAAGTCACAACAGCAGATCAATGTGGTATGGTTTCAATTGATATGTTGGGGATGACTTTCTTTATACAGCGATAAACATCGGCTTGAAACTAAAGATCAATGAAAGCACTAACTGTCGATCGCAGTCAGTTCTCATCCAGGTTGTGGCGCCGAATTGATGGGTTCTTCTGATTGCACGACTTGTTGCCAGTTGCGCTGGTGTACCTGTCGAATATAGCCCTGCCTCAGTTCCGAGGTGCTCTACTGGGCAGCTGTTACTGCATTTGCTCTGTGGCAAGTATTTCTTGTAATTGCTTCGAAGGTTCACGTCCTCGACTTTAGAAGGTGTGTTACTCTCCCTAGATCAATGAATCGATACGGCTGAAGTAAATTCGGCTCTACGAGATAATACTCTCGGAGATGTTCTTATTGAATAGTTAAAGCACCTGCCTATAACTATAAAGGCCATATAAAGACCCTATACAGAGGTTCTAGCCCTCGTATAAAGACTCCCATATACCGGCCAGGGTGTCGATGCTGCCACGTCAGCGTGGCTGAAGCAGCTGGAAGGGTATCAACTGCAGGACCAATCTACGAAGTCGGGGGAAAAATGAAATAGTAAGTTAGATTGATAGGGTCTTATTTAACCATTAAATTGCGCATGATAACCTTTTCACGAGCTGTCTAGCAACAAACCCTCTGTTACACAAATTTTCAATAATCCAACAGTCAATAGTATGAGTCCCAAACTAGCTAGTTATTCAAATTGCTGATTTTATGGTTAAAGTGCTCGAAGCCCGTCTTGCGAAGGCTTTACTCCTGAAAAATGTAAGGTACTCCTCTTCCAGCTTCGGACCTTCTCTAACGGATGAAGTAGGTCGTCAAGGTCATCAGGGAACTTGTACAGGAGTGCTTCTTTATTGGTAATGACTCAGGAATTGCGCTCCAAGCTATGGATAATTCAGGATTCACCTTTGTTTCAATGATACTCAGGGCTGAGACATTCGCTTCATTCCAATGTAACCGAAATGTGGACTCCGGAATCGACCTCAATTCCCTGGTGAAGATATTGCAATGCGCCGGCGATGACGATACTCTTACTCTTAAGATCGAAGACGACTCAGATACTGTTAACCTGACTTTTAAGAACCCAGAAGACAACTGTGTCGGTGTGTGTGAAATAAAATTCAAGGACATCGATCAAGAAAACCCGGGATTGCCAGAAATAGACTACGATGCTGTCATCACAATGCCTTCGTCCAAACTCAAGCAGATCTGCAATAATCTGTCCCAGCTGTCGGCAACAGGTTGGTGTAGTGTGCGAAGTTTTACGTACTAGGGAGAGCTAATTTGTCTTGATAGTGGCAATTGAATGCACCAAAGAAGCCGTTAAATTCTCTTCCATTGGAGATGTTGGTTCCGCTAAGGTTACTTTGTCCCCGAGCAATAATGGGAAGGTCGAAATAGACTTCGCAAAGCCAGTGACTCTGAACTTCTCTCTGAAGTACTTGGTTGCCCTTTGCAAGTCTCATGAGATATCCTCTCAAGTCCGGCTAAGCCTGTCAACGGAGCAACCCCTCTTAGTAGAATATTACCTGGGAAACAACAGCTTCTTGCGAGTCTATCTAGCTCCAAATATTTGATTGACGCTATCCGGCTTACTGTAATGGCTGTGCTATCTCCCATTGCGCAGACTGGTGATGAGGATTAAGAGTTTTAAGCTGCTTGTGAATGAGCAATTAGTGGAGTTTTCATGTTAGATATAATAATGTGCATATTTTGTTGCCTCTGATCAGATCCCCTAGGCTACCTAGGTACTACAGAGGCACATAATAAGATGATGGATAGATCGTAGTCCAAGTTACTGGACTACTCATATCATATACTTCAAACCCCTGTGATTTTGATGGACAGTTCTGGGTTGTACTTGTCGAGAGATCGCACTCCAAATGAGGCCAAAATATCATTAATACGGCCGTTTTATCAATGATCCAATACAGGGTCGCCAACATTGAATAAAAGTAATACGCCTGGAAGAACGACCCCTATCACGGCTCCGTAGAGCTCTATATCAGACCGGACAGCGTTAGACGTTGGCGCATGGCTTCCTCATCGGATAAATCAAGTTTTTGAAAGTAAACAAGAAAAACAAATTCAAACTCGTCAAGTTACCGCCCCATACGAAAGCATCTGTTACCCCGACTGCAGGATCTACGGGTTCAGAATCCGATGCAAAGAAGTGATAAGAATGTCATTCACTTCAACAGAAAATAATCAATACGACAGCATGAAACTCTAGAAGGATATTTATTTCTCCCTTGCCATTTGGAAAACCCCAGTGTATTTCTAGTCGGGATTTGTACATGAGTTAGGGTTACGGAACTGCCATCACCGCAAGCAAATGCTCCCCTTTGGCCCAGAAGACATCAACAACTTTTAGAATTATTCAGGAATCTCTTGTGAATTAATTCTCCAGCACGTGTTTGACTAAGCAGTCTTGTCTTGTTGTTAGTTAATGTATAAAATGTTAGTTACCTATTTTGATCTAGCGTAGTTATTTACATTACTTTCTCTGATCCTCAGGCACGCCAAGTCTCGTCTCCCTTAGCATCTGTAACCACGTCCTAGGACTACCCCCTCTTATTTCCTATCGAACTTATCCCTTGTTTGAGAGTATTACCAGCCATTTTGGTAGTGATCGTCTTCAAGCTCAGAATGAAGCCGATAAGACATGGAATTCGTCGCTCGTTCTTCACACTTCGCAAGCGACCACTCCCAACACCACGCCCAGGCTCTGTACTCCCTCAGGACAGGCTCGTAGATGAAGAGATCTGGCCAGGATACAAACCTAAACATTTCTACCCTGCGACTCCTGGAGAAGTACTTGCCGATCGATACCAGATCCTGGTCAAAGTTGGCTGGGGTACCTCATCTACCGTATGGTTTGCTCGCGATATGCAAAGGTATGATTTTTCTCCCCCCCTCTTTTTCCCATAATGTATACGATAATCAGCCACTGAATATATGTCTAGATACCGCTGGCAGTCAGAAAATATCGTGGCATTAAAAATCATAAACAACAACCGACAGTCTGCTGAAGAACGTGAAATCGAGGAACGTATTGCAACGGCAGATGTGTCCCACGACGGACGTTCTCTTTTTCGAACATATTCAGAGTGCTTTGAGATTACCGGTCCACACGGCAGGCACTTATGTCTGGCGTATGAGCCAATGAGGGAACCACTTTGGCTTTTTCGAAGACGTTTCAAGGGTGGCATGATTCCACTCGGGCTTGTTAAGATATACATTAAAGTTCTTCTTATGGGCTTGGACTATCTTCATACAAAGAGCAAGATTGTTCATACAGGTATGTTCTTGTCTGAAATCTAATCCAGACGAGGAATCAAGGCTTATAACTTTGGACAGATCTAAAACTTGATAATATCATGGTCTCATTCGAGGATCCGACTGTGCTTGACGACTTCATGAACTCCCACTTCGATCAATCAATGGAATACAAAATCGACAAAACGGGTCGACTCGTGTATCAATGTCAGAATGAGTTCGGGCCTCTGAGAAAGTTGAGAAATATACCAATGATTGTCGACTTTGGGACATCTACAATCTTGGATCGCGAGGGTGACTTGGGTATTTATCCAATTCAGCCGAATGTTTATCGTGCACCAGAGGTTATACTTGGCTGTGGGTGGAGGATGAGTGCAGATATTTGGAATTTGGGTGTTCTTGTACAGTCCAGCCTTTCCCCCTCAACCTCTTCTTTTGTATAGACGGCACTAACTTCAACGCTAGCTCTGGGATTTGATTGAAAGCAGAGGGTTGTTCCAATATGCTCACGATAAAGGCCGGTATGACTCTAAATATCATCTTGCAGAGATGATAGCACTACTCGGACCACCTCCTCAAAGCTTGATTGCTAGATCTCAATCAATGATGAACTACAATTGGCCCGTGGCCATAAAAAGGGATGATGGGAAGCTTTGCAAAAATGCAAAGGACTATTTTTATAGGCCATTTTTTGATGAAGATGGTAACATTAACCCCCCCTCATGAGAACCAAGGTTATAATCGTTCTAACAAACGGCTTAACAATAGGGAAATTCATGCATAGCGAGTTGATTCCCGATCGAAAACTCGCAGATACGATGCATTCGCTAGAAGCAAAGGAGAAGGAGGGATTTCTGTCCTTTGCAAAGATGATGCTTGCCTGGCTTCCCGAGGAGAGGAAAACTGCGTGCGAATTGATAGAGCACCCATTCCTGCAAGTAGGATGATCCACCGGCACTACCTTTGATAGGTTACACGCCTTCTTTCGAAAAGTTGGAATTGATCTTCTAATGTGCAGGGATCCACCGAGTTCGATCTAGCAGGCGTCGTCATCAATCAAACTCCGGTATAAAAATCCTCGAAACCCGGACAAGTCCCCCTCTAGTTATAGCCCAAATCCGCATTGTACCTCTCTCTACTCCGCACATAAGTACCTCAGACTAAATTGTGATTAACTAGACAAATTCCGAATCTGGGATACATGTATGTATTCACCCAAGTTGATAGTACATATGTAAAGATGTAAGTAGGTATTAATTACCATCAACAAGTACTCAAGTCATATTCATACATACACCAAATCCAACCTAACTAACTAACTAAATACTAGCCTAGCTACCAAATAATGAGTTGATAGATAGAAAACTAAATAGTAAGTAGATAATGAAACAAAACAATTTTGTCGTATATCGTGTATGTATATATAAACATCAAGGGTTGCATGCATACATGAATTACATTGGGGCAAGAAACTCAGGGGGTAATAAGAAACGGAACGCAAGAAATTGCAACGCAGGAAATGAAATGAAGTGAAAATGCCCAGATTGTCCCTCCCATCCAAAAAAAACCCAGAACCCAGAAGCAAGAAACTACCTACAGTAAGTAGACAAGAAAGAAAAAGAGACCGTGATCCATCAATGCAAAGTCCGAAACGCCAGAGGAATAGAAGAAGGGGTCGTACATGTCGTTATATATGAGCCATTTATTATGGCAGGATGGGTTGGTGAAGGTGTGGTTATGCGTCGACCATAGTAACGTCTTCGTCAACAGCAGCAATACCATCGACACCAGCGGTAGAGGCATCACCAGCAAGAGAGGGTGTGGCATCAACAGCCCTGACATGCTCCGTGTCCATGGTCGTGATAACCTGCCCTAATCCCTGGTCTACAAACATCTCCTGCACGGCTTTGCTTTTCCCTGCCGTCGTGAAGAGGACTTTGAACAAGCCGTTCGGGCTCGGGCTGGGTGTTTGGTCAGATGATGTTGCTGTGCTTGTGCTGCTATTAGGGTTCGGGGTATCTGCATTCGTAGTCGTAGTCGTGGCTGCCGTCACTGCAACAGCCGGTGTTTGTGTACTCGTTGGTAAACGCGTATTATGCGAACTAAGAGTCGTCACAAGCCCCCTCACATACTGCTCCAATGCCTCATCCCCGGCCTCCTCCAACACGTCTAGCGCATCAATAACACAGAACAGTACCGGAGGCCTATACCGCAACAACGTATCCAATATCGCAAGCGCATCATTCCACGACCCTATTGTGCCGTTCAGTCGACGAAAACGCTCCCCACTCAGGTCGCAGTTACTATCACAATCCAGCATTGGAGGTACGAGTTCGATTAGTTGTCGGATCAGGCTGTATACCAGCGCGATAAGCCCCGCTTTTTTGTTGGTGCGTGGTGATGAGGCGCAGAAATGGGATATGACGGGGATATTGTGTTTGCGTGCTACGGTGATATAGCATGCTGACACCAACGTTAAACGTCCCGGAAGCCCTAAAGGTCGAGAACCCTCAATGGCGAGTGGGAGGGAAGGGTTAGTCTGAGTCCAGTCAAATAAAGCCTTAGCGATTGACGACGAAATTTCGAGACGCTGGTCGCGACCGAAAGGGTAGATTTGTTCGTTGTTATCAAAGTAGTCCTGTAGTGGGGACGAGTCTTGTTGCAAAATAACTTTGAGGAGGCGACGTTTCGGGGTGGTTTTGGAAGAGTCGAGGGCCCGGGTTGTTTTGTGGACGGCTTTTTTGTCAGTATTCCTCCCTTTAGTAGAAGCGGGAAGCATACCACTGTTCCCGGACCAGTGACATTCGGCATCGATTTCGATCTGATGGACTTGGGCTTGTAGCGAGGCGAGGAACGCTTCCAAGATTCGAGTCTGCTCGGCGGCGAGTTTGTCGTTTAGGAGTTTTTGTTGTCGCTGGTTCCAGATCAACTGCCACACCGTCGTCGTCTGCGATGCATGTCGTCGAGCATCCCCTTCCAATCCCACTTTTTCCAACCGTGCATGGTCAACGTGGTTCAAGGCGACACACGCTTTGCTATCTGCGCAGTCGATGGATTCAGCCGCAAGTCGCATAGCAGCCAGATTCTCGACACTAGTAACCAGATTCTTGAAATTAGATTTAAAGTCCTCGTTGTGGCTGTGCAGAAGTCGACAGCGTGCTTTAGCGACGTATTCGCGAAGAAATTCGCCTAGAAAGAGAAAGATTTGGCCGTATAATGTGGCCACCATCTCTGTCGTGGAGTTGATCTGAACTGCTGAGGTGACGGCATGGTTGATTCGAGCCAGGAATTTGAGAAAGGCTTCTGCTACTCGGTATTGTTCTCGTGCGGCCTGCGTCGTTAGATTCTATGCATAGATACTATTGAGGGGGAGATAAATACCCTCACGATGGAGTATACAACCCCAAAGAATAATTCACAGTACCGCTTCGGGTCCGGCAGGGCCTGCATTAGTATAGCATGCCCATCCATCGTCCCGAGACATTCCTGGGCCCATTTGATTGATTTGCGAAACAAAACTCGCTGGCGATGAGTGGACCAATAATCAATAGCAGCCCTGATCTCTCGGATAAGATCCTCTGGTTGTTGTTTTTGTTCTTGATAGCGTAACGCTTCCTGGAACTCCTTCCAAGATCGTTGGAGTTGTCTTGTCTCGATTTCGAGTTTCATTCTTGTATTTTGTGTTCTGCTCATCGTCAGCATGCATTTTACGGACGGATAATAGGAATATTGTTTAGTTTCGTTTAGTTCCAAGGCTGAACATATATCGAGTGGGAAAGTGAGACACGATCCCCATGTGGATTTCAGTGTGGAATGTGGATCAACGAACACGAGAGACAGGCCCAGACCATACATAGCCTCTCAGGGTTACAGACAACAAAGAGAAAATACTTACATGTTGGAAGCGCCGGTAGAGGGATTCATGTTGATGTTGATGTTCATGTTCATTGGAGATGCCAGGATATTCGATTTGAGCGCAAAGATGGAAGAGGCATTCTGTCGGGGCTGGCGGAGAGTTGCCGTAGTCATGTCATTGATTTGAGTCACGTCGTCTGTTATAGTCTGTCTGTACATATGTAGTCATGGATAGTCACGGATGACGATGTTGTTGGTGTCGTATAGATGAGAGAGATATCACTCTGAGTCGATATAAGAGTGTAAGAATATAGAATGTATATATGTCGTGGTATGCTCATAGAAGGTCGTAGAAGTCGTACTCAACGCAAACAGGCGATCCGTCTGGCTGACTGCTGGCTTCGGTCTGGTTGGCTGCACAAAGCGAGACGGCGCAGTCGCATATTGTAGTCTGAGTGAAAGACAGGTGAGCAAGCGAGTTGACAAGCAGCAAGCGCCGAAGATTGAAGGAGGGGAAATGAGAGTTGAAGGGTGAGAGACCCTGGCTGCAAGTATGTATGTATGTATGAGCGCTGTAACGATACCTATTTCCGTCTGATCATGCAGGCGGTACGGAGTACTAACATGAATGACTGTATTCAAGGTATTAAATAATAAAGACTGACAGCAGCCAAGCTAGCAATGATCTGATCTATGTATTGCTTGCAGACAGGGCAAAGAGGCTAGACCGGGCTAGACCCTGCTGGCGGTGCTGATTGGCCTGTCACTTTTACTAGTCTTGTCTGCTGCTAGTTTCTACTTTCTAGGAGTATTTATCGTATGACAGAACGAAACACAGAGACATATGCTACGGAGTATGCCCAGTTCAGATGATGGCTCTGTTGGTAAGATGTATGGGGTAGACTGAGATACGGCGTTTCGGTCAGTGACATTGCCTGATCAATATACTAGTAACTGCGTACACTGTCAGTACGAGAATGAGAATACGATCAAATGCATCGACGTGCATATGCCGTTCCCTCTGTGCGGGGCGCCTTGTTGTATTTATTACTGTACTCCATAGAGTGCTCAAGGCTCAAGGTCAAGTCAAGGAATCACTGCTGAGACATCCAATTTTATACTGTGCTAGCCCTGCTAGGATCCTCTCGCTATGCTCGTTCTGGACTACGGCGATAGCCCAAATGGGCGGGATGCATTAGTTGTTTGTGTCTAGACCATTCTTATTTGTATTGCTTCTTGTCTAGTGAAAAGACAATCGGTTTGACTTGCCTTGTATTATTAGTACTGATCATTAGACACGTAGTAATATATACACTACAGACTAAGTATCATCTGTATTGAAATTAATACAGTGTATAATTAACTGCTCGGAGTGGCGTCAATATATGCGGGTGACGGACCCAGCGAGTATTTCCGGGGTCCTCTCCTCCGTATGTTATGCACAAGCCAAGTATGGGGTGCTTCGATTCCTTTGAAAGAACGAAGAATATGCGAATCTCTAATGTAATAGTTCTGGTACATATTAACTTTGTGTAGATGATTTTCATAATGGGGTATTAATATCGAAGTATCGTCTTGGCATGCCGAGTGATCGGTCTGTCCTACTCTTATTCTATCGCTATTTCGTAACATTGCTTGACAACTAGTTAGTATTTATTATCATGGTATGTTCATATACCAAGAGGACCTCCTCAGTAGCTTGAGCTGGAGCTAGCTTATCAATTCAGATCATGGGATAGCTACTTATACCATACATCTATACGAGATCATGATCTTATCGTAAAAGCAAGGATATCTAGACCCTCCTAGGTCTAGGTATTCGTGATCGGCCTCATGACTCGACAATGCCACCTGTGACCTCTGCTTATCTTCTTGATCTACCCATCTCAATGCGATTGGGAATAATCGAGTTGAGCAAACCCCGATGACGATAGAATCAGTTTCGAAACAAGATTCTCTAGATATGGCGCAACAGACCGAGAATCCAGTGATACCGAGGTTGTATAGCCAAAACAGACAATAGGATTGTCTGAATCAGTCATTGCGAAAGACAGGGTTGGACCCTAGCTAGTCTGTTGATGGATGCTTGGTTTGTGTTGACACCTGACAGATCAGGCAGATCAGGAGGGTTCCAAGGTTAGGGCTAGCCACACCACGATAACTGAATATCAAGCAGAAGATGATATTTGTTCATTGTCAATACATCTGGTCGAGAGATGTCCATAATTTATAAAGGTTCAGTAAACCGTGGGCATGTTCTGTTCTACTGAAGCGGATTGTCTGATTTGCTGGATAAAGTACGTACTTCTGAAGACTGTTTAGACCAACAAGAAAGAAGACTGTGCAGATCAATTGGCTGTAGTCTGTCAAGCGCATGCATGGACGATCTTCAAGGTCAGGAGATCAGTTCACCGGATACCGCGGGATTCAGGCACAATCCTCCTTCACTGTAGTACGTACGTACTCAGTAGTTAACTAGAGTAAGCGCTGAGCAGGTTGAGAGAACTCTTCATGGCTTTCAGGCTTCCGCATGCGGATATCCGACATTAATCGCACCAATCACACTGCAACAACAGACTGATCTGATCTCACGATTCAGCCGTATGGGGAAACTGGATCAGCCAACAAGAAGAAAGAGAGTTACCGCGCGATCCGGGGACCGTGGGCTTATCTGTCGCACGTCGGTCGCATCTCGTTCAGCTCCTAACTTGATTAACTTGATTAATTAAGGCTGCTGCATTCCTCGTTATTCCGAGTCTCTCCATATCAGTCCTGCTAATTGACTACGTAGGTTGTCTTTCTGTGGGGTGACGATCTGGAGTACTCTGAGAAGGACACCCGCCTCGTCATCGATTGTCATCCTTCTCTCCGACCGATGCTCTCTGTTCGCCCGCCAGAGTGAAAGCGCTGTCTCAGCCTTTCGCTTTCTCCCGGAATATGATTCCAATGATTTCATTCTCATCCTGCCCCCACCTTTTGTTTCTCCTGCTCGTCTCGTCGGTCGCCGCTTCAAACAGTGTCACCGCCAGCCCGACCAACGACACCAATGCCCTCACCCAACAATTCGGCTCTCTACGCTTCTTTCTCAGTGCCGCGACCAATTCTTCTGTGAACGAAGTCAATCTTGCTCCGTTGACCTCTACTCTAGCGACGCTAGACTATTCTTCCTTTCAGGTATGTCGTGTTTAACTCATTGTCATACGCAGTGCGTATCGTATAATGCGTATAAGCGCCTTCCGCTGACATCCGGCAGCGCTTTTCCATCCAGGGCACCCTCTTCCAAACCACCGCATCCAACACCGCCTCAATCACCACCCAAAACATCGCATTGATAAGTTGCGACCCGTCCGCCTACACGGGCTACCTCCATGTCGCAGAGACCGTTTCAGCCGTAGTTTCATTATCCAGCGGGCCTCCCGCCGCCGTGATCCTGTACAGTCTGCAGTCCAACCATTGCAACTATACTGTCAACGATCCGACCGTCTCTTATACCAACGTCTTTACCGTCGTCAACTCGACCGCCTCGCAGCTGTTTTTGAATCAATTGTCCAGTATCAATACCACCGCGACAGCGGATATAAACGCCGATATGTCGACGAGTAGTAGCGCCTCGACGTTTGGGAGCACGACGACCACGGGCACTGGTACAGTCTCCGGGTCGACCACGGCGGTCGCGATGATTATTCTGTATACCATCACGGGTATTATCACGGCGTTGTTTTTGGGTATTATTATTACGGGCGCTGTCCGCGCTCATCGACATCCAGAGCGGTATGGACCGAGAAATGTGACGGGACGACCACGACAGAGTCGAGCGAGGGGAATCGCGCGAGCGATGTTGGAGACGATTCCAATTGTCAAGTTTGGCGATGATAAGGAGGATGGTGTGGATGCGGCAAAGAGGGATTTGGAGATGGCGTCGTCCACGCATACGGCTGAAAGTCATGATACTACGCCTGAACTCTCGCCAATGCATGAGGCGGATCCTCAGCCGGAAGCAGATCATCCAGATCATCCAGATCATGTCACTGATGCTACTACCGCTACTACTCCCGCTGCGGCCGATGCAGGAAACAACAACTGCCCCATCTGCACAGACGATTTTGTCAAAGGCCAGGACGTGCGACTTTTGCCGTGTGGTCATCAGTTCCATCCCGACTGTATTGATCCGTGGTTGATCAACGTCTCGGGTACATGTCCTCTGTGTCGTATCGACCTCAACCCTGCAGCATCAACCGAGACAGCGGAAGACGGCGAAGTCCATGAAGAGGGCGACACCACACCCCAGACTGTTGACGCCATCGAGTCATCAAACAATCAGACGAACAGTAACAGACATTCCCGCGGCTTAGCGGGCTATCTATCCGATATCCGTCGCGCTCGCAACGCTCCAGTCGAAGAACGAATTGAGGCTCTGCGACGGTTGCGCGAGTCACAACAACAACGACAGCAGAATGGAGACGAGTCGGCGACTGCTGAAGAGAGTCAAGGTCGCCGACGACATTTGGCGATGCGGTTACGTGATCGCTTCAGGATTCGCACGAGACAGCATGGATCCGAGCAGCCGTCTTAGACGTTGACCATACAATGAACATATATGAACATACACGATTACCTACGACATACATACACCTCCCCATCCTGATATACATACAACCTCAAGGAAAAGGAAGAAGGAACCAAAAGCACGACTCTCGCCCTTATTTTTTTCTGAATTTGCATGCACCCATCGAACGGCGTTTGGTTTTGATTTGGTCTCATTATACAATGGATATGGACGGATTATTTCATGTTTTTTTTTTTTTCTTATGCAGCATGTTTTATGATTTATGTCTTCTTTTTGATTGGGTTTGTACATTGCGTTTTTGGTTTATTGCGGTTGGTGGTGGTTTGGTTATGGTTATGGTTATATTAGGTGTATAGGAGAATGATATGCGATGAATGATAGACAATAGTCAAAGGATCTCGACTCTATGGAGTACGCCCTGATTCGCGGCAAGTCTTGGTGATCTTAGGGATAAGTCGCATCGTCTTGTATGATCCATGGATCTTCCCAAGGTTCCCTTCAAGTCCTGGAGTCCGGTATGTAGGTAGTAATTGATGGATCGTTCAGCGGTATAACTATTGATCGCAATCAGGTTTCCGGTATATATATACCTACCTTGGTATATTTGTGGTTTATTCTCACTAGGCATATCAATTCTGAACTTCTCTTTCTAAGAAGAAGAAGAGACACTCTCCAGATCATCAACCTCGAACACACCACCAAGAATAAGAAAGAAGGAGGAGGAGAGCACTTCGCCACCACACCCGGCACAAACGCCCATGTCCGGAACTCCTTCTCCAAACACGCTTTACTGCACCCCTTCTTCCTTGGTATCGTACTACTCCAACCCCTCCAGGGCTGGCTGCACACGTCAGCGCTGCCTGGCTGGGCCCCTGGCTATCGCATAACATCACAAGTCAAACATCGCAAAACCCGGCGGCAGTTGACACAAGAACAGCATCCCCATCGGGACTATCATCTCGGCTTTCAGGAAGACGATACCAGCCGACTGTATCCGGGAAAAGTATGTACATCGCAAAGTCAATTCTTGACTCTTCAAGGCGCGGTAGCGCATACCGATATGAAGATTGAAAGTGGACCGAGTTGACGCGGTTATTACCATTCAGCCAGGTATTCCCAGGAGGTTATACCTAGGTAGAGTGGCGAAGGGCAGAATTTCAGGCCTATTTCGAGAAGAGGTTTGTAGTCGTCCCGTTACGGATCAATGGGTCAACTGGTGATGGCATATTTTTCAATCCGGCGGTTTTCCATGCTGCGGGTGCCAATCAATTGCACAGAAGACATAAAAATAGGGTTGCGAATTTGTTGCAGATTAGTTGTGCGTTTGGGGAGGTGATGGAGAGGGTTGATTCGTGGGTGTGGTGGGGAGGTGTTGGGATTATATCCTTCAACTTTACTCATCTTCGACCTCTTCTGATGATAATGATGATGATGAGGAAGATGATGATGTGGGTTGTCAGTAGAAGTATCCTCCCTCATCCAGGCGATAGCGGATTGATACCCGTTTCCCACGAATTTGAATCGCAGGCCACCTGCGCCGAGTGGACTTGCGGAGAGTGAGCAGGATGTTTTGAGGAGGGGGTTGGAGGAGCGCTGGTCTAGGAGAAAGTTGTGAGTGAGTTGAGGCTGATGACATCTGGAGGGTTGAGTTGGGGGATGATAACTTAGTGTAAATCTCTTAGGGTAGGGTTATGACATGTACGTATGTAGTGACTCTACTCCGTACTCCGTACACTAACGGTAATTATGAATGCAGATTGTAGAAACATGACATGAGATGACAGTCTAAGAATAACTCTCTGTACTGACTCTACCGAGTGTACTCTGCTGAGTCCTGACTGCCTCTCGTATTATGGAGAAAAAGGTTGGGTTAGTAATCCTCCGTGTTTCATGTACAGCCACCGTAACCTTCTCTGATATAGGGCCCAGGCTAGAACGAGGAATGAGCGCCGAACGGCGAACGCGTTAGATTTTTTTCTATGTATGGTATGTAATACGCGTATGACAGTCGGAGAGCATACAGTAATATTGTGTCACAGTAGATTTTTACTACGTAGTAGATCCATAGTATGACCGGACATACATACCATACTGGCTGGAAGTACAGTAGGATTCGTCATACTTCGCCATACCTGATGGAGCAGGATGATCGGTCCATCCATTGCAGTGACACAGACACAGACATTGCTCTTTCTTACTGTTATTAATGCTATGAGTATGGAGATATGCGTACCTGATATGCCCCGATTTCATTGGATTGAGGCTCGTCTGCCCTGAAACATGGCATGGCCAATAATAAACAGTAATTGCGCCAGTCAGCCAATGGAAATACGAACAAAACGCCATCCCGCAGTGGCCATTGTTCTGGGTCACGCCTTACCGAGTAATTTACCGTACCTGCCATACTCCGTACGGGGCATACATCACGTTTTATTAGTTAAGGACGATGACTGACCTCGTTGTCAATATTCTTTTTTCTAGGTATCTTCATCTTCATCTTCATTTCATCTTTCCTATTATTCATTCTTTCTTTCATCGTTGTGTATCTTGTTATCGAGGGACCGTGTTGCATACATTAGTTCTACACCAACTCATTACCCCATTGATCATCCCCACGTCCACCATCGCCCACCATTCATTTGTGCTCGATCGGTGACGCCTCGTCATTCTCTCCACTTGTCTCTCTTTTTGTCGGTTCGTTCGCGAACAGATCTCAGATCTCAGCTTAGTCGACACATTTATACCGAGGGACGACTGTGTCGCTCTCGTTCTAATTCATCAAATCACCCCACTGTCTTTTGAATATCCTCACTCGTTATCTTTTTTCTCTCTTTCTGCAAAAAACCAGTCAATGTCGCGCCCTGGCATCGGCGAAAAACGCTTTTCAGCAAACAAATTCCACCCCCTCCCGGATAACGACACCATGGCCAACCCCAACGACGCGACCATCGACATCCCCCTAACCACCGTCCCCAGTCGCGGCACCGGTGCCCGCAAGACGAATACCAACACCCTCGCCTCGCCCACCAGCTATCCCAACGGGTCGTCGTCGAACGATGAAAAACGACCGGGCCCCGGTCGACGGAAAAAGACTGGCACGGGGGACTCAATGACAAACGAGGACGCTGATGGAGCCCTCAACACAATGGGGAGGATCTATTTTGCTATTTTGAATTTCTCGGTCATCACTCGCTATTTCATCTATGTCTCGCCATTGGCGTTTTTGATCGCTATCCCTATTATTATCGGTTCCACGGCGGCGCCGCATGCGGCCATTGGCGGTGTCAGGATTGTTTGGTTTTTCACCTGGATTGAAGTCGTCTGGATCAGTTTGTGGGTTGCCAAAATTCTGGCACATTTCTTGCCATTCTTGTTTCAGTTTTTTGCTGGCTTTGTCAGTCCCGGAACGAAAAAGTATGCTCTTATTCTAAAGGCATTGGAAATTCCCCTGTCACTGGTGGGCTGGGCTCTTGTCTCTTTGGCTACGTTTATTCCTATCATGACCCAGAACCCGTCGCAGCGGGCCCATAACGACACCGGTGAAAAGAGTTGGGAGGCAACCGTCAAGCAGATTCTGTTTGCTTTGCTCATTTGTACTTTGATTTTTCTGGCTGAAAAGACTCTTATTCAGTTGATTTCTGTGAGCTACCACCGCAAGCAGTACGAAATGCGTATCAAAGAGTCCAAGCACAATGTCGATTTACTGGGCCACCTCTACGATGCATCTCGCGCCATGTTCCCGGAATACTGCAAGGAGTTTGCTGAAGAAGACGAAATCATCTCCGCGACTATCCTTGCCGACAAGAAGAAAGGCCACAAGCGTGGAGATTCCGTCGCTCCGTTACGCTTGATTCGCAATGTTGGACGTGGTGTCGGCCGTGTCGGTGACAAGGTCACTGCTGCGTTTGGTAATGTCGCTCACGAGATTACTGGCAAGAACATTTTTGATACCGGATCTGCTCATTCGATTGTCACTCAAGCATTGGACAAGCGTCATGCATCGGAAGCTCTGGCTAAGCGTATCTGGATGTCGTTTGTGGTTGAAGGACGGGATGCATTGTATGAGGAAGATATTGTCGAAGTCATGGGCGCACAACGCGAGGACGAGGCCAGAGAATGTTTCCATATTTTGGACCGCGACGGAAATGGCGACGTCAGCATGGAAGAAATGATTCTCACTGTTGCTGAATTCGGACGTGTCCGCAAGTCTATTGCTCGAAGCATGCACGATGTCGACCAGGCCATTCACGTTCTTGACAGTTTGCTCTTGACAGTAGCCATGATTATCATGATCCTCGTTTTTGTGTCTTTCGTCACGACTGGTGCAGCCACTGTCATTGCTGCTGGTGCTACATCTCTGCTATCTTTGTCTTTTGTTTTCTCGAGTACTGCCCAGGAAGTTCTGGGATCTTGTATTTTCCTGTTTGTCAAGCATCCGTTTGATGTTGGTGACCGCGTGGAAATCAACAGCCAGGAATTGTTTGTCGAGGAGATTTCTCTGCTGTATACTGCTTTCCGTACCGTGGCCGAACAACGAGTTACCCAAGTCGCCAACAGCGTGCTCAACACTTCATGGATTGACAACGTCACTCGCTCCAAGGCGATGCGCGAACGTATTTCTCTGTTTGTCGACTTTGGCACTACGTTTGCCGACATCCAGCTGCTCAAAATGGAAATGGAAAAATTCGTCCGCGACAAAGACAACAACCGCGACTTCCAGCCCGATATCGAAATCGAAGTCATTAGCGTCGGAAATATGGACAAACTCGAGCTTCGTATTGAGATCCGCCACAAATCCAACTGGTCCAACGAAACGGTCCGCGCTGCGCGTCGATCCAAGTTTATGTGTGCCTTGGTCTTGGCTATCAGGAAAGTGCCTATTATCGGTCCCGGTGGTGGTGGTGCTGCATTGGGCGATCCTTCAAACCCATCGTACTCTGTCAGCATTACCGACGACAAGGCCAAGGAATATCGCGAGAAGGCTGCTGAGAAGAAGGAGCAAGCCCGTCTTGTGCCTACGAGTGCTATGAAGGAATTTCAACAAAGTATATCACCGGCAGGAGCCTCGACTGGCGTTGAGACGGTCACCTCTACCAGTGGTCTTCAGCAACGCAGTGGAGGATCAGTCAAGAAAATGAGCGAGGCTGCTTTCGTCGATGCTCTCAACAGCCGTCCCGCTGGCTACGATCTGGCTCGTCCTGAAGAATCTGCGCAGCTGTACCGCATCCCTAGCGCAGCCTCTGGAGTCAGCAACGAGAATCAACTAAGTCCCATCCAGGACGTAAACGATGAACAATCCAAACTCCTCCGCGCTCCATCATCAGGTCGTCGCAAGGCCAGCCCCAACGTTCCAACTCTCCAACAACCATCGCCTCTGCTCATGCCTCCATCCGTGACTGGCGCAATTCCCGCTTCTCAACAAACCCCTACGGATCGCTACGAAATCCCAAGCTACTATTCCGCAGCACCCCAGCCATTAGCATCTCAACCAACACCTACCAGCGCAACTCCATACGACACTCCCTACGAGACCAATAATCCATACGCCGGAAGTTATGGCCACGTTTCTCCCGCGCCTTCAACTGCAGCAAGTCAATACCGACCCGCGCCACCACCACAATACCAATCTCCGCCGTCCGCGGCAGCATCGAGTACCAGTCTCCCTCGCGCGGCGGGTCAGACTCAAGCAGGCAATGCCTTTGCGCAACCACATATACCATCACCGCAAGTCGATGATGATGAAGAACATTAACGAATCAGTTTGCATCTCATCACAGCTTGGTGATTAACGATTTCTCTTCATTTCCTTTGGATTCTGCATATCAAACTGGATTTGATTTATAGACTAAAATTTTGTTTGCACTATCCAGTTTATCTAACTGTCATGTTCTATTTCTTTCTGTTGGTTACATGTTGGAGGCTTACTTGTTATCCGACTTATCCAGTCGATTCATGTATATTACAATTGAATTCACCCATAACTTCTACCCCATATCATACACCCTTCCCCCACGACCACTTCCTTCAAACGCAGAATAGAGAAGAGATTACTTAGTAACCTTCCACGGATACCCCACCTCCTCATCCTTCCTAATCCAAATCTTACTCTTCCTTTTGTTCACTACATGCTCCACAAACACTTCTTTCGTATATGCAGCTTTGAATTTCCGAATCCATCGCGGATCCCATAATTCGCTTGCAACGCCCAAATCTTTGCAGCAGCGTACTAAGGCGTTGGATTTGCAGCCTTCCGTGGCGGTGGGGATGCCGTCGGGGTTGAAGTAGTCTTGTTCGCCGCGGGCGATTGATACCAGCCTTTCCACCCCAGCAACGTTAGCATATCACCTTGAGATGAGGGAGGAGGGTGTTAGGGGCATACCGTCCATGACAAATCAAAGCATACTCCCTCGTAACCGTCTTGGGGGTAACTATACTCTCACTCCTGGGTACAAGACCCCACCCCCCTGGTCCAAACGCTTTGTTCAGTATGCGTCGATACTTTATCTCGGGCAAGTAGACGATCCCGTCAGGTTTGATTTCGACATCTTCGCTGTTCACTTCTTCTAAAAGCACGGAAACGATTTCCGGAGAAAAGGGCGTTGAGCTTATGCCGTGGAAGGAGCGGGTCCAGTCTATTTTTTCGGTGGTGGGATCGTAGCCGTTGGGGGAGAGGTCGAGGGGTTTGTCGGAGAGGCCGGTTTTGGCGATGTTGGGGGTTGTGGGGGTGGATGTGGTTGATGATGTTGTGGTTGTGGAGGTTGAGCTAGAAGGGGATGGAGAGGAGGAGGGGGTGAATTTGGGAGGTGTGTTTGGTGTTGACGGCGAGGGTCGTGGTGTAGGTTTGTTTGCGGTCGTTGAGGTTGAGGAGGTTGATTGAGCTCGTCGCGTGTACTCTGTTGACGGGAATCGTCGTGAAGAGAGGATGGACGGCGTAGGTCGTAGACTCTGTAGACTGAGCGCCTCGAGCGCTGTGAGTGAGCGCCGGAGTGGTATTGAGGACATGGTTGTTGTGTCTACCTTGAAAGTAGAGAGGTGTGCTGTTGACAGAGTAAAGTTGAGACGAGAGGTATCACAGCTAGTGAGGGTCCAGCTATGGCCAATCACAGCGGCAGTCGACCAGACCTCACTTTTGAGCACGAACAACTACATTTACATATCGCATAATTAAAATGTAGAAAGAATAGCGAGTTCAATAGTAATACAATAATAATACAAGTTCAAAGGAGTTATTGAGCATCCTTGGTCTCGGTCCTCTCGTCATTGCCCTGCCGTTTCCAGCACTCGCGGAATGCCTCCATCTGCTCTTGTCAGCTCTCATATACAATCCATCGGGATTTCAAAGAGATGAGAAAGGAGTAAGTATTACGCAAGAGGGATCTGTATATATCTGATGAAGTCAAGGGGGCTCACCTCCTTCTTACAACTCCTCCAATCCCTAGTATCATAGTAGCAGTCGTTCATTTTCGATTGCTCCGCTAATTATTCAGCTTAGCTTTCATCCAAATACATAAAATAAATGAATCAATAAGGGGGGAATGGACGTACCAGAACATCCGGTGCTGAAGATGCGCTTGTCCCTGCGGGCGGAAAGAGCGATCAGATCAGTCTTCTGTCCGCACCTCAACAATTCTTTTCTTGTACTGTCGCGTTCACTCACCAGTCATCGGGTTCATCGTCGTCGTGGTTTGTGCTCTGTTCGGCTGTTTGTTTTTCGTTGTTGGACATTTTATGAATTGAGGAGACTATTGCAGTATCTTCAAGAGGAATAAACTGGTTGATTTGTAACTGAGGAAAAAAGTTGTCTGACTGGGAAACTCGCTCCCGCCGACCAAAATGTCTGCTGGACGAGCCATTAGCTCGGGCAGGCTCAACGTGCTCGTCTACTCTGGTACGCCACCACCAATACAAAGCGAAAAAAGTGATAAATATTGATACACTGGTATAGGCCACGGGAGCACTGTAGAATCAGTCCGACACTGCCTCTACACACTCCGCCGCCTCCTCGCATCCAACTATGCCGTAATCCCCATTACAGCAGACATGCTCATCAAAGAACCCTGGCTCTCCACCTGCGCCATGCTCGTGATGCCTGGAGGCGCTGATTTGGGTTATTGCGCATCTCTAAATGGGGCGGGAAACCGTCGTATAACTCAATTCGTGCAGAATGGTGGTGCATATCTCGGTTTCTGTGCGGGCGGTTATTATGGCAGTGGCAGGTGTGAGTTTGAGGTTGGCGATAAGAAGATGCAGGTTATTGGCGATAGAGAATTGGCGTTTTTTCCGGGGACTTGTAGGGGGTGTGCGTTTGAAGGGTTTGTTTATTCTAGTGAAGCTGGGGCGAGGGCGGCGGAAGTCAAGGTATCCAGAACCGCGTTCGGTGATGAAACATCAACACCGGAGACGTTTCATAGTTATTATAATGGTGGCGGTGTTTTCGTTGATGCAGAGGCTTATGCGGATCAAGGAGTTGAAATACTCGCAAGTTATACGGAAGAACTTGCTGTTGACTCGGGCAAGGGTGCAGCGGCAGTCGTATACCGCAGAATTGGCGAGGGAGCAGCTATCCTTACAGGGCCTCATCCAGAGTATGTCCACCTGTCTAATCGTTAAACTTGACTAACGTAGTAGATTCGCCGCCATCAATCTGGACAAATCCGCCGGTGGCCCCGAATACGCAGAAATGATTGACCAAATAGCAGCCGACGACACCGCCAGAACAGACTTTTTAAAAGCATGCTTGACCAAACTAGGGCTTCAAGTCAGTCAAGAAACTACCACGGTACCGTCTCTCTCTTGCTTGCACATGTCCTCTGTCGAGCCTGAGTATACTCAAGCTATCGTATCTGCACTGGAAGAAATAATGACCAAAGATGAGCGAAAAGAGATCCTCAAAGACGATATCGATACCTTTCGGGTCGAGAGGGCGTACGACAAGACGTACGAGATGGATGATTTGAAGGCTGCGTTGGATGAAGAAGTCGCGGAAGAAAAGGCGACTTCTAGCCGAGGCATTGTTGATTACAATGCGATTGTCAAGCGGTTGCTGATCCATGGAGAGCTGCCTTCGTCGAAGCTCACGCCTTATTTTAATCATCATGCATTTTATGCTAATCTGCGGCACTATCAGTCGCAGTCAAAGGAGGCGGTTGTCGACTTTGGACGGTCTATTATATACGGTGAAGTTGTTACGAGTACTAATTCTATGTTGGAAAAGTATGTATCTCTGTGTTATGAATCTCTCTGCTACGGTAGATATGGCTAACATCTTCAGGAACACACGCCTTCTTCGACGACTGCCCACCGGCTTCACAATGACCGCCACAGTGCAAGTCGCAGGCAGAGGCCGTGGATCTAATGTCTGGGTATCACCAGCGGGAGCTCTCATGTTCTCGACTGTACTTCGACATCCAATGGAAAAGATGCAATCAGCACCAATAGTCTTTGTCCAATACCTTGCCGCCATGGCCGTTGTCAAGGGAATAAAAACCTACGACAAGGGCTACGAGCAGCTACCTATCAAAATGAAATGGCCCAACGACGTTTGTAAGTCCCCTTAACTCGGTTTGTGGATGTATACTGATATCATAAGATGGAATGGACCCCGCCGACCCCGACAAACGGAAATATACCAAAATCTGCGGCATCCTCGTCAACTCCCACTACTCCTCAGAAGAATACGTCGCCGTCGTGGGCATTGGCATAAACGCCGCAAACGCATCACCAACGACATCCCTGAACGCCATCGTCGAAAGATTCGCATCCCGCGCAACCATCAAATCAAGCCCCATCATTTTGGAGAAACTGCTTGCGCGAGTGCTAACGGTATTTGAAGAATTATACATCCGTTTCTTGCGCACCGGGTTCGATAAACAGTTTGAAGATATGTATTATGAAGATTGGCTGCATATGCATCAGATCGTGACGCTGGAAGAAGAAGGCGGTGCCAGGGCTAGGATCAAGGGCATAACGCGTGATTATGGATTGCTTCTAGCGGAGGAATTGGGCTGGGAGGATCGCCCGACGGGGCGTGTGTGGCAGTTGCAGAGTGATAGTAACAGTTTTGATTTTTTCAGGGGGTTGTTGAAGCGGAAGGTCTAATCCTCGCCAGGTACAGGTATGATATAGATTATATAGATTAGGAGATTATTTGTTTATCTTTCGACTTCCACCCCTCAATAACAAACTCAAAAACCCTATCCCCCTGCCCCAGCGGTATAGGATGAATATGCTCATCATACAACGACCTCTCAACATACTTCACTCGTCCGGCATGATCAACCAATAAAATAGTCTGCTTATGCGTCCCATACAGACCAGTAGTGTACCCCGCCAGCCCCATTTTTGCTAACTGGTCTGCCTCAGCCTCGAATTGAGCGCGGTCACCCAGCAGCGGAATAAAAATCGATTCTGAGAGTTGATTCATGTACTGCTCTTTGATGGGTTCGGTGGTTGATAGCCTCGGCATGGTGTCGGTTGATAAGACACTGAACAACCTCTTAATCAAATCATCTTCCCCCTCCTCTGCGAGACTTTGTTGGTGGTCTGGGTAAGCGGCGATATGCGCGTCAATAGCATTCTTCATCAAAATCTCCCCCTTGATTATCTTCGGCCACGTCCTATCCTTGAGGAACGTATTACTTAACCCCACCGTCTCCCCGCGCGTTGAGGCAATCCACGTCGTAGAGTCGATGCTATCAGCCATCCGATTCGATATAATCGCCAACGGCTCACCCACCCGGCCACACACAAGACTGAATCCGCCTGCTTTCCTGGCCATTTGAGAATTAATCATATCCTGCACGAACGCGCGAGTCGTCCTTTGCCTCCCCCCTCCTGCTTTCTTTTCTTCTGTGCTGCCCTCTTCTCGCGCTTCTGGCGAAGGAGTTGGAGGCTCGGTGAGGAAATCATTCACAATAGCGCCACGACTTATATTCCCAATTGGCGCTGCTTCGCGATAATTTGTCAATACGGCTACGCGCCCTTGTTTTGTGATGCCCATCCATGTCCCTTGTTCGGGACGCGCGAGGTCGCGGGATCCTAGGACATGGCTGTTGGGGGACTGCCACCAGTTTGCGGGTGCTGTTGGGCGATGTAAATATTCCTACTCCCGAGTCGTTAGTAAGTGTATGAAAACAAACATTGAAGGTGAAGGGGGGGAAGGGAGGGGTACATCTCGATTATCGATTATGATGAGTTCGTATGCGGGGTGAGCGGTGGAGATGAGGGCGATACACATCTTGCTCCTCTTTTTTGTGTTTCTTTTTTTCTATATATGTGTCAAGTGGAGAGTGCGTAATGGGGTCATAAGTCATGAATCATTGATATTCGACAATTTCTTATTGTTTTTCTCAAGTATATATAGAAAATGTATGTAAACTTCAAGGTGGCATGTTGTCACTCGTATTAGGTACTATCGGCCATCAGTCCACTTTGATAAGATCGCTTATGTAAGCGATGTCTTGGCGTAACTTTATTTGGACCGAGGTTATTGCACTTGCTCTTGACTTACTTGTCTGTACGTCTATTTATCTTGAATATACAAGAACATAAAGGCTGGTGTACGTACTTGTCTTGCGAGAGGCTTAACGGATGCACAAGCCATGACCCAGACTCATTCCGGTTGCCGTACGCAGTGGCCAGCCTCAGCTAAATAAATACATAGGTTGTGAAAATGCCCCTTTCATGACGAACTCCAAGATTAATGCTACCTAGCTCTAGCTAGATAAGAGCTTACACACAGATAGAGCTTATGACCACCCCCTCCCTGTAGGGAGAATGTGCCTTGGTTTATTAGTACGGAGCTCCTGTGGATCAATGTTCAGCAGTATCGAGCCGTGAAGAATGTGCTCAAGTACAATGCGCGGTATACGCAGGAGGCTTTGGGATAGACTAATTTGTTGGGGGTTGCTGCTAAAAGTCGAACTAAGAAGTTGATTCTACATGAAGTTAGGTGCTGTCTAAAGGATTGAATAGAGTGTTCATATATGATTATACAATCAATTCTCTGGCCATTTCACCTACAGTTTCTGCAACAAGATATCGACCAAATAAAGTCATGAAAGTACTTTGCGAGAGTCGTCAAATGGCCGTTGACCACTGCGCCCTTGGCCATTTCCCCGTATCCAAACCAAGATCGAGACCACTAGTTGGCGTTCAAAACCTCAGCTATGTAGGTTTCAAAATCCTTCATAGACCACTCGGCAATATGGCCCACGTCGCGAATCTCCTTATTGTGCTCGACCGTATAGGTAAACCCAAAGTTGATGCGATACATCGGGTCCAGCTTTTCAAACGGTGACTCCATACAGACAGCCAGGGGTGGGCCTTTGAGGGATGGTTCGTCCGGCCGTGTCTGAGGTTCGTCAAGTCTTTCGTCGAAGACCAGTGCATGTTTATCGAGGTCAAGCCCTGGCTTTGCTAATCCTTGTCCGCCATAGGTAAACATTCCTCTGAAATCACATCGGTCAGTCTTTTCCTCACAGACACATAGATAAATAAATGGAGACTTACACGCAAGTAGAACTATTCTCTGCCTGACTAGTCTTGATAACAACCATTCGACGCCAATAAGAAATCATTGGCCGGCCATTAATGACACTGATATCTTCACTGTTGCTACTCGCCTTCGTACGGAGGTCTTGAATAGGTTCAGACCAGCGCACGACAAAAATCTGATATTGCTTTTTTGTGAGATACTTCACGTTTAAAAACTCTTCCCAGAATTACTTACTCTGCCAGGTGTGAAATATTCTCTTCCCTTTCTGACATATGCTGCATCTATTGACATTGGGTTAGACAAATAATCAATATAACTTGACTGTAGATTACTTACTGCCATACGAGCCACCCCGATCAAGTCGTCTTAGAAAATGTGGAGTAGGACTCTGACGAGTTTCCCTTGGTAACGGTTTATACTGATCGTCTGAGGTCGTACGCCTTGGTACCCAGGGAGATCCCTTCGATTGAGATCTATTGTTTTGGACCGACGAATGACCGAGGATTGTAGAGATTTGCTTATATGGAACATGGATTTCTGGTTTATACAGCTGCACATTCTTGCCAAAACGTCTGAATAAATCATCACGAATCTGGTAGGCTGGGATAATATATGCATATCCAGAATCTGGATTTCCAGCCACAACGTGTCCGTAAAAATCACCTGTCTGGGCGTCGAAAACGCAGGTACCACAGTCCCCTTCCTCAATTTTGCCATTAAACCTGACTGCCCATAGTTCTTGAGATGGCATCTGTGCTTCTTGGTCCGGCGCTCTTGAGAAAGAAGGGGTCCCCAGCAGACGGCCGCTCAGATAACCCGACGACCCGGTAATGGCAACTATCTTGGCATCTTTCGGCCGCGAGTCTGAGACTCGTGTAGGAATAAGCTCTCGATATTGGATTCCATTTCTCCAAAGAAGCTGGCTAGGCGTACTAATATGCGAGCCTTCAATTTTGATCAGAGCGAAATCAAGACCCGGGTGAGATCCTTCTACTGAGGATGCCAGTAAAGTACCCGATTTCAAAGGTCTTTCACGGGTACTGGCATGCGCAAACAAGTTGAAGTCTTGTCTTGTACGACTCTTGGATCTCGAACGTGATTTACTGCGAGCCCTCTCAATCAAACCCCCAGCAGCGACACCCGTAAAACTGGCAGCTGCCATGCGTTTGTTTCGTCTCTTCAATCTACTGGCATCATCCCCACCGCGAGATTGTGATCTTCCACGATGACGCGAACGACTTCGTCTGTCATTTTGTGAGTTGTTTCGAGTTAAAGCGACACCTGCGAGAGCAGAAGCACCAAGGCCAACACCCGTGAGACTTCTAGCCCTATAATGAGGTGGAGGACGGTTGCGGCTGCTGGAACGATGACGGCGATGATGGTGGGTTGAACCTTCAAGAGTTTGTTGAAAAGAGTAATGTGTCTTGGAGGTTGCTTCTACCGTAGCAGTAGGATCAGTTGTAACCCTAAAAACAGGGAATACATCAGCTTCGCCGCGGTTGATATCGATCGATTACTCACCTTTCGGATTCAGGTTCTCCTGTATTAAGTTCAGACTCTTGCGAGAAACTCGACCTTGATGTCGACTCTTCTGATTCCCCCAGACCCCAATCCGAATGCTCGGACAACGGGGAGCGACTGCCTTGCCTAATTGTCTGCAGGAACTCCTCGTCATCAGAATCGCTCTCGCCATCAATATCGTATTCGAAAGGAGGGCAAGGATCGGACGGCGGCCGTCGCGATTCAAAACCGTGAGCTGCAGTCAAAAAACATATCTCATCTCCCAATTTGACAATCACTCCAGCTGTTGCTTTCCTTGATGTCGAGTTTGCCCCCCCAAAGCCATTGAAGAATACATGTGAGCCCAGTATACCGTCCATCGGCCGGTAAAAAACGGACGTCTCGCTTTTTTCCGGTTTGATCACCAAATCGTCTGTATGATCTTCATGGACGGGCTGCTGCGCGAGTAGCCTAGAGTCTGAAGGATACGGGGATGCTACTGTGTGTGCCCCTGGAAATCCCGAGGACCGCATTGCCGATGGATTTCTACGGTGACCATAGACGGAGTGATCAAAGTTTGGGAATAATGAATCTTCCATATCCATAGCCCAACTTCCGGCACTCATCAAATCCTCCAAATCATCCATATTCCTAAGCAAAGCAAGCTGCACGAGTTGCCCAAAGTCCGGAGGATGCGAACAATCTGCCGTGTCCACACCTGGGTATCTTTGCAATATTCCACTTTCTTTGATCGTCTTTCTGGCTGTTTTTCGGGAAGTGTTATCTTCACAAATGAACATCAAGACCGGTCTGGCCGTGGATTTGGCCTGACCGATCATATATAGACTCCAATGCAGTTCTCTGGTCGGTGGCTCGCAGTTACGATCCAAGTATGTCTTGACTTCCGCGGCCAGTCGAATGAACAGGTCTCGAGCAGGGCCTTGAGCGTGCCAGCACTGGCTTCTGCCCATGGTGCGACAAAAGTCTCCGATGGACGCCTCGGGATTTTCCCAAGAAGGCTTATTCTTAGAAGAGATATTCAAAGGTTTCAGTCCTACAAATAGACGAGGGATGTCGGACATCGTGAGCGTCGGCTTTACCGTTGAATCATTGGAAAGGCTGCCTGCGCTGGGGCGACGCAGCAATGAAGCATTCATTGTATTGCATGAGAGATATATGAAGAATCAATTATTGGCAACAGCAGGAAGAGAATTTTTCAAAGTAATGGTAAGTGATTGAGACTAAGAGACTGCTATCAGGTCAATGAGGCACAGCCTGGTCGGGTTCCTAATCAGAGTCAGCCTTGCTATGAGCCCCACGAATCGCTGGTCTTTGGCAGCAGGGAGTCATTTAGGACGCTGCCGACGATCGACATAAAAGCAAAGGACTTCCCGGGCTGGTCAACTGGCAAGCACAGAAAAAATGACTGTACAGGACCCTCTAAATATTCCACTCCAGACGGAGTTGACTGGTGCTGTGGCAAGGTGCCAGCTCATCAACGATCTCTGCGGCATATCCATTGATCCGCAGACTTTGATCACCTATAATTTTGACTTGGATGCGTACTTTGTTTACTATTCCGAACAATGTCGCTCGGCACTCATCGACCGAGGACGGCACGTTGCTGCCAGAACCCATCGCGATATCACCGACATTGCATCGTACATCCGGAATGGACAACAACGCGAAGATATTAAGCAAATAATAACATCAAAATTACTGACTTGCAACTCCCCGGATGACGATCGGATCGCTGAAAACACCATAGATCTCGCCGCCAGTCTCTTACTGATGATGCAATTCCGAGATCTGCCGTTTGGTATATCGCGATGGAGGCCACTCAAATGGACGCATGGCTCTCTTCACGATTTTTTGAAGAGCCAGTGGGGAAGTAAACCGATGTTAAAAGAGATGGTCAAGCTTGAATCTATATTTAATGCGCCGAATCTGATACGTATTGCGGGCATCAGAATCGAATGGACGGATAATCTCAACGACCATTTGAGGATGATAGGTGATGACACTGCAGTGATGATTTTCCATCATGCATCTTTTCTAGAAATGCAATCGCAGTAAGGCTAAACCACCATCGGGGACAGAAGGTATCCCTCGCTAAGTGATTGCACTTCACAGTGATCTATTCCCCGCAGGATTCATAGAAGAGACCCTCAAGACGCTGGCCCTCCTCTTCCCCCAGAACGGCCGAGAGACCCAAACATGGTTCGACAAGATCCGAAGCGACTCTCACACCCCAACTTTGGACCCCAAAGCAGTCCGATGTGGGCGGCTGAAAAGCGATGACCGACACCTAGAGCATTTCACCTTCTGGCGAGATCGACTGGTGATTCTGAAACAGGTCTTTGATGAAGCGGAACCCAATACGATCCCACGACTGTGGTACGACCGGCGAAAGGGCGTGCAATGGTATACATTTTGGGTAGCCGTGTTCGTTCTCGTCCTAACTGTGTTTTTTGGGTTTGTTCAGTCGGTTGAAGGAGCTTTGCAGGTCTACAAGGCCTACCATCCCAGCTGACTGTATTCATATACCAGCTTAAACTGTATCGAACCAGACTGGCAACAATGTCAGCCCTTTCTATCTCTTAAATAAATGAGGGAATTGGGAGTACCTGACAGATCTCTGATGTGCCTTGGATATCAAAACCCTAACCCTAATCGTAGTACCCGCTCTTGACGTCATCCTCTGGTTTTAGGTCATAAATGTCTGAATGCGGAGGACAATGTGGCGGTATACGGCAAAAGCGAGGTTGCAATGATTAAGGTATGAGGAATCGGTATAAGTAGTATTGGATAGAAAGTAGAGGACTCCCTGGCAGTTCAAAAGTGTCGCCGACACCCCTCTCGCAATTAGGATGTATTCAGGACGGATGCATGCACCTCGAGAACAAGCATTTATCGCAACCCAAATTGAGAATTATACCCTGAACCATCCGGGCGGTGTACAGGTATCAGATGAAAATGGGAGTATCAGACGAAAGTAATCATACAACACAGAGATGGGATGAATATATGGATTATTATACAGCTAATCACGTGACTAGTCGCGTGCAGAGGCCCACTTGATAGAAAGTCACCTGCCGATAAGCCTTACAGCCTTCTTATCACTCCACTCTCTCCGCCTTTTGTCTCTCTTCTTTCTTCCTCCTACACCTCTCGACTGCAAGTAGAGTGATACATCTACTTGATTATATTCTCAATATACATGGACTGAGCTATTATCTACAACATCCACCCGCAATGTTTGGAATATTTGCGGATCTTCTCTCGTACGTCCCTCGGTTCCCGAGTCAGCTGCTATCCCAGCTGAAACAGGCACCAACGTCATTGATCATGACAGCTATCTTTTCTACGTATTCAATCTAACACGTCGTCTTTTCTACAGCTCGATTATTACAATCCTCTTCCCGGCTTTTGCTTCGTACAAAGCGATTCGATCCGGGAATCCCGCTCAGCTCACACCATGGTTGATGTACTGGGTTGTTCTGTCGGGGATATTGCTGGCTGAGTCATGGACGGTGTTTATCATCGGATGGTACGTCATTCATTTCTTGCTTGAGTATAATATATTGATAGATAGTACTAGGTTCCCCTTCTACAGCTGGATCCGTCTCTTCTTCCTCTCGTATCTTGTCCTCCCGCAGACCCAAGGCGCCCGCATCCTCTTCCAAGAATATGTCGACCCATTCTTCGAGCAACATGAGCGCGAAATAGAGGAACTCATCGGAAGCACCCACGAGCGCGCCAAAGCCCTTGGTCTTCAATATTTTTACCAGCTCATCGACATTATCCGCGAAAAGGTTCTGGGTATGCCCTCTCAGCAACAGCAGCAACAAATGGTGCCTCCACCATCTGCCGGTGCTGCCGGGTACGCACAAGCACTCCTTTCACGATTCAATCTCCCATCAGCCAATGCCGTACCGAGTGCCGCTGCTGCTGCCGGAGCAGATTGGTTCTCAATGGTGACCTCCGCCCTCGGCGCAGTGACATCTTCCTCAACCGTCCAACCCCAATCTCGCGAAGCGCAAATTGAACAACTCTCAGCAAGCGGCGCATTCGATACAGAGCAATATAGACATCTTTCCCGCTCCGAAAAAGCGCGGTTGTATTCCTCGCAGCGTGAAAGGTTGGAAGTTCTCGCGGCTGCTTTACACAAAGAAGAGACTAAACTACATAATACGACTCCTGGTAGTAGTGATGACGACGACGATCTTGCTTATGGGCAGGGTCCGGCTGGACTGCGCAAGAATGCAAGTGAGCATTCATTCGATCAGATTGATGCTGATGAATTGAGCGCGTCGCGATTCACTGCTGGCAATGAAGGAGGAAGCGGTGGCGGAGGTTGGACGAGTGGCTGGTTCGGTGGTAGCAGTACGACTACTACACAGAAAAGGCCATCTTCAGGCACGAAAAGGAATGTATCCGATTCGGTAGATTTTGCGGCCAGGGCGGTTGATGAGATTGGTCGTGCGTCGGGATTTACTAGATGATTTGTTTGAATAGATTTGAAATCTGGAGTTCTTATTGCTTTTTCTCTTTCCATGGCCATATGCATGAAAATCAGTTGGCGGAGTATATCTAGGTATATGTGTTGCTCGTAAAGTACGCACCTGGATAGGTAAGTATGCTAACTTCCCCTATACCTTCGAAACAGCATGAGAACGTCAAACACCAACAAACGCGTCTCGCGAACCGAGAGAATCTGCTCTACTCCCAAGACACCTCTTCTTGTCTTGCAAGCCCTTGGCCGGTGTTATCAGCGCGGAGGATGCAGTGAACTTGCCGTGGTATTCACCCGTCTTAGATCATTAAGGTCAACTGGTGAATTGCCCTGTTATCAAGTCATGGGCGGATATTTAGAGTAGATTTTCGAAACGATCGTCAACCTTGGCATCGTTGAGAGAATGCATTTGTGAGGATCTGAAAGCCTTTAACCCCTCCCGAGGTCATCTCTTTATGTATTTACATACGCTCATCCTAATGATTCGATTGAATATACGTAGTAGAAACGAGATATATACCATGATCTACGCTCTATTTCCCCCATTTTATGCTCTCCGGTCATAACAATCACTAATATTGAAAGTACTGAGTACTTTGTATATACCTAGGTGATTGTGACCCCTCTGGCAGCATTAGGATGCCTTGCCCTCGCAACCCTAACTCTCGGAGTCCTAAACCCTCAATACTACGCAGACTTATCCTGGCAACAGCTTTAACTATGAGTAATTCCCATTTCGACTGACATGAAAGGTACTTTTAGCTTATTATAAACAATGATCATTGACTAATAGCACTTCAGCCTGATGTCTTCCTACAACATTTGACCTACAACTAGGAGTAATCAATCTCATACTTTGGGCCCATTTCGAATCGCCATTCCCTTCTCACTTTGCCAAAAGCTTCCTGACGGATATTGGTAGATCTCAAGCGCTTCCGGTTTATATTCGACGCTGTACCCTGCCTCCCATGGCGTGACAAAATATCCATTGCTTGTTTGAACTGGATACTTGAGCACTTCGCTAAACGAATTGATATGCTCTAGAAGACTCTTTTCACCAGCAACACAGATGTAATGAATGAGGGCGAGGTGCTGGGTATATTCATTCAACCCGATTCCTCCGCTGTGTGGAACAATGGGTATGTTGAACCTGTATAAATGGTGAGAACTCGAATTGCAGGGATATCCATGGATAATTTCAAGAGATAACTTACTTCTTGCTCATTAAGAGGACTGCCATCACTTCATTTACTCCACCCAGACGACAAGCATCGATTTGACAATAATCAATAGCGCCGGCTTGCAACAGCTGCTTGAACATTATCCTGTTTTGGCAATGTTCGCCTGTAGCTACACCAATCCCAAATGGCTTTAACGCTTGTCTGATGGTAGCATGGCCGAGAACATCATCTGGAGAAGTAGGCTCCTCAATGAAACTAGTTTGTTCACAGAACATCAGTTGGTTTTGCTTCATCTAAAAAAGCCCAAGGGAGTGAAAGAGAGTGAGAACAAACGTAGGCTTGTATTCTGCCAATTGCTTCATAGCGTCAATGGCTTCTTGTACACCCCATACTTGGTTTGCATCGACCATGAGCATGCGCTCATATCCAATCACATCACGGGCAATTTTAAGCCTTCGCTTGTCGTCTTCGATATTACCGCCAACTTTGAGCTTGAATTTATCCATGCCAGTTGCAAGATTCTCCCGAGTCAGTTCAATCATCCTATCATCCGAAAAGCCTAACCACCCTGCCTGGGTGGTGTATGCTGGGACAGCCTGATTCATCTCCGCAATTCGAATCCTTTCTTCCTTGGTCGGCTCCTGTTCTTTCAGCAACCCGACTGCTTCCTCGGGCGTAATTGCGTCAAGAATGTATCGAAAATCAATGCAAGCCACGAACTCTTCAGGTGTCATGTCGGATACAAGCTTCCACACTGGCTTGTCGAGGTACCGGCCCCAAAGATCCCAAAGAGCATTCACGCATGCACTCAAGCCAAGATGCATCACCCCCTTTTCGGGGCCGACCCAACGAAGCTGAGAGTCAGAGACGAGGTAACGCCACGTCTTTCCCATGTTCGCGGTCAGCTCTCCGAGCGTCTTGCCAACGAGTCGTTCGGCTACCATGCGAGCGGCTGCCGTGCAGAGATCATTTCCACGTCCGATTGTGAATGAGATCCCATGACCAATCAAGTCTGTAGTGTTGGTCTTCAGGCGAATATATGCTGCGCTGTAGTCTCCTGCTGGGTTCATGGCATCGGAGCCAGAAGCATCCAGACTTGTTGGAAAACGTAGATCTGAGTTTCCATTCCCAATATCAGCTGGGAGAAAGCTTGACCTAGGCCGGGATTTGGGCTTACCATAAGTCTCAAAGCCTACAATCTCGATTTCGTGAATAGGTCGCTTCATGGCTGAGGCCATTTTGGGGTTTCGGGGGATAATTCGTTTTGCCTAAAGTTCTTGAGAAGGGATTCAAGTGCTGCGATGTTGCGACCATGCAGCAATATTTATAACTTGTCCCTTATTTCAAAGCAGACACCCCTCATTGCATACCTAGGTAGACGGATATACAATTAGGTAGGCCGTTTCGGGTCTTCGGCTTAAAATGCGATTTCGTTCGTCAGAGCTGGTTTGTACCTGGATGTCAACTGGTATGATCGTTTGGAGGTGCGCCAATAGAAGTCTCAAGCTCGGCATTTCGGTATTATCTTTATGTACCCTTGGTAAATCTACCTCGTTCAAATGATTCGGGTGGATTTCTCATTGGATATGACATGTGCTGATTGCAAGAACTATTCTAGTCTGCTAAGTTCTGTCTAAGATAGTAAGGAGACTTTCAACCACTCGAGGGGCTTGGTGTTAATTTCACCTTGGAGATAAAACATTGAGCAAAGAGTGTACACTTATGGACAAAAGATTCATTTGAATAATCCTCACTATTATGCGGATGGAAAGAAACTTTGGAATATTCCATCTTGGTTAAGCCACTCTGTCAATGCCTGAATATCAACTCCCCGTAGATTTAGTCCTCCATCATCCACATGGTCAGAATTGAATGCGCCAGTAGATTCCAAATTCAAGGCTGGTTGGAAAACAGGTATAACTGAATTTCCATTACCTTCAAAAATTGGCACTGGCGATCTGGCACTGACAAAATAGTCCACGGGGCTTCCAGGACGATTGAATACATCCTCAAGAGCTAAATCACAACCTTTTGTCTTAAATTGACCCTGAGGATTGCTATCAGAGAATACAGTTGCACTGGACAGCCTCTCATGAAGATTTTCCGAGACATTTGCGTCTTGTGGATGTGGTATTGCACTAATATGTGAAGCAGCCAGCTTAAAAAGGTCGTGATAGAAGCTCGCATGCCAGTATATCTCTCCAAGCTGCTTAAGAAAAGTCATACATGTCTGATAATGTGCCATAGAGGTTCCGTAATCTTCACTACTTTGAGCATACCGCATCCCCATCAAATTAATTATGAGTGGTGGAAGGACGGTTGTGACACTGCCACCAAGTAAGTAAAACGTTATGGATCAGTTAGTATAGAGAGATTTTACCATTGAGTAGGACATATTTGTACAAGATCCTCTGAAATAAGGGTTTTCAGGAGATTAACAGAGTTGACAGCTACCGATTGAACCCTTTTAAATCCTAAACGCTGGCTCCCGGGTCGATTGCCTTCCTGCTTATTCTCAAAATTCCGCAGAGAAATAATAACCACGCTGTTCGTTGATATGTTAGCCCTTGACTTCGAAATCACACATGTAAGACTTGTGACTGGGATGACAAACTTGTAGATGAGGTGAGTAAGTGTCCGATAAAGAGTCGTGTTAGTCCCCTCGCCTGCCTTTCCATTCAACTGAGCCTCGACGGGCAAGTTCAAGAGCCATTGTTGCAGTGTAGATTCACAAATTCGAACCTGTTCTTCCAAAGAGCCGACTGGAACCAAAGGTAGAGACAGAACTCCTTCCATATACTGGCAAAGCTTGACAAACTGAATAAAAATAGTCTTGACAACCCGGTCTTCCTTACTGTCCCCATCCTCCTCCAAATCTGCTGCGGTTAGCGGTCTAACGCTACACTCGAGACTGTTGATGTGCATTGGTCGACCGGTGCCTAGTGAAATAAGTCTATCGCGGACTAGACAAGCCCACCATACTCGCGCCCATAGTTTGCGTTGGGGTACATCCCCAGGGTCTCGGTGCAGTCCAGTCCCCTGCGCCAGTCCTATAGCTTGGTGAACCCAGAACCAGGTATGCCTTTGTTCTACCATAGACGGATAATGGTGACTTAACAGGAGAAGGGCTTGGATGGTAGGGACATCATTGGGCTCAAAATCAAGTTTGTGAAGATACTGTTGGAATCAATGACTTTATCTTCAAGTAGTGAGGATCGGAATTCCTTGCTTACTAGGACTCTTGTGTATAAAGTGGCTCTTGCTTGCTTCTTTGAAGAGAACCCCATGTCACGAATGGTCTCGTTCGGAATATGCTATCAGTGTTAATACCTATGTAGCATTCTTCTTAGATCAAATAGGACAAAATCTTACCAAACTTGCGGTAAATATAATAGCCTGGAGTAGCAACAGACTAATTCCTCGTCCCTGAAGGAGGGTTTCTTGGTCGCTTGACTGATATTGATCCAGAAAGACCGGCTTGTCTAACACGGGAAAAAAGGGATGGAATATCTGGAAGTAGACTGAAACACATTCATCCAGAATTTCTCTTGAGGGTAACAGAAGCGCCCCCCTGCTCCTAAGAAACTCGATATCATCCGCAGCCATAGTCGATTTTACTGGGTTTGCAGACGTAGACCCATCATAACCCGGAACTGGGAGCAGGACTCCATTTTCCTTGTCCCTTGCCTGCAGCCATGGATGCCTACTCGATTGAAACCCTTGGAAAAACGGATAGTGAGGGACTTGGTGAAGCATGATGTGCTCAGGAATTGATCGTGGCGGCATTCGATTATTATTATCCGCGCTGAGTTTTAGCAGATCTCCCTTTTTGCGCCTCTTTTTTCGGCTCGTAATAGAACATTCAAAATCATTCGATTTACATTTGGTACATGGGATTCCGACTTGGAGAGCATCGCAACGGACTTTCCGAGCGCGACAACTCAGGCAGGCCGTTGAGGTCCTTGGTCGCTTTGGCTCAGCAGGCTCATATTGAGGTTGACTGTGGGACGAACGTGACGAATCTGACGTGATTCGCGACATTTTCACGATCTAAACACGTTATCGACAATATTATAAAGCAGCAGGGAGTGGAAAGAGGAGAAATGGAACCTCAATCGCTGAGAAAGCCGGCGGGGAACGAAGCCATGCTCTACCCTAACGTAAGCCTATGCTCTAACATCGGAGTGCTAGCCAATCCATGTTACTAGATACTTTATGCAAAGTGCAAAGTATGCTTCGAGAAGAGTCATGGCTTGAATCCGGGGTAGTGTGGGGTGGAGTGTGCAACCAGTAAGAACCATTTCATCGGCTCTTCGGCTTTATCTCAACTCCCCAGACAGCGCGTCAGTCTCCGCAATCAATCAAAAGACTGATATCAGAAATCCAGCAGCAGATCAGGGAGAACTTTCGAAGATTCTAACTAGTGGAATTCCGGCGGAAATCGTTATGCCGTACCTAGAAATGAGAAAAGACCAGGCGTTCTCGGAGTGTTTCGCGCAGTCATAGGGCTATAAAAGTCGATGAGAATGTCTAGCTTGACGATAAATTTCATGTCGATATATCGGTTTCCCTCTTATCAACACTCAGTCAGGAAATCAACACAGCCAAACCCGTCGTCTGCAACATGGAACTAGAGATAACGAAAAATCGAGATGGAGTCACCCACGAGGAGCAGGAGAATGCCGAGTCAGAATCCAAACCCGTGTTCCATCCGATGATCAATCAATACGATGTAGAAATGTATCATCAAGCTCTACAGCTATATCCGAATGAGTAAGCTATTGACAAGGAATAAGAAAAAAGGCTCCTGCGCAAGCTGGACGCTAGGATTCTGCCTGTACTAGGCATGTGCGATTTTTTCTACGTAAGTTGGTATGCTCAATAGAACAACAAGAATAGGAATATCAACTAAGTCCTTCTCTACTCCAGTACGCGGATAAGACAACGCTTTCATATGCGGCAATATTCGGTATCAAAAAAGACCTTGCTCTTCACGGCATGGAGTATTCGTGGCTGTCCAGTGTCTTTTATTTTGGCTGGTTAATTTGGTCTATACCCTCCAACCTAATTATGCAGCGCTGTCGCCCAGGCTGGTATCTCTCCTTCAATATTTTCCTGTGGGGGGCGCTTCTTATGTGCCAGGCCACGGCGCACAACTCACAGTCTTGCGGATTCTATCTGGTGCATTTGAGGCCATTGCCGACCCAGCCTTTATGCTGTTCAATTCAATGTTCTACACTCGCGAAGAGCAGCCATCTCGGATATCGGCGTGGTATGCCTGGAATGGAATCGGAGTAGCTGGTGGCGGTCTTATTGGTAAGTGTTGTTCTTTGGAGGGTCATCCCTTTCGGTTCGAAATCACTAAAAATTTGTGTGTAGGATATGGAATAGGTCAGATTAACTGAGCCCTCGCGTCGCGGCGTTACGAGTTTTTAATAGTTGGTGCCAATGTGCTCCTTTTGGGCTACGCTACTATTCCTCCTACTCCCCAACAGCCCAACCACGTTCTGGGGCTTCAGCCGAAAGGAGAGGTTGCTCTTGATTGCCCGTGTTCGGCGCAACCAAACTGGCATCGAGACAACACCAAGAACTGTAAACTGGGACCAGGTCAAAGAGGCCTATCTCGACTATAAGACCTGGATATTTACATTCCTAGGATTTGTCTCAGCAGTTCCTAATAGCGGTATCTCGAATTTCTCGACTTTAGTGACACAGGGCTTGGGATTTGATACCTTGCATACGGCATTACTAGGCATACCCAGGTAGTCCTTGTTGCCGTATGGATTGGCTTTGGTGTTCTCGCAAATGCCTACATGCCACCCAATAGTCGTACATTGGTATGCGCTATGCTGCCCACTATTGCTGGTGCACTCGGGTTCTTACTGGCGCCAGCAGATGCGTACGTTGGTAGATTGATCTGCTTGTAAGATGACTCCTTTATTCTTGTTCCTAAGAGCGCCCCCTTTCCCCCAAGTTCATGCATAGACTGACATGTCTAGCTATCTCACTGGCTCCTACCAAGCATCATTTGTCATATCTCTTTCCTTGATTACAAGCAATACCGCCGGCCACTCCAAGAAAATGATTATATCCGGAATGATATGGTTCGGCTCATGCATTGGCAGTATTGCCAGTCCCTTTTTCTACATAGCCGACCAAGCACCTTCCTACCTAAGTATCATCTGGGGATCGGATCCTTGCTGGTAGCCAACGTGCTCGAGTTTATTACCTTTTTCGTCCTCCGATATGCATTCAAGAGGGAGAATCGAATGAAAGAGCGCAATCGAGTCGCATCATTACGAGAAGCTGGAGTTGGCATTGACAATGCGGATGCAACAACAGCATTCCATGACATGACGGACAAGGAAAATCCGAATTTTGTTTATGTTCTTTAGGTGATGCATGATCGCTGTCATGCCTTGTTGAAGGGATAATGTTGCTATGTGGAAGTAATATCGATCCTAGTCATATACTAACAAGCAGCCGCTCCGTCCTAGGGCAAGTCGTGGCATAGCCCTAAGTCCATGACGGAGGAACTAGCATTACTTGAGATACAGTCAATACTTGTCAGTAGTGAGAAAATCATTGTCCTAACTCTTATCTGCCAGCCAGTAATTATTCCAAACTGTTATTCTTCCCTTGGACTTCTGACGAACGTGCTACTGCCTCTCTCTTCGCGTCCTTCCGATATCTTTCACGTCGGGAAAGTGTCCGAGGTTTGTAGGTTTGTAGGTCGAATGTCCATCAATGTACGCAAACTTTGATAGATGAGTGAGTGACTGCTGATCGGAAAGTGGATTTATGTTCTCTATCCAGCTGCTAATCCTCTACGCAAGATCTCCAATCCCACTTTCCGAGAGAGAATTCGCCCCAAGCTACGTACTTTGTCATTGAAGATGAAGAAGAACCAAGGCATTTTGAGTGATTAAAAGCACTCCTCCAAGAAGAACGAAACCCAGCAAATGCTAGCGAGTTTATTACTGAGGGTGGTAGTGTATATACATCTTACTTCAAGAGGGTATACATGTAAACATGTCCAATTGATGGGAATAAATAAATCTACAACCTCCAGGGCTTGAAGTGGACACACCCTACGCCTAAAAAACAAGACAAATGTCCTATGAAAAGAGCACGTAACATTGAATGTATTCGGGTATAACAAACTAGTTAACTGAGTACACACACAGAGTTATACCAGATAGAAGAAACGGACCTAGGTAGTCAGACAACAAATGCATACATATCAACTCGAGACAAAATGACAGAAATATTTATTAATCAATCAATCCATCGATACTAAGACCGGTCCCCCTTTCCAGTCTCAATATCAACTCCGATTGAATAGAAAGATGGATATATCGAATCCCGTAAACGAATAGATGCAACGAAAACAACGATGCGATGCAGAGACAAAATGAAACCGACAAACTTGAGATGGAAAATGATAATTGAAAATGGAAATGAAATAATCTACATAATGACAATCCTCAATGCCATCCTAGTTGAATGCGATATGCTATCACGAGCATCCCCCTTTCCTCCTCTGCACCCTGCCTCTCTCTGCTGACACTCGTCTCGAAGTATCGAGTCCTTGCCTCCCTTGACTTCACCCTTATCAATCCCTCATCCAGACAACCCCCTAGAAAGAGAGGAAAAAGTAAATCAGAATAAAACAATCTCAAATTCCGAAAAAGAGAAAAGTAAAAAACAGGGTATGGTATGTATAATATGTAACACTCTCCTCTCCCCAACAATCGGCAAACAGTCAAACATTAAAATATAACTAAAACAATCAACCACAGACACTGTAAAAAAAAAAAAAAAATAAGATGTGAAACGGAAAGAGGACAGTAGAAGACAAGCTCGAAGTAAAAGTCGCGTCGAAAAGAAGAAAGAAAAGAAAAGAAAAATGGAGTAAATATTAAATTCCTTATAAACAACCAAACCAGACCCAAACTTTTGTCTTGCCGAACAATGTCAATGTCAATGTCACAAATCAACACGAAAACAACAACACAGAACAACAGAAACATTAGAATAGACAACCAGGTGAAGAAGAATATGTATGCATGTTTTTTGAGTTTTGTTCAGTTTGTAATCATGGTAATGATGATGCATAGTAATGGTACTGATGAATGATGGTAATGGTATCTTGGATTGAGTATTAACCTTTCTTTTCTTCCTTTCCTTATCAATAATCTCTTCTCTTCTGGGTTATTCCTGTGTCTATGCTGTTTCTCCTTCGCTCTTTACGGGTTGCGATTTTGTGAGTTCGGGGGAGGTCGGGTTTGAGGGGGGGGATGTTGCCATGTTATCGTCTAGGGCGGCCAGGGCGCTGTATCCAGTTAGTATCTGAACGTATATTAAGGATGTGTAGGGGGAGAGGAAATAATACCTGAATGCGTTAAGCGAAGAGACGGCCTCCTTCTCTTCCTTCTTTCCTGCTGGAGGCGTACCAGTGCGGCTGCTGGCGCCGCTGTCTTCGCCACCACGAACCAAATTGCCGCCAGGGCCAAGGTTCTTGCGACCACTGCTGCTGCGCGAGCCGAACATGCTAGACGGTCCAAAGGAGGCGGGCTGGTTGAGGGTACGCGATGTCTTGAGACGGCGCAGATCGTCGCTGCCGACTTTGCTTCCGGCAAAGTCTGGCGGTGGTGCTTGGTTGCGGTAGTCGCCCGAGAAGTTGCGTGCGTCGCCGCGGCCCATGGGCATGCGGCCACCGCCTCGGCTGGCTTGTTGGCGGAGACGCTCCATTTCAGCTTCTTGCTGAGCGCGGGCGGCCTGTTGATGTTAGTATACATACCCAAAGGAGATCGATTGACATATTGACATACCTCTTCTCGAATTTCGGTAAGAGTCTTGGGACCTTTGTCACCGTTCTTGGACACCCAGTTGGCAGAACGCAAATCGACAACATCCTAAGCTCGTTAGTATAAAAATGACTCGTACGAAAGCGTGGGAACATACCATAAGCATAAACTTCAAACGGCTAGGGAGACCAGGAGTCTCCATCATCATAGAAATACGACCAAAGTAAGCATCCATCATAGCATGACCCTTCTCGGAAACATCCAAGCTGGCACCGATGGTGCGGAGCAAACTGGTCAAACTCTCCACCTCGGCCTCATCAGGAATACCCTCGTAATCGACAAGTTTCTTGACACACTCGTGCATAATACGCTCAGTCAACATGCCTAACTTGTACAGCTCACCAATAAACTTGACAAGACCGAGACCACGACGCTTGGCAGCAGCGGCAATGTAGTATTCGTCAGACATGAGGGCAGCGGCTTCGCTTTCACCCTCGGGCTTGGGTGGGAGGTTGACCTTCCATCCACGCTCGAATTCCTCTTGACAACGGTTCAACAAGTACTTGCGGAACAAGCTGCCACCTGCAACGACATTGCCCGCCTTGTCTTTGATGTTCTCGTCCTTGATCTCGGGGCTCATGCTCTCGAGCATACGCTTGCAGAACTTGGCGTACATAGGAGCCCAGTGAGCTTCGTCAGTAGCCTTCTCGAAGGTAAGCTGAATAACTTGACGCAGAGTACGACCATCCGATTCATGCTTGGATTGAGAGACGAGAGTAAGAATCTGCTCAGAGATACGGTCAAAGTTCTCAGGAGTCATCTTGTTCAAGTTGGCCTTGACCTTACGTTGAACAACGTCAGGAGCCAGGTAGTCGGTTTCACCACTTGGAGTAGGGCCGGCAGCGGCTTGACCAACGCTTCGAGGCTTCCAACCAGTTTGAGATACTTCGAGTGGCTTGAGAGCAAGACCTGCGGTAAGAGGCATCGATTTGTTGGTTTCTTCCTCCTTCTTGGCGCTCTGCTTGTCGCGTCTGCTACCTGTGCGGGTAGTGTTCCTGCTGGAACCTGGACGGGGCGACTGAGGCACGTTGTGGATAGCAGCAGAGGAGCTAGGACGACTCATTGAACCAGGACCCATCGAGCCAGGACGTCCGAATGTGCCAAATGGACCGCTGCCCATCGACGGCATGCGGCCAGGAGGATTGGGGAAACCATCCCTCGGAGGTCCGCCGGAGGGTGTACCTCCACCGAAAGTACCCATCTTGAAAGTGGATGGAATTCCACCACGAGAAGTCTGGCGACCAGTGCCAGGAGTACGAGCAGACTGTGGTCGTGAAGAATCGCCACTATCGCCAACAGTCTCGCGGACACGGAGGTCCCAGTCCAAAGTAGGCTTCTCCTTGAAGACATTCTGGAACTGAAGTAAGAACTCCTTGTTGTACTTGAATTTGCGATCCGCTGGGGCATTGGCGTTCAAAGCGGGATTAGGAGAGGCAATCGAAGCAGGATAAGTAATGGCAAGGGTGTCCAAAAACTTGGCGCTGTGCAGGGACTTGAGAGCTGCGCTAGGCTGAGGTGGCTCAACAGGCTTGGTCTCGAGCTTAAGAGGACCGGGCTTAGCCTTGCCAACACTAGCAGGCTTGGAGGGAGGACCCATCGAAGCATCCGATTGCGAAACAGGTGTAGCGGCACCGCTGTCGTCAGGAGTCTGAGCAGCAGGAGTCTCGCTAGCAGCGAGCCCGCCCTTGCGCAAAGAGGCAAAAAGCTTGGAGCTGTCTTCGTCTGCTGCAGCGCCAGATTCGAGTTTCTTCATACGAGCTTCTTCGAGAGCCTCGGCTTCGCGTTCGGCCTGTTTCATGTTGCGCTCGTAAGCTTCCTCTTCCTCCTTCTTCTTGCGGTCAGCCTCTTCCTTTTGAGCCTGCTTCTTCTTCTGGTACTCGGCTTCAGCAGCAGCTTCCCGAGCTTCGATTTCGGCCATTTCGCGCTCGATGGCATCAAAGTCGATCTCATCGTCGGCGGCAGGAGCAGGAGCAGCCTTCTCTTCGGGCTTCTTCTCTTCAACAGGTTCCTCAACCTTAGGCTTGACCTCCTCCTTGGCAGGTTCAGCGACGGGCTCGGCCTTGGGTTTACTGTCTTCCTTGTCAGCGATAGACAGGTTCTCAATTGCCTTGCGAGCATCCTCTTCCTTGCGACGTTGCTCAGCCTCTTCCTGTTCAATCTTCATTCGGACAGCATCCCGAAGCTCCTTCTTCTTTTCCTCGTCAGTCTTCACTGACTTGCTCTCGGTGCGAGCATGGTCAATACCGCTGGCGGCACGTGGAGGAGGCGTAGGAGCTGAGCCCTTGACAGGCGAAGGAGTAGCACGAGCTGGTGAAGCGGGCGCTTTCTCGAAAGACTTGACGGCACCGCTGTTGGGATCCTTGATGACGATCGCGCTCTTCTTGGGCGTGGGGATAATGAAGTGGTTTTTCTGAGGAGCCGGGCTGTTGGAAGTTCTGCTTTCAGTGTGAGCGTGACCAGGAGTAGGCGCAACCGCCGGAGCAGGGCCTTGACCGAGGCTCGAGCCGGGACGATCATTCGAAATCTGAGAAGTGCTTCTTGACAACGGCGTAGATTGCATGGACGGCGGCATAGTTCCGGCGGGGAACTGATTCGGCATGAACTGGCCTGGCTGACCGTAGGGAACACCAGGGCGAGGCTGAGGCGAAGGAGGCATGTACATGTTTTGCTGAACTCCGTATGCGGGATAGTAGTAACCGCCGTTGGGGTCATAACCACCGTGAGGGTAATTCTGATTTTTCACCATTGTTAGAACTTTTTCGAATTCACCAGTTTCAGGAGAAAAATTCACGGAAGGTTGACGAGATGCAGGAAGAGGGGGAGGGTCCATAGGGTGAATGATAGGAGGGGGAGGATTGGAAACAGGAGCAGAAAACTCATCGCTTTGGGTCCCTTGCGAATTTCTCTGCTTGAATGTATTTTTCTGAAAAGGGTCCATTTTCTTGTTTCTCCAGGGTTTGTTATAATTAAAGGAAGAATTGCGGTTTCTCACATTTTGGGGTCCCATGTGCTGGTTGTAACCACCGTAGTGTTGGTTTGCCATTTGCGGATGCTGCATAGGTACATGGCTCATTTGCGGCGTGACGGGGTTGGCGTTCGCGATGGCCGGGCTTCGGTTCGCTTGATGAGGAGAGCTGGGGTAGCCCATGGGGCGTCCGTGAGCAGGTGGGTGGAAAGGAGCGGCCATTTGAGGTCCGCCTCGTTGGTTTGGAGTCCCTCGGAAGTTGGGACCAGACGAGTAGCCCATTTGGTTCTGATATCCGGATCCAGAGTATCCACGACCGCGACCACCTTGGTAGCCGCCGCGAGCTGGACCACCTGGACCACCGGGGATGTGGCCGCCCATATCGCTGTGCTGAGACTGAGACGATTCGCGACGAAGGTGGGTAGCTTGAGGACCAGGACCGAGGTTGTTTTGATTCATTCGCATCTGTCGCTAGTTGCGGTTAGTGCTGGATGCGCGAGAAGCGCGTTAATGCGCAAGAAAATATGGGAAGAGAGAAAAGAAAATAAGAAAGAAATTATGAAAAACGTACAGCATCTCCAGATGCGTCGCCGAAACTGCCAAAGTTAGGCGCATTGCCTGGAGCTTGGTATGTAGACGGCGGCCGGCCGCCGCTCGACGCGGGCTGGGGGATAGGCGAAGGAGAAGTCGAAGGCGAGGTGATACGGGGGTTCACAGGCGCGACATTCAAGTTGCCATGAGGCTGACTGACGGGGATAGCAGGGGAACCCATCGCAGGCGAATTTTGCTGATCTACCGACCCGAACTGAATACTGTTGCGATTTGGGTTACCGCCCGCTGGTCCACCGTTTGGGATGAAGCCAGTGGTTCCAGCAGAGCTGATGGTCACTGATTGTTTTCTGCTGTGGTCCGCCGCATGGACGGAGGGAGCGCCATTCACGATGGTCACCCCGGAAGGCTGCTGATTCTGCATGGATGATTTGCCGTTCACTGTGTTTGAAGTCGTTGAAGGCGAATTTCCATGGTGCGCTGGGGCGAACTCGGAATCGGGTCTTGAGGTGGCGTGCGCGTACGTCCTGGAGGGAGCAGCGCTGTTTGCCAGTGTCGACGAAGTGTTGTTTTGTCCTTGAGACTGGTCTGAGCTCATTCGATCGATCGAAAATCGAGTTCGTTGGACGTTGTACGTTTGAAACGACGCGAGACGGAGATCGAAAGAAGGACTGACGAAGTCTGACGAAGTCGCACTCACAAACGAGTTCTTTCTTTGTAAAATCGAGCAAGAAACTCCCGACCTGAAAGAAGGAGACGAAGAAGAAAAAACTCTTCTAGCGCAAGCGACTTGGATTAATAAACCGTTTCTTGATTCCGATAGCTAAATCGAAATCAACGTATCGTTCCCGACAAGAAATAAGAATTTCTCAAATAATGTTCAACTTCAAAAGAATGAAGATAAATATTAAAAGAGAAAGAAAGGGGGAAGATAAAATAATGGGAGGGTGGGATAATCCGTCGAGAAGACTTTCGCACGCTCACCAAAGAGTGGCTGTGGACCGCACAACAAGAAAAAAAAAAGTTGTTGTGGTTTTTCGTTGGCCTAAAGGGCGTCGAAGGGGGAAACACAGAAAAAATAAATTCCTGCGAGACCGAAATAAACAAATAAAAAAAAACCTCTTCTGATCAAACAGATAGAGGAAACTCCTATTAGAAATAAGGGTTTTGGTTTTTTGGGGTGGAGGAGTGAAAGGGAAGAGGAAAGGGAAGGGGGAGGGAAAATAAAAATGATTTAATGAGGGAGTCTCTGTCTGGACTAAACTAGGCCAACTTGATCCAAGTCCTCCCGTCAGGCAATCAATCAACGCCCCCAGTTTATCAAGAGTCTACATCTGACTTTGATGACCGGTATGAATCTTGCTTTCGTTATGCCTTGTTCTATTCGTTCTATTTGTTTGCCTTGTTTTAGCTAGCTAGCTATTCATTGGCTTGTTGAAGTGCTGCCTACGCTAACATTTGAATGCTAACTTAGTGATGCTAGTGCTACATTATCTACGGAGCGCTCCGGGGATAAGGATAAACGCGACTATCGATAGACAGACAGACACGAGACGAGACGATATCAAACAGATACGCCCCGTCCTTGACAAATAGATATCTGATCCAACCAGCCATCCTGGTTTCTACATACGTTACTATACGTAGTAGACAAGACTAGTATGATAGTACAAGCAGAAAAACAAAGTAACCGCCCTTTTCTTCACCGGACATAAAGTCCCCCTTCCCTTGCCACACAGACACACCGGGCGAATCAGAGGTATCCCTGCAAAGACGGGAGTTTTGACGTAACCGGTTTTAGGGATGTTGGGTAGTTTCTTGTAAATAGATTAGAAAGGAAAGCAGATATTCCATACGTTCTTATTAAGTATAATCAAGCAAGTAATAGTAGATGTTATGCAACGAAGCAAAGGAAGAAGTGGGCCGTTCCGAGCCGCAATGACGATCATACGCATGTCGACGTATACACTACAGTCACTACTGAAACTACTGGTGAAGGAATAACGAGTCTGGCTAATGCCTAATAATATTTGTCGTATCGTATCGTATCATATCATATCATCATCGTGGAAAAATAAACTAACAAAAAGCCCGAAAGACAATCCACTAATGTCAGGAAGCGTCTGCTAATTGCAGTTTGCTGTTTACGGGATCAATATCCTCTATCTCCGTAGACGATATGTCCGATGGTATCGTGTCGTCTGCGTCAGATGAACCCGGGTCGCGACCACGTGTTGTCTCTGAGTCACTCTCATCTTCACTGTCGGGTGGCGTGTCCAGGTTGCCGAGTCCGGGGCTTTTTAGAACTCGTTCGCCAGTATCATCTTCAATGTCTGGCGACAGTTGAGGTGTATCTGAGCGTAGAACATCTTTGCCGTTATCGTCTTCGTTTGAACTCGTCGTGGAAAGTTTGGACTCGCTGCCTGTGTGTGCATGCTGAAAGTGTCGAGGGAGCCCGACGGCTTCGGCAACAGCTGCAGCTTCATCGGCAGGGAGTTTTGCCACGTTCGTGTCGGAGCTGACTTGCTTGTTAAATAGCCCACTGCCTTGTTGTTCGCTGATTTGTAGAATGTTGCCGTAGCTGCGACGGGTCGGATCGGCAAGACGTTTCTTCTTTTTCTTCTCACGCTTGGTGGATGGCCGCACCACGACGACGGGAATGGGTGATTGTTGTAGACAGTATTTCGAAACGGAACCAGGCAGTAAGCCTTGCATGCCGCTGAGGCTGCGTCCTCGTGTTCCCACAATCAAAACAGCTGGTTCATAAATATGAATCTGCATGGCCTTGTTAGCAATTTCCTTTCATCTCTATAAAGAATTTGGAGAATGAACATACCATTCTTTGAATAATATCTTGCACCTTTCCTACTGCGAGTTCCAACACCAAACTGATCGCCTTCTCGTCATGCTGATTCTTAGCAATGACCTGGTTGAGAAGCTTCTCGGCTTCCTTGCGGTACCGGCCCTCATCAACGCTTGCATCGCTAGCAATCTTGGAGTCCTTCTCTACCACCCATAAACATATGACCTCATCGCCGTCATCAACCAATTCATCAATTAACCATTCGAGGGCAAATTCTGAATAGTCATTCTGATCGGTTCCGCAAAGGAATGTGCGACTCCGTCGTGTGGGTTGGTAATTCTTGTGCTTGTATTTCAAGGTAAAAGAGCCATCGGTGGCATCTCGGTTATCGAACGTATCGAAGGAAACACCTCGATGGTATGTACTGCAGCGAATGTTAGCACTTAACCAAAAAAAAAAAAAAAAGAGTATGTGATTCAACGAGTGGTGCTTACCTGGGTGGCGGCGGAGATGAGATTCTTCTTGGGTGTCGACCATCTACTGGCGTCTGTCTCCCACTACTAACGATTGTGCTCTCCAGAACAGGCTGGCTGTCCGAACCACTAGACTGCGCCGATCTTCTGCGTGGGGGATCATTTCCGATGAAAGAGATTCTGCGATTGTCCGATCGTAAACTCGTCGAACTGTCTGTAGATAGCGAGTTTTCGCTATTGCCTGGAAGATTGAGGATTGGCGTCGAGGCGTCGGGGAATGTGGTAGTTGGCGATGTCATTCTGGCGACAGGTGGAGTTGCATATCACCAAACGGAGTCAGAGGTCTTGAAAATCGATGTGATTCGGATGTCGTGTTGTCGTTTGATGTCAGTTGAAATGAACTTAATGAAGAAAAGAACAGAGGGTCGACTGTCGAATGTGTGAAGTGTTCAAGAAGCTGACTGTTTATGATGAGTTTGACTCATGAAGAAACATGTGACGAGTTTCCCTAAGTGGGTCGATTTTATCCTTCTGGGTTCTTCGACGCTCTAGATTTCAGGACTCAGCCACGATTGAGCTTGTAAAACAATGCCAACGAACGCCGAGTTTGTAGTTGTTTTTTCTTCTGATCACTTGATTTCCAATCTCAATTTCGGGAAGGAGTCGAGGAAAAAGAAAGGTGATTTTAAACGTGATGCAATGCCAGTCGCAGATTCGCACTAGGTTGATAGCCTAAGCAAATCACTAAGCCAGCGGGGGTCAGAAAGGGCCCGATGATGCCGAGGAAAGTACTTCTGTACTCAGAACTTAAGACTCCTAGTATTAATAAGACAGCACAGCGATGCAGAAGATGTAAACGCCAGATATTGCAGCAGTTATTTGAGAGAGATAGCAAAACAATGAAGGAACAAACGGTTGATGTAGACAGAGAGAAAGAGAGACGATCAGGCGTCGAAATGCAGCCCAATCATCCGTCTCCGTTCATGATTCGGCAGGAGGTGGCCACTAGGCTAAGAATAGACTAGCGCATTAATAATGGCGGAAATGCGGGGCACCGCCTTCCTTCCCTCACATGACCTCACATCCTGCTGTCTTTGAATAGTCTCGAGGTGGCAAAGACAACGACTTACACGTGACAGACAGAATGTTTACTGCGTCGTCCCGTCCCGAGTCTCTAGACACTTTGCATGTCATCTTCAACCACGCAGTACATACACAGGACAGGAGGAATTCAAACATCTGATGCCCCTTTTTGACCAGGTTATATATATCATGTCCGCGGCAACTTACCGCGAGAGGCTTGATGTCAAGTGAATATCTCCATTTTACGGATTTCAGAAAATGAAGATAGGTATTTTATGTTTTCACTGTCAGAAACATCTCGATCATAAAAATGACGATCAAAACAGTAGTAGCTCTATTCGAGGATAGCTTGGCTATTTCTGGATCTTGGGGTAATTCCGGCCCTGCTCTTAGACCTCACGACAGTCACCGGAAATTGATATCACCCACCTGGCTACTGTATCTTGTTCCTCCATACGCTCGCTTGCTTCAGAGTATTGACCGTTTTTGATGTATGCGTCTCTTTTTCTGCTGCTGAAGATGGGATGAGTATCTGCGGAGAAGCAGATAATAGTCAATATGCATACGCCATAGTAGTTTGAGAGGATATGATGGAAAGAAATGTCAGTACCAGCCCCGCATGCATGTGGGAGTCTCGTATTCTACAAGACTCACAGACTCCCCCAGATATGAAGAAGACCCCACAATACTGGTTAACGGTCCCTGAACCATGCAGCTGGCCCCAGAACCCTGATGCGGGGAAGAATTTCATAAAATGAGGAGTATGTCTTATCTGTAGGGAAAAGAAACATATTCAAATCGCGCCAGAGGCTCAATATACCTTTTAGTCGAAGAACCTTTTTGACGACGGAAAATGACGGCGTCGAACTCGCAAACGAACAGTGGCGGCCCCGGGAAGATCTCCAAAATCATAGTCGTCGGCGCAGGACCGTCCGGACTTCTGCTTGCCATCCTATTAGCAAAGCACGGAATCAATGTCGAGCTGCTCGAAGCAACCGAGAAATTAGACGAACAACCCCGAGCCGCCCATTATGCCTCCCCGGCCGTATACGAGCTTCGTCGCGCAGGTGTCATTGACGATGTGATTGAACGCGGCTTCAAACCATCAAATGCGTGCTGGCGCAAAGCCAACGGTGAGATCATTACTGGAATGAGATTCGACGTCGTTCCTGATGACCCCGAGCGGATGGTTGTGCTGCCCCTGGACCGACTCGGCAAGCTATTGTATGCCCACCTCCAAAGGCAACCACTCGCAAAAGTTCATTGGGGTCACCGTGTCACTGAGATAGGCGAGGAAAATGGGAAAGCTTGGGTGAAAGCGGAGACTGCCTCAGGAGCAGCCAAGTTTGAGGGTGATTATGTGATAGGTGCCGACGGGGCAAATAGTACGGTTCGAAAGTTGCTGTTCGGACCGAACGGCTTCGAGGGAGAGACGTTGGACGCAGCCATCATTGCTACTAATGTGAGTGACATGTCTGTCAGTCAAAGGCTTGTACTAATCGAGATAGGTGATACACGACTTTACCAAGTATGGATACTGGGATACGAACTATATCGTGGATCCCAAGAATTGGCATATGGTTGCAAAGATTGGACGAGACGATCATTTATATCGAGTATCATACAGCGAAGTGCCTGGATTGACAGCCGAAGAATATAAGCAACGACAGCCAGCTCGTTATAAAGAGATCCTGCCAGGAAGCCCCGAGCCTTCTGAATATACCATCACAAATATCAGCCCGTATAAGCTGCAACAACGATGTGCGCCTTCGTTCCGCAAAGGAAAGTTCGTCTTGATCGCCGATGCCGCACATGTGTGCAACCCATTGTACGTGTTATCGCTTCTAAAACTGCTCGTAGGATATGACTGACAACGTTTCAAGTGGTGGTCTTGGTTTGACGGGAGGTATCGCCGATCTGGGAAGTCTTTTTGACTGTCTGAATGGAATACATCAAGGCCTCGCCGACGATGACATCCTGGATCGATATGCCGAAATCCGTCGAAAGATCTATTTTGATGTCATTGACCCCCTTTCGAGAGAGAACTTCCGCCGATTGTGGGCTCAGGACCCTGACAAAGCAAAGGAGAATGATGAGTTTTTCAAATTGCTCGACAAAGCAGAAAAGGATCAAGAATTGGCAAAGGAGCTGACCTTGGTATGTGTCCTTCCAAAAGCCTATCCAGGTAGTCTGCCATATTTGCAAGTGTGCTGACAGAATACCATAGGGCCTGAATATTCTTCGACATGACTTTACTCAGTACTATAAGACAAAGGCTTCAAGCTGATATTCCCTCCTGTGTACTTCTTGATGTTGGAAATGAGTCTTTGTTTGAGATACGCATGTTGCATGATATAAGAGCACACACCTATGGTGGGTAGTTTTATTTGTCTGATAGGATTCTTCACAGAAACAAATGAATATGGCAAAAAGACAAAAAGGGAAGGTGCACCTGATTGGCAGGTCCCTCCCTGCCTGAGGAAACCACCGTGTACGCCCGCTGTTTTTCTTACCGCGCCCTGTAATTTTCATAAACAATCAACTGTCATAAGCGATTGAAAGATTCTCCTCTCATATTTTACTCTGCTCTTACAACAAAGGCAAAGAGCAGTCCTATCTTTTATCTCTTAGTCTTTTCTCTCGCTTCATCCTCTCTTTGTCATCCTGACTTGTTAGCATCACTACAAACTCAGCACTCTCCTTATTTACTATCACTGGCCCTTGTCAACACGACCTTGTCTAACTGGACACTCAGCATGACGATTGATCTATTTTCACGCTTTCCTCTTGAGGTTCAGCATATCATCTTTGACATCCTTCACGAAAATGGCACTAAAGAGGAGTTGACACCTTTTCTCGTGGTGAACAAGTCCTGGTTTGCCTTCATCAGTCGACGCCTCTACAAGGACGCCAAGCTGCACACAATCTGGCATCTGCGTGATTCGCCAAATGCTGAGCACTATTTGTCAATTGTTCGCTCCTTGACTTTTGGGCTCGGCGATCATGTTTACCATGCTGGGATCATCCAAAAATGGGCAAATCCGCCCCTCCACAACCTCGAGAAGATTTCCTTCATGCCTGGTGCTGTGTTCCAAGGACACGATGTCGAGTACATTATTCCATACCTTCAACCCTCTATTACGACAGTCCAGTTGTTTGGTGTCCGTTGGACTTCTCAGCTACTATCAGCTTTGCAGGAGACGTGCAAAGGTCTCGAAGAATTGAGCATCAAGTACCCATTCAAAGGCAAAGGATCCAGTCTGGATGCGCAAGCCTTTGATGCCTGGCTTCAAGCTTTCCCATCACTTCACTCTATCTCTGTTTTCTACACAGATGGGAATGGAAATGAAAAGGCCAGCAGCAAAGCTTGGACCATGCTCTTCTCTCAACCCACATTACGCAGTCTTCTGAATAGACCACTTCGACGTCTCCGCCTCGAGCACCAACTGGAGGATTGGGAACATTTGTTCAACAGCGCCGCAGTCAACTCCTTGCGGGAGCTGAGCGTAATCGTGAAATTCAAGGACATTGCCAGCTTGCCCGTCTTGGCAGACTTACGAAAGTTGCATATTCTGGTTGATGACGAACCTCAAGAGGAGCAACAGAAGGTCATTTCACCTCTCTGCTCAATGTCCGGACTGAAGTCTCTGAGGGTTATCTTTGTCAAACCATACAAGCTTTACGCCAGCGAAGTCATTTCATTGACGCGTCTGACGAATCTGGAAGAGCTCGAAATCTTCAGTAGTCACCAAGAAGTTATCGCCACCGACAACAGCGACGACGACGACGCTAACGGTGATGATGAGACGGAGCGCCTCCGCTACACGCCGATTTCGATCCTGCCGTCCTTTGACGAGAATGACTTTGACCTGCTGGCATCGTCGCTTTCCAAGCTGCGTCATGTATGCTTGTTGTTTGACTGGGAGCCAGATAGCACCCATGTCCTTAAATCTGCCGCGTATCTTTGGCGTGGGCTAGAATATCTATGCCTTGGAAACAACCTCGACCTCCCTGAAAGCATTCTGGTGTCAGGAAACGGAGATCCAGTGTTTCCATATGTGAAGCAATTCAAGAAAGTGCGGGCTTGTATTGGGGATCTTGTCGCCGACACTGAGGCCATACGAGGCGATCGTGATGCGGTGTAAGTAATTCCTTCTTTCTCTTGCTGGAAACTGGGGACTCTCAAAGTCCAGCCTAAGTGAGAATGTGCTAATCGCTGACATTGCTACTTCTCTAGCTCGAAATACGTCGGTAAAGTCTGTCGGCACCTCAAGGTCGCCTTTCCTCAGCTTGAAGGCATTAGACTTCGCGAATTCACCATCCGCGACGAAAACCCCGAACACGAGGACATCGTCATTTCGAAGGATATGATATTTGATGCGCTTGAAAACAAGGAGCTGGGCTGGCGCTGGTCTCGTTACGGTGTGGATGCGACTTGGGATTTTGGTTATGTTGTTTGACTTGATTAGGACGCTTGTATCACGTTGTCTGAACATGTCATCACAGAACGAGTGTATGCAGGGTGGTATTTCTGATTCTTGTATTGACGTCTTCATGTTGTTTGCGAAATTTCGTGCGTTCGAGATGCATGAGTTTTCGGAGGTGGCACAGTCAGTAGTGTATTATCGAGGGAATAGTCCGAGTCAAATTGGTAGATGCGTCTTATCATGGTTTCATCTTGCTGTAACTACCCTGCTTTTTTAATATCGAGCAAGGGCCGCGATGCAACTAGAAGCAGGCTATGTAAGTCGAGAGTCTCTGAGAGCCAAACAAATGGACAGGGTTGCCGCCAGGGGTGCTTAAGAACCTCGGAAATTAACGCTTAGTGCGGCGGTAAGCCTAATCGATAAGGCACCCTGTAGCCTAGCAGGCACCAGCCCCATTTCTTTTATCTCCTCTTCCTTCCCCATTATTATCGACTTTGTCTCCTTCCTCCTGCTCCACCTGTCAACTCATCAATCAAATCCATCAAAATGGATGGTTTGAAGATTGAACAGCTACAATCACTCCAATCCAAGGACCAAGCGGCACTTCTCGACACGGTCGATGAGATTCGTCGTCATGGCGTAAACCGTTACGTGTCTCTACCCCAGCTCATCGTCTGCGGGGACCAGAGCTCTGGCAAAAGCTCTGTACTCGAAGCAATCTCTGGCGTCCAGTTCCCAGTCAACGATGGCTTATGTACTCGATTCACCACAGAAGTCATCCTGCGTCGCGCAACCAAGAGTCTGGCTACCGTCAGGCTCATCCCCTCCAAAGACGCGCCTGCATCTCATAAAGAAAAACTATCACTATTCGAGAAAAGCTCCATCAACCATGCAGAAATCCCAGACCTGATTTCAGAGGCAAAGAGCTTCATGGGTCTTACCGGAAGCAGTACCTTTTCACGAGACATCTTGCAACTGGAAGTCTCCGGGCCCAAGCTTCCTCATTTGACTCTGGTTGATCTCCCAGGTTTGATCCATCATCCCAACAAAGAGCAGACCGAAGAAGACGTTCGAATCCCCAAGGAACTAGTCCAGATGTACATGTCGCAGTCGCGAAGCATCGTGCTAGCTATCATCACGGCGAAAAATGATACTTCGAACCAGGTCGTGCTGGAAATGGCCAAGGCGGCTGATCCTCAGGGAAATAGGACGATGGGGATCATCACCAAACCAGATTGCTTGATCAAAGACAGTCCGAATGAGTCAAACTTCTTTGCTTTGGCCAGCAATAAGGAAACATACTTTAAGCTTGATTGGCATGTTTTGCGAAACGGTGATTTCAACGAGCGCAGGGATTCTACATTCGACAGAGATGCGGTGGAAAAGGACTTCTTTGCGTCGACGATATGGAAAAATCTACCAAGCCACAAGCGCGGGGTGGAGGCACTGCGTACTAGGCTCAGTCATGTGTTGTATCAGCAAATTCAGAAAGAGCTTCCCAGCCTTCTCAAGGAAATCGAAGCTGAATTGGCGGCTTGCAAGACGACATTGGTTCGACTCGGTTCTCCTCGCGACACCCCCGGCAGTCGACGACAGTATTTGACAGGAATTGCCGGTCGATTCCAGGACCTTGTTCGGGCGGGCAACGATGGCAATTATCAAGATACATTTTTTCGAGCAGTAGCTCCCGAATTTTCGAGAATGAGTCAGATGAAGAAAACACGTCTACGAGCAAAAGTGAGAATGCAAGAGCAGATGTTCCTTGACAAAATGCATAGATATGGTCACACCTATGTTATTCTATCCGAAGCCTCCACCGCAGCAAGTGCTAGCCCTCCGGACCCGCTTCTGGAATCTGATTCCAAGAATGGTCAGACAACTATTCTTGAACAAACATACCTACACAGAGTTCGGCTTCTTCTTAATAATAGCAAAGGAAGAGAACTACCGGGCACTTTCACACCCCTTATTGTCGGTGACTTGTTCATTCGTCAATCGAAAAGTTGGAAACCCTTTGCTATGGACTTTATTCGTGACGTTTGGAACATTGTAAAGCAGTTTTTAGACGATGTGTTGATTCATGTGGCCGATGAAAACGTGAGGCAAGCTCTTTTAGAAAGGATCATTGATCCAGCAATGGACAAAATTCTGGTAAAGCTCGAAGACAAGGTTACAGAATTACACTCACCTTACGCTCGCGGTCCTCCGGCAACTCTCAACCCACGGTTTGTTAAGGAGCTGGAAAATCGCCGATCTCAACAAGCCGAGAATCCGGCTGTGCAGTCAATTTCTTCGCTGGGGAAGACAGATCCCGACGATGCTGATGCGCATGCGTGTCGTGAGCTGTTGCATCTAATGCAAGCTTACTACAGTGTTGCTTTAGACGTCTTTGTGGACAACGTCTCGAGTCTCGCCATCGAGAATTGCCTCATGACTGCTCTTGAGAACTTGCTATCTCCTCTTACAGTCTCTGAAATGAGTGATGAAGAGCTCGAAGATATCGCATTTGAATCTCCAGATGTTCGCGAACTACGTAGCCAGACGCTGGAGAAGCAATCTTCGCTTCAAAAGAGTTTTGAGCTGTGTCGTCGGCAAGCAAGAAAATTGGCATCAAATCGACTCAACGAAGAGGCTCAGAAGGAGGCACAAAAGAAGACACAGAAGACGGAGACCTTGCCAACTTCGGTTACGGAAGGGCTCGCAAAGGTGAAAATCACACCAGCCCCCTCTGCAGCAACCCCTATAAAGGTATGCGCCTGATTACATACTCTCCTTTTTTTTATTAATCTCGATAAATGCTGATATTGCTCATCTATAGCCGGAAAGTTCCAACAACTCTACCTCTCAACCTATGACCCAGGGTTCGGCGACATTGCGAGCCCCAAATGCTTCTGCAACAGAGGTTCAAAGTGCACCTCGAGCATTGAGCCCTTCTGTATCTACTACAACAGGTTCGAGCATAGGTCAGATGACACCTCAGACCTCGAGCGCCTCGCGATCTCCGACGCCGAGCTTCGGCGGAGGCCAGAGTGCACCTCAGACATCAGCACCATCTGCTTTTGGTGCAGCACCTCAGGTATCAGCTTCGTCTCTATATGGAACTCCCACCCCGAGTGCTTTTGGAGCATTGAACCTACGCCCTTTCGGAGCATCTGTTGGAACAGCAAACCAAGATGTCAATGGCACTTTACCCTCTGATTTGAAGACTACCGGGGGTACGTTCGGTGGGAGTGTGTTTGGTGCAGATACGGCAAGCGCTCCGGCATTCGGTACGAGGACTACCGGAGGCGGCTTTGGTGGGCTTGGATCTAGGGACAGCTTTGGTTCGAATACTACTGTAGGCGGGCTTGGTTCTACAAGCGCCTTTGGCACGAATACTACTGGAAGCGCTTTCGGTTCTGTGGGCGGGTTCGGGTCTGCCAGTGCGACTGCTCGACCACGGGCATTTGGAGACGTCTCAGCACTACCAAAGCAAACTGATACGAGCAGTGATGCCACTAAAGGTAACGCAAAATAGCCTCCTCGTGTACAACTCGTCGTTTTATGTCAAGTCATTTATGTTGATATGTTTGAATATGATGAGAATTTGGAACAAATCTGACAATATACATACAAGGAACAGTTGATTTCTCCTACTTAAAGGATATTCCAACCAGTGCGCAAATTGTTTCCAATGGAACCAGTGGCACGGGAGGTTATACTGAGGAAGTATGTCCATTATATACGGGTGCCAGTACCAACATGCATAATGTCTACCAACACATAGCTTCGGGACTGTCTGCTACCCAGTTTGGTCGCAGGGATCCTTGTAATTATTCCGCAGAGGTTCGTTTGTCCCTTCCCTGTACTCGTGTTTGTTTGGTCTGCTTTGAATGAAAGTGGAAGAGCTCACGTGTATTCTTTTCACCACAGGAGATACGGCTCAAGGACTACCAAGTCCTGGGATTGCCGAAGAGAGTGCCTGCTAAGTAGGAAGAGATTCGGAAGGTTTATTGTCAAGTGCGGCTGCATCGTTGTGATAGATACTACCATTTGCTTCTAGGAGTCTTCAATGATGCCTGTGAGCTACGATCTGCGAGTGACTTAGGGCTTAGGCTAGCTTAGGGTTTAGGGCAAATATGATTATCACTTGCTTAATGAGGAAAGACTCGTAAGATTCCTGCCTAATTGGGCCTGATTTACGAACGGACCAATCAGTGTGCAATTAACATGTAGCTTATCCTGTTTCAGGTTAGACCATGTCGGTCAGCCTCGTGCGAGTCCCGACACCTTGCGTTCTCCATCACCTCCGTCTTTGAACAACCCTATTTATTGTATGTGCTCGCTAAACCAACTATACAGAATCATCTACATCCTATTTTTGGCATAAAGGGGTCCTCTGCATCGGGACTGGTCGATAACTCCCCGGGCTTTGTCTCTCCACTATCTTTTGATTGGCACAAGGCCCACCTCGCCTTCATTTGTACCTGATCTCATGGAATAAGTCGCCATCACGCTTTCGGTTGTCTTTATATACATACGTACATGTCGACGATCATCTCTGATAATTCGCCAAATCCCGCGTCCACCGAGACTGATACATTGAATCATAATGGCCGTCGGCGGCAGCGGCGCTGGGCGCCCAAAGTCCGGACGGGATGTTTGACCTGCAAGTGCGTATAACAATAAAGCTCGTAAGGAACGCATCATAGAAATGGGGACTGATTTAGGTAATCTTGAAGAATTCGACGAGTCAAATGCGATGAGACTAAACCCAGGTAGGATTTTATCCCCTTTGATCATACTTGCAAGACACCAAAATCTCATCATTGCTTGCTAGCTGCGAAAAATGTACTTCCACTGGACGCAAGTGCGATGGCTACGAGGATAATGTCCTAGAAACTCAACCTGTTGTCCGAAGCCGGGCGTCTAATGCAGCCACCAAACAGCCCAAAACCTCTAGGGGTAGGGTCCTAGTTCCAGTATCAGCAGCAGCAGCGACAGCACAACCCTATTCTGTATCATGGCTACCATTCTACGGCGGCGAGCTACAAAAGCGGAATTTCGACTTCTTCCAATCAGTGACATCTTCCGCCCTTTCATCGTTCTACGGAAGCGAATTCTGGGCGCAGGAAACGCTACAAGTTGCGCATCAATATCCGGCGTTGTTTCATGCCATTACCGCTTTTGGCAGTATACATCACAGCTACTTGAGCGATGAGACACCATCTGATGTGCCCCGTATCGGGACGAATAATCATATAGAATTTGGACTTTCGGAGTTTAACAAGGCTATCAAATCCATGTCCGCACTTATGACGCAAAGGGAGCTTTCGAGCCATGACCAGCAGGCGATTTTGACGACGTGTGTGCTTTTCACGGGTCTCAGTTCGCTGCAGGGGCGACAGTCGCAGGCGTTTATGCATGTTAAGAATGGGTTGAGGATGATTCATCATTGGCGTTTGAATCATCGGATGATTACACCGGAAGAAAAGAATGCGGTGGATATGTTACTGCTGACTTTTATCCAGTTGGATACCCAGATACGGCCATATCTTGTCGGCCAGGAATCTCTCTTGCAGTGGACAGATGAGGATATAGTAGGCGCCTTATCTCCTCAGCGAACTTTTCAGACAATATTCGAGGCATATTTTGACCTTGAAGTACTCTTCAACAAGCTTCTACGTCTGAATTTCAATGCGTATTCATTCAATCAGCTTGCTATGGAGATCGAATTGTTAAGAAACCAGGGCGAAATTTGGGATCGTCAGTTTGCTCATCTATTGTCGACAATGACGCCAACTGCTTCGGAGCTGGATGCATTAGACTTTATTCGACTCCGACGAGAATATGCACGGGGTATTCTGTCCTGTTTAGTGATCAATGCCGAGGACAATGTGCACGACGATTTGATACCGATATACCAGGCAATAATAGACCTTTCTGAAATTGTACTACAAAAGGACAGCTATACACTACGTCACGGCGTGCCGGATAGTCAGAAACTTGAACATCCAATCTTTGTCCTCGGCAGCACCATCATCGAGCCACTTTTCTTCACTGCAACACGCTGCCGCGAGCCTACGCTTCGCCGCCGCGCCCTATATTTACTGCGTCTCTGCCCTCGCCGCGAAGGTATTTGTGAGGGAATGATGGCCACCAAAATCATCCAAACGGTCATCGAAGTCGAAGAACAAGAGTGTCCCCGCTGCACCGACTGGCACCATAACCACCCATCTCCAGCAACCACCCCCACTCCCTCTCCCCCGACAACCCCATCCCCCCAATTCTTACCAATAAGAACATCCCCGCACGCCCAAAACAACAATTTCCGCGTAACATCCGAGTCTATGAACGTGATCCTGAACCACCTCGATATCCCCACCAGTCCATTGAATTACCCTACCGCCCCTAAGACCAGAGTCGCAAAGATAGCAGCAACGAACTCATCTAGGGCGGGGGTGGCGACGACGACGAGGAAAACCCCATGTTCAGAAAAGGGGAAATGGGTGTGCGAGAAACATAGGATTGTGGAGACGCAGTTCTTGCTGTTTACGGAGAGGCAGATCAAGATTGTGATTTGGACGGGGGAGGATTGTGAGTTGAATCGGAAGGGGAGGGAGATGGTTTTGACGTGGTGGTAAAGACATACGCTCAAGGAAGCTGATTGGCTTTTTGAGTAAATATTGCTTATTCTTCGGAGCTAAAGTATATAGAGACACCGACTACATAATGCATATAGAAATTGGAAAGTATTGCATCAAAATTAGGCCTCATCGGAAGGGGTTTTACGATTTGTATGGTAGATATAGACATCTATGGGGAGTTCCGGCGTCTCCTTGTCTAGCCAAGTAGACTGAGTGTTCTGTTGACTGGACCGCAAAAATAAATATCTCAAATTCTCGTAGTCTGTATAGACCGAAACGCAACACGCCCATCTTCAACCTTCAGCACGCTCACGGGCACATTGACCTTCAGAGATTCCTCGCCGGGAAGATTCATTGGAGCCGAAAACCCGGCAACATGCGAGACATTGGTCTGGCACTTCGGACACTGCCAGCCTTCGGTGGATTCATCATCCTTCTCGAGTTTCTTGATGCACGAATTGCAGAAGGTGTGATCACAGGGCCGTACTCTACAACAAGCACGGTTAGAAAATACGTTGAAACACTTTGAGTCGAAGTTTAGTGATACGTAGATGGAGACTTACATGCAATCACACAGTCTTATCTTGCACTCATTGCATCGCGTTGGCTTGTGCGGATCAAACGTTGACTCTGTGGAAATGCCTTTCTCTTGGTCCAAAGTACTGACAGACTTGACATTATCAAAGTCTCCTCCCTCCAGACGGTTGTCGACTTGTTCTTCGACGACGAAGAATGGGAGGTTGGATTTCACGTAATCCCTCGTATCGATTGGAGGTGGCGGAGGGACAATATGGGTTATACTCTCACAAGTCGCTGGGTCAAGAAGATGGATGTTGATGATTCGAGTTGCAGCCGTGTTCCAGGTTTGAGGTGGATGAGGATCACGGTAGATATCCTGAACTGTCTCGAAGTCAATATTTCACCTCCATATAATAGATTGAAAGATAGATGAAAGACGAATATGTTGAAATAAGAGGTAATAACTACATACTTAATTTGCCTCCGGCTGCCAGGCCCAGGGATTGACTTTTCATCCTTGTTGGTGGTCTGCTGTCCTCGGATATCGTGTAGCTGTAGCTGTGATGCAGAGCGTGGGGATGCGCGGATAGCGAGCTGCCTCTCCATTGCATCTGTATAGGGAGTTGGTGCTGAAACGCCATGTAGGGATTCCAGGCCCAAGAGCCCACTTCCTGCACATTAGTGGCCATAAGGTTCACCTCCGTTTCCTCTGAACCGATGAGATCAGATATCTTGACATATTTGAAGGATCTTGGAGAAGAAGGATAGGAACGAATCTTATCACCAGGCCGCAGACTGAGTTCCGCAGGTGTGCTCGTTTCAGGCAAAAAGTAACTGGAATCACCATTGAGAATTGCCGTCATTGTGGAAGCACTGAAATTATCCGGAAGCCATTTTCTGAGATCCCGCTGGTATTCAGGGATGACTTCAATCTGAAGGCCCCCATACTTTTCCTGGCCTGTCTTCTGGCCCTCGATGGTGTATCCGGATCCCACTAATGATCAATGTTAGTAAACTAAATAGAAAGAGTTAACGATCAATGATGACCTAGTTAGATCTTACTAGGCATTGCTACGAATTGACGAACTGATCCCTCTTGAACTTGAATTCCATCAAGCCATTGCTGTCCAGGGACCACTACGTAGTCCTGCGTTCTGTTAAGACTCTGGTTGAGAATTTTGTCTTCATCCATAGTCTTGCCAGTAACCGCATTCACACGACCAACGTAGACTCGCAAAGCGAATTTGCGAGTATCGGAATCAAAACTCATCCATAACGCCTCACGCGACCAGATAGGCATAAAGATACCTCCGCTTTCGCGAATGGTATCGGGAACCCGACTCAGGTACGCACTTCCATTGTATAACGGAAAGAGGCCGAGTGAGCCGGGGAGATGGTGCATTTTGCCATCATCCGGCATCCTGACCGTTCTATGAAACCGGATCTTGAGACTGTTGTTAATCACGAGCTCGTTAGATTGGGCGCCGACTGGCTCTTTGTCGAACAATAATGCAGAGCCGCTTTCTAAGCCAAAGGTGAGGTTGGCCCCTCGATTCGTGAAAGCAACGAGCGTTTCATTGAGACGGATCTCATTCGCGCCCACGGATGTCCCATCTGCAATGACTTCAACCTCTTCATACGGTTCAAAGGCAGGGTTAACATGGATTTTGGTCCAACGAGACCCCTTGCTGTCACTGACAAATGTAGGTTCAAGATACCCTAATACTGTATGGTTATGTTAGGTTCGATCATCCCAAGCGACATGTTCAAAAATAAATGCATTGGAGCGTACAGTCAAGCTTCACCCACAAATCCATGAGCTGTGCATCTTTTGGCAATTCAAATCGCTCTTCGTACGTCGTCGTGAGATCTAATGGAGCGACCAGAGGTTTCTTGATCAACCCGTTTATGACCACGGAAACTGTATCAGTAGAGATCTCCATGTTGTGAATTTTGATGAGATTTGCAAGATTACAGCCATTCCAAACCAAAAATTGCGGTGTTCTCATGGGATCGGTGCGAGAACACCATTGTTGAGCCGCTGCGACGGTTGAAATGGACATGGCACAGCCTCACAGCCTTGTGCATATGGATACATCCTATTGGACATCTACCGCTCTTTTTGACTTTCAGCCTGATACACGCGGTAGTTACATTGGCGCCATAATTCAATGTTGGTATTTTATAAACTTTACTATCTCCCACATCTGAAGTACACCAGTCTGCGCCACACCAATCCCGACACCTACACACCAGTTGACCTGATCATTGAGCGCCTCGTCTATGCCTTGGCCTGACAAAGGAAAGGTCGCGAGGGTATGTATTTCTTGATACATTTTCAACCTATCTCTTAGCTAAAAACCAGGTGAAGTGAGAACATCAAAGGAGAATCATTTTGTTTCTCATCTTTCGGCGCTACACATCAATCGAATAAGCAAAACAGTAGATTTGAGGAAAGCCAGAAATACCGCGCAATGTCTGTGGGATTTGGGTTCTCGATAGGCGACATAGTGCTCATGAGCCAGCTTGCTTATCGCCTATATTCGGCCATCGGAGCAAGGAAGTCTGTTTCAAAAGAGCTCAAACATCTGGGTGATGCACTATTTGATTTGCACTGCGCTTTGGATCACCTGGGGAAGACAGCGGATGAGATTTCTACAAGGGCTTTCAGTGGATCTAACGGAAATGAGAGTGTTAGGAGGAGCCTGCATTCAATGATCGACTCATGCGCCTCTACCTTGAATGAATTGGATGAAGCAACAAAGAAATATCGAGATATCGATGCCCAAGCAGAGGTTGATAAGCCGGATTCATCAGGGTCGTTCGTGGGAGGGGCCTCCCGACAGAGTACAATAGTACGCTGGAAACAACAGCTCAAAGTACAGTGGAACAAAGTCCATTGGGACTTCAAGGAGAGCTCAGTGATTGAGTATCGACAAAGACTTCTATATCATACAGCCACAATCAATATGGTTATCAGCTCCTTTATCTGGTAAGTTCTAGGCAGCGCGACTGATTCTGGTACTGATAGATTCGATAGGTCCGCAACCGATCATCTTGAGACTAGTAGCCAGGAGCAGAAAAGTATGCTTCAGGCATTGAAGGATCAGGGTATTCAACTTAACGATGGAATTATGGAGCTCATTGAAAGAATTCGAAAATTGATGTTGGTTTCGGCCTCGGACTCTTCCCCAGGCTCTGTCGACACGAACGCGGCCTCTATGAGGATACGGGCCTTTAATGGAGAAGAGGCGAGAAGACCTGGAAATGATACACAGTCCCCAAATACTATTCAATCAATAAAAGCCTACCAGATAACAACCGGAGCAATGCAACCCAGAATTTTCCATCAAAAGTATACAACATCAGAGCGCAATGCACAGTCCTCATTCTTGAAAGAGGGCGAAATACCGTCAATACAGCAGCTTCGAGAAGAAGTCAAGTTTCTATTTCGTCCTTTGCTCACTATCAGAACTGGAAATGAATGTTTGGGCATTCAAGGACGGCAACGAGAGATTACCATCTGGGTCAACTCGTTAGATGGCCATTTAAATCTTCACATATCTTTACCCGAAATGGCTGAAGGCACGAGGGAGCTGGTAGAGCTATTGGTTGACTTGAACCGGACAATAGAGCGAAGCGATGATCAGGTAGTACAGGCCTTCTTTGAGGGGGCCAAACATGCCCGGCTTGATCTCGTCTTCGAAAAGTTGCAGCGTGTTTCAAGGTCCGTTCGATGTGCCAAAGAAATCGAGGATTTTGAAGATATGCGCATGGAATGGGACAAGGGGCGTGGTCATCAAGAAGGCGGCGATTGAATTATTGGACGGATATATTCAATGAGTCATGAGACTTAAAGGATCATCAAGAATCAAGAATAGCATCATGAACACTCGGAGCTCGCTTTGGTCTGACATCCAGATGTCATTTTGCGACGAAGGAATTTTAAGCCATTTCCGTTGATATTTCCCGAGCCTTGAAATGCACGCGATCTTATATACCGCAATAGTTTCAAGTGGTCATTGTATTGGCACATAAAAGTGACCGTCGGACTGATCTAATCATCTCATCTTGATATTGATGCATTATGGAGCACTAGAAACAATGACAAGCCTCGAGTAACACACAAAGTGACTCAAAAGAATGAGTCAAGACAAAAAACAGAAATTTATAAGTACCGTATCTTTTGTCAACATAAATAGAGTGCTTTTACTTTTACTTTTCACCATTCATCAACATAAGGATGACAATTTTCAGTCTATCAAAGCTAAACCTAAGAATATCACGGAAACCAACAACTACACGTCAAAATACGACAACAGAGATGGAGCACACTCCTATCTCAAGGCGCGAAACAGCGCCACCAACTAGTAATCCTCACGGAACATCGTTAGAGGATGAAGAACACATAGAACCTACAGAAGGTCTCCGCCGTGACTCGAAGTTGCAGATACTGAATGAAATGTATCAAAAGATCAAGAATGGCGAATTGGGTATTGCTCTACAGGAGAGTTTGGGGCTTTTTGAGGGTTATCTTGTGAATTTGAATCAGAGTTACAAGACAAACAATAGTATGACTAAACTCCTAGCATCTGAGGATGCCTTGCACCTTCTTTCATTAATCAGTTAAATCAGGTCCCTCCAATAAAGCCCAAGGCCAGCAACCATCGACGGCAGGGCCTAGTACCAAGAATTCTGTCGCTTCGCCAAAGCCAATCTCAAACAAGGACTCAGAGTTTAAGGGTGAACTGAAGCATCTCCGACGACATTTCAGAAAACTTGATTTCTTTATATCCGATCTGAAAAACGCTTGGGATCTCCATTCTCAAATTCCGACTGAGAGGATCGGCGTATTCATTGATGTGGTCAAGGAAGACAAGCTTAAAACGTGGATCGAGGATCTAGAGTCCACACGGCTCCTAATTCTCGAATCGGTATCAGGGAATCTACGCATTACTCCGATGTTGTTGTTGATGATAACCATATCAGTCTTACAGGATAAGACACCTGACAAGCTCGAAAACATAGACAACGGAGTGATGACATTGCTATTTTGCTGTGGTGCATATGACCAAACAAACGTCATTTGTCTACTGTATGAAAGCCTGATAGCGCAATTACTCCGCACCTCGTATGGGTTCAATACCGAGCATATGCGTCAAGAAAATTTCAAAAAAGCTTTCGAGGGCGACGTGGATCACTTGGGGTCACTTTTTTCTGAACTTCTCTCACAATTACCCGAGAAAACGCTTGTTCTGTGTATGATTGAAGGAATTGACTATTACGAAGGGAAAAATGACGACGCAATTCTTCGTTGTGTGCACCATTTGACTGATATATCTCAGAGTTTAGTTAACATGAAAGCTAAATTCAAGGTCGTGGTCACAAGCAAACCAGGAACTCAGACTGTGAAGCGCTTGACTGAATCAGGTGGATTATACGAGCACGATACAATTTCGACGGAGCACTGATAAGCGTGCCATCATGCTAACTTCCTCGTCTATGCTCCAACTACATTTCCCTCTTCGTGGAGGCAAGGAAATGCAGGCAAGTGTTGCAGGCAACACCGGGTGTGATTAGGGCTTAGGGCTAGGACTTCTTCCGGGCTATGAAGATTTGGTTTTAAATTGGTACTTAGGCAAATTTAATAAATTTCACAAAACCGATGACAATATAGAGTGGAAGTATTTTATACTAAAATCTCTTGTCCTCCTAGGTTTCTCGACGATTCATATTTAGACTGAATGTCCCTCGACCATTTCCGTTTATACTTTGGTAGAGGAATGGTGGGGTAATTGAAGATTGAAGTCGAAAATAGGCATAATTCACTCCTTTGTCTGGACATTTCTTTGCAAATAATTGTCATACCTAGATCGTAGTGACCTAGAGGATATGATTATCAATCTAGAATAGAGACTCTAGTCATTACCCTGATGAAATATGACAGTCATCCCTTTCTCTGGCGATTTTGTTCGATATATTGGTAAGCAGTGAAACACAATCCAAACTGTAGGATGACACCACTAAAGTACCAGTTGCCCATGAGTGATAATGACATCTCAACCTTGGAAATGACACATCAAGTGACTCAACCCGACGAGTCAAACATATGGATTCAGAAGTACTTAATGTCGCGTTTCTCGCAAGCTTGAGAATTGATGATCTATAATCTTTTCATATCTGTTTCAACGTTGGCAAATCAATTTTAAAAGCTCACGCAAGGGTTTGAGTTATATTCAAGGGCTATATTGGTTCTAAGATGTCACAACAACGAGACCGCATTCGTCGTGTCGCTAGTCAGTCAACGTTGCTGGACAGGTATGACGGGTATGGGAACGATTCGGCTAATCGAGAAAGATCAAACAGGGAGCATGGTTCTCGCCATAGAGAGCAGTTAAGATCACTGAACCAGAATGACTATTCCTTTTTTGCTCCGAGATATGAAGCAATGAGGGACGATGTTGTCTCCAGATCATCCCAGGATCGATACAGTCGTGATGCGACAGCTCCAACAACGATAACAGCGAGGCGCAATACCCGCTTAACACGACAGTCGGAATTGCAGGATTCTGATGAGGATTTGTCTGATGGGTATTTGGAATATTCAACTCGAAGGAATCGAGGAGTGAGGATGAGGAATCATCCAAGAGAGCGATCGACACCACTGACGGGGTATAAAGATGATGTGAATACTCCACCAACACGACAAAGGCAGCTCGATACCTCTTCAAGATCTCAGCCAGAAAGTACAGCATCATATTATCGATTTTCAGAAAACAATTCGGAATATCGACTTGGAGAGAGCGTTCGCCTGCCAAAAGAGCAGTCAAGAAAGACGTATCGATTTGACGAGCCCTCGTATGATCGTAAATTACGTGCAGAGGAGCTCGCTTCCAGATCAGAGGAGGTGTCATCACGGCACAGGAGTTCTCAATCTTCAAGCACCTCAAGAGGTCGAGAAGTTGAGCCCCTCTTCCCTCCAAACGAGTCATCGGGGCCGCCGGCCAGGAATTCAACTTCCAATCCTTTGAACTCCCAACGAAGAGGTGATACAAGGGATCCGAGACATATGAAACAGACTATAACCTCGAAACGGACAATGCCGATGGACCTCATCTATGAGGAGATTAAGTCAATGGATCTTTGGCAAGGCTACTTGGAGAAACTGAAGGAATACCTTAACAAAACATACGAAGTGTTTTTCAAGTCATGTAAGTTTATCATTTAAGGAAATGAGGTATTTTGTTATTCACTTGCTGATCATATTAGCGTCTCCTGCCACATACCTAGTCACAGAAGATGATTCAGGTAACCTTGTACCTGCCTCTCAAGCCCAGGTCAACCGACATCAGATGTCAAATGCCGTTAATGCTCGTAAAATTGCGAAGCAAACACCCGTCGAACTCTCGAAACTCGCGGCTGACCTTAAATTTTTCTACGAGAATTATAAAGAGTACGACACCACGCAGTCTGACGTTCAACGAGTTTGGAGTCACCAAGCTAAATTACTGAGGGAGAGAACATATCTGTTTCTTGATCTAATCAAGGGCTCCACGTTTGGGGATTGGATTCATCTGCCAAGTTCGCAAAAGCTATTGATCATCGACGACATGGATTGTACTCAGGACACTGAAGTAATCTCCATGTTGTGCTTGTTGATATTCCAGGCAGGTATGAGGGTTCGAGACCCCGGCACCGGAATCAAACCTGTCTATTTGCCATTGATGTTTTCTGTCATAGGCATGCCCACAAGTTTGGGAAGGAGCCTGCTGCGGTTATCATGCTCAAAAGCTTGATAGCACAGTTATTGGCTGGCTATCACGACTTCGACGTCCAAGGACTGGAACCGATCATTGCCAAAAAAGCAGGCAAAATGACCATGGCCGCTGGTTTGTGGCGCTTGTTTAAGTGTCTGATCCTCCAGCTACCAAGGGAGTTATTTGTTCTTTGCATAATCCATGGAGTCAACCACTACGAGGAGCAGGAAAGTGAGCGGGACATAAAAGGTGATTCATTCCTCGATGCCCTTGCTTATGACAGATTTGTGCCAAAGGAATCAATGTCTCAAAGCCAAGTTCAAGGTTCTCATCACAAGTACATCTCAGAAGACCGTGAAATCTTTAAATTCAGAGGGAAACCCCATACCTCTGCTCAAGATGACCTCCGTTTTCGAGGAGATCAAGGTAGATCGTGTTACTAGGGAGCAATAGGTATTATCCTATTGGTTTGAATCAATACCTGCCAAGTTGACGAAAGCGGAAAGGGGTGGGCAATCTAGGTGAAGTTGACGAAGTTTTGGAAGTGGTTTAAGGGAATAGGACTCTAAATTGGTAGATAGGTAAAGTTATTTCATTATTCTCTGAAATTCATGAAACCATAAGTAGTGGGATTCTCATTGAAGCTTGTCTGCTCATCTAAATCTCGCCGATAATGATATTTAAACGACTAAGGATGCTAACCCCTATTTTCAGATGTCTAATCTTACACTGTTAAAGTTTAGGTGGACGATGAAGATTACTCGTTTCTTCCTCCGTAACTTCTACTGATAAATTTATCAAAAAACGCAGAAAGTAGCAATGTGCGTAATCTACTGCCAACCTCGAACTATAGACATTAGTTGTTGCCTCTCACCAAGCTCCATGAGCAATAATGACATTTTGAGTGACACACCGGCCTTGGAAGTGACTCAATACAGCGAGTCGAAAAGACACCAGAACTCAACCTCAAAATGATCAACTGCCACCTGTGATTTACTGCGTCTTTCTCCCTTTTGGTCAATTCTCTAAAAAGGATTTATTTTCATCTGTCTGCTTAAGCCATAACAGATATATTCAGTTGTTACCAGACAAATCTCAGTTAGAGCGAATGGAGCGCAGTTCTCGCTCAAGGGGGCTGGCAACGCCAGACGAGAATTTGCATTCTGCTCCTTCGAATTCTTCAATCATTCGCGGATCGGATCGAAATCTCCGTGCAAGAGAGCAACCAATACGAGAGAAGCGGTATAACAATGCCGCGATAACTCAACTCCCGGCGAGATCAGGGGCTGAGAAGCATACCGAACAGACTGAAATTCATGGTATGGCCACGAAAGGTCACTTACATCCGTCACCAACCAACGGTGCAGGCTAAAAAGTCTGATACGGCTACAAAACAAGAAACATTAGAAGATATCTGTTTGAAGATTGTGAGGGAACTCTGGCGGATTGTTTATCTGAGAAATGCCTTGGGAGAAATCATTAAACAGTACCGGGAGTCATCCGAGAAATACCTTAAAAACGGTACATTTCTCTAATCAAGTCTAATAATGTATAACCTCTTTTGCTCACTTTTCTTAGAAAAATTTCTGACTCTTAAGACCCAAGGTGGCAAAGAGGTCCTACCTAGCCACGGTATACAGGCTCAAGAACAAATTCACCAATTTCGTACTTCGAAGAAGACCACACCCCTCAAAAGTCATGATCTTGCGAACTTTTATCAATATATAAAGAAATATGACACTACAAAGACCAATGTGCAGTTGATTTGGGAGCTACAAACCAAAATTCTAACCAGGAGAACGAAGGTAGGTCTGAATCTAGTCATGGCCTCCGGATTCATGACGTGGATATCAGCCCCAGAATCCCAGCAGCTGGCAAATCTTGATGATGTGAAATGCACACAGTCGTCTCATGTGACGTCCTTTTTGTGCTTGTTGATGTATCAAGCAGCTAGACATGCAATCTATGGTGATTATCTGCCATTGATCTTCTTCTGCGGTACTCAAAGGAAGAACAGCAGCAAGAAAGTTGCGGGTATGATGATCAAATCCTTGATAGCACAGTTACTCAGCGACGACCTCAAAATCAGCCTGGACAGTGACCTGGAGTTCAACATCAACGAGTTAGAACCGTACGTCGCCCAAAAGGTTGACGAAGATGACGTGATGGCCCTATGTAGTCTTTTCTCTTCCCTTTTACGTCAGCTGCCAAAGGAGGTAACGGTCCTTATCATGATCGACGAGATTGAACACTTCACGGAGATGGGCGAAGCATTTGGGCTTTTCTTCGACACCCTTTTAGTTTTGCGCTTATGGTAAACTAGAAGGCCATAAAATCGAGGATAAAGATTATGGTAACAAGTCGAACATGGAGCGGGACTATGTACCATTTGGTCAATAGGCTGGACATTCCTTTGGTGGAGATGAGCTTATTTGAGGAGGAGATCTTTGAATTTAGGAAAGAAAAATCCTCGCGTACTTGAATCTATCAATGTCGAGGATTCGAGGAGTTTTTTCAGGTAGGGAACTACCTCAGGTAACATCTGGAAGGAGTTCTCGGGGATGTTTTAGGGCTTAGGGCAACGGCTTGGACTGGATATCCCTTATCTCTTTCTAAGGGTTTTCTGACATTGGTTTGCTGTGAGGCGATGTCGTGTTTTCTATGGTTACCACTCACATTTAAATATTCTATTATTTATTAATCGGGTGGTGATTTCTTTAATCACATCAATATCTAGGTTACAGATACTCCATCAATCAAGCTTATTTCAGGCCACCTCTGCCCATACCTGCTCCATATATTGTTTATGGGATCATATGACTTATGACAATATCAAAGATCAGTGATATATCCACTAGATATTTGATATCTATCTTATTAGTTATGACATAACGCATATAACGAGGCGTATTTACGTTGGAGTGGTAAGTCTTTTAAGAGCTTATTCTGGCTATGGTCTATAACGCAGCCGTAAATAATATGGTTCATTTTCTGCTTAGATGTTTTCATAAGTAGTCACCCTGAGAACCACAATTTTAGATAGAAAGACTTGACGCAAAACAGATCAGATGTCGACAAGACACAAAAGCGGATTATCAACCAGCGAACCCTCGCGGTACTTGTGACTTATCTCCTTATAATCCGGACTAGACAACATATCCGCAAAATGCAACACAGAAGGATAGTATACGAATGCCACCATTTGCCATGGACTCTTTTCCAGGCCTTGAAGAGAGGGATTGGCAACTTCTCCCCATAAGAGTGGCTTAGCACCATGTCTAATTCCAGCACCAGCCATGAACGCTTCTTGATATTTCCTGTATTTTGCCATGTCCTTGAAGGCTAGAAGATTGAACATTATTATAGCTTGCTGCTTTCCTTCTTCTTGGTGGTTGGTGAAAGATTGTATCCAGGTTTTTAGGCCCGACGTGACTTCAACTGACTCTACAGATGAAACTGCGTCACTTTTGCGGAGGTCCGAGTCCGTTAAGAGGTCAAATTCTCGGGATCGAGGCGGGATCAATGCTGCCAACTCGGACTGGGTTGTTGCTAGTGAGGCGAGTAAAGCCGAAGGTACGGTGAAGGATATACTCCATGATAGTTTGATGAATTTCGAGAGGTCGGAAGGGATTACGAAGGGTGCTTCGAAGCAAACCACCATATCCCAGTGTGCGGTTGTCAGTTCATCGACTGAGAGGGTTGTAGGAGGAAAGATCCAGTGGATAGCTTTAGTGGTGAGAATGGGTGTGTGCTTTTCGGGGAGCTCTGCGAGAGCAGTTGTAAAGTCTTGAACTGGTGAGCTTAGGGACAAGAGGTAGACGATGCATTCTGTCGTGCTATCCATAGCTGATTAAGATGAACGGAAAAGGTCTTAGAACGTGAGGTAACAGATGTAACAGAAGTAAGAGGTACCGAGAAATTAATTTAAACTACATTCATCTTCATATGTTTGCTCCTTTTATATCCAAATGATGGAAGAATTTGGTCCGTTTCATCGGACATCGATATCAATGATATTGAACGGCGATAAAGCCCCAAACTCCGTACTTTTTTGTAAATTGACTTGGACAGAATCTAGACTACTCGGCCTTCGATCATGACTCATATCAAGACGTAGTTAATCTAAAATATCTTTGATATTTTCCTTTTTCGGAAGTACTTAAGTATGTCACTTTGCTGCCTAGAGAACGCTAATCATTCTTACAGTAAAGCTGGCATCACATACATAGGCTATTGCAATTCCATTGAGCTAAAAAGATGCGCCCACTTTTTAGCCCTGTAGATTGACTAAAGTATGCAACATAAGCACTAAACACTGGGATCCACCATAGTTACCTACAGCACCAGAAGGACAATTGGCGCATTTTCGATTATTCCTTCCATGAAATGAAAGCAATGAAAGTAATAGTGAAGCTTTTAGTAACCAGTAATACAGGAATCGCTACCTACTGTTAAGCAGTTAACTAGAAGAGATATGCTTTTTAAAACTGATTAAGTTCTACTAAGTAATTGTGGATGATGTCAATTGATAGCTTAGAGTCTTTATGAAAATAGGTTGATTTGAGATTTAATCTGTGTTGCTAGCTTCTATGGAAGCAAGCAAAAAGTACTGAAATATTAATGGCGATAATTAGATAAAAGCTGTGTAGATGTTTTAGGGCTTAGGGCTACGGTACGGCTTACGAAATTTTAATTTTCAAGGACTATTTAGGTAAATTCTTTTATCCTATTCCTAAGAAATGATAGAAGCTTTAAGAGAAATAACCTCATTCAAGCCTACTTATTTGCCTAGGACTTGCCCATATTCATTGTCTTACCAATTGACATTCAGAAGATGCCCCCGGGACATCTCCGTTTACGCTTAGGTAGAGTCTAAGTGAAAATGAGGACTAATCAATCCTTTCTGTTTAAAACCTATTTGTAAATATATCAGAATAATTACGTAGGTACCAATGCCATAAATGATCTAATACCCATCTTGAACTATACCTAGAAAGAGATCAATTGCCACCTTTAAGCAAGCACTATAAGCAATCCGATGATAGCCCGAGTGACACACCAGCGTTGGAGTTGACTCAATAAAATGAGTCAAAAAAGTCGCTGGAAACCACATGGATATTTAATGCAACAATTTCTACCTGTTTCGTGATTATATTCTTTCTTTTCTTTATTTAACTCTTCACCGAGTCCTGCATTATTCTGGTAAAGCCACAGAGATATTAAGCAGCTGCTAACGGGTTGTAGACAACACGAATGGACCATATTTCTCCTTCAAGAAGGCAGGTAACGCCGGGCCGGAATTCTGATCCTTCTACCTCGAATGCTCCAAGAACAGCTGAGAAGGTTGGAAAACGGATTGAAAGTCATGGTACAGCTACGAGCTCTCGGGCGGAGGCGGACAATCATCAAGGAATTGCTCATAGTGAACACAATGCAGCCGCAAAACCGGAGACTTTGACAGACATCTGCCAAAATATCACCGAAGAGCTTTTGAGCAAAAGTTTCGATCGACTTTTAACATATTGTTATGAAAACATGGTCAGGAAACTTCGCGAGTCCTTCGAAGCTTATCTCTACATATGTACGTTTGCCCTAAACGACCGAGTATTTTGCAACAAAGTTTACTAACTATCCTAGTGGAAAGACGTGAAACGCAAAGTGAATCGGACGAGGATATTGTACTTAGCTACATGTTTGGCCGGGACAAATTACGACCAAGGGAATATCGGACTTTGCTGGATAGCCTTCCACGCCATTATCATTCGAAGCTCTATCAAAGATTGAAACAATATGACTCCACAGAAACGGATTTGAAGTCGGTTTGGAAACTCCGAACTACGATACGTCACCGCAGAGCCCGGAGTCTAGCCAATACTCCCGAATTCCAAAGATGGATTGCAGAACCATGCTCGCAGCAGCTTTTGATTCTCAACAAGGTGGAATGCTCTGAGGGTTCTCTTGGGTCGTCCTTATTGTGTTTAATTGCTATATCAAGCAGCTAGATTTTCAGAGTATGATTACATGCCATTGGCTTTCTTCTGCAGCTGGCGAACGAACAAAGATAGTGAGATACTCGCGCTTACAATGCTCAAGAGCTTGATAGCACAGTTAACTACTCAGCAGTGACTGGGTTCTTCGGAACAAACCCCAACTATTAGGCCGAGTTGTCTTTGACAAAGTCGACGAAGATGACGTGAAGGTCTTAGGTGATCTTCTCTGTTGTCTTATATGCCGACTGCCGAAGAAAATGATTGTCCTTTTTATGATTGATGAGATTGATTATTGCACTCATAGTGGCAGTGGCCTCGGTCCTTTCTTTGATGCTCTCTTGCCTTTGGTATTGGAATCAAAAAATGAAGTCATGAAAGCAAAGATCAAAATCCTGGTGACAACCCAAACACGCAATCCGACCGTGGAATACTTGATCAGTTCGGAAACACCAGAAATTCCGTGTTTGCCTTTGTTCGAACTGGATCCGTATCAGAAACCAGTTCCTAATTATCGGGTACATGATCATTATTTAGTCAGTTGAAGAACGAAGAGATCCCGAAACTCTTCATGAGAAGGACTGATTACTCAAAAGAAATTTCCCGACCCCCTTCAGGGCTTACGGCCAGGCGGGGTTACAGTGTTTAAACGTAGAGTGTATTGTTCAACATTGTAGCTTCTCGTAATCGAGATCATAAAGAAGGAGATCTTCGCTCTTACTCCTTGCTGGTTTATCCTTAAACCCATAACTCGGTGATCTTGGTCTCAAAATTACGGTCGATGTATAGCATCCCCAGCCTTCTGGGAAAAGGGGCCAATATCATCTGTACTTTACGTTTCAGAAAGCGCTTTGTGGATATTACAGGCACAGGTAGCTGAAGGATTCTATGAAGGCTGCGTCTCGTCTCAAATAGCAAGCATTAGTCGCTTTGTTAGTACATCATCAACCCGCACTTCGATATTTAGTCTTTCCAATGCTGCGTACACATACCTACATAGGTATATCATTTTTTATTGGAAACGAAAAGATCGACATTTCTCACTCATACTTTGGTAGAGTTTACCTAGTTATATAAATCAAACATTCATATTGAATACGGGGATTACCCCATTATCTTCTTATTCCACTAACCTAAGTACTGATACCTACATATGTAGGTAGTAAAACACCAAATATACCCGTACAGTATTTCATCCAAACTGTAAATTATGACACAGCCTTGGAACCCCCGACATCAGTTGGGATAGTGACACCTCAAGTGACGCATACCATGACTCAACTGAATGAGTCAAGAAGACCAGATTCAAAAGTATTAAATGTTGCGTTTCTTGGAGATTTACAAGTTGGTACGCATTTTGAATCCCCTCATATTCATTTCAATTTTGGCAAAGCAGCCTCGGAAGATCATACAAGATTTTGATTTTGATTCAAGGGTTAGACCGGCTCTGAAATGTCACAACAAAGGGAACGTAGTCGTCGTTCCGCCGATCAGTCCACGTCAGCACAACGAGTGCCATTAGAGCGGAATTCCGTCTCTTCCAGGTCTTCAAATAACCGGCGTGTGGAGCGCGGTCTCAAAGAGGATTTCAAGATGATGACAGAAATCTATCTGAAAATCATGCAGGACGAATCGGAGAGTAGCATGATGCAATTATTTCAGAACCATTTGAGTCGAGTATTGGATTTGTTCAAGGAATTTGAAGAAAATTATGTCAAAGAGTATAATGCAACCTTGAATTGTATGTCAGCCTTTTTCCTCCTTCAACTCTTAGGTCGTTCATGTACCCGAACTGATGGCTATTTATTTTCAGCAGGTTCGAATGCATCACCAGATGGAGGAAAGGAAAACCAAGATGAATGCCAAGTCCAAGAGCTTTCAACGACACAATCAAGTACCGAGATTGATCTAACAAAACTTTACAAGAAGGTTAAAGATGATCACTTGCCTATAAAAGATCTGCTGTCAGTTTGGACCGATCGAGGTAGGACTATGCAAGATAGGCCCTACCAATTCAGGAATCTGACCAACGGCTCAAAGTTTGAAGCCTGGATTATGTCGCCAAAATCAAAGGGACTCTTAGCCATTGACTGGTTTGAATCTCGATACAGCCGCCGCATAACATCCACGCTGTGCTGGCTCATATATCAGTCAGCCATACAAACCTCTCCAAAGCGCTTAAAGCTGGAGGCATTCGATCATCTTCCGTTCCTAGTGTTGCCCTTAATTTATTTCTGCAGCAAACCCAGTTTGAAAAATAAACCCGAACAAGGTGCGATTTCCATGTACCGAAGTTTGATAGCGCAGTTACTGGGAACCAGGTTTGAGTTCAACACCAAAAAGATAAATCAAAACGCTTTCAAGTTGGCTTACAAGGACAACGTCCATGGCTTGGGCAGTCTCTTTTCTTCTCTGATGACTCAGCTACCTGAAGGAGTGCTTGTCCTATGCATGATTGATGGGATTGACTATTATGAAAGGAAAAACGGCGGTGCGGCATTTTTCGATTATGCCTTCCATGTGACCAATCTTCTTCACAATACTGAATCTTTGAAAAGGATGAAAGCAACAGTGAAGCTCTTGGTGACAAGCAACGCAGGAACCACTACTGTCAAGCAGTTGACCAGAAGAGATGGGCCTTTTGAGACTGATCAAGCTCCACTTAGCAATCGCGGATGGCATAGCTCGGAGGTATCGAAATAGGTAAATTTCAACCTTCATCTACATTGCTGGGTTTTCGTGGACGCACGCAGAAAAATAGTGCAGTGTCAACAGCAATGTCTGCTTCGTAGCTGTTTTAGGGCTTAGGGCTAGGGCTTCTTCGGGACGGTTCGTTTCTTATCTATCTCCTTGTACTTCTTTGATTTTGTTTCATCATGGTAATTCTAGTTTTATTTTGGATGGTTTTAGAACTCTATAATTAACTTTTAATATTATCTTTCTTATCTTTCTTATCACCTAGGCGTTTGTTATAGATTACATGCGACTCATCGTCCACCTAAGCTCGCGATGTACGCTTCCTCGCTCGGCTCCAGCTTTCCCCTGACTTGCTCACATCGGCGAATGCTCAAGAACATCAAAAGTTTGATAAATGTTCCTTACGGAAAATTATCTAAGCAATTGCTTTCTTCTTTTTGGAAGTTGCTTTGGTTATCTCGAATCAATATATCATGCTATCATGAATGTAACACAGCGCCCCTCTGCGTATCAGGCAATGCGGGGTAGAGAAGGATCGCTGATAAGCAAGTCTCCAAATAACTACGAACGAAACATCATCTGACGTTTGGCAATCCCATTCTCGCGAATTCGTGATTTTCTAGAATAAAGAAGAACTGCATTGAGAGCATGGCGTCTGACCAGCAAAATGGAAGTGCAGTCTCTGCGGGCGTGCAGCAGGACGACTTGACCATTCCGGTAAGTTCTCCAACCTGGTCTTTATGAGTACAACTTAAAACAATATAGGTGATAGACTTCTCCCTTTTTTTAAGCGGAGAGCCAAAGACAAAACAAGAAACCGCCTCAGCAATCCTACACGCGTTTCGTACCAGCGGATTCCTCTACCTCTCCAACGCCGGCATCTCACCCAGCACCGTCCAGAACGTGTTCGCCCATTCGGCCCGATTCTTCGATCGCCCCGAACAACAAAAGGAGGCTCTGAGCTGGGAGAGCCCAGAATCAAATCGTGGATATGTGAGATTCGGTAGAGAGAAAGTTACGCAATCTACCGATCCGGAGGAGATATTGCGCCTTCGAACCGCTAACCCAGATTACAAGGAGACGATGGAAATTGGCCGAGAGGGTGTGGAAGGATTACCCAATAAATGGCCTGATCGTTTCGATGAAGAGGGTAAAGAATTTACGCGTGTGATGTGTGCGTTTTACGATACGTGCAAGGATCTTCATATGCAGGTTATGCGTGCCATTGCGCTGGGGATGGGGTACGAGGAGACCTTCTTTGACGAATATACCGATGCCGGCGATAATAATCTACGACTACTGCACTACCCACCTGTTCTTAAGAGCGTATTTGAGAATAATCCGGATGCTGTCAGAGCCGGAGCCCATTCAGATTATGGCTCCATCACACTACTCTTCCAAGATGACATTGGCGGTCTCGAAGTCAAATCTCCGCAAAACACGTGGGTACGCGCTGTGCCCATCAAAGATACCATCGTCGTGAATGCGGGCGATCTGCTGGCGAGATGGAGTAACGACACAATAAAAAGCACAAATCACCGCGTTGTTCAGCCCCCTTCTACTTCAGGTAGCCCGACCGAGGAATCAGATTTGTATCCCACGCGATACAGTGTGGCGTACTTTTGCAATCCGAATTTGGACAGAACTATCGAGGCGTTGCCGGGAACTTATACCGACGTTAGTGAGAAGAAGTATGAGCCTATCAATAGTGGTGACTATCTGAGGATGAGGTTGGCCGCTACATATTGAGCCAATTCGATCGTATGTGTATGTATTGAGATACTCAGGATCTATCAGCTCTAACACCGACAAAATCGGTATAAAACTGGTTGTCTGATGTTCACAACCCCATGTTGAGCTAGGGCTGATTGTCCGAATGTTGTCCGGGGTTTGCCACCTCGAGGCTCGTTGAGGCTGTAAGTGCATGCGGCTTGAATTAGCGAAGTTTATATGAAATTCAATAATGCAAACTCTAAATGAAGTTCAATTGAACGTTGTCAACACGCCACTTTTGTAAAGGACAAAATCCTGATGTTCAGCGTGACTGGTCAACCGCTACAAAGGGGAAAGCGCGTCGGCTGGAATGACCCTCACGAAGAACAAACTTTAAGCCAACGTCCAACTAGTCAGGCACAGGGGCGTGAGAGTTCCCCGCGAAAATATCCCATCCAACCATTGGATCGTGAAATAAACTGGTCATTGACAAATCCAGAGTCTGGCGCTCGCCTAAAATAAACCAACTTTGGCATACTGAAAAGTCGAGAACGAGGACCGTGTAACAACCTCGGGCCCACGATGGCGTTCTCAATGCCTTATGGTAGTTTCCAGCTGGGGAATATGTACGAAGAAGCGCATATTAAAGCAGTCATGACCTGCTCTCTGGGGTTCAGGTCTGAATTTTCTTGAATGTTGGCATTCTGATCTTTCGACCATTGCTGGTGTAGATCTGTCACTCGTTTATCTGCCAACATGAAGTGGGCGTATCTTACACTGGCTCTGGCAACAGCTACTGCTGTTGCCCTTCCCTCGCCTAACAAACCAGCTGAGGAGCCACACCCACAGCCGAAGCCGGAGGAAGGTGACGACGATGTCTGTTATCCGGATGACGATCTCCTAACTCTGCTAGAGGGACTGCCTTCAGCGGATGACTTCTGCCGTCATTTGCTTGACATTCCTCCTACCGTCATCACAAGCACTCACTCGGCAACTCCCTCGCCCCAGACTGTCTGGGACACAGATACCGTGACGGATACCCATACCTGGACTCAAACAAACACAGATGTTGTGTGGGCAACAGTTACCGCTATTCCTTCGACTGTTACTCAATGGGTTACCCTCACCAATACTGAGTCTGTGCCTGCCACCGTCACCGAGACGGACTTTGCTACGATTACAGGTTATGTCATTGCTGATGTCACATCGTCTGTTTTCGTGACCGACACTCGGACGTTGACAAGTGACCTCACCCAAACCGAGACGGATTATTTCACGAACGTTGCGTACAACACGCAATCCGTTTATGCCACTGAGGTCGTCACGGAAAGCTATACCAATACCATCACTGCCTACTCCACACTCGTTGTTACCGACTACATTACCTCGACAGTGCCTTTCTATGTGTCAAACTACATTACAGATGTCGCCACTCAGACCATTACGAACTATCATACGGCTACTTTGACCTTGTCTTATACCGACACTGCCACTGCCACGGTCTCAAATGTGGAGTCAATTACCGTGACCGTGCCCGAGACTGCCACTACATATCAGACTACATCGTCTACCGTCGTTCAAACAGAGGTGGATACTGTATCTAACACCATCCCGGTTACTCAAGTCATTGATACTACCTCAACAGCTACTGCTTTCACCACCACTTCTTTCACTGCCACTGTCACAGCTACCACTACTACGGTTATGGCTCCTCTGCGTCGACGTGCGCTCGCCGAGCGCAAATCGGGTTCAGACTATCCTATTCCTGACGAGCTGAAAGATTACTCGCGTAAGGAGCTCTCCAGTGCTTGCTCGGAATTGCACGTTCCTGCTGCCACGCAAACTGTATGGGTTACTCAGGTTGTGGCTCGACCAACGGTATGTTATTTTTATTCCGAGTCTGCTATATCAATACTGACGGTCGAACAGGTTACCAGCACCACTACAACTCATGTTCCAGCTGCGGGTGCGCAGACCGTTGTTGTCACCGTATATGTCACCGATTACGTGACTTCGACCCCAGCTCCTGTGACGGATCCATTAACAACAGATGTAGACCAAACTGTCTCGTATCCCGTGACGGTTGACGTTACTAGCACTGCTGACGTGACTCTCACATACACACAAACCGATGTGGTTACTGCAACTGCGACCGAGGACCAGTGGGCAACTGTGACTGACTGGGCCACATTCGATTCCACCGTTGACGCCACTTCGTCTGTTACCGTCACCGTCGATGTTAGCGAGACCTCTTCAGTGACCGCTTGGGTCACTACTACAGCTACACCTACAGTGACAAGCGACGTGACAGTCACCCAGTCTGTTCCTGAAACCGTGGATGTGACAATTGATCAGACTGCCACCGCCACTGCTGACGTGACGAACACCGAGACATCATCGACTACTTCTACTACAACTGTTACAGCGACTATCGATGTCCTTTCAGTCTCGACCTTCACTTCGACTTCCTCTGTTACCATTACAGTCACTGCACCAGTTACAGTACCAACGACCGTTTACACAACTGTGCCCGTCACACAGACAATTCAAGCAACCTCGACTATTGACGTGACGATTACTCAAACCGTTTCCGCAACCACAACTACAACCGTCACTCCAGTTCCAACTTGCGGTTTTAATGTTATCCAAAATGGTGATTTCAACACCGGCTCATTCACCCCGTGGACTGTCACTCCCGGATCCAGCAGTACTGTCAGTCTTGTTACTGCCTACGCAAACACACCTTCGTTGTACAGTCATCAAACCGGTGCAGGAAATACCGTTCTGAAGCAGACAGTCAACACAGTCGCAGGTCAAACATATATCTTTTCGATGCTTTATAATGTTGCCGCACGTAATAACGGAGTATCTATGTCGTGCACGTTCAATACTGCAGCCCCTATCAATTTTGCAATACCGGTGTCTTCTGCACCAGTTGGTGCATGGAAATCTTTTGCTGGAGCCGTGACTGCTTCCTCGTCGTCTACTACCCTTACCTGTACGATCCATTCGGCTCAAGGGCTATCACTATATCTGGATAACTTCAGTCTACAGTGCTAGTTTGCCACTTACAATCTTTTACCTTCATTTTCTTCGTTGTGATATATTCTAGTATTAATATTTATTCAAATTGACTTGACAACAGAATGCGATCTTCTGCTTCCGTACATGTCTTGCAGTCTGTTTTATCAGCCCGAAAATGTGGCAATATAAGCTCTAAAGCCGTACTATAACTAGATCTCTTCTCGCCCAAACAAGGTTCTAGAAGGGCCGGTTAAATAGCCTCAGACGGCTCACGGCATCTCCAAACCGTCAAAACAGAGCAAAGAAACATAATTTACGCAAATAGACCCAACATTCCCTTCAATCCAATAGCGTCCGTTGCACTATCTCAAAAGTGAATAAAGTCGATGCAGCGCCGGCTTTTTCTTTTGATGCTAGATTGATCAATGGGGAGGATAGAAGAGACGAGTGGTTGGCTACGGTACTCTATGAGTTGAGAAGGATGAAGCCGGATAGAAGGGTCGATATGTGGCAGGAGAAGTTTTGGGAAAGAGGGATGGAAGTATGGCCATGCTTGAGTATACTGGGGCACAGAACAATTGGCAGTACACAGTTTCTGAATAAGTCGTTAGTAGGTGGGACTGAGTCTTCCAGGGCTCGAGAACCTTCGAAGAACCTCGCGGAGAATATCTGTATAATATCTACATCACAATGTACTTTGATGCCGAGAAGTTTTCTGTCATTAATACCATCAAGCCATCATCTATCCATACCGAGCATTCCCTACCTCATCATCAAACCACGTCGGCATAACCCCATAATTATAAACAATACTCTTCACCTTCGTATAACTCTCATAAGCTTCCCGCCCATTCTCCTTCCCAATACCACTTTCCTTGAATCCGCCCCATGGAGATGAAGGATCATTAAGATGATGCCCATTTACCCATACAATCCCAGCCTCAATTTTACCGGCAACACGGTGCGCCTGCGTAAAGTCTTGAGTCCATATAGAAGCTCCCAATGCATAATTCGTGCCATTGGCGATCTCCACAATCTCTTCTTCTGACTTGCAGCGAATAACGGCAATAACGGGCCCAAAGACTTCGTCACATGAAAGATCTGATGTTGCATGCGTCTCGATTAAGGTTGGCTCGAAGAAGTACCCCTTGTCTTGATGGCTGGCTGGTTTTCCGCCACATAGAATCTTTCCGCCTTGTTCCTGGGTTGTTGCTCGCGAGACGAATGCTGCGCATCGTTCGACAGCGGCTTTGTTGATGACTGCGCCGATTTGTGTTTGGGGATCAGTTGGGTCGCCGAGTCGCAATAATTTTGTCCTCTTGACGAGCAACTCTACGAATGCATCGTATATATCTGTGTGGACGAGTAGTCGGCTACCGGTCACACACGTCTGGCCACTGGCTATGAAGCTAGCAAACAACGCCGCTTTGACGGCATGCTCGACATTCATCGACTCGAATATGCAAACAGGTGCTTTACCGCCTAGTTCGGCAGTGATGGGGATCATATTCAGGGACGCTGATGGCGCAATAGCTTGATATGTAGCCAGACCTCCCGTGAGATCGATTTTAGACAGTGTTGGTGTCTCGCATAAATATTTCCCTGTCTCTCGACCATATCCCGAAATGATCTGTAACGTCCCATCCGGTAAACCAGCTTCCTTAAACAACGCCCCTAATTTGAGAATGGATATCGGAGCTAGTTCAGAAGGTTTTACAATCACCACATTCCCAGCCGCAAGCGCTGCACCAATTTTCTTCGTGCTGATCAACAACGGATGATTCCAAGGCGTGATCTGAGCCACAACCCCTAACGGTAACCGGGTCAAAGTATTAACAACAGGACCCTTGAACGGGGTCACAGCACCTTCTTGCGTACGCGCCAGACTAGCGAAATATTCCAACCATTCCGGGATACGTGCTAACTGAGCACGCATTTCGCGAATGGGGCGACCCGTCTGCTGGACTTCGAGCTCAACGAACTCCGGGATGCGGGCACGCAGCAGTGTAGCGGCTTTTGATAAGACGGCGAATCGGTCTGAAGCATCGGCTTTGGACCATGTGCCGTTTTTGAAGTTTTGCCATGATTTGGAGACGATTTGTTGTACTTCGTTGTGAGTTGTGGCGTCAACGGTGGCTATGATTGCTTCGGTTGCTGGGTTGATGACTGGGAGTGTAGATGATGATGGCTGAGAGTAGGCGCCATCGATCCAGTTTGAGTAGTGCGGAATGCCTTTGTCTGTCATTTTGGGGCTTCTCCTTCCCATATACGTACCTCAAGAAACAATTGTCCAGGTGCGGATTATGTGTTGAGATGTGGTCTGTAAACATAAGTGATTGATGTATGAGGGGAATACCCCACTGATAAGATAAGCACAACCCTGCCCTCACAACACAAGAGAGCTAACTATATTGAAAAAATGGAGCTATAAATTCGAGGTACAGGTAGATCAGAAGCGAAGATAGACTGCGATGCTACGTCGATAGAACTCTACTCAAAAACTGAGCGCCTACCTAAGTAAATTCATCCATTACGCAGTCCTGACATTGTATATCTTTGGTTCATAGCCAATGCCAGCACTAAGACAAAGCAGCCCTGGAACTGGAAACCTCAATGCTTGTTACTGTTGTTATGTTTGCAAGGTTATCACTCGAATGCATACTGCCTATATACATGATCAATGGATCAGATAAGACAGCACTTGGGCCTGGCTTCTTTGATAGATGGGTGACTTGGAACACGGGAGACTCTCGAAAAATTGTCAGAAACCGACCGGAAGATAGCACTGTTGACGGCAGAAGATATGTAGACATCTGGACCTTATCAGATTCAATGTTGTCTCGCGAAGTCTTAGATTTGATGCATTCCATCCCAAGGTTTCGATCAGATGGATCAAAATTTATATCGATGGATGAGCAAATATATCCGGGGAGATGCAGGGATGTAGAGAACAATAGCTACCACATGGCATAATACTTGCATTCGATGTTCATGTGAGGTTTGAATAATTCAATCCATGCATCCATAGCAATCCGAAAATCCTTTATGACAAGAAAGAATATAGAGACACCAGCCACGATTCACCAGCCACAAGTGGGACCATGAATGAATAACGATAATTACCGTATTAAATACGGTATAGGCAGGATCCAACCAATCACAATGATGAAATAAAACAATACGAGTCATGTACCCGTAAACATACTGATCTCGGCTGCAAACGGCGGATCTGGCGGAACCAAGCAAAGGTCAAAGATTGACGCTTGTAACGTCCTGAAAACAGCTAGCAGTTCAGCCAATCAGAGCCCGTCATATCGTTACTTCGTTCGAAATTGGGTACTCAGGTTACAGGTACCGCCCAAGTACCTTGTAAATAAGTACCCAAAGCATCAACCCGATCAAACAGAGACGTCAAAAGGAAATTAACTTCTTCTCTTATGCTTATCTCTTCGTGGATTTGATTCCCGCTAGGATCGGCCGTTTTGATCAGCGATGATGAAAGAATTGTCTTTCTTGGCTCGAGTTCTTTGATCTACGTTGTATTTGCAACTCAAATAGCCCCATTTGGGTCGGTTTGTAACTGTGCGAGTCGATTTGGAGTGTTGCTACCCTTTAGCAGAGCTAACTACATTAATACTTATTGCGTGTACTCCGTACAATCAATACTAAATACAATACTTACGATGTCTCATACCGTATTTTGACAGCCACAATCTTGATTTATGCGAGGGTTTACTGGTAATTATTGTGTATCGTTTTGTTAAAACATGGTTTAATTACCGATCGCTATATCCGTTGGTTAATAATTATTACTCCGCCTACTCTTCGTTCCCTGCTTTCCTACTGCAAGTTTGTCTTAGTCGCTCTTCAACTTCGTGCTTGTCTCACCTTTTCCCCGATCAGTATTATTATCACTAGGCCGATCATGGCCTGCTAGTACAAGCTTCTTACTTTCGCTTCGTTTCATTTTTATCTCTATTCATATCCATCACGGTCGTTGCAACTATGGGCATCGTGTGATCCCATTATCCTGTCGCTTCTTCTCTCACCTCTGCAGATCTACGAACATCTGATTGATCGGCCGCCACGTCTGACCAGATCGGGACGAAATATCGAAACCCAGCGGTAAACACAAGCGATAGAGACGGTCGTTTTATATGCAGTGAACCGAACAAACAACAAACATCATTCGCCATGGCTATCCTTTCTTTGAAAAGGACGCTGGTATCCGCGATTCTCCTCCTCTCAGCCTCACAACCAGTCTCAGCACAAGACACATTCTCATTCCTACCAAGCGCCGCCAGCTCGACCTTCCCAGCATGCGGTCTCTCATGTCAACTCCTCCTCGAGGCTCAATCAGCCTGCGTCCCGCCTCAAGCGGCAGTCTCCAATACCGACACCTATGTTTCCTGTTTTTGTCAATCGTCTCTGATTTCCGGCTTGCCGTATACCGCTTCGATGTGTCCCACCTGCACGACCGCTTCGGACCAGCAGTTGTTGATAAATTGGTATAAAAATTATTGCGCCGGTGGATTCCGAGCGACCCTGACTACAACCACTACCGCAACAACGTCGAGTGTCACTAGTACCACGGGTCTCAATACGGCCTCTGCTACAGGGACCACGTCACCCTCTCACAAAGAGTCATCGCCGTCTGATGATACATCGTCCAGTGGTAAAAAGAGCTGGTTAGTTTGGTGCCGTTTGTGTTTATAGGACGAAGATGACTGACAGAAATAGGTTCTCTACCCATTGGAGATGGGTAGTAATGCTGATCATCCTAGTAATCGGTTTCTCCGCACTTGCCGCCGCAGCCGTATGGCTTAAGAAACGTCTCGATGCTAGACAACCGAATCTCTACCACGGCGACGACCGAAACAATGGCGGCGGTTCCGGAGGTGGTCCAGGTCCAGCCGCAGCTTTCTTCGCGGGCAGTCTGCGTAATTTGTCTCGAAGCAATCTCAACAGTAATCGTACCTCAACAAACAATAGCAGCAACAACATCGCCGTTGCTTCAAAAGTGCCTAAAATGCAACAACAGCCCAGCATGTCCATGGCAAGTTCCTCGAATCGACGCTCAAGCACATTAACCAATTCCGTGATAAGCAACAGCAACAATAATATGACCACCAATGGCCATGAAATGTGGGGACCTAATCAAGCGCGCAATTTCGAGAACATCGCCCCCGTCGAAGAGCCCGTTTTTAGGAACTCAATGGCCGCTGCTGCAGCGGCAGCAGCATTCGGAGGCGGCGCAGCAGGAACAGCAGGTGCACCAGACCCAGAAGCGATAGGAATAGCATCAACAACAGACAACAACTCGCGAACCGATCTCTCAAGCATCAGCACCGGCGGCGGAAGAGCAACACCGCGAAGTTTGCCAAGATTGAATGTGCAATCCGTCTCAGCATCGAATTTACATCAACAGCAACAACTGCATCAACAATCAACGCCCTTGTTGCGAGGGGCGCAATCACAGCGGGACTTGCAGAGACCGAGATCTGTGAGTCCCGTTAGTCCGATTCACGATTAGTTTTTTCCCTTCTCTAGACGTCTTTACCTCAATATTTGCTCTATCTCGGGAGTTGTATGCATGCATATATGATTGATTGATCGATTGGACCCTGTCCTATAATTCCATCCTTGTTGTTTTTTTTTTTTTGTGTCTGTAAGCATTATCGATCTCGACATATTTTTTTCGTTTCTGTTGCTGTTGGTTATTGCACTTGGGTATGCACGGTGTTAATATCTTGGGTTGTTATGACGTGTTTATATTACTTTGCTCTCTCTATCTGTCTGTCCCTGTCTCTCCCTTGTTTGGATCTACTTGGTTTAAAGTTTTTAAGGTTATCTATATGGAATGTTGGAGTTATCGTTTCTTTCTGTTGATCTTTCTGGATTCTTGCTTTATCGGGTATAATGTAAGGGGTGAGATGTTAGGTATGTATCGATGGAGCAAGGGATAGGCATAAAACTAGGTACACACACAGAGACTGCTATAATCCAATGCCCTCGGGCTATATTGTATGGTACTACGTACGTCAGACTAAGATACACTAATACTAACAATCTTCACATCTTCCTCCGGCCTCTCCTTCTTAACCCTCACATTCTCAATCCTATGCACAACATCCAACCCGGCCACCGCCCGCCCAAAAATCGTATGTTTCCCATCCAACCACGGCGTCTTTTCCGTCGTTATAAAGAACTGCGACCCATTCGAATTGGGTCCCGCATTCGCCATACTCAGTGTGTATGGTTTATCGTGTTTGATGGTTGGCGATATCTCGTCTTTGAATTCGCCGCCCCAGATACTTTCGCCGCCCGTGCCGTCGCCTAGGGGGTCGCCGCCTTGGATCATGAATTTGCGGATTACGCGGTGGAAGATTGTGTTGTTGTAATATCCCTGGCGGGCGTGCGTGACGAAGTTTTCGACGGTTAGGGGTGCGATTTGAGGGAATAGGCGGAGATGGATGTCGCCCATTGTTGTGTGAAGGATTGCCGAGGTGCCGGATTCGGTCTTTTTGGTTGTGGTTTCTTTGGATGTGATGTCGCCTTCGCGAGGTTTCTCGTTTTGGATGTCGCGGGTGGATTTGTTGATTTCGGTGTCGTTGTTGAACATGTAGAAGCGGACTTTGCCGAAGCCGGTTGAAACCAAAATGGGATCGCGTTCTTCGGATTCTTGGAGGAGAGGGTTGGCACTCGCGGCCATGCTGACTGTGACGACTCCTTTCTTTTGTGGTGCGCCCTGGTATACTGCTAGGTTCAAAGCGCGGAATGGTTCGTCCTTGCCAAATACGCGGACCACGCGGTTGGTAAACGTGTTGATGCATTTGATGCCGTGGAGGGATCCGTATAATATGAAATGACCCGACTCGTCAAAAATGACATTGATTTTAGACCGCGACACAGGGTTCTCAATCTCGCGCTCAACGGCTATTCGCCGGCCAAACTCGACTTCCTCAAGTCGTTCCAACGCCGTCCCAGCTTCTTGCATATCGATGATTGTGGTCAATGATTCGTCGTATGTTCTATACAGCTTTCCAGACTGAAAATCAAAAATCCGGACTTGTCGATCGGGGAATGAGAATGTAGCGAATTGTTTACCGGAGGGCGAAATTGTGATTGATGATGGCACCGATTTCTTCTTTCGGAATTCAAATAGATTCGTAGATGACTTTAGTTCAAAGACATTGTCGGGTTTCGAAAAGTCGTCTGACGGTCTCCAATATTCAATCATACCAGCTTCATCAGCTGAAATAACGCAGTCGAATATATTGTTGAATGCCAGCGCAACAACTGGCTTTCTATGGATTGAAGTGAGCGTATGTAATGACTCGCGATTCTCCCCTCGGCCGTCGAAAATTGTGATTGTAGGGGTGGCTTCATCAGTAACCGCAAGCAAAGGCAGGGATGCGCCACGTTTATGCACCCAGCAGACGCATCGCGGCGTGAATTCAAGGTCGAACATTGCGAGAAGATCTGGTCCAAGTCAGTACAAAAATACTTTTACCATGCACAATGCTCAATCCTACCAAAAGTAATAACATCAAATATCTTCACCGTCTTATCCGTTCCAGCCGTAGCAAAACTCCTCCCATCCGCGCTGACGGTTGTACTCGTAATCTCGCCGGCATGCGCTCGAAACTCCTTGACAAACTCCATCCCAACAGCCATTTTCTTCCAAAACTTGACAACGCCATCGATGGAACTCGTAATGAGAAAGTCGGTTGACGGAGTAATATTCACGTACGACAGTTGATCCCTGTGCATGAGCGACTTGGAGTATCGTTGCGAGGTAGGAAGCGCGTTCACGTAGACTTTTTCGAAAGCGAGCTTGCGTCGTTTTTTCTTCGGCGCAGCTGCAGAGGGTAGCGCTGGGCCAAAGTCATCATCAGACGAAGAGTCGTCACCTGTGTTGTCAGTTAGAAGCTTCTCATGAAGTGCTAAAAATGTGTCGCAAACTGACCATTCTCGCCTGGCGTGTCGTCTGCCAATTCGGACAGTGGCCTCTTGTTGGATACAGATTCAGCGGTTTCTGGAGCTGCCATTGTGCCAGCTGACTATCTATATCTCCAGTATAGTTATAGTACGTAGTAAGAAAACAAATTTATGAAGCTGCGGAGGTTTCTGAAGGGAAGAGACTAATTAATGACGGAGACGAACAAACGCACGGACCAGGTCCCCTAAGCCTAACTTTTTATCAAAACACCTCCCCGCTCCTGTATCTGTCTACACAATCCAACAAAAAAGGAGTATCACCACACCCCGACAATATGGCGGGCAATAATCCTACACAGATTTTCGCTAATGACGTGACCGAGGAGAAGGGAGAGAATGCTCGTCTCTCTGCTTTTGTCGGTGCTATTGCTGTGGGAGACTTGGTGAAGTCGACCTTGGGTCCGAAGGGAATGGATAAGATATTGCAATCTGCGTGCGTCCATCACTCACGGGGTTCTCATATTTCAGCGCTGACATGGAGTGTCTAATAGATCCACCGGAGAAATTTTGGTTACCAACGATGGAGCTACCATTTTGAAGTCAATCGCACTCGACAATGCCGCCGCCAAGGTACGATTATCTCAAAGCAAATATACAGGTATAGTACTGACAGGGTTCGGAAGGTCCTGGTCAACATCTCCAAAGTTCAAGACGACGAAGTCGGTGATGGAACCACCTCCGTCACAGTCCTCGCCGCCGAGCTGCTCAGACAAGCCGAAATCCTCGTGGACAAGAAGATTCACCCTCAGACCATCATCGACGGATATCGGATAGCCAGCAAAGCCGCACTTGCTGCCCTCGAAAAATCCGCCGTTGACCGCAGTAACGATCCTATTGCATTCCGCAAAGATTTGCACGCCATCGCCCGCACAACGCTGAGTTCCAAGGTTCTCGCCCAGGACCGCGAACACTTTGCTACCCTCGCTTGCGACGCCGTGCTTAGACTGAAGGGATCAACTGATCTCAGTCACATCCAGATCATCAAGAAGGCCGGTGGAAAGCTTTCCGAATCTTATTTGGACGAAGGTTTCATTCTTGACAAGAAGTTTGGTGTTAACCAACCCAAGCGTTTGGAAAATGCGAAGATTATGGTCGCCAATACAGCTATGGACACAGATAAGATTAAGATTTTCGGCGCCCGTGTGAAGGTGGATATTGCTACTACCGGATAATACATTGCATGCGCTAATATTTCTTACAGGTCGACAGCACTGGTAAGCTTGCGGAGTTAGAAAAGGCTGAGCGGGAAAAGATGCGCCAGAAGGTCGAGAGGATCAAGTCACACGGTATCAATTGCTTGTAAGTCATAACCCTAGAGTTTATATTCCGACGTATCAACTCAATACTGATGCTTTTTATTTAGTGTCAACCGACAGCTTATCTACAACTGGCCAGAGCAGCTTTTCAGCGAAGCCGGAATTGCCAGTATCGAACATGCAGATTTCGATGGTATGCTCACCTACACAAGTCTTAGTTCGCTAAGATGAAGAGCCGATGCAATACTAACACAGACTAGGTGTTGAGCGACTAGCACTTGTCACCGGAGCAGAGATTGCATCGACATTTGACAACCCAGAGCAAGTCCAGCTCGGTCATGCCGACTTGGTTGAAGAGGTTATTATTGGAGAAGACACATTGCTCCGATTCTCCGGCGTTGCCAAGGGTGAAGGTATGTATTCATCATCGATATACTTGAGACTGCCAGCTAATAGTTATAGCTTGCACCATTGTCTTGCGTGGATCGAGCGAACAGCTCCTTGATGAAGCAGAGCGTTCTCTTCACGATGCTCTTGCCGTTCTTTCACAGACTGTCAAGGAGCCCAAGGTCACTCTTGGAGGCGGATGTGCCGAGATGACCATGAGTTTGGCTGTTGAGCAAGCTGCTCAGAACACCACAGGAAAGAAACAACTTGGTAGGTCTAGTCAACCCTCCTGTTCTCTCCATACTAATTCTGTCTAGCTGTTGACGCCTTTGCCCTCGCACTCCGACAACTCCCCACCATCCTCGCCGACAACGCCGGTCTCGACAGCTCAGATCTTGTTGCCCGCCTCCGACAAGCCATCAGCAAAGGCATGGCCAGCTCCGGCTTGGACCTGTTCGAAAATAAGATTGGCAACATGGCCGAACTCGGTGTCGTGGAGGCATACAAGCTCAAGAGAGCCGTTGTCAGCTCCGCTTCTGAGGCTGCAGAGCTTTTGTTGCGTGTGGACAACATTATCCGTGCTGCTCCCCGGCGGCGCGAGCGTATGTAAATGAAGGATGAAAAACTCATAGATGGATATTAGAGATGAGGCCAGGAAAAAGTTGTATGAAATGAGATGATTTTCATTGCATGAAATGTACAATGTAGAAGTGGCGGTAATATACTAATCTCAGTCAATAATTGCATACGCATAACTCGATGGACGGCTATGTATACGTAGATGATTTTACGCTAGTCGAGACCTGGGCATGTTCAATGTTGTAAATGCACCTATTCCAGTTCCGGCGAGCCAGAGAAGAACAAAAGACGCTCGCTTCAAATTCCTATCATTATTTACATTAACTAACTCCATAACAACCTCAATCATTGCAACTCATATCTCGTCTGCCCTTCCCCCTGCCTAGGAACATGCCCCTGATCCACCGGCATCTCAACCTGCGTCACAACCCCCTGATGATACTGCTGCTGCTGATGTTGATACGACGACGCACCACCCAATTCCTGCACCCCTCCACCCGGATACTGATAATACCCCTGCGAGTCAGAATGCAGTTCACTCGTCCTCCCCGTTCCATCACTAACAGGTGATATAGGCGCCGCAAGACCCGCTGGAAGCGCCGATGCCGGTACAGCGGCTGGATTATGTTGCTGTTGTAGTTGTTGTTGCAATTGATCTATTTGCTGCTGCAATCGTTGCTGTTCTGCAACCTGTTGCGAATCAAGCTCGGGTTTGAGTTCGTTATACATCGGTATCACGGTTTCGTTTGCCTTGTCGTCTCCCACTGTGTTTACGGGCGTGTATGCTGTTGATGTTGTAGCGACTGCCCCCGCTGCGGCTGCGGTGGTTTTTCGTCGACGAGTACAGCAGTAAATGATCAAGGCGATTATACCGCCAATGATGGCGAGACCACCTACTCCGGCGCCGACGCCGATTCCTATTTTTGCGCCTTGGCTCAGGCCGGAGGAACTTTTTTGATTGTTGTTGTTGTTGTTGCTGGTATCGATGCTGCTGCCAGAACCGGAAGAGTTTCCATCGCTGCTGCCGGAGGAAGAACCGCTGCTCGATGAACTAGTGCTAGTGGCACCTGCTGCAGCACCCGTGGCAGTAGGCGTATATGTGATTGTGACGGTGGTAGCTTGGCCGCCAGAAACAGATATGGTGTTTGTGAGGGTAACGGGAGTGGCGGTTGCCGTTCCCGTTGCTGTTGCTGTTGTCGTTGCACTTGCACTTGCGGTTGCAGTCAACGATGATAGATAGGAGGCTAGAATCGACAAAAGTCAGGTTCTTGCGTTCTTTTCGTACATAGACATCAGGTCTAGATGATATGGATCACAAACCTATATCCGTCGGGTATGTAGTCGGTATAGAAAAGGAATATGGATAGGAATAGGAATATGCACTCGAACAAGCCGAATCCGCAACTCTTGTGATTGAGACTCCAAAGTCGCTGCAGAATGCTTGACTTTCGTCCCAGACAACTATTCAAAAGCAAGCAAAGAAAGCGTCAGGTCATGGCTTTGTGTAGGTATATCGTCTTGGAAAGTATCTAAAACGTACGATTATCGTCCGACGTATCGCAACTGCTGCGTATACAGCAGGTACTTATGGTAGAAAAAGTGTTCGAACCGCACAAACAGGCATAATCAGTCGAGCTGCAGTGCGGATCGCTCGCTGCAGCTAAGACGGCGCATGGTTGCTATCGTATTTCATGATCAGTTTCTGTTTCCTTTTTTTTAAATACAGATGCCGACCAGTAAAGAACAATTGAATTTGAGCGGAGGTTTTGACTTACAGCACATGTTGGCAAATAGCTCCATATATCTGACTGGCCAACTGCCGTCGCAACCACCAGTAGCGACAATATCAACCGCATGTGGCTTTTATTGTTCCTTTTTGCTCATTCAGTCTTGCCGAAATCGTAATAGATTTAGGGGTTAGGTTAGGAGTCTCGACCTCTAAACGGAGGACAAAGTAACTTCTGCACCGAGTCCAAATCACGAAGTATGTGAATGATGGTTTGGAAGAGAGAATGAAGGAATGTCTTGTTTTTACTCAAATCCTAAAGAGCTAGGATTAATCTATTTCCCCACCCCATGTTGTAGGTCCAAGCCTCTCGGTCCTGCCGGTTGAACACTCAGCCTCCCGGAAGTCTCCAGGCACTAAAAGCATTAGAGTGATATGCCCGCATGCCTCGTATGCCTATAGGGTAGACAGTAATCCTAGTCTGGAGCTTGCTGGAAAGTTCGCCTATGAAGTGATGAAGTGCTACCCCATATCAAGTGAAAGGTTATGTTGCAGGACGCGTGGCTTAATTACATGGATTAATGTACAACAAACCAGCAGGTCACTGCTACAGTATCCCTCTCCATCTGCCAGGCATGACTCTTCGTCAACACATGAGCGCGAGCGTGAAGTTCGGGGGAGGACAGAGTGCCTGACATGTCGAGGCTCACTCCAAGCCTTCCCAATTCGGCAATGGCCGTGGAAGCTAAGATCTTGATCGGGCTAGATTAGGCGATGAGCCAATCAGTTCGAGGGCATCAGATGCTTAGTCTAATTTAGCTTCTCTTGGCCCGTCCCCATTTGACCCGCTTTGATATTGAGATCGTTTCTAGGATGGTGATTGGCTGGTTGGTTTATTCGTCTGTTGTGACTTGTTTCGGTTAGGGCTAGGTATCACGTTGATGATATTAACGTACGTAGTTCGGCAAAGAATGGTGCCTAGATATTCAAGTAACTACAAACAATCTTCCGACTGGCCGCTATTGATCAGAAACTCCTGCACAGCCTCAGTGAAGACAGTCGCTAAAGTACTAAGCTGTTGCAGGCAGGAAGATGCCCAATGTCGTAACATCAATCGGTTGGCTGCGTCTTTGGATGTGTGGCTCAAACCCGAGCTCCCTCAATGGTAGTTCTGTGAAGGGGAATTGATGGATTGAAGTGGCGGTTTCGTTGATGAAGCCGCGCAATTGGCCGCTTGATGTCTCTATGTGTAGGCTTGAGGTGTCAGAAGACGGTAGAGCAGGTGAGCCTATACGAGTGTAGAATCTCTTTACATGCCTTGACTAGCTAAACCTGCCCTGCTGGCAGACTTCTATCATATATTCGGATCTCCCGGGAGTATTACTGGGTGCCGCTATGTATAAAGGAGTTTTGGCCATGTAAGCGCTCTCAGAGTTGTCTCTTCATCTATTAAGGATAGGCAAACCCAAGATGGTGGCAGAGTGATATTTCACATCTTAGATTTATCTACAAAAGAATCTCTAATTATCATGGCACGATGGATAATAATATCTCTGGTCTAATTCATGCCACTTCGAGGTTATATACCGGTGTCTATCTAACGAGCAACCACCTTAAGAGGGCAACTCGTGATGCCCATCTCAGGCATTTGTGCATACTGCAGAGGTCCATCTACTTCAAAGTCACTCGTTTGCTCTAGAATGACACGAAGAGCAATTTGAAGAGCCCTATATCAAAAGCCATCAGCATTTTATTCTCTTATCTGGCATTGTGGATGGGAAAAGGGGAAGTACTCACATTCTAGCCAAAGGCATCCCCGCACATCGATGTCGGCCACGACCAAACCCGAGATGCGAGGTGACATTAGGTCTATTCAAGACAAACGTGTGCGGATCTGGAAACACGTCTGGATCTCGATTTGCTGCTACATATGTCATTGTGATAGGTTCTTGGGCATGGATTTTGACACGTAAATTCCTACGTCTTCCTTGGGTGTGCGTGAGAATCCTCTGTAGGGGACGTAAAGACGGACAAATTCTTTAACTGCGGCGTTGATTAGGGTTGGGTCAGCCCGGAGCTTTCGTTGGAGGTCTTTGTCTTGTGATAAATGGCTGCACATCAATTGATGTCTCCGATTAGGATTGGAGGGGCTATGCCCACGACTAGGGATTGGCGTAAGGCACCACTAAAAAGAAGTTAGTATGACTATCAGATGAATGAAGTCAACATTGCAATATACGATGGAACGTACATTAATAACTCATCAGCCAACGGCTGACCATCCATGATTGCTCGCCGTATCGGTCCTAAATATTGGCTTGCAGTCCTTATCATCATTTGGGGCGCAATATGCATGGCTCACGCCGGCATCAAGAACAATGCTCCCCTTATAGCATTGCGTCTACTGCTTGGTGCAGCTGAAACTGGTTATACCCCCGTCGGCTACTACATGATGTCGTTATATTATCCGAAATATGCTCTCGGTCTCCGGATGGGTGCCTTCTCACGAATGTATTCTGTTGCTGGTGCATTTGCTGGTCTTATCGCCTATGGATTCTTGCAAATCACCTCATCCTATCTCAAAGGATGGCAGATTCTGTTTCTCTTCGAAGGTGGATTGACTGTTCTCGTGGGCCTCGTTGCACTAATCATACTGCCCGAAAAATCTGGAGACAGCCTGGATCCTGACTCCTCTTGAGCGCCAGCATGCTGTCAATCGTATGCAACGAGACTACATCTCACATAAGGATGTGGATTCGGATGGCAATCCAGTTCAAAATAGTACCAATGATTCTATTACCATGTGAGACATCACCGACGTTCTCAAAGACTGGAAGAAGCTGTTGATTATACTTTTCAACATCCTGGCAGTCCTTCCCGTTACTGTATTCACAACATTCCTTCCACTTATGGTGCAAGGCATGGGCTACTCGGGTGTCAAGGCTATTTTGATGAGCGTACCTCCATTCGTCGTCGGTACTGTCGGTTTGATCATTATCGCCTTGTCTAGCGACAGATTGAAGGAGCGATCTCTTCACACTGCCTTTGGCATGGCACTCGCTTTGATCGACTGTATAGTAATGGCTACATCTGACAATCCCCGTCTGCGATATGGTTTCTCTCACGTTTGTCTGGCTGGAGCTTTTGTTGCCGGTCCATTGGTCGCTGTGTGGCTGGCCGGTAATACTGCTCTACGGGTAATACAAACCGCCGAAGGCCAGACTGATTGCAACTTGGGACGAGACCCAGGTTGCTGAGGGAAAGAATTCCGAAGTCAGGAGAGGAGATCAGCAGTACACTTACTTCTATGACTATTAATGGATGTACTCTGCTTTTCGGCATGGGAATGAATTCCGGGCGGCGGGTTTGGCAGCGTGACATTGTGTACAGGGTCTGTTTTATTGTAGTATAACAGATATGAAGTAACCTGCCTAGTAGTCTCGGAATAATTGCAGAGACTGAAGCCAATACAAACTGCCAACGAGGATCCCTGACTGATCTCAAAGACCGTTTTTATATTTTTCAAAGTAATGCTCATGATAATAAAATCCGATAAAACGTAGCTACGCAAAATAGACCACCTCTATGACGCCAAAAAACCAGAAGAATCATAATTGTCGAAGAAAACCCCCCATTTTGTGCCATGATAACCCATGCAAAAGCCACGACGAATGAGCCTTTCTCCTTTTTTTCATCATGTCGTGACATCCAAGCCGAACTTCAAATCCACTTCAATCACCTTCAACGGTTCCACCCCGTCAGGTTCAACCCCCCATCTGGCTTGTCCATGCTTCTTCCACGCCTCCTCACCAATATCACCGACAATAGAGAGTGACTTGTGTCCCTGTTTGATCTCTATCTCTCCAAGATCAATCGTGTAACCATCCAAACAATTGCACCAACGTCCTTTTGCAGGATTTGTGAGATCCAGTCTGGGTTCAAGCGTAAGAATCAGATAGGCAACTGCCTGCTGAGGCTCTGTAGTGGCATCGAATAATTTCTCGTAATTGCTATGCTCGCCTGGAGGTGCTGGGAAGACTATCTTTTTGCGAAGCTTTTCGACGACTAGGACCAAGTGATGCCTTCCTTGCTTCAGTTTGAGTCGTGATGATAGTTCTGAGTCTGGGAGTGTGTTGGGTTCGGGTGCATCTTTTATCCTCAGACGGTAGCGGATGTTGTTGATGGGATCAATTTCGACCATGTTGTTCGTCGATCAGTCAGCATGAGGTAATCCAACCTACACACTGCATGAATAATTCAGAAGAATGTTGGCTATCCAGAAAGTTGGTGTAAAAAGTTGAGAAGCAGACTTTGAATGCAGCTGTTGATTCCAGGTTTGTTTGTAGTATGGATATTGTTATCCCTTTTGCTAAGTCAAGAAGTGACGCCTCATATTGTCAATGCCCTTTGTCATGAGGCATACATTTAATTGTTCGAAAAGAACAAGAAAGTTTGACTCAGTGTAGCTATGTGCTTTGTCGTTATACCATTACAGAGAAAGCAGAAAATTGTCAATTTGACTAGGGATGGATGAAATGTACTACCATCAAACATTGAAGTGAGGATTGATACAAGAGCCGGATATAAAAGAAGGCTAAGTCAGAATGACAATATTCCTGGCTCTCTCATACTAGTTTTCATTCAGCAGACACCTAATTCTGACTTCTAGATACCAAGAGGCTAAGGTCCAGGATGACTAGGCTATAAGCTACAAGGCCTTACACCTAGCCCGTAGCAGGCAAGACTATTAAATGAAAGATATTGTTTAGATATAGAATGAGAATAATAGAGATCTGGTGCTAACTAGAAAAGAGATAGATAAAAAAATATATCGACAGAGCCCCTGAAACCAGACCCACAGATTACCCCCATTCCAGTGTCAAGTAGGCCAGAAGCCATGATGTCGTACCGATGTGAAGAAACCTGGAAGACATCCACTGTCCTAGGAGGACATTTGCTTCGACTCTTTCTCGGTCTTATTGGCTTCGGAGTTTGGTACGACGGGGTCGGCCGTGGAAGTAGGCGGCTTCAGATCTGCCTCTTCCTCTCCTTCGAGCCAGAAGCTCAGAGTTATATCCAGCTCTTCAGAACCATGGGCATTTCTTTTCTTATCCAGATACTTGAAGTAGATTGGACCAGTCACCTTGAACTCAGACTTCCCAGGTTGCAATTGACAATGTTCAAAAATAAACATTTCCCGTGACCATGCCTCTCGATTCATATCATACGTTTCTCCTGAAGGCAAAGATACTTTAACGTGGGATCTTTTCTCCGTATCGAAGCCCCTCGTGTAAAGGTCCCCGTTGCAGTTTCCTTCCGACTTGAAACCGCTGATTTCAAGACTTCCAGAAGGATGGGTTTTTTGATTTTCTATTCCCAGGCATAATAAAATTTCTCCTTTCGGTACTTTGAGTGGGTTGTTTTCATCGTAGCCATGCTCCTCACTTTCGTGTGTAACACCTTTGATGTCTTGAACACTCAAGATGAAGCGCAGCGGTGTAAATTTTGAAAGATCAGGCTTCGCGTCAGACATTGTGGTGTTTCCGAGCAGAGGTAAAGGTCGCAGCTATTGTGAGGTCGAGTATCTTCAATAATTGAAATGGTTGTAGAGTGTTAATGGAGGTTATAAAGTCTTAAGGTATGGAGGCAGATTGTTGAGGACTTAGATGTCCACCCCCTAACTGTGATTGTACACATACCAGTTGACCCAGATGTGTCACCGATGAGTCAAAGTGACTTATATTTAATTGCTCATATTACTTTTGGGGTTCACTCCCTACCTAGGTAACTTTGAGATGGCTTCAGATTGTTGTGGATCCTGTGTAAATATCGGACGAGCGAGTCACCCAGGCAGTGTACTGCATCACGAATTAGGTAAGCATCAGACTCGCAATATCAGTTGTATGTTCCATTGAATTTTTTATTTGAAATTCCATATTCATCGAAAATTAGGGCGAGTTATTTGCGCATATTGTTGAACAGTATGATAATCTCGTAAGAGGAATCGTGGGTAATGAAGATATTGCTATCCCATACTGGTGCCCTGTCCTACCGGGCTTTTGCGACGAAATCGATAGGATCCCCACTCTTCTTCTCTAATAAGCAATGAAAATGGATAATTGAGTGACTATAGCTATGTGCTTTATTGTTACATCGAGACAGATGAAGTAGAATATTGACAATACAACTAACACATGGGCGTGAGTGTATGACAAAGTGAGATCCAAATCAAAAACCCAATATAGAGAGATAGTTATTTAGCAGGAATCTATTATCCTTCCGGGGCAGTATAGACGTATTACACACTTCTAGAACCAAAAGGCTGAGGTCCTGAATGATTAAAAAGGTCATAATAGTGATATTTGGGTGCTGCAAGCTATGAGACTTCACACGCTAACCCAACTATCCATAGGCAATAGTAATGACAATCAATTTCGATTTAGGAAATTAAGGATGGTAGTATCAAATGCCATTTAGATAGAAAAAGAATAACCAAACCACCCGACTCCCTTGAAACCACAGATACCACTCGACTGTCGAGTCGGCCATGACCATGATGTTGCATGGGAAGAGATAATAAAAGCCAACAGATCAAGTGGCTTAGGAAAAGATTTACCTGACCTCAGCCTCAGTGTAATAGCCTCTGTGGCTTGATGTGTCAGAGTCGTTCTCGGAAGAAGAGTCCTGTTTCTCTTTCTCGTCGATTTCAAACCAGAAGTTCAAATCGAACTGCGCCTCTTCGATAATCCGAGGGTTTTCATCGTCATCTAGATACTTGAAATGGATCGGACCAATTAACTTGATCTGATAGCTTCCAGGCGTGAATTTTCGGTAGCCGAGTGGAAATTTATTCGTCGTGGTTGCTTTCAACGTCAGTTTCTCGATTGTAGAATTCAGTAGTTCGCCATCCGGATTGAATTGCTTGAATTGCATGTCCATTTGGACTCTTTTCTCGGTATCAAATTCTCTTCCGAGCCCGTCGAGCGAGAGATTCTTGTCTTTTTCATCTAAGATAATTTGTATAGATTCCCTCAGTTTCGTGTTCTTTGTTCTGTCTGTCCGTGGCCACCAAGATCAAGTACGGCTTGAAATCCTCTGCCTCTTTCGAATCCGCGCTGAAAGTTGTAGTGGTTTGGACCGGACTGGGATTTTCCGACATATTTTGCGATGATTGATATGGATCAGTATGTAGTGGTTGCTGGTGGGAAACTATTGAAGAACAGGAAGTTTCGAAGGCATATCCATGGCTTATATAGTCCACAATCCCCAGGTGTGACTGGTGTACTCATAAGTGTCATTAGGTGAGTCAAAGTGACTATTCATGCTGACTCCTTATATGAGTATTTATGTTGACTCTTTACCCTGGAGCAGCTTAGCAGATTCATGTTGAAGATCAACTTTCTGATATCCAAGAACATCAAAGGAATGAGTCAGTACAGCGACTGCATCAGACTTGCAATGTCACAGTCCAGTGATACATTTATCTGATCTCCTTCTCTGATATGCCATATTGGTCAGAAGATAAGCCAGGTCATTTGGGTGTACTGATCAAAGATCGCATGAGCCCCAGGGATTGTGGGTAATATGAACAGAGAGCTTGACTTGTTCTTCAAAATTTAACATAGAAGGCAAATGATGATTCAATCTCTATGTATTTCTTATGAACTTTCGGAAGATGGGGCCCTTAAAAGCAGCTCATTGAGGTTCGTCGCACAAGCTTCAGGGGCTAGGTAACTCGGGGATTTGCTATGACGTAGATCTTTTAATTATGCTTGCCATGCCATACTGCTTTTGTGAAATCATAAGAGCTTGGTATCTAGACTAACAACGGGAAATTAAGTCTATCTAGGATATCGTGGCTACTTACCTGCATTGGCTGTATGTCGAAATAGGGATCATTTGTGCTGCCTGAGTGCTAAGGTGTCAACGGAATGCCTTGCTTAGGGCTAAGTCACCCCTATTACGGAAACTATTGTTCCGTATTCAGAGTTGTCATTATTGCTTAAGATGCTTATTCGCTTGCAACATCATCGAAGTTGCTGCAGCAACTATAAGAAACAGAAAATTACTAGTCCAGCAATGGAACAATTTGTATCCCGTGTAGAAATTGGCAGGTAGCACATTGCTCTAGGCGCATGAAAGCACATCACTAAGAATCAGCAGCTTAGGACTGACATCTAGATACATTTATAAACAATCTTGTCGAGATAGAGTTGTCTATTGCGGGATTTGTCTTTCATGGATAGTATTCTGCTTAATGTGCAATCAACTTGAGAATTAGCTACACTGTTGAAAGATGCTGTCCCATAGCAGTGGGCAGATAGATACAACCACGACACTTTCGCAATCAGGCACCATTGAACTATTTCCATCCTCAAGCTAATTGAAAGCAAATTGAGCAAGTTACAAAGAAGTCGACAAAAACGTAATTTGACATCGCAAAGATTTTAGTAGTTGTAATCATTCAAGTCAGCTTAGCAACGCTAGATTTCACATGTTGACTAATGAGAACTAAAAAAAACAGACTGTAAAAATAAATCTCCAGGCTCACAAATAGAAAAACTGCCAGAAATATCCATTGAAAACCAAGTGATGGGCACAAGACAGAAGGACGGCGGCCTCTTTTTACCACTTCCCTTCATGATGACGCGACTTCGAAACTTCTTTGTCGTCAGGGCGCCTCATCCGACAATCTGGCATCCTTGAAATACTCGAGATATAGCTAGCCTCCACTGCCGGAACGATCTCGGCCCTTACTTTTTTCTCCTCACGGAAAGCTTCGTCGAACTCGTTTTGGTCCTCGAACAAAGTCCCCCTCGTCTTTGATAGGATGTATCACCATTCCTTGGATTTGCTTATCGCGATCAGTGATGATTCGACAGGGACCGATATGCTTGCCCTCAACTTTGCCTTTGGAATTTTGATGGAAATAGTCAAAATCTTCAGCCGGATAGGCCCAAAGCACCGGGGTCGGACCTTCGGTATTGTGATTCACCCCTTCCAATGGCATCAGCGTGGCCTTCTCCGCTTCAAAGAATCCTTCTCGGTCGAAATGTGCGTGCGGTCTACGGCCTTTGCCACGATTGTGCCACGGAGCTGGTGCCGCAGCAATAATGCGCTCTGCTTCGGAAAGAGGGAATTCTTCGGTGACACTGATTGTTTTGCCGGGAGAATCGCTGACGCTGACTTCTCGAGTCAATTCAAAATACTGAGAGATTAATAAGAATGCTGCACATAGGAACACAACTAAATCTTGGAGCGCTTCTTCATCCACATTGGACTTACATAAGTATCATTTCCCAATATGCTCGAAACACATCCCATGGTGTTGAAAGTAGGAGAGCAGGGTATCTCTTATGTTTGGTAATGGCGCAAAGCAAATCGGAGTGTAAGTAATGATCAATAACTTCTGGCATATTTTGTTTTAAAAGTGTCAGGTTTTACTTATATATTATACCCCTGAAGATATGGTTGATTAGCTCATTTCCATAGATGTCTAATAGTTTGTGAGCAGAGAATCTAGATGGATGTCCTCCTTTGTACAAAGTTGTAGCTGTCCAGTAGTGCTGAAAGGCTGAGAACAATGTGCAGCCTACATTTCTAGAGTAGTGTGAGAACGAACTTCCCGTAGTAGGCAGTATATATATGCTAATTATACTGCACTGTACTCATTCACTATTCTTATATGTGGCATAAATTTGCTACTACGAAGTGGTGTGCCTAGGTAACTGTAAGACTAGAGCGTAGCCCTGGATGTGGATGAAATGAACAGGTCTTTCTCTAGAGCGGATCTGAATTCTATACACCTTCTTTATTATATTACTATGACAGTTCCATAAGTTCATTGAAGCTCTGGAAGTAAAAAGAAAGAAAAGAAAGACAGGATTAACAGCTGTATCCCTAAAATTCTAGTCAATGTCTCTTTCAACTTTTAATGTTGACGTGAACTTTGCCAGAAACAAGTACTGTGTGGGTTTTCAAAGCAAAGATATCTTGTACATGTTCCAGTGTCTAGCTAAACAATGAATGCAGGTTAACTAAGCTTGTTAATAGCCAGTCCATATAGTGTATTATAGCAATGCTCAAGCCCGGCACAGGTGCCAGGATATTCAACTCTGGGGGTAGACTGAAGATGTACTCTCTGGATATGAAACATGATAAAGACATAGTCAAAACATTTGCTTGCCCAGATGCTATTTGTTTCTGTAAGCATATATTATACTCAAGTGGAATCAGCTATTGTGCCATGTGTCGCAGTCAAAGAAAAGCCTTTGTGATTGTCGATTGTCGCAAGGTGTTAGAGAAGACTCGTCTTCTCTTCCTTGAAACAATTGGCGTATGTTTTGGACGACCAATCCTTAGGACAGATGTTTCATGCGGGAGTATGATAATTTTTCATGAAACGAAATTTGTTTGAATATGATACATGAAACTGGTTCATTGATTGAGGTGATATCACAATATTGATGCCCTCGAGATGCGACTTTCTTATAAAAGCTGGAACTTATCCGATGCCTCAAGATATCTAAAGTGATTTTCAAAAACACATCAACAATGAATAACATCATTTCAACATTCATAACCTCTATCAACCGACCCAATTCAAATATGTCACTTAACATCCGCAGGCCCGATGATGATCCTTACTTTACGGAAGTTGGAGGTCGCTATTCCGATGAGCGAGCATATAACGTGGTCATTCGTTACCTCGAAGGCCGCGTCTCCCTTGAAGAAGCAGGAGGCCAACTATATACAATGTTGCCTAATAGGGAGGAAAGGGAAACACTAGGTGGTCAGCCAGGAATGTTGTCTAGTGTGCTACTTGAAATTGGCCGACAGATTCCATACTCTCATCCCGGGCAAATGATGATGGTACGACTCATCGATATTCTGAAGAAATGCTGTGGAACAGCCGAAACCGGATTTAACTGCGACGGGGTACGTTTCCAACTATCTTCATGGGAGATCCGATCTAACTAATGAGTCGTTTCAAGAGATTCAACTACCACAATCTGGGATGGCAATTACGAGACGAATATGTCCCATGTAAGTTTGATGCTTTCACAATGTATCGACATGGTACTAACTTGGAATTTTAGTTGCACAGCCTGATGACGAAGGCACCAGTGTGAACATGTGTGCATTTGTTGCTCGCCTTACAGCCTATGGGTACGGGGGGAATTGCATATCGTTTCCTATTTGGGACATGCAAGATAGTCTTGAGACGGAGTTTACCAACGACGGGCTGTATAGTACGTACGTCAGTGGTGCAGCGATGTGGTTTCTGTGTGCCGGCCAATGGCTTTTTGATCAGATAGTACATGTCCGCCGCAGTCCACAAGAAATTAGGCGAGCAGGAAAGTGTTGGGATACTGGTGAATTATACCAAGGCCCCAAGTTAGGCCTCGAACGCTGGAAATTCTGGCAGAAAGCATTTACAGTGGCAGCAGAGAGTGCGCGTACCACTGAAGAGTGTAAGAGGCTGGCACTCAAGGCAGCTAACATCATGCGCGCGTTGTCAGAAAACAATGCCTGGTGATAGTTGGGAATAAGCCATTTCTTTTCCTCTATGTTTTTGCTGCCGCTTGGACCGTGTTGGCCCTCAAGTGCATTACTATTATTGTTTTTCTGTGCGGGATCTTTAGTGATATATAAGTCAAGCGTTAATATAGAAATCTAGCATGTTTTAATAAACTGCAAGCACCGTGTTTGATTCCAAATCCTGACTACGGGCCTCAAGAGAATAACCGAGTCCTATATTTTGACCTTCCATTAGTGTTGGACGTTATATCAATGTTCCCATGGGAGATTTGCGGAGTCCCTGAACCCCAAACACTTTAGTAATGTCGAGTTATCAATAAACCATATCTTCCCTAGGTATTAGCCAAACCGAATTGTAGCAAATACGACAATCTTATTAACCGTAAACTAAGTATGACAGCTCGGAAACATAGCGGAGTCTCGGGGAGATTCATTTTGCCTGCGCCATCTTTTAATGCGGTGGTTACATATGTAATCCAACGTCTTCCTTAAGAGGCAAAAGGGTCCTGGCTCAACTAATAACAAAGCTCTGTTGTTGTGATCTGAGTTTATTCATCCAGAATCCCATTTTCGATCCGGCTACTTTCGATACTGTGAATAAGATTGCGGCTTTTAATCGAAGGCCCATCCACCAAGATTAGTTCATCTTTTGTTCTCAATCTATCAATCGCATTCGGCTTTCTCACGATAGAACCAGGTACCGTGAATGCAGCTAATTGCTTCTAAATGATGCAGATTTGTCTTCGAGAAGATACGTCCATCTACAAATAGACATAAAACTTTGTGTTATTGCTAGAGAAAGGGTTTAATTTCGACGGCCACAATCTATCTTTCAAGCTTAGAATGTTCCAGTCCTTTAACTAGTATGAGGAAACGGCATGCAGTCAAATCCTTCCTAATGCCTACCACATTCCCAACATTTGTGCCAACATGGCGTAATTTCACCTAAGACAGAACCAATCCCCGCAAGAGCCTCAATGTTTCCAACAAAGGCAAAACCGTTGTCGTAACTGGCGGTGCTCGTGGTAATGGAGCACACACAATGCACTCTATCCCGAGGTCACATCAATACCTGTGTAGCCACTAATATTTCGAATACCTAGGTAGACTTGAGGTTGTATTAAGCTCTCTGAAATGTCCCGTGCGTCAAGCATCAACGTCCAAAACAAATTAAGCAAGGCTTGTCTCCTGCCCCATGTAACATGAAATATTTGCAACACCAGACCTAGGGGAAGTTGCTCTGATCTCCTCCTGCATCCAAAATGTAGCTGCCTAGGTGGCTATCTAGTATCTGCAGCATTTATAACTCTGGTACATACGTATGTCCAACGGCGGCAAATGCACGAGTCGTGGGGCTGTGAAAACGGCTACCAATTGACTCGTTTTCCTCCGAGAGACCTAAAACTCTCATATCCGGAGTGTTTAAGCTCATATCCCGACGTTTGACTTTTATGTGGCAGTGTGCAGTACGTATGCATAATACAAAATGCTGTGTACATCCTCTACCATAGAGCCATTCAATGGCCCACGTCGATCATGCTGGTCTAGCCTCTCAACCACTTGTCTAGACTAGGAAGCTCGGTGGTCCAGTCAAAAAAGCTTGTCAGCGTATTGTACAAGTTTCATCCGTCAATCCGCGGGCGTTCCTTTCGGCGTCATTTTCAGCCACATGTTCGGGGTTTGACCTGAAACTGACAACTCTGACCCGCGGATGCTTTTGTTTGGGCGGCTTCTTAGGGCTTTGCTTGGTCAGGAGTAAGCAATGTGGGGACATATTGTCCGATCAACCAATGAGGACTTCGAAATTACTAATGCACCTCATTACTTTTCCCAAGGCAGCACATTTTCCACAAAAGAAAAAAGACCTATCATTCGCTAGATCGTGGAGTAGTGATACGGAGTTCTGCATTTGGCCACTCGCCATCACGAAAAGAGATTTGTACCGTCTACCTGAAGATGAGGACCCGTTATCATAGCTATGTTTGTGGTCAGACCCCCTGTGGAAAGACATTCTGGTGGTCCTTCATACGTGGTTCGGCATATACAAGCTTTCCATGGCGCTCAGGACGCCGACCACTTAGATTGGGGGCATGACATAGCCCTTAAAATAGCTAAATAGAGTGCCTTGCGACTCTGATTTTGATCTTGAAAAGTCCCATTTTGTCTTTCAACGTTGTTGTGTGTGTTGGTGGATAACTTCAAAATGTTCGTCAATCTTTTAGGGTTATTGTGCCTAGCACTGTCGAGTCTCGTTCTCGGTCAAACGAATACCAACATTCAGAATGATCCGATTTCAGTATTTGTCACTTCTCCCGGTTCAGGGTCTGGGAATTATGTCTTTGCGCTGAACGTTCCATCCAACTCTGAGGATATCTACTTTCACCTCTCTGGTCCAGACGCATACCAATGGATTGCGGTTGGAACGGGCTCGGAAATGAAGAATTCGCTTATGTTTATTGCTTATTTGAATTCGACTGGAAATGGTATGTTCCATCTTACAGTCCCTCTTTCCGGACTGCAGCTAATATCTGATTTTCAGGCGTCACACTCAGTCCCCGTATCAGCACTGATGAAACAGAACCAAGTTATTCATCCAGCATCAACGTCGAAACTCTTTCCGGCACTGTAGCAAATGGAACCATCTCCGTGAATGGCCGATGCACAAACTGTACGAAATGGAACAAGGGCTCCTTGGATTTAAAGAGCACAAACCAAGCTTTCATCTACGGACTGGGACCTAGCTCTGGAAGTCTTGTTAAGCTACAAAGTAATTCACTCTCAGCGAACCTTGAGCGACACTCTGTATATGGTAAGTAGCCTAAAGACTCTATTATGGACTGGCAGTTACTGACAGATCCAGGCAACTTCGAGATGAACATGACCAAAGCCACCGGCGGTACCGACGGCACGACTCTCCTCTCAACATCATTCTCCTCCATCACAACCAGCAGCGGAGCCTCCCAAGACGGCCATCAAACATCCGACGGCAACTGGCCTGTCATTATCCACGCAGCCGTCCTCTCCGTCGCATTCATAATCATCATGCCCGGCGGCGCCATCTTCCTACGCATCATCCCCGCAAGCGTCCGATGGCACTGGGTCAACCAATCTCTCGCCACTATCCTCGTCGGTATCGGCGGTGTAATCGGCCTCTGGTTGAGTACAATGTACAACCGCTCCAGCAGCTACAACTCCGCACACCAGGTTCTGGGTATAATCTGCGTCATTGCCGTGTTTGTGCAATGGTTCCTCGGATTCTGGCACCATTACCAATACAAAAAGCACCAAACACCCACGAAATACGGCGCTGTACACTTGCATATGGGTCGCATCATCCTCGTTTTCGCCATCGTGGTCGGCGCAATCGGTCTGTCATGGTCTTTTGTGAAGACCAGTATCATCATCGCATACGTGGTGATTGCGGGTGTTATTGTGGCCATTGTTCTTGCGCTGTCGGTGCTGAAACGGCATACCTCCGCATCATTCTCGTTTCTGCAGGCTAAGGGATCGGAAAGATCTTTGAACGCGGAGGGGAGTTATGAGAATATTGAGGATCCGTTTTCGAATCGTCATGAGTATCGGCCGTATGAGTCGAATACGCCGTTGGCGAGCTATCCGCACAGAGGCGATTCTAGGTAGTAGTTTATGTTTGAGTTATGGGTCATGGGAGTTCCGGAATATGCGGCGTTTTCCCAACATTTTTTTTCATGTCATTGATTCATGTTTGTATTCTGCGTTCTGCATATGTACGTCTATAGATCTCAAGTGCATAGATTTCAGTATTGCCTTCATGGACTCAATGAATTCCAAACGAAACCGCTTACTTTCCTGAGTAGGAAGGTAGCCAAACTTAGAACACAGAGTTAGGGCTTACCCGTCCATGACCCTTCGTTACCGTTGGAACTGATAACGTCCTACCAAAAATTACAATTACATTTACAGCGCAACAAGTGAGGACTACAGAGTGGGTATCTAAGCTTGGGCCCTTATACGAGATGGCTGTCGCTGCATCATCTTCCCAGAATCATGATCAGTATGAGCGAGAAATATAGCTTTCATTGAGAACTATAACCGGATATAATGTTCATAATCATGTACTCATCTCCTCACATACTCATCACGTCCTCAAGAGAGCTCCGTCAACTTCTCCAATACGTCACCCATTAACTCTGCCCCTTGACAACGTTCACAAACTCGCGCGCAATAACGCGATCTGTCTGCTCAGAAGGATGCAAACCATTATTCCATAAATAACTGTCTCGAATATCATCATCGGCGACACAGGCCGTACCGCATGCCTATACAGAGCTGGCGACATTGTATGGCGCTGTTCCGTTGAGATACTGGGACAAATTGTTGTATATGTTGGTTACCTATTTGCATCAACACGAAGATTTACAGAATAGAGTCTTATCAGTCCATGGATATCATAGATAGCAAACGTGCTCCTGGGATACCACTTGGCGATCAACATCTCATACGGCGTCCCATACTCAAACATGGAATTTGCCATGGTCAGATACTGACGCATCTTCTCGCACATTTGGGTGATGTTCGGATCATATGCCATTTTGCTAGGCCACAGCACGGGATCTTCAAGACCACCTGCCCACGGAAGACCATACTGCGGCGACAGATTAATTGGAGCGATATTCATGAACACAAAGACCCGGCCACCGGCTTTTGAATGTCTTGCTGATTAGCCTCAGTCGCCCTGGAACATGTCGGTACTCTTCAACCCGGAGTACAGTTCCGGTTGTCAGGATACGGGATCAACATCGATATTGCGGGGTTGAAGGGCTTCTCAACTCGTGGTCGATCCATTTGTGCGAAAGAGATATATTCCGTATGTAGATTTCTGGGTATCCATTCATGTTTCCAAGACTGCTCGACCGATCGTAATTGGATTTCGGAAATACGTATACCTTCACTGTTCAGACGCGATATCGACATGATGTATGTTGCTTTCGCCCTGGCTGCGTTCTCGAGTGGTATCAGCTACAAATCAACGGTCCTATTAGCGTATCCTCTGCCATATCAATGTTGACATAATCCTGATGATTTTGACTTGGTTTGGTGATCATAAACTGCGGTGAAGAGAAAGAATAGTTATCGTATGATGTGTTCCTCACAAAAATGAGGAAGCCTGGAGCGGGCTCCACTCCGCTGGAGTCTGCCCCCACACACGCCGCTTCCCGTGCATCCGATTTCTCTGAGACCTCCCTCGTTCCTGAATAACGACACACTTTTTGAAATAAACAACAACAGACGACAGATATTCAATCCAGTTATACCGCATTGCCCTGGGCTGCAATGAGTCACTGCATATAGGATATATCGACTAATTTTTGAATTGTTGACGACCGGTTCTTACTTCAATTCACCCCGCCATGGCCGACGCTAAACGATCTGCCGTTGACCGTAAACAACGAATTCTCTCGCGGCGCGAGATCGAAGGATTGATTGCTGAGGGTCGACATATTGTGATTTATGATGGAAAAGTATTGAAGACAGATGCGTGGTTGCAGTATCATCCTGGTGGTCAAATCTCAATCAAACACATGGTCGGTCGCGATGCCACGGACGAAATCAACGTGTATGCGCGCTCCCCTTTTTTGAGCCTTATGCCTTAGTTGATACTAACAATTGTCCGGCTATAGCTTACACTCCGTCGAAGCCCGTCAACGCATGCTCGCATACCAGATCGGCCGTATCCAAGGACGATGGACAAATTTCCTCCCTCCAATTCAGGGCGGACAGTTTCGTCTCTACAATAAGGATGAAGTGACTGGGTTGGATGACTCCAGTGACGCCAGTTCACGATCTTCTTCACCGGTCTTTGACGAACCAATTGATGAGAACACCGGCTTGCGGCGAAGAAACTCCGTATCAACTATAGCTTCGTCTACTTCACCTGCACCATCTCGTGATGAGAAAACAGAATCCCATTTTTCGTTCCTCGATGCCCGGACACAGCAAGAAATTGTCTTGGATACCGCCAAATATCCCTCTCTCGATGCCGCCTCCCAGGATCATATCGTTCAGAAATATCGTGAGTTGGAACAGAGAATTGCCGCCCAGGGGCTTTATAACTGCAACTACTGGGCCTATTTCAGAGAATGTTGTCGGTACACTTTGTTTGCTGCATTGAGCTATACCTTCCTTCAATGGGGCTGGTACATGCTATCTGCTTTTTTCCTCGGATGTTTGTGGCATCAACTCGTCTTCACCGTCCATGATGCCGGTCATATGGGCATTACTCATCATCTCCATGTGGACTCCACCATTGGCATGACCATTGCTAGCTACATAGGCGGATTGAGTCTATGCTGGTGGAAACACAACCATAACGTGCATCACATTGTGACCAATGCCCCCGAGCACGATCCGGATATTCAGCATATGCCATTCTTCGCCATCTCGCACCGACTACTCACTAGTCTCCGCAGCACATATTATGGAATTGTCATGAAATACGACTTTGCTGCTAAGATCTTCTTGCAAGCCCAGAACTATTTGTACTACCCCATCATGCTCTTCGCTCGATTCAATCTCTATGCCTTGAGCTACGGACATCTTTTCTTGGGTAAAGGCCCGAAAAAAGGTCCATCCTGGTGGCACAGATGGTATGAGATTGTCGGCATTTTTTTCTTCTGGACCTGGTTCGGATACGGCGTTCTGTACTGCTCGCTCCCCAACTGGTCGACTCGAATTGGCTACCTTCTCATATCACACATGGTCACATCACCCCTTCATGTGCAAATCACACTCTCCCATTTCGCCATGTCGACCGCTGACTTGGGAGTCCACGAGTCTTTCCCTCAGAAAATGCTCCGCACAACCATGGACGTCGACTGCCCAACCTGGCTGGACTTCTTCCACGGTGGCCTCCAGTTCCAAGCAATCCACCATCTATTCCCTCGAATTCCTCGTCACAATCTTCGGGAAACGCAGAAACTTATTCGAGAGTTCTGCCGCGAGGTCGAGATTCCGTATGCCATCTTCACTTTTGTCGATGGCAACAAGGAAGTGATTTCGCGTCTGGCCGATGTTGCGAAGCAAGCGAAGATAATGGAAGAGTGTAGGAAGTCGATTGCCCGAGAAGGTGTCTTTGTTGCCCCTCACTAACGCCAGTCTCTGGTGTGAACTGACTGCACACAAATTTTCCTTTGAGAAAGGCCCGGATGCACCTATCACAGAGATGTTTCATATTACAAACACAGAGCGCTCGGCACAATATAAACTCCACCTGGGTCTATATTCCATACCAGTATTGATGTATGTATTCATTCACACCTCTCTTTTTCTGTTAGGCAAACCAACAAAGGACTCGATGGCCACGAGTATTGCCTCTAATGAAAAATTTGAATCGTATAAATCAAGTATCCCGACTCGGCGTCCGCTCTCTATCACGAGGCGCAATCCTCCCTGTCCTACAAACATGACAAACGGGGCAATCATTTCATTGTAAGATTTTTTCTATAGGCAGCCATATCATTGGGCAATACCTAACACTTGACTGAAACTGATATTCGCATATGGTGGCTGTAGTTTCTTCCTTTTGCTCTACCCTCCCCCACCATCTCGCTTCTTCGATATCAAATCTTCAACCTCACCCTAACACATACAACACTATCAAAATCAAAAGATAGAACCCAAGAACAAAATATCTTCATTCAAGCACGTTTCTCAAAGAAAAAAAACAACTCTGATATGGATTCTGGTATGTTTTTTGACTTAACTATCATAGGATTTTCTACTGGTCTTGGGCTAACTGTCTAATTACAGATTCTCGCACCACCAGCTTGGTAAGCCCAAACCTCAAAGCTTCATACTAGACAATCAGCTATAAGCTTTGTCATGGTTTTCCCAGATGGCAGAGGCTCCAAATCCCACAATCTGAGAAATGCAGAACTGCCACTCTCGTGCCAACATCCACGCTATCGATTCGGACATTTGACAGCTAACAATTTTTTTCAATGATATAGGAGCGAAGCAACAACGCCGTAAGAATCCCAAGCCTCCTCCATCGATCACAGTTCTCCCTCGTTTTCGAATCAATACTCGCGTCTCTGTTTCCCCTGTCCAAGGCTGACTCCTCTTCTTTTCTCGTCGACTGAACAGATACCCTACACAAAATTCGCCGAGAATACGGCAAAATCGAAAGGAGCGCAGGCGGCGCTCTACGAAGAGCTCGCGATTGCGCGGGCAAACAAGATCTTGTGGTGCGAAAAGGAGCAGAAATTGCTCCAGAAGCTGGCGGCTGATGCCGCTAAGATGGATTGATTGGGGGACTTGTTACTCTTCTTCCTCTCATGTCTTTCACGAGGATTAAGGCTCTAGGCAATTTTGATAGTAACAGCAAAAAATCAAACACCCCAGGCTTGTCTCTTGCAAGACACGAAACCCACGGATCACACACGGCATACCGTAATCTCAGTAAGAATTAAGTGACATTCATCGTCTCCTGTCAAAGCTTCCCCGCCAGTATACTCGACAGAAGAGATATCGAGAAGTCTAAGCAGCCATCGATAAGTTTATTACAAGCTTTGGTTGGCATTTGCTGAATGAGTCATTCGGAATCATTCATGCAAGCATGACAGACTCTTATATAAGTCTAGCCGGTATTTGTTATGGACTTCGACATCATGCGCGGGCTAAATCGAATAGGTTTGCAGGGCAGTATCACGCCATCGTCTCGAACTGTTGTCCAGGAGTTCATAGTGTGCCTGATAGGATATAAATCAGCGGTGTCGCTAGGGTCAATGTAAGGAATGAGGTAGGTTGTGCAAATAAGACTGACCAAAGGCTGTCACAAAATGACCTGTACTCATCGAATTTCGGGATCAAAGGGTTGTTGAGTTAGCAACTCGTCAAATGTCAAAATGACAGCTGAAATGTCAAATTGACAGGTCGAAATTGCAGGGCTTAGCTAGGAACCTGGTTGCTAAGACAGACTAATCTGAAAAGAGAATGTTTGACAATCGAGAGGGCATGGTTGTCTCTCATAGCCTCTCGATTTTCAAAGCCCCCACTTTTTGAGATTGTATGCTCAGGATGCTCAGTATGCTCAGTGTGCTCAGTATGCTCAGTATGCTTAGTATGCTCAGGATGCTCAGTACAGTTGGTACAGTTGGTGTAGTTGGTGCAGTTGGTGCAGTTGGTGCGCTGGCATACTTGGCATGTTGAGATAGCTTAGGGCTTGGACTGTGTTGCCCTACTAGTGTTTTTAACTCTAGCTCATCATCTCTACACTCAATTTTTCTGTGTCCAGCTAGACTAGTTGTAAATTGATATATTAGCCCATTATAATTAACCACTATATCATCGAATAGCTATACTCATTTTCCTCTTCCGCTCTCTATGGTTCTTACATATGTACTAATACCAAACTTAGCACCAATACATTATCGACCGAGCCATTAGGCCACCACCAGGCTACTCAGAAGCAACGACAACAAAGGCCAAGCAAATCACCGTCTCTCTTATCAAAGCTCCATGTTGGGTTTCTGTTGATTCTACAGGGTCTTAAACGCAGCTAAGATTGCTGCAAGGCTAATCCAAACGAGCCTACAAGGATGAGCTGATCAATATTGTTGAATAGCTTCAGATTAATAACTGGTTCCTGAAATTATCTAATGGGGAAGGATGACGATATTTGTATCCATGTAATGACTTCCTCCCATGATTGCACGGACAATCCCATCATGAAGAGGGATGTAAAGCTCTGTTGTTAGAGACCAGGTCGACAAAGACATGAAGCTATTCACAACGCACGAAATGCATACAACAAAGATCCACGGCATCAATATGGGTGTTGCAAAGAGCTCAAAGCGCTGTAGTTATGTACAGAAGCGTATGTACCTAGCAATAGCAATATCCTCCAGATTGGCCTACTATCCGGAGTTGGATATTGCTCATGTTCCAGCAATTAAGCTATCACACAACTAGACCCCTGAGAAGGGAAGAGGCCAAAAAGTCAAAGAAACCATAATTTGGCTTTCAATGTTGCCAAGCTCAAACTGTGAGTTTGTTGAATGAGAAGCTCCAAGCTATTCACACAAGCGTGATAAACACTTGAATGGCTTGAAGCAATTACAGAAGATATCTTTACTAGTTGTCAGTCTTTCAACTAACCTAGTTGCATGTGTATTTCTTCTAAAAGGAAGTTGAAAAACATCATAATAAGTTGCTACATGAAGCCCAGAAGACCCCATTTGATAACAATATGTGATGCCTTTCATTGGCTTAATCAAACAAGATTCAGTGATCATTATTGTCAGTCGTGTGCCATGCCTGACTTATGACAATCTTGAACACCTCTCAGCTCCGGACCATCCAGCCAAAACCTTCCTCGAAGCCAATTGTCCTGTTGCCTAGGCGGTATCTTTTGGTCAATTCCCAAATAGGAAATAGCTCTTCATCAAACGTTTGACTTGTCTTGCTGTTTTCTTCCCTTGGACAGCATATCCGAATTCAACCGAGATCTTTGAGGCTATCCAGCTTGCAAAGCTCAGTCAGCAGCTCCTCTCAGCAATCTCTCTAAACAACCACAGTTACAAATTCTTCTTGCCTTGGCACTGCGATACTCCAAGATGGCCATCGCTCCTCCTCTACCAGACTCGGGTGAGTTCTGCAGTTGACAACTTTGAGCGAGTCTTGACTGATTCATAGCTATCCAGGTCTCCCGGTCGTCAACGCAAGTGCAAAGCTTCGACTTTTGTTGTCAAAAAAGCAACTAACATCTTGTTCGTGAGCTTACTAGGTTCAAAAGTGCGACTATTGTCAAGAAGAAGGCCATCAGCAGCATGACTGTGTGTTACAATTTGTAAGGACTCACTTGCCTCTAGACATTCGAGGGGTTCAGTTGTGATTTTGTCTGGCTAACTATTTGGTTTCCTGAATATAGGAACAAGAGCGAATTTTGGTAAGCAACAAGAACCGATGTCGCTGTCGATTTCACACTTCTTTCGATTCATCATACGCTCTATCGTGCCTTCGATCTCAAGCTGACTTCTCTCCTCTCCTCTTCGATTGAACAGACCACACTCGACGACTACATGAAGTCAGAGAAACCTGCGTCCTCTGCTCGTGACGGCATCGCACCGCAAATCATTGAAGAAATGGCCTCGATCCGCAGAAAGCTAGAGATCTTGAGAATCCAAAAGAGAGCGATCGAGGTAAACGAGAGAAAACTCCTGGCCGAGCTAGCGGAGTTGGTGAAGCGTTCGGTGAAAATTGGACAGTGAAGGACTTTTTTTTAATGTCTTACGTTTTGGGGAGTCCGTTTCTGGGTCAGAAAATGTCTATGATACGCATATCGTTATTATCGTTATTGAAACTCCTCATCAGCTAGCCGTTCAAGCCCTGGAGGGCATGAAAAGAACAAGAATGAATGAACGAATGAATTATTGGCCACCAAACGATTTCAATTCAAAAATAACGAGTCACAACGCTATTAACCACCATACGAACTCCATGATGGTCCTGACAAAGCAATAGCTACCTGACCCCATCAGCTAATATGCACCAATACTCAAACAACTTTCAGTTCCTGTCGAGAAGTCACCCAACGTGTCATCCCCCGTCCTAGGTCGATGCCTCTTCCACCGGGCTACTCAGCAACACAGATGCTAAAAAGTCCAACAATTCGTCATTCCGTTTCTCCAAGCTCCAAGTTGGCGTTTGTCGAATGAGGAGCTCGGAGCCGTTCATGCAAGCATGATAAACTCTTACGTGGCTGGGAGGCATCACTGAGATCATGAGCACCTGGGTGAGGAACTTGTTAGTCTCAGTGTCTAGTTCAACTCTGGGACCTTTGCGTACCGGAAACCTCTTTTCATTTGGAAACTGGAATTCTTCATCTTCTGTTTCCGAGGTATCATACTCATCGCTCTCCTCTTCAATATTATCCGTCGGTTGGATGGAACGATTCCGCATTGCTTGAAGTAGGAATAGAAGCTCGCCACGCAATATCGAGCCCTCATCACAACCTTTATAGTAATGGCCTAGCATTATAAGATGTGGGTATAATTTACCGTGGACTTCTGGGCGAAACTCGAAAATGGGATGAACGCCTCCACCATTGGAACCTGATAGCTGCAGAAAATCATCATGTGTTGTGTACAAACGATGTGGCTCGCTGAAAGTCTTGGTCAGAATTGACGACGGCTCAAAGAATTTGAATCAAGAATATGTTATATGGTTCTTACTAGACTATTTCAAGGCCTCGAAACTCGAACATGGCACGAGTAAGAGCACCCCATGGCATTTTCCTGTGGATTTGCCCTCCCTCAGCCCAATCATTGATATAATCCGTAAGATAGTGAGTTCGACCCATTGGCTCCATCAAAGGATTGTCCGGATCGTATTGACGGAATTCCACATTTTCTACTGTTCCCTTAGGTTCAGAGATACCATTATCGTACCTAGGGTGATGTTTGAACCCTATGAAGCGTTCGAAGAACATTGGAGGGGTTTGATTAACCCAGTTCTCGTATAGTGTCAGATCATGTCTAACGAGGCGTATGTTGTTCTCTTGCAGAAACTGCTCTGGAACAGTGGGCTCAGTTTCAAGAGCTTCGCTGGAATTGATCTTCTCGACCGCAGCGAATAGGGACTTGACCCTTTCGCGCACTGCAGAAGCCATGATTGTGACTGACGAGTTAGGTGTTCAAGGAAAGAAGATAATAAGATGTTAATAGATTGGAAATCATATAAAGAACTAGAATAGATCGAGGACTGATGTCTAGGCAGCGGAGTGGTCGCAGTTGCCTGGCTAGGCAAACTCGAGATGCCGAATTAGGAAATCATTGCCTAAGTAGGAAACCGCCGATGACAACTGCTAATGCGTGCTGGCACCAGGCACCAGACCAGAGCGAAGAAACGAAACAACATTTATACAGGGTTTGACAGAAAGTTGTAAGTATATCCAAAATCATTAATAATACTAAATATGGAAGGATAAATAACACGTAATCGGACCGAATAAAATAATCTCATCCATCCATCACATTCAGCAACTAGCGCCAATGGCTGCGTGCACAATGAATGTATCGTCCTGCGCAGAGTATGGAACTGTGAAGCTGTACTGCGTTTGAGAACCAGACAAAGTCTTAACGTAGGGGAACCGTCCTGGTGCGACATGGTTGGGGTATGTTTGGCCGTAATAGAACTGAACTTCCTGGAGAGTGTAGCCGGGGTTGTTGAGTGTGTAGGTGACAACAAACTTGGTTCCCGTGTGGACAATCGAGAATGTTCCAACCAATGTGGCTTTGGAGATGTCGTTGTTTCCGGCACCCAAGTAGAGGTTGCCGGTGAGGGGGAGTGTTCCGGTGATGACCCAGCCCCAGTTGTTGGCTATTTCCAGAGTCGTGAAGGGAGTATCAGTGCTGCCGGGGCTTGTTGCGTATCCGTAGGCAGTACCGCCAGCGCAAGATGAGGGAGTTGGGGCAGCAGATGTGGTAGAAGATGTGGAAGATAGGGTTGTTGTGGACACGCTGCTCGAGGAGCTGGGAGTGGGTGTGGGAGTTGTCACGCTGGAGCTTGGGACAACGCTGGAGCTGGGCACAACACTGGAGCTGGGAACAACACTCGAGCTTGGAATCACACTAGAGCTTGGGACCACACTCGAGCTTGGAATCACACTCGAGCTTGGAATCACACTCGAGCTTGGAATCACACTCGAGCTTGGAATCACACTCGAGCTTGGAATCACACTCGAGCTTGGAATCACACTCGAGCTTGGAATCACACTCGAGCTTGGAATCACACTCGAGCTTGGAATCACACTAGAGCTTGGGACCACACTAGAACTGGGCACAACACTCGAGCTTGGAATCACACTCGAGCTTGGGACCACACTAGAACTGGGCACAACACTGGAGCTGGGAACAACACTCGAGCTTGGGACCACACTCGAGCTAGGCACAACGCTGGAGCTGGGAATAACGCTAGAGCTAGGGATCACACTAGAGCTTGGAATAACACTGGAGCTTGGAGTGGCAGTCTTCGAATGTGAGCGAGAGCATGACTTGGTTCTTCTGGAGGAAGTCACAGGCGTAGACGATGGCTTGTGTGAAGAGGAGCTGCTTGCTACAGAAGAGGTAGACACTGAGGAGGTAGAAGTCGAACTCTGAGAGCTGGAGCTAGAGCTGGAGCTGGAGCTAGAGCTAGAGCTGGAAGTTGTAGACTGAGAGATCGAAGTAGAGCTTGTAGAAGCCGACGAGGCGCTAGAGGTGGTGGTTGTCGCTGTTGCCGACACGGACGAAGGTGTCGAAGTAGAATAGGGGCAGACATACACATCAGAGGTCTTCGTGATTGTGACGGTCTCCTCCGGGTGTGTGTAGGTGCCTGGGTAGTAGCAGGTCGACGTCGGGTAAACGTAGACGGTTGTCTCGGGCACAGTGACGGTTGTTGCACCAATTGTGTAGGTGCCGGCTGCTGGGCAGGTGTAGACAGTAGAAACGATCGTGGTGGTCACAGTGCCTTCTGTTGTAACGACACTGGCATATGGAACAGTGATTGTGGTAGGTCCGGTGACGACAGTCGTGGCTCCTCCGACTGTGTTGGGGCCTGGAGCCAAAGAGGTGGTTTGAGCAGCACAGACGGTTGTTGGTGCTGTCACAGTTACAGTGGAAGCTGGGATGGTGTATGTGCCCGGGGATGGGAATACAGTGACAATGGGAGTAGGAGCTCCCTGGGAAGTTGTCGCTGGTATAACTTGTCAATTCAATGCATGCAAAAACACCCGGAAAGCTATCGTTGAGACTTACCCGATGCCAAACCCGTGATGGTAGAAGTATAGGTAGTGCACACCCAGTTTGTTACTGTTTGCACCACGACATACGGAGTGCCTACGACACCTCTTGCTGCCAGATCATGGGAATCATCTCGAGCAACCTGATGAAAGCCGGCAGAGCCTCCGAGAAGGCGTGCTGCAAGCTGTGAGAACTTCATAACGAATGTCGGTGTACTTGAAATCCAAGTGAATATTTGAGAAAGGGCTCTTATGACCCTTTGCTTTAGAAAAAGAGTGCCCGCTGAAAGAGTGAAGCGGTGTTGATGATACCTGGATCACAGCCGGGAGTTCAGGATGCCAGACCTGGGAGGGGGTCGTGACGACGAGGGTGCTTTGACTTATATTTCTACCATGGTCACCACGCCAAGCCAACACGAACAGGCAATTACGGAGTCCAAAGTATGGACAAACGCTCGTCTAAGCGATGGAATTATTGGATCGGGATTCGACAATTCATCGTGGGCGCCCATCCGGCTGGGACCGGAAAACAAGACTAGCGAAAGTTAGAGCTCGATCGAGCGAGTAATCTGGCGTAGGGAGGCTTTTTGAGTTCCACCATCCGAGCACGCTCAGGTACGCTGCAAACTAACATGCTAGAATAGGGCTCGTGGCGTTGACCATGTCAGGAACGTGGCTTTTAAACGAGGCTCTCGCAAACTTCCGCTGCGCTCGTCGGCTTAAATTGCCTCGATTGCCCCTCGATACTTTTGAGTCTTGACCCCACTCGTATTTAAAAAAAGAAAACCTTCGATAGAGTAATACTATGGAGTACGTAGAGTCATAGACTGATGTATTTTAACCTTTTTAGGGCTGTTACTGCTCATATTCGGTGAGTGCTCTTATTCTAGACTACGGAGTAGAAGTAGTGAGGTTTTGCAATAAGTAAAGTCAGTTTTGGATGAGTTCATCATGTATATTTTCTAATCTGGCACATACCCTTGCCTTAGGCTTACTTAAGGATCTCATTATAGATTATATTTACTGTTCTATGAGATTCTAGTGTATGTAATTTCATATACTTTAATAGTATATCGTTACCATACCCAGGTATTAAATAAAGTTCTAGACCCAGAACCAGCAGATAGGGCTAGGTGAACTCAAAGGATCATCGACTCTGCCTTTTTCGCGCAGGCCGAACGAAGCTGCCGTACGTATTGACTTTCAGCTGCACCGTTTGCTCCATAAGGAATAGGAGACGAGAACATTCATACTTATCCAGGTGATTGTTATACTTTTCTTTGTGTTATTTGCCTTTAGGTGTCGCCGATACAGGAAATCGTCCCTAGCCCGCATCGCCATTTGCGGATAAGCGCCGCCGAGCCGCGAGGACCCACTCGTCGTCAACATAAAGCGCGACTGCCTGCTGCTTTTCGCAACACCGCTCCTCGCTCCTTGCCCCTTACCCTTCTGCCCTGTCCGATCCCTCACCGTGGCCACTGATTCTGAAGGTCGTCTCAAAGCAATGAGTGTTGATCTATCCAACGTGATTCAAAGTCCTTTTGGCCTGATATGAATCATTGGACGCCTACACCGGTTTGCCATTGAACGGCTGCCTCGTCGTGGGGAGAACCTTGACCTAACGGCTCCGTTCCTCGACTGAACCTCGTTCACCGTCCGATGTTGGCCTCGTGTCTCGGGCCATTACGCATGCCTGCATTCGATGCCCAACCGACTCAGCGTCACATCGTGCTGAAACCCATGCTCGATTATGACTGCAGCTCCAGCGCCAGCGCCACTGTCACCATCTTCCTCGTGAAACCCCTCAGCTGAGAGTTGACATTGCGTCTCGATTAGCCATTTTTAGACGGAGAGGGTTTTGATTGCCGCATCGCTGTGATATCCTAGTTTGGATACCATCATCGGGTGATCACAGGCCATGGATTGGGGCTGTGGACCGACTCGCTGAATGTTCCGGGGCGCTGATGATACACCGAGAAGACTGAAATAGATGGGAGTGACCTATCGCAAAAATGCCTCATTCTCGGCCCTCGATATAGAGACTCATTAGCTCAAAAAATAACGGGGGACGGGCGGAGTCCACAGCGTGCTCTATCAGCTGATTGTTCAACATGTTCATTTCAGCGCTAAGAGCGGCCAATTTTATTTCTGCATTACGTTAACAAAAGAAGCCGCTTACATCAAACGCGTGTATCTTGTTTTGTTTTACGTCCTTGCTCTTATTGGGCTCGGCTTGCTGGGATCGACATATGAGGTGATTGAGCTTCGGGTCATCGCGTTATCAACGGGGGATTGTTGGTGCCATAGAAGCTGAGTACGGCGCCCTTCGCGTCTCGAATTAATTGTGGCCTCGCCACTAACCAATCGACAGGAGCAATTATGCCTACTAGCGAAGAAAGTATAAGGGCGATGTGCCGCAGTGACCTTCTCTTTTTCTATAAATCTATAGATATCAAAGGCCAAGTTACAACCCGAGTTACGAACCCGCACCCGGATATCCCGGATATCTGACCTCAGATAGCGATCTGACCTCAGATATCTCGGATATCTGACCCCAGATAATTGGCTAGTTACCGTACGAGTTACAAAAAAATATCCACTTTCTCCTAAGAATCGATTACCAGACAGTACCACACTATAACTCCTATAGTAAGCGGTCACAGAAGCGGTGAAAATATAAAGTATATAGATATATATAAATTAGCTCTAGTGCTTATACGCTAGATCACGAATTAGCATATAAATTGATGTATAAATTGGCCCTAGAGCTCATACGCCGGATCGCGGATTGGCGTACGAATTGGCGCATGAATTGGCCCTAGAGCTCATACACCGGAGCGCGAATTGGTGTATGAATTGGTATGCGAATTGGCACATGAATTAGCTCTAGAGCTTATACACCAGATCGCGAATTGGCATGCGAATTGGCACATGAATTGGATTTAGAGCTTATACACCAGATCGCGAATTGGTGTATGAGCTTTAGGGCCAATTTATATACTAATTCGTGCGCCAATTCACACACTAATTTGCGATCCAGCATATAAGCTCTAGAGCTAATTCATGCGCCAATTCATACGCCAATTCATACACCAATTCGCAATCTGGTGTATGAGCTCTAGGGCCAATTCATGCGCCAATTTATACGCCAATTCATACACCAATTCGCAATCCGGTGTATGAGCTCTAGAGCCAATTCATGTGCTAATTCGCATGTTAATTCGCGATCTGGTGTATAAGCTCTAGAGCTAATTCATGTGCCAATTCGCATACCAATTCATACACCAATTCGCGATCCGGTGTATGAGCTCTAGAGCCAATTCATGTGCCAATTCGCACGCCAATTCGCGATCCGGCATATGAGCTCTAGGGCTAATCTATACTCTAATTTTTGCCTTAATTCGTACTTTAATTCTGGCAGAATCATAGTGGCACTGTATTATTCGTACGTACTAAAACTGACCCCCATATATTTTTCGGGTATTGGGGGCTTGGCACCGGGTTACATAACACACTGTAACCCGCCTAGTTAAGCGTTGTAACCCGGGTTATAACACGCTAAATTTGACCCCCATATATCCACTAGATATCCCCAAGCCTAGTTCCCATATTGTTTGTCCTTTGAGGGTCAAGAAAGGGACTCAAATAGATCTATACAAAATGAACAGTGCTAATATTTAGTAAAATTCATGCGAAGATATCGATCAAATAAAGATAATAGTCTATAAGGATCTAGATACTATTTATGAATTAACTCTAGAATATAGCGCTTCTAAGCAATATAACGACGGTGTTTGGGATACTTCCATTACTAATAATACTACTACGAATATCGCCAACTCGCACTACAATGAGGCACTGGAAAATCCTTAGCTTTCTATGCCTAGTCATACTAAAGATTCTTTAGTTTTTTATTCTTATCATCACGCTATTTTCTATTCCTCTACTATTAAGACCTAGCATAGTTAGTATCTTCCGATACATAGTTTCTTTATGGTTCATGAGCGCGAGGGTCAACTAGCGTACACATTATGATTCTTTCCATCAACCATCGACTCTTCATTGCGGTTAGCGGACGACAGAGCCCATCCATTACTAGATCAAGATAAAGGAACCAAGCAATACTTAAATACTCCTAAACTAACTAATAATAAAAACGACTACTAATCAGCACAAGATCATCTGCTTGAAGCCGATCCACTGAGCTCCTTGTTGCTAGGAGACCGAAACAGTCAATAGTGTCTTAACGTTACTATAGGTCAGAAAGGTAGCTAATATTCTACCAATAAAGATACACTTCTATGCAAACTGAAGATAATAAATTTGACGTGGACAGAGATCGCTAAATCCTTTCCTAACTAGGTTCACTTCAGACTCATTACTGCACGAAACTGAAACATAAAGACATCCCAGACGATAATACAGAGAAGGGGCAACAGGAGTGGAAACGGCGACGCAAAGCAGTCTATAAGGCATCCAAAGGAGACCCTTCAATCCAGCTGCAATGTGAATTAGACTGGGTTCTTCACAGCTTGAAAGCTTGATAGGGGTTGATATTTGTATTAGAAAGGCCAGGTTAACTGGCATGAAATCTGTCGAATGTTGCAAACGAATGGCTACTTTCATTCGGTCTCATCGAGCATTTTCCGTTTAAACTTCGAATTAGCTAGACGCAATGAGATTATCTTCTTTCGAGAGCGCATTGTTCTTTGTGTCCAGCCTTGCAGCAATTATCTATAATCTACCCTCAACATTGAAACGTGATCGCTACCAAGCATAGAATTGGAATAACATAGAGGGCGTGGTGTGTAATGGCGAATCAGAACGCAATGAGTTGTTCCCGTAGATCCACAGATTCCCGAATATAACCATTCTGTTCACTTTCACCGCCTCCTACTTCTGGTTAACGTAGAATCGCGAGAACATCATTCTCGGATCGCCCAAGATTATAAATTTTTTGGCTCATATCATCAAATCGCTCTGAACAAAGCATGCTGCACTTATTCAATCCTCTTCGCTGGAAAATTTGGCATCGCCTATGGCGTCCGTGCTCTTACTTTTTTGGGAAGTTCCTTGCCGTAATACAGCGTTACTCAGACAGCCAAGGGAGATCAGTCAGTGGAGTGGATAGTGAGCACACCGCAAAGTATGAGGTATGTTACATTCAGTTCCTTCACATTTATTGGTGTTAATGATTCCTTGCAGACTACGCGATTGCCCTCGTCAGGCGACAAGCACAACATCATAGAACGTACTGTGACTATTGAAGAGTCAGACGATCGAAGGCTCTTACGGATTGGCATATTCGCTGAGGTTTATCTTATTAATAAAACGGTTGTCCGAAAGGTTCCACGCGGCGAAAGCGAAGAAGATATTTTGCCAATTCTCTATGAAGCTACGATATATAACATCCTAGGGAACCATCCACGAATCGCTGAGTGCCTCTCGCATAACGAAACCAAACATGTTGATGTGAAATTCTACCCTCATGGTGATCTTTCAGCCTACCTGCAAAATAACAGAGCGAAGTTAACGGACGATCTGCGGTCAAAATGGTTTGAGCAGATCATTGAAGCTATCGTCAAGATCCACAGCCACGATATCATTCATTCCGACTTGGCGCTCCGCCAGTATTTTCTTGATAACGACTTCAATCTCCGTTTGGGCGATTTCAACTTGTCTCAGTTCCCCGGGCAGCCTGCGTTGGGTTTCGAGAAAGCATCGCACTGTTTGCCAAGGAATTATGAAGCGCCCAATACAATCATGTCAGATTTATTTGCGCTCGGCTCCACACTATATGAACTTGTTGCTGGTAAAGCTCCATATCAAGAGTTGTACCCACTTGAACCTGAGGAAGTTATGCAGTCGCGGGATCATGATGTTATCCGGGCCCGAATTCAGCGTCAACGACAAGTAGACTTCGAGATCGAAAAGCGATTCAAGAGTCAAATATTTCCTGATGTATCTTGCCTTTTCGGTGGTGATGTTATTTTTAGATGTTGGAAAGGCCAGTTCACCTCAGCACAAGAAGCTATTTTATACTACAGATCCCTACAAAATGTTTGAGCGTTGAACACAAACCCGCAAACAAATGGATTTTTTTTTAATTACTTTACTCCAAATGATACATTAGGCTTTTAGATTCGAACAGGACGATGAGTTTATACTTCAAGGTATTTGGTAATTTCTAATGTTTGGTAAAAAATGAAGACACAGAATTGAATTTCATTTACTATTTAGGCTCGTTTAATGGACATCGGACATGCTGAACAGTCACTTGGTCGAAATGCGGCGAGTAAACTCTGAGGACTGGAGTCATTCGAGGCACCTGAGATGTCTGTTAATATGTAGGGTTATGATGGGATTCTAGACCTTACCTAATTCTTAGAAGCACTCCCTGGCATATTCTTGGACGACCAGCTAGGCAGGTTCTTTTTTTGGCGACTGGACCCAGCAGGATGGAACTTATACTTCGGACATTGTTTAATAGAGACACCAGCCGGCTTCTCACTACACGGTGCCTCGATGATCTCAATATTTGTCTCTCCTCCAACCATCTTCGTGATTTCGTACTCATCGCACATGTTGGAATCGATGGATGTGTCAGGTCAGGAATAATGGGAGTATGTAAGGCAATCTTGGACTCTCTACCTAAAAAGCGGATCGTAGGAGTTGTAGAAAGGATATAACGATGGCCGTAATTGTGTCCCCTAATGGTCGGAGTAAGAAACACTGGCCTTCAAACCTGATTTTGGGTGATTACTTTGAGCAAGGTGGGCAGAAAGTGATTTATAAGATGCCATGCTTGCTCGTTCTGTATACCTCTTCAACCATATCTCGTTAGGCAACAGTGCACGGAGCGTCGATTATCTATAATCTTATTGGATATGCTCATCATCCACAGTAAATGCAATATTTAACAGGATCCCAGAGAAGTGCGTATAGATTGACTGATTGGTTGAGGGGGCAATCATATGAATATTGATTACACCCAGATTGATGTAAAATGAAAAAAAGCCTCACAGAGACTCCCTAAATGATAAATTAATGAGCAATCCACGAATCGGATTGGGTGATTAGAAGTGGTCAGCTGAGCGCTCGCTCAGGGTTAATGCCCAACCCCGGCCCCGTTTTCTCACTTTTCTCATTTTTCTCACTTTTCTCACTTCTTTTCTCACATCTCATTATCCACCAGATTAGCCAAATTTCTGAATTGTCAAGATTCTCTGCAATGGATGATTCTTCTGGCCTTATACAAAAATTAGCCACCGAGCTAATACGATTTCAGAATGGTCACGGAGCGACGAGTAGTCAAACTAGGCGATTCTCCCGTTTAATATAGAAACTAGGCAGCTTTCTACCATTCTTCTAGGTTTAAGCTTTGATCCGGGTTCTAGGTAAGTCTCTATAGCTTAAATTGCGTAGCTTATAGAACATACAACTAGACTTGCAATTTGGAAAGGGGCTTGATCTATGACCAGTTGATTGCGCTTCGACCGCGACTAAGCTAAGCCACTCTATGACTCTATGGAATGCTAGGAGTCTAGGACTGCCTAGAAGGGAAACAAGGAAGTCCGATGCTTGTAGATTGGACAATTTAATGAAAATAAACAGTACGTAGAACGACCCTTAGAAAATTGATATAGATAACCTCCAGTTCTTGTTCACGATACCTACATAGGTATGAGTTCAATGTTGTCAAGATGGCCTTCTTATTGTTATAGGACCTCGGGAAGATCCGATCCATGGATATACGTATCAATCGCGGCCGGAACGAAGTTCCACTTTATTGACCTTGATGATGATAGCGATAATTGCATTCATAGGACTATGAATTCTCTATCCGGCGAATATAGGCTTTGGTATTGCGTGATGAGTCTTTCTTTTGAGCGGATGGATAGGAGATTCGGGCATTGTTGCATTCTCGGATAACGGCGTATGGTTTTTTAGCGGCAAGCATGTCAAATACGTATCGACACATACTGTACTGGATGTGGCTGCCTGGCTAGGCTACTCAAGGTAGGAAGTCCTTACAAAATCCGTGTTTGATATCTAGATCTCACTCTTTTTTTCTTGAATTCATCATGATTTTGAGTGCACCTTTGATGCGATTATTGATTAGGTAGGCAGCGATACGTGATATATTTAGGCAATGACTACATATTACATTCTGCTGGAGGTCTTGAATTTGTATTTTTCCAAAATACCTGGGATCCGGGGTTGCCTGATCAGGCAACTACCTATATACAATTTCTATCTAGTATCTATCAGATATCAGAAATCAGTCTTGAGGCCCGCACCTAGGTTTCTCCCCATAATTTCAGGTTGTTCTTTTCATCACAGCTATGAGTACTGAGGAACTGTGTGCGAGGCTTGAGTCCCTCTTCAATACTATTCGTAGCAACCAGCTACTATCGACTAAATATGTTGCCTCGGGAGAATTCTTATTGGATAACAACATACGCCTTGTGCATTATGACTTTCGTGACTCTTTCCAAAATCAACAGCCCCCAATACTTTTCGAACCTTTGAGAGACTTGGGCTGGAAGTACCCGATCAACCTTGATGCCTACAAAGACGACCCTATGTGGATACGGATGCTCTACGACTTCCCCATGTATGATCCTTCCAGATACCGCAATTCTATGACTCGGCCCACTGAAATTGCGCATTACATTCAAACATGGGCTAATGGTTCCGATATTCCAAGGGATATACCCTCGACTGCACTCAGACTGTTTGATCTTCGTGGGATACATCGTGTCTTGTATTCCTCTGACCCTCCCTGATCCCTTGTGCCATACCTGGTTCTAACTAAAATCACAGTCTTCCTCACCCACTTCGTACCGAAGATGAAAGGTTCAACATACAACTTCGCGATGGATGGGGTACTAATTCGATTTACGAATTCGAGCCAGGAGCGAACGGGGAACTGTATCCACATGTTATACTACTGACTGAGCAGTACAACACTTGTGATTCACAATCCATACTCCATGGTGAGCTCGAGGTTATTATCACAGCCATTCGGAACCGGGCAAATCAGCTTACAGAAGAGGAGGAAGATGACGATGAGGAATATGAGGAGGAGGATGAAGGTATTGTTGTTGATGACTATGCTAGTACCCCAAAGGGACCGGAACTTCAGTTTCCAGATGAACGAAGATTCCCAGTATGTAAAACGTTCTCCAATCTTTTTTAATTCTATAATCAATAAGCTCCGACGCTAACGCCACTGATTTGATCAGGTCCTCGTGGTTTCAACATTGTCACCCTCACACGCAAGAGTTTACTACGCCTGTATGGATGGTTCGCAGTTATTAATTCGACAGTCGAAACTGTTAAGATTGGAGAAATTTGCTCCGGATACACTGGACTTCTGTGCCTCTCTTCTTTTTAGTAAACCACTGGAGGAAAGTCAATAACCGCCATTCCATTCGATAATGTGAACATGCCTCGGGTCAATAGAAGGTACCCCCGAACTTGATGTCATGAGGACTTTCGCCGAAGACGGCTTTAGAACTGCTCAGAGATGATGGTTTGATCTATCACCATACCTGGCTCAAGGGGGCGAGATATCCGCTAGAGTTATTAATCCAAATAAGGACCGCGAGTTGCTTAACCAGGCAGCCATGACCGCTCCCCAGGTAGGTATGTACCTAACTAACTATTTATATGGTACATTGTTCGTCGATTCTGGCATCTGCAAGTTCTTCACCAATATTCCCAATCTACAATCAACTCGCCTTGAAATATCTACTGATCCATATCCTAATCATGGCTTCTCAGGTGCGTCAGAGTATCCTGTCTCTGTACGATTTTATTCGTACGGCGAACACAAACGAGGCACTTTCAAATGAGCCTGTTGTCCCCGCGCAATTCTTCAGAGCCAACCCAGTCCGCCTAGCACCGCTTGAAATGCCTGATAGGTGGTCGAGTTCTAGCCCTCCGGTCATGTTTCGTTACTTCCCAGATTTTGGTGTCTGCTACCCTATCGACCAGCAAAGAACGAATAGCGATTTGATGCCGAAATTTGTTGAATACGACCCGTCCAAGAGTTTGATGGATTCGGGAACTCGACCAACTTACCTCGCCCAATACATTGATAAATGGGCTGAGGGTAGTGAGATTCCGAGAAGATTGCCTCAAGGTGTCCCGAAGAAGACTCTGTATGAGCTTCGTGGGGTTAGGCCTGTTTAGTAATGATCTTCTTTCCCCTCTCTTCAGTAAGAGATGATTCTAACATGATTTTTTAGTCCCCCAAACCACTTATACAGAGATGAAGATGATTTCCAGCAGCCATTTGCTTATGGATGGGGCAATTTCGTTTATGAGTTCAGCCCCAAATCCTACGGTGCTCTGTATCCCCACGTTATACTATTGTCTGATCAGCATCATCAATGCAAAAAGGGTGAAATACTTCGTGGAGAACTTGAAGTCATCCTCACAGCCATGCGCAACCGTGCAATTCAACCAAAGGGCGAGAAAGATGAAGATGATGACGATTACGATTACGATGACACTGTGATCGAAACAGACGAGGAAACACTTCAATTTCCGAATGAGCGCAGATTTCCGGTATGCATATCGTTCTACCATGCCAATCTATCTAAATTCTTGAATTTACGGTCGACATTACTGACTTTCCTGGATTTCATTAGGTGATAATGATCTCAACAATGCCTCCGTCACATGTGAGAATGCCGTACGCTTGTATGTGTGGCACGCAATTGCTCATTCGCTACTCCATCCCATTCAGTTTGGAGAAACAGGATACTACAGTACTGAACAGGTGTGCGTCGTTCCTCCTAAGTGGCCCATTGCACGAAAGCGAAATAGAACCGCCCCTTTATATGGAGATTCCGATGCGACGCGATCCGCCACGCAGGTCTCGAAACAATGAAAATTAAGATCCACAATTGGGAAGTCCAAGCAGGCAGAATTCAAGAGGTGGGACGAATACGAGGATTGATCTGTCACTTGGAGATCTCATTTTCACCGTGCATCCCTATGCTAGATTATGTATCGTGACCAAATCTCATTATCCATCTGATCAAAGGCGGAACTTTGGGTAGCTGAATTGATAGTCCGTGGTTTAAACCTGCTTCCCTTTCATTTTGAATTGCGCATTGGAAATCTACCAGTTTCCGTTTGACTATATTGAGTGAGTAATTGAGGGCCCGGAAACTCTGAGTTTCGGAAGAATTCCAGAAACGTAGTAGTACTGGGGAACCGGATTGATTTCACCTAAGCAGGAATGCAAAACTTCTTGTTACTACCTTATTCCACCATGATCAGCGGACGGCTCTATTGTCAGGCAATCGATAGCCGTGTGGGAGGCGCTTGTTACCGGATTGGGAATCAAAATTGGTAAACTTCTCGATACTTCATTTTGGTAGGTAATCCGTCCGAATCAACAGACGGCTGAGTAAAAGACAGCCAGCCTTAGATTTTGTGTCAAATATACCGTACACAGGTAGTGATTTGATCCTAGCAAAAAGCCAAATAGAAGTGGAATAAGATGGAACGAGCGGATTTTGCACGGGTTTCTATATACTACAGACCCCCCCTCATTTATGCAAGCCGAGGATCGCAACGTGATGTTAACAAGTAGGGAAGTCCACCCGTGGACGACGTCTCCCTATTTCAGTATGTGTACGGGCAACACTGATTTCACTTAATTTTACTGCTCCGAATTTTCCAAATTTGATATTAACGTACCAAGGTGAGAGAGACAGCCGCTAGCCTGGCGTTACCACGACGCGTTCTCGAGTCATCATGGATCAGGCAATCGAGCAAGTAGTGCAATTTTCCTTGCTGTGTTCTTCCCATCGTTGAATTCTGACGTTGCACCATCAAATTGACAGATTACATCAAAGATGCTTCGTATCTTCTCCAAGGTGTTTCCGGGCTCTCAGAACTAGGTGATCTTGAAAGAAGCCCCGAGTCGAGAATTGCGGAGTCATCTAATTGTCTATGTTGTTCTTTTTGGACATTGACCGGTGAATGGGCGGTGCCCATTATGGACGCGGTGATATATCCAATGGACAAAGACAAACAAGAACCAAACAAACGAAAAGGGGTAAACTTTCCCGGTGTAGAATTTTCATAGACGTTGCCCGAAAGAGCGGTGCCTTTTCTGTACGCGGTGGCCTATCATCAAACAAAAAAAAGTCGAACAATGGGACTTTCCCAATCTGGCTCCGTTGTTGCTGCCTGCTTCTTCTATAAAAGGGCCTCTTTTCCTCTTCAACTTACTCTTGCTGAAAATTTCTGTCATTCACAAGATCTTCTCTTCTCTATATCTTCCTTCTATATAAATCAATTTCAAACACGGAGACTTCATCTCTGTCCTTCCCAGCCATCCAGGCTTCCAGACCTGCATACTGATGCTCGATTCCACGACACGAGCCAACATCTCAAAATCCTAGTTGGTGGGAGCAGACCAAGAAGTGGAATGATTTCGTTACAACAGTTCAAAACGTGATTGCCAACTATGAAACCAATCCTGCGCCGCCTGTAATGCCCGACTAGAGACTCACGGAGCAGGAAACAAGACTGGGTTCCAAGGATGATATACGCAGCATGTGTCAGACGCCCTCAATACATTGTTCGACTCCTTGGACTTCAAATTATACGGATTCGAGTTGAGGACATTTATGAATATCCTGGAGGACAACAGAGAAGGTTGGGTGAAATCAGTTGATTGGTATGTCTACTTTAGTACTTCTTGCGTTTTGAGAAAGTTCTACTAACAAGATTTTGTAGAGTATTCACTAGAAGAACCCACGTGTACTGAATTCAGGTTCTACTCTTCGAGTTCTCGCACTTACATCGATGTTATAAAGGATGAGCATCTCATCGCTTGCGGTTATTTTGCTCCTCTTAGGGAGCAACAGTCGGAGATATGCTTGACCGCAAGCAGGACGCACACATATTTCAAGGACCTATCAATGTGCATGAGACACCAGTCAACAGCAACTTCATCAAAGTTTACGAACCCATTTCAGGCTTGCGGAATTCCTATACATACAACATGCCTCTAGTCCATATATCGCCATACTGGGGCTCTGACCTGACAGCCAGCGATGATGATACCTGCGGAGATGACCTTTCAACCATAATGCTTGCGCCATCGACAATTGCGACTACCTACACGCGAGACAGCGACAGTGATTTCGATTACATGGATGACGATAGCACGGCCTCAGAGACCGACTATAGTGACAGATCTTACCTAAGTGATAGCACAGAGCAAGATACTGCCAGTGAAAGTGATGAGGAAGAAATCGCTGCATTATATACAAGTTATCATCAGATCTGGGAGACAGAGAGCACGTCATATGAAGAGCATACAGACCCTACAACCAATACAGACACTACCTTGAATGACTCGACGCACCAAGATGACAGGAGTCATTTATGCGACCAAGGGCAGGCCATCACTACTAGTACGGGCTCTGTTCAGACCTGTACAACTCCAGTCAATCTTCCTCACGAACAGCCTCCTTTTACAGTCGATATTTCCACCAGTCAACCATCGAGTACGACTTCCATAATTGATAAGGCAGACACCACCTACACAATCAAGGAAACGCATACTGCTTTTGTCGAGTCCAACGATCAAGTCATGGGTAAAGAATCTGGAGTGAATAGTGGCATCACAGGAGCAAGGCATCTGCTCGGAAACACGGGATCGGCCCACTGTGAGCAAACCTTTGCCCAGGAAATAGCGCGGAATTCAAACGATGAGCAAACCCCTAGACAACACGTTCCTTCAGAGCAACCATCATCTGAAAATTCGCGTCGAACAATGTCATCATTTGATTTGAGAATAATCTTTGATGACGGAACGTATATGGACATAAAATTTCAACCGGACTCTCCCGGGGGTCGTGATTGGCTGGAAATCATTCGAGAATGGCTCGTTATCGTCGAACGGAATGTCTAATGGGTATTTGCGATTAGGGTAAACGGAGTAATCGCAAGATATCAGGGCAGGAGCAGACATTTGATAGCAAAAATGATGGCCGTCTTGTAACCGATTATGGTAGCAGGACTATTGACGTGGGTGTAATGTAACAGAAGATAATGGGGTCAAAGGGGTCCCTATTCTCAGGACTGCTTGAAAAGTGTTTAATAAGACCATCTTTAAGTTTGTGTACATATAGCTATCACCTATTATCTTTACTGAAGTGCCTGCTTTTTGTAGCTATGGCTGTAGATGGTGTAAAAAAGAGGAGCAACGACTCGCCAACTCACTAAACAACAACGAGTGGCATGAAGCAATTTTAGCGGCTTATGAGCAGTCCTCAGTGCCTTCAATGTATATCCCCAATCAATCATTTAACAGAAACGATTAAGACTGATGATAATGATAGCCCTCCATCCTTTAAACCCCCTTCGATCGCCCAATCCGTGTCGTTGTCTCCCGTTCCTAAGGTCCCATGAATCTACTTTAGAGTTGGTGGGTTAGCTTACAAGATGCTAATACATACAACGTGCCTTCTGTCACTGACAACCAATCTGCAAGTGGTCTTTCGGAGGTTCATCTAGATTTTGTACAACTTGCTGATCAACCTCGTGTCCCGTGGAACTGGTTCACCACGGGGAAGACTGATGAGCCATATGAGCCAGGGGCCGTTGAGAAATGGTGGCATGACTGGGCTCAAGGATTTAATGGCAGTAATGCCATTGCGAGCAGTGTGGGCAGGATTACGAAAACAACACTCAGTAAGCAACTCTTCAATAAAGATCTTTATAAACCAATATCAAGAAGACCATCATGAGTGTTAGGATATACAGACAAGGGTCGTGGTATCCCGGAAGTGCCGGTGCCGCGCATATCCTCACCCAACAAAGAGTTGTTCTCACTCATACAGCCAAAGCATTCTCAAAACTTGGTGCCGAATATATTCAATATATTCATTCTACCCAAGGGTGGGCTCTCCGGCACCGAGCAAATGGCTATGATTGTATGATTTATTTGGGTGTGGTTGTTGATTCTAAGTATTTTGTTTTTTGATTCATGGTTTCCAAGGTGTTGTAATTAGACTTGGTGTCCCTGTGTGGTGAAACCAAGGCAATACAGATACTTCTATAGCAAGAACAGAGGCGTGCCTATATTCAGATCCAGACCTTACTCCTAAGTGTCTAATTTGGCTTGTTTGTAAATTACATTGCTGAGCATTATTAATGGAATACATATAATTCATCAGTATCTTGAGAATGTCAACAACCAACTAGCATTAATACCTCAAGACTCTAAGGGAAACATCGGCTATACAAACCTCTTTTCCTTAAGCTTTCTGAAATAGACATAGTTACTACTCAGCGTGAACTCTCGCTTACCAACGAGCAGGATATCTAACCGCTTATTAGAAGTATAATTAAGAAACCAGCTGAGTGAAAGCTTATCATAATTCGTCTGATGGGCCGAAAAAGTTTTACATTCAGAACATTCTTGACCTATCGAGTATATAGATCTTAAGAGTGTAAGGATCTGACTTAGGAACGATATAGTATTCATAAAACTAAAACAAGAAGCAAGAAGAAGAATAAGAGGACTGCTGATTTCTAGCGCAAACTGATGGGCAAGATGAGCGCCTTATCATGGACTTTTTCGAACGGTACAGTGGTGATCTCTGTACAAAGCCAAATAATGAGCGCTTTCTCGTACACAAGATGTGACAACTAAAGGAAGGAAATGGAGCAGTAAATATTGGAGCGCGCATACTAGATGATGTAGTATGGTAAGGTATAGCTAGCAACGAGGATCATATGGAATGCAGAGTGAGGGCGTGGGACGATGTCCCAACAGTAAACAATCCATGGAAACAGAACGCAAAAGAATCCGATACAAAGTTGTTGCACTAAGTAACATGCGAGCACTCTGATTGACTGGAGTTAAGCCTCCAGCGGGAGCTAATTACAAACAACCAATCAGAAGCGCAGAAACCCAACGTCAGGTCGCCACGAGAGCGACCCCTGACAAAGACGGAGTAAAAGTGAATTTTCTAACAAGAGGAAATCTTCAGAACGCAAGAACGCCAGCCCATTCCTGACCGCCAAGGATATTTGACAGGAACAGACAGCTCACTGATAGGTATGCATTGAATGATACAATGCAGCGCATAAGATGCCGGGCGCTGATGTTAGACCAGTCCTCAACACTGCACCCGAGAACCTGTTTCTGGCGCCGTTGGACCGAAATATCTCGCTGCGGCCTCAAACATGCGCCGGAGAACGATGTAAAAGAAGGGAAGGGGATGACTATTGGGACGATATTGATTATAATGGTTTAGGTCCTACGCAGTGCAGCTATCAGTCGAACCGATAATCCTGTTCCCAGTGTGAGGGTCGGCAGTCGCCACGGAAACAAGGTCAACGACCTGACTGGAAATATCGGTCGCACATAGGCTTGGCTGGCCGGAGTGTCCAAGAAAAGCTTTGTTATCTTCTTCAAAAGAAGCTTAATCGGAGCCTCGATCAAGAGTGCGACAGAAACAGGCATTTTGGCAGCATAGGTATGCTCTTAAGATCAATTTGACCGAATATGGATACCTAAACAACTCTCATACATGTTAGAAAGTGAAAGGTTTCAACTCCTGTGTCAACTATGCACATGGTAAGATACCAAACTGCCAATTCATCTCAAGTCTATTACTGATGATCCGGGGAGTCTCTGTTATTGTTGTTGTGGTCGCCATTTCTCGTTGATTTGGCTTCTGCTGGCACGTCTTTCTCGGATCTATTACCTACCGCAAAGATTCTCTAGAGGATTTTGGTGAAAACTGAAGAAACCTTTGCTATGAATTTGAAATTATGAAGTTGATGATGGTCATCCCTTTATTTTATGTATTGAAGGTGATCTCTAATAGACGAAGACGTAGGAGAAGCAAAATATGATTTGGAAAAAGGCAAGGACGATAATCCGAACAAAGTTGAAGTGAATCACCGTAGTGCCGTTATGTTGTGGTTGCAGAATCATCACTGCCACCGCATATACATCGCGAATACATCCATGGCAGATCATATCGGTCTTCTAGACCTACGTCACATTCGAGGTTTGTAGAGTATTTTTGATGTTCGGACTGCAGTCAAAATTCAAAGCCGTGGTGGCGGAGCGTTACTCGGTGCAAAGAAGTGGAGGGCAACAGCGATGGCCTGAAAGGGGAATTTTTCAAATGAAGAACGATACGCGTGGCAAGAAAGCGCCTTGTATAGCCGGAGATAGTAAGTGGATCATGAGTTAGACGTCCCCGAAACAATTGGCTCCCTTAGAACTGGTTAAAGAGAACCCCAACGTCATTTCAACGACGGAGTCGTGCCATGCGCGTTGATACGAAGTAATCCTCTAGAGCCTAGAGCGCATCTATGCATGGCTCATTACTGATCTTATCCCGCCGCTACTGAGAGTGTCTGGGGTTATTAAACAAACTCTGATGGAGTAAAGAGCCTCGGAATCCTCAACTTACCACTCATATGAGTATAGTAGCGGTACAAACTCCCACGTCTAGATTGTACCCAAGTCGTTGGATATTTATATACGCGCACTATGGCCTTTCCAGACAGACCCAGTTAGAATAATCCTCGTCAGTCATATGGTACGTGTTTACTGCCCTCTTTGATTGAAGGCTCTGACTTATAGAACCTACGTTGGCGATGCCACTGAAATGCCCGGAACCTTATACTTTAGTAGTCGGGGTGATGTTCAGGGTATCTTAAATGTATACTACGGCCACAGCTGTGAAAGACATTGATACGGCCAGCAACTATTTGGGCTCTGAAGCATGCCTCAGTCAGGCTGATGCTGTTAGTTGATTTATCATTCATACCAAAGCCCATGGTTAGGGAAATAGGTACCTTCAACCTGCAGAGATCGAGTTGAGAATCAGAAAGTGTCTTAGAGATCTTTACGCTACAACTACAGAGACTATATATCTATAGATACTCAGTTACCAGACGCCATTTAAAGATGTAGCAAAGGAAATGAACGGCGCTCTCTATCAAGAACATTTCAAGAGATAGGGATATTCTGATTATACTACCCCCAAGGTGGAGACGTTCATCAAGATTTGCAGGGAGAAAGTGCTAATGCTTTGGATTCGAGTATAGAACACTCATTGGGGACAAACATAGAATATCCACAGGTATATAGGCGTACAGTAAATTTCTATCCCTCTTCTCTGCTCAATCCCGTCAAGGAATGTTGGACTGGGCCCACGGGTTAGATTTCGGAGAAGTCTTTCCAGGTTCAGGTTTACGTGATATAAAGATACAGTGGTTTAGTCACTGATGATAATTCAAAAAGCCTCATCAGTCACTCGTGTCGTGCTTATCTCAATAACGAATAGCGTTACAAGGCACAGTGACCCGATTCTAACCCGTAACATTCAACGCAAATGGGAGTGATCCTGAACTCTTGAAAGTGGTAATAGAATATCACACTGTGGTGACCCTTTCAGCTGTTTTATCAACGCGGGGAGATAACATGGAGAGAAATGCGAAATTTCCCCGTGTTCATCGACAGACCGTCTAAGCCCAAAGTTGGAATATGATATTTTACAATATGACAATATAAAAGGAGTAAACAATAACTAGGTTAAGGATTCTTCTCTGGATTGAGTAACCTTGCATGGTTGGGAAATATCATTAAGCATAAGACTGCATTAGCTCGTTGACATCTACAAAGATCAAATGAAGATTGAGCATGACTTGAATTAAAAGTATAGATCAAGAAGCAATGCCGAAAACAGTAAGAATATACAGTTTGTTCTCAAATTGATCAGCAATAGAGGGTGACGTAACCTCTCAGAGGTAAAGACAGAACTTATGTTTGCGTGGAGCCCGGAGCACACGCCCGAGGTTGTGATGGACCTGTGAAGATGTTAGTCAGTGGGTAAACTCTTGATTATATGGCGTTCTGATGTGAGACAACTCAAATCGCAAATGACTTCGAAAGGATCTAACTCACCAAAACGGGGTGTAGATAGAGGTTGAGAGCTTGAAGAAGAGTATCGACAGTGTGCTTTGAGGATAATAAGTTCCCATCATGAAATGCACAAGTCGATCAGTGGTTAGGCCAGTGTCAAGCACTTGCAATAGCATAATAGATGAATCATAATCTCGATTCCGTCCTATTATGAGTCTCACAGATTTTGAAATGGATCACATTGCCAGTAGACTGACTAATCGCATCCGCCCAAGCCCGTGCGTTCCACTCGAATTGAATGTAGTCTTTGTTTTCCCCATACTTAAAGTAAATCGTAGCGGATTGCGATAGCGATTTGGCGTCAACCTTTAGCTGCGTCTCAATGTTTTTCAGCCACTCTTTGTATGAGGCTGATATATCGTCCGCGGAGGAATCAGGTTTGAAATTGTGAAGAACTACCCTGGACATCCCTCCTTCATTTTCACCTGGATAACGGTGATAATGTGTTTCGATGACTGGGAGGAACTTGTTGTCGAAGCTAGAGGCGAAAACATAAGACCCCCCAAATTTGTTCTCCGTATTTGTGCTCGTTGCTAGTCCAGTGTGAAGGTGTTGATGATTTCTGGATTGTTCTTCCACGATTCCTTGATCACGGTCAACGGAAGGCGCCACACGTTCTTGATGGGGCTGCGACTTTAGTCGCGAACCTGCGGACTGATGCCCATCTTCTGGGAACCCCATGTTGCTTTCCCAATGTAGCTCTGAGTTCGGTGAAATAGAATGGGGGGGTGTCCCTTCGCGATTGAGACAACAGGAGTTAGGACTGCGCTTTCTCGAGTGCATGTTCACTTCCAAAACTGAACAGCCGTTCTCGTCCTCCAATTTCACTTTGACAACTGGCAAGACATTAAGGACTGTTTGTATTATTTGCACGCACAACTGGTTAGGTGGAAGTCAACAGAAGTCGCGCTAGCCTGATTCAGTAGCAAATTGATGCCTTAGAGCCTGAGGTCTTTACCGCTTTGGCAGAATGGAATAGCGGCCAGTTTCTCCTCAGCAATAATAATGGCTCTGTTGCTGGCTGTTTTTATAATCTTTGCTCGTTATGCCCATCATTGTACAAGATCAATAAATACTTTAGTTCGTTCAGTCTAATAAAAAGAGAGAAGACGTATACTCTGCTGAGAATTAACAGCCCCTACTATCTACATATCTCCCTATCTATAATAAACTCAAGCAACTTTTACAGGTTCTTAGTCAGCACCCGCAGGGTGCTGCTATTGGTAGCCGCAGGCCGCCAGTCACGTGCCGTAGGCATGTGACCAAGACCGGCCAGTAGCCGGCCTATAGTTATTCCGAATCCTTTGTTGTCGGCCATATTTTGGAGCTAGGCTGAATATGGCATGTTATGTGAAGCTATTTGTCATTATTTAGAGATGCTTACCGTGGTCTAGCTTTCTATAAAAAAGATACTTACCATAGTATGATGCTCTATAGAGTAATTTCTTAAAAAAAACTAAGCTCTATAGAGAGGGATTTTTATATATTTTTATTATTTTATTATTATTATGCTTCCATTTTAGAGACCTTGTGCCAGTGACTGAGACTATGTAAGGTCTGCCATTTCCTAATTAGGAAATAGGCTTGAGCTAACTAAGATAAATACATGGATAGAAATAGGCAAATTTTAGGAAAATAATGAGAGAACCCCTGCAGGCTAGTAAGATTAGAATATAATAAATAAGAAAATAAACAAATGTGAGCTATAACTTAAGAAGTAAGAATAATAATTATTCTTCTTCTTCTAATAGAATCCATTTTCTTATTGCAATCTTGGTTTTTTTTTTTTTTTTTTAAATATTCTATTAAGATAGGTGTCAGAAGATTAGAAACGTCACAGCCAATAGATTGGGCTAATCCCTACGGAAGCTAATGCATGATGGAATAAAAGATTATCCGCAATCTTAGGATTAAGGTATTATAGAAATTAGAGTAATAGCTATAATTACTATGATAATTGCTATATAGAAATTAGAGGATTTCCTATAATAATTATAATAATAATAGAATATATAAGAATGCTTATTTACTATATAATTAGTTTTACTCTATTATCTTTAATTAATTATAATAACTTAAGTATACATTCTTCTATCAAATAGGATATTTAGTTTGTTTTATTTCTTTAAGACTTTACGCTTATATAGCCTTTTGTATATTAGAATATATTAATTTTTTCTATTAATATAACTATCCTAATTATACTTCAATAGTATTAACTAAAGTTTTTAATAATTAAAGATCTTTATTATAAAAGAGAAGTTTTAACTAGTAATTATTATAACTAGCTAATAATAATTAATCTCTTTATAAATATAGATTTATCTAGCTACTTTAACTCTATTAACTTCTAGTAGAGGAATAATAATAATAAATAATAATAATTCTAAATTAATCCTAGTATAAATAATAGAGATTATTAATATTTTAAAATAATATATTATTAAACTAAAGGCCCAGTATACCAATTATTTAATTATTAAGATTAATAAGATTAAATTATTCTTAAAAAAATAAGGAATCTTTAAGATATTCTTAGCTTAGCTATATATTTACTTTAGCAATAATACTAACTAAATTGTATTTAAATAAAATAAGATTCTTATAGTATCTAGCTTCCTTATTAAAAAAATAATAAGATAATTTATATTTTATATTATTAATTAAATTAAAACTATTAATAATAATTAATTTAAATCTAAAATTATTCTTATATTTAGTAGCTTTGTCTATTTTAAAGAGAAACTCTATTAGCTATTTAGAACTATTAATAAAGAACTTAATATAATCTATTAAATTAAGAATATCAAGTAATATGGGTTTATAGGAGACTATATTATAAAATTTTTTTAAATATTAAGATATCTTAAATGGAATAATTAGAGATTATAAGATTAATTCTATAACAATTTAAAAGATAATATAAAAGATTATATTTTATAAATTATATTATAATCTGATATATTTAAGAAAATAATAAAAGTAGTATTATAGATTAATATAGTATTATATATATAATATATAAAATAAGAAAATTATTAGTATTAATTAAGACAATAAGCTAATATGTTCTAGAAAAGAACTAAAAACTAAAATAATAATATTATTATATAAATAAATGCTATACTAATTAAAGAAAAAAAAAAAAAACTAATTAAAAAGAAAGTCTATTTTAACTATAGAGTACTAGAATATTTTATAAATAAATATTAAAAGCTAAAAAAAGTCTAAAAAATAATTAACTAAAAATAATAATAATAAATTATAGTAGCTATCTATATATACATCTTAAAAGAGAGCAGTATTAATAAATACTTAAAAACTAATAAAGAATTACTAGAATAATATAAGTAAGAAATATAATAGTAAGCTAAAAAATAGAAAGAATTATAAAAATAAATATAACAAGTATTAGATATATCTATAAACTAAAAAGTATTAAAAGGACAATAAATAAAAAAGATTAGTATAGATTAAGAAGAAGAAATTATAATAATAATATAATAAAAAATAATAATAAAAATAAAAAGTGCTATAAGGAATATTAATAATATAGAAATCTAAATATTTATAGTTATATATAAGAATGCTTACTATATACTTTTAAGAAATAAATAGAGTTATAAAATATAGAATTAATTACCTAAGAATAGTTATTCTAAAGATTATAAACTAAATAAAGAAGAATTAGAAGATAATAATAAGAATATTAACTATAAAAATTCCTTATTAATTAAATTATTTTATACTTAATTAGCATTATAAGATAGTAATAAAAAGATAATAAATTAACTAGCTAAATATTAAGATTAAAAAAATCTTATTTAAATCTTTATAAGAAGATTAAAAAATAATTTATAAAAATAAGATAAGAATAAATTTAATAAGAATATATTAATAAATATAACTATGTTTAGAATAAAATATATAATAAAGAAATTTGTAAAAGTAATTATAGTTATAAAACTATATAGATTACTAAAGAAGAAATAAAAAAATTATAGAACTAGAGAGATAATCTATATAATTATATATCTATAAAAGTAATTTATTAAAAAGAATCTTAATATACTTAAAAAGAATATATAGAAGGATATAAAAAATATTATAAATAAATATACTAAAACTATTTAATATATAGATAAAATAACAAAATCTTAATAACTATTTATAAAAAAATATCTAAATTGAATGGATATTGATTATATAGGGATAATTGGGATATATACTAAATTATATTTATATATATTATCCTAATTTAAGAGGATATATATATAATAAAGTATATTAGATAATATACTATAATAATAAATATAAATTTTACTATCTTAATAAGAAAATTAATTAATAATTTTTAAGAATACTAGATATTACTTTATATATAAAGCTTATATACTCTTAAAAAAACCTAGAATACTAGTACGTATATAAAAAAAGTAGACATCTAGTATATTCAGACTTATTTAAATAAGAATACCACGCAGTATTCTATTAATTTTATTATAATAAACTTTTTATAAACTTTTTAAAAGAATATATTTAAGTAATATAGAGCTATATAGATTAATACTAATAAAAGCATCTAATTGTAGTAATAATTAATCTAAAATATTAAATAATTATTATTTTAGCAGAAATTAGGGAAATAAAGCTATAGATATTTTTAGATTTAAGAGTTATTAAAAATTATATAAACCCTAATATAATAAATAAATTATAATTTTAATATTATAAGATAAATTAATAGACTAAAATTATTAGTATTAATAAAAAACTAATTATAAAAAAATATAAAAAAAAAATAGAATTAGCTCTTATATTATTAGAATTATATATTATGATAATTTTATTTAATATTATAGTAATAACTAGATATGATATAGTATTAGGAATATTATAATTATAAGAGTAAAATCTAGTTATTGATTAAATAACTAGAATAGTTTTTATTAATAATTAAATCTTATAAATTAAGTTAGAAGAATATAAAGAATTTATAAATCTATAAAAAGAATTAAGAAATAATCTTTTATAAATAGAACTAAAGAGAAATACTAGCTTAGATAAATAAAAGATATAGAAGATAATATAGTCTATTAAAAAATAGATAAATAAAATATTATAAAGATAATCTATAAAAAGAGAAAAAATAATATAGAAGTAATCTATATTATAGCTATAAATATAATTAAAATTAAAAGAAATCTATAAATAAGAATTAAAAAAAGTATTTATAAAGTTATCTAAAAAATATTATAACTTTATTAAACTATTTATAAAGAAAGAATATTAATTATTAAAATATAAAAAAGAATATAAAGTATAAATATTATTAAAACTAGAATTTATATTATTTTTAGTTAAGTAATAATACAAATTATAAGATTAATTAAAATTAAAAAATAAATTTATTAGAGAATTCCTAATTGTAAGATATATATATAAAAAATAAGAACTAGTCTTAAATAGATTAATATTTATACTAAAAAAGAATAGAATAGAATAAATAATTATTAATTATTAAACACTAAATAATAGAATGATTAATAATATAAATAAAGTATTATATTAAGAATAGAAAAGAGATCTATTATAAGAAGTAAAAATTATAATAATTTTTAATATCTAATAAAATTATTATAATCTAAGGACTATTAAAGAAAATATTTAAAAAATAATATTTCTTATAGATATAGGATTATTTAAATAAGTAGTTATATTAATAAGTTTAAAATAATTTTCTATAGAATTTATAAGATTTATAATATATATATTAATTAAATTTCTTAATAAGTTTGTTATAATATATTTTAATAATATTATTATTTACTTTAAAAATATTAAAGAATATAATAGCTACATATAAATAATAATAATTAAATTAATAAAGATAGAATTAATCTTTAAAATTAAGAAATATGAATTTGATATAATTATAATTAATTATTTAAAAATAATTTATATACTAGAAAAATTAAAAATTTAATTAAAAAAAATAAATATAATATTAAATTAGCTAACATCAATATATATTAAAAATATTTAAGGATTTTTAAAAGTAAGTAAATATATTAGATAATATTTTTAAAATTATTTTAAGATTATCTAATCTATGATTAAGCTACTTAAAAAGAATTTTAAATTTAAATAGATAAAAGAAAGAGAAAAATTATTTAATAATATTAAAAAATTAGTTAAAAAAGTATTAATATTTATATTATATAATCTAGATAGATAAAATTTAATATAATTAAATATATTAAGATATATATTAAAAATTATTCTTAAGCAACTAGATAATAAAGAAAAATAAAGACTTATTATCTTCTTCTTAAAAAATTCACTATAGTAGAAAAAAACTATAATATTTATAATAAAGAACTACTTATAATAATTAAAATATTTTATAATAATAAAGGAATTAGTTAGATGATAAATATAATAAATTAAATACTTATTAAAATTTAAATTTTAGATAAAATATATTAAAAGAAAAAAATATTATTATAAATACTCTTAGCAGAAGACTAGACTATATTATAAATCTTAAATAACTAAAAATTAATATTCTAAAAGAAGATAAAAATAATATATAATATAATATTAAAATAATATTTATTACTATAATTATTATTACTAATTTAGGATTTTACTAGCAAATAATAGATATTATTAGTAAAGATAAAACACTTATAATAATACTAAAAAATAAAGAAATAATACTATAGAGAAGATTAGCTATATAAAATAGATCTATATTTATTCTAAAAATAATAATTATAGAAATTATTAAAATATATTATAATCTATCACTATAAGGATACTAAGGAATTAATAAAATTATAAAAAAAATATAATAATAATACTATTTCCTAAATATAAGAAAATAAATTATAGAGTATATTAATTAATATAATAATTATAATAAAAATAAACTAATTAACTATTAATCTTATAGAAAAATACAATTATTAGAAATACTAAATAAGCTATAAGAATATATTATAGTTAATTTTATATAAGAATTACTAGAATTAAAAAATCTAATTATTAGAATTTAATATATCAATGTAATTATTATTATTAATAGATTAATAAAATATGTTATCATATAATTAATGCTAAAGGATTTAATAATAGAATAATATATAATATTTATATTATAAAAAGTATTTAGTTGGATTAGATTACTAATTAAAATTATTTTAGATTAAGATAAGCTATTTAGATTAAAATACTAATAAATAATTACTAAAATATATAAAATTAAATATAAATTATTAACTATAAATCACTAATAAATAGATAGATTAATTAAAAAAATAATATAATTTATTAAATAATACCTGCAATATTATTTAGATTAAAACTAAGATAATTAAATAGAGATATTATTATTAACACAATTTATATTAAATAACGTAAAAAGTATCTTAATAAAAGAAGTATTGTATTTTGCTAATCTAGAAAGATATTTATAAATGTTATAAATTTTTATATTAATAAATAAAAGCTTTAATAAAGTAATATTACAGGTAGTATATATATAATAGATATATATAACAATATCTAAAGATATTTAATAGATAAAATAAAAAATAAAATAATATTATAATATAAAATATAAAAATATATTAATCTTATAGAAAAGAGAGAAAGTTTATTTTTTATAATAAATACTAAAATTAAAAAATTTTAATATTAAAATAAAATGACTAAATAATAAATTTAATATAATTAAATATAGACTATTTAAAATTATAAAGAAATTTAAAAATAATAATTATTAATTCTAGCTATTAATAAGAATATATATATATCTAATATTTTATATATTACTATTAAAACCTATAAAAAATCTAAAAAATAGAAATAATAAAACAGATAATAAAGAATATAAAATAAAAAAGATTCTAGATTATAAATAAAAAAATAATTAGATTTATTATTTAATTAGATAAAAAGAATACTTATTAGAAAATAATTTATAGAAATCTATTATAAATTTAAATTACTATAACAAGATTTAGAAGTATTAAATAATAATTAATTTAAAATAGAAAAAAAGCAAGCTAAAAAAAATTATTTAAAATTAAGCTATTAAAATTATTAAAATTAAATATTAATATAATTAATTTTTATTTTTTATATACTATCTCTTATTTTATTTATTTGTTTATTATTTTTTATTTTTTTTTTTAATTTTTTTAACTCTTTAATATTTTTTATATCTGTTTAAATAAATTGACTAGTATATTTTTATAATAATTTCTTTTATTTTTAAAGATAATTAAGTCTAGCTATAAAAATTATAATCTCTTTATAAATTTTTTTTTTATTTATTTTTATTTTAAATTTTTATAAGATGCTTTTAGACTAAGTTAAATATAGATATATTAATATAATAATAATTATTTATATAAATATACTTATTATAATATTTAAAGAACTCTATTTTTATATAAGTCTTATTAGTTTCGCTATAATAATTATATAAAAAATAATAAATAACATTAAGTTATTTAATATAAAATAGAAAAGAATTTTTTAAAATAGTTTTTTTTAATAATATAGTTAGCTTATCACTATAATAATAAGTATTTTAAAAAATAAAAATTATTTATACTATAAATAGAAAAATATAGATTATTTATTATACTATTAGAATATTAGTCTTTAAAAGAAAAGATTATTAAAAAATTAAAAATATTATAACTAATAAATTAGATTAATCCCTATAAAAGCTAATATATAATAGAATAAAGAATTATCTATAATCTTAAGATTAAAATATTATAGAAATTAAAATAATAACTATAATTACTATAATAATTATTATATAAAAATTAAAAGATTTTCTATAATAACTATAATAATAATAAAATATATAAAAATACTTATTTACTATATAATTAGTTTTACTTTATTATCTTTGATTAACTATAATAATTTAAGTATATATTCTTCTATTAAATAGGATATTTAGTTTGCTTTATTTCTTTAAGACTTTATGCTCATACAGCCTTTTGTATATTAAAATATATTAACTTCTTCCATTAATATAACTATCCTAGTTATACTCCGACGGTATCGACCGAAGTTTCCGACAATAGGAATGCCTGGTTTAGAAAATAAAAAGTATAAATTTCTTTTTTCTATACTAAGTTTCTTAATAGTTATTTTTCTTGTATCATTAAAATTAGAGTATTCTAATATTAAATGATATGGCACAACTCTCCTCGTCCCGAACCAACCCACCCATTGGGTAGTAACCTAACCTAATTTTTATATTAATTTATTCGCCGCATCGCGTATAATATAATTCTCACTACGCACCCTATTTCATACTAAAATAATTAAGAAATCTATTATCAAAAATACTTTTTTTCCTTTAAAAAATTTTTTTTATGTTTGCACTTTTATAGGTACTTAGACTACCCCTTTAATAGTCTCTAGTTATATTAAAATAACTAATTATTACTAGCACTTAAAACTTAGTTATTTTTTATTATTAAATAGCCTCTAAGTATTAATCTTAATCTATTCTAAATAGTTTTTTAGTATTAGATCTTTATAATATTAAGTATTCTATAGGTGTCTTTTTATTAATTTTCTAGATAGTCTTTAGGCACTAAATTTTTTAGCTCTAGATAGCTCTTATAGATATTAAAAGATTATTTAAAAAGAAATATTTTATATTTTTTTATTATAATAATTTCTATAGTCTATTTTATTAAATAATTAATAAAATAGAATTTATTTATTACCTAATTTTACTATCTTAAGATGTACTAGTTAATATTAAGATAAATAATAAATAATATTCTATATACTAATAGTATATTAAAAAATATTCTAGCCTTTTATTATATTATTTAGAAGTAATATAATATTAGAAAGTTTAGATATTTTAAAATAATAATTTAGAATTAGGAGGGGCCTGTTTTTAGTAAAAATTATTTATAAGATTTTATAAATAATTAAAAGAGTAAAATTTTTTCTATTTTTAATAATATATAAAATAAAAATCTAATATCTATTATTATCTAATTTTTTTTTTTTTTTTTATTTATTTGCTCTTTTATTATATAATAAAAGAAAAGATTTAGAGAATTCTATATAAAAAATTATTTATTAGTTTAGTAATTCTTTATAAAAATTACTACTTATTTATTTTTTATTAAAAGAATAAATATTTTATTTTTATTTTTTTTTTTTTTTTTATTTATTATATAATTCTCTATTGCTCACGATTCCCATTTTTATATAAAAAAAGAAGAAAAATAAAAACAAAATATATATATATAAATAGATTCTTTATAAATTTATTATTTTACTTTTATTAACTTTATCTTATTTATCTTATTATTTTAAAAATATTTCCAAAATAAGCATTATACAAGAAAAAAATATAAAAAATAAGAAAATTATTCCTTCTAGCTTCTTATTTTTTTTTTTTAATTAAATATAGATATTTTTCTTTAAGAAAAAGCAGCTTAATATAAAAATAATTTAATAGATAAAAAAATAAATAAAATTTAATAAGCTAGAGCTTTAATATTTAATATTATAGATATAGAAAATAATAAATTACTAAGACTAGATATATATAATTATATTACTAGATTAAACTTTTTAATAACTAAAATTAAAAACTTAGAAATATTAAGCTCTAAAAAAACATTTTTAAATAATATAAATTTAAGAATTAGTAAGCTATCTGCTAAGGAATTAACTATTAATAATATAAATTTAAAAATACATAAATTATCTACTAAAATCAATAATATAGGTAAAAATATTTTTAATAATAATAATTCTATTATTTTTATTAAAAATATTAAATATTCTCTAAGCTCTAGAGTAGTTATATTAACTCTAAAAACTTTAGAAGACTCTATCTATAATAATAATAAAAATATTAATAATAATATTAATAATAATAATAGGTTTCAAGAAGTTAAATCTAAGAAAAAAAATTAAAAAAGTAAAAATAAAAATAATAATAAAAATACTATTATTAATTCTTTAAATAATAATAAATAATAGAATTAAATAAATAATAATAATAAAGTTTTATTCTCTTCCAAAGATATAGAAAATAAAAATTAATATAAAGCTAAATAAAAAGAAAAAAGATTAATCCTTTAAATATCTAAAAAATTTATTAAAAGTTAAAATTTTAACTTATTTATATTAAGAAATAAAATTAATAGAGCTTTTTAAGAAAAAAATATTATAAAATTTATTATAAAATCTATTACTAAATTAATATCAAATGCTTCTATTATTTTAATAATAATAAATAATTTTTCAGTTAAATTTTTAATAAAGAATAAAATAATATAGGAAAATATTATTCCTTTTAATAAATTATAATATGATAAGAAATAGATTAAATTAATAATTTATAAAATTTCTACAAAGTCTTTTTAAATAAAGAAAGGAATTAAATTATTAAAAAAAAAGTTAAAAATTATAATAATATTAGATTATTAAAAACTCCACTATAGCTATCTTAAAAAAAAACTAGATTATATAAAAATTATTTTTTTATTATTATTTATATATTTAACCCTAATCTGGTAGATATTTTAATAAAAAAAAAATTTATTGTAGAAAAGATCTATAATATAAAGAAATTTATTTCTAAAAATATATAATATAATAAATACTAAAAATATAAATATATTAAATTTAAATATAAAAATAATTATATATATATTATTTATACAGCAAATTATAACTTTAATACTTATTTTTATATGCACTGCTATTTAAAGAAATATTATAAATATATATTAATAAAATATATAAATTACGAAGCACTTTATATAGCTAATAACTATATATATTTAGAATGATAAAAGGTTAATCTAAAAAAGGAATATATAATACTTATAGATATTAATTTTTAATAGATATAATATTCTTATAAAATAATATAGGAAAAGACTTAGATTATATAATTATCTATTTAGAATTAGATCTTAAAAGAAATATAGATTTTATATTATTTTAAGAACTTTATATTTTAAATAATAATATTATTTCTTATCCTATATATAATATTATTTTATTATTAAACTATATTAAATTAAGGGTTATAATATTTTATTTAAAAATATTAATATTTAACTTTAAATTAATATATAATTCTCCAGATCTTTAAATTATAAATATATTAATTAAAAATAAAAATATCTAATTATTTAATATTTATAATGAAAAGGAAAGAGATAAAGAAGATAATAAAATATTAAAAAACTCTATATATATTATTAAAAGAGAATTAATTAAAATAAAATTAAAAAAAATATTATAATTATTAGAAATTTCAATGCCTATTATTCTTAGTAGAATAAAAATAAAAACTTAAAAAGGGCTAAAGAATTAGTTAAATAATTAAAGAAATATAAATTTAAATTTTTAAATATTTTAGATATTTTTATATGGAATAAGAAAAGCTCTATTAGTTTAGTATTAGATTTAATATTTTATTCTTATAATTTAAATAATAATAAAAACTATTTTATATAGGAAATAAATCTAGAAATATCCTCTAGATCTAATTATAAAATATTATTATATTTTTATAAAAATATAAAGAATATAATATTGAATCTTATTAGCAAATTATTTTATAATTTTAGAAAAGCTAATTAGAAAAAGTTTTTAAAAAAAATTAATAAATATAATAAATAATATAGTTTATTAAATTTAGATCTAAAATTAGAAAAAGAGCTTAAAAATCAAGCTTAAATCTTATAAAAAATAATTATTAAAGCTATAAAAAAGAGTATATTAAAAAAATATATTTTAAATCTAAAGCTTAATAGAATAAAGATTTAGTAAATTTAAGAAAGGATTTTAAAAAAGTAAAAAAATTATAATATTTTAATAAAGAAAATAAAGAAATATATAACTTTTATATTATTAAAAGAAATATATACTTTTAAGAAATAAAAAATGCTAAACAGTAAATATAGAATAAATTCTTAAAAAATACTAAAAATAAAGAAATATTTAAAGCCTTTTCTTATATGAAAAAAAGATTTTTAAATAAACTACCTATATTACTATATAAAAAAAATAATATAAAAAAAGAAGCTATTTCTTTTCTATAAAAATATAATACTTTTTTTAAAATATTATTTCAAAAACTCTCTATTTTTAAAGAAATAGATCTAAATATCTTATATTTAGAAAAATATAAATAGTCTAAATCTAAGAAATATAAAATAAAAGAATCTATTTTTTAGTTATTAAAAAATAAAGCTCTAGGATTAGATAATTTATTTTTTATTATCTTATAGCATGCCTATAATAATATTAAAAAAAGATTTAATATTATCTATAAACAGATCAAAACTCTCCTCATCCCGAACCAACCCACCCATTGGGTAGTAATCCAACTTAATTTTTATATTAATTTACTCACCGCATCACATATAATATAATTCTCACTACGCATCCTATTTCATACTAAAATAATTAAGAAATCTATTATCAAAAATACTTATTTTTCTTTAAAAAAATTTTTTTATATTTATATTCTTATAGATGCTTAAATCATCTCTTTAATAATTTCTAACTATATCAAAATAACTAGCTATTGCTAGTATCTAAAAACTTAGCTATTTTTTATTATTAAGTGGTCTTTAGATACTAATTTTATTTCACTTTAAATAATCTTTTAGCACTAGATCTCTATAACTTTAAATACTTTATAGATACTCTTCTACTAATTCTCTAGATAGCCCTTAAGCATTAAATCTTCTAGTTTTAAGCAGCCCTTATAGATACTAAAAAACTATTTAAGAAAAAATATCTTATATTTTTTTATTATAATAATCTTTATAGCTTATTTTATTAAGTAATTAATAAAATAGAGCTTATTTATTATCTAATTTTACTATCTTAAGATACACTAGTTAATATTAAGATAGATAATAAATAATACTTTATATACTAGTAATATATCAAAAGATATTCTAGCCTTTTATTATATTATTTAGAAGTAATATAATATTAAGAAATTTAAGTATTTTAGAAAAATAATCTAGAATTAAAAGAGACCTATTTTTAATAAAAATTATTTATAAGATTTTATAAATAATTAAAAGAGTAAAATTTTTTCTATTTTTAATAATATATAAAATAGAAATCTAATATTTATTATTATCTAATTTTTTTTATTTTCTTTTATTTATTTACTCTTTTTATTATATAATAAAAGGAGAGATTTAGAGAATTTTATATAAAAAATTACTTATTAGTTTAGTAATTCTTTATAAAAATTACTACTTATTTATTTCTTATTAAAAGAATAAATATTTTATTTTTATTCCTTTTCTTTTTTATTTATTATATAATTTTCTATTGCCCACAATTCCCATTCTTATATAGAAAGAGAAGGAAAACAAATAAAATATATATATAAATATATTCTTTATATTTTTATAAATTATTATTTTATTATTATTAACTTTATCTTATTTATTTTATTATTATAAAAATATCTTCAAAATAAGCACTATATAAAAAGAAAAAATAGAAGATAGAAAAATTATTCTCTCTAGCTCTCTATTTATTTTTTCTTAATTAGATATAGATATTTTTTTTAAGAAAAAGCAGCTTAACATAAAAATAATTTAATAAATAAGAAAATAAATAAAATTTAATAAGCTAGAGCCTTAATATTTAATATTATAGATATAGAAAATAGTAAGCTACTAAAACTAGATATATATAATTATATTACTAGATTAGATTTCTTAATAACTAAAATAAAAAATCCCAAAATATTAAGCCCCAAAGAAATATTTTTAAATAATATAAATTTAAGAATTAGTGAGTTATCCGCTAAGGAATCAACTATTAATAATATAAATTTAAAAATACACGAATTATCTACCAAAATTGATGATATAGATAGAAATATTTTTAATAAAAATAATCCTATTATTATTTTTAATAAAAATATTAAATATCCCTCAAGTTTTAGAGTAGTTATATTAACTCTAGGAATACTAAAAGACTCTATCTATAATAATAATAAAAAGATTAATAATAAAAAGATTAATAATAATAATATTATTAATAATAATAATAGATTTCAAGAAGTTAAATCTAAGAAAAAAATTAAAAAAATAATAAAAATAATAGTGAGAGCATTATTATAAACTCTTTAAATAATAAAAAACAATAGAATTAAATTATTAATAATAATAAAGTCTTATTCTCCTCTAAAGATATAGAAAATAAAAAATAATATAAAACTAAATAAAAAGAAAAAAAAATTAATCCTTTAAATATCTAAGGAATTTATTAAAAGTAAAAACTTTAGTCTATTTATAATAAGAAATAAGATTAATAGAGTTTTTTAAGAAAGAAATATTATAAAATCTATTATAAAATCTATTATTAAATTATAGTTAAATACCTCCATTATATTAATAATAATAGATAAATTTTCAGCTAAATTTTTAATAGATAATAAAATAATATAAGAAAATATTATTCCTTTTAATAAATATTAATATAATGAAGAATAGATTAAATTAATAATTTATAAAATTCCTACAAAGCCTTTTTAGATTAAGAAAGAAATTAAATCTCTAAGAAAAGAAATTAAAAATTATAATAATATTAAATTATTAAGAACTCTATTATAGCTCTTTTAAAAAGAAATTAGATTAAATAAAAATTATTCTTTTATTATTATTTATATATCTAATCCTAATCTAGTAGATATTTTAATAAAAAGAAAAATATTTATTATAAAAAAGATCTATAATATAAAAAAATTTATTTTTAAAAATATATAATATAAAAAATGCTAAAAATATAGGCATATTAAATTTAAATATAAAAATAATTATATATATATTATTTATATAGTAAATTATAATTTTAATATTCATTTTTATATATATTACTATTTAAAAAAGTATTATAAATATATATTAATAAAATATATAAATTATAAAATATCTTATATAGCTAATAATTATATATATTTAGAATAGTAAAAGATTAATTAAAAAAAGAATATATAACACCTATAAACATTAATTTTTAATAGATATAATATTTTTATAAAATAATATAAGAAAAGGCTTAGATTATATAATTATTTATTTAAAATTAAGTTTTAAAAGAAATATAGATTTTATATTATTTCAAGAATTTTATATTTTAAATAATAGCACTATTTCTTATTCTATATATAATATTATTTTATTATTAAACTATATTAAATTAAGGGTTATAATATTTTATTTAAAAATATTAATATTTAATTTTAAATTAATATATAATTCTCCTGATCTTTAAATTATAAATATATTAATTAAGAATAAAAATATCTAATTATTTAATATTTATAATAAAAAGGAAAAAGATAAAGAAAATAATAAAATACTAGAAAACTCTCTTTATATTATTAAAAGAGAATTAATTAAAATAAAACTAAAAAAAAATATTATAATTACTAAGGATTTTAATACTTACTATTCCTAATAGAATAAAAATAAAGATCTAAAAAAAGCTAAAAAATTAATTAAATAATTAAAAAAATATAAATTTAAATTTTTAAATATTTTAGATATTTTTATATAGAATAAAAAAAGTTCTACTAACTTAATATTAGATTTAGTATTCTATTCTCATAATTTAAATAATAATAAAAATTATTTTATATAGAAAATAGATCTAGAAATATCCTCTAGATCTAATTATAAAATATTATTTTATTCTTATAAAAATATAAAGAATATAGCATTAAATCTTATTAATAATTTATCTTATAATTTTAAAAAAGTAGATTAGAAAAAGTTCTTAGAAAAAATTAATAAATATAATAAATAATATAATTTATTAAATTTAGATCTAGAATTAGAAAAAAATTTAAAAATTAAGCTTAAATCTTATAAAAAATAATTATTAAAGCTATAGAAAAGAGTATATTAAAGAAAAAATATATATTCTAAATTTAAAATTTAATAGAATAAAGACTTAGCTAATTTAAAAAAAGATTTTAGAAAAATAAAAAAAGTATAGTATTTAAATAAAAAAAATAAAGAAATATATAACTCTTATATTATTAAAAGAAATATATATTTTTAAGAAATAAAAAATACTAAATAGCATATATAGAATAAATTTTTAAAAAATATTAAAAATAAAAAAATATTTAAAGCTTTTTCTTATATAAAAAAAAGATTTTTAAATAGACTACCTATATTACTATATAAAAAAAATAATATAAAAAAAGAAACTATTTTTTTTCTATAAAAATATAATATCTTTTTTAAAATATTATTTAAAGAACCCCTATTTCTAAAAAAATATATTTAAATATTTTATATTTAAAAAAATATAAATAGCCTAAACCTAAAGAATATAAAATAAAAAAATCTATTTTTTAGCTATCTAAAAATAAAGCTCTAGGACTTAATAATTTATTTTTTATTATCTTATAATATGCTTATAATAATATTAAAAAAAGATTGAATATTATCTATAAAATATTAATAAAAAAGAGTTATTATTTTAAATACTAAAAAAAGCTTCTAGAATTATATTAAAAAAACTAAATAGAATAGAATCTAATCTTAAATCTTATAGGATTATTTCTTTATTAAATTGCTTAAGAAAAGTATCTAAAAAAATATAAGCTAAAAGATTAGCTTTTATTATAGAAAATCTAGAGTATAATTTATTATATTTTAACTAAATTAATAGTAGGATTAATAAATTATTAATTAATATAATTTTATCTTTAGTAAATAATATACAAATTAAAAAAGAAAATAAAAATAATACTTCTATATTATTTCTAGATATAAAAAGCGTATTTAACTATATTTCTAAAAATCAATTAATAAAAATATATATTTATTTAAGTCTTTCTAAATATTTAATTAACTAGATTATATCTTTTCTCTTAGATAAAGAAATCAAACTAAAATTTAATAATAATTAAAGTAATAATATTTTTATTATAATTAGAGCTTTTTAAAAATTATCTTTTTTACTTATTATTTTTCTAATCTATATTACTATATTATTTATTTTTAAAGATTTAAATAATACAGAATATAAATTAAAAATATATTTAGAAAAGACTAGATTCTCTAGTTATATTAATAATATTAATATTAAAATAAGCTCTAAAAAAATAGAGAATAATTACAAAATATTAAAAAAAATTACTACCTTTTTAATCTAAAAAGAAAAATAAAATAATATCTAGTTTAATAAAAAAAAAATAGAACTAATTTATTTTCTATTAACTAGGAAAATTGATCTAGAAAATCTAGATTTTTAAATTAAAATTAATAGAAATAAAATTAAGCTAAAATTTAATATTAAATAGTTAAGAATAATTCTTAATTATAAATTAAATTTTAAAAAATATATTATAAATTAGATTATAAAAACAACTAGAGTTTTCTATTAAATAAAAAAACTTTTTAATATAGAAAGAGATTTAACTTTTTAAATAATAAGATAATTATATATAATATATATTATATTAATTACTAATTATAGGGTCCCTATTTAATAGAAAAATTAAGTTAATTTTTTATATAAATATTAAATACTGTAGAATAAAGCTCTAAGAAAAATATTAGAAGTTTTTAAAATCTTTTTATATAAAATTATAGAATTAGAAGCTTCTTTATCACTCTTAAAAATTAAATTTAATAAAATATATTAATCTTATATATTAAGAATATTATAATTTAAGATATTTTATATTATTAAAAATAGACTGCTAGTTGACTTTATTTTAAATCTAGAAAAAAGGAAAAACCTAATTTAAAATATTATTATAATTAGAATAAATTAAAAACATTAAGAAACATAAGAATAAGAAATAATATTAGTAATAATAATATTAATAATATTTCTAATTCTAATTCTAATCCTAAATTTCAACCTATTATAAATAAGAAATATAGAAAATATAAATATCAAATAGATTATTTAGTTTTATTATTTTCTTTTATTGATTGAATCTAAATATAAATATAGAAAAAAAAATATTAATAAATTAATATCTATAAATATTCTAGAAGAAACCAAGGAAGTTATAATAAAAAACTATAATAATATAATCCAAGAATAGACTAGAAATAATATATTAGAATAATATATTATTCTATATTTAGATAGCTCTAAATTAAAAAAGAATAATAGGATTAGAATTTATAATCTAAATTTTAAAAAATCTTATATTTATAATATTGGCAAAGAACAAGAAATATTTAATTTTAAATTTTTTAGAATCTATAAATTATTAGAAATTACTAAAAATTTATTAAAAGAAAACCTATTTATTTTAGATATATAGATCTTTTCAGATAGCTAAGCTATATTAAAAGGTCTAAAAACAGGCCTATAAATAAGAAAACATTTTATATATTAAGAGATATATAAAATAGTAAAAAATATAAAAAGTTAAAATATTTAAATAAATATTTAATAGTCTCTAGAGTATATGAATATTTTTAGAAATAAATAAATAGATAAAATTACTAAATTTATAACTAAAAATCTAAAATCTAATAATATTAATATTTCTATTAATTATATTAGACAATTACTAAAAGAAAAATCTTTATTAGAATAGGAATTAAATTAGAATAAATTAAAAAAAAAAATAAAAAGAATCTCTATATAAAAAGTATAATAATATTAATTTTAAATAGAAAATAAATCTATTAAAAATTAATAAATTATTATAGTCTTTAATATAGCAATTAAAAATAAGATATAAATATTTTTTATCTTATTTAAAAAGATTTAATTAACAATACAAGAATGACATTTATAATAAATATAATTCTAATTTAAAATAAACACTATATTATTTGATTTTAGAATACTCTAAATATAATAATATTAAAAAACAAACTATTAAAAAGCTTAATGTAGAAAAAAAAAATTTATATTTTTTATATTCTAAATCAGGCCTCCTATTTTTGATTAATTATTTAAAAACTACTAAGATTGTTACTAGGAAATAAATCTTATTAAAAAAAAATAATTACTATTATTACTTCTTAATCTCATATTTATTTTATTTTCCTATTTAATTTTATACATTTTTACTAGCTTGCAGGGGGTCTTTTATTATTTTCCTAAAATTTGTCTATTCCTATTTATATATTTAACCTAGTTAGCCCAAGTCTATTTCCTAATTAGAAAATAGCAGACCTTACATAGTCTATGACTGGAAAAAGATCTCTAAAATGGAAGCATAATATTATCTATAAAGTATTAATAAAAAAGGGTTATTATTCTAAATGTTAAAAAAAACTTCTAGAATTATATTAAAAAAAACTAAATAGAATAGGATTTAATTCTAAATCTTATAGGATTATTTCTTTATTAAATTGTTTAGGAAAAGTATCTAAAAAAAATATAAGCTAAAAGATTAGCTTTTATTATAGAAAATCTAAAATATGATTTATTATATTTTAATTAAATTAATAGTAGAATTAATAAATTATTAATTGATATAGTCTTATTTTTAGTAAATAATATACAAATTAAAAAGGAAAATAAAAATAATATATCTATTTTATTTTTAGATATAAAAAGCGCTTTTAATTATATTTCTAAAAATCAATTAATAAAAATGTGACGGTTGCCAATACCTTGATTCGAGCTATGAAGCTATCTAGGTGCGCAGTGACTACAAGCAATATCAAGTATGAAGAAGAAAAGGAGAAAGGAAAAGAGCTCTCTGCCTCATCACGAAGATATTTATCTTCTCTATGTATAACATCTTACTTATTCTAGCACTGCTTCTTGTAGAGGTCTAATCCAGTATCGTGTAGGGCTATAACTCTATATGTGAATAGCTTTATCTCTTCTAGAGTACGGCGCTATGCCGCAAATAAAATAGTGTTATATTATTAAGAGCTGTTATATTACTCTTTCCTCCATAAGGCACTTGCCTGTGAGTATTTAATCTATTTATAAAAAAAAAATATATAATAATAGCTATCCTTAGTTAGATTCAAATCTTTAGCTTTTAGACCAGGCTCTTTTATCTGCTAATACTTTATAATATAGTCTTCTTCTAAAGCTTTAGCAATATCATAAGCTACATATAAAAAAGACTATATAGTTCTTTATTTTTAATGCTTTTAATATAAGGCAGGCCGCAGGCATCTTACGACGCTTAAGGATATATGAGAAGCTAGCTGTATATTAAATATTACTAAAAAATAAGAAATTATATACTAACCTCTTTCTTAACTCAGTAATAGAGTAAGATTTAATTTTATATTTTAAGTATATTATTCTCTGCATAGTTTTTTATAAATTAATCCTCCTCTGCAGCTCTAAGTTATATGTTAAGCTAAAGAAATGGTTTATCTACTTTTAGATTTATATTATAAAAGGTCTTTAGTGTTAATAATATATTTTTTAGATAATTTGCTAGGTATTACTTTAAGTCTAGATCACAGCTTAACTAGCTTATATAGTAATATAACTTTTTCTATTATATTCTTAATATTATAATCTATTTGACTTTTTATTCTAACTGATTATTTATCTTTAACTCTAGTCCTTCATCTAGTAGCTATTCTAGTAATAGTTTTATTAAGAATGCCAAACGTAGCTTCTCTAATAAGAATATTAGATGAATATATAAGCTATTTAGCAACTTAAGCTTAAAGGCATGACTAATTTACTTTATAATAGAGAAAAATTCTTCTTACTAATATTCTAGTTTCTTATTTAAATGATCTATATTCTATTCTTTATTTGTAATATATACTATATCTTTAATTAAGAAGTTTATTAATTGATGCTTTTTATTAGTCTATTTTATTTATTATTTTTAAGCTTATTTTATATTCTTTTTTATAAACTTCTATACTTTCTACAATCTTTTAGTCCATTTCTATGTGTTTTTTTTGTTAAGAGTTAGCTTCTATAGTGGTATTAGAATAGTTTAATTAAATAATATTTGAGATTGGTATCTCCTTTTAATTATAAATAGTGATATATTTACTAAGGCTTAAAATAGAGCTAATACTATAAAGTTAATAATAGATAAATATTCTAATTAATTATTTATCACGAAGTTGATATAAGGCTGTAAATATTGTTAAAGATATTAATTTATAATCTTTATCTATCTATTCATCTATATATACTTAGCTGTTGATAGTTTAATCTTAATTTATAGTATCTAATATACCTTATTCTAGAATTCTAATATAAACTACTCTTCTTAATCTAAAATAATGCTATCTAGTAATCTTATTTATAAGAAAATATAATAGATCTATAATTTAGTTATCTTTTTTATTATTACTATATCTTTCTTATAAGGCATAGAAACTAATTACTTACTAAGATAATTAATTATTATAAATATTATATTGTAGTCATAGTGGTCCTTTAAGAACTCTATAAAATTTATTAATAAATATTGCTATAGTTAATCTAGAATTAGTAATAGTTATAATAGTTTAGGTGTTTAATCTCTTTAGATATTAATCCTGCTATAAGTTTTATAATTATTAATATAGCTTTTGATGTTCTTACTCTATAATTCCTAATAAAAATGCTCTTAGAATAGTTTCTTTATATTATCTTAGCTAAGGTATATAATAATAGAAAATAGTTAATATAATTTATTTAATAATTATATATAGAGATCCTTCTTATTAAGAATATATAATTAATTTTAGTATAATAATTATCTTTCTTTAATATGCTACTTTAAATCTTTCTAATTTACTTTTTTATAGGCATTTTTTATTATAGCTATTCTCTTATTCGCATTAAGTACTCACTTAATAATATTATTATCTGTGATAGTACTGTTCAGGTTTATAAATACTAATTCTATTATAATCTAATTATTAAAGACCTCTTGTAGCAATATTATTAGATTATAGTAATTAAGATTCTTAGCTCTATTATCTTTTTATTATATAAGTATGTCTACTAGCATATTTATTCTTTTAGATTAATATTGTAGCATAAAATAGAATTCTTATAGTAATTTATATTATTATATTTATCTAGCAGTTAGAGTCTTGATTATTATAAAGTACTCTAGAGCTTAGTAATCTAATAATACTTTAAAATACTTTTTCTGCTATAGCTTAAGCAGTTTAATCTCTATTTTTAAAATACTTAAATAATTACCAGCATCTCTTTATTATAGATATTATAATTATACTTAGAGTCTATTATTATAAATAAATAATATTCTATAGGATGCTACTCTTTATTCTTATAAAGCTAAGAAAGCATTATAGCTATCATTAAATCTAATATATCAGTTTTTACGCGTGTTAATTAGTTTAGATTATAATAAACTAAGATAGATGCTGATATTAGTATCTCTTTTAAATAGTTAAAAGCTTCTTAGCACTGCTTTATCTATATAAAGAGAATATCTTAATAAGTAAGCTAGTATAGTAATTTAATAATCCTATTATATTCCTTAATAAACTTTTAATAAAAATTATAGAAGCCTAGGAACAACTGCATTCTTTATACTATTATTAGTACTTTCTAGAAGAGTACTGCCTCAATTTTCTTAAAATTTATTTTAATACTTTTAGATATAATAATAAAGCTAAGATATTTTATTATTATTATATAAAATTTATATTTTTTAATACTAGCCTGCAGCTCTATGTTCTAAAGTTATTAAAGTACTATATATATAGATTTTATAGTTAATAATATTCTTACTATAAATTAGTAGATTATTAATAAATATAATCAAGAACTAGTTAAGACAGTTAATAAAAATATTATTAATCAACCTTTAGAAAATTACTAATCTATTAGTTAGCCTAAATAGTATAACTTCATATTTAAAGATTTCGTATTGGTAATAGAATATTGTTAGGTTAAAAGAATCCTTATATATATAGATTTAGTGAAAGCCTTGTTATATATTAAGCTTTATAAAGATCTTTATTTTACTAATTCTCTTAAACATCTTATTGATTAATAGTAATAGGTAATAGTCTTTTCTTATAAATAAGTTAAGATATTAATAGTCTATATAAAAATAAAGGCCTCCACTAGGCTTCTTAATTATAAGAATTAGTAAAGTATATAATATATTACTAAGTATAGTAAAACCTTTCTCTAGATTTTTTATGATATAGTTCTTAGCAGCTTAAAACTCTTTAATAGTTATATAATATAAGAAATAATAATTAAGCTTAACTTCCTTTTCTAATTTAATTTTATAGTTATAATTCTTCTGCTTTAGAAGCTCGTTAGACTTAATTTTAAAAAAGATATTAGTAAATTTATAATATTATTTAGAAAAATATTACTTTATTTCTTCTTCTTTTTTTATTTTAATTAATTTAAGTTTATCTTTAATAGCCTTGTTAATCTTATTAATACTAATTAGAAAGGTATCCATCTTCTTATTCTTTATATTTTAAAGATAACTAGTTGTGCTAATCACTGAGATATTTATATTAAAGTATTATTTTTAGAAATATACTTACTTAATCTTCTTAGTTAGAGGCTTTATTCTTTCTAGAGAATATAGTAACTTTATTGCTCTACTAAGCTTCTTCTTTATTTAATTAAGTTCACATTTATATTATTGATAGTAGAAACTATAATATATAATTAGTATGCTCCGTTCTAGCTTCTTTTTAGTATTAATTGAAGATTATTCTATAGCTTTAATACTAGTATTAAATAGTTAGTCTTAATAGTTTATATCTTTTTGATATTAAAACTTTATTATATAATTCTATAGTAGTAACTTCTTTGATAGTAATATAAATTATTTTACTTATATCTTTTCTTTTAAGAAGATCTCCTTTAGCTAAAGTAATTATTAACAAGCGTAGTCCATTAATACTCTATATCTAGTTAGTTATATTTTTCTAAAAATTACATCATGCTTATCTAGTTATATAATAAAAAATAGAATATTATATATAACATATTTATCCACTATTAATATTAATTTTATAATATATATAACCTTTTTCTTAGCCTTGCTATTAAATTCTTTTATCTAAAATAATTGCTTTAAGGACTCTATATAATAATGAAAATATCATATAAGTTTTTTAATAAGAAAAATATCTAAAAAGGTAAATTTATTTACTCCTGTATCTATTAATGCTTTAAGATAAATTGATAATCTATTCTTTATTAGTTATATAGATATAATTAGACTATTACTATTACTTCTAATTAATTTTGAGAGATCTAAAATATTAGCTATATAGATCTTACTTAAGAAGGAGTCTTTTTCTAGATATTATTATTTTCTAAATTTAATTTATTATTGTTATTTTTCTTAATAGCTTTTTTTGTTACTTTTAGAGCCTTAAGATTAGAAGTATTCTTTTTAATAAGATTACACTAGTTAGATATATAACTAGATATCTTATATTTAAAATATTTTTCTTTCTTTATAAGTTTTTGTTATTTAAGTTATAATAGCTTTGTCTTATCTATATTATTTTTTAATTTATTTTTTCTAGTGCTATTCTTATTTTTTTTATTATCTTTTTTAGCACTGTTGTGGCTGCTTCCTTTATTATTATAATTCTTTAAAGTGCGTTTCTTATTTTTAATAATAACTTTAAGCTGATTTATAGTTTAATAATATTTTTAGATAAACTCTTAATAGGATATATTAGTGTTATAGCTTTTCTTAAATAAGGCTTTCTGCATTTTAGGAGATAGATATTTGTACAGCTTATTCTTCTAAAAAGATATAATAAATTCTAATTTCTAGACCTTAAGCATAAATTTCAATAGAAAATCCTAAAACTTTATATTATTTATAAATAATCAACATAGTTCTCGCTTGGCCTTGGAAACATTATTTATATTATAATAAATTATTTTAAGATGCTTAATAATATTATCTATATTTTAATACTATTCTAGTAAGTCCTTTTAGAAATAAAGTATTAAATAATTTATTATTTTTTTCTTATATATGCTCTTCATATATTGCATATAAGCTAAAAGGATTAGATAATAATTAATATTTGATTTTAACTTATTCTTAATATTGATAAGCTAAGAGATAAATTTTAGATTATTACTATTATTAAATCTCTTCTTATTAAAAAGCTTTATTAATTTCTTTTAGCTAATTAGAGGGGTTAAGCTAGAGCTTTAATAAGCTAGCTCTTATATATAAGTCTATATATTATTGCGTTCAACTATAAGCTCTTTTATAGTATTCTATTAATTCTTTATCTATTGCTTGAGATAATTAATCTGTTCTTATAATAATATAACTTTCTTATTATCGTTATCTATAGATTCACTATTATAGATATATTTTTAAGTCTTAGAGACTACTTGCTGAAGATTCTTAATCTAATAATATATATACTTAAAAAGCTTCTTAGGATAATCCTTATAGAGCTTTTAGAATATAGAAAAACTTAGAGAGCTATCTTTCTAAATTATAGCTAAGTTAAACTCCTTTTCTAAAGCTTTGTTAAACTCTAGAGTAATTTATTATTCTATATACTTCTATTTAGAGTCTTTTAATATGTCTATATTTAATATCTTTCTGATATCATCCTAACCTAGCTCTTTTACTATTGCTTTAATAAAAACTAGAAAAAGAAAAGAAAAGAAAAGATAATAATAAGAAAATAAGAAAATAATCTCTAGTTTAAGTATGACTTTAGAGAGATCTACTATATAAACATACTAAGATAAGAAAATAGGGAAAAAAAAAAGACCTCTTAATTAGAGCTAGATGCTAGAAAGGTCTGCTATACTAATATATAAGAGATAAAAAGAAAAGGAATATTTAATATTATATAACAATTACTAATATCTTGATTTAAGTTATAAAGCTATCTAGATATACAGTGACTATAAATAATATTAGGTATAAAAAAGAAAAGGAGAAAGGAAAAGAACTTCTTGCCTTACTATAAAGATATTTATTTTCTCTATGTATAATATCTTACTTATCCTAGCACTACTTTTTGCAGAGGCCTAATCTAGCACCGTGTAGGGCTATAGCTCTACGTGCGGATAGCTTCATCTCTTCCGGGGTGCGGCGCCATGCCGTAGGCAGAACGGTGCCGTGTTGTCAAGGGCTGTCACAAAAATATATGTTTATTTAGAGCTTTCTAGATATTTAATAAATTAGATTATATTATTTCTCTTAGATAGAGAAATTAAATTAAAATTTAATAATAATTAAAGTAATAGTATTTTTATTATAATAAGAACTTCTTAGAGATTACTTTTTTTATCTATTATTTTTCTAATCTATATTACTATATTATTTATCTTTAAAGATTTAAATAATATAGAATATAAATTAAAAATATATTTAAAAAAGACTAGATTCTTTAATTATATTAATAATATTAACATCAAAATAAACTCTAAAAAAATAGAGAATAATTATAAAATATTAAAAAAATTACCATCTTTTTAATGTAAAAAAAAGAATAGAATAATATCTAGTTTAATAGAGAAAAAATAGAACTAATTTATTTTTCTTTAACTAGGAAAATTGACCTAGAAAATCTAAATTTTTAGATTAGAATTAATAAAAATAAGATTAAGCTAAAATTTAATATTAAATAGTTAGAAATTATTCTTGATTATAAATTAAATTTTAAAAAATATATTATAAATTAGATTATAAAAACAACTAGAGTTTTCTATTAAATAGAAAAACTTTTTAATATAAAAAGAGGTCTAACTTTTTAAGTAATAAGATAATTATATATAACATATATAATATTAATTACTAATTATAAAGTCCCTATTTAGTAGAGAAATTAAATAGATTTTTTATATAAATATTAAATATTATAGAATAAAGCTCTAAGAAAAATATTAAAAATTTTTAAAATTTTTTTATATAAAATTATAGAATTAGAATCTTCTCTACCACCTTTAAAAGTTAGATTTAATAAAATATATTGATTTTATATATTAAAAATCTTATAATTTAAGATATCTTATATTATTAAAAATAAACTGCCAATTGACTTTATTTTAAATCTAAAAGAAAAGAAAAAATCTAATTTAAAATATTACTATAATTGAAATAAATCAAAAACGCTAAGAAATATAAGAATAAGAAATAATATTAATAGTAATAATAATATTAATAATATTTCTAATTCTAATTCTGATCTTAAATTTCAATCTATTATACATAAGAAATATAGAAAATATAAATATTAAATATATTATTTAGTTTTATTATTTTCTTTTATTGATTGGAGTAAATTTCAGAAATTAAAATATAAATATAAAAAAAGGATATTAATAAACTAATATCTATTAACATTCTAGAAGAAACTAAGGAAATTATAATAAAAAACTATAATAATATGATCTAAGAATGGACTAGAAATAATATATTAAAATAATATATTATTCTATATTCAGATGGCTCTAAATTAAAAGAAAATAATAGAATTAGAATTTATAATCTAAATTCTAAAAAACTCTATGCTTATAATATTAGTAAAGAATAAGAAATATTTAATTCTAAATTTTTTAGAATCTATAAATTGTTAGAAATTGCTAAAAATTTATTAAAAGAAAACCCATTTATTTTTAGATATATAGATTTTTTTAGATAGCTAAGCTATATTAAAAGGCCTAAAAACAGATCTATAAATAAGAAAACATTTTATATATTAAAAAATATATAAAATAGCTAAGAATATTAAAAATTAAAATATTTAAATAAATATTTAATAGTTTTCTAAATATATAAATATTTTTAGAAATAAATAGGCAGATAGAATTACTAAATTTATAACTAAAAATCTAGAATTTAATAATATTAATATTTTTATTAATTATATTAAATAATTACTAAAAGAAAGATCTTTATTAGAATAAGAATTAGATTAGAAAAAATTAAAAGAAAAGAAATAAAAAGAATCTCTATATAAAAAATATAATAATATTAATTTTAAATAAAAAGCAAATCTATTAAAAATTAATAAATTATTATGGTCTTTAATATAATAATTAAAAATAGAACATGAATATTTTTTATCTTATTTAAAAAGATTTAATTAGTAATATAAGAATAATATTTATAATAAATATAATTCTAATTTAAAATAAATATTATATTATTTAATTTTAGAGTGCTCTAAATATAATAATATTAGAAAATAAACTATTAAGGAGCTTAATATAGAAAAAAGAAATTTATATTTTTTATATTCTAAACTAGGCATCTTAATATTAATTAAATATCTAAAAAAAACTAAGATTGTCACCAGGAAATAGATTTTATTAAAAGAAGAATAATTACTATTATTGCTTCTTAACTAATAATTATATTTATTTTATTTTCTCTTTTTAATTTTATATATTTTAACTAGCCTATAGAGGGTCTCTTATTATTTTCCTAAAATTTATCTATTTCTATTAATATATTTAACTTAGTTAGCTCAAGTCCATTTCCCAATTCGGAAATGGCAGACCTTGCATAGTCTATGACTGGAAAAAGGTCTCTAAAATGGAAGCATAATAAATGATATGGCGTTTGTTTTAAATTAGAATTACATTTATTACAAATGTCATTCTCGTATTGCTGGTTAAATCTTTTTAAATAGGATAAAAAGTATCCATGCCCTATTTTTAATTGTTGTATAGAAGACCATAATATCTTATTAATTCTTAATGGATTTGCTTTCCATTAGACATGTTATGAACCGAACCTGAACCGCGAACCTAAACTGCACCGAGCTGGGGGGTCTAGTTATAGTTCGCAATATTAAGAACCGCTGCGGTTTTTAGTAATGATAAAAAAAACTGCACAGTTTTTTAGTAAGCTAATGGTGCGGTTTGGGAATAGGTTTCTAGTTTAGTTCCAACTGTAAGAAATAATACATAACGATTTCATATTGTAATTTATAAAGTACTAACCATAGTTTGCACATCTTAGGGTTAATATATATATAGAGAAAAAGATATTAAACTTATAAATATACATTTAATATACTAATAAAGAAAAGACATTCATTTAAAAAACTATATAAGATTAAATATTACTATATTCAAATCTATATCCTTATATAGGATAAGCTCTCTAAAAAGTCATTCTATTTCCTATTATTAATTTACTTGTAATAACTAAGTAGGTATATACTCCTTTAAGTACATAAACTAGTAGGAAAAAGATTAAATAATTTTAATATTTAAATATTATTATCTAAAATACTATCTTTTAAGTTAATATTTTTAGCACTATCATTATCTAGCTTACTCTTACTATAAGTAGAATTACTAGCTGTCTCTAACTATTAAAGATTATAATTATTAATTTAATTAGTATTATTTTTTATTGACATATCCTCTTTATCATTAATAAAATTAATATTATTAAGGGTTATTAATATATTAATAGTAAGCTCTTTATCTAAAGAGATATTAATTAGTGCTAGATATTTAGTAGTAATAATAAATTTATTAGTATATATCTAAAATATAATAACTTTAATTATATTAGGCACAAGACAGCTATATTAATAATAATAAATATCTTAAGCACTATTAAATAATAATTTAACCCTAGTACTAGTTACTATAATAGCAAGAAAGTTACATACAATAAGTAAAAAAATTAAAAAATAAGCTGTATTATTTCTTTAATATTATAAGATATTTAGAGCACCCTGTGTAGTAGTTTTAATATTTATATTATTATTAATTAAAGAGAATATTGCTAATTATAATTAGTAGAAAAACTCTAACTTTCTTTAAGATAGATATTAATCTTATTTAGTTATTAATTTATTATTATAGTAGTAGTAGCTTTGCCTTTATTCTTCTACTTATTCTTTTATATTTTAATAGTATATTTAAAGATATCTATACCTAAAGGCAAGGATATAATATATAAAGTAGTATTTACATTTAGAAATTTCTACTAATAGTATTAATATATACTGTAAAGGTTTTAAATATAAAGATTTAACTAGTTAGTGTTAGGTTCTTGCTATAAAGAAGACTTAAATATACTAAGTTTAGATTATAGATTTAGAATAGTGCTAATAGTATAAATAGTCTCTTTAAAGTTATATATTCAACTATAGAAGTCTTATAGATAATTATAAGCAGCTTAATATCCCTTATATAATATATGCTTTTAAGAAATGTGTTTATATTTAAGACGTATTATATAAGTGTCTAGACTATTAAACAGATATTTATAGATTTTAAATATCTAAGAAGAATTAATAAGAATAATAAATAGAAAGTAGAATTAGTAAAATAAATATACTTAATGACTAATAGCTTTAGTATGCTTTAATAAAGCATTAGTTATTAACTAAAAGTTATAAAGAAGACTAAGTAGGTACTTAATCTATTTCTAACTGGCATTATAAATTTTTAAAATCTTTATATTCTTCTTAGAAGAAGTTGATATAAAATGATTAATAGCTTTATATAAAATTAAAGCGCGCTTAAGCATAAGGTAAGTTGAATTCTAATAAGTATGATATTATTATTATTATTATTATGCTTCCATTTTAGAGACCTTTTTCCAGTCATAGACTATGCAAGGTCTGCCATTTCCTAATTAGGAAATGGACTTAAGCTAACTAGGTTAAATACATAAATAGAAATAGGCAAATTTTTAGAAAATAATAAGAGACCCCCTGCAGGCTAGTAAAAATATATAAAATTAAATAGGAAAATAAAATAAATATAAGTTATTAATTAAGAAGTAATAATAGTAATTATTTTTCTTCTAATAAGATCTATTTCCTAATAATAATCTTAGTTTTTTTTAGATATTCAGTTAATATTAGGGCGCTTAATTTAGAATATAAAAAATATAAATTTTTTTTTCTATAGTAATGTCGGAAACTTCGGTCGATACCGTCGGAGTATAACTAGGATAGTTATATTAACGGAAGAAGTTAATATATTCTGATGTACGAAAGGCTGTATGAGCGTAAAGTCTTAAAGAAGTAAGGCAAACTGAATATCCTGTTCGATAGAAGAACGTATACTCAAGTTATCACAGTTAATCAAAGACAATAGAATAGAACTAATTACACGGTAAGTGAGCGTCCTTATATATTCCATCGTCAACAGAGCCATCAGAGCCTCGCTCTGTTTAGCTTGTCATTCGAACAGAGCCGAGCTCTGTTCGCTCTGTTACCCTAACCCTGGCGGTTACGGATAATCCTTTATTCCATCTTGCATTAGTTTCCGTGCATGGGCTTTTGATTCATTGGCTGTAGTTTCTCGGATTCTCTGACAATCCCCTCCTCCAAAGGCTGGCGTCTCGACAGCTCAATAAATAGTCGGTGTCTCCCATCTGCGGCGTAGGTATTTCTTTTTCTCAAAATGCTCGTGTTGTGGTGATGAGCTAACCATGTCGTCAAAGCAAAACATCAATAAACATAATCTTCGCGAACGGGTCGAGCAATCCGGAGTTATTCTTGCGATTCCTTGCCTACGTTGCTCTCAACAAGACAAAAAGTGCATAAAATCCGAAATCTCAAAGCGTTGCAGCGAGTGCATTCGTGACGGTCGGTGTAAGTGCGTTGAAATGGCTTCATCCGATCTTGCGTGGAAGAAGTTGCTTGCGGCGCAACAAAAATTGGATGAGGATCGCGAGGCAACACTAGCCAAGCTTCTTCGTCTTGAAAAACAACGAAAACTTCTTCAAAAACGTGCTGGTCAATTTATTCAAACAGATATAAAGGATGTTGAAGAGTTGGAAAGATTGGAAGAAGAGGAAGAGCGAAAGGCGGCGGATGAACGGGCGAAACAAGAGGCAGCGCGCAAAGAACAAGAGTTAATTGCGTCAATGCTTAATTCCGGCGATTCCAACGGCCTGGTCTTGGATGATTCTTCCTGGCTTGCTTCTTTTTCTGCTCCAAACCAATTGTCGTTCGGTACTCCTGAATCTTGTCGTGGCAATTCAAATTCGTGACAGGTTCCCATGAATCGTCTTCTGGTGAGTATCCTTTCCATCTAATCAAGTAGTAGATCTGACCATTTTCTTGTTTGCGATCTAGGATCTTTTCTACTTCGTATTCTTCATCGTCTGCTTCGTCGTTTCCGTTTTCCGGGTTTTTTGTGGGTTCCAATAGCGATATATGAAATATTGGGTGTATGCGCATTCTTGTCGGTAGTTGGAGTTGATAATTGTCGTTTTCGAGTTTCTTCACAATTCTGAATGGTCCGTATTTGACTGCGTCAAATTTGTCACTTGGTCGTTTTGTTTTAATGTTGAAATTTTTTGATCCTGGTGTTCGTCGTAGAAGGTAAACTCTCTCTCCCTTTTGTAAGGCTGGCGCGTCCTCGCGTTTCATATCGTAATATCGCTTTATTCTTTGTTCTGCCCATTGAATGTCTTTAGACATTGTTGTATGCATCCGTTGCATATGTACTGCCTGTAATATTGCTTCGTTGGAGCTTCCATCCGTTGATATAGAAGTCCATGACATTCGTGGGTATCTCCCTAGATTGGCGAAGTGCGGTACTTCTCCTGTCGAGGTGTTTTTCGCGTTATTCAATGCAAATTGTGCCAATGGTAGTATCTCTACCCAATTGTCTTGGTTCCAATCCAAATAGTGTCGTAAATGCTGTTCAATAAACTGTATCATTCTCTCGGTTGGTCCATCTGTTTGTTGGTGGTTTGCAGTTGATAACCTGTGCTCAATTCCACATGCTTTGGTAATTGTCTGCCAGTATTTTGATCTGAATAGCTTATCTCGATCCGAAATGATCTTAGTTGGCAATCCAGTCCAACTAAATACTTCTCGTAGCATGAGTATTGCACATTGTTCCGCTGTTAAATCCTTCGGCGTTGGTCGTATGATGACATATTTCGTTAATCTGTCAACAATAACGATTGCGTCGGTGTATCGAATTCCGGTAATTGGATCCTTCGATTCTGGTAATCCTTGTATAAAGTCGACTGTAATATATTCCCATGGTTTATTTGGTATTTCCGGTAGTTGCATCTTTCCATAAGGTCGATGGTTAATTGGCTTGTTTCTGTTGCAACTGTTGCATTGACTGATGTACTCCGTAACTTGTCTTCTCATGTTTGGGAAATAGTATTGTCGTTGTATCTTTTCCATAGTTTTGTCGATTCCTTGGTGTCCTTGTAGTGGTGGATCATGATGTGTTTTGATGATTTCCGTAATCATTGTCCTTGGGACTAGTATGGACCCATTCCATACAGCTAATCCTTTCTGTAGTGTCGCTTCCTTATTCCTTAATGCTGTCATAAGCGTCTTATCTTTGCTGGTGGCATCTGTCATTCGCTGGTGAAATCCTGAGTCGGTAACAGTGATTGTAGCGGCAAGTACTGCTTTGGTGTTATATCGTATACCATCCTTGTCTTCTTTCAGAATGTTGGTTTTCGGCTGTTCAAGACCTATAGCGTAATCTGGTCTTCTGCTGAGGGCGTCTGCAATAACGTTTTCTTTTCCTTTGATGTGTTCAATCCGAAACTTGAACTTTGATAAATATTCGGCCCATCGTATTTGTCGTCCAACTAACTCTTTTGTTGTCGTAAAGTATTTGAGGTTGTGATGGTCACTTTTCACAATTGTTTCTTCCTTAACTCCTTGTAGATAGTGTCTCCATTGCTTGAATGCTTCGACTATCGCAAGTAGTTCTCTGTCGTGAACGTCGTAGTTTCTTTCTGCTGTGGTGAATTTTCTTGAGAAGAAGGCGACAGGTCTCCATTTTCCTTCGTCATCTGGTTGCTCGAGAACAATTCCTAATGCATACCCTGATGCATCTGGTCGTATCAAATTCTGTCTGTCTGGGTTGTGTAGCATAAGTATCGGTGCTTTCTTGACTAATTCCTTGACGTTGTTAAATGACTCTTCTCTTTCTTTGGTCCATTCGAATTCAAGATCTTTCTTGAGCAGTTCAGTCATAGGTCGGGCGATCTCAGAGTAATTCTGAAGATATCGTCTGACATATCCACTTGCTCCTAGAAATCCTTGAACGTCCTTAACACATGTTGGTGTTGGCCAATTCAATATTGCGTCCATCTTTTCTGGTTGAATCTTCAATCCTTCTGGTGTATAAATCATTCCTAAATAGTTGACTGTAGTCGTGTCGAATTCACACTTCTTGATTTTGAGGGTCAATCCTGCTTTCATTAGTTCGGTCATCACTGCTCGTACATGGCCATCATGTTCTTCAACGTTTTTGGAGTAAACAATGATATCATCAAAGTATACTGCAACAAATTTGTTAAGAAACTTGATTAGCACATGCGTCATGAATCTTGCAAATTCGGCAGGTAATCTTTTCAAACCCATTGGTGCGACTACCCATTCGAATAATCCCATATCCGTAAGGAATGCTGTTTTCCAAATATCTTCTTCGGCAGTTCTTAGGTTGTAATAACCCCATTGGATGTCAAAGACTGTCATGATCTTTGCTCCTTGCAACAGATCTCTTTTCTGTTCCTGATGCGGTGCCTTGTTTGCATCATCAATCGTTCCGTTATTCAGTGCTCGGTAATCAATAACTAGTCGTTCTGTTCCATCCTTCTTTGGCACAAACATTGGTCTGCTCGAGGCTGGTCCTCGTCCTTCGCGTATGTATCCTGCGGCTAGGAATTCTCTGACAAACTTGTTTTCTAATTCCAGCTGATCTCGTGATTTGTGCTGCTGCTTGACTGAAGGCGGTGTAAATCCTGGTTTCAATGGTATTCGTGCTTCATATTCTTTCTCGTGATTCGGTAATCGATATTCTTTCTTCACAAATAATTCGATAAAGTTGTAGTACTTCTTAGGTAACTTCGCAAGTACCTCTTTCAATTCTTGTTCATAAATTTCCTTTGGTTTTGGTCGCGTCTGCGGCTGTGGTACAGGTCGCTCCTGTGTCGTTTTTTCTCTTTTTGCAGGTCGCTCCTGCGGTGTTTCATTTGTCTGTTTCCTAGTAGGCTGCATCACCTTCTGCACCTCTTGTTCACCTGAGCTGGCATTTCTCTTCAGCCCTGCTTGTGGAAGGTTATTCCCCAATCCTTCTCGTAAGCTCGTGAGTTCTTCGTATTCTCCTAACTTGGTTCGTAAGATTCGGTTGTCAATCGAAACTGTTCCAGTTGTCCAATCAATAACTGGGTTTTGCTCTTGTAACCATGGCATTCCTAGTACTGCGTCGTATCCGGTTATTGCTGTAATGTCGAATGAAATTGTCGTAACATATGGTCCTGATGACATAAGAATTGGTTCCGTTTTCTTCTTATATCCTTCCATGATCGATTCTCCGTTGATGCTAACAATCTCGGTCCATTGGTTCGTCTCATGGTATCGGAGTTGTAACTTGTCTGCTATATCGGGGCTCATATGATTTCCGGTAGCTCCTGAATCCAAAAGTATTCGTAGCTTCGTTTCCTTGATTTCTGCCAAGATAATGATCGTTCGATATCTTGGGTTAATTGTCGCTGCGATCAGGTGCTTCGTCTGATGTCGATCCATGTAGCTCTGTACTGCTCGGACGTGTTCTTCTAAGGGGTTCACGAAAAGTCCATCGTGGTGGAATTGACAGAACACTGCGTGACATTCTCGCTTGGGTAAGTCTGAATGTGCTGGATGTCCGCTTTCCTCATATACACACTGGCATTCCGGGTTCTTTTGCGGGCATATAAACTTTGCGTGCAAAGCAATGCCTGGTGTTTTCGGAAACCACTGGTTGATTTTCTTGCTGAGGTGGTGGAACTCACATCCATCGTCGTAGCACGTTGTCCAATGTACCTCATTATGCATACATCCTCCTAGATTGGGGCAATGCATACAAATGCAATTCGGTACATGTCCCAATTGTCCACTGCATAGTCGATGTCCATTCGATTTGGATATTTTCTCGTAAATGGTCGCTAGGATTTTGTTGCTCTGTCCATGTGTCGGGCAGTTTCGGTATGTCCACTCGTGACATTTTTTGCACATCTCTATGTGTTCTTTCCAAGTGTGTTGAGATTCTTCCCAGCAGATTGCTTTCACAGGCATGCAATTGCATAGGTCATCTCCCTGGTTCCGTAATTTGTTTATCTTTTCTTCAGTAACCCATGTTGTGTTGTAGCTGCGGTTACTCTTGCAGGTTTCCTTGTGGTGCGTCTCGTTCTGAGCACAATCGCTTTTGTCGGTATATTCTTGTCGGGTTCGTCCTTGTCTTATCTTGGCGAGTTGTTCTTTAATCTTCTCATAGGGGTCCAGGTGGGGTTTCTTTTGGTCTCGATGCTCGGCTGGCTGACTTATTGCCTTTTCGTCACCACCTTGCAACGCTAATTGAGTATGAAACGACTCAATCAGTGAGGAATCTTCATAGTCAGTGCTCTCACTGCTATCTTCCGGTTCTTCTTTATCTGGTTCGTAACCTCCGGGATAACTGTTCTTAGGTGATCGGTTCCGTACCTCATGGCTCTGCTTATTCCTCGAAAGCATGCGGTGAGCGTCCTCGTGCGTGGCCATAGGTGCTTGGATTTCTATGTCATTGGCATTTCGTATAGCGCTTTTCATCTTCGTTGTCATTCTTCGTTGTATCGTTGTCGCGATTTCTTCTTCTTGATCCATACTGATCCTTTTCATTTGTCGTCTTCTTGGTGCTTCTTGGTCCATAGGCGTGTCCAATGCTTGCCGTATCTGTTTCTGTAATTCTTTCTGTCTCTCAGCTTGCTGCTGTATTCCTTGCTTGTATTGTTCTGGTAATTCTTCATCGGTTTCTGAGGATTCATCGGTACTGCTTTCTTCTGGGGTGTATACGTGGATGGCTGCTGCAATTTGTTGTCGTGATCCCTGGCTGGCCGATCCAGAGTTCTTCTTTGGCTTGCGACATTTGTTTGCAAAATGTCCTGGTATTCCACAGTTGAAGCAGGCTTTCTTTTCAATTAGTTTTTTCTTTTCTTCTTTAGTTAGCGTAGCATTCATTTGCATAATAACATCACCGTCTCGGTCCTTAGTCCTCTTCTGGGACGTGTTAGCTTGTTGTCTCGGTCGATGCTGGTAATTTCCTCGTTCCATACGTCGCGTGTATAGCGCCATATCGATCTGTGACGCTGCTTCCATCATTTTCTTGAACGTATCGGGTCGTGGTATGATTTGTGAAATACGATCCTTCACATTGTCTTTCAAATTGTCGTAGAACTGATCTCGTAGTCCCTGATCGTTCCATTTGAGATATCCTGATACCTGAAGAAATCTTGAAATGTAGTCTCCTACAGATCCATATTGTTTGATGTTCTTGATCCGGTGGGTTGCGTCAAGTTCTTCGTTGACAGTTCCAAACAGCTGATGAAGCTTCTCTTCAAAGTAAGTAAAGCTGCTGAACATAAGGGCGGTTTCAGGTTCAAGTTGATCATCGTTGGCGGCTTCGATTCGATCGGTAACATAAGGTGCAAACCATCTCATTGCTTCTCCAGTAAGGAAGCTAGATGCTGTGAGAACCTTGTCTTGCTCGGATACAATTCGGTTGGCATTGTTGCTGAAGTAGATGCGTAGCTGAGCCAAGAACACCTTGAGAGTTCCTCGTTCTCCTGAGAATGGTTCAACCTTTCCTATCTTGACAACTGAGTGGTTGGCACGCTGTGCCTCTAACTCAATGATGCGTTGTCCTAATGTTGCGATAGCCTCTGCCATCTGAGCTGGGGTCGGTCCAGAATTGTCACTACCTGTCGTGGTTGTTCCTCCACTGGAAGTCGATGGAGTTGGGGCGGCTGGACGATTCTGCACTCGTGGGGGAGCTGGTTGCTGTTGACTGGCCATGATGATCGCTGGTTAAGACTTCTCTTTCGTAATGAGGGTCTTTGATTGTCGGAAACTTCGGTCGATACCGTCGGAGTATAACTAGGATAGTTATATTAACGGAAGAAGTTAATATATTCTGATGTACGAAAGGCTGTATGAGCGTAAAGTCTTAAAGAAGTAAGGCAAACTGAATATCCTGTTCGATAGAAGAACGTATACTCAAGTTATCACAGTTAATCAAAGACAATAGAATAGAACTAATTACACGGTAAGTGAGCGTCCTTATATATTCCATCGTCAACAGAGCCATCAGAGCCTCGCTCTGTTTAGCTTGTCATTCGAACAGAGCCGAGCTCTGTTCGCTCTGTTACCCTAACCCTGGCGGTTACGGATAATCCTTTATTCCATCTTGCATTAGTTTCCGTGCATGGGCTTTTGATTCATTGGCTGTAGTTTCTCGGATTCTCTGACAAGTAAGCTTCTTAATAGTTTATTTTCTAATATTATTATATTTAGAGTATTCTAAGATTAAATAATACAGTGTTTATTTTGAGTTAGAATTATATTTATTATAAATATTATTCTTATATTACTAATTAAATCTTTTTAAATAAGATAAAAAATATCCATGTCCTATTTTTAATTATTATATTAAAGATTATAATAATTTATTAATTTTTAATGGATTTGCTTTCTATTTAAAATTAATATTATTATACTTTTTATATAAGGATTCTTTTTGTTTCTTTTCTTTTAATTTATTCTAATCTAATTCTTATTCTAATAGAGATCTTTCTTTTAGTAATTATTTAATATAACTAATAGAAATACTAATATTATTAAGTTCTAGATTTTAAAAATAGATTTTAGGGCTAGAACACGAGTTTTGGCATTTTTTGAAAAACAGAGCTTTTTATACGTTTTAGAGGGCCTTATAGGCTTCTCAACACTAAAAAACCCTTATAGAGATGTCTCAGGGACCCCTAGAAGACCCTAAAGTCCCTAATTTAATAGAGGCTAAGATAGAGATTGTTAGTAGCTATCTACTCTAAATATAAGGTAATTAAGCTCTAGAAGCATTATTATAATTTTTAAAGCTAAGCAATAGCTAGGGTTAGTTAGTAAAATTAAACTAATAAATAGAAAGAGGCCTCTAAAATGCGCTATAGATTTAGATAGACTTGATTAATATTAAAGTAAAGCTTAAAGAAAATCTAGTCTTAAAATTTATTAAAGCTATTTAGAAACTAAAGAATAGCTTTAATAAGATTACTAATTCTAACTTTATAAAAAGTATCTGTTAGAAATATATATAATAAGATTCTAGAGATGCTAGTACTTTTATAATAATTTTAAATCTTATTTAGAACTATATTATAAGAGCTGCTATAAAGGCTATTACTCTAATTAAAGCCTAATTAATAAAGAATAAAAAGATACTTAAGATTTATATAAATCTAATATAAAACTATATTATAAGAATTAACTACCTAGAGAAGATTATAAAAATACTATAATTTACTAAAAACTCTATACCTAATATTTTGCTAATATATAATGTTAGAATAAGTAGCTTAACACTAAGATTTATTCTTAAGAATAGATTAGTACTTATCTAAAAAGAATAAGCTTTTACTATTAAAATTTTAATATCTAGTCTAATTAAATATTAAGACTTATTTTAATATTAGATTATAGAAAATTAATAAAACTAGGTTTTACTAGTATTAAAAGCTGCTAGTAAAGTAGCTTTAATTAAAGAACATTTATAGATAGTATTAACTATTAAACTTTTAGTAATAGCTCTAATTACTAAACTTTTAGAAGCTTTTATAATTTTTAAATCTATATTTTTATCCTAAGTGCGCGCTCTTAAGAATTAGATATTAATTACTATTAAAAGCTCCTAGGCTAATACTAAAAAATAAAAAATAATAGTATATAATAAATAGAAGATAATATTTATAGCACTTAATAAATTTATATAAACATTAATAAGGCCTATAAATACCTAGAGTAAAAAAGAATAATATCTAATTTTTAAATGCTAAGAGCTAGTTATAATATAAAAATATAATATTTAAGAGATCTAGCTAGCACTTAACTAAGCTTTAATAAATACAGAAATATTAGATTTTATATAAATAATTAATATAGAGTATATAGCTTTAAAATATTTTATAATACTTTTTAAAAAAGGGGTCTTTAGTAGTTTAATAATATCTATTTATAATAATATACTTATTACTATTATATAGAAGATAAATATAGCAGTTATCTTAATAGAGATTAATAAATAGTAGTAGTATATTAAAATTTATAAAGTCTCTATAAGATACTATATAAATAGTAGCTAGAGCTTAAAGCTAGTTTAAAAGAAAATTAAAATAAAGATATCTTTTAGACTTAAACAAGATTCTATTTAGCTTAAAAACCCTAGAAATGTAAGAGCTAGAGGATATTTATTTATTATTATAATAATAATAGTAGGCTTTAAAAATAAAATCTAGAGAATATTTAAAAAGTAAATATACTTTAATAGTTACTTCTATATTATAAAGGCTTATTGAAATACTAACTCTAATAGTATTTATATATAGTACTATAGAATAGAGCACTCTACTTATTTAAAGTATAAAAATTAACTCTCTAGATGCTCTATTTATATTAAAGACTATAAGACTCTAAGCTATAATTATAATATTATAAACTATAATATTAGACTAGATAAGCCTTATTAATATAATTAAATTAAATATATCAACTATAGTAATCTTTATAAAACTATATTAATTAGATACTTTAAAATTAAATAAATAAGAAAATATACTATTTAATAGATAAGAGATTAGACTTTGTAGTATTAATTATTAATATTTTAATTTTTTAAAATAGTTTTTTTAGACTCTCTATAGGCTTTAGAATCTTTAAGGCCTCTAGATATAAAGACACCTAGTATAGAAAAAGTAAATAATATTAATATATCTATAGATTAAAAATTATATTAATATTATAATATAACTATATATATATTAATACTATTATATATACAGTATTAGAAATAATTTTAAAAATAGATATAAAGATAATATATCTCTAAAAACCTTTAAATAGTAAAAGTAAAATTAACTATCTAAATTTTATATTTTACTAGTTAGAGAGCCTCTAGAAGTATACTTATAAAATAATAATAATAAAAAAAAATATAATAAATAAAATAGTTATTATAACTTAAATAAATCTTATAAATTACTTTTATTTTATAATAGTAAATATAGTAGAATATGATAGACATATTAGAATAGTAAATTATTATAATAATATATTAGGGCCTTTTTATATATACATAAAAGTAATCTAGTATAATTAAAGAGCTTTTATTAATATTAATTAAGATTCTATCTTTAAAGAATGATATCTAATTTTTAAAGATTTTAATATTTATAGCTCTAAATGGAATAGCCTAAATAAGAAGAGAAAAAATACTAAATTTCTAAAAAGACTTATTAATAAGTATAACTTATTTATTAATAATAATATAGATATGTTTATAAAGCTCTAAAAGATAAATAGCTCTAAGAATAGTATTAGAAAAAAGAAAATACTTAATATATTAATTATTAATTTAATAATTAGTAATTAAGCGCTAGGCCCTCTAGAGAGCTAAAAAACTAAAAAAAAATCTTATAATATTAGATTATATTATAATATAAGCTTTGTAGAAGTCTTTACTTAAGGAAAATACTTAAAAAAAAAAATAATAATTATAGAATAATAAATAGACTCTTTATTAGAGAATAAAAAGATATTTAATATAATAAAATATATTTAAAAAGAATTTAGCAATACTTAATTATACCTAATAAATAACTATGCTTTAAGAGATATAGAAAGAAAGGTAAAATAGCTAAAAAAAAACTCTTATAAATATATTTATGTCGGAAACTTCGGTCGATACCGTCGGAGTATAACTAGGATAGTTATATTAACGGAAGAAGTTAATATATTCTGATGTACGAAAGGCTGTATGAGCGTAAAGTCTTAGTAGAATAAGGCAAACTGAATATCCTGTTCGATAGAAGAACGTATACTCAAGTTATCACAGTTAATCAAAGACAATAGAATAAAACTAATTACATAATGAATGAGCGTTCTTATATATTCCATCGTCAACAGAGCCATCAGAGCCTCGCTCTGTTTGGTCCATCATTCAAACAGAGCCGAGCTCTGTTCGCTCTGTTACCCTAACCCTAGCGGTTACGGATAATCCTTTGTTCCATCTTGCATTAGTTCCCGTGCATGGGTTCTTGATTCATTGGCTGTAGTTTCTCGGTTTCTCTGACAATTTAATAAATATATTAAGCTAATTAAGCTCTATATATGCTTTAAATACTAGTAGAATCTTAAAATAATAAAAGCTTAAGAGGTCTATTCTTAAATTTATAAAACTTACTAAATAGATAAGATTAAAGATAAAAAGTATTAAAAAGCCTAAAAAACCTATTATACTACTATAAGAAGAACTAAAAAAGAATATTAAAAGATTTTCTTATAAGAAATAGATAAAGACTTGCTATCTAAATAAAAAAAAAATATTAAATAGCTTTATATTATATTAAATTAATCTCTAGTAGTATTATACTAGTTTTAATTAATCTAATATTTAAGGAGGTAATAATAACTATATTTAAGAAAAAAGAGATTATTTTTAAGACTTAAATCTTTCTTTAAATATTAAAGCAAGACTCTAAAAAAAACTTTTAAAAACTAAATATTTAATTAGATATAGTTTATATACTTATTATAAAGAAGATAATAAATAAAATCTTATTTAATTAAAAAATAAAAAAGGCTCTAAAAATTAATAGATTTAATTTTAAAGCTATCTAGCTCTTTTAATATCTAAATTAAATCTATATTATAGCTTTAATAAAGCAGTGCTTTAAGCTAGAAATACACTCTATAGTATAAAAAAAATACTAAATAAATTCTTCTTTAAAAGCTTAAGAAAGATTTATATATAATAATTAAAGTCTATAGAATTATTAGTCTATTAAAATGCCTAGACAAGATAATAGAAAAGCTTATAATAAATTTAATTATAAACTTTATAAAGGTTTAAAAACTATTTTATAAAGATTAATTTAAAGAGCGCTAATAGTATAGTATAATAAATATAATAATATATTTTATAGACAAGATTAAACAGGCTTAAAAGAAAAATAAGCTTAGAATATATCTATTTATAGATATTAAAAAAGCATTTAATTATATAATTAAATATAAGCTTATAGAGGGTCTTTAGAATATAGAAATAAATAATAATTTAATATACTAAATTATTTTTTTCTATCTAATAGATGAGCTCTACTAGTTATTAATAATTATACTAATAATAAGGCTTTTATAAGCTTAGATCTATTTTAGAATTTATTAATATCACTAATCCTCTTTATATTATATATTTAACTATTAGCAGCTGTTATTAAGGCCACTGTTTTAAATATAAAAACTATTCTTTATAGATGATTAAAGGCTTATTATAAAAGCTAGTTTAATAATAGAAATTTATAAAACTTTTTAATATACTGCTAGAATAGTAATTAAGTAAGAGATAAAGAATAAAGTTTAATTTAATTTTAATAAAATAGAAATAGCCTTCTTTATAAGATAATAATAAAGATGCTATAAATATAAGATTAAAAAAGTAAAAATTATTATAAAGAATATAAATATTATAATTAAGCTTAAGATAGTATACTAATTAGATATAGTTCTAGATAGACAGCTATTATTATAGAATTATTATACTATATATCTTTAGAAGGCTTAAAGCATTAAAATAAAGCTCTATATACTTTATAAAATAAATAGCTTAGCCCTAGAGCTAGTATAAAAACTAGAAAGAGCTATAATATAGATATAAGCTTTTTAGAGCTTAGAATTATAGTAATAAAATTAAAAAATATAAGCCTAGAGTTTATAATACTTAATTAATAGCTAAGTAAGAGTTATTATAAATATATTTTCTAAGATCTTAGTAGGTATTTTAATTTATAAAATAGCCTTAGAGCTAGTTAATATTCTATTAAATACTAGAAAGGCTAAATATAGAGCAAAATTGCTAATATTATTAAATAACTATCTTATAATATAGCTATTTTTAATAATTTTAAGACATAGAGATATCTATGCTTAGTCTAAAAAATAGCTTTTAAAATAGAAAAGATTAAACTATTTTTAAAAAAATAAAGAATTTTTAAAATATTTTTAATATAGCTATATATTTACTTTAATAATAATACTAATTAAATTATATCTAAATAAAATAAAGTTCTCACAGCATCTAGTTTTCTCATTAAAAAAGTAATAAAATAGTTTATATCTTATATTATTAATTAAATTAAAGCTACTAATAATAATTAATTTAAATCTAAAATCACTCTTATATTTAGTAATTTTATATACTTTAAAGAAAAACTTTACTAGTTATTTAAAACTATTAATAAAGAATTTAACATAATCTACTAAATTAAGAATATTAAATAATATAAATCTATAGAAGACTATATTTTAAGATTTCTTTAAATATTAAAATATTTTAAATAGAACAATTAAAGATTACAAAATTAATTCTATAACAATTTAAAAGATAATATAAAGAATTATATTTTATAAATCATACTATAACCTAATATATTTAAAAAAATAATAAAAGTAATATTATAAATTAATATAATATTATATATATAATGTATAAAGTAAGAAAATTATTAATATTAATTAAAATAGTAAACTAACATATTCTAAAAAAAATTAAAGACTAAAATAATAATATTATTATATAAATAAATACTATACTAACTAAAAAAAAAAAAGAAAAAATTAATTAAAAAGAAAGTCTGCTTTAACTATAAAATATTAGAACATTTTATAAATAAATATTATAAATTAAAAAAAAATTTTAGATTAGTTAACTAGAGATTATAATAATAAATTATAGTAGCTATCTATATATATATCCTAGAAAAAAACAGTACCAATAAATATTTAAAAACTAATAAAGAATTACTAGAATAATATAAATAAGAAATACAATAGTAAACTAAAAAATAGAAAAAATTATAAAAATAAATACATACTATACAAAATATTAATAATATAGAAATCTAAATATTTATAACTATGTATAAAGACACTCACTATATATTTTTAAAAAATAAGTAGAGCTATAAGATATAGAATTAATTATTTAAGAATAATTATTTTAAAGATTATAAATTAGATAAAAAAAAATTAAAAGATAGTAATAAGAATATTAATTATAAAGATTCTTTACTAATTAAATTATTTTATACTTAATTAGCATTATAAGATAATAATAAAGAAGTAATAAATTAGCTAGTTAAATATTAAAACTAAAAAAACTTTACTTAGATCTTTATAAGAAGATTAAAAAATAGCTTATAAAAATAAAATAAGAATAAATTTAATAAGAATATACTAATAGATATAATTATATATAGAATAAGATATATAATAAAGAAATTTATAAGAATAATTATAGCTATAATATAATATAAATTACTAAAAAAGAAATAAAGAAATTATAGAATTAAAAAGATAATCTATATAATTATATATCTATAAAAATAACCTACTAGGAAGAATCTTAATATATTTAAAAAAAACATATAAAGATATATAAAAAATATTATAATTAAATATACTAAAACTATTTAATATATAAATAAAATAATAAAATTCTAGCAACTATTTATGAGAAGATATCTAAATTGAATAGATATTAACTATATAATGAATAATTGAGATATATACTAAATTATATTTACATGCACTATCCTAATTTAGGAGGATATATGCATAATAAAATATATTAAACAACATACTATAATAATAGATATAAATTCTATTATCTTAATAAGAAAATTAACTAATAATTTTTAGAAATATTAGATATTATTTTATATACAAAGTTTATATGTTTTTAAGAAAACTTAGAATACTAGTGTATATATAAGAAAAGTAAATATTTAGTATATTTAAATTTACTTAAATAAGAATATTATATAGTATTCTATTAATTTTATTATAATAGATTTTTTATAAATCTCTTAAAAGAATATATCTAAGTAGTATAAAATTATATAAATTAATATTAAATAAAATATCTAATTATAATAATAATTAATCTAAAATATCAAATAATTATTATCTTAGTAGAAATTAAGAAAATTAAACTATAAATATTTTTAGATTTAAAAGTCACTAAAAACTATATAAGTCTTAATATAATAGATAAATTATAACTTTAATATTATAAAATAAATTAATAGACTAAGATTATTAGTATTAATAAAGAATTAATTATAGAAAAATATAAAAAAAATAAAACTAGCTTTTATATTATCAAAACTATATATCATAATAATTTTATTTAATATTATAGTAATAACTAGATATAATATAATACTAGAAATACTATAATTATAAAAATAAAATCTAGTTATTAATTAAATAATTAAAATAGTTTTTATTAATAATAGAATTCTATAGACTAAGTTAGAAGAATATAAAGAATTTATAAGCTTATAAAAAAGATTAGAAAATAATTTTCTATAAATAAGGCTAAAGAGAAATAACAGCTTAAATAAATAAGAGATATAGAAAATAATATAATCTATTAGAAAATAAATAAATAAAATATAATAAAAATAACTTATAGAAATAAAATAGATATAATTTAATAAAATAACTTAGATATAATTAAAACTAAAGAAAATCTATAAATAGAAATTAAAGAAGGTACTTATAAAATTATTTAAAAAATATTATAATTTTATTAAATTATTTATAAAAAAAGAATATTAATTACTAAATTATAAAAAAAAATATAAAGTATAAATATTATTAAAACTAGAATTTATACCATCTTCAGTTAAGTAATAGTATAAATTATAAGATTAACTAGAATTAGAAAATAAATTTATTAGAGAATTCTTAGCTATAGAATATATATATAAAGAATAAGAACTAGCTTTAAATAAATTAATATTTATATTAAAAAAGAATAAAATAGAATAAATAATTATTAATTATCGAGTATTAAATAATAAAATAATTGATAATATAAATAAAATATTATATTAGAAATAGAAATAAGATCTATTATAAAAAATAAAAATTATAATAATTTTTAATATCTAATAAAATTATTATAATTTTAAGACTGCTAAAAAAAATATTTAAAAAATAATATTTCTTATAGATATAAGATTATTTAAATAGATAGTTATACTAATAGATTTAAAAAAATTATTTATAGAATTTATAAGATTTATAATATATATATTAATTAAATTTTTTAATAAATTTATTATAGTATACTTTAATGATATTATTATTTACTTTAAAAATATTAAAAAATATAATAATTATATATGAGCAGTAATAACTAAGCTAATAAAAATAAAATTAATTCTTAAAATTAAGAAATATAAGTTTGATATAATTATAATTAATTATTTAAAAATAATTTATATAGTAAAAAGATTAAAGATTTAATTAAAAAAAATAAATATAATATTAAATTAACTAATACTAACATATATTAAAAATATTTAAGAATTTTTAAAAGTAAGTAAATATATTAGATAATATCTTTAGAATTATTTTAAAATTACTTAACCTATGACTAAACTACTTAAGAAAAATTTTAAATTTAAATAAACTAAAAAAAGAGAAAAGTCATTTAATAATATTAAAAAATTAATTAAGAAAGTATTAATATTTATATTATATAATCTAAATAGATAAAATTTAATATAATTAAATATATTAGAATATATATTAAAGATTATTCTTAAATAATTAGATAATAAAAAAAAATAAAAATCTATTATTTTTTTTTTAAAAAAATTTACTATAATAGAAAGAAATTATAATATTTATAATAAAGAACTACTTATAATAGTTAAAATATTTAAATAATAAAAATATTATCTATAAAGAATTAAAAAAGAAATAATTATAAAAAATAATTATTATAATCTTAAATATTTTATAATAATAAAGGAATTAGTTAGATAATAAATATAATAAATTAAATATTTATTAAAGTTTAAGTTTTGAATTAAATATATTAAAAAAAAGAAAATATTATTATAGATATTCTTAATAAAAAATTAGATTATATTATAAATCTTAAATAGCTAAAAACTAATATTCTAAAAAAAGATAAAGATAATATATAATATAATATTAAAATAATATTTATTATTATAATTATTATTACTAATTTAGAATTTTATTAATAAATAATAAATGCTACTAGCAAGAATAAAACGCTTATAATAATACTAAAAAATAAAAAAACAACACTATAAAAAGAATTAGCTATATAAAATAGATCTATACTTATTTTAAAAATAATAATTATAAAAATTATTAGAATATATTATAATCTACTACTATAAAGATACTAAGAAATTGATAAAATTATAAAAAAAATATAATAATAATATTATTTTTTAAATATAAAAAAATAAATTACAGAATATATTAATTAATATAATAGTTATAATAGAAATAAATTAATTAACTATTAATCTTATAAAAAAATATAATTATTAGAAATACTAAGTAAGCTATAAGAATATATTATAATTAACTTTATATAAAGATTATTAAAATTAAAGAATCTAATTACTAGAATTTAATATATTAATATAATTATTATTATTAATAAATTAATAAAATATATTATTATATAATTAATACTAAAGGATTTAATAGTAGAATAATATATAATATTTATATTATAAAAAATATTTAATTAGACTAGATTACTAATTAAAATTATTTTAAATCAAGATAAACTATTTAAATTAAAATATTAGCAGATAATTACTAAAGTATATAAAATTAAATATAAATTATTAATTATAAATTATTAATAAATAAATAGACTAATTAAAAAAATAATATAATTTATTAAATAATATCTATAATACTATTTAGATTAGAATTAAGATAATTAGATAGAGATATTATTATTAATATAATTTATATTAAATAATATAAAAAATATCTTAATAGAAGAAATACTATACTTTATTAATTTAAAAAGATATTTATAAATGTTATAAACTTTTATATTAATAGATAAAAGCTTTAATAAAATAATATTATAGACAATATATATATAATAAATATATATAATAATATCTAAAAATATTTAATAAGCAGAATAAAGAATAAAATAATATTATAATATAAAATATAAAAATATATTAATCTTATAAAAAAAAGAGAGAATTTATTTTCTATAATAAATACTAGAATTAAAAAATTTTAATATAAAAATAAAACAACTAAGTAATAAATTTAATATAGTTAAATATAGATTATTTAAAATTATAAAAAAACTTAAAAATAATAATTATTAATTCTAGTTATTAATAAGAATATATATACACTTAATATTTTATATATTACTATTAGAACTAACAAAAAATCTAAAAAATAGAAATAATAAAATAGATAATAAAAAATATAAAGTAAAAAAAATTCTAGATTATAAATAAAAAAATAGTTAGATCTACTACTTAATTAAATAGAAAGAATACTTACTAGAAGATAATTTATAAGAATCTATTATAAATTTAAATTACTATAATAAGATTTAGAAGTATCAAATAATAGTTAATTTAAAATAAAAAAAGAAGTAAACTAGGAAAAATTATTTAAAATTAAACTATTAAAATTACTAGAATTAAATATTAATATAATTAATTCTTATTTTTTATATATTATTTTTTATTTTATCTATTTATTTATTATCTTTTATTTTTTCTTTTCTTTTAATCTTTCTAACTCTTAAATATCCTTTATATCTATTTAAATAAATTGACTAGCACGCTTACAAAGAAGATTTTTTTATTTTTAAATATAATATTAATAAGTAAGCAATTTAGTAATCTAATTTTAGATTTTATAATTCTAAATATAAATTTTATCTTGCGCCTTAAGCAATTTCTTCTATATAAGATTAGATAAAATTATATTAACATATTTATACTAACTAAATTTCATACACTCATTATAACGATTTAAAGACTCTAATTTTATATAAAAAAAATCTTTAACAGCATAATATCTATAAGGAATAAAAAGAGCAACTCTAAAACTTTTAATATAAATTATAAAATTCTTTCTATTAATAATTTTTTTTAACAATATGGTTAGCTTATTACCATAACACAAGCATTTTAAGAAAAGAGAAATATCTATACTATAGATAGAAGATACTAATTATTTATTAAACTGTTAAAATACTAGCCTTTAGAGGAGGGGATTATTAAAAAATCTAAGAAATTATAACTAATAAATCAAGAGCCTATATATGAAAATTAATACAAAATAGAATAAAGAATTATCTATAACTATTAAAATTAAAATAGTAGAGCTAGTCGAGCTATTATTAGAATAAGATTTAATATACTTGAATAGAGCTAGTAGAGCTATTAGTAATAATTAGCTCTACTAAATCTATTAATAATAGAATATATAAGAATACTTATTTACTATATAATTAGTTTTATTCTATTGTCTTTGATTAATTATGATAACTTGAGTATATATTCTTCTATTGAATAGGATATTCAGTTTGTCTTACTTTATTAAGACTTTACGCTTATATAGCCTTTTGTATATTAGAATATATTAACTTTTTCTATTAATATAACTATCCTAGTTATACTCCGACGGTATCGACCGAAGTTTCCGACAAAGTTATAATAATATAATCTAAGAATAGACTAAAAATAATATATTAGAATAATATATTATTCTATATTTAGATAGCTCTAAATTAAAAGAAAATAATAGGATTAGAATTTATAATCTAAATTCTAAAAAATTTTATACTTACAATATTGGTAAAGAATAAGAAATATTTAATTCTAAATTTTTTAGAATCTATAAATCATTAGAAATCGCTAAAAATTTATTAAAAAAAAATCTATTTATTTTAGATATATAAATATTTTTAGACAGCTAAGCTATATTAAAAGGCTTAAAAATAGACCTATAAATAAAAAAATATTTTATATATTAAAAGATATATAAAATAGTAAAAAATATTAAAAGTTAAAATATTTAAATAAATATTTAATAATTCTTAGAGCATATAAATATTTTTAAAAATAAATAGACAGATAAAATTGCCAAATTTATAACTAAAAATCTAGAATCTAATAATATTAACATTTCTATTAGTTATATTAAATAATTACTAAAAGAAAGATCTTTATTAGAATAGAAACTAGATTAGAAAAAATTAAAAGAAAAGAAATAAAAAAAATCCTTATATAAAAAATATAATAATATTAATTTTAAATAAAAAGTAAATCTATTAATAATTAATAAATTCTTATAGTCTTTAATACAATAATTAAAAATAGGATATAGATATTTTTTATTTTATTTAAAAAGATTTAATTAGTAATATAAGAATAACATTTACAATAAATATAATTCTAATTTAAAATAAATATTATATTATTTAATTTTAGAGTGCTTTAAATATAATAATATTAGAAAATAAACTATTAGAGAGCTTACTATAGAAAAAAAAAATTATATTTTTTATATTCTAAACCAGGCCTCCTAGTTTTAATTGATTATTTAAAAACTACCAAGATTGTCACTAGGAAATAGATCTTATTAGAAGAAGAATAATTATTATTATTACTTCTTAATCTTATATTCATTTTATTTTCCTATTTAATTTTATATATCTTTACTAGCCTGCAGGGGGTCTTTTATTATTTTCCTAAAATTTGCCTATTTCTATCTATGTATTTGTCAGAAGATTAGAAACGTCACAGCCAATGAATTGGACTAATCCCTACGGGAACTAATGCATAATGGAATAAAGGATTATCTGTAATCTTAGGGTTAGAGTAACATAGCGCGCATAGCAGAATATTAATAAAGTGATATATTTGCTTGAATATAGCACGCAGATCATATTGTTAGAAAAGCACTATATTAACTATATTAAAGATAGAATATATAAAGATACTTACTTACTATATATTTAGCTTTATTTTATTATTTTTGATTAATTATGATAACTTAAGTATATATTCTTCTATTAAATAGAATATTTAGTTTGCCTTACTTTTTTAAGACTTTATGCTTATATAGCCTTTTATATATTAGAATATATTAACTTTTTCTGTTAATATAACTATCCTAGTTATATTTTAATAGTATTCGATCAAAGTTTCTAACAATCAAAGATTCTTATTATCAAAGAGAAGTCTTAACTAATAATTATTATAACTAATCAGCAGCAATTAGCTTTCTTATAAGTATAGACTCATCTAGCCGCCCTAACTCTATTAACTTCTAATGGAGGAATAACAATGATAAATAGTAATAATTCTAGATCTATTCTAACTTAAATAGTTGAAGCCATTAACGCTCTAGAAATATAAATTATTAAGCTAGAAGCACAGCGCTCTAACTATTTAATTATTAAGATTAGAAAGATTGAACTATTTTTAAAAGAATAAGAAATCTTTAAAGTATTCTTAATTTAGCTCTAAATCTATTTTAGCAATAATACTAGTAGAATTATATTTAAATAGAATAAAGTTCTTATAGCTTTAAGCTTCCTTATTAAAGAAGCTATAAAATAGTTTACACTATATATCACTAGTAGAATTAAAACTACTAATAATAAATAACTTAAATCTAAAACTATTCTTATATTTAGCAGTTTTTTCTACTTTAAAGAAAGGCTTTATTAGTTATTTAGAACTATTAATAAAGAACTTGATGTAATTCACTAGATTAAAGATATATAATAATATAGATTAATTAGAGATTATATCTTAAAGTTTCTTTATGTCAGAAGATTAGAAACGTCACAGCCAATAGATTGGGCTAATCCCTACGGAAGCTAATGCACGATGGAATAAAGGATTATCCGCAAACCTTAGGATTAGGGTATCATAGAAATCAGAGCAATGGCTATAATTACTATAATAATTGCTGCATAGAAATCAGAAAATTTCTTATAATAACTATAATAATAATAGAATATATAAGAATACTCATTTACTATATAATTAGTTTTATTCTATTATCTTTGATTAACTATAATAACTTAAATATATATTCTTCTATTAAATAGGATATTTAGTTTATTTTATCTTTTTAAAATTTTACACTTATATAGTCTTTTATATATCAGAATATATTAACTTTTTCTATTAATATAACTATTCTAATTATACTTTAATAATATTAATTAAAGTTTCTAATAATTAAAGACTCTTATTATAAAAAAAAAATTTTAACTAGTAATTATTATAATTAGCTAATAGCAACTAGCTTCTTTATAAGTATAGAATTATCTAGTTATCTTAACTCTATTAACTTCTAATAAAAGAATAATAATAATAAGTAATAATAATTCTAAATTAACTTTAACTTAAATAATAGAAGCTATTATAATATTAAAATAATAGATTATTAAACTAGAAACCTAGCATATTAATTACTTAATTATTAAAATTAATAAAGTTAAACTATTCTTAAAAAAATAAGAAATCTTTAAAATATTTTTAGCTCAGCTATATATTTAGACCTCTGCAAGTCCCATGGGACTGTTCCATGGGACTTGTCCATGGGCGCCCATGGACGGGACTTGGGACTGACATTGATGTCCATGGACAGGCAGAGGGGCTGTGTCCATGGGCAGGCAGTCCCATGGGACTCCCATAAGTCCCATTAAATTACTAAAAATAGTAAAAAAAATCTAAATTAGGAAATAATAGGGTTAGAGTTATAAATTACTAAAAATACAGTATGTATTACTCTTGTAATTCCTTAAAAATATTATGTATTTTTAGTTTTAGTTAACAAATTATATATAATAAGAATTTAAACTATTAATTAGTATTTAAATAATTTAAAAAATATATAAAAATATAAATTATAATTTTTTATGGGAGTCCCATGGGATTCTCATGGGACTTCCATGGATGGGCAGAGGGGTCTCGCCCAGTCCCATGAAAATCAGTCCCATGGGACTGGGACTGAAATTATTTTAGTCCCATGGGACTTGCAGAGGTCTATATATATTTACTTTAGTAATAATATTAACTAAATTATATCTAAGCAAGATAAGATTTTTATAACATTTAGCTTTCTTATTAAAAAAATAATAAAATAATTTATACTCTATATTACTAATTAAATTAAAGCCACTAATAATAATTAATTTAAATTTAAAACTACTTTAATATTTAATAGCTTTACTTACTTTAAAAAAAAGCTTCATCAGCTATTTAGAACTATTAATAAAGAACTCAATATAATCTATTAAATTAAGAATATTAAGTAATATAGATCTATAGGAGACTATATTTCAAGATTTCTTTAAATATTAAAATATTTTAAATAAAATAATTAGGAACTACAAGATCAGTTTTATAATAATTTAAAAGATAATATAAAGAATTAAATCTTATAAATTATACCGCGATCCAATATCTTTAAAAAAATAATAGAAGTAGTATTATAAATTGATATAGTATTATATATATAATATATAAAATAAGAAAATTATTAATATTAATTAAGATAGTAAGCTAACACGTTCTAAAAAAAAACTAAAAACTAAAATAATAATATTATTATATAAATAAATACTACACTAACTAAAGAAGAAAAGAAAAAACTAATTAAAAAAAAATCTATTTCAACTATAGAATACTAGAACATTTTATAAATAAATATTATAAGTTAAAAAAAAACTCTAGATTGACTAATTAAAGATTATAATAATAAATTGTAGCAGTTATTTATATATATATCTTAGAAGAGAGCATTACTAATAAATACTTAGAAATCAATAAAGAATTATTAAAATAATATAAGTAAGAAATACAGCAATAAGCTAAAAAATAGAAAAAATTATAAAAATAGATATATACTATACGAAATATTAATAATATAGAAATCTAAGTATTTATAACTACATATAAGAACGCTCACCATATACTTTTAAAGAATAAGCAGAGCTATAAAGTATAAAATTAATTATCTAAAAATAGTTATCCTAAAGGTTACAAACCAGATAAAAAAAAACTAGAAGATAATAGTAAAAGTACTAATTATAAAGATTCTTTATTAATTAAATTATTTTATACTTAATTAGCATTATAAAATAGTAATAAAGAGGCAATAAGTTAGTTAATTAAGCATTAAGATTAAAAAAAACCCTATTTAAACCTTTATAAAAAGATTAAAAAACAATTTATAAAAATAAAATAAAAATAAATTTAATAAAAATATATTAACAAATACAATTATACTTAGAATAAAATATATAATAAAGAAATTTATAAAAGTAATTATAACTACAATATAATATAGATTACTAAAGAAAGAATAAATAAATTATAAAACTAGAAAGATAATCTATATAATTATATATCTATAAAAGCAATCTGCTAAAAAGAATCTTAATACACTTAAAAAGAGTATATAAAAAGATATAAAAAATATTATAAATAAATATACTAAAACTATCTAATATATAGACAAAATAATAAAATCCTAATAACTATTTATAAAAAAATATCTAAATTAAATAGATATTGACTATGCAGTAGACAATTAGGATATATATTAAATTATATTTATATATACTATCCTAATTTAGAAGGATATATATATAATAAAATATATTAGACAATATATTATAATAATAAATATAAATTCTACTATCTTAATAAGAAAATCAATTAGTAATTTCTAAAAATATTAAGTATTATTTTATATGTAAAATTTACATGCCTTTAAAAAAATCTAAAATGCTAATATATATATAAGAAAAATAAACATCTAGTATATTTAAACTTACTTAAATAAGAATATTATATAATATTCTATTAATTTCACTATAATAGACTTTTTGTGAACCCTTTAAAAGAATATATTTAAGTAGTATAAAACTATATAAATTAATATTAAATAAAGCACCTAATCGTAGTAATAATTAATCTAAAATATTAAATAATTATTATTTTAATAGAAATTAGAGAAATAAAGCTATAAATATTTTTAAATTTAAAAGCTATTAGAAATTATATAAGCTCTAATATAGCAGATAAGTTATAACTTTAATATTATAAAATAAATTAATAGACTAAAATTATTAGTATTAATAAAAAACTAATTATAGAAAAATATAAAAAGAAAATAGAACTAGTTCTTATATTATTAGAACCATATATTACGACAATTTCATTTAATATTACAGCAATAACTGGATACAATGTAGTACTAAGAATACCATAATTACAAGAGCAAAACCTAGTTATTGATTAGACAACTAGAATAGTTTCTATTAATAATCAAATCCTACAAACCAAGTTAGAAGAATACAAAGAACTTATAAACTTATAAAAAGGATTAGGGAATAATCTTTTATAAATAGAATTAAAGAGAAATACTAGCTTAGATAAATAAAAAATATAGAAGATAATATAGCTTATTAAAAAATAAATAAATAAAACACTATAGAAACAATCTATAAAGAGAGAAAAAATAATATAAAAACAATCTATATTATAGCTATAGATATAACTAAAACTAAAAAAATCTATAAATAAGAATTAAAAAAGGTACTTATAAAGCTATCTAAAAAATATTACAACTTTATTAAACTATTTATAAAGAAAGAATATTGATTATTAAATTATAAAAAAGAATATAAAGTATAAATACTATTAAAACTAGAATTTATATTATTTTTAATTAAATAATAGCATAAATCATAAGACTAGTTAAAACTAGAAAATAAATTTATTAGAGAATTCCTAGCTGTAGAATATATATATAAAAGATAAGAACCAGCCTTAAACAAATTAATATTTATACTAAAAAAAAATAAAATAGAATAACTAGTTATTAATTACTAAACACTAAATAATAGAATAATTAATAATATAAATAAAATATTATATTAGGAATAGAAAAGAGATCTATTATAAAAAATAAAAATTATAATAATCTTTAATATCTAATAAGATTATTATAATCTAAGAACTACTAAAGAAAATATTTAAAAAATAATATTTTTTATAAATATAGGATTATTTGAATAAGTAGTTATATTAATAGGTTTAAAAAGATTATCTATAGAATTTATAAGATTTATAATATATATGTTAATTAAATTCCTTAATAAGTTTATTATAATATACTTTAATAATATTATTATTTACTCTAAAAATATTAAAGAATATAATAGCTATATATAAGCAATAATAATTAAGCTAATAAAGATAAAATTAATCTTTAAAATTAAAAAATATAAATTTAATATAATTATAATTAATTATTTAAAAATAATCTATATACTAGAAAGATTAAAAATTTAATTAAAAAAAATAAATATAATATTAAATTAACTAATACTAATATATATTAAAAATATTTAAGAATTTTTAAGAGTAAATAGATATATTAAATAATATTTTTAAAATTATTCTAAGATTATCTAATCTATAATTAAGCTATTTAAAAAGAATCTTAAATTTAAATAGATAAAAAAAAGAGAAAAATTATTTAATAATATTAAGAAATTAATTAAGAAAGTATTAATATTTATATTATATAATCTAAATAAATAAAATTTAATACAACTAAATATATTAGAATATATATTAAAAATTATTCTTAAATAACTAGATAATAAAGAAAAATAAAAATTTATTATTTTTTTTTTAAAAAAATTTACTATAGTAGAAAAGAATTATAATATTTATAATAAAAAATTATTTATAATAGTTAAAGTATTTAAGTAATAAAGATACTATTTATAAAAAATTAAAAAAAAAATAATTATAAAAAATAACTATTATAATTTTAAATATTTTATAATAATAAAAGAATTAGTTAAATAATAAATATAATAAACTAAATACTTATTAAAATTTAAATTTTAGATAGAATACATCAAGAGAAAAGAAAATATTATTATAAATATTTTTAATAGAAGATTAGATTATATTATAAATCTTAAATAATTAAAAATTAATATTTTAAAAAAAGATAAAAATAATATATAATATAATATTAAAATAATATTTATTATTATAATTATTATTACTAACTTAGAATTTTATTAGTGAATAATAGATGCTATTAGTAAGAATAAAATATTTATAATAGTACTAAAAAATAAGAAAATAATACTATAAAGAGGATTAGCTATATAAAATAAATCTATATTTATTTTAAAAATAATAATTATAGAAATTATTAAAATATATTATAATCTACTACTATAAGGACACCAAGGAATTAATAAAATTATAAAAAAAATATAATAATAATATTATTTTCTAAATATAAGAAAATAAATTATAGAATATATTAATTAATATAATAGTTATAATAAAAATAAGCTAATTAACTATTAATTTTATAAAAAGATATAATTACTAGAAATATTAAATAAGCTATAAAAATATATTATAATTAACTTTATATAAAAATTACTAGAATTAAAAGATCTAATTATTAGAATTTAATATACTAATATAATTATTATTATTAATAGATTAATAAAATATATTATTATATGACTAATGTCAAAGGATTTAATAATAAAATAATATATAATATTTATATTATAAAAAGTATTTAATTGGACTAGATTGCTAATTAAAATTATTTTAGATTAAGATAAGCTATTTAAATTAAAATATTAATAGATAATTATTAAAATATATAAAATTAAATATAAATTATTAATTATAAATTATTAACAAATAAATGAACCAACTAAAAGAATAATATAATTTATTAAATAATATTTATAATACTATTTAGATTAAAACTAAGATAATTAGATAGAAATATTACTATTAATATAATTTATATTAAATAATATAAAAAATATTTTAATAAGAGAAGTACTATATTTCATTAATCTAGAAAAATATCTATAAATAATATAGATTTTTATATTAATAGATAGAAGCTCTAATAAAATAATATTATAAATAATATATATATAATAGATATATATAATAATATTTAAAAACATTTAATAGATAAAATAAAAAATAAAATAATATTATAATATAAAATATAAGAATATGCTAATCTTATAAAAAAAAAAGAATTTATCTTCTATAATAAATACTAAGATTAAAAAATTTTAATATAAAAATTAAATAACTAAATAATAAATTTAACACAGTTAAATATAAATTATTTAAAATTATAAAAAAATTTAAAAATAATAATTATTAACTTTAGCTATTAATAAGAATATATATATATCTAATATTTTATATATCACTATTAAAATCTATAAAAAATCTAGAAAATAGAAACGACAAAGTAGATAATAAAAAATATAAAGTAAAAAGAATTTTAGATTATAAATAAAAAAATAATTAGATCTACTACTTAATTAGATAAAAAGAATACTTATTAGAAAATAATTTATAAAAATCTATTATAAATTTAAATTATTATAATAAGATTTAAAAGTACTAAATAATAATTAGTTTAAAGTAGAAAAAAAAATAAATTAAAAAAAATTATCTAAAACTAAACTATTAGAATTACTAGAATTAAATATTAATATAATTAATTTTTATTCTTTATATACTATTTCTTATTTTATTTATTTATTTATTATTTTTTTTTTTTTTTTTTTTTTTAATCTTTTTAATTTTTTAATATCTTTTATATCTATTTGAATAAATTAACTAATATATTTTTATAATAATTTCTTTTATTTTTAAAGATAATTAAGTCTAGCTATAAGAATTATAATCTTTTTATAAACTTTTTTTATCTATCTTTATTTTATTCTAAGCCTTTATAAGATGCTTTTAGACTAAGTTAAATATAGATATATTAATATAATAATAATTATTTATATAAATATACTTATTATAATATTTAAAGAACTTTATTTTTATATAAGTCTTACTAGTCTCACCATAATAACTATATAAAAAATAATAAATAATATTAAATTATTTAACATAAAGTAAAAAGGAATTCTTTAAAATAGTTTTTTTTAATAATATAATTAGCTTATCACTATAAAAATAAATATTTTAAAAAGTAGAAATTATCTATATTATAGATAAAAAATATAGATTATTTATTATACTATTAGAATGCTAGCCTTTAGAGGAAAGAATTATTAGAAAATTAGAAATATTATAATTAATAAATTAGACTAATTCTTATAGAAGCTAATATATAATAGAATAAAAAATTATCTATAAATCTTAAAATTAGAATATTATAGGAATTAGAGTGATAGTTATAATTACTATAATAATTGTTATATAGAAATTAAAGAATTTCCTATAATAATTATAATAATAATAGAATATATAAGAACACTTATTTATTATATAATTAGTTTTATTCTATTATCTTTAATTAACTATAATAACTTGAGTATACGTTCTTCTATTGAATAGGATATTTAGTTTGTCTTATCTTCTTAAGATTTTACGCTTATATAGCCTTTTATATATCAGAATATATTAACTTCTTCCGTTAATATAACTATCCTAGTTATACTCTGATGGTATCGACCGAAGTTTCCGATATTTTAGATATTAGAATACTTCAAATAGAGTAACTAAAGATTATAAAATCAATTTTATAAGAATTTAAAGGATAATATAAAAGACTATATTTTATAAATTATATCTTGCTTAAGAATATTTAAAAAGATAATAAAAATAATATTATAGATTAATATAGTGCTATATATATAACAACTAGAATAAGAAAATTATTAATATCAACTAAAATAATACTAAGTAAATATATTCTAGAGGAGGACTAGAGACAAAGATAATAATATTATTATATAAATAAATACTATACTAACTAAAAAAAAAGAAATTAATTAAAAAGAAAGCCTACTTCAACTATAAAATATTAAAATATTTTATAAATAAATATTAAAAGCTAAAGAAAGTCTAAAGAATAGCTAATTATAGATTATAATATCAGATTGTAATAATTATTTATATATATACCCTAGATAAGAGCAGTACTAAAGAATACTTAAAAATTAATAATAAATTATTAGAATAATATAAAATAGAATAAATTTGAAACCAAGTACTACAAAGATAGAGATTAATAAAAAAAATTAAAAAAATATTAAAAAAAAATTTAATATATTAGTAAATATTTAAGTATTTATAAATGTGCATGAGAATACTTACTATATAGTTTTAAGAAATAACTAAAGCTATAAAATATAAAGAAAATTATTTAAGAATAGTTATTTTAGAGATTACAAACTAGGCAAAAAGAACTAGAAGATAATAATAAGAGTATTAACTATAAAGATTTCTTACTAATTAAGTTGTTTTATACTTAATTAGTATTATAAGAAGATAATAAAAAGATAATAAATTAGCTATCTATATATTAAGATTAATAAAAACCCTATCTAGACTCTTATGAAAAAATTAAGAAATAACTTACTAAATTAAATATATAAAAAAATAACTGCATCTATAAGAAAATATATAATAATAAAATATATAAAAACAAATAAAGCTATAATATTATATGAATAATAAAAAATAAGATAGAACAAGTTAAATATTAAAGAAATAATTTATATATTTATATACCTACAAGAGCAATATACTAAAAAGAATCTTAATATATATAGAAGAAATATATTTAGATATATAAAAAATATTATAAATAAATATACTAAGAATATCTAATATATAGCTATAGCAATAAGATTCTAGTAATAATTTATAAATAAATATCAAACTTGAACAGATACTAATTATATAATAAATAATTAGGATATATAAATAACTATATATATATATATATTACTCTAGTCTAGGAGAATACTTATATTAAAAAATATACTAGATAATATATTATAATAATAAATATAAGATCTATCAACTTAATAAAAGAATTAATTAATAGTTTCTAATAACATTAAGAATTATTATATAAATAAAATATATATATTCTTAAGAAAATCTAGATTATAGATATATATATAAAGAAAGTGGATATTTAGAATATATAATACTATTATAATATAAATGCAGAGCTATCTTTTATTAATATTATAATAAAAAACTATATAAGAATAGTATATATAATTATATTAAAGTAATAAAATAATATATGCAATAATACTAGTATAATTATATAATTATTATAATAATTAATCTAAGATATTGAATAATTATTATCTTAATAGAAGTTAATAATATTAAGCTATAAATATTTTTAGATTTAGAAGCAACTAAAAATTATATAAGCTCTAAAATAGTAAACAAATTATACGTTAAAAGATAAAAAATAATATAATAAATTAATATTGTTAGAATTAATAGAAAATCTATAATATAAGGATATTAAATAAAGATAGAGCTAATACTTTTAAAATTAAAACTATACACTATAATAATTATATTTAATATTATAATAATGACTAGATATAATATAGTATTAAAAATACTATAGTTATAAGAATAAAATTCTATTATTAACTAGATAACAGGAATAGTCTTAATTAATAACTAAATTTTATAAACTAAACTAGAGGAATATAAAGAAATTATAAGTCTATAAAAAAGATTAGAAAAAAATCTTTTAAAAATAAGACTAGAGTAAGAAACTAGCTTAAATAAACTAAAAGTATAAAAAATAATATAGTTTACTAGAAAATAAATAAATAAAATATTAAAACTAAAACTAAAAGAACTTTATGACTAAGAATTAAAAAAGATACTTATAAAATTATTTAAAAAATATTATAACTTTATCAAATTATTTATGAAAAAAGAATACTAGTTATTAAATTATAAAAAAGAATATAAAATATAAATATTATTAAAATTAGAATTTATACTACCTTTAGTTAAGTAATAATATAAATTATAAGACTAGCTAGAATTAGAAAATAAATTTATCTAAGAATTCTTAGTTATTAGATATATACATGAAGAATAAGGACTAGTATTTAATATATTAATATTTATACCTAAAAAGAATAGAATAAAATAAATAATTATTAATTATTAAGTATTAAATAATAAAATAATTAATAGTATAAATAAAGTATTATATTAGAAATAGAAAAAAGATTTATTATAAAGAGTAAAGATTATAATAGTCTTTAATATTTAATAAGATTATTATAACCTTAAGACTACTAAAGAAGATATTTAAAAAATAATATTTCTAATAAATATAAGATTATTTAAATAAATAGTTATATTAATAGATTTAAAATAACTTTCTACTAAATTTATAAGATTTATAATATATATATTAATTAAGTTTCTTAATAAATTTATTGCAGTATATTTTAATAATATTATTATTTACTCTAAAAATGTTAAAGAATATAATAATTATATATAAATAATAATAACTAAATTAATAAAAGTAAGATTAACTCTTAAAATTAAGAAATATGAATTTAATATAATTATAATCAACTATTTAGAAATAATTTATATACTAGAAGGATTAAAGATCTAATTTAAAAAATAAATATAATATTAAATTAGCTAATATTAACATGTGTTAAGGATATTTAAAGATTTTTAAAAATAAGTAAATATATTAAATAATATCTTTAGAATTATTCTAATATTATCTAATCTATAATTAAACTACTTAGAAAAGATCTTAAATTTAAATAGACTAAAGAAAGAGAAAAATTATTTAATAATATTAAGAAATTAATTAAGAAAGTATCAATACTTATACTATATAATTTAAATAAATAAAATTTAATACAACTAGACACATTAGAATATATATTAAGAATTATTCTTAAATAACTAGATAATAAAGAGAAATAAAGACCTATTATTTTCTTTTTAAAGAAATTTATTATAATAGAAAGAAACTATGATATTTATAATAAAGAACTATTTATAATAATTAAAGTATTTAAATAATAAAGATACTATTTATAAGAAGTTAAAAAAAATAATTATAAAAAATAATTATTATAATCTTAAATACTTTATAATAATAAAAGAACTAGTTAGATAATAAATATAATAGATTAAATATTTATTAAAGTTTAAATTTTAGATTAAATATATTAAAAAAAAGAAAATATTATTATAGATATTTTTAATAGAAGATCTAATTACACTATAAATTTTAAACAACTAAAAATCAACATATTAATTAAAGAAAAGGATAGAATATAATATAATAATAAGATAATACTTGCTGCTATAATTATAATTATTAACTTATAATTTTATAAGTGAATAATAAATACCACTAGTAGAGATAAAGTATTTATAATAATATTAAAAAACAAAGAAGCAATACTATAGAGAAGATTAATAGTATAAAATAGATTTACACTTATACTAGCAGTAATAATTATAAAAATTATTTAATAATACTATAATCTATTATTATAGGGATACTAAGGAATTGATAAAATTATAGAAAAAAATATAATAATAATATTACTTCTTATAAATAAGAAAAAAAGTCACTAAATATATTAGTAAATATAATAGTTATAATAGAAATAAGCTAATTAACTACTAATTATATAAGAAAATATAACTATTAGAAATACTAAAAGGACTATAAGAAAATATTATAATTAATTTTATATAAAGATTACTAGAATTAAAGGATTTAATTACTAGACTATAATATATAAAAATAATTATTATTATTAATAGATTAATAAAATATATTATTATATAATTAATACTAAAGGATTTAACAGTAGAATAATATATAATACTTATATTATAAGAAGTATTTAGCTAGATTAAACTACTAAAGATAATTATTTTAAATAGAGATAAGTTATTTAGATTAAAATACTAGTAAATAATTATTAAAGTATATAGAATTAAATATAGTCTATTAATAGTAAATTATTAATAGATAAATAGACCAACTAAAAGAATAATATAAATAATTAAATAATATTTATAATACTATTTAGATTGGAACTAAAATAATTAAATAGAAATATTATTATTAGTATAATTTATAATAAATAATATATAAAATACTTTAATAGAAGAAGTACTGTACTTTACTAATTTAGAAAGATATCTATAAATAATATAAACTTTTATATTATTAGATAAAAGATCTAATAAAGTAATTCTATAAATAATATACATATAATAGATATATAATATAATATATAAGAATATTAAGTGAGCAGAATAAAAAATAAAGTAATATTATAATATAAAATATGAGAATATGTTAATTTTTAAGAAAAAAAGAAAATTTATCTTCTATAATAAATACTAAAATTAAAAACTTTTAATATTAAAAGCAAATAATTAAGTAATAAATTTAATTTAATTAAATATAGATTATTTAGAATTATAAAAGAATTTAAGAATAATAATTATTAACTTTAACTAGTAGCAAGAATACGCATATATCTAATATTTTATATATTATTATTAGAACTAATAAAAAATCTAGAAAATGGAAATGATAAAGCAGACAATAAAGAATATAAAATAAAAAGAATTCTAGACTATAAATAAGAAAATAATTAAATCTACTATTTAATTAGATAGAAAGAATACTTATTAAAAAATAATTTATAGAAATCTATTATAAATTTGAATTACCATAACAAGATTTAGAAATATTAAATAATAATTAATTTAGAATAGAAAAAAAGCAAGCTAAGAAGAATCATTTAAGACTAAACTATTAGAATTACTAAAATTAAATATTAATATAATTAATTCTTATTTTTTATATATTATTTCTTGCTTTATTTACTTTTCTATTATCTTTTATTTTTTTTTTCTTTAATTTTTCTAACTCCTCAATATCTTTTATATCTATTTAAATGAATTGACTAGTATATTTTTGAAGAAGATTATTCTACTTTTTAAAATAGTTTAATTAAATAATTACTTCTAATAGCTTTACTTAAGCCTCTTAATATTAAATATAAATTTTGTCTTATACTATAATCAATTTCTTTTATACTAAATCTAAAGAAGCTATATTAATATATTTATATTAACTATTTTTAACATACTCGCTATAGCGACTAGAAATCTTAGATTTAATATACTTTTTATTAGAAGTGGTATATTATTATTATTATGCTTCCATTTTAGAGACCTTTTTCCAGTCATAGAATATGCAAGGTCTGCCATTTCCTAATTAGAAAATAGGCTTAAGCTAACTAAGTTAAGTACATAAATAAAAATAGGCAAATTTTAGGAAAATAATAAAAGACCCCCTGCAGGCTAGTAAAGATGTATAAAATTAAATAGAGAAATAAAATAAATGTAAATTAATTAAGAAGCAATAATTATAATTATTCTTCTAATAAAATCTATTTCCTAGTAACAATCTTAGTTTTTTTTTAGATATTTAATTAATACTAAGACGCTTAGTTTAGAATATAAGAAATATAAGTTTCTTTTTTCTATAATAAGCTCTCTAATAGTTTATTGTCTAATATCATTATATTTAGAGCATTCTAAAATTAAATAATATAATATTTATTTTAAATTAAAATTATATTTGTTACAAATGTTATTCTTATATTATTAATTAAATCTTTTTAAATAGAATAAAAAATATCCATGTCCTATTTTTAATTATTGTAATAAAGATTATAATAATTTATTAATTTTTAATAGATTTGCTTTTCATTTAAAATTTATATTATTATATTTTTTATATAGGGATTCTTTTTATTTCTTTTCTTTTAATTTATTCTAATCTAATTCTTATTCTAATAAAGATCTTTCTTTTAGTAATTATCTAATATAATTAATAGAAATACTAATATTATTAGGTTCTAGATTTTTAGCTATAAATTTAGTAATTTTATCTATCTATTTATTTTTAAGAATATTTATATGTCCTAGAGACTATTAAATATTTATTTAAATATTTTAATTTTTTATATTCTTTGCTATTTTATATATCTCTTAATATATAAAATATTTTCTTATTTATAGATCTATTTTTAGGCCTTTTAATATAGTTTAACTGTCTAAAAAGATCTATATATTTAAAATAAATAAGTTTTCTTTTAATAAATTTTCAGCAATTTTTAATAATTTATAGATTCTAAAAAATTCAGAATTAAATATTTCTTATTCTTTGCTAATATTATAAATATAAGATTTTTTAAAATTTAGATTATAAATTCCAATCCTATTATTTTCTTTTAATTTGGAGCTATTTAAATATAGAATAATATATTATTCTAATATATTATTTCTAGTCTATTCTTAGATTATATTATTATAGTTTTTTATTATAATTTCCTTAGTTTTTTTTAAAATATTAATAAATATTAACTTATTAATATCTTTTTTTCTATATTTATATTCAGATTTCTGAAATTTACTCTAATTAATAAAAGAAAATAATAAAACTAAATAATTTATTTAATATTTATATTTTCTATATTTCTTATTTATAATAGGTTGAAATTTAGGATTAAAATTAGAATTAGAAATATTATTAGTATTATTATTACTAATATTATTTTTTATTCTTATGTTTCTTAGTATTTTTAATTTATTCTAATTATAATAATATTTTAGATTAGATTTTTCCTTTTCTTTTAGATTTAAAATAAAGTCATTTAGCAGTCTATTTTTAATAATATAAGATATCTTAAATTATAATATTCTTAATATATAAGATCAATATATTTTATTAAATCTAATTTCTAGGGGTGGTAAAGAAGTTTTTAATTTTATAACTTTATATAAAGAGATTTTAAAAACCTCTAATATTTTTCTTAAAGCTTTATTCTATAGTATTTAATATTTATATAAAAAATTAGCTTAATTTCTCTACTAAATAGAGACTTTATAATCAGCAATTAATATAATATATATTATATATAATTATTTTATTACTTAAAAAGTTAGATCTTTTTCTATATTAGAAAGTCTTTTTATTTAATAAAAAACTCTAATTATCTTTACAACCTAATTTATAATATATTTTTTAAAATTTAATTTATAATCAAGAATAATTTCTAATTATTTAATATTAAATTTTAATTTAATCTTATTTCTATTAATTCTAACCTAAAAATCTAGGTTTTCTAGATCAATTTTTCTAGTTATTAAACTAGATATTATTTTATTCTTCTTTTTAGATTAAAAAAGTAGCAATTTTTTTTTAATATTTTATAATTATTCTTTATTTTTTTTAAGCTTATTTTAATATTAATATTATTAATATAATTAGAGAATCTAGCCTTTTCTAAATATATTTTTAATTTATATTCTATATTATTTAAATCCTTAAAAATAAATAATATAGTAATATAGATTAGAAAAATAATAAGTAAAAAAAATAATCTCTAAGAAGCTTTAACTATAATAAAAATATTATTACTTTAATTATTATTAAATTTTAATTTGATTTCTCTATCTAAAAGAAAAGATATAATCTAGTTAATTAAATATTTAAAAAGATTTAAATAAATATATATTTTTATTAATTTATTTTTAAAAATATGATTAAATACGCTTTTTATATCTAGAAATAATATAGAAGTATTATTTTTATTTTTTTTTTTAATTTATATATTATTTATTAAGAATAAAACTATATTAATTAATAATTTATTAATCCTACTACTAATTTAGTTAAAATATAATAATTTATATTTTAGATTTTTTATAATAAAAGCTAATCTTTTAGCTTATATTTTTTTAGATACTTTTCCTAAGCAATTTAATAAGAAAATAATTCTATAAGATTTAGAATTTAATTCTATTCTATTTAGTTTTTTTAATATAATTCTAGAAGTTTTTTTTTTAATATTTAGAATAATAATCCTTTTTTATTAATATTTTATAAATAATATTAAATCTTTTTTTAATATTATTATAGACATGTTATAAGATAATAAATAATAAATTATTTAATTTTAAAGCTTTATTTTTTAATAATTAAAAAATAGATTCTTTTATTTTATATTTCTTAGATTTAGGCCATTTATATTTTTCTAAATATAGAATATTTAGATCTATTTCTTTAGAAATAGGAGGTTCTTTAAGTAATATTTTAAAAAAAATATTATATTTTTATAGAAAAGAAATAGCTTTTTTTCTATATTATTTTTTTTATATAGTAATATAAGCAGTCTATTTAAAAATCTTTTTTTTATATAAGAAAAGACTTTAAATATTTCTTTATTTTTAATATTTTCTAAAAATTTATTCTATATTTATTATTTAATATTCTTTATTTCTTAGAAATATATATTTTTTTAATAATATAAGAATTATATATTTCTTTATATTCTTTATTAGAATATTATAATTTTTTTTCTTTTTTAAAATCTTTTTTTAGTTTAGTTAAATCTTTATTCTATTAAGTTTTAGATTTAAAATATATTTTTTTTTTAATATGCTCTTTTCTATAGCTTTAATAATTATTTCTTATAAGATTTAGATTTAATTTTTAAGTTTTTCTTTTAATTCTAGATCTAAATTTAATAAATTATATTATTTATTATATTTATTAATTTTTTCTAAAAACTTTTTTTAATTAACTTTTTTAAAATTATATAGTAAATTACTAATAAGATTTAATATTATATTCTTTATATTTTTATAAGAATAAAATAATATTTTATAATTAGATCTAAAGAATATTTCTAAATCTATTTTCTATATAAAATAGTTTTTATTATTATTTAAATTATAAAAATAAAATATTAAATCTAATATTAAATTAATAGAACTTTTTCTATTCTATATAAAAATATTTAGAGTATTTAAAAATTCAAATTTATATTTTTTTAGCTATTTAATTAATTCTTTAATTTTTTTTAGATCTTTATTTTTATTCTATTAAAAATAGTAGGTATTAAAATCTCTAATAATTATAATATTTTTTTTTAGTTTTATTTTAATTAATTCTCTTTTAATAGTATATAGAGAGTTTTTTATTATTTTATTATTTTCTTTATCTTTTTCCTTTTTATTATAAATATTAAATAATTAAATATTTTTATTCTTAATTAATATATTTATAATTTAAAGATCTGGAGAATTATATATTAATTTAAAGTTAAATATTAATATTTTTAAATAAAATATTACAACTCTTAGTCTAATATAATTTAATAGTAAAATAATATTATATATAAGATAAGAAATAATATTACTATTTAAAATATAAAATTCTTAAAATAATATAAAATTTATATTTCTTTTAAGGCTTAATTCTAAATAAGTAATTATATAATCTAAGTCTTTTTTTATATTATTTTATAACAATATTATATCTATTAAAAATTAATATTTATAGATGTTATATATTCTTTTTTTTAGTTAATCTTTTACTATTCTAGATATATATAGTTATTAGCTATATAAAATACTTTATAATTTACGCATTTTATTGGTATATATTTATAATATTTTTTTAAATAATAATACATATAAAAATAAGTATTAGAATTATAATTTATTATATAAATAATATATATATAATTATTTTTATATTTAAATTTAATATATCTATATTTTTAATATTTATTATATTATATATTTTTAAAAATAAATTTCTTTATATTATAGGTCTCTTCTACAATAAATATTTTTTTTATTAAAATATCTACTAGATTAAGGTTAAATATATAAATAATAATAAAAAAATAATTTTTATTTAATTTAATTTCTTTTTATAAGAGCTATAATAGAGTTCTTAATAATCTAATATTATTATAATTTTTAATTTTTTCTTTTAGAGATTTAATTCTTTTTTTAGTTTAAAAAGACTTCATAGAAACTTTATAAATTATTAATTTAATTTATTCTGTATTATATTGATATTTATTAAAAGGAATAATATTTTCCTATATTATTTTATTTTCTATTAAAAATTTAGCTGAAAATTTATCTATTATTATTAATATAATAGAGATATTTAACTATAATTTAATAATAGATTTTATAATAGATTTTATAATATTTTTTTTTAAAAAACTCTATTAATCTTATTTTTTATTATAAATAGATTAAAGTTTTTATTTTTAATAAATTCTTTAGATATTTAAAGAATTAATTTTTTTCTTTTTATTTAGCTTTATATTAGTTTTTATTTTCTATATCTTTAAAAGAGAATAAAATTTTATTATTATTATTATTAATTTAATTCTATTATTTATTATTATTTAAAGAATTAATAATAGTATTTTTATTATTATTTTTATTTTTACTTTTTTAATTCTCTAAATCTCTCCTTTTATTATATAATAAAAGAGCAAATAAATAAAAAAAAATAAGAAAAATTAGATAATAATAGACACTAGATTCTTATTTTATATATTATTAAAAATAAGAAAAATTTTATTCTTTTAATTATTTATAAAGCCTTATAAATAATTCTTACTAAAAATAAGCTTTTTCTAATTCTAGATTATTATTCTAAAACACCTAAACTTCCTAATATTATATTATTTTTAAATAATATAATAAAAGATTAGAATATCTTTTGATACACTACTAATATATAGAATATTATTTATTATCTATCCTAATATTAACTAATATATCTTAAAGCAGCAAAAATAGACAATAAATAACTTCTATTTTATTAATTACTTAATAAAATAGACTGTAGAGACTGTTATAGTAAAAAGATATAGAATATTCTTTCTTAAATAGCCTTTTAATGCCTATAAGAGCCGCCTAGAGCTAGAGAATCTAATATTTAAAGACTATCTAAAGAATTAATAGAGAGACACCTATAGAGTGTTTAACAATATAGAGGTCTAGTGCTAAGAGGCTATCTAAAACAAATCAAGACTAGTGCTTAGAGACTGCTTAGTAATAAAGAATAGCTAAGTTTTTAGACACTAATAATAGCTAATTATTTTTAATATAGCTAGGGACTATCAGGGGGGTGGCCCAAGCATCTATAGAAGCGCGAACATAAAAAATTTTTTCAAAGGAAAATGGGCGTTTTTAATAATGGATTTCTTGATTGTTTTAGTATGAAATAGGGTGCGCAGCAAGAATTGTACTGTACGCGATGCAGCAAATAAATTAATGTGAAAATTAAGTTGGGTTACCACCCAATGGGTGGGTTGGTTCGGGACGAGGAGAGTTGTGGGTATATATCTTAATTATCTACTATATAATTAATATCTATTTAAATTTGAAATCTATTCATAAATTATTGCTAAAATCTTATTAATATATCTATGTATTAAGTAATCTTAATATATCTATTTATAGCATTTTTTACATATATCTATATGTTCTTTCTAAGTGTATTAAGATTCTTTTTAGTAAATTACTTTTGTAGATATATAATTATATAGATTATCTCTCTAGTTTTATAATTTTTTAATCTCTTTCTTAGTAACCTATATATTACTATAGTTATAATTACTTTTATATATTTTCTTATTATATATACTTTTACGCATGCAATTATCTTTCTAAGTATAACTTAATTTTTATTTATTATGTCTTTTTTTAAGCTCTATTAACTACTTTTTAATACTTTCATAAAGGTCTAGATAGGGTTTCTATTAATTTTAATATATAGATAGCTAATTTATTACTTTTTTATTATCTTCTTACAACACTAATTAAGTATAAAATAACTTAATTAGTAAGAAATTTTTATAGTCAGTACTTTTACTGCTATCTTTTAATTCTTTCTTATCTAGTTTATAACCTCTAGAATAACTATTTTTAAATAATCTTTTTTATATCTTATAGCTTTAATTATTTCTTAAGATTATATAGTGAGCATCCTCGTGCATATCTATAGATACTTAGATATAGGATTTATGAATATTCTTAAATAATGCTTCTCATATTTCTTTTTATAACTTTTTTTATTCTTCTGCTTATTTTTAGATTCTTTTCTTATATTATTTTAGTAATTTATTATCTATTTTTAATATTTCTTTAGTACTGCTTTTATCTAGGATGTATATATAGATAGCTATTACAATCTAATATTATTATCTATAATTAATCATTTCTTGAACTTTCTTTAGCTTTTAACATTTATTTATAAAATATTTTAATATTCTATAATTAAAGCAGGCTTTCTTTTTAATTAATTTTTTCTTTTCTTCTTTAGTTAGTATAGTATTTATTTGTATAATAATATTATTGTCTCGGTCTCTAGTCCTTTTTTAAAATATATTAATTTACTATCTTAATCAATGTTGATAATTTTCTTATTCTATATATTATGTGTATAGCGCTATTGTCAGAGAATCGAAGCATCACAGCCAATAGATTAGACTAGCCTCTACGGAAACTAATGCACGAAGGAACAAAGGATTATCCGTAACCAACAGGGTTAGGGTAGTAGAGCCAGTCGAGCCGTTGTTAGGGCAAGGCTCGATATGCTTACAAAGGGCCTATAGAGCTATTGTTAGCAATAGGCTCTATCAGATCTACGGACAATAGATTATTTAAGGACACTCCTTTATCATGTATTTAGTTTTACTCTATCATCTTGAATTAACTGTTTAATCTTAAGTATACTATTACTCACAGACTAGTTAAGGCTAGGCTATCCTGTTTATTACTTAGGCATCCTACCCTTTCATTATTAGAATACCACCGAACTGACGTTCAGTGAAGAGCTTTACTCTTTCTGGATACTTGCCAAGTACCGGTTTACGACAGCTATGTCAATCTATAATACTACTTTTATCATTTTTTTAAACATATTAGATTATAGTATAATTTATGAAATATAATCTTTCACATTATCTTTTAAATTGTTATAGAACTAATCTTATAGTCTCTAATCATTCTATTTAAGATATCTTAATACCTAAAAAAATTTTAAGATATAATCTTCTATAGATCTGTACTATTTAATGTTCTTAATTTAATAAGTTATATTAAGTTCTTTATTGACAGTTTTAAATAGCTGATAAAGCTTTTTTTTTTAAATAGATAAAGCTACTAAATATAAGAGTAATTTTAGATTTAAGTTAATTATTATTGGCAGTTTTAATTTAGTTAGTAATATAAGATATAAACTATCTCATCGCTTCTTCAATAAGAAAGTTTAATGTAGTAAAGACTTTATCCTATTCAAATATAATTCTATTTATGTTATTACTAAAATAGATGCGTAGCTGAGCTAAGAACACCTTAAAAGTTCCTCATTCTTTTAAGAATGATTTAATCTTGTCTATCTTGACAATTAAATAACTAGAGCACTATATTTTAAGCTTAATAATTTATTATTCTAATATTGTAATAGCTTTTATTATCTAAGCTAATGTTAATTCTTGATCTAAGCTATTATTACTTATCACTGTTATCTTTCCACTTGAGGTTAATAGAATTATTATTAGCTATTAGCTAATTATAATAATTACTAGTTAAGACTTCTCTTTCGTAATGAAGATCTTTAATTATCAAAAACTTCAATTAATACCATCAAAGTATAACTAGGATAGTTATATTAATGGAAGAAATTAATATATTCTAATATACAAAAGGCTAGATAAGCATATTATTATTATTATTATTATTATGCTTCCATTTTAGAGACCTTTTTCCAGTCATAGACTATGCAAGGTCTGCCATTTCCTAATTAGAAAATAGACTTAGGCTAACTAGGTTAAATATATAAATAAAAATAGGCAAATTTTAGAAAAATGATAAAAGACCCCCTATAGACTAGTAAAAATAAATAAAATTAAATAGAAAAATAAAATAAATATAAGATTAAAAAGTAATAATAATAATTATTCTTCTTCTAATAAGATCTATTTCCTAGTAACAATCTTAGTAGTTTTTAAATAATCAATCAAAACTAAAAGGCCTAGTTTAGAATATAAGAAATATAGATTTTTTTTCCTATATTAAGCTCTCCAATAGTTTATTATCTAATATTATTATATTTTAAGCATTCTAAAATCAAATAATATAGTATTTATTTTAAATTAGAATTATATTTATTATAAATATCATTCTCGTATTGCTAATTAAATCTTTTTAAATAGAATAAAAAATATCTATATCTTATTTTTAATTGCTATATTAAAGACTATAATAATTTATTAATTTTTAATAGATTTACTTTCTATTTAAAATTAATATTATTATACTTTTTATATAGAGATTCTTTTTATTTCGTTTCTTTTAATTTATTCTAATCTAATTCCTATTCTAATAAAGATCTTTCTTTTAGTAATCGTCTAATATAACTAATAGAAATATTAATATTATTAGATTCTAGATTTTTAGCTACAAATTTAGCAATTTTATCTATCTATTTATTTTTAAAAATATTTATATATCCTAGAGACTACTAAATATTTATTTAAATATTTTAACTTTTAATATTTTTTACTATTTTATATATTTCTTAATATATAAAATATTTTCTTATTTATAGGTCTATTTTTAGGCCTTTTAATATAGCTTAGCTGTTTAAAAAGATCTATATATCTAAAATAAATATATTTTCTTTTAATAAGTTTTCAGCAATTTCCAATAATTTATAGATTCTAAAAAATTCTAAATAAAATATTTCTTATTCTTTGCCAATATTGTAAGTATAAAATTTTTTAAAATTTAGATTATAAATTCTAATCCTATTATTTTCTTTTAATTTAGAGCTATCTAAATATAAAATAATATACTATTCTAGTATATTATTTCTAGTCTATTCTTAGATCATATTATTATAATTTTTTATTATAATTTCTTTAGTTTCTTTTAGAATATTAATAGATATTAACTTATTAATATTTTTTTCTATATTTATATTTAGACTTTTGAAATTTACTCTAATCAATAAAAAAAAATAATAAAACTAAATAATTTATTTAGTATTTATATTTCCTATATTTTTTATTTATAATAGGTTGAAATTCAGAATTAAAATTAGAATTTAAAATATTATTAATATTACTATTACTAATATTATTTCTTATTCTTATATTTCTTAGTATTTTTAATTTATTCTAATTATAGTAATATTTTAGATTAGGTTTTTTTTTTTTTTAAGTTTAAGATAAAGTCAATTAACAGTTTCTTTTTAATAATATAAAATATCTTAAATTATAAGGTTCTTAATATGTAAGATTAATATATTTTATTAAATCTAATTTCTAAAGATAGTAAAGAAGCTTCTAATTTAATAACTTTATATAAAAAGATTTTAAAAACCTCTAATATTTTTCTTAAAGCTTTATTCTGTAATATTTAATATTTATATAAGAAATTAGCTTAATTTTTTTATTAAATAAGAATTCTATAATTAGTAATTAATATTATATATATTATATATAATTGTCTTATTACTTAAAAAGTTAAATTTTTTTCTATATTAAAAAGTCTTTCTATTTAATAGAAAACTCTAGTTGCCTTTATAACCTAATTTATAACATATTCTTTAAAATTTAATTTATAATTAAGAATAATTTCTAACTATTTAATATTAAATTTTAGCTTAATTTTATTTCTATTAATTCTAATTTAAAAATTTAGATTTTCTAGGTCAATTTTCCTAGTTAAAAAAAAATAAATTAGTTCTATTTTTTCTTTATTAAACTAGATATTATTCTATTCTCTTTTTTAGATTAAAAAAGTAGTAATTTTTTTTAATATTTTATAATTATCCTCTATTTTTTTAGAGCTTATCTTAATACTAATATTATTAATATAACTAGAAAATTTAGTCTTTTCTAAATATATTTTTAATTCATATTATGTATTATTTAAATCTTTAAAAATAAATAATATAGTAATATATATTAAAAAAATAATTAGTAAAAAAGATAATCTCTAAAAAGTTTTAACTATAATAGAAATACTATTACTTTAATTATTATTAAATTTTAACTTAATTTCTTTATTTAAAAGAAAAGATATAATCCAATTTATTAGATATCTAGAAAGATCTAAATAAATATATATTTTTATTAATTAATTTTTAGAAATATAATTAAAAGCATCTTTTATATCTAAAAATAAAATAGATATATTATTTTTATTTTTCTTTTCAATTTGTATATCATTTACTAAGAATAAAACTATATTAATTAATAATTTATTAATTCTATCATTAATTTAATTAAAATATAATAAATCATATTTTAGATTTTTTATAATAAAAGCTAATCTTTTAGCTTATATTTTTTTAAATACTTTTCTTAAGCAATTTAATAAAGAAATAATCCTATAAGATTTAGAATTTAATTCTATTCTATTTAGTTTTTTTAATATAATTCTAGAAGCTTTTTTTAGTATTTAAGATAGTAATCTTTTTTATTAATATTTTATAAATAATATTAAATCTTTTTTTAATATTATTATAGGCATGCTATAAGATAATAAAAAATAAATTATTTAATCCTAGAGCTTTATTTTTTAATAACTAAAAAATAGATTCTTTTATTTTATATTTCTTAGATTCAGGCTATTTATATTTTTCTAAATATAGAATATTTAAATCTATTTCTTTAGAAATAGAGGATTCTTTAAATAATATTTTAAAAAAGATATTATATTTTTATAGAAAAAAATAGCTTTTTTTCTATATTATTTTCTTTATATAGTAATATAGGTAGTCTATTTAAGAATCTTTTTTTTATATAAGAAAAAGCTTTAAATATTTCTTTATCTTTAACATTTTCTAAGAATTTATTCTATATTTATTATTTAACATTTTTTATTTCTTAGAAATATATATTTCTTTTAATAATATAAGAGTTATATATTTCTTTATTTTCTTTATTAGAATGCTATACTTTTTTTGCTTTTCTAAAATCTTTTCTTAGATTAGCTAAATCTCTATTAAGCTTTAGATTTAGAGTATATTTTTTTCTTTAATATGCTTTTTTCTGCAGCTTTAATAATTATTTTTTATAAAATTTAAATTTAATTTTTAAGCTCTTTTTCTAATCCTAAATCTAAATTTAATAAATTATATTATTTATTATATTTATTAATTTTTTTTAAGAACTTTTTCAGTCAGCTTTTTTAAAATTATAAAATAATTTACTAATAAGATTTAATGCTATATTCTCTATATTTTTATAAGAATAAAATAATATTTTATAATTAGATCTAGAGAATATTTTTAAATCTATTTCTTATATAAAATATTTCTTATTATTATTTAAATTATAAGAATAGAATATTAAATTTAATATTAAACTAGTAGAGCTTTTTCTATTCTATATAAAAATATTTAGAGTATTTAAAAGTTTAAATTTATATTTCTTTAGCTATTTAACTAATTCTTTAGTTTTTTCTAGATCTTTATTTTTATTCTATCAAAAATAATAAATATTAAAATTCCTAATAATTATAGTATTTTTTTCTAATTTTATTTTTATTAATTCTCTTTTAATAGTATATAGAGAGTTTTTTAATATTTTATTATTTTCTTTATCTCTTTCCTTTTTATTATAAATATTAAATAATTAGATATTTTTATTCTTAATTAATATATCTATAATTTAAAGATCTAAAGAATTATATATTAATTTAAAATTAAATATTAATATTTTTAAGTAAAATATTATAACCCTTAGTCTAATATAATTTATTAATAAAATAACATTATATATAGGATAAGAAATAGTATTATTATTTACAATATAAAATTTTTAAAATAATATAAAATCTATATTTCTTTCAAGACCTAATTCTAAATAGATAATTATATAATCTAAGCCTTTTCCTATATTATTTTATAAGAATATTATATCTATTAAAAATTAATATTTATAGATATTATATATTCTTTTTTTTAATTAATCTTTTACTATTCTAGGTATATATAGTTATTAATTATATAAAGTGCTTTGTAATTTATATATTTTATTAATATATATTTCTAATGCTTCTTTGAATAGTAATATATATAAAAATAGATATTAGAGTTATAATTTGCTATATAAATAATATATATATAATTATTTTTATATTTAAATTTAATATATTTATATTTTTAGTATTTATTATATTATATATTTTTAAAAATAAATTTCTTTATATTATAAGTTTTTTCTACAATAAATATTTTTTTTTATTAAAATATCTACTAGATTAAGGTCAGATATATAAATAATAATAAAAAAAATAATTTTTATATAATCTAATTTCTTTTTAAAAGAGCTATAATAGAGTTTTTAATAATCTAATATTATTATAATTTTTAATTTCTTTTTTTAATGATTTAATTTCTTCTTTAGTTTAAAAGGGCTTTATAGAGACTTTATAAATTATTAATTTAATCTATTCTTTATTATATTAGAATTTATTAAAAGGAATAATATTTTCTTATATTATTTTATTAATTATTAAAAATTTAGCTAAAAAATTATCTATTATTGTTAGAATAATAAAAGTATTTAATCTTAATTTAATAATAGATTTTATAATAAGTTTTATAATATTCTTTTCTTAAAAAGCTCTATTAATTTTATTTCTTAATATAAATAAGCTAAAATTTTTACTTTTAATAAATTTCTTAGATACTTAAAAGATTAATCTTTTTTCTTTTTATTTAGCTTTATATTAGTTTTTATTTTCTATATCTTTGAAAGAGAATGAAATATTATTCTTATTATTAATTTAATTCTATTATTTATTATTATTTAAAGAATTAATAATAGTGTTTTTATTATTATTTTTATTTTTATTTTTTTAATTTTTCTTTTAAATTTAACTTCTTAGAATCTATTATTATTAATAATATTATTATTAATATCTTTATTATTATTATAGATAAAGTCTTTTAAAGTTTTTAGAATTAATATAACTACTCTAGAGCTTGAGGGGTATTTAATATTTTTAATAAAAATAATAGAATTATTATTATTAAAAATATTTTTACCTATATTATTAATTTTAGTAGATAATTTATATATTTTTAAATTTATATTATTAATAGTTAATTTCTTAAAAGATAATTTACTAATCCTTAAATATATATTATTTAAAAGTATTTTTTTAGGGCTTAATATTTCTAGGTTTTTAATTTTAATTATTAAAAAGTCTAATCTAGTAATATAATTTTATATATCTAGTCTTAGTGGTTTATTATTTTCTATATTAATAATATCAAATATTAAAGCTTTAACTTATTAAATTTTATTTATTTTCTTATCTATTAAATTATTTTTATATTGAGTTATTTTTTCTTAAAGAAAAATATCTATATCTAATTAAAAAAAAATAAATAAAGAATTAAAAAGAATAATTTTTTTATCTTTTATTTTTTCTTCTTGTATAGTGCTTATTTTGAAAATATTTTTAAAATAATAGAATAAATAAGATAAAATTAATAAAGATAAAATAATAATTTATATAAATATATAAAGAATATATTTATATATATATATATATTTTATTTATTTTTCTTTTCTTTTTATATAAGAATGGGAATTATAGGCAGTTAAAAGTTATATAATAAATAGAAAAGAAAAAGAATAAAAATAAAATATTTATTCTCTTAATAAGAAATAAATAAGTAGTAATTTTTATAAAGAATTACTAAATTAATAAGTAATTTTTTATATAGAATTTCTAAATCTCTTTTTTTATTATATAATAAAAAAACAGATAAATAAAAGAAAATAAAAAAAATTAAATAATAATAGACACTAGATTCTTATTTTATATATTATTAAAAATAGGAAAAATTTTATTCTTTTAATTATTTATAAGACTTTATAAATAATTCTTACTAAAAATAAGCCTCTTCTAATTCTAGATTATTATTCTAAAATATTTAAACTTCCTAATATTATATTATTTTTAAATAATATAATAAAAGGCTAGAATATCCTTTAGTACACTATTAGTATATAGAAAATTATTTATTATTTGTTCTAATATTGACTAGTGCGTCTTAAAGTAATAAAATTAGATAATAAATAAATCCTATTTTATTAATTATTTAATAAAATAGATTATAAAGATTATTATAGTAAAAAAATATAGAGTATTTCTTCTTAAATAGCTTTCTAGTGCCTATAAAAACTGTTTAAAGCTAAAAAGTCTAGTATCTAGAGGCTGCTTAAAGAATTAATAAAAAAATGCCTATAGAGTGCTTAATATTATAGAGATCTAGTATTAAAAGACTATTTAAAACAAATTAAAACTAATATCTAGAGGCTACCTAGTAATAAAGAGTAGCTAAATTTTTAGATACTAATAGTAGTTAGTTATTTTAGTATAATTAAAGATTATTAGGAGGATAGTCTAAACGCTTATAGAAGTGCGAACATAAAAATTTTTTTCTAAGGAAAAACAGGTGTTTTTAACGATAGATTTCTTGATTATTTCAGTGTGAAATAGGGTGCGCAGCGAGAATTGTATTATACGCGATGCGGCGAATAAATTGATGTGAAAATTGGGTTGGGTTACCACCCAAAGGGTGGGTTGGTTCAGGACGAGGAGGTTTTTTACTAGATAGGCCTTAATATTTAGAATATATAAAGTAACTTCTAGACTTATTTTTGTTAGATATTTTATAATAATATAGTAAATACTAGAGCATAATAATGTTAAAAAAAAATAAATTAATTAATTAGACTATAAAATAAGCAGCTAATAAATCTATAAAATCTAGTTTTAAGGGTTTATTATTAGTGTATATTAAACATGCCTATATAGAGGCAAGAAAAAAAGTAATAAAAAATTAAATCTATAAAAATACCATCTAAGAAGCTTATTAGTAAAAAAAGACCTATAGAATACCTAAAGATTAAAGACTAGATAGAATAGCTATAAAGATACTAAAATACCTAATAAGCTACTATTATTAGTTAAAAACTAGATATATATTTATAAATATCTATTTTTATTAGATTAAGACCCAAGATTCTCTAGAATATAAGATCTATAAAGAATTATAAGAGATAGTTTCTTATATTCTTTTTAAATATTAAAGCTATTATAAGATCTAGAAGAAGTTATATAAAATCTTATAAAAAGCTAAAGTGTTTTTGCTTATAATAACTAAAAATAGCCTAAAAGTATATTTTTTTAATAAATCTAAAGCCATCAAGGCACTGCTCTAATTTATAAATAATATAAATCTATTTAAGAATAAAGAATAAGCCGCTAAAAAGACTAAATTAGGAAACTATTAGAAGTAAAAGATTCTAAGAGATCTAAAGATATTAGAGAATAAATAAAGAAATAGATACTTACATAATAATGCCTAATATATATAATTAGAAGCTGTGAAGAGTGCTCTAACATTTAAAATTATAAGGATATCTTATAGATGTAGTAGTCTATAAATAAGCTTAAAGGCCTCCAGCGAGTGCGCTAGATAGAGGTGAGATAAGAGTTAAAAATTATATTATGCTTAAGACTATTAAGAGCTGAGCCCCTGGGGCCCTTAGGGACCCTAGAGGCCTAGCCACAGCTACACCTGAGTCTATCATAACCTGTTATGTTGCATATGGACTTTAAGCTTGATTAATAATAATAATAATAATAATAATTATTTAATTATATTATATAAAGAACTAATTAATTAGAAAATTATAAAATAATATTTTATTATAATATTAACTACTAAAATAGAGCTTTATATTATTATAAAAACTATAAAAAAACTTTATATATAAAAATATATATTTAAATTAATTAGCTATATATTAGATAAAGAGCTTTATATTTAATATAATAATAAATAAATTATTTTATTATTAACTACTAAAGATTTTTAGTTTTATATTAATTTTAGATATATTAATATCTATTATTATTAGTTTTAATAAAAAATTAAATGTAAGTATCTATATATTAAATAAATATATACTAAAAAAATAATTATAAATAATTTTATAAAGATTTTTTAAAGCTAATAATTCTTTGATTAATATTAATATTAAGAATTAATTAATATTATAACTTTAAAATATAAATAAAAGCTTTAAAGTTTTTATTTTTAAAAAGATATGTTAGCTATATTTTAAAACTAAATTAAATATAATATATTATATAAAACTATTTATTATTATTTAAAGATACTTATTATAATTTAATTTTTTATAGAAAATATACTTACTATGGTATAGTATTTTATAAAATAATTTTGTAAAGAAAGCTAAGCTCTATAAAAAGGGATTTTTATATATTTTGATTATTTATTATAATTTAGATTTTATGATTATTCTTGTATGGGATTTATATATAAAAAGGGAATAGAACATTAAGTTAGCTATGTTGGAAGACAGATTAATATTATCATTCAATTCCTCCCTATATTCGTGCCTTTCCAATCTGGTGCTAGTGCAAAAATCCTCCAATATTTGTTTACTCACTTTGCTGAGCCCTGTTGCAATCTCCACTAGGCTAAAAAGACCGGTTACTTTAAGCCCTGGTAGATTGACTTAAAAGCGCAGCTTGCAACAAGCCCACGTACGTGCCTCTATATAAATCTACGCCAGCTAACGCACGAGGACGCAGCTAATATTCGCACCAAAAAGCGTACGCCAACGTGCGCCAACTAGGCCCGGATTCGCAGCCAATATTGGCATCAAAAAGCGTACGCCAACGTGCGCCAACTAGGCCTGGATTCGCAGCCAATATTGGCATCAAAAATCGTATGTACGTGTACGTAAGGAATCCAGCGTATAGTTAGGCCAATTAATGAGCGTACGTACGTGCGCCATATAAATCTGCGCCGAGCTCACGTACGTGAGGACTCCGGTTGACGAGCAAGCGTATGTAATAGTAAAAAGGCCTAATAATCAAGTAAATAACATATATATAGGCCTATAAGAAGGCTCTCAATATGAGCTTATATAAATAGTTTGGACTATACATTCTGATTGGCTAAAAGTGGCCGATTCCCAACCCGGTCGTGCCCGCGACTGTCCCAGGGCATACTGCTGTCGCCAAGCCAGCTGTTCTCAAATCTCGTAACGATGCAAGCGAGAAGAAAAAAGATTGGGAGCTGGTTTGGCAACATGAAGACAAAGCTTTCTACTTCTATCACTGCTCAACCAAGGCCAAAGAGATGATCGTCCCAAACCGACGACAGCAGTTGAAGGAGAGTCAAGATGAAGCTACCAAGCGCAATGCTTCCGATGTCAACGACCATGCTCTGCCCAGCACAGTACAGTGCCAGGCAGCACTCGAAGCAGTGCTAGAAAAGAAGTATATGCACCCCCTTCCCTCAATAATGAAGGAATACAACATCGAAGTGAACTTTGAGCTCGGTTTCAAGCGTACAACACCTCTTAACTATGTTACAGGCCTAAAAGACATTGATATTTTACGACTACTCCTCGAGAACGGCGCCGACGCTAATCTAACAGCAGTGAAAAATGGAAACCAAGCACTTATGGAGATACTGGTCCAAAGAACAAATCGCGTACCTTGCACTCGAGCCTTGAGCCAAGCCGTGCGCAACAGGAATATCGCGATAGTCAAACCCTTGCTCGCGAATGGCGTCAAATGCGATTTTGAGGATTCAGGTCGACCACGTGGCCTCAACGGCATTACCCCTTTGGGCGTAAATGTTTGGCCATCATGTAGTACTGTGGGGGACAATTCCGAGCCAGACGCGTACATCCCACCTCTCATTAGGGTCGTTGATGTGGGCGACCTGGACCTCGTGCGGTTGTTGCTTGCGCACGGAGCAAATGTCAACGTTGGCTATCACGACTTTTCTACGGATACAAATCCTTCTAGGTTTAAAGAGTTCTACATGTCCTGCGGAAGACCGGTACAGTTGGCCATGGAATTGGGGCATCGGGACGTTGTGCGAGTGTTGCTTGACCACGGTGCAAATATTGAGCTTGCGCAGCCGGTTTGGCTGTAGGTATCATGATGCCTCAGGCGCATTAGCACATTTACCTGATTAACTAGGGGTCGGGTGATAGGCATCCATCATGCGGCGCAGGCTTAACTAACTCCTACCAGGGATCATGTCGAGGGTCCGTACTCTAGTTTGAATCCACATTCATAAATAATCACCAATTGTCATTCGAGCATAACCGCTGTGCTTGTTTCAATGATTTGATCGATCAGGAATGCCCGCAAATAAGCTGCGATCTATAAGAACACGGACAGTGAGTGCGATTTCAAGTATGTGGCGCATTGACAACGCAATTACTTCGGCGCCAATCTCTAGTGCTTGTCTGAAACGACCTAAATGGCAAAAAATAGATACTCTCTTAAGCGCCGTACTATGAACCCCTACGACGTTTCAGTAGAGGGAGATTCACCTTCTAGGAGAACTATCTTTGGTGTTTGGAAGACTTTCTAAGCGCCGTGGTATGTCGATGTCGAGCTACGTACCTACCAGTAATACTGGTAGCGAACAGCCTTGGCACCTTCCAGATGGACTATATAAACCTAGTTAATCGACGTTTCTGTTTGAGATTGCATTGTCCTTAGCGACCCCGAATATAACTACTACTACTCGTACTTACATAAGTACTTGACATTTTGTGAACATCTCTTATTTGGAAAGCTTCTCTTATAAGCCCCAACAGTCTTCTTTGTCCCGAACCAACCGTGTTACAGTCCACGTCATGACTCCCCTTGGACCCGAAAACCTCCGGCGCGTCGTGGTTGCGGTCGCTCGAAGACTGGACGAACTTCAAATCGACTACGCCATCATGGGTGGTGCTGCTGTTTGCTTGTTAGCTCCGAATCCCACTCGAATGACCGAAGACGTGGATCTTGTCATCCATGTAGATCAAAGAATGATCACCGCGGATCGCCTTACCAGCCAGTTACTCAATGCATACCCATCAGAGTTCGGCCCAGTGTCTCAATTTGGACACATCATTCCAGCATACAAACTTGACGGTACACTGGTAGAGCTTGAGGTCTTCGATCCACAGAGCTGGCCACAACGGCCGCAGTACAACTTCCAATATGCAACTCGACGGTCGATTATAGTCGACAGATATACCGTCAAAGTTTTCAGCCCAGAATGGATCTTTCGAGAAAAAATTCTGTCCCATTACCAACGCCAAGGAAGCTATAAAGAGCGGGTCGATCGTCAAGACGCCGTTGAGATGCTAGCTCTAGCTACCCCGGGGAAGCCAGAGCTGAATTTCGACAGTGACCCGGTGCTAGCCGAAGCTTTGTCTGCTTTCTTACGCAAGGTGCCAAATCAAGAGCAGAGACTGAGACAAAAAGTTCACTGTAGGGCCGTTTTCGGGCGCTAGGTGGATTATGTGTGTTGTAGCGACAAGAATCAATGGCTATGTGATTCCTACTCGGAGCTTTCTTTATTGTTTTATTGTGTTTGATTCATGCAAATGTTGAGATGAGAGTCGATTAGTTCACGGCATTACCCCTCGCATCCACTGGCATTTCCTTATTCGTGCCAAGGCGCTTTGAGATGCGCCGATCCCAAGGGCCAAATTTTTCTTCATGAGCCCTCCCAAAGTTCGCACTAAACCATTCCTTTGCGCGCTCATCGAGAAGATCCCACTCATCAAAGATATCATTATTGACATCGAGATACCCTATCATAAAAGATATCCAGGAGTTGAGCACATTGATCCAGCGCGAATATTGATTGGCATCCTCGTCATCAATGACAGTCTGAACAAAACTCGATGCCAATACCCGTTCGCAAGGATACCATATATTATCATGTATGATATAGTCACCCGCGTATTTTGAGTCGTTGATTGGCGGGAGATGCGTGAATGAGTTGGGTAATAGAGTCAATTGTGTATTCTTAATCATATCCTCTGGGAGTTCGGACGTCAATGAGTTTTGTGGGTAATCGAACGTTGTAGTCGCTTCATCTAGACGCCGGTATTCTGAATTGATTTCGTCTATTACAGCTTGAGGATCGGGTAGTGATTCCAAGATTTCCGGGGCAGGTTCGCGGCGAGGCTTTGAGGGCTGGAATCCGGAATCAACCAATTTCTGAATCGCTGGTTGGTAATCTTCATCGCGCACCACTATAGTGTAGAGCTAACACAGAATTATTAGTTTCGACAAAGAAATGAGGTCCCAACCCAGTACTCACGCCTAATACTACTGGCACTCCAAGATAGTGCATTGCTTGTCCTCCCCAAATCATGATGGGCATCGGCTTCAGGATGTTCCCAAGATTCCGAGATACCGGATCGGGTTCAGTGGCGCGCTGTCGACGAAACATTTTGTAGTTTGTCTATCTTGTTGTCACAAATATTTGACGCGTGAGAGAGTTGGCGGGTTGATGACGCAGGTGGGGTTAGGTGATCCCTTATCAACCTGCCCGGGCGGCCAGACGAGGCAGAAACGTGATCGGCTTTAGGGTTAGCCTTCCCGATTGGGAAATCACCATCAATTTTTACCTCTAGGAGCTCCAGGCATTGTTCTACTGGTGACGCGCGCGCTGATGCCAGGACGTGAGCCTGGATGTAATGGAATGGCTGCTTGTGGCTTCTGATTGCTACTTCTCAAATTAATGCCTAAGGCCTCATACAATCCTTACTAAGCCTGCGTACAAGAGCACGCATGAGCGTACGTTTGCACCCTGTACAAATCCATGCCCAGATCCGATTTTTGCTCCTATACAAATCAGTGCCTAGCTAGCGTACATTGGCGTACGTATTCCCGTACGAGTCTGTGCCTAGATCCTTCTTGCTCCCATATATAAACCCGGGCCGAGTTGGCGTATGTGCTTGTAAACGAATCCATGCTGAATCAGAATTCAGCAAGTTTCGAGAACAGACGTAGGGTGTGGCTGAGTGTCTACACTCGCACGCAATTTTAACCTTACATTCCACTTCGTTCCATTCAGGCATGTGTCCTGCCATGCTGAAAACAAATGCAAATGCTAAGATCACTTGTGTAAGACATAATTGATTGTTTTAGTTCCTGTTTCCTGAAGAATGCATGCCAAAGTAGCTTTGATGCCTCCTCTCTTCTAAATTGATTGATTGCAAGTTGGTCAGCTTTCGAAAGGAAGAATAGTAACGATGAATTGTCAATCCTCTAAAAGAATATCTCATATAGTACTACCATGCCTGGTAGTGACAAATTGTATATAATGATATCTGATAGCCATTAAGAATGATTTTGTCACCAAACGTCCACGGCATCGATGTTCCATTCAGACCACTATCCGCCTTCCTTCGTGCAATTCATTGACATTGACATTCTCCCATAGTGCCACTAACAGTAAAGCTATCGGCAGGAATCCTAGCCCTGCAATGCACGTATGCCGCATAAACTCTTCATAAGCTCGAATGATTGCGTGTCTGACTGCGCTGCCCATCGGGTAACTGAGTTGCTGGTTGAGACTTCCGTAGATGATTTTGGCCCATGGTTTCGCATCAAGAGGGAGGTACTGCTCTAACAACTTGGGCATATAATTTATGTATAGGGCTGATGCAACGGCGCGTCCAGTGGCAGCACCCAGTCCTGTAAAGAGACTGAACAAGGCGAGCGATATTGGCACCTCTGAAGTTTCAACTACCGCCATTACTGCAATCGTTCCGCAAATTCCCATTGTACCGCCAGGGAAAGATAGCATCAGTTGATTTGCAATGATGTGCCACGGCGTTTTGTTTGCTTGCCGGATAATTATGGTAAGACCTGTGGCAAGAAAATCGAAAGCAGTAGCCGCAAGAGCCAAGGTTGTGTATTTTCCGTTTAGGCGAATCGAGCTACTACGGTCAGAACATGTATATTCTGGGCAAAGGTTTTTGACTTACATTCCAGTACATAATGCGAAGAAGCAGGAGCCGACAATGTAGGCATTGTGCACGTATCCCGCTCTTGATACTGTAAGATTATGGACCACTTGGAGGTACGACAAAAAGTAGGAATCTAAACAGCTGCGCCAAATGAGTTAGCCGATAATTTCAACGATGAAAAGAATAAGGTGCATACTAGAAACTGGCAAAGAGCGCTGCGCTGGAAATACACGCTCCGAGTATGGTTGGGTTGATCAAGCCACGGAACGCGACATTGCGAGTCTTGAACTGGTGTCTCTCCCACATCACGAGAATGGGCAGCAGACAGACACCCAAAGCGAGTATGAATGCTAAACGAGGAGCCTTTGAAGGTTTCTGTGAGAACACTCCGAAGCTGAGCGGCAATAAGAGCATGGCGAAAGACGCTCCGAGAAGAATGCAGCCAATAACTAGTAACCCAGTTAGTTGCTAACTATCATAGAACAGGATATCTATTCGTACCATCAGACTCCACCAAAAGGCTTCTGGTTACTCTCCATACTTTCTGTCGGCGCTTCAAAGGTTCTGATGGCACTGGAGACTTCTGGGTCGTTTGCGTGAGCCTTCGAGGGTCGTCAAAGAGCGTGGCTGCCAACGGTAGTGAAAATAGTGGTAAAATGACTGCAAAAGCACCATAGGCCCAACGCCAGTTGCCGCGTTTATGAAGCGATTGAGCTGCAATAGGACCGACGAACGTGTTGATAAGATGTGGTAAATTGCTAACCGCGAAAAGCCAACCGCGGTCTTTGATGGAGGTTATGTCGGCTATACCAATACCAAGGATATACGAGATTGCATCGTAACCAATCCAACACAAAGTCTGTCTCATTAGCCATGAGACGTGCATCACAAAAGTCCATGGCAACTTACCTGCGCAACCATGAACAGCGTCACATGCTTAGCAACTGCCGCTAAAATGAGACCTAGAGGTTGTTAGCAGATTTCTCCAATTCTTCTTCGGTCAGTCCCTACCAAATACTGTTACAAGCACGACCGCAACAAATAGCTCAACTCGCCCCCAGGTATGTCCCACCTTAGACATTGGCAGCTTGATCACAGCCCCGATGATGCTGGCAACAATTCCATTCGTCGCTGTTAGATGATGCTTCCCGAAAGTGCTCATGGTGTGGACGATGAGATGGTTGCTGATTTGTAGTTGAAGGCTTGTAAGGTAATAGACAATGAATATACTGCAGGATGTGTTAGAAGTCATTTTCTCGTTCAACCGACATCCAGTGTACAAACCCAACATACGCCAAGGTTACCCGACGTCGAGTCCATATACACGCAGGGTTCTTGTTGGCATTCCGAGATCCCTCTTCAGGTGACTTCTCCCCAAGCCTCGAATTCTCGCCGTCAAGTTGATCCACAAAATGTACAGCAGGCCCCGACTCTATTCCATTGTGAGGTGCATTTCGAGCATAACTATCCGAGTCAGCAGCTGAAGTCTCTGAAACCTCCGCAATCCTGCCCAGACTCTGACGATAGCCGCGCATGGTGGATGAAGTTTCCGTGGCCGTGAGGAGGTTCGGTCGAGCTAGGAGTTATCTTCAGCGGTAGAGAACGGCATCGATGGTAGAGCCTGAAGTGATATAAGAAGGCGTATCAAGTAACGTTGCAGTAACCACACCAATATCAAGACTGTGCAGAACAGTCTAAACACCTTCATGCTAAAGATGGATTCTGTAAAGTGGTCAAAAGAGTATGTGCCAGGTGAGATGGTTCTGTTCGGATAGAAGGTCTAGGTCTCTAGGCCTTCCGCATTGGTTGGCAAAAACGGAAGGTGGTGCTTGCCCTGCCCATCCAGGAAGGAAGGGCATCTGAGAGTAGAACGGGTACTTTTCATGAATGATACGTATATTCCTGTATTTCTTGTTCATTGGTAACGTAAATTCATTATTATTCGACCCCTTTTGGCCGCCAAGCTGTTCCTTTATATACACATTGGAATATCGCCGCCATGATTAGGCCGGACGCTGAAAACGTTGCCGAAGAGCTCAACTATCCAGTCGTTAGGCAAAGTTTGTTCTGGAAGAACCAAACTCACGCAGATATCAGTACGATTCAAATATATGAGTGTTGAGCTTTGATATCATCATAGCTACATCCCCTGAGATATGAAACTGCTGACTGAATTCACCCGAGGCGCAAGAGCGATCGCATCTTCAAATGTGTCTGACATTCCTGCGTCGCTCAAGTCAACCCAAGCTAAAGCGACATTTGGCCGAGGTATTTGATGTTGATGATAATAACGGCTTGAAGCCCGCCCCCGTATATAATTCATTTTGCGTTCTTGAACGCAGGCTGGTGATCCATGGTCTGTGAGATGAAACCTCGAAGAGCTGCCCATCGATTAGATGTGGAGCTAGACTCCGTACTTGTCAGCTGTTGCGATTTCGGTGCGGCTTGTTCGATAGCGCTCATTTGTGCCATATTCTTGATAAACCTGTCACGCTCCAACTTTTCCATCTTCTCTTTCCTCTTCATAGCCCCAGGGCGATGCTTCAATGTCTTGTGTTTGATGATATTCGCTTGATTGACAACGGCCGAAGGAGTTTCATCGTCAGCGTCGGGTAAGGCATCGGCGAGGGAATCGAGATTGGCGACAAGCTTTTTCGAGGGTCGTCGTCGCTTGGGTGTTTTCTTCTGGGATTTTGCCACCTTGTTCACAAAGACCGAGTGCTTGATCAAACGTTTGTCCTTTTTGGTGGTTCGGAAGTCATCTGGGAAAAGGCCATTGTTGACTGAAGGTATTGCGCCTCGGCCGCTGGATGCCTTGCGACTTGTTGGAGGGACTGGAGCCTGTGTCGGTTAGACGTGGTCTGCACCCGCGATCATAGAATGCCTACCATGTGAAGAAAAAGATAAGAGATAAGTGAACAGAGACAGATTGCACTAAACAAGAAATCAAGGTGCTTGTTCCAGTTGCATGTGCGTAGTAGTTGCGGATGAAAAAATGTAGTGGCTCGGACGACTTCCCGAAGAGCGTATGGCGGCCCCAGCCAGAAAGAGGGACTCGCATGTGACGTCGCCTAGGAACAGTTACACAGTCCCTTTGCTGTCAACAAATACGCTGAATCTCTGACATCAGATCTCTTACTTACAGGGCTTTGTGTTGCTATTTGTTGCTATTTCATCCATCGCCCCCATTGATGAATTACTCCAAGCTCGCGTCACATGCTGCCACCACTACAACCACTCTGAGAAAATCCTTGGTCTCTCACCGATTTCTTGCCCCAAGCCTGCCTCAACGCTCTCTGGCCACCACCACCACCACTTCGACCTCGATTACGTCTCTCTCAGCGCCGCCTGCTTCGCATCGCCCGAATATATTACCCTGCCGTTACACCACATTGCCCTTGCGCGGACAACATCAGATTCGTCGTTCTTCTACTACCCCTCAAAGCAGCCAAGCCAAAATGTTGCTCAATACGAACTCGAAGAAGCACAAGGTGACCGTTATCGGGTCCGGTAACTGGTGAGTAGTACAATGTTTCTGCTGGAGATTTGTGAGCTAATTGTATCCAGGGGAACCGCAATCTCGAAAATCATCTCCGAAAATGCTGCGGAACACAGCGACATCTTCCACGAGACGGTCGAGATGTGGGTGTTTGAAGAGAAGGTCGAGGTACCAAAGTGCGGCATTCATTTCAAGTCTACCAACCCCCTTTGCCAGGGTCCCCAGAATTTGACGGATGTGATCAATGGGCTCCACGAGAATGTCAAATACCTTCCCGACGTCAATCTCCCGAAAAACCTCCATGCCAACCCTTCGTTAGAAGATGCGGTTAGAGATTCTACGATTTTGATCTTCGTCGTCCCACACCAGTTTATCATCCGCATTTGCGATCAGCTTCAGGGCAAGATCCTGCCTTATGCTCGTGGTATCTCTTGCATTAAGGGTGTGGATGTGACTCAAGAGGGAGTTAGCCTCTTCTCCGAGACAATTGGCAAGAAGCTTGGAATCTACTGTGGCGCTCTTTCGGGTGCCAATATTGCAAACGAAGTCGCCAAGGAGCTCTGGTGCGAGACTACGATTGGTTACGACCCTCCTCATCTTGACTCCAAGGCACCTACCCCTACTGGAGGCTCGCCCTCTCAATCACAGGTGGACCTCGTCTCCTTCGAGCACAAGGATTCTTCCGGACAGTACTCCAAAGTCAAGCTTCGACCTCTGCCTAACGACTACCCACCAATTGACCACGGTCTCTTGAAAACATTGTTCCACCGCCCTTACTTCCACGTGCGTGTTGTCAACGATGTTGCCGGCGTTGCTCTTGGAGGTGCGCTTAAAAACATCGTTGCGGTTGCTGCCGGTTTTGTCGATGGCCTGGGCTGGGGTGACAATGCCAAGGCCGCCGTTATGCGCGTGGGTATGTTGGAGATGGTCAAGTTTGGATCTCAATTCTTCGCCAATTCGATTGACCCGAAAACATTCACCGAAGAAAGTGCCGGTGTTGCGGATCTTATCACCAGTTGTAGTGGTGGGCGCAACTTCCGTTGCGCAAAGCTGAGTGTGCAGCGAGGTGCTCCCATTGAGGAAATAGAACAGACGGAGCTTAACGGGCAGAAGCTTCAAGGCACAACGACTGCTGTTGAAGTGAACAAGTTCTTGAAAAACCAGAAAGTGGAAAAGGAGTATCCCCTATTTACTTCTGTTTACCGTAAGCTATTGTATCCTCCGACTCGACAGGTCCACTGCTAACTTCTTGATAGGCATTCTGCATGGCGAGATGAATGTTGAGGACCTTCCTGCGTTCATTGAGCCCAAACTCTAATTTATCGGAGTGTTTGGAACTTATTCTTCTTGGTGGGGGTGTCTGCTGAATGTACGGTGTTAGAGAGAAGGGCGGAGCACACGGGGAAAGAGGATTGGTATATACGTACGATGATGTATTATTGCCTGAGAATGAGTTTAATGATAATTGCATGAGCGGTCCTGATATTCTCTTGTTGCGTGTTAGAGTAGTATGTCCGTACATGCTTACTACTGTCTTAGCTAAAGTAGAGGCTAAGGCCCGCTAGGGTAGCCTCAGGTACCAAGGCATGCCGCATGATGTCATGGGCGGCCTAGCCCGCGGGACACCTGCCAACTGTGCCAAAAAGCCGGGAAGTCCTTCGCCAAGCACAACCTCAACATCTCTCTCTCTCTAAACTCTACCTACTATACGTAGTAGGTAGTAGGTAGATGGTACAGTAAGCCGTTTGTGTCATTGTGGATATGCAGAGTCTGTGTGTACTCTCCTAGCGTACTACCTACTGACCTGGCTGACCGACCATGAGCTAGCCCACGCCAAATAAATCCCTTCCAATCCCACACGCCCGCGCAATTCCTCTCTCACAATTCGATAACCACCACCACCTCGCTTCTTTCCTTTTCATTGCGCATTCACAATGGGCGGTCCACGACAGGTCTATCTGCTGCCGCTGACAGATGACGGTGCGCCGGACATTCCTGGCGGGTACATCTACCTACCACCTCCGACAACCCCCGCTTATGTGCTACGCTTCGTGATCGAAGGCACAAGCTCCATTTGCAGAGAGGGAAGCTTGTGGACGAACATACCAGAGGAAGGCGCCGAATTTGATCGATTAGAGTTTCGCCAATTCACGTAAGTTTTTTGAACCTGTCGGAAAGTATTGGTCTAAAACTGATTCCGAATGTCAGTCTTGAGCCGGACTTCAACAAAGATATCCATATCGATGTACCCATAACCCAGGCGGGAGCTTTTGCTTTCTATACCACCTACTCGCCCCTCCCCGAATTCACGGCGTCCTCTCTTCCCTCGCAAAAACAGGAAAAGAGTGAAGTTCACTATGTCGACGTGTCACCGGCATTGTCTCTGCGGGGTGCGGACCTGCCCTTGGATGCTCTCTCGATATTCTCGGTCATATCCAAATTCATGGGGAAATACCCAACAGACTGGGACAGTCATCTACGCGGCATATCGCAACGGAATTACAATATGATTCATTTCACACCGCTGATGCAACGCGGTTCGTCTAATTCACCTTACAGTATCTACGACCAGATGCAATTCGATTCGGATTCGTTCCCCAATGGCGAAAAGGATGTCGCGGAGCTGGTGGAGAAATTGAGCAAGGAATACGGTCTATTAGCATTGACGGACGTTGTTTGGAATCACACTGCAAATAACAGCAAGTGGCTTGAGGAACATCCCGAGGCTGGATATAACGTGGAAACCGCACCGTGGTTAGAAGCCGCTCTTGAACTTGATACTGCTTTGCTCAAGTACGGTAACGACCTGGAGAAACTTGGTTTGCCGACGGAATTTCACACCGTGGATGATCTGTTAAAAGTGATCACTGGAATGCGCAAGCATGTCATTGATGCGATCAAACTATGGGAGTTTTACGTTGTGGACGTAAAAGAAAATGCCGCTCGAATCATGAAAGAATGGGTAAACAGCTCAGCGACGGCAAAGCCCATTGATGGTGCTCAGTCGTGGAGTTTGAAGCAAAAAGCAGACTTTATCCGTCAAAACGCTCTTCCGAATGCTTCTCGTATTCTTGGAAGATTTGATAGGCAGATCGATGAGAAAGAAGCTTCACGCTTGCTTACTGCGTTATACGGTCCGAAAGACACAGCAGACAGCTCGGTTGTGGAATCGGAAATAGGCCATATTCTCGACGAGGTCAACCAACCGTTCTATGAGGAATACGACGCAGACGTTAAAGTTATCTTGGATCAATTGCTCAATCGCATCAAGTACGTCAGGATTGATGATCACGGTCCAAAACTGGGACCTGTGACCAAGTCCAGTGCTCTTATTGAAACCTATTTCACACGACTGCCTGTCAATGAGACAACCAAGCGCCACAACCCCAAATCATTGGCATTAGTCAACAACGGCTGGATTTGGAATGCCGATGCTATGAAAGACAACGCCGGACCAGACTCGCGGGCTTATCTCCGTCGAGAAGTCATCGTGTGGGGTGATTGTGTCAAGCTGAGATACGGATCTTCGCCTGAGGATAACCCCTTCCTCTGGGAGTACATGGCCAAATATACGCGGCTTATGGCCAAGTATTTCTCCGGTTTCCGTGTGGATAACTGCCACTCTACTCCTTTGCCTGTGGCCGAGTATCTCCTCGATGAAGCACGCAAAGTGCGCCCTAATCTCACTGTCTTTGCCGAGCTTTTTACTGGATCCGAAGAGACTGACTACGTGTTTGTGAAACGCTTGGGTCTAAGCGCATTGATTCGAGAGGCTATGCAAGCATGGAGCACCGCTGAACTGAGTCGCCTAGTTCACCGACACGGCGGTCGACCCATTGGAAGCTTCGAGTTGAATCTTCCTACAGGGTCTTCTCCGGCATCAAACGAACAGGAGACTATTGCGCATATCCGTCAAAGTCCTGTTCATGCCCTGTTCATGGATTGTACGCACGATAATGAAGTTCCGGCTCAGAAGAGAGATGCAAGAGATACATTACCGAATGCTGCATTGGTTGCAATGTGTGCCTCTGCTACTGGCAGTGTTATGGGATACGACGAAATATACCCCAAACTTATTGATCTTGTTTCTGAAACTCGTTTGTATACCTCCAAGTTTTCCGAAAGCGAGACTCTTGAAGTAGGCCCCGGCGAGGGTGGCATCGGTGGAATCAAGAAGCTTCTAAACGAGCTTCATACCAAGATGGGCAAAGAAGGATATGATGAAACATATATCCATCATGACGGAGAATACATCACAGTCCACAGAGTGCATCCAAAGACACGGAAAGGTATCTTCTTGATTGCTCATACTGCATTCCCTGGGTATGGCAATGGAAATGGTATACTAGCACCAACTCACTTCACTGGTACTCATGCCAAACTACTCGGAAGCTGGAAACTCGAAGTCGACGTTAGTGACGAATCTCGAAAGGACGTTCTGGAAGATCAGAACTCTCTACGAGGTCTGCCGAGTAAAGTGGTCGGCATTGAAGGCGCTACAGTCAGCATCAATGGAGATGATGCCGATGTATCGGTTACTGAGCATCTGGTCCCTGGCTCCATTGCTCTATTCGAGACCTGGACCCCAAGCGCCGAGCATGCAGATGGATTTGATCACTACATTACCAGCGGCGCTGACGAGGCTTTCTCAAAACTCGATCTCATCGATCTCAACTTCTTCCTATACAAATGTGAAGCCGAAGAACGAGACTCCAGTAACGGACAAGACGGTGTGTACAGTATTCCGAACCATGGTCCGCTAGTCTATGCTGGTCTTCAGGGCTGGTGGAGTATACTCGAGAACATTATTAGATATAACGAGTTAGGACACCCGCTGTGCGACCACCTTCGTCAGGGACAGTGGGCATTGGACTACATCGTTGGTCGTTTGGAGCGAGCAAGCAAGCAAGAAATGTATACTCGTCTGGAAGCGCCAGCGGCTTGGCTACGAACACGCTTCGATGTGGTGCGAACATTACCCAGCTTTCTTCTCCCGCGATACTTTGCCATCATTGTGCAAAGTGCGTTTACGGCCGCATGGCGACGAGGTATTCAGTTATTCAGCAAGAACATTCAGCATGGCCAGCAATTCATCCATCAACTAGCCATGGTCAGTGTTCAACAAGTCGGCTACGTTAAATCGGCATCCTTATGGCCAACCAAGAGCGTACCAAGTCTTGCCGCTGGTCTTCCACATTTCGCCGTCGATTGGGCACGATGCTGGGGTCGTGATGTCTTCATCTCACTTCGTGGTTTGCTCCTTTGTACAGGTCGTTTTGACGAAGCGAAAGAACATATCATTGGCTTCGCGAGCGTTCTCAAACACGGCATGATTCCTAACCTGTTGAGTAGCGGCAAATTACCACGATACAACTCTCGAGACTCGGTCTGGTTTTTCCTGCAGGCTATTCAAGATTACACCAAGATGGCGCCTGACGGAATCAAAATTCTGGATGCAAAAGTCCCTCGACGATTTTTGCCTTATGATGATACGTGGTTCCCACATGACGATCCGCGCGCATACTCTCAATCATCCACAATCCGAGAAATCATTCAAGAAGTGTTCCAACGCCATGCATCTGGTCTCAGCTTTAGAGAATACAACGCCGGGCCCGCGCTTGACGTTCAAATGAAACCAGAGGGATTCCAGATCGACGTCAACGTCGACTGGGACACTGGCATCATCTTCGGAGGCAGCCAATTCAACTGCGGAACATGGATGGATAAAATGGGCGAAAGCGAAAAGGCAGGAAGCAAAGGAGTTCCAGGCACACCACGAGACGGCGCCGCCATTGAGATTACAGGGTTGTGTTATAGTGCACTAAAATGGGTCGAAGAACTTCGCGCAAATGGACAGTACGAACATGAGGGAGTTTCAACGGCTGACAAGAAATCCATCACATTCGCCGAATGGGCATCAAAAATCAAATCCAGCTTTGAGCGATGCTACTACATACCCGTCGACACCGCGGACGACAAAAACTACGACATTGACTCTTCCCTCGTCAACAGACGAGGCATCTACAAAGATCTTTATAGGTCTGGCAAACCATACGAAGACTACCAACTCCGCGCCAACTTCCCCATCGCCATGACCGTTGCCCCCGAGCTCTTCAACCCGGACCACGCACTCCAATGCCTCTCCCTCGCCGACTCCATCCTTTTAGGTCCCACAGGCGTCGCAACCCTCGACCCATCGGATTTCAACTATCGCCCAAACTACAATAACTCCGAAGACTCAACTGACTTCGCTACTTCGAAGGGAAGAAACTACCACCAAGGTCCCGAATGGCTCTGGCCTCGTGGCTTCTTCTTAAGGGCGATGCTACATTTCGATCTCTTGCGAAGAAAGACGGCGGATGAGCGTACCGAGAGTTTTCAGCAGGTTACTAGACGGCTTAAAGGGTGTAAACTTGCCCTGAGAGAAAGTCCGTGGAAAGGGTTGACGGAGTTGACGAATAAGGATGGTGCTTATTGTGCTGATTCGGTATGTCCCTCCCCCTTTCTTCTTCTTTTTTTTTCCCTGTAGAGGTGATTTTGGACTGACGGTTTGGGGGTTGTAGTCTCCTACGCAAGCTTGGTCGGCGGGGTGTTTGCTTGATGTATACTATGATGCGGCGAAGGTGGCGTCGAAGTGAGTATCATCAGTTCATCAGCTCATCAGTTGAGCGCGTACAAAAGATATACTATATATGACTCCACTACATCATAAGTTACATAGTATAATTACATACATAGGTGGATAATGAAATACTTTCTCATGAATCTTGGAAAGTAGGAAGGACCTCTATACAGATGTAGAAGCAAGTAGATAGAAAAATATGTATTTATACATCATAAAAATAGAATATGCAACGCTTGCTATAATCAAATGGGGTAATCAACAAAAAATGTATCATCAAAAGTCATCACATCAGCCATAACCATCGCATCAGTGTATATACATGCTAAATCATCGCCATCGACCGGCAGATGGCTTCGATGAAGACGTGGACCAGACAGTATAGAACTTTCTAATTTCTTTAGGGTCGTAGGAGGCGACATCGTGGAATTCGGCGGACTCGAAATGGTCGTTCTCGAGGCCACCGGCCGGTGTTGATGGGACCGTTGGGGCGCGGTTGGGATCTGTCCATTGGCCGTCTCGGGTGCCGAGTTCGGGAATTTTGAGGTCCATGATGCATGCGGCGAAGGATTGGCGGCGGTTGGATCTGGCGCTCAGTCCGGTCGTTGGTCTGGATGGGGAAGATGTTGGGGCTGCTGCGAGATCGGGAGGGGTTGTATCGTCGTCTTTGGTGGTGGATGTGTTGCTGTTGTTCCACATGCTCAACAACTTGCGATCGAATGCTGCGGGCTGGCTGAGGTGCTTTCGCTTGCGTGTAGCCTTGATTGGTAGTGGTGATAACAAGCCAGACTCTGCGCGGTCCTGGAGTTGAGCAGACCCAATACTGCCATCAGAAGCTACATTCAAAGCTTTGATAGCAACATCCATGCTCGGCCTTGTCTTGGAAGTGTTTGTATCAATATCAAAGATACGAGCCTCGCCAGATGCACCAAATGCCCACACTCGAACTCCGCCATTCGATGTCTGAACTGAAAATTCGACAACCCTGTCCATACGTCCAATTTCCTTGCCGTAGATCTTCAATGGCCAGAGCATAGCTGTCGGTCGATAGCTCACTCGTAACAAAAACTCCCAGTCACCGTTCTGGTTCTGCGCTAGACTGCCGCGACGTTTCGAGTTGCGCTCATTGTCCAAGAACCAATCGCGTGCCAAATCACTGTCACCCATAACGTTGTCGCCCTGGAGTTGTCGCTCTCGTCGGAGGACGTTATACACATCGACAGGCACGGTGTATAGGACAATACGGTCCTGATAAGCGGCAACAATGCGTAGACCTCGACTCAAATCGGATCCTACAGCAAAGATAGTCGGAATGCGATCTTCCGTCGAGTCTAATCCGTGGTCTGAAGGTGGTATACAGATCATTGCGCGCGTCAAATTTGTCGGTCCACCAATCGGAGCATCAGATCCGATGCAAAGATAACCAGTAACAGGCTCTATGAACAGAATGTGCAATCCGTCATTAACCGGCATGGCCCGGTAATGATGACAATGCGTCGCCTTGACCAGACTCAGTCGACCATTCTTCCGTGGAGTCCAATGGGTGAATGAGTTGACCCGAGAGGAGAGATGGAACTGGCAGACGACATCTTCACCGTTAGCTGCACGATGACACTGACATCCCGAAGCACCCGGACCGGCTAGCGATGAAATCAGTCGCAATTTGGATGCCTCGTCGATTTCGACACGACTAGGCAGAAAGTGCAAGACCTCTGCTGGTTGAGAAAGAGGAAACATTTTCCTAGAGTCCTCCTGTGTCTTTTCATCGACCCAGTGCAACTCAATACCGGAACCGCATCCAAACGCCACGCATCGACGGCCAGGGCAGATTGATACACTGCGAGGAGGATCCTCAACAGAACAAATATCGTGAAAGTATTTCCTGGGCGCTCTGGTGAGACGATTCATCGTGCGACGTGTGGAAACAGTACGAGGGGCCATCGGTGGTTGCCCAGTTGGGGTGGCCTGCTCAATAACTGCACTGGAAGCAATGGCATCTCTGAATTCGTCCATCTTTCTAACGTGTTCTGCAGGAATATCCTCTCTGGTCGTGGAGCGCTTGCGCAGGAAGGGCGACGTCTGCTCAGCAGAAGTATGGATCGGAACTCCTTTGATATCGCAGATCATGCCAACTCGGCCTCGCAGCAGTGCAGCAATCACAAACTTCGGTGTACTAGTATCAATAGTAGCAGACAAGACTTCATAAGGACAGCCGATGCTTGACACAGGCAAAATATCAAGATCATTATCCCCGAGGATCAAGTCTGATGGTGTGGCATCTGCTATACGAGGGGGTAACGAGTCGCCTCGCTTTCGGCTGCCAAGGTAGTACACATAAATCATACATCCTGTAGCAACCAGGACATAATGACCACATGTACTAACACTGAATTTGATCGAACGAGAAAAGGCCGGGTCTCGGAGCGCAGCTGTAAGTCTCGGCGCAGAGCCGTTGAACATATCTCGTGACAATCCCGGAGACTCTTTTGGTAATGATTCCCGCGACAACTGTCCGAAATCCACGACGCCCGTCGGTAGGAATCCACTCTTCTCAACGTTAACCTTTCGACCAGATAGTACACACTCAGTAGAGAAACGCTTGCTCAATCGCCAAACCAGACTTTCCTCCACACCGTCAATAGGTTTGTAGGTCTGGCAGTCCCGCCGCCATGCATCCCACCAGCCGGCCCTTTTCAGCATACCTTCAAGCAGTGTTTGTTGCAGGCTAGCGCGCATCCATTGCGAGCAGGTTCGTCTGGCGTTGTCAAAGTCTCGAGGACTTAGCATGGCATAAATTTGAAATAATATCTCTGGAGGTGTCCTGTTTGCTGCTGGAATCTGCTCCCATGCATTGTCGGCTTGACCTATACCCCGCCATTCTGCTGAAGCTGACGTCCCACTTGCTGAAAGATCAGGACTGGAACTACCCGGAGATGAGACGTCGTTATCAGATAACGTCGTATCTTCCGAAATGCAGGGCGACGATGAAAGATATTCCCCAAAATGATGGCCTTTCGACTGAAGAGGCGTGGTCGCACAATGATCAGAAGAATTCAATGCAATAATATCCGCTGAGCTCTCGACACCGCTTGGCTCAATGACGAGTTCAGGAAAAGGTTCCGTTGCTGGATCCCATTCATCTGACCAATGCAAGGGCTTCTGAGGTAGACTGCCAGAGGTGGATTGACTGCTGGACCCTGACCACCAAGAAGGCGCCATTGGTGCAGTGTGAGAGCTGCCGGACATAATAAACTGTGTAGATGCGATGAAAACGTCCGGGCTTTGATGGACGTTCTCGTGTATATATAAGATATATACTATAATTAGACGATAAGCCGAAACCAACCCAGTAGATGGAAACCCCTGGAACGCGACTAAGTTGGAGACACTGAATCGCACGGAGGTTGAACCGGGGTCTAGAAGTAGACTTTCGAGGTCGAGACCAAACGAGGCGTTCCGACTATCGTAGTAAACAATTGAATTCAAAAACCGGAATCACAAACGCTGTGTATGCACTATGCAAAAAGAGGGACCACCCAAGTTTAACCCGGAGAAGATGGAAGAATCAAAAGCAGGATCCAGCGGTGAGCTGTCATTTGCATTTCCAGTCAGCAGAAACGAATACGTATGATATTTGTTGTCCCTGACGAGATTTTGAGTTGTTCCAATCTATGAACGGCCCATTCAGACTAGCTACCAAAATCAACAGGTCACGCGCAACATGTAGCGGGCGATGGGCGGAACGATGGTGTTAGTGCTAGACTCGTTCGGTGGCGTCGAATGAGTTTCGGAGGCTTGATGAAGAAATGTATGGAGTTCCGGAGTAACGTAAATCGATAACATAACATAACAGACAGGAAAATCAAAAAGCGAGCTTCGAGCAGAGAAGTATTTAAACCTTTTGATGCTGAGACAGCAAGATATGCACGACGTATGAGAATTAGACGATCACTCACTAACGACCACTAACCACGATGGAACGCCCCTCTAGCGAAAAGTCTGACGAGAACTCAGATTCTCAGAAGGAACCGGCCCATGAAACGGGCATTCGGAGAGTGGGCCCATTTCGATTAATCAAAAGGCAAGTCAGAGAGCAAGGCTGCTCTCTGAATGGCTGGGCCACGATAACTGATTCGAAGTTTCGATGACCATGGTCCGGCTGACGTCGATACGGTTAGCCGACAGCCAGAGGCAAAAGCGGAGCCGGCTAGAAAATGAGGATCCATGGCGCTAGGCGAGTCGGAAGTTGACGTGACAGCATCAATGAGTATAACACTATAACTTGATAAGAGATTAAAGATGGTGGCTTGATGGAAGGAGTAGGTTGTTGTGTAGGTAGTTGGTATGAAGAAGTTGAGGTTGTTACACAGTAAGGGCAGGAAGGAGCAAGGAAAGAACGATGGCGGCAGTCGCGCATCTAGAAGATTGCCTAATTAATCGGGTGTCCACGCTAGGGCAGTCTCCTCTACTCTTGGTCCCTCTACACCGTCTCTTCTAAGTCTTCTTAGTTCTTACAACTCACTATCGAGTCTAGATCCCATGCCATGCGAGGGCGTGGATTCACACATCCGAGGAATGCGGCCAACGGGCTTGATGCTGGATGCAGACACCACCGCGTCTTTCACCACATACGTAGCACACATCACCACTCTAACAATCTACAATTCATCTAGAAAAATAACGATGCTCGGGGTACTCCATACTCCATACTCCATGTACACCACCTCGACGATCATCGCGGATCTCACGTCAGCGCGGGGTACAACCTCTACCCTTCGCAGTGTTCGCACATCGTCGCACGAAGCCCGTACAGAAAAAGATCATCCAGCCTTACCCTAGAGAGGCTATTCCGAGTCTCTCTTACAGGACCCCTGCGTATACTGCAGTAGTCGCACGCTCAGTGGATACCGCCGCAACGGATGTCTGGCGTATGACGATTGCCAGCTTGACTTCGGAAGTTAGGATACGTACTGCTAAGGACAGGGCGTTAACTAAGTGCTGTGCATAATCTAATGCATGCAGAGATGGGTTGTCAACTTGTCATCTCCATCCCTTGGTTATCGGGCTGTGATAGTCGATTGATTACTCCGACATGGCATGATACATAGGATAATTGCCACTCGGGAAAGTCTTCCTCTTCCTGATCTCCGAACGTTCTCTCACATGGTCAATTATCTCGTGGCATTCGTTCATCCATCGAACAACTGAAACACATCACCCTCAGAGAGCGGTTTGACTCAAACTCAAACCCTAAAAAGCAAGGAACTATTCCCGTACCGTAAATAAGCTACATTCCTGAACCCTCGGTCCATCCGAGCCTATCAGTTTTTCCCTCCGTAGATAAAGATAAAGTTCGCTCAGGAATGTCGTTTCAGCTCCTAATGTACTGTACTACTGCAAGGTATTCTCACACTTCCTTACACCCCATCTACTCAAGACTCAGCACAGGTTCCAAGGTTGAGAAGATACCGCCACTTTCGTGTCCAGATGTCAAATTAGCAGAACCCGATTGGAATGTGGCGGGACGCCGGGGGCCTCGCCTCGTTGTTTCCCGAGGTCACTGGCCGCTGGGTTAGGGTTATGACCGGTTTCACATCAAACTCGTGGCATGCATAGCCATGTGCAAGACAACATACCAGAATAAATTTCCGAGTTTGAGCATGATATGTATGCACTTTTACTAAGAAGTACGTAGTGAAGTTGCAATTGAGATCAATTATATAGTTTCGCGTAAATGATCATTCTATTCATCGCTGGGAAACGAAAGGCATGGTTCAGTGGTATCTTCAAAACATAAAAACATCAAAACAAAAAAACGCAAACAGCAAACAAAACAAAACAAAACAAAAGCACAATAGCCACAGTCCATAAAAAGAGATATGCGTACATCCATGATGAGTATTGAAAAGGAAAGGAAATCGAACATGGATAGTTCCATGCGTTATGTATATATACGTAGATGGTTATACCTCACCACCCATGTGCTCCTCCTCAACCGCACTAGGTCTAATCACAATCGACCCGTCGCTGCGCGGTACCCAAGCACCGTCCAGAGGGATGGTCAGGCTCGGGTTGACATATTTCTTGAGTCGGAGACCAATCTCGCGTCCACCGATGAGGATGGGGAGGGCGTCACGGTCCAAGCCCGAAAGTGGTGAGAGGAGAGGTGGTGGGCTCAGGGAGTCATCTGAGTTGTTGCCGTTGCCGTTGTTGCGGTCTGGTCGGTCTTGGTCGATGCTTCGCAGGGCAATGAATTTCATTAATGGTTCGTAGGTGTATGCGAAGAAATATGTAAACCATACGGTGGCGCCCAAAAGAGGGACGAGTAACAATGATCGCGCGATCAGTTTGCGGAGGGCGAGGACACCGATCATTGCGACTTGGAAAACTACCAGTCCTAAGAACACACGACTGCAGATCATTGGCCAAGCGCGGCCGGTAGAGTGCTGTTGGTGGTCCATTGCATATAAGAGTTGGTATTTGTAGATAAAGTGCCCAAGGAAAAAGTATATCAATCCGCAAAGACAGACGAGCCATGAGCTGGGAAAGACACTGTACACGACGCAAATGATGAATATGAAGATCGTCTGGGGGATGGTGAATCCGTAGCTGAATTTGGGCGGTGTTGATAGTTCGGCGTATTCGCGAGGCGTTTTTGCGTATAAGACATTGATAGGGTACATGGCGACGCTTCCGAATTCCAATAATCGGAACGGGAACAGACCAAGACCTTGAAGGATAATGAGGTTGATGTAGAATTTAGACAGGTTTTCCAAAGACGTTGCCAGGGCAGATGCGATAGTCGTTGCGTCTTTGAATGCATTCTGGAGGTTTTGGAGGAAACCGTAGAAATTCGAAGCCGAACCGAGCACGGTGAATAGGAAGAATAGGTTGAAGAAGGTAAAGAAGAAGTTTTTCGAGATGATGGACAGTTCCAAGTCGCCTCTAGAAGTCATGCCTTGAAGACTCGAAAGCCCTATAACGATTCTGTTAGCATTTGTAATTAAAACAGAGAGAAGGCACTTACAGGCGTATAGGTAAGGCACCGCCACAGTCAACAAAGAGATAGTAATGGTAGGCAATCCAGTTCGAACAAGAGAGTCAATAATCGGATGTCGCGCAAGCAAATCGGCAAGACCAGGAATAGCCTTGTGAAGTGTATTCAAATCCAGCAAAGACGCAATGGGCACTAGCAGAACAGACCAGAAGATAGTCAAGAAACTGATGACAACCGTAATGAGCCAGGATCGTGAAATTCGACTGGAACGCGCGAGATATGTATTCTTCCATACTACATCTGCAGGAGCCGGCGCAAGACTAGGTACTAGCTGGGTCGGATGAGGGTCAATGATGGTCTGAACGACCAACTGACATGCAGAAATCGTTTCCATCGTGACAAAGGCAAGATCAGTAGCTGGCCAGTCTTTCTGGCGAGCGGCTAGAATCCTCTCATCGATGCGACGTAGCTTCTCCTCGTAGTAATCAATCGAGTCGACATTCTTGTATCGCAGCTTGAATGGACCATACCATAATCGATGAGTCGGTCGTTTCTTGTCTTCAGTTCTTACCGGAACACGTCCATCTTCACTTCCAAGTAGCTGTGAATGCTCCGTAGCTTCAGAATGCACACTGGGTGAGCGATCACGTGTACCTCGGACCAATGGTAATGTATCGTTGTATCTCCTCTTCTGCTTGTAGCCAAGATGCCTTGTGTATGCTCGCTCCAACGGCTTCAAGATCTTCTTTCGCTCTTCCATCAACAAATCCAGCTCATGCCACTGACGACACAACGTGACGGCCTCTACTTTTCCAATATGCAAATCTTCGATAATTTCCTGAATCTTCTCCTCTGAGCGCAATTCATTCGGAATTCCCGATAGTCGGAATGTGCGATCGGTAGTCGACGTTTGACTGCCAAGGTATTTCTGACGTATGCGAATAATCTTGTTGGTTTCTTGGATGAGTAGATATATGGCGATACCGGTAAAAACGTAGGGGAATATCACGTATATCCATAGATACGTCGGGTCTCCTTTGAATTTCTTATTTCCATTACCAAGCAATATGTCCCTCGCAAACAGCGATTGCCCGTCGTCGTCATCATCATCATCGTGGTCCCATCCCGGAACGCCCCATTGACCGGCATATTTCAGATGTAATGGCATGATTATAAGTGTAGCAAAGGCGAAGGTGGCCGAGAGAAATTTTGTAGCGAACTTGAAAAACGAGAGCAACTGAAAACATCATATTAGCAAGACGTCATACCATATTTCTGGTCAACACATACAACATAAGCATCCAACCCGGCAGATTCCAGCACCTCCTCATCCGTTATCCTATATATCACGGGTATCCAACCAAAGAAACTATCCGGTAGTTCGGGGAGGAAGGAGGCGGCATTGCGCCGTTTCCTTCGCGCTGCATAGAGCTCTGTCCATTTCGGCCGGAGAAGCTATCACATCGATTAATTAGATGACGTTATAACTTGAGTGAAGAATAACATACACAAAACGAGAAGAAAGCGCTCAACCCCAAAATCACACTGATCACGAGCTGCGTTGCTAGGTCTCGACCTCCATTCGCTTGACTGCCCCAGTCTATCTGATGGTCTCCGGGGGCTGTGGAACTTGCTATTGCCGCGAACTGGACGGGCGTTGGGATACTGGTGGTAGCCGACATCTTGAGTCGGGGCTCGAAAGGCGCGCAACGATATAAGAAGGATCCCTATCGACGAGGCATGTGTATGTATTTGTTTGCTATGTCGCGCGTATGACGATCGTATCTCGCCGGTAAGACCGGGTGGCAAAAACGTAGAATATCAGGCGCAGTGAGTATTACTAAAAGTATAAATCAAAGACAAACAGTAAATATAACAGAATGAGCAAACAGCATGTCGCTTAGATGAGTATAACAGTTGTCGAGATCAAAACATTCAAAGTGAGTTACCCCATTTGGGTTTTCTTTGCGCTATGACGAAACCGACCCAACTACCGCACTAGTCAGAATTTGTCTTAGCCTACTCTGCTTATTTTCTAAGCTTATTTTCTCAGCTGAACATCAACAAAACACCAGCAAGGATAAATTCATTATCAAGTCCATTTGTTGTTCATCGACCAAAACTCCAACTTTTATAGCTCTCCTTCCCGAGATCAAATTATATCGCCAACAAACATGAAGCTTTCCCGACTAATTCAAATCATATCTAGATGTAGCGTCCCGACATTAGTTACCGTTGGCAGCGGCCAGTTTCTGACGCTTGTGAACAGCTTGTGCCAAGTTCTCGAGAACGGTCTCGGTATCTTCCCAGTTGATACACGCGTCGGTGATACTGACACCGTACTTCAAGCCGGACTTTCCCTCTGGCGGAACCTTTTGGTTGCCTAGAACCGTGTTAGCTAATGAAGTGCAGTGGAAGGATGCAAACTCACCCTCGTTGATGTTACTCTCGATCATAACTCCCATGATAGCAGTCTCGCCAGCAGCAATCTGCTCAGCGAGAACCTCGGCGACCTTGGGCTGGTTCTTGTGATTCTTCAATGAATTACCATGTGAGCAGTCCACCATGAGACGTGGCGTCAATCCCTTCTTGGTCAGGTTCTCCTTGGCCTCCGCAATGCTCTGAGCATCATAGTTTGTTCCCTTGGTACCACCACGAAGAATTACAAAGCAATCGTCGTTACCATCCGTGCCCACAATAGCGACAACACCGGGTTTCGTCACGGACAAGAAGTGGTGGGGATGTCTGACGGCGCCAATGGCATCGATAGCGACACCTAGCGTACCGTCGGTACCGTTCTTAAATCCGACGGGGAAAGACAATCCGGACGCGAGTTCACGGTGGACTTGGGATTCGGTGGTACGAGCACCAACGGCTCCGAGGGACAAGCAATCGGCGGTGTACTGCGGAGAGATGGTATCCAGCATCTCACTAGCAATCGGCATACCCTTGCCAGTCAAATCGACAAAGAGTTGTCGGGACAGACGCAGTCCCTTGTTGATCTTGAAACTGCCGTCGATATCCGGATCGTTGATCAATCCCTTCCAGCCGACGGTTGTGCGGGGCTTTTCGAGGTAAGAGCGCATAACAATGAGGAGAGTATCTTGGTATTTTTCTTTGAGTTTGAGCAGGCGATCGCAGTATTCGAGGGCCATTTCGGGGTCGTGGATCGAGCAAGGACCGACGATTACGAGCAAGCGGTTCAGCGGGTCGGTGCCTTTGACGACAGCGGCGGCATCTTTTCGGCCTTGGAGAACGGTCTTTTTGGATTTCTCGGAGAGAGCAATCTCATGTTGAAGGAGGTTTGGAGGGGTGAGAGGGTTGTAGCCGCGAACTATTCAATCAGCTTTTTTTCTTGTGTGGCGGTAATCGGACGGATACGTACTTCGGTGGTCTTCCAAGCTGTCGGCGTTTCCCAAGTTGGGATTATCTATGAAGAACTTGAGACGAGTTAGCTTGATCAACAGGACAAGCAGTGAAGTAGCGAGTAAATACCGGAGCAGATTCCATTGTGAGAGGGTGTGGTGATTGATAGTTGTGTAAAGAAAAGATGTTGACTGACTCACCGGCATAAGTTTAAACAATGCGGGGGATTTCTTTTTTCCTCCAGCCCGAACGGCTAATCCGCTTCCAGTAATGACGTAGAACTCTCGAACTTCTTTTCTCTTCACTCACTCCGATGTTGACTCTGATTTTATTCTGATGAATTGCACAAGATGAAAATTTCAATTACTTCTAGTCCAATGCCGAATTGTTCATTATGTTGAACGTATAACCATGTTATTTCCCGGTGCGATTTGTGCACTCGGAGTCACTTCGGCGCCTTCACTCGGTCTTTTATCCATGGATATCATCTAGTACAACAAAGAGATCGACTCAATCCTTCTAGCAAAAAACTACCTCAATGGAACTTCCTATGGCTCACCCACAGCAGCATTGGGCATTTAACTACATACAGCTACCACCACACTGGCGACTACATGGCATGCATATCACTCTGGTCTAGGGAAGCACTCGAGCTGGCGAATGATTCAATGTTTCCCCTGCTAGCGACGTCCCGACTACTTCTCCCGCCAATTCGCCATAATCTCATCGGAGACTATCGGTGTGTTTCATTCATGGTATGGTATACCATACGTCTGCATTGTTTCATTGTCACTTTTTTCTTTTCCATGCTTCGAGTAACGAAGGACTCGGGATCTTCAGACGCCGGTATCGGATAACAATATTACCTGCATCTCTGCAACTTCATGTGTTGAAGCTGCAGCAAATGTTCGCTTTCTGACCGGTCACTCTCATATCTCCCTGTTTCAATTGCTACAAAATGGCGGTCCAATTCGTGTCTGGAGTTCTCGTCAGCCCTGCTTGCCAGTGTGCTATGTTGTGGTCTCAATAGTACCGGTACATGACGACATCCTCGCTATGCTCTCTGAGAAATCAGCATTGTGCGGCGAACGAGATGGTTTCCATACAAAGTAATCTCCTTTTCGAAGCATATATACAAAAAGCAGCATCCAAGACAGAAAGTGATGCCACCAACAGTGACTATGGCCTTTGTGACCAATCAACACTCAGATTCTACTAACGCAGTCCTATCCCAATTGATCTCCCCGCAGTCCATCACTGATACATAAAAAGCGCAAACAAGCTACATATATATACATAATGAACACCCTCCCCATCGAACTCCTCCAACAAATATGCACCACCCTCTGTCCGCATTGCACAAACATCAAAAGCGATGACCACTTCTCATGCCGCCGAGCACTCTCATCCCTCTCCCGCACAAACCATCTCCTCCGCTCCATCGCACAACCAATTCTCTTCCATCGCCTGAAAATACCTCGCCCAAAATCATCATGCGCGTTTCTGCGCATGCTCTATGAATCGCCACATTTAGCTGCGAACGTTAAACAACTCCTCCCCTGGAGGCACGAATTATTCTTCGATGGTTCCAAAGAAGATACCCAAGTTCTCAAAACGGCAGCGCGGGAATTACTTCTTGATGTAGACGGTGATCCCAACTTCGAAGGATCGTACGGCGATCATGGCCAAAAGCATTTTTTGACTGAACTCGCGATTGCCTTGTTGCCGAATCTAGAGGCGTGCGTGACAGGAATCGAGTATGATCTCACCGATGAAGAATTGGTACCTGTCCATCGGTTTTTGGGTAGTCGATTCAAAAGGCTTGGATCAATTTCAACGCAGCAGCCGGGGGGCCTCCTTCCCAATATTAGAGCCTTGGGGTTTGCGAAGGAGGATGATGGGGGGTTCAGTCTGGCAACACCCGGGATTGCGGTGTTGTTGAGTGCAGCACCGAATTTGGAACGATTGGTGTTTGATGGCACGCATGGATTTGGAACGGTGTATCCGGAATGGATTGGGAATATTGAGCTTATGGCTCCGGGACTCCGGAATTTGAAGGTATTGTCTATTACGGATTCGGCGCTGGGGAATAGTGAGGATGATTTTGAGGTGAGGCAGTTGAGGCGGTTTATACAGCTTTGTGAGAAGCTGGAGACGTTTCGGTTTAATAGTGTTGGTGCGTTTTTGGGGGAGATTGATGCGGGACATTTACCGCCGGCGAGATTCATTGAAGCGCTTGAGTCTGTCAAGGAGAGGCTGAAAGTTCTCGATCTTGATCTCACGGAATCAACCTTTCCTGGCTCGCCGGAGGAATGGGTCTTCACTAGCCCATCTCTTGGTTCGTTTCAAAGACTCGAGTCCCTGCGTCTGGACGAACTCTCGTTCTGTCTCCACTGCGTCGATGCCTTTTACAATATGCATACAGGAGGGCTTGCCAACGAGCCAACATGCTTAACCAATATTCTGCCCAAATCAGTCAGATTCTTGGCCGTCATACTTGTCGGCGAAGGATATGCATGGCTGGATATCGCCCAAGTTGCATTTGTAGCGGAGAAAGATTTTCCGCGGTTGGAGGCTGTGACTGTTGAAAGGAGGGATCATCGGGGACTACTACATAGGCCTGGCCGACTGCGTATGGCGCAGGAAGCATTTGAGGAGTCTCGAGTGCGATACTCTTGTACTGATTGGGATCGGTATGATGGAAATACGCAATTTGACGATGTTTATAGTTATAGCTTAGTAGGCAGTAGACAATCAGTCTAACTTTTCTGCATTCATTCATACCTGCCGTACCATATCATACATCATTGACTTCCTGAAAACATCCAACAACTTTCATCACCAACTCCAATACTCTCTCTACCCAATTCATTCACAGAAAGTCTCCAGTCTCAAACGTCCGACTTTTGCAACAACATATCAATCACCTTCTGACGCTCATCCATATCCCTCTGCAATTCAGCCACATACTCCAATCTGATAGCGTCGACTTTTTCCTGATGCAAACGAGTCATCTCATCAGTCACTTTGGCGAGCTTGGCTTCTAGATAGGAAACTGCTGTAGAAGGCATGCTGTGCAGAAAAGTGCCGTTTTTCTGAGACATTTGTTCTGCGAATTTCTGGATAGGGGATGTTATTAGTCCGGGGATCTCGAGTTTCGATGCTGCGAATGAGGAATATCGATAGTCGATAGTAGAAGGTGAGGTAATTCTTACCTGATTCTCCTTGAGTAACTGGGTTGCAAAGGCTTTGCTGCTCTGTACAGTTTGAGGAACAAAGAGACTATCAGAATTCTGATACTGAAGCCTCTGTCCCTGAACGCCTTCAATACTGCTAGCAGCAACCTCTGGAGTCATCGAAGTACGACCCTGCTCTCCCTGAAAAGTAGAATCAATGTGCTGAAGAGATCTCTGAGCTACTTGTTCCATGCGTGCGAGATCGTTATGAATCTGCACTTCGACGACGTGTTTAGGGATAGTACTGGCTTGCTGCTTGTCGGAAGTCTTTGCTGCTGGAGTCTGGCGAGGGCGTTTGACGGTTTGACTTGGAGGGGCATCGCTATTACTGGAATCCTGGTCTTCAGTTTGCTCGGTGTAAGGAGTCCTGCGAGCTCGTTTGCGAGTCGTGGTGGTTGTAGTCTCCTGAGTCGATGGTGCGGTACTGGGGGAGTCTAGCTCGAATGCAGTCATTCCTGCTCCTGAAAATAGTGAGTAGATAATATCAAGTCAAAGATGAGGGCTAGTCTTACTAATGGCCTGACCAGCATTAGTGGCAGGGGTGCTAGAACGCTGAGTCCTCGAGGTCGAAGGTGGCTGAGGGGTCTTGGACGAAGCACGACCCGCTGGCTTGAAGTTTTGAAAGGCTTGCAAAAGCTCAGCATGGCTTTTCTGGGTATTTTCCTTTTCAGGGCTGCTTTCTGCTGACTCCATGATGCGTAACTGGCTGGGTGGTAGGGAAGGAGATGTAAGAGGGGTTGTTATTTCTGTAATGACGCGTTGACGAGGGGGCACGACGAAAGTAGCTGGACGGCGTTGTGCACCAGTGCGAAAAGGATGAGAAGGTTCTGTTAGATAGACATTCTGAGTTACAGTTTGATAGAAAGGACGGGGTTGAGATTGAAAAGGTTGAGGGTGAGGTTGAAATAAATGAGGCCCTGCCTGGAAAGGATGAGGAGCTTCAGACAGAACGTTGTGAGGGGGGAAAGTTTGGAAATAATTATGAGGTCCTGTTGGAACTAGACTAGAGGTTCCAGTTTGATAAATTGGAGGAGGTCCAGCCAGGAAAGGACGAGGAGGTGGAGTCTGAACTGGATAGGGAGCTCTAGTCTGATGAGGAGGCCCAGTGTGAGAAGGAGGGGTAGCAGTCAGAAACAACTGAGGAGGGCCAGGTTGGATGGGGTTAGGAGGGCCAGTTTGGGGTAGCTGAGGACTTCCAGTTCCAGAAGGCTGTTCCCAAGTGTAGTTGTCAAACGACCATCCAGAATCAAACGACATGTCTGGTCTATCAAGGGTGCAGAGAGCACTGAGAAGATTTTCTACTCTGATAGAGGATGACTTGAGCAAACACCAGAGAGGGCTTTCTTTCGAGTTACTAGTGACATCGGTTTGTGTGACTGGCAACTCAGAAAGCAAATGATCTCAAGACTGGAGTATTTTTATATGGAACTTACCTTCCCTTCCCCTAAGGAATTAATATGGACTGACTGACACCTTACCTCACTTTACAGATTCCATAAAGATTGAAAGATAATACCATGTGCAAATAGCGCCAAATTTACGCAGAGTACAGTTTGTCTCATCTCACTTGATTTTTAGATATGAAAGCACCGTTGAGGGTAGGTAGATCTGATACAATGATCAGACCAATTTTATATCAACAACCTACATGTAACATTGTGCCAATTTAGCCAAAGGGTGCTGCCACCACCAATCTCAATAAAAAATAGATTGGTTTAATAGAGTATTTTCTATTCCCATCAAATGTCATCCTCAGATACAAGATCTACAGTTCGAGTGAACGATGAGCATCTCGGTCCAGTTCATCCGAGGCCGCAAACAAACCAATGACGTTCGGCGATAAGAGCATCCCAGTTATGTCCGTGTCCTACATCAACAACATCTACACCTCTCTCTTCTTGTTTTCTTGAATATTGTATATATTCAGCTAACAATGACCGCTGGTCAAGCATCACAATGCCTCCCCCAAAAGTGAAACACCCTCGTCTCCCCCCTCCCTCCACCGACAGACTCCAACTCGCCCGAAACCCGACATCAATAGACGCAGACTCGAATCTCTACCACTCCATCTGCCAAAAACACCAACCCCAACCACCTTCCCCAAACCTCGAACACAACGGAAAACCCGAAAAAACCGTCCTATATCTAGCATACGGCTCAAATCTATCCATCGAAAAATTTCGAGGTGACCGAGGCATCGAGCCTCTTTCGCAAATCAATGTGTACGTGCCTGCGCTGAGGCTCACGTTCGATTTGGCCGGAATACCGTATTTGGAGCCCTGTTTTTCAGGGACGCAATACCGAACTGCTGAAGATGCATATACACAACGGTATCGGGATGTAGTCGATGAGAAGGAGACGGCCGACACAATAGAAGATCTCGACCTCGAATCGGGACGCAACAACAACCAAGGCCATGGAAATGGAAGCTACCACAAAGACCAATGGCACAAACCCCTCATCGGAGTCGTCTACGAAGTAACCCTAACCGACTACGCACACATAATCGCAACCGAAGGCGGCGGAAACGGCTACGTGGATATCGTGACTGAATGCTTCCCATTTCCTGCTGCCGAGGACTACAACCCAAATGATAAGACGCCCGATGTACCTGAGGGGAAAGCGTTTATGGCGCATACGTTATTGTCGCCGCCTAGAGAGACGTATAAACCCAACAGTCATCTGATAAGGCCTGATCCGTCGTATGCGCAGCCATCAGCGCGATATTTGAAATTGATAACGGATGGCGCTGAAGAGCTCAATTTCCCGTACGATTATCGCGCGTATCTGGCGTCTATAAGGCCGTATAAAGCCACAACTTCGGGCCAGAAGGTTGGCGAGAAGATTGCGGTGTATGTATTGATTCCGTTGATGCAGATATGTCTCGCGTTGGGGCAGTTGTTTGCAGATGATGAGGGGATAATACCGCGTTGGTTGGCGAGGGTGTTTGATGCGATGAGGGAGTTGATGTGGATGGTTTATGATGTTGTAGGCGTTAGGGTACTAGGGGATGGGGAGAGGAGTGTTGATGATATAGCTCTACCGACATAATTGTACATAGTTAAGGATAAAAAGGCACAATATACGAGGCACGATATACGATATAGGAACTTCGGAAGAAAATGAATTGCACATTGACAAAGGAAATTATCTAAGGTCTCAGATCAAACTAATTTTGTGTCTATGTATACAAGGAGTACAGGTCCACACCCCAAGGTATATCTGCGAAGAGAGGCGTTGTTCTTTTTTCGTCCGTCTTGCGATTTTCGTTTGTCGCCAATAAGAAATTCAAGCGAGAGGAAAGAAAACAACATCTAAACGTACAGATACATGTTTGACGGCAGTCAGTCAATAGTAGCCCGTCATCCAAATTCAAAAAATTGTCTAACGGCGCACGGGAGGGTTGTAGACAATCTTTCTGGCCTTGATGGCAGCCCACTTGTATCGCTTGACCCACACGCTAATGGCGAACAAACCGGCAGAGAGAGCAAGTGCCTTCATACCCATCTTCTTGCGGTCGTCCATCTCGGGCTCGGCGGCCCAGTTCAAGAATTCGACAACGTCCTTGGCCATTTGGGAGGTGGTGGCGGGAGTGCCGTCTTCATATTCGACCAAGCCGTCAAAGAGGACACGAGCCATAGCAATACCTATGGAAGATTAGTAGATGATTCGACCTAGAGGGTAGGTGTACATACCGGTACCAGGGAAGTAGGGGTTGAAGTTCAATCCCTCCTGGACAGAAGCACCAGCAGGGGGCTGATCAGGGTAACCAGTAAGAAGAGAGAAGATGTAGTTGCAGCCACCGTGACGGGCCTTGACAATCAAGCTCAGATCGGGGGGAAGAGCACCGTTGTTGGCAGCACGAGCGGCCTCGTCGTTCTTGTAAGGAGGGGGCATGTAATCAGAAAGCTTTCCGGGACGCTTCTCGATTTCACCCTCGTCGTTGGGCTCTGTGTCGTATTCGTGTTCCTCGGCCATGGCCTTCATTTCGTCGACGGTGTGCATGACACCGACAAAGTCACGCCATGGCACACGGGTGAGGGAGTGGCAGCTGGCGCAGACTTCACGGTAGACTTGGAAACCACGGCGGAGACTACTCATATTAGTACTTTGTGATCGAATCCCCCTGGTATATCATTACATACGCTTGGTGGTCGAAGGTCTTGTTCCATTTGGCGTGTTCCCATGGGTACTGAGTTGCGTGCAATCTACCGAGGTTGTCAGTCAACCCAATCGTATCCAAGATCATAATACACATGTAGAACTCACCCCTCCTCAGCAGGGGTCATGGCAAACGCCTGCTGGCCGTACAAGTGGTAGTACCAGGCGGTGGTTGCGATGGTGGCAGCGGTTGCAACGGTAGCGGTCGCAGTCAGATAGAACGGAGAGCTCGCGTTCTCGGCACCGGAGGATGTGGAAGAGGCTCGCTGTGTCAATCGTTAGTAAACCATCCCAATAGCCCATATCGCATGGCTGAGAGCCATTGCACCAGCAACAAAGACCCAATGGCTATCACAACGACGGATGGTGCGTACCGAGTTCTGACGAAGGCTCTGGCGTGCAGTGGCCCGGGCGGGCGCAGCACGAAGAAGCGAACGAGCCAGCATTGTTGCGTGATAGCAGGCAGCTGGAGCCCTCCGATGTGTATAAAGAGAAGAAAGCGTAGGGGCCCTGAGGTGGAGGGGAGAGGAATTGGAGATATGGCCTATGATGGCTTGCGAGGTGAAGTTCCAAGTTGGACGTTCGGAGCTTCGGGTGGAATTTGCTTTCGCTGATTACGTGCGCGCTGATTGGCTGGCTAGTCGCCCTCACGAAAACACCCGGAATGGCTGCACATGATACTTCATCAAATGCAGTGTGGTTATTATTATCCTTATTATTTAACCAAGAAGATATTGTGTAGTTGACAACCACTCAGAAATATATTCGGTTATTTATTTGATCGATTCATGATTCCGGTTGTTACAGTTACCTCCCTCACTCCTCCCTCCACTGCCGATGTTGAAAGTTGCATACTATTTTTCTGAAATAGTTAACTAGATTCAACATTGAATGAGTATATATACATATATTATATATTTTGATTATGGTTAAGCCCCATTTTCATGACTTGTTATAACCTCAAACTCCTTGTCAGACTTCTTTGCAAGTTCCTCCCTGACCCATCCACCAATCAAGGAAGCAGCGTCATAAGGACTGTCTAAATGATGCTGGAAGAAGCCCTGTAAAGCAGACGGAGTAATCCTATCATCCGGAATTTGTCTGGCAAAATCAGTGGCAAGTTCTTGCAACTCATCCATGTCCACCAGTGTCTTGAACCCCAGGTCTGGGGAAAACATGCGCAGGAACATCTCCTTGCTAGACTGCCGATTGATATTGCCCAGATAAACCTTCATATCAATGCGGCCTGGTCGGGTCAGTGCGCTGTCTAAGGCTTCCGGTCTATTGGTGGTCATGATGACAATACGACCTTCCTGTGAACCAACACCGTCCAGAACATTCAACAGTCCGGATAAAGTGCAATTCTGCATCGGTTGTCCTTCTTGCGCGGGTTTTGATGCGATTGAGCGATCTGTCCAGACAGCATCAATATCTTCGAGCAGGACAACACATCTCGGTGGGATATCTTGGAACATTTGTTCCAGATCGGCATCGGTAGCAACACTGGGAATCTTCACTTCATATAAGTCGAGACCAAACTCACCCGCAATCGCGAGCGATAAAGACGATTTCCCGGTTCCAGGTGGTCCATAGAAAAGATATCCTCTTCGATAGGGCATACTCCGTGTTTGATAACGTCTCTGAGTCTTTGGGTCTAGATAATTTCGAATATCTGCCAGTAGATCCTGCTTGAGCTGATTATCGAAATGGACAGTTTCCAGTAGGCGGATCGGTTTTCGAGCTTTGGGCTGCCATGCAAGCCCGTATCGGTCCCGTGAATATATAATAACGAAAAACTGAGTCTGCGTCTCGGAATAGTCTCGACAAGCTTTTATAAATTTCTTGACAGGGTCCGCGGACCATCCAAAACAGCTTATCGTGAGCTCTTCTCCACCAATACCGTCATAGCCTGGATTCGACATGGAGACGCTGCTATCACTGGAGCGCACCACAAGAAATGCATTTCCATTATACCAGAGCCACCTGGTATCCCAATGAGGCAGATAACGGACCGGATGTCGAGTTTTCTTCAGTGCTGCAGCCCGGTCAATGCCGGAATTTCCGACTTCTGTAAGTCCCGTAAAAGATCGATAATTTCTAGGTCGATTTGCCAGAATCCATTCCACGACGCTTCTGTTAAGAGGGTCTCCTCCGGGTATCGTGACGGAAGCCAAAAGACAATGGCGTACCCAGCTGTATGTCTCATCCCAAGCACGCCGTAAGAACCTCCAAGCAGTCGGTAATAATCCGGCAATGGCAACCAGAGACCCAATTTGTGTGATATCTAGTTCGGAGAAACGAGACACGACTTGTTTGGCCAAAAGAAGGCCGTTAGAACGAGGATCTAGCAATGGGTGGCTTGCAGCACCTCCAGCATGGATATTAAAGGCCATGTTGCTGTGGTTCCACACAGTTGATTGATATAGATAATCTCAAGGACGCTGAATGCTCCTTCCATACATCCTCGATTAGTGTACAGACATCAACAAAGAAAGGATTGTAGCAGCGATTGAAAGGCAATTAATGAATAAAGATAAGAATTGTAATAACGACAGGAAGAAGAAGAAGAATAATAATAATAATACAATGAGCGACAGAAGAAGAAAGGAAAGATGTTGTACAGCAGTTTGATGAAGGATGAAGAAGAAGTCGAGATATTTCTGGCCCGATTTCGTTATCGGACTTATCGGATCTGCGCCACAGATACATGCATGCGCCACATAGATTGCTTATGTAACCACAACTTACTTCGTCAGGGAAACCACCATCACAACACTGTAACCTCAGGGATGACAACCTAGTTCCTGGTGTCACTGTCGCCTCGAGTATATTCCCTACGCAATAACAGACCGTCAATTGATATAGAGGGATCAGACCGTCATGGGATAGCATCCCCGCCATATCCGTTGCCGTTCAATGGCTTCCCTCAACCATCCCGCCCACTTGAAGTAGCTGAAGCTATACAATATACTCGATGGAAATATTTCGATAAACGACCTCTCTCATTCAACTCAAATTAAAGGCACAATGTCGAAGCCTAAGAAACCGCCCGCATCTCGCGGCCCGCCGCGCAGAGATGTTCTGGCGTCTCTCAAAATGGCGTCTATGGAGATTATCGTACCCGTTTTACCTGCAGGTATGTTCATGACTCGTGAGCCGGTAGTCGCTGTATAACTAATAAAGGAAAGAATTAATGTCTCAGGTCCTTGATTATGTCGATCCGGTCGATCTCGTTAGCGTCGCTCAAACGTCGAAACGCATGCGCGAAATGGTATATGAGGATGCGAGATGGGTAACAAGATTAAAGCGGATAGGATGCTGGAACGAGGAAGAAGCTAGGCAGCATGCAGAAACCGCAACGCCTACAGTACCTGCTGCTGTGTATGGGAGACGACGATCAAGCGCTTATATAAAACCAGCGGATGGGTTCGATGCGATACCGACGTCGTCCGGCGCAACAAAAGAGGCTGAAAGTTTAGTTCAGGAGGATGAAACACTCGATATCTTGCAGCATGTTAAGTCAATACGTGGAAAAGCGCGCCAGGAATATGGCAAGGTTCATGCGGTGTTGGCGCCATTGTATAATGATATTGCAACGAGTGGAGGATCTACAGACGGCTTGGTTTTCAAACGATATACCGACCCAGAAAGTCAGGCCAAAATGCTTGCCCAAGTTGTGAAATTTGCCAATAGCGACACTTCAGATGGATGGGCACATCGCGAGATACGTCTTCAGGAAGCAATACAATTATTCGAAACTGCGGCGATCCGCGAGTTTCGGAACGCATACGAGGCATCTGACATTGACGGTGATATGCGCAAATATGCCCACGTCTTGTGGTACCTCAATGGCGGACAGTCTGCGGTCGATCTGTTCCTTCATCACAATCATATTATCACGCGAAAGGCTGAGCTTGGTAGAGTCTCTGATTGTATAGACCCGGAGACTGTGGCAGTCAAAGTTGAGCATACACAAGCATTTTTTACACGGTTCGGCGTTGCCTTCAATGAAGAAATTGAGGCAATCAATGGCGCATTTCCAAAAGACTTAGATGTTGCATTGCCGTTTCTTGACAAAGCAAGCGTCGACGTTCTATCTCCTTTTCTGACCAGCCTATTCGATGAATTGCATCGAAGCAATATCGAGAGCTATCTGAAAGCTGTTTCTGGAACATTTGCGCAATGTTTGAATCTTTTTTCAGACCTGAAGATTCCTCTCGCATCCGGTGTGAGCAAGGAAAATACTATAACCCGTGCTATGGCTCAAATATTTGAGCCACATTTAGATCTTTATCTTGCGGAAGAACTCGACTTTTTCCGCAAAGGCTGCGACGCCACCGTCGATGACTGGGATCGGCAACTATCCGAACAAGCGGCATCAACAGAATCCTTCCTCATGTCCAATGTGAATCGACAAGCTGCCAAGAATGACTTTTTGACTTCTTTCAAAAAGGTGCTCATGATGCCAGTTACCATTTTACCTCTACCGAGCTTCAACAAGTCTCATAAAGACGGTGATAGTTCTGAAGCTGAAAACGCAGCGGCACATAACAAGAATACAGCAAGATTTTCGACAGTCTCCCCTGTCCCTGCTCCCTTGACCTTGTCCGAGGCACCATCCGATGAGTTGGCCGCAAAGGCCGCGTTGATGAATATGAGACTAGAAGGCATTAAATCATTGTTTAGCATAGAGGTTGCTCTCGGTTTAGTTCACGCGGCAAAGACCAGTCTTGAACGCACAATACAGTTTGTGAACCTAGGGGGCGGTTGGGGAAACACGGCAAAACAACAATGTGAAGGGATATTTATCTCTCTTCTTGAGATACTTGGACATCGGCATGTCATTAGAGGAATGACCAAAGCTGTTGATCATCTATCAAACTACCGACCGCGCGAGCAAGGTGAACGGGACAAGAATGGGGTAGAACCTCTAGTTACGTTCCTTGAACTTGTCAATGTCGGGGACCTCATCTTACAAATGATGGATGTTTTCTACGAACAAGAACTTATCGGTGCGAAGCTTATCGACCGCAGCGACTTCCTTGACCCAGCTGCAAAGGGCAAGAAAAAATTCGAGCAAAGACTCGATGAATGTGTGGCATCTGGCCTGAACAAGGGCATTGATGTGCTCATGGAGGAAGTGGACTATATTCTCGCCACGAAACAATTGACGACTGATTATAATCCGGAAGCCGACATTGACTCTGGACGGAAGGTGCCCGACATTGGTGTCAGTGATGCAGCAGTCGGTGTGATTGATGTCGTTTCATCGCATACTTCAATGCTTATTGGCAGCACGGATAAAAGCACGCTTGATGTGTTCAATCAAGAAGTCGGGCTCAGACTCTTTGCAGCCATTTGCAAGCATCTCAAACGGCAACGGATCAGCGTCGACGGGTCACTCAAACTGATCAGGTAGGTATCCTCACCCTGAATCTCTCTTCAAGTACTAATCAAAACAGTGATATGAACCATTACTTCAAGTTCGTCCAGAACCTCAAAAACAACGAACTACTACTCTACTTCAAGGCTCTCCGAGAGCTGTCACAGATCTACCTGGTTGACCCATCCGATGCCAAAGAACTCGCATCCGTCATAGCCGATAACGATCGATTCTACGGCATTTTCCGCGCCGAAGAGGTGTACGAGTTTGCAGAACGACGAGCGGATTGGTTTCAGGTTCGCCGGGATGTTGAGCGAGCCATGTACGGGCTGGAATGTAATGTAATGTGATGTGATGATGTTGATGACGATGGTTGATGCATGATGTATATACACATATTCCGCATATAATATATATCCATAGACGTTGATAGGACCCAGTTGACATGACCTCGGGATTCTATCCGACATTCCCATCATCTCCCAATGTTGGTTTGATTGCTAAGCAGCTTAGCTGATCAGATCCCTGCTTAAATTCCGCTTAGTTAAGTGCTATATCCGCAGATGCATATACATTCTACACGCGCGAATCAACGGTTAGTTAATATGTAGTTCCACTTTTGATTTGTTATATCAACAGCCAACAGCATGTCAGGCATTGTCAGCATTCAGCTTCAATATATTCACTACCTAGGTAATGTTTTACCAATATTGAATGTTCTAGATGACATCCATGGATAGGGCTTGAGCGGGGTTTACGGCGATATTGGCGGAGATACTTGATACAAATGGGCCCGTGTTGGGAACCTTGGAAGGGGTATATAACTGACACTCCCTCATATTCTTCCCTCTTTCGTACAAACCTGCAAGTCTACATCTACATCTACACCTCTACCTAACCTCCCAAAATATCAACATGCCTCGCGTCCTCGTCACCGGCGGCAGCGGCTTCCTCGGCGGCACCGTAGTCGACACTCTACTCGCCCGAGGCTACTCAGTCGTCACAACGGTACGCTCCACCGAAAAAGCGCAACAAATGCGCCTTGATCGACCACACGTTTCTGCAACTCAACTCGAATATGCGATTGTGCGCGACATTGCGCAGTTAGGTGCCTTTGATGAAGCCGTGCAACAGAATCCGCCGCTAGATGCGGTTATTCATACCGCGTCGCCGTTCCATTATCGAATCGATGATGTGAAGAGGGATATGCTTGACCCCGCTGTGAATGGCACGGTGGGAGTGTTGGAATCGATTAAGAAATATGCGCCCTCTGTGAAAAGGGTGGTGATTACGTCTAGTTTTGCGTCTATGTGGAACAATCCTAATAAACCTACTGGATCGACGTACAACGAAAAGGATTGGAATCCAGTGACGTGGGAGACTGCGCTTGAACCTGAGAATGCAGCCGGTCAGTCCGGATATCGCACCTCAAAGGCACTGGCCGAAAAGGCCGCGTGGGAGTTTATAGAAAAGGAGAAACCCGGGTTTACATTAACGGCAATTAATCCGCCGCTCATTTTTGGGCCCGTGGCTGCGAACACTAGTTCGGTGGAAGGCATGAATACGTCGAATGTGAGGTTTGTGGAGTTTATTACGGGTGCGGTAAAAGAGAAATGTCCGCCTACGGGCAGTCTGTTTTGGGTTGATGTAAGAGATGTTGCGTTGGCGCATGTGTTGGCTATTGAGAAGGAGGAAGCTGCTGGTCAGCGTTACTTCACGGCTGTTGATCCGTTTTGTAATGTTGATTTGGTCGAGATTATCGCCGAGTCCTTTCCCAAATACAAGGATCAGTTGCCTACGGGTGATGCGTTGGAGTTGGGGAGGTATCCGGAAGGTGGACCGCCGTATAAGGTGGATAATTCGAAGTCTGTGAAGGAGTTGGGATTGAGGTTTAGGACTTTGAAGGAGAGTGTTGAGGATACGGTGAAGAGTATTGAGCGTTTGCTGGAGAAGGCTTGATTGTTTGCTCGAGACGGGTAGCTGAGACGAGCTGTCACAGATTTTGTATGACTTCAGTATCCGGATGATATGGTTGAGTCCAGAAATGTTAAAATAGGGAAATGAAGCGATTATATCCATACATTGAGCTCCATCCATACCAGCCACAACTACCAGGCAGGTGGTACGAATGAGTTGTAAATAGCCCGAAGAACAGTGATAGGACAAGAAGTTCCGTTCAATCATGAATACTTAATCAATCCCAAATGTTTCGATCAATGTTGGAAACATACACCTGCCAAACTATTTGGTAGGTTAGGGCTAACTGCCTGCCATCTCAGCGCCTACTGAAACGTTTCAACCTCAACTGCTAGCCAATCATCCCAACTCTTCGATTCTTCATGATTCTTCATCTCAACTAAATCTATTTCTGTTTATAGTCGAGTCTAGAACTAATTATGATCAGGCATTATAAGATCTGCTGATCTTTTGTAGAGATTATTGCGTACAAGATGATGACTGTACCATATCAACTCCAATCCCACACTAACATTGTATGAATTTCTTTAGTTCGAGCCTGCGATCAAAATGAATGTTAGATAACATTCCAGCAATCATACAACAGAATAATGCGATATCTTGTATTCTATATTCTGCTTCTATATACTCTACTCGCATCAAGCCAGGATCTACAAACCCTAACCCGGCCGCATCCAACACCAACAACACCAACACTCAAACAACGCGCAGGCACCGTCATTATAGTTACAGTCACAGTTACACCTTCAACCGTACCGGACTCTCCATCCTATACAAATCCCGCAATTTTCGAAAATAACATCCTCAATCAAACAAACTACTATCGCCGACGACACAACGCCACTGACCTGATATGGAACGAGACGCTGGCGACGTACGCCAAACAATGGGCTGAGCCGTGTAATTGGAAGCATTCAGTACCTAACCAGCAACTACTCCCAGTCGTGGCCAATGCTAACAGTTGATTGTTGTAAAGGGTGGCCCCTACGGCGAAAACCTCGCCGAAGGCTACTCAAACATCACATCCGCAATCGACGCCTGGGCCATCGAAAGCGACAAATACAAATACTCCCCTCCTACGGGGTTTAGCGAAAAGACGGGTCATTTTACGCAGTTGGTATGGAAGGCTACGACGGATGTTGGATGCGGTGTTGCGGATTGTTCGGCGAATCTTGGGGAAAGTGGTGATGGGAAAGCGGTTGGATGGTTTTTGGTGTGTGAGTATTGGCCGCCGGGGAATGTCGTGGGGGATCATAATGAGTATTTCAAGGAGAATGTTCAGCCGGTGGTTTCTTTGGGTGTTGGGTTAAAAGTGAATGGGGTTGGTGTTTGGTTGGTGCTTGTTTTTGGGGTGGCGTTGTTTCAGTTGCTGTAATGATAGGAATGAATGCATGTTGGAGTATGATTGGGTATCTCATCATATATACTATGGTGTAAATTCATCAATGTCGCCAAATTCTAACTTTTTTATCGGCTCCTCCGGAGCCTACTCGTTCTCCATCTGGTGACCAGTCTACAGCAAAGACTTGGTCCTCATGGCCCGGTAGATCCATCACTAGCTTTCCTGTGCGAACGTCGAAAATCTTCAGTGTGCTGTCTTGGGATGAACTGACAAGTAAACGGGAGTCGGCTGAGAAGCAGCATTGATAGACTGCTGCCACATGCCCTCGGAGGGTGTTGATGAATCTAGAGTCTGTCAGCTTATGAAGAACTACGTGAAATATAGATGAAAACTCACTTTCCATCTCTAGCATTCCAGAGTTTGACGTGGTTATCAAATGCAGCGCTGCAATATATTAGCGAAACTCAAACAACACCAATCATATATGACATACCTAGCAATATAAGCCCCGTCAGGAGAAAAGGTAACGTGATTCACTGCTTTTTGATGACCCAACATCCTCGCAACAGGTTTCGTCGAGCTTTCCGGGTCCCAAAGATACATCGTAAAATCGTCACTGGCTGATACAAGCCTCTCCGTGATTTTACCCTGGACAGTAGCAGCCTTCTCAAATCGCTTTTTAGCTACCTCCACCTTCTCAGGTTCCGTCTCGGGAATCTTATGCGTATGGTCATGGAAAGCGGTTCGCAGCACAAAATCAGTCGAAAGCGCTAAATGGTTGACTCGGTGTGTATGGGCGTTTAAAGCGGTTATCAGAGTACCATCCTTAGCAGACCAAACTCGGACAGTCTTGTCCAAAGACGCTGTGTAAATCTTTCCAATTCCACCCCAACGCACGCAAGTCACGGAGTCTTTGTGACTCAGAACCATTTCAATTCTCTTATTGATGACATCCCATATCCTCACTGTTGTATCCTTGGAAGCAGACGCTAACCGCGGTCGACCGGCCTCTTGTGTATGATATGGCTCCCACGACAAACTGTTAATCCACCGACTGTGACCCTTGAGTGTGCCCAATGGCTTTCCTTTGTTGGAAGACCAAAGTCGTACAGTTTTATCTTTACTTCCTGTAGCTATCATCTGCCCATTTGGAGAAAATGACACTGCCAAAACCCAGTCCGTGTGTCCTTTGAGAGTCTCGATCGGTGTGCCGGTATCGCAGTCAAATATCCTCGCGGTGTTGTCACCACTACCTGTGACCATAGTTGACGACGATACGGGGGAGAAAGCTATAGCCAGAATCGCAGATCCGTGTCCAGCAATTGCTGCGGAGCATCGTGAGACTGCTTTCACTTTGAAAACAGCTTGCGGTGTGTAATGGAGGCGAATGACATCTTCTGTAGTTTTTAAACCGGGCTTGATCAATGCATCGTATAGGTCGGATAGAATGTCGACCGTCGGTCCATCTTCGTTTTCGGATTTATAGGCAAATCTGTATGGAACTCGGTCATGTTCCGTCTTTGTTCATCCATTAGCGCTCTGAAAGGACATGTGAAATATAAACAAGCCCGCCTACATTGTTCAATATGGTATTGAGTATAGTCTCAAGTTCTCGCACGCTAGTATTCGCAACAGGGACCTTGATTTCGCCCTTGGTCGGCGTTCCGGTAGACTCGTCGATGAATTGAAGCACAACACTACCTAGAGTTCGAGGAATAACCTCAATTTCTTGTTGTTCTCGAGCCCTGTCGGCAATTTCTCGCTTTTGTTTTTTGCTCGGAGGGGGTAAGAGGGTCGCCATTTTGCCAATTCACTCCGAAGGGACAACAAATTGCAAAAGCGACGTCTTGTCGTTGTTGTTGAAAGTGCTATCGTTCTTTTGCCAAGAGTTGCAGATGAGATAGAAATTTTGGACATTTTCCCGCACTAACCCGTTTAAGATAACCCTTATCTTATCGCAGCGTGCCTTCCTAAAAGGGAAGGGAAACTGGCACTTTCCTTGGTTATTTTTGCCCTTTCCTTTTCTTATTTCTTACCAACTTGTTTCTTCTTTATCTTTCGTTGACCTATACGCCCCATGAGTTGTCAACAATGTCGTCGATTCTCACCGACAACGATCCTCCGAGCGAGTGGAGACCTCGACCTGGCTTCAGTCAACGCACGTATACTGGTACCAGACCTACGACTTCTGGCACGAGCATAGCATGCCAGAAAGTCATCTGTGCCATAAGCGAGTCTCGTGGAGTCTCGCCAACTGTCGGACTAGCATTCGTGAATTTGTTCACATCTGAAGCAGTACTCTGTCAGATCTGCGACAGTAACTCTTATGCGAGAACGATCAACAAGCTGGCCGTATTCGAGCCAACGGAGCTTTTGTTTATGAACACTCCTAGTGCACGTCAAACAATGCTATATGACACCATTCAAAATAACGTTCCAGATCTGATCATCAGTTCAATAGACCGGCGGTACTGGTCAGATAGGGCAGGTCAAGAATATGTTGACAAGCTTGCGTTTCCAGAGGAGCTCGAGTCAATCAGGGGGTCGTTAGAGAGTCACTATTTTGCAGCTTGTTGTCTTGCAGCGGTATACTGTCTTCCTATATTTTTTGTACGAAGTGGCACTGATCAGGTTAGGTTCTGAAATATATCGAGCTCCAACTTGACATGACTTTTACCTTTCACTCCCTTCGCATCAAATTCGAGGCCTCACAGGGCTCAATGATGATCGATCTTTCTACTGCAGCATCACTAGAGCTAATTCAAAACTTACAAAATGCTAAATCGCGGGACTGCTTGTTCGGTTTGCTGAATGAAACCCAAACTCCAATGGGATCCCGGTTATTGCGGACTAATATCCTCCAACCCCCTACTGAACAAGAGAAGATAGCTGCTCGCTACGATGCTGTTGAGGAACTGAGTACGAAAGAGGACATGTTCTATGCAATTAGAGAAGGTTAGTTCCGTACACATAATGGTTTTCATGGCGCCGCTAAGTGTTATAGCATTGAAGAATTTCATCGACACCGACAAAGTTCTCACATCAGTAAGCTCTGTGTATGCATGAATGGTCAATGGTAAAACTGACAAGAAAGATTACTCTGAACCCAGTCAAACTTTCTATCAGTCACGTGGAGCAATCTGTCAATCATGTCATTATGCTAAAGTCTTACGTCTATTCTATCCTGCCTATCTACGAAGCATTAGCGGGAGCGAACAGCAGCCTTCTCATAAAGATCAAAGATGTTCGACTATCACTTTACAACTAATGACCAAGCTAATAAAGGATTAGGCGTGTGCAACGAGCAATTACGAATCTATCAAAAACGCCATCGACGAAACCCTCAATGATGATGTGGTGTATCAGAGGAAGCCTCTTGATCTTCGAAATCAAAGAACATACGCAGTCAAGGTGAGTATCTGAATATCCTCCTTATCTGCATGATCAAACTAATTTGAATCTAGACAGGAGTTAACAGTCTGCTTGACGTTGCTCGCCAGGCATACAAAGAGTCGAATGCTGATGCTGCTGAACTTGTTTCCGCTCTTTCTGGTAGGTTTCATGTCAATGCCATAGCATTGTTGCTAACGCTAATTAGAACGGCATAATCTGACCTTGGAACTAAAATACGACACTGCACGGAGCTACTACATCAGCTTGTCAGCTTTTGAACTAGAAGGAGCTCTTTCAGACGAGTTTATCAATGTAGTCAAACGGCGAGACCGCATCGAATGTCAAACACTGGACCTTGTCAAACTCAACCAGAGAATCTCAGACTCCCATCATGAAGTCATCAGTATGAGCGACCAAGCCGTTCAGGAACTGCTCGAAAAGATTTGCGAGGGTGTCCCAAGCCTCTTCAAGATTAGTGAGGCAATAGCCACGCTAGATATGCTATCAGCTTTTGCACATTTAGTGACGATACAAGAGTATGTGCGACCTGAAATAACAGATGTCCTGGCTATCAAGTCCGGCCGCCATCCGTTACATGAGAAGATACTGAAGGATAAATTCGTGCCGAACGACACTTATGCATCTCAGCAATCACGCTTTCAGATCATTACGGGGTGTAACATGAGCGGAAAGTCTACTTACATTCGATCAATTGCACTTATGGTGATAATGGCTCACATAGGATGTTTTGTGCCTGCTGACTATGCCTCTTTTCCGATTATCCATCAACTGTTTGCCAGAGCAGCTACCGTCGACGAGATCAATGCGAGTGTCTCAACATTTGCTGCCGAGATGCGTGAGATATCCTACATCCTCCGCAACGTAGACGGGCGAAGTCTCGTCATCGTGGACGAACTCGGTCGTGGCACAAGCACTACTGATGGATTAGCTATAGCAATAGCAATCGCAGAAGCCCTTGTGGATAGCCACGCATGGGTATGGTTTGCTACCCACTTTCGCGATCTCGCACGCATCATGGCCGAACGAAGCGGTGTGGTCAATCTTTCTCTGGCTGTGAAGCTTTCACACGAGAGTAGTAAGATGACCATGTTATACAAAGTTCAAGAAGGGCATGTACAAGAGAAGTTTTATGGTCTCGCTCTCGCAAAAGTCCTACCATTTCCACCTCAAGTCCTAGACGTTGCGCAACATGTTTCGACACATCTATACAAAATCGCAGAAGATCGCGCCATCAGCTCTAAAGCACTGGGGACATCGAGAAAAAGGAACCTGGTCCTCCAATTACGAGAGCAACTGCTACAAGCACATAACGGGAATATAAACGGAGAAGAGTTGCGGCAGTGGCTGACAAGACTCCAGGACGATTTTGCGATGAGAATGGCGGCATTAGAAGCTGGGGATGATATGGTTCCTGTGCACGACGGTGTCCTCAATAACGAGGAGAATGGGGATCATTTAATTGACCATCAGGCTAAGGAATCAAAGTCGGACGAGGACTCGTTTGAAGCCGTCGAGGACTTTGATGGGACGGTGTTCACTGAAGGTACGGTTCTTGTCAGTGAACAGGACGGTGAAGAGGAGATTTGGGAAATGTGATATTTATAGCATATCAGATCGTGATACTAATTACTGACGGAAAGGCCTGCTGAAAAATCTATGTACTCATAATGAAACATTTTTTACTCATATCTACATTCACCCTACCGTTCATGGATGATAATCTATCCAAACTGAAACAAAATCTGCTTCCCCTTCTTTCCCTTCCCTTTCTTCCCTCCAACAGACTCATCGCCCTCTCCCGGCGTCGAAGCACCCGAAGTTCCACTTTCAGCGCCCCAAGCAGCCGGAGCCGGACCACGACGATCATCCCATCGCACCGTCCCACGCGTCAATCCAGCCATTAACGTATTCGGCTTAGGAGCAGCAGGTAGAGCCGGGAATGCATTTCGATCCGTCGTTCGAGGTGCTGGACCTGTCGATGCGCGTGGTGCAGGGCGCGCGTATGATGATGTCGTCGTCACAGAGGGACGGGTAGGCGGCGTACTAGTCCAGACGGGCGCATTCGCAGCTGCAGCAACGGCACGTTTGGCCGTAGTTGGCGCGGAAAGTGGTGGGAACGGGTTGGTGCTGCTAGTACTCGAAAGACTACCGGCGCGACCAACCGCCGAGCGCGAGGATTGCGCTGTAGACGATTTGAGGCGTAGGACACGTTTTCCGCCGGAGCCTGTTGTACCAGAGGATAAGCCCGGGAGAATGCCAGGTGGTCCTGGTAAAGCGGGATAATCCTCGTTGATGGCGCGCCAGTTATTCCATGCTGAGAGTAAAGAGGACTTTTTGGCGTCGTCTTCGTAGATCTCGGCGAGTTCTTTGATTAGTTTCCCCAGCTCGGAGGTTGGGGTGTCGAACATTGAGAAGAAGGAGTCGATGAGGTCGGTAGCGGAGATGAGGGAGGTGCGGTAGTTTGAGACTTTGGTGCGGAATTCGGAGATTTTGGAGGCGTCGTTTTGGAGGAGGTTGGATGCGCGCTCGACGACTGCGGCGTGGCGGAGGCGACGGGCTTGGTCTTGAGGGGAGAGGGAGGCTAGGTTTGCGGTGTTGTTTAGGGTAAGGTTTTCCATGGCGTTGACCGGGGCTACAGGGGCACGAGGGCCTGGGGTTGTAGTTTGACCGGGTAGAGGTCCAGCTGGGGATCGAGGAGCAGGAGCAGGCTCGCGCGCGGTGAGTTGTCCACCGAAGCTTCGAGTAGAGACGGATTGCGCACTTTGAATGGCCATTTGCCGTTGGTAGGCTAGTTCGTCTCTTCGCAATGGTTGGGCGCTTGAGAGAGGAAGTGAGTCTGCATTGGGGTCGCGACCTCTTCCAGCGCCACGTCCTTCCCGTCCATCCCGACCATCTCGACCACCACGACCTCGTCGTCCGGGTTGGTAAGGTGCTCGATAATCGAACGTGGAGATATCTACAGTACGTGCATCTCGTCGAGCGTCCTTGGAAAGTCCGTTGGGATGCGCTTCCAATTGGTGAGCTTTGAGATCTATCTGACTCTCAAAAACAACGAATTTCTTCTCTAAGCACTCCTTATCCAGACACAAAAAGTGAGCTTTTTGGAAGTGTTCCTCGAGAGCATCGTAGTTGATGTAGTACTGATGTTGGCGATTGCCAGGCTGTCGGTCACAGATGTGACATCGCTCATGCTTGTCTCTGCAATGGGCATACAACTCATCATCACCGTAGAAACGTTCGTGACAGAATTCACATTCGGGGTGGCCCTTGAAACCACTCTGGTCAATAGCACCGGGCGTATCATCTCCGAACTTTTCGTGCTTGCGGAGTTGCGCGATAGTGAACAGTTCGTGCTCGTGTGTAAAGACCTTTTTATTCCGAGTACACAGATCGCTTGACAAATCAGCCACATTGAAACCTCAGTCAAAGAAAGGAAGAACATACCACATAGATCTTCCATGCTTGCTCTTAACATGACGATGCAAATCCGGCCAACCCATGCAGGCAACATCGCAATCCTTGTCCGGACAATTGTAGCGCAACAGAATAACAGTGTCTTCATAAATCTCATCTTTCTCATACTTGATACCCAAATTTGGGTCAGTCCGGGATAACTCGGTGCTTTTAAAGTCCTCGAAACGTTTATTAGGATCATCCGTGAATATCACAAACGGCGACTCAGTCTAGAAGTTCAGTTAGTACCGCGAGTTAGGATTCTTCGGAGCTGTTCAACATACCCGACAATGCGCACAGGCTTTATTCTTGTACAAAGCCCTCAACCTCAGCGCACAAATATGGCAAGTCCTATGATTACACGGAGCCACGGATGTATGCTCAACAGTCGAAGCGCAAATAAAACACACTTCTCCGTCGTCTGGCTCGTCCGTGGCCGCCGCTGTAATCAATTGCTTGCCAGTCGTTGTCGCTGTCGCTTCACCCTCCCCCTTTATGGCATCTCCAGTCGGGTGATCACCGGAGGTGCCTGGTCCATCAGGATCTTCACCGGGTGGTTGCCCACCACCTCCCGACGTTGCGGTTCGTGGTGGGTTGTTGCGTTCGTTGCCGTGGCCATGGCCTCGGCCTCGTCTACCGCCTCCTCGACCGCGGAAGTTTCTGGGTTCTCCTCCTCCTCCGCCTTCAGTGCGTCCTCCTTCGTTTCGGCGATTATCTGTGCGATTCGGGTTGTGAGAAGCTCCTCCGCGTCCGCCACCTCGTCGTCGACCGCCGCGTTCGCCGCCAGCGGGATTGGTTTGTAGCCCCGCGGATTGATTGTCGGCCATGTGTGCGATGGTAGAAATAGGGTATTGAAAGGTACGGCAGGAAGAAATTCTTATAAATATGTAGGTCGTTCAGTGTGAACGAGGAAATGTGCAAGGTCGAGTGGTGCGCTTTGAAATATGTAGAGAAGTGATGTCGAATTGCCCACTTTTTTATTTTATTTGGTGGGAGCAGCGGCGGGCCTTTCCTCTTAGCTTCTAGAACGCCGCAGTAACGCCCACCACTTTGCTCTTCTTTTTTGATTACATAGCTACATACTTAGTCACATACTGAGGCTGTGCAAACTATGTGTACTTGGTTAACTGATTGACTGCTGCCGCAAGGCAGCTCTGATTTGTGGTGGTTTATTGCTGATATCATGACTCATGATTACTCTTCATGACAGCCAGCTTAGCTTGCTATGGCACAACATGTAAACAATATCAATAGATTCATAATGCTAAATAAAATACCGATGTAATATGAGACCTATCAACTCCCGCTGAGCGAGGCAAAATATGGATATACTATACGAACGCTAATATGAGATCAATCATGCAATCACCAAAAAAGGTCATGAACACATAGAAGGAGTTCGCCAAATGAGGTCGCCAAAGCAATTGCAAGTATGGAAAAGTGCGTGTCGACGCAGTCGAGTCGGATCGAGCAGGGTGGCTGTAGGGAGCAAAAATGCCTAGGAATCCGAAACGGCGTGACTGCATCTTTAATGTGGTCCCAAAGTGATTTCGTACTCATGATAGAACACTGCACGTTGTGTCAGGTCCGAGTAGAATTGCGACTAAGCGCCGAAAAGGGACATGTGAGAAAATGAGCTCAGGATGAAGCTTTTCGAGTAACAAGACTACTCTCCAGGATCGTAGAGATTCTGATTCAGTATCTTGGTCATGGTAAACATGTGAACGCGATCTTGTTTGAATACAGGTCGCATGCGGTCATCGCACCGAATTTGTCGGCGATCTGATGGGTCTTGGAGCTCGTTGGCTTTGATATACTCCCAAACTCTTTTGACAGTTTGTGGGCGCGAGAGCTTCTTAAATTAGTAAACGTTCACCATATGATATCTAACATAAAACTCACCGCAACTTCACCGTCTAAGAGTTCTGAGAGGGCGGGAGATAAGTTGAGAGGTTTCTGTTCCATAAGCAACCGTTATCAAATAAAAGTAATTGAGATCGAACTCACATGAAATCCACTCGAACGATTGACTTCTTTCTTGGTCTCTGAGATAGATTCCAAATCCGAGTCATCTTCTGCCTTCACTTTCTTTGACGTCTTGGATTTTGACTTCTTCTTAGAGGGCGCTGTCTTGCGCGTAGCACTACCTCGTGTTGGCCGAGCACGCTTGTTCTCCTCCGCCTGTAATTTCGCCGCGAACTCAGCGTCCGCGTCTACATCATGATCAGGCCGCTGCGTCTTGGGCCCAGGTTCATCTGAGGCCATACTTTCTGCTTCGCGTTTCCTTTGCGGTGACGATGAAGGTGGAGGCGTGATATGCTTTTCTTTTGTATGTGAGCTGTGCCCATGACCGTTAGCGATCTCGGTCGAGGGGATAACGTCTTCCGAGGGGGTCGACGGTTCGTCTTTTTTGTTCATGAACAGGTCAAATCGCTCCATTATGAGGTCCTTCACGGGCGCCTTCTAGTTGTTAGCAACAGCGCATATCGCAACGGTGAATTGGAGGTAATCCCACCTTGTAGTCATTGAGGTCATAGTTGATAGTGGCTTGGAGACCCTGTCGGATTCGTTTCGAGGAGATGGTATTGAGGTCGCTCGCAGCAAGAATCGAATCAATCACTTTTGTGAAAGAAGCGCGCTGCTCTTCAGAGACTGTATAGAGAGGCTGGTTAGTGACTCTATTCAACGGCTGCATATCCTAGTTCCACTTACGCGACATGTTGAGCGCTGGCAGCCTGTGTAGGTGTAATAATCCAAAAATTGAAATCCAAGAAGAAGAGGTCCAATTGCAAGCGCACCAATCAAGCATTGGCTCAGAAGACAAGAAGTTGAGTTGCTGGAGAGGGAATGGCAGGACGTTGCGTATTCTTATGTTGATGTCGATGAGACGGCGCTTAGGGCGATGGGTGGGGCATGGATGAAAAGATGGAGCTCAGACAGAACAAAGCTCAATGACAGTTGAACGGATGACCAGTGTGGAGGGGAATGAAAGAGACGGAGAAGATTCCAGGAAGAGAAAGGTATGATATATGCGGAGGATTTTCTGGAGAGAGGTTCTACAAAGAGAAGTGAGCTGCAGGAACGTCCGATGGGAAGCTCACTGACATGTCACTTCCTCGCTGTGTACTCCGTAGATGCTTGCAGTGCTCTTGATTGGCTGATAGCCGCAGCCGCGCAACCAGACGATATGGCACGTGACTTGGCGCTTACAGTACTGATGTTTGTCTGGTTTGTCTGCTTGTATCCGCCTCGGGTGGATGACTAAGCAGCACACACAGAATTAGTTAACCTCTGCTGGTGCAAGACCAAGCCAAAGATCCAGCCAAAAGAGGTCGACGAACAATCTTGCTGAGCGCGCAACTCGCTACATCGAGCACCAGGGCCTTTTCAACTGATACTTACCTTTCAGTCTGCCCAGCATGGCTCCCAGCTTCGACAATCTCTCCGAGGACGAGTTCGACGTTGAAGATATCAACTTTGATGGTAAAAAATTAAAATTTCCCCGGTTGGCTTACCCCTCCGCAACGGGCTAACAGGATGAATAGATCTCCACGAACAGTTCGAAGTCCGACTCGAATCAGGATACGATGCCTTTGTTGTTCTCGATGGTCTTCCGATTGTGCCAGGTGAGCTGCGACCCCGATTTGCGATGTGTGGAAATTGAATGTCAAAATGGGCGTGTTGGATGGCGAGGTGGAAAAAATAAGAATCGTGCTGACGATTTTTAAAGAGGACAACAAGGATAAACTAGTCAAATATGTTTCTAAAAAACTGGCTGGCGTTGGCCGAGTGGTCGACTTTTTCATGCCCATGAACGAAGAAGCCAAGTCGGAAGGGTAAGGAGAAACTCTGCAAAAATAGAAGGGAAGACGGGCTGACTCTGATAGATACGCCTTTGTTGAATACGAGACCCCAGAACAAGCATCAGCTGCCGTCAAGTCACTTCACGGCGTTGCCCTTGACAAAAAACACACCCTTCTAGTCAACAAGCTTACCGATATCGAGCGCTACGGCCGCGAAGGACGTATCGATGAGGAATACACCCCACCCGAAATCCCACCATTCCAGGAGAAAGAACACTTGCGATCATGGCTCGGCGACCCAAATGCTCGAGACCAGTTTGCTCTTTTCCGCGGCGACAAAGTCGGTGTTTTCTGGAACATGAAGAAGGACGAGCCGGAGAACGTTGTTGATCGCCCCCACTGGACACAGCTTTTCGTACAATGGTCGCCGCTTGGAACATACTTGGCTTCGATGCATCCTCAAGGTGTGCAACTTTGGGGTGGAGCTTCGTTCTCCAAGCAAAAGCAACTTCCTCATCCCTTTGTTCAGCTCATCGAATACTCTCCCAACGAAAAGTACATTACAACCTGGTCGGCGCGACCTATTCAAGTCGAGGAGGGACAGGCAGGTCCTCTTACTATTGATGAAGATGGAAAGCACATTGTTATCTGGGATATTGAGTCTGGAAAACCCTTGCGATCTTTCGTGGCACATGACCTTGCTGGACCTGAAGGTGATGCGGCTGCACCTAAGAAGAAGATCCAATGGCCCGCATTCAAATGGTCTGCAGATGAGAAATACGTTGCTCGTATGCTGCCAGGACAGTCTATTTCCATCTACGAAACGCCGCGCATGAACTTGCTGGACAAGACTTCTGTCAAGATTGACGGCATCGTGGACTTTGAATGGGCTCCTGCTACTGTCGTTCGCGAGGGTGTCAAGCGCTACGAACAACTACTTTCCTACTGGACCCCTGAAATTGGCAGCAACCCGGCCAAGGTGGGTTTGATGAGTGTTCCATCAAAGGAGATTGTCCGTACACGAAATTTGTTTTTGGTTTCAGATGTCAAGCTTCACGTCAGTACCCTTCCATATCCATATCCATGTATTCTATGCCGATACTAATTCATTGCAGTGGCAATCACAAGCAGCCTTCCTCTGTGTCAAGGTTGACCGACACAGCAAGAGCAAGAAGAGTATGGCCACGAACTTGGAGATCTTCCGTATCAAGGAGAAGGGCGTTCCCGTTGAGGTTGTCGATAGTTTGAAGGACACAGTCATCAACTTTGCATGGGAACCCAAGGGCGACCGATTCGTTTTGATCACTTCTGGTGAGGCCGTCGCTGGAGCAGCAACAGCCCCCAAAACAGCTGTCTCTTTCTTCGCACCCGAGAAAGTCAAGGGACCCGGTATCGGCAACTTCCGACTTGTGCGAACAATCGAGCGCAAGACCAGCAACGGCATCTACTGGTCGCCCAAGGGACGATTCGTGGTCGTCGCCACCGTCCACTCACAATCCAGCTTCGACCTCGATTTCTGGGATATGGACTTTGAAGGTGAAAAGCCCGAGGCAGAGAAAGACTTGAACGCCAACGTCATGCTTCTGAAGACCGCAGAACACTACGGCGTCACAGACATTGACTGGGACCCCACGGGCCGATACGTCGTCAGCAGCGCCAGTGTGTGGACTCACTCCATGGAAAACGGCTGGAACATCCACACCTTCGCCGGCGAGACGCTTGCCGAACACCCGACCGAGAAATTCAAGCAATTCCTCTGGAGACCCCGACCACCCACCTTATTGAGCAAAGAAGAGCAGAAACAGGTCCGCAAGAACCTGCGTGAATACTCCAAGGAATTCGACGAAGAAGACAAGTACGCCGTCGACATTGCCAATACAGCCGTCGTCGAGAAACGTAAGCGCGTGCTCAATGAATGGTTGGCCTGGGCCCGGAGGGAGAAGGAGCTTCTCGCCGAGGAGAAAGAAGATGCTGGTTTGCCGGAAGATGAAGAAATCTTTGCTGATACACCCAAGGCCGTCGCCAAGGCGGAGGGAGAGCCTGCCGATACGGTTGTTGAGGAGATTGTGGAAGAAATTATCGAAGAGACGGAGGAGATTATTGGATAGTTGCCTGCCGCCTTTTTCTTTCTCTTCTTTTATACTTGCATACCTTTTTTTCTTTCTGTTATAAAATCGTTCGGTACCGGGGAAACATTTCTTTTTTTATGCCTTTTCTATCTCATAATCGGTTTCGTATCTCTTCCAATCGAAACAAACCCAAAAAACGAAACGAACTGCCGGGCTATGTGTACATGGTTATACATGTGAGGAGGAGGGGATGATGATACAATTATTTACGATGTACTCATGATTTGATGGGCTGCGAGAAATAGGTAGATAATTCGATACAATGACTTTTACTTGCTTCCAATCATTTCTGTAGTACGAACATACGGACCTACATCGACAATGTTGGATGGATCTGATTAGGGTTTTCTTCCCAGTGTGATCTGGCGCGGCAAATGCGGCATCTCGATATACTCGCTTCCAAAAGTCACCAAAAAAAAAAAGATACTATGCTGAGGATCAATATAGTTACTATAAGTAGTGTAAATATTCATTTCGGATATCAGAATGCAATTCTTTGACACAAAATTGAGGGCACTATTAGACTATGTATGTAGGTAGTGTCATGTGTAAGACAGATCGATCCAACGCCAATGATTGGATTGGCGTTGTTTAAGATAAGAAAGACTACGTAACTAGACTAGCAAGGATGGTTGATTAGTTTGATATCAATTGAGTGCGGTGCTACGTAAATTGTATTTGCTTTTTCTTCTCTTCTCCTCTTATATCAATCATGCCTGCCTCCTTCACTTCTTTCCTACTTTTTACAAGATTGTGATGTCTTGATTTCACCGAGGACGGCAGATATGTATGTATTGCCTATGTACCAACTAACAAAACAAAAACGAAACCAGAGCAGAATCGGGATTATACAACAACTTCCAGTACAAACAGACGATTATGAACCGGAAAAGAAACGGACAAACATGCCCAGAATAAAAAGATGGGTAAGGAATCCAGACAAGAAGAAGAAACCGTTTTGAGCAGATAAGTACGCCGATACGCCTTGGCGGGGAGGGTATTCCAAGCGAGATAAACGAGAAGAAAAAGAGGATATAAGAAAGGAAAAGAAGAAGCAGGATGGTTCCAAAGGAAGTGTGACATATTGTTCACTCGGGTTGTCGTGTGACGAGTCCGGTTGTTGCGCAAGACGTGGGAACGGGGAATGGATATCATATTGGATGTCGATAGGTTGTGGTGTCGCATGAGATTGACGGCGCAACGACTCCAAAGCATCGTGCCCGAATCTCAAAGAAGGCAAAGACTCTAATTAGTCTTTCCACCAGGAACCTCCTTGGGTCGTTCCTGACTCGGCAATCGCTCAGGCTGAGGGTCGGCGGCGGCATGTTTCGCTTTCTGCTCTTCGACTGTTGGGATGACTGCATTCGCGACACCACCTTTTGCTTCTGTCAGCCCTCTATTCTCCATATCTATCTACATCACTTATAAAGGGAGGGAAAGGGGGCGTACCGCGACCAGTGAACTGCACACTCTCCTCCGACCGTTTGGGCGGCTTCTCAACATCCTGGCTTCCGCGCGCCAGCTCCGGGTGCTCCTTGTCGTTGTACATCATGTTTCCTGTGCCACCGCGACCGGTTGTGAAGAAGTCTTGTTTGATGGTGGGGGTGACCAGGTCGGCGGCTGTGGTTGCTTTGCCGTTGGTGTGGATGTTTCCTTTGATTTTCGAGATGTCAGTCACTGCATGGCTAGTGATAGAGAGGAAGAGATGGCAGGGGAATATACGACTCCATGCAGGGGAAATGCGTATAGGTATGGGTATGGATACGGGGTTGGACTTACCAGCGCCTCCCCGGCCGTGCGACACGGCGCGACCCGATGACATAGTGGACTCTGACGAGGGATATGCGATGCGACTGATCGGCTTTGGAATATGAAGTGAAAACGACGAACAGAAACACTCAACAGGCGAAAGAAGAATGTACAGAGCAAGGAGTAGTGAAGTGACTGAGTTGACAATGGGAGAGTCCACAAGGTAGGCGTGACTCGCGAACCTAGGCAATTACGTACGAGCAATAGAATTTTTTGCCTGGGGCCGCCGCCGCCAAACTCTCTCTTTGCCCTAATACGTACACCATACAACTAAAATGGTTACTGGTGTTACTGGTAGAAGAGATGGACAGGGGCTGTTACGTGCTATGTTGTCATATTAACTGGATCTCGTTCTGACTGGCCAATAGATGGGTTGTAGTGGTACATCAGTGCTATCGAGTGGCAGATATTGCCCCTCCATTACCCTAACCCTTATTCGCGGTTCTTTATACTATGAGCTTAATATTCAACCAATCTCAGTACAGATCAAGGATAATGACATTCTTATAAATCGCTCAACCCCAAATCGTTTCTCTGATGTTCATCATTCATCGTAAAATATAATATTAACCTAAAAACTCACCATGGGCCAACGCCATCCACGGCAGATCCTCTTCCCAACACCGCTGCATCAGTTTGCGTGCATTTTTAAACTGATCATCCGTTAGTACTGGGCAGCAAACAAGATAGAAGAAGGGGAAAACGCACCTGCTTGAGTCCCTCCGTCTCAAAATTCATCACTCTCGTCATAATATCCAGCCGTTGCTGAGGATCTCGACTTTCGCATCCCGCCGTAAACAGCGGGAAGAGAACAGAGCATTCCGTCGAACTTCCAGAACGGATCCTGGCAATAGCACCGCAGAGACTGTCGACCGCTTCGTGTATCTCTGCTGAGTAGCCTGTATTTCCCAATACACGGCGATGGGTGTGAAGGACAACAGACCAGTGAAATGCCATGTCGATTGCTATCATCTCGTTGTCCTCCAACTCGGTATGATGGGTCCCCGGTACGTAACCACGCTGTCTGGTTCGGCGCATATCCTCTAAAAGAGATTGACCAGCCTGAACCACGTCTTGAGATGGAGTCCAATCTGTCAGGAAATTGCCAACCCCGTCAAAGCGCTCGTTGTCACAGCGATGCGTCAAATGCGCCAGACGCGCCAAGTGAGCCCCCGTCGGACGCGTGTGCCCAGAAAAGCAGTCGACTCGGTAGTGCTCGTCGTTATCTTCATCCTCATGATATGGATTGTCGGAATGTTCATGCCTCGCTCCTATTGGCCAGTAGCTGGAATCCAATACGGGAGCGCCGCTGTATCGACAGGACAGACTTCCGATGACGTCTAGATAGCAGAACCATTGCCCAAGGAACCAGGCTACTTTGTTATCTGGTTGGCAATGAAGATGAATACCGCGAGCAATGAAAAGATCCCTGGCGAGTTTGAGGTGAGTCTGCCATGGGATGGGGACTTCGAAAGTGCTTGGAGACACGATTTTCAAAGACACAAGCATGATCGCAGTTGCCAAATGACTATCAGTCACTTTGCCGTCAGGGGCGTTTAGGGCGTGCCTTAGAGTAGGAAAGACATCCCTGACCCAATGCGCAATTCGGTTGGAAGGTTCTGGATGACGCAGAAAGCGGGCTCGATGGCTTGCCGAGTACGCCAACATAAGGTTGAGAAGGTTTGGATCGGTAATAGCCACTATGAAAGTCAGTTGAGATCGGGTTCGTCGGAGAGATGACAACTCACTCGCAGGTAGAATACTCAACAACCCATTCCGATCACAGTCATGAGGAACCAGTATTCGAGCTGTATGGTCGATAAAGTGATGGAAGTACAGCAGATTCATTGGATTCTCCAGCAACGTTGATGGCAACGGTGTCATTCTTCTGGGTATCTTGACGCGAACAGGGGTGATATAGTAACCGCCGCCTGTAGTGAATGACGACCTTCGACGAACATGAATAGAACCAGTGGGCGTGGATGCAGGGCTTATAGGGTCTTCGTCAATCACTTCATCGGATGGGTTGATTGGAGCAATGGCTTCTGCGTCGTTGTTCTTGGGCAGATCATAATCCGGAGTACCGCAATCATATCCATAGAATATTTCGTGGCCAGTGACTATGGGTTGGCGTCTGTCCGGTAACTCAAAAGCGTTATCGCCGCCGCGAGACAAGAAGCCCACTGACATCCGACCGGCATCCTGATCGAGCGACGTTTGCCGGTGGAACTTACGATTGCTTAAATTATCCCCTTGGTGACGCTTAGCATTGTAGATTCCTTGTTCAGTCGCCAATCCATCTGCCGATGTATCGCGGAGAAAGGAGACTGGTTGAGAGACAGCATTGCTTTCGAATCCGTACGGAAGAGCGGTAAACCCTAGCCCAGCAGAATCAGGTGCTACAAATGGTTGTGAATAAGGTCGAAAATTCTCGTGTACTGTCGTAGATGGTATAAATGTAACCTCCGTAGAAAGCTCCCGCTGCGCAGCTACGAATTGATGATCCTCGGGTCCTGTAGGCGACTGGGCGGGTAGGGATGGGGTTGATCCGGAGGGAATCCATGTATTGCCAGTACTATTCGTATAGGGGCTTGAATCTGCAGACCACTCATCCCTCATGCCCAGAGGCAAATCGACTGGGGATGCCAACTCCGGTCCGGAGACTAGACTAGACGGCTGTGGGTTTGTTGCGAACGAGACAAACCCTGAAGTCGAGGTTGGGGTCGACGACTCGGAAGCCTTCCTCTTGGTGCGACCTTCCCAATTCAGGCGAATGCTATAGTCGCACGTGTCCCCCTGACGCAGGCAGTTTGCGCAAGATGGTTTTTCCTCGGTGCTTCTAGATATTAGTTCACTGGATGTAGACTAGATATTGAATGAATGGATGCCTTGCACGTCACATACCATTTGATCTTACGTCTTTTACAAGGCCTAGGTCCGTTAGCTCTCGTATTCCTCGCACGACTTCCCCAGAGATATATATCTTACCAGCATCCATGTCGACTTCTGGGCTTAGGTGCAGGCGCGCCTGGTCGTTTCGGTCTCGGCATTATGACTAAGCGTCCAGTCGACGAAGATGGTTATGGGAATGGAATCTAGAACTGTACTCGAATACGCAGCCATCAAGCCTTGGTTGTTCGGGTCTAGCGTCTCTGAAAAACTATCAAAGTACTTTTCTGTAGAGGCTCCTAGGATGATAGGGGCTTTCATCGACGGGGTGATGTCTATGTTCCTATTCATCGATGTAGACGATTGGCCGGATTCGCCGGTTGCGATGGCGGGCAAGAAGCTGAATGTTATTCTGGGGACTTCGATTGTGCGCGCTGCAACGTGCTACGAGAATTTTCTCGCAGCAGACTGATTGCTATAGCTATCCCGAGCTGGATTGATTGATCTGATCTGGTGTTCTTTCTTCTGGTCTGGGGTGTCTGTCTGGACGACTTTTCTCTTATCCAAAGCGGAGCGGAGAATGGGGCGGAATCGGAATAACCCTTACCCCGGATGACTAAGTGGGCCGTCAAAGCGCTTTTGTCCTATTCGGGATTAGTCCCATTGACTGTATTCTGCACGCCGATTGGTCAGATTCAACAGGGACTCCGAATAAGCTGAAGGACGATGACGTGGGAACTCCGAGATCTCTTGGCCAGCTTTTCTCTGCTGCTGCCTTCCTTCCTTGTCTGTTGCACTTTCCGACGTTGAGGTTATACAAAATGTCAGTTTCCAAGACGTCCGAGTTCCTTTTGAGGCAACACCCGCTCCAACGACTTCCTAGTCCTCATCGAGGGACGTCTGCTCTAGTCCATGTAAGGATCCCTCGTCAGCCGTGCCGAGCAAACCCAAACCCATGGCTAACGACAACTCTAGTTACTTGGATTAGCCAGTTTCCTCTCTTCTTTCAAATTGTAGGTTCACTTTCCGCAAACAAAAGCAGAAGTCTGGACTAACTTTCCGCTAGTCTCATTGAGAACCCAAACCATGCGTGAGTGCGAGAATCCGAACAGCTCCCCGAATTCGTTCTGACCCTATACCTCAAGCTCCGAAGGATTTGGCTGGCACTTTGTCTTCTTGACGATTATTGGTCTTGCATTGTCAACATGCACGTTCACTGCCGGTCTGTTAGCAGACGTAACTCTTTCGCGCCGACTCTTCTTGGTGAAGAATATACTGTCGGTATGCAGTGCGCCATTGGAGGTCCTGATCAGCGTATTATATTGGGGAATTCGATCGGTAAGTCACGATTCCATGGATTCGACACATTTCATGGCGGGATACTCACTGGTTGATTAGATTGATCCCCATCTAGTAGTCCCTCCAGACGAACTGAACATCCCATTCCATGTGGGTGAGTACTCATCCTCCTCGATCTTTATCCTACGAGTCCCAGACTAAGCCGAGCAGACCTAGGCTTCCACCTCGTCCCCAGCGTCGTCATGCTCATAGACATCCTATTCCTCTCCCCGCCTTGGACAATTACCGCCCTTCCCTCGATGGCTCTATCCAGTTGCATTGCCTTTGGATACTGGTTTTGGATTGAAAAATGCTATTCTGTCAATGGATGGTGAGCAGGCTCGATTCCGATCTGGTTGTGGGATTTGAGCTGATGGTATGATGGAATAGGTACCCTTATCCACTTTTCGAAATACTCGATATGAAAGGACGTATTGCGCTCTTCACGGTGAGCGCTTTCCTCATGGCTCTCAATACGATAACCTTGAAATGGCTCTATGGCCGTATCAATGGACTGGGAAGATCGGAATATCCGCAGGCACGACCGGGGCACGTCAAGGAGCCTGATTTTCACAACTGAGGGTCGTATGCGATGGCATTTTGGTCGGCAAGACAAGAGCATGGCAGAGACAATCTTATATAGGGACACGCGAAAAGACTGTCACTATTTCTGACTGTCACTCGGGTCCTAAGCACATACCCGGCATGTGCTTTTGGCATTACCACTAGATCAACTCCCAAAAGTCATAGATACTATCATCAACATGTCCATAACGAGCAAACGCAGAGATTAAAATGTTAGAAATAGAAATAAAACATATCATTTATACAAAATCGATGCCATTGTATACTACGCCTAGAACTGACCAATCAATCAAAAGAGGTTAAAGATTACATAATCTCTAACATCAAAGCTGTTCCGCCTTTCTCCATGAAGCTTTTACCATCTAACGATCGTTATCCACACGGCATCAACCGACAATACTCTCTGCTGAGATACAACCATCAATTCAAATCAGCACCATGCATGCCTCCGTCGCCAGCGCTCCCATCCGCAGCGTCATGCTGTCGGGAGGCTCTCGCTTTTCCTGCTGCTTCACCCCGTTCCATTTAACCGGATCATCGACCGCGACAGCGCCTCAACAGGCCATCAAGCGAAGCGTTAACCAATTCTCGACGAAATGCTCCGCATCAACCCAGAAGCCTTCAATCAGCGGCTTTGCGCGAACTACGACACGAGTTACATTCAACAAGGAGACGAAACCCACAACAAACTCACAATTTATTCTCACATCTCTCAGACGCAATTTCAGCAGCTCTGCTGGTCTTCGCGCGACACCACCTCCATCATCTAAAACTGGAAATGCGGCTTCACTCGATTGGAACACATTCTTCAAATTGCGTACGTCCCGCCGACGCTATTCACTCATTTCGTCTGTTCTGGCGTCCATCGCAAGCACAGCCGTTGGCGTTCAGGTGCTCTCTGCTCAGGACCTCGACACACTCGGCGCACAAGTCATGGGTCTAGATCCTTTTATCGTTCTCGGTCTTGCCACAGCTGCTTGTGGTGCGTTGGGATGGCTCATCGGTCCGATCCTGGGGAATACGGTTTGGGGTCTTGTGCATAGACAGTATCGGGGTGGTATCGCTATTGTAAGTTAAGCCTCCATTAGCTAATGGCGCTATGCTAACAGTTGCAATGTATAGAAAGAGAAAGAATTCTTCAACCGCATCAAGCGCTTCCGTGTTGACCCATCTGCAAACTCGATTGCGAACCCCGTTCCGGATTACTATGGCGAGAAGATTGGTAGTGTGCAGGGTTACCGTCAGTGGTTGAAAGATCAGCGGGCTTACAATAGGAAGAAGTCGAGGCACATTATTTAATGTGTGTAGCTCGGAAAACGTGAGATGGAGAGGAAAACGGGATTGTTCATAGTAAGCGGGGTCCTTTAAAGTGGCTTGTATTTTTATATTATGTCTGTCTGCATTTCAGCTTCTTAGTTGTTGCTTTTTTTCACTGCTGTCTCGGGTTATGTTAGGTAGCACCAGGTTCAGGAATTGACCAATAGTCATCGCCAATCTTTAATACTTCATATCCCTATATCGAATTTCAATTTCCGTTGTATTGAACAAGGGTCCTCATGAAACATGCCAGAGGATGGACCCAACTACATCGTCAAAGCAGTCTATTTGAAATCTACTCAATCTGCCTCCTCACCATACCAGCAACACCACCCGGTACAACCAACCACGGCATATGGCCCGTCTTCACCTTCTCCGTCTCAATAACCGCGCCCTAAAACGACGGTTTATCAACCATCAATTCCTGCACAGACAGTGGGATTGCGCGGTCATCCTCGCAGAGTAAGTACGAGCATGGAATCTCGAGATAGGATGCACTGGTCGCGGGTGAACGGAGTGTTTGGGGCCGTCTGGGACGTCATGGAAGAAGACCAGGCCGAAATGCAATTCAATATTAGTTAAGATGCCCAAATGGGAAATTGGTATGGAAGATTACCCCATAGAAGGAACATTTCATATGTCATTGGTATTTTATAACGAATTTTGAAGTAAGTTTTGAGCTCCATCTTTTGTAAATATAGGAATTCGTAGGATTAGGGCTTACCTATCTAACCGTTCAGAGACTTGATTTGGTGTTCTAATCGCGTTTCATTATACATTCTTCGCTTTCAATGTTACCTTCAACTACCTAGGCAGACTGAATTTAATAATTTATTATTAACCTCAATATCTCCGCCGTTAACTTAATTTTTACTCCCTGCCATCTTCTGAACAATGGCTAGAGCGGCATTAGCCAGTGTCAGTCCTCCAAAAATCTCAGACACAAGGCAAATCTACATCAAAAGTCTTGCCCACCCAGTTGCGCAAATCGATAGCTGACAAGGAATCCATACCATACGAATGCAAAGGCTTCTCTGGGTCCAGCCTGTCGTGGGAAGTTCCTAGGATGGCGACCAGACGGCCAGCGAGGGCCTCGGAAACAATCTCAGCGGCTTCTTTCAGCGAACCAGCAGCTGTAATTTTGTCACCGATTTCATTTAGACTGTATTTCTGTCGGGCTTGGTTATCTAGAAGTTGCAATTCGTCTAATCCCGGACCAGGAATGTGATGCATATGACCCCAGAAAGGCTGAGACATGGTCACAGGCACCTCTTCCAGGTGCTTCCAATGCGCTGGCGGCCGAATTCCGACAATGGCCTGGCAGCTTTGGCTACTACTGCTATTATCAGGGCCACAGAATATGTCCAGCAGCACACAGAGCTCTTTAACATAGGTAAGAGCGTATTTCTTCGTCCGCTTCATACTGGGAATATACCGATGCTTCTCATTCTCGACCAGGTAGCCGGCGTCCGGTACAGCGCCCAGATTGATCGAAACTGCTCGTTCGCCTTGTAAAACCCGGTAGCGTGCTAGAGTGTCCTGGTAAGTGTTCCCAGCATTGTACGCGGCGAGCGAGGGGCTCCCAATAATGCCCATCATGGATGATATCAGGACGAAAAAGTCGAGGTTTCGTGGAAGTTCCAGATGTAGATTCCACGATACCTTGACTTTGGAGTCAATTGTTGCTCGCCAATGGCTGAACCGCATTTTCTGGAAGACCAGCTCCTGAATCATAGATGTTCAGCGTATATATTTTAATACTAGCCCAGTAGTAAGATATCTTACCGTCATGACCATTGCAGCTTGGATGCAGCCTTTAATAGGCGGCATCGTTGAACAACCGACCAGCATTGCCTGCAAGGCGGCCCTATCCGCCATGTCGCAGCAAGGAGTCTCTACATGCACATGCATGTTCCTGAGTTCAGCGATCAATTGCTGAGCTTCTTTCGATCGTGGACCAGACCGCGATGGTAATATCAAGTAACGAGCGCCGCGGCTCGCAAGCCATCGAGCCATTTCTCTTCCAAGGCCCCCAAGACCTCCAACAATCATATATGTGGCCTGTGAATCAAAGGAATATTTGAGACGAGGCTTAACTCGAACCTGTACATATTTTGACGCTGTGTCAGTATATCTGTAATTCAGGGCCGCACTCTTTGCTAGGCCGCTTACTTCTATGTTCGTGGCATCGTCTAGCTCCACGACGATACTTTCTCTGTGACTCACATTTCGTAAGTGATTAAAGGCTCGTGTAAGATCTGAGGCAAAGAAACGAGAAGTATTCTGCGCTGTGCTTTCGAGGCTTGACAACGGTGGAAGAACGACCGCATACTGTAGGGCATTGGGTTTTGTGGATACGTCTCCAAGGTGAATGATGGATAAAGATACGTCTGATGGGACGCAAGGAACCTCTCCAAGCGACTCAGGAGTGACACTAAGCATTATATACCGGCCCCCGACTCTCACAAGGTCTAAAAGAGATGATGCCCTAGATTCCCGCGCTGGCGAGAAGACAACGTCGAATTTATGTTTCCACTGGGATGCGATTATCATCTTGGTGTCAAACCAACTAGCTGGCAATATGCGTTGTTCCGGAATGTCTGAATACTTCAAGATCTGCGCATGGTCTTCCTGACCAGCAGCAGTAACCCAGACTCCTTTTGCTGCGCAGTCGGAGAGCAACAGGTGAAGCGCAGCTTGCCCGATAGGGCTGGCACCGTCGTCAATCAGAATAATGTCCGTGTCTCTTACGTGCCCAATTTCAACTAATGCATTATAAGCAAGGAGTCTGGACGGAGCAGTTTGACAAGCATCCGCGAACCAAGCCACGTTAAAACCGTGAAGTGCCCACAGCATCGCGTTGAATACCGTTGTGTTGACCTGCCTCGGAAAGATACGGCTAAAGAATAACAGCGCGGACGCTCTTGCTGTACATATTGCGGCATCATACATGAAGTAGACAATATAGATAAGCTTCAGAGTCATCAACGAGTTTGTAGGCGATAATGTTTGAATATGACGGCCTAGTCCTAGTCGGAGCAATGCATATTCTATACCAAATTGTGCGAACAAAAATGGCTATAAGACGGTAGTTAGAATTTACAGGTGCTAGATTTGAAGCATACGTACCATAGCTGCCAGAGCTAGCCAGTCATCCCACCAAAACCGCTTGTGATAATGTCCTTCTCGCGTAGAAAGGAGACTTCGCGACCAAAAGCGTAGCGTTATGGCTAGTATGGATAGGATAGTTAAAATAATTAAAAAAGCCTCAAAGGGAGGACCACGATCCTCATTTTCAAAGCCTGCAGGCAGTACGTCTTCAGAAGACATTGCTGAATATATCAATTGATCACTGTACGGAACTGACATCGGACTCTCAATTGTCCAGTGCCCAGGTGTTCAGTAGGGAGACTGATAGGTCGTATCGTGAAACAGAAAAATACCAGAGATAACATTCTATTATCTTTTAACTACTGAAATGAAAATCATCCATATGCAGCCTCGGCTTAACTATGCACAGGTTGCATTTCTACATGACCTCCAGATGTCCATTAGAGAAGGGAAGCTCGTTAAACAAGCGGGCCCCATATTGCTTCAATTGCCTAGAATTTTACTGTTCATTATCATTCAATCCTCGCATATGCTGTCATATTTGTCTACGTAATCCTGGATACTTGACGACCGGATGATAATAGAGAGGAAGATCGACGGATGCAGATTGCCACCGAAGCTACATACGCTGCCTGAGATTTAGTTTTGGCCTATGGCATCTTTCCCATTTTTGGGGGCTCTGATACTTGTCCTAGGTATAATGGCGAATACGTATCGAATTATGTCAAGGAAACCTGCATATCCGGTTTACAGCTACAGCTTTATACCGGAGCTATGCTTGTACGAATGTAAGTAAGGGTTTGGTTAAGCCCTAACCCCACATCTCTGCCTTTATCCCTTGTGTTCTCTGTCGTTCTATGATTTATATGTGCGAGCCCAATGTCTAGCTTCTGGCTAGACGTCTTGGTCTTTTTGGCTCAACGGTATGAGCCTTGCGGTATGGGCTTGGGAATGCGCCCCCAAGCTCGTTCCGTGACACAAAGCTTTCAAGGGCTCCATAGTCATACACAATGCAAGCAGTGTATTTTCTTATTCTTGTTCCAAGGTTCTGCTGTATCAGCTGATATCTAGCAGAGAAATTTGGGACGAAATTTCGCTGCAGCCTGCTAGTAATAAATCCGACTGCATAATGTCAACCGTGATAGTAATTTTTTTTTAAAGTTAACTGCAGAAGCAGACTAGACCGTCCTACGTTCCACAGACATACAAACAAGAGGGAATAGCGGTGGACCTCAAATGTGTGGATTGAGACATTGTGTCTGGGTAATCAGCCCTTTTTGATACGGGCGTTTGCACTGCGAACAGCAGCTCTAGCGGTAAGAGACTGCAGGGTGAGTAAGAATCCTACGTGCGAGAACGATCACGACTCACTTGTTTTCTTCTTGTGACTCTTTTCTTGCTCTGAGAATTTTTGAGCATTCCGTATACTTGAAGACCTACCATATTAATGGTACCGCCATGGCCGGTTGCCCCTCGGCTTAGACCCTTTCACAGGAGAAAAAGATGGACTAATAAATGAGGAGATACGCGAACCAACAAAAAGATGTTTGACGAGGTTTCAGGTGAACGCAAAGTGACCGGGTTTTCATGGATTGTTATCGTGGTAGCCCTATTATCTTCGACATTTCTCTATGCCCTCGACAACACCGTCATGGCCAATGTCAGACCCGATATTGTCGAAACTTTCAATCGTGTTGATATGCTCCCATGGCTTTCCATTGCATACCCCATGGGGGAATTAGGGATTAATCCATTGTGGTAAGTGTTATACCTTGCTTCCATGTATCTGCTTCTAATCCTGTCCCACACACAGGGGAAAGCTGAACCATCAATTCGACAGCAAATCTTTGTATATGGCCACGGTTTTGATTTTTGAAATTGGTTCTGCTATCGTGGGATCAGCACGCTCAATTCAGGCTATAATTGCCGGCAGGGCCATCGCAGGGCTTGGTGGATCAGGTATCTACGTTGCTACAATCAACATTATATCTACCATGACCACCCCTGCGGAACGAAATAATTACCTTAATCATGTCGGCATAGCATGGAGTCTGGGCACCGTCCTAGGTCCAGTCGTTGGTGGTTTATTTGCCGATTCGAAAGCTACTTGGAGATGGGCATTCTACATCAATATTTGTATCGCTGCAACAGCCGCCCCAGCATGTATATTCTTGATTCCAGCTACAAAACCTCCTACTCAGGAAACTGTTCTGGAGCGTATCAGACGTATCGATTACTTGGGTGCGTTGCTATTTCTGGGCGGCGTCACCTCTGTGGTCATGATCCTTGGGTTTGGGGGCATACTATATAACTATCGAAGTGGCCAAATGATCGGGCTTTATGTGGCAACATTGGCTATTTGGACATTCTTTTTTGTTCAACAAAGATTACGCTTGTTCGAATTTGAGGGCATTTTCCCCTCCAAGCTTCTTGGTGAATGGGAGATGGTCGTCCTGTTTACCTGGACCTCAGTCGCTATTGCAAACGTCGTCGTCACCATCTACTCTTTACCCCTTTTCTTTCAATTCACATATAGTGACTCCTCTTTACATGCAGCAGTCTACACTATGCCATTTATCGCAGCTTCCGTGGTTAGTGCTGGTGTCTCGGGTCCTGTCTTTCACAAGTTTCCTATATATATGCTCTGGTTTTTCATGTCCAGCGTGTTGATGCTTATCGGAAACGGCCTTCTTGTGACAATTAATTACAACACGTCTCGAGGGGCCATTTGTGGTTATACTGTCATCCAAGGCATCGGATGCGGCCCGGTCATGCAACTTGGCTACACTGTAGCTTATGCAAAGGCACGTCGCTCCTTCACTTCCGAGATAACTGGACTAATGTCCTGTGCTCAAATGGCTGGTCTCGCTCTGTCACTTGGTATTTCCAGCTCCATATTCCTCAATGTAGCCACGGAGGACATAGCTGCTTTTCTACCTGGGATGTCTCGTCGCACAATCCAGGACACTATCGATGGCGCAGATAGGAGCTTCCTGAATAGTCTTGAGCCGTACATGCAACATGATATCCTAGATGCGATTGCTCGCACTGTGGGTAAAATGTTTTACCTCAACATCGCTGGCGCGGCTCTTGGCCTGGCTACATCTCTTTTTATGAAGCGGGAGAGGTTGAGACTCGAGACTTGATGATTGCGTAGCGCGCAGAAACTTCAGCCATATTGATACCTTAGGCCTAACGCTGGTATTACTCAAGATAATTCTTTGGATTAATTGATGACCTTATAATCTGGAGAATACATGCCTGATTTAAGTTGAATAGAATAATAGGCGGTCTTTTCCAACGTTCAAATGTTAACTCTTGAATATAAAAACTGCGAGAGAAAAAGAAAGAAGCAATTATCGAGCAATCTGATTTGATAAATCAGATGACTGTATCTAATTACGAGCTGAGCTCTACGTTCCACTGTCATATCTAGGTATTACCTAGATAGATGCATTAGGCTGCGCTCTTAAGTATGGTTGATTCCAGCAACCAGGTATATAATCAGTGTATGCCCCCAGTCTTTCATTACATTAATTCAAACACATATGGTAGCTACAGAACATCACCAGTCTCTGAGTTATTCTAGGACAGTTAATATCAAGTGCTTCTTCTTCTTCTTCTTCTTCTTTTTTTTTTCAAGATGAGGTTTCTTTGTCTTCATGGAAATGGGACAAATTCCAATGTAAGCCCTCACGAAATCGGACTACCGAATTGCTCATAATATTGAACAACACTAATTTGAATAGATCATGGAGATGCAAACTGGTAATGGTCTTTTTCATAATTTACTGTGCCTCTCATTCAAGGCTGATACGGACTAATAGCGCCACTGCGGTACGAGCTTGAAGATGGACATGAATACGAGTTTCTTGAGGCAGCCATTTCCGCCCCAATGTCCGAGGGTATATACACTCACCGTCTTTTACTACAAACTAGAGCTAGGGATGCAAGCTGAATGTCTACTCCAGGGATCGAAAGGATCTCTTCGCCGGGTCACTTATTCTATGCATTCTACAATCCAGAAGATCTATCTACACTCCGAGACGCGATTGAGCAGCTACACAAATACATATCCGCCGAAGGGCCTTTTGATGCGGTCATGGGATTTTCTGGCGGGGCAGTGCTGGCGGCTTCGTACATAATGCAGCAAGAGCAGAGCTTTCAATGCGCGATTTTCTTCTCTAGCGCAGCAAGTGTCGTCGAATTGACTTACTTGGGCTTGCTTGATGATCATGGAGACGTGCTGCGCAATTCTATTATCCGCATGCCCACGGTGCATATCTGGGGAGCAAACGACAGGACGGCACCAAGCGGTGGTGCAGATCTGAGCAAATTGTGTGACCCAGCTCAACGACTGATTCTGGTCCATAATGGCGCACACGAATTTCCTCGGGGGGACTATCTAACACAAGCGGTGCATTGCATCCGAAGGGCAGTTCATGCAGATACCTAATGCTGTAGAAGGAGAATAGTATGCATGCAGGTGGTTGACATGTCATACCATACGTGCATCAATATGCAGAGGGAGCTGAAGAACAAAGAAATACTCGTCGAGTACTATAGATTTTAGTGGGATACATAATTCCACGCGACGTAACACAAGACTCCCCTTTGTTACTACATCCGGCTTGAAAGGCGGAGTCGAGTTGGCAACATGCCACTAGAACTTGGATAAATGGAACCTCATTAATACCATTTCTTTATCATTCATTCAAAACTGCAGGTGGCTATAACGCAAACTCCAAAGTCGCAATGGGGATATACACTGTATTGCCTGATGGGCTCAGTGAGGTGGATGTGATTATTGCGGGAGGTATAGATTCCTAGCACCAGCAACAATTTGGAACAATAAAATAACCTGTCTGTTCTACCATAGGAGGGGCTACAGGCTGTGTTGTAGCAGCAAGACTCGCCGCGGCCGACCCTGGTTTGTGCATTTTGGTTGTCGAGGGCGGAAGCAACAATGACATGCCTACCATCGCTGTACCTGTTCTCTTCCTTGCAAACCTGATGCCAAGCTGCACAGCAAACATATTCTACAAGACGAACAAGGAGAAACAACTCGGGGATAGAGAACTTGTTATTGCATCCGGAGGTGTCCTCGGCGGTGGCTCATCCACGAACTTGATGATGTATAGCCGTGCACAACGATCTGATTTTGACTCATGGAATACACCTGGTTGGTCAGCTGACGATATGTTGCCGTACCTTCGAAAGGTGTGCACTCCCTCTGTTAATGGTTGCAAGCGCTCTGCTAAACTAAGCATGTAGTTAGAGACATATCATGGGCCCGGAGCCAAAGATGTACATGGTCATGAAGGTCCAATCCACGTATCGAGTGGATCTTTTCGGGCCACTACATCGGAGAATGATTTTATTGCAGCAGCGGAGATGGTTGGTTGGCCCGAGATCGAGGATTTGCAGAACCTAGATGCCAATAATGGCGTTCAGCGGGCAATGCGCTATATCTCACCGGACGGGAAACGACAAGATGCGGCTTCCAAGTATCTGCGTCCTCGACTGCAGGACGGAGACCATCCAAATTTGCATGTTCTTCTAGAGACCAAGATCGTGCGTGTCTTGTTCGATGACGATAAAAGAGCCATTGGAGCCGAGTGCAAGTCCGGATCAAGCATGTCTACTACACAAATCAAAGCCAGGAAGCTGTTAATTCTTTCTTGCGGTGCTTGCGGAACTCCATCGGTTCTAGAAAGATCCGGTGTAGGCAGTGCGGAAATTCTCCAGCGAGCGGGCATACCACTCGTGGCAGAAGTGCCGGGTGTTGGTGAAGAATATGAGGATCACCAACTACTTTCATACCCTTACAAATCTAGCTTGAAGCCTGGAGAAACGGTCGATGCAATTCTTAGCGGCCGCAGTAATGTCCAAGATCTCATCAAAAACAATGATCCAATTTTAGGATGGAATTCCATGGACATTACCTGTAAACTGCGGCCATCAGGAGCAGATATAGAAGGACTTGGGTCGGCTTACAAAAAGACGTGGGATCTCGACTTCAAAAATATCCCAGATAAACCAGCGGTGCTCATGTCCGTGGTCAATGGGTAAGCTGTCATTAATTGGTACACTGTCTAATGGTGTCAATGATATTAATCAATGTATACAGATTTCCCGGTGATCCATCGAGCATCCCAGCTGGGCAGTATATCGGTATTACAGTCTTCACAGCACACCCTTACTCTCGCGGCCATTTGCATATTACGGGATCTGGACTAAGCGATCCACTCGACTTTGAAACCGGCTTTTTTGCTGACGCAGATAACATCGATATCAAACAGCATATGTGGGCCTACAAAAAACAGCGTGAGATGGCACGCCGCATGCAAACATATCGAGGGGAAGTTATTTCCTGCCATCCTCCTTTCCCAGCCTCGTCTAAAGCTGTATGCATCGAGACAGATGCTCCGCTTGTAGATGTCAAGGACATCGAGTATACTCCTGAGGACGATGTCATATTGGAAAAGTGGTTGCGTGAGAATGTCGGGACCACTTGGCATTCTGCAGGCACTTGTAAGATGGCACCCTTGCAGAATAGGGGCGTTGTGGATGCCAACCTGAGAGTGTACGGCGTCGAGGGGCTCAGGATCGCGGACCTGAGTATTCTGCCGCATAACGTTGCTGCAAATACAAATAATACGGCTTTGGCTGTTGGCGAAAAGGCGGCTAATATCTTCATGCAAGAGCTTGGACTGGGCAGGAACTAGATTGGACTTTGATTATGGCAGTTAATATGAATATGTTCTTCTTTCTTCGTTCATAGTGTAAACCGCCTTTACTCACTGAGTAGAACTGAGCAGGCCCCTGACAGTAATCCAAAGCTGAGTAATCTAATCCGCTCACCGAGAATGATAGAGAGACGGAGTGCAAGGGCGATATGAGCGTTCGTTATTCATACAGATACAGCAGGATAATTTTGCGTAGGGTACGCTGCGGACCATTTGTGTCAAGTTTGCGACGGAGTGGTAAATTCGTGATGTCTGTGATCTCTCTTCCCTCGATTGCTGTAGATTCATTGCTGGTCAGAAAAGGAATCCAACGGCACTGTAACAGCCCGCCACCCCTGCACGCTCTGACCTATTGACTTCCAATCCATTTTCTTCTCTACTTAGCTAGTGCTCTATATCCCCCATCAACTGATCAACTTATATGTTGAGCCGACCCTCGCTATTCACCGAGCTACCTATATAGTTGATACGTCAGGGAAGTACACCTACCTAGGTACCATATATACTACTTGGCTAGCGTACTATGAGTTTTGCACACTACCTAGGTAGTAATCCAGCAAGCGAGCTTACGCATATACTAGTTGATGAACTAGCATATAAGCTTATCTATATACTTGAATACGCATTATCCATATTGAAACCAAGCTGTTGCATGTACTTATGATAACATCATGGTCTGCTCGCTGGGCCTGGTCAGAATAGAATATATTTCTGTACACGTATACATTACATGTAGCGGCCATACCGCCCTCAGCGCCTACTGTAAAGTAACATTGTAAACCCCTCCAGGTTGGGTACCACTTGGTCCTGAATACGTCTGGCCATTAACACGGAAGGAGCTTGCGTTTGCCACGCTTAGCGCAAGAGTATTACCCAACTTAGACGTGATAGTTGCAGATTTAAGAACACCGTTTGACCAATGGATGTCGACCTCAAACCCGCCGCGCGCAACAAGACCAGTAACACTACCAGTAGGAACTGCCGCTGGAAGAGCTGGCAGAATATGAACGAGGCCGGCATGAGATTGGAGGAATAGTTCTGTAACACCAGCAGTGAAACCGAAATTTCCATCGATTTGCATGGGTGGACCATCATTGCTGTTGAACAAGTTTGTTAGAGGGAAGGTTTGTAGGAAGGTCTGCACATTGTTCCATGCCGTGCTGCCATTAAAAAGACGCGCATAGCAGGCAATGACCCAGGCGCGCGACCAGCCAGTCGAGCCACTACCGTGCTGCATACGATGGTCAAGCAGGACTCCGGCTGCGGTTGCCAGCGAGGAGGAGACGGTAGGAGTCATTTGTGATCCGGGGTAGAGGTCAAAGAGAGGTGAGAGATGACGCATGCCGGGATCTGTTTCGCCATATTCCTGACGCCACTCAAGGATCTGTCCGTACGAGCCGATCTGAGGCCGTTTGATCTTGGAAAGGTAATTCTTTGCGTTACTGCATTCGCTGGATGTCAACCCAAGGATCTGACAAGCTTCGATCACGTCACTGAAAAGCTGGTAGAGTAGGGAGTTATCCATGGTCGGCGAAAGATCAATACCTTCTGAATGGCCTGCTGTACTCTCATTTGACGGGACTATGAAAGAGTTCTCAGGCGACAAGGATGGGCCGGTTGTGTAATAACCGTTCCATAGGAAAGCAAAACAAAAAGAGAAATCAGCAGCGCTCTGTAAGATCGGCCAAGCAGTCTCCTGAAGGAAAGTCTTGTTTCCTGTGAATCTATAATGCTCCATTAGATGACTTGAGAGCCATAATCCGCCCATTGGCCAAAGAGTGTATGGAGTTCCGTAGTCAACCGGTGCAGGGTCTCCCCAAAGATCAGTGTTGTGGTGCAAGACAAACCCGGGGCACCCATACATGGACGAGGCTGCGAGCTCTCCTCGAGTTTTTGCCAGTGCAAGGAGATCCCAGAAGGGCTTCGTGGTCTCTGCCAAGTTTGTCGTCTCTGCGTGCCAATAGTTCATCTCCAGGTTGATGTTGATCGTATACTTGCTGCCCCACGCCGGGTTGAAGTCTTCATTCCATATTCCTTGGAGGTTGGCTGGTAATGAAAGAGGACCGGTATCCCTGGATGAAGCTACTAATAAGTGTCTGCCCATATTATACATCAGTGTGACCAGCTGGACGTCGTTTCCAGGGTTGCTTTTGTAGCTCGACAGTCGTTGATTCGTAGGTAGGTTGGCAGCTGAGCCACTAGAACTACCCAGATCAAGAGAAACGCGGCCGATCAAGGCTGTATTATCTGCAATAGCAGCTGTTCGCAATGCCGGGTAACCTTGGCTAGTCGCACTGCTTAATTTTCTTGCCAATTCTCCTTCAGCAGCTGCTTCAGTGCTGTACCGATAAGAAGTTTCGGCGTCGAAAAGAATGTCTACAGTCGTTGCTCCGCGAACCATCAAGCTAGACCCAGAGGCAGAGACGGATCCTAGAGTAATATTGGTTTGGATTTCTGTCTAATATGAGGAATTGCACTTACCTCCAGAGAGGATAACTTGGGCCTCTGCAGTAAAGTAAGGGTCGGACCCTCCACTGTTTCCCTTCATGACGATTGAGTTGACTCCTCCGGATGTGGAAGCAGTGTTGCTGATAACGTTTTGTGATCGTGATAAGGAGATATTAATATTTAGTTGGCCAGCCTGGCTAGCCTGAAGCCGCATAGCTAAAACTCTGGTAGGATAATTGGCAATAATCTCTCGTCTATGAGACTGGTAAGTGTACTGTTGTTAGATTACAGGGTATACTTACGTGTAGTTGACGCCATTGTAGATGTAACTACAGCCAGAGTTCCCTTGGTAGGTATCAAGCCATCTGTTCAGTGAACCTTGGCTGCTATGACCGAAATCGAGACTGAGCTGCCCTAGCGGCGTGTAGTGTTGCGGTGAATTTGGGTTTCCAGCCATATTAGGCAGAGCAACTTGACCAGCTCCGGTGATGTTTCCTGACTCGAGCATCGAGCGAACATGTGACAAGACTGAACTGGCATTTGGGTTGAGACGGTTCAAGAAGGGCCCGCTCCAGATGGAGTTTTCATTCAAGGAGACCTTCTCTGTAGGAGTGCAATACATCAAGCCTCCCAACCGGCCATTGCCCACCGGCAAGGCAGAGTTGAAATCGGTGGCAGCAGAAGTATACCATGCGTATCGAGATCCGTCATATTGGCCGCTGACCAAAAGGGCCAGCGACAGAAAGGAGAAGATGAAGCCTTGTAGGTCCATGATCGTAAACGGAATATTGGATAATCCCCAGGTGTTCATGCCTACCATCAGCAATCTTCAACGTAAGATCCATTGCTACATATGTATTATGTATCCCGCATTCGAAATAATGAGAACATCACGGACTTCATTTGTTGAAGACACACCCCGCCCCCGCGGAATATTAAATCATCAGAATAACCCAGCTACCCCAGAAATCGGATAATATTCAAACCTGGGGTTCACCTATTCATACATCTCAAATTTAGGCTAAGAAACATAAAAACATCCGGTAGAAATACTCCATCGGGCCAAAAACTGGATACTACTGTGGAGTTTCTTCATCCAAAATAAGTTAGTAACTAGTAGTTTTCACTTTTAACATCACTAGTTACGCCACCTGTCGATCAAGTATTGAAACAAATGAATCATAGATTATCCACGAGTAGGAGAATGCGGTTTTCGGCAGACGAGAAGAAGTAACTACCGAAATGAAGCATGGTGCGTGTCGTCGGCCAACGAGCACGCCTCAAGCCCTAAGTTTCACACTTTTCTAGATGAAACGACTGGCGAGTAGAAGACTGGAGGCTGATGCACAAAGAGCTATATAACGGCCAATACTCCTAGATAGAATTTTCATTATCATTCACCCCAGAATAACATCACCTTCCACCATGAGAGTCCTTCCCGCGCTGTGGCTCGCGGCCACCGCATTAGCCACCAACTTCAACCAGCCAGTCCTCTGGGAGGATCTGGCTGATTTAGACATTTTCCGCGTGAACGACACTTTTTACTACTCGGCATCAACCATGCATTATTCCCCCGGAGCACCCATTCTTCACTCCTATGACCTAGTAAACTGGGAATTCATTGGCCATTCAGTCCCGAACCTCGACTGGGGTAACATCTACAACTTAGATGGAGGCCAGGCATACGTCAAAGGTATATGGGCATCGACGTTGAGATATCGTGAGAGCAACGGAATGTGGTATTGGATCGGCTGTATCCAATTTTCCAAAACATATGTGTTCACGTCTCCCTCTGCGACGGGTCCATGGACACAAAGTGGAGTAATCAACACATGCTACTATGACTGTAGCTTGCTTATTGATGATGATGACACGATGTATGTGGCTTATGGTGGCACGCAGATCTCGGTTGCTCAGCTTTCCTCCGATGGTCTTAGTCAGGTTAAGACACAGCAAGTGTTCAGTTCGAGTTTTTCCATTGAGGGATCAAGATTCTACAAGAGAAATGGACAATACTACATTCTCAATGATGAGCCTGCCAGCGCTGAATATGTCCTAAAATCGAGCAGTCCTTGGGGTCCATACACCCAGAAACAGCTACTGAATAATATTGCGACCCCTATCTCCGGAGGAGGGATTCCTCATCAGGTATGTACCCATGCTAACCATAAAATATTGACTCACTAACGCCTTCAAGGGAGGAATTGTGGATACCCCGAATGGCGACTGGTACTATATGGCCTTTGTTGACAGCTATCCCGGAGGACGCGTACCCGTTCTAGCCCCGATAACCTGGGGCTCAGATGGATTCCCCGTCATTACGACCGTGAACGGGGGCTGGGGAACTTCATATCCATACCCCTTGACACCTCATACACTATCTTCTCCCACAGGCAAAGATACCTTTCTGGGAACCTCACTCGGTCCACAATGGGAATGGAACCACAACCCAGATCCAAACTATTACACTGTGAACAACGGCCTCACGTTAAAAACTGCCAAAGTAACAAATGACCTCTACGCTGCCCGGAACACATTGACACATCGTATTCTCGGACCCCAATCATACGCAACTATTCAACTTACAATAAACAACATGAAACCCGGAGATCGCGGTGGGCTTGCTATGCTGCGCGACTCATCTGCCTATGTCGCCGTCATAAATAACAGTGGCACCTTCCGTGTGAGCATGGTACAAGGACTTACCATGGATTCCAACTGGAATACTGCCTCAACTGGCAGCGAAGTCGCTGGTGTTAATTTACCGAGTGGTACTTCCACGATTTGGCTACGGGCATCTGCAGATATTCACCCTGGCAGTGGTCGAACGGCGGTGTTTTACTATAGTACGGATGGCACGACTTTCCATAGCATTGGGTCATCTTATGTCTTGAATAATGCGTGGAACTTTTTCATGGGCTATCGCTATGCGATCTTTAACTATGCCACTTCGGCGCTTGGAGGGAGTGTGGTGGTGAATTCGTTTGATATGGAAAGCGGTTCACCTTGATGATACCTAGGTAGTTGGCTTCACATGAATGAAGCTTGTATCTAGCTCGCTTATTATTGCCATTATACCTAGGTATGTAGTCTTCGAATATGTTCTTGTATGCATGTATATTCTAAAAAGAGACTCGGTTAAAAGACTACCTGGGTATACAAAATAACAGTCGGAAGTTTTGTACTTGAGAATATCCTATTAGCAATATATATCTCGCTTAATTAATACTATAAGATCGGAATATTGCTTTTTTTTCCCCCGTAGCAAAGACTCGGTTAATATTGATGTTGCATATCATATCTGACTCAGTATGCGGTTAGCTTGATCGAGAGGAGTATCGGACCAACCACTTCTTAGTGTTGCAAATGAACGCCTGGGGAAGCAAGCCTCTGCTAGCGTATTAGGCTTCATAAGTGGTCCTGAGACTACCAGCAAAAGAACCCACTGTTTTGAAGATTGAATGATTCTATTTTCGCGTAACCCTAAGATTGATTGCAATAGACCACACAGTGTACAACGAGAACTGGTGGGAGAATCTGTCGTAATCCTCGTGTTTGAACATCTCTTATGTCGAATATTCTCTTATGTCCTCGTAAGTACTTAAATATGTAGAATAATTAGCCATGGACAAGTCACAGTGCAGAAGGGTAATATCGGCAAACAAGCACGCAATGCAATTTATATCATTTGTGGAGGAATCCCTAGATAGTATCTAATTTGGAGGATCTCGCCTGCATCGGACATGCATACATGCGAACTGTTAATCTGGGAAAAGTATTCATATCTGGGGTATGAGGCAAATTGTTGAGGGGGATCTGCCGATGTATGCCATTGTCATACATCCATGGATCTTAGGATGTTCCCGAACCTAGTTTCGACGGTAATAATAACTATACTACCATCTTCTTCACCATGAAGCTGTCTATTTCAATTCTTACTTTCGTAGCACACCGCGTGGGGATAATGCGGAGGAACCAGGTCCAATAACCTGTGTTTCTGGCTGGATATCTAAGTATGTAAGCCATCAAGGAGCGGAGCACACCTTCAAGCCCTTCTATCATCTCCATCCCAGAACTGCAACGTCTCCTGCATCATCCCTACAACAGCAAATCTTTCCTCCTCAACACCCAGCCTTGCCAGATAATCGACGGTCAAATAGACCCTCAACGCACCCCGCGCCTACTGGCGTTAACGTGTGCAAATGGCTCGTGCCTTGGGCCGTAACATCTGTTCGTGACGTACACTAGAAAGACCGTGGTCCTCTTAGTATCTATACCGACGCTAATCTGACATGTATTGAGCCTCAATACAGTTGGGCGGCGTTCCAGGTCTTGTGTATCAACGAATTAGCTTGACTTGCTTCTGTGATTTATTGGGCACTTTTTGCACGACAAATCGGCCCACCCTAAGTGTGAAATGAATTGATGTGAGTGCCATCGAAGTCGATAAATAATAGTTGCGCCGATGGATTGTTGATATCGGATTTGGCAGGTGAGAGATGGGAGGTCTAAAAACTGAGGCGTCCAGATTCAGAGAGCCTGGGTTCTTTATCCTATGAGCCAGTCGTGGCTTGGAAGGTTTTCCCTGTATATGAAGTATAGAGAGAGAATGGATGAATTTTTGTGAGTTTTTGATTCAAATCAATAAGGGTATTTACCCACACTTGTAAGCTGCAAGAATGAATCAGAAGCCTTACTGAAATTTTAAAGAGAAGACCAATCATAGGGAGTCATTGACATAGACAACCTCTCCTTTGTATGCAGAACAAGCAGTATATTGTGTCTTCCTACAGAAGTAAGTTGTCTTGGAGCTGATTGAAGAGGGAAAGAAGATCAAAGAGAAGTCATGCTTATCGATAAGACGCCAGTCGCGCCTTCCCAATTAGGAAGCTTCCTTGTTTGCAAACAAATACTGCCAGTTCACGTGCTCACCTGACTTGCCCTGTTTGTCTTTATATCTCACCTCATCTTCACCTTTTCATCTCTCCCCTCTCTTCTCTCTCTTCCATCTCTTCCATCTCTTCCCCTCTCTCTTTTACCCCCTCCTACATCTCATTACACTCTCTCTTTCTCTCAATTCTTTCTCTTACTTCAATCTTCAACCTCTACCCTCATCTTATTCTCTCAGAGGCTGCACCCCAGAGGGGCTTCCAGCAAGCTGTCTGAAGCATGGCAGATCCAAACTCCCCAGTCAGGCACCGCCTCGAGATACTCGAACGAACCATCTATGCCATTCAGGCTCAGCAACGTGTATTGGAGTATCGCGTCCAGTACCTGGAGCAGGAGAATCAAACTTTGCGTCAAAATGTGTCCTCAAAACCACCACAAGCTACTGCCGCAGGCGGTGCATATGCCTTGTCTCAGCCTTACACGCAGACACTAACTCCCAGAGTAAGTAAGCATCGTATAACTGTGTGACTCTCAATCTTACAATTCGCAGGCATCCTCGGGTCACAAATCTTACGTCTCTGAGCTTCAAGCCCTTACCAAAGAGTCAGATTCCAGAATTGGGGAGCACGCTAGAGCGTTGTCTTCTCTCAGTCTCTTGGATGCACCAAGCTTGTTGACGACCCCAACTTTGACTCCAACTCGCAATGTAAGTTATCAGAAGGATGTCGAGAGCAAGACTGACAAACGTTTAGGCTTTCGTTCCGAAGAGTACCCCGACTTCTAATTTTGAAGTTCGCTATTCTCCTTTGGCGCCATCAAGCGCTGTAGGTATATTCCTTTGACTGGACTCTGGAATACTGTATCTGACTCATTATAGGAAGCCCTAGAATTCGAACCAAGTGCAGGCAGTCAACGTCCTTCGACCCCAGCTGCTTCAACCCTCATATTTTGCTCTCCAAAGTCAAGTATTATCGATGCCCCTTCCGAAACAAAGGAACCAGACCAACCTTCTACCGCCGTTACTTCTCCAAAGACCACCACTAAGTCTACCGTGGTGCCATGGGATGGAACAATTGCATGGAAGTTCATCAATCTCTATCCGAACAAGAAAGAGGAACAAGAGGCTATGCTGAGCTCAATGGATCACTGCGATGTTCAAGATGAATGGTTCTTTCAATATGGCCTGCGCTATATTCCAAAGGCCACCGACAAGGATGCGTACCGCACTGTTCGTATCGAGAACCTTCCTGAGACGACTACGCTCGATAAGGTGCTCGCTCAGATTCACTATGGAGACGTCTTTTCTGCCGATCTTCTCAACACGCTTCCGATCACTGGCTACCATACGGCTCGAGTCGCCTTTTTGCATCAGATTTCGGCCGAAAAATTCTGCAAAAGCGTCAAGAAAAGAGGCCTCATCGTAGACGGTGTCCGTGCTCATGTGACACTTGAAAGAACCGCAACTTACCCCATTGGCAATACCATGAAACAGGCCATCTGGGGTGGCTGCACCCGCTGCTTGACAATTGATGAGGTTCCAGAAGCTCTAATTGAGTGCGTTGAAGCGGTGATTGGCGGAATGTTCCTCAAGAACTCTGTTGAGTGTTACTACAAGAGATTCTGCGACGATCTAGATGAGCCAACGACCAAGCTCAAAGTCTATGTACGTTTTCACTCTATGAGAGCGGCATCCTACGCCTTCAGGGAGTTCCAGAAAAACATCTTCCTGAGAAACTGCATCCTCCGATATGACGATGACCCATGCAACGCCGAGCCCGATATGTGACTGGAGTCCTGAAGCAGATGGAGGTGGATCATTTGGTGCAGAGAGATAAACGAGGTATGGGCGATTTCGAGGTGGAGATTTATTCATGTTGCACGATTTCAGACTTCACTGGAAAGAAGATGAATTTACAAGGTGTCTTCCATAGAGTCTAAGTCGCATTACTAGCCCTCAATATAATGACGTAGCGTGGACAAACCCTCTGCAACTCCGTGCTGATACGTATGCGTGTTTCGATCAACTACTCCGTATGTAGTAAACTGTACGCACTTGTAGTCAGATTATAGTTTGCATTCATTAAGATCGAGTGCATCTACGTAGCTTGGAAGGACGAAACGCTCTAATTCGTACCAGTCGTATAAGCCGTATAGCGTACCCGTATTCCTCGTTTGTCGTATATGATCGCTCTAGTGCTGATGCGCAGAAATTGCAGATCAAAGAGTACCACCTGTATGTCTCCTTGTATTCATTCTGAATTTGAGTTTTGTGAACATTGACGATATATTGGTTACAGCGAGATACAACTGCTCTTCGAATGGGGTAGGGTTCGTGTCGGTACACTACAACGCTCCCTACACACACTGCTTCGTGCAGCTGCGCAGTACGTTATTCAGTACGCTTACTGGTCAATTTTGGTGATATCAAGAGGGCTTAGTTCAAGAACTAGCTACGGTACGAATTTGAAGCTATTTATACACAAATCCAACCCCCCTCATTAAGCGAGAAGCGGTGCCTATTTGGGAAGGTTGACGGTGTTGACCGGTGTGCTCCGCTGCGCTCGGATTGCTGCCTGCGGCATCAACTCGTTGTTGATATTGACATTCCCACAGTTCGTTATTCCGTGTTACCTCTCTTGTTCAAACCCCCTTCTTTGGTGTTACCTCAACATTTGAATTCTCACTGAAGTTACAGGGTTCAGGCAGAACAGTCGAATGTTGACATGGCTATCCTTGACCTCAAATGGACATCAGTCCTTTCCTACATCCTTATCAGCGTACGTCAACCCCCTATCCCCGCGAATCATGAATTGACTTGAGGATAGACCGTCCTCTTCACAATCTCAAAAGTGGTCTACAACATCTTCTTCCATCCCCTGCGACATTATCCAGGCCCGTTGCTAGCGCGAGCAACACGTCTGTACCATCTGTACTACGACCTCAGTGGCGTGCAGCACCTGAAGCAGAAAGAATGGCATGACCGGTACGGCGAAGTGGTGCGAATAGCGCCCGATGAGCTTTCGTATACTTCTGCGCAGGCTTGGGTTGATATTTGCGGTACGTCCCTTTCCACAAGATCAAAAGTTCATATTATATCTTGAAGACTAATGAGAGAAAAGGACACCGCACTCGCGACAGACTAGGCAGCTTCGAAAAAGACCCCATCTTCTTCGGCGGCACGCGCAGAAAAACGAATATTCATATTGTCGTGGCTAATGACAAGGATCATCGCCGCTTGAGACGGTTACAGTCCCATGCGTTTTCGGAGAAGGCCCTAACGGCGCAACAGGATGTTATCAAGACTCATTTGGATACTTTCATTCAGCAATTAAAGAGACGATCTGCAACCACTGGCGAAGGGGCGAGCAGTGATGGCATCGTCGATATAGTCCAATGGCTCAATTTCCTCACCTTCGACACAATCGGCGATTTAGCCTTTGGCAGTCCCTTCGGCTGTCTACTCGACCCCGTCAACAATACGCGATATATCCAGGTGATTTTCAGTATGATCAAAGTCGGGAATTACTTTCGAGCGGCGAGACGGTTTCCGTCACCATTGAAGCAGTTGTTGATGCTGGCTATTGTGCCCAGACGGCTTGTTGAGGATCGGAGGTATCAGGTGCAGGTTAGTAAGGAGAAGATTGATGAGAGGATGAGGAGGGAGACGGATAGGGCTGATTTTAGTATGCCTGCCACATTTTCTTGTTAGTATTGAATGGAGGGATGGAGTGACTGACGAAATACGAAAAGTGTCATATATCCTTCGAGCAAAAGATGAACACGCCATGACATACCCTGAATACATCGGAGCGGCAGTGATATTCCTCGCAGCCGGCAGCGAAACAACCGCTACTCTCCTTTCAGGTGCTCTATATCTGCTTCTCACACATCCTGACTCTTTAGAGCAACTTACAGCCGAAATCCGCACCTACTTCAAGTCCGAGACAGAAATAGACATGCACTCAACAGCCAATCTACCATTCCTACAAGCAGTGCTACAGGAATCACTTCGACTATACCCCCCCGCACCAAACGCTTTCCCCAGAAGAACACCTGCCCCTGGACAGATTATATGCGGCAGATTCGTCCCCGCCAAAACGGCGGTGGGCATTCATCAATGGTCGGCGAATCGATCCAGTCGGAATTTTCACTTACCTGACACATTCGTGCCGGAGAGATGGATGGGTACGGACAAAAGGTTTGAGAATGATAAGAGGGATGCGTGCCAACCGTTCTCGTTTGGGCCGAGGAATTGTATTGGGCAGAAGTATGTCTGTTCCTTCCTTTGTCTATTTGATCTAATACTGATGTTTGCGGCGTCTAGTCTTGCATATGCTGAAATGAGAATGACCATGTGTCGTATTCTATGGAACTTTGATCTTGAATTACACGAAGGCAGCCGTAACTGGCTCAAGGAACAAAAGACGTTTAATCTGTGGGAAAAGGATCCATTACATATCCGCCTGAGAACTGTTGCACGCTGAAACAATGTACCCAATTGAGTTTAATCACTAGAACTAGAAACTACAGTAAAACCCATTTATAACGGACCTCGCTATAACGGATGTTACAAAAAAAGTTCGCTTTATACCAGATTTTGAAAAATTTGGGAATTTAAGATTGCATAGTAAAGTCCTAGGGATATAACGGATTCTACCCTAGTTATATCGGATTTCCCGGCGGGCTCCCATAGAACATGTTTTCTTTGATCCGTTATAGCGAGGGTTTACTGTACTAGAGCTTGGCTTTTTGCTGCGCTTTGCAAACGTTAGCCAGAATCTGACCAGCTTTCTCAAAATCGTCTAGCGTTAGATAAACCTGTCCACTTAATCGAACAAACATGTGTCCTCCGTGATAGATCAGTGGGATCCAGGTTCGATACTTTTCCGAGATTTCCCGCTCAATCTGTTCACGGAGTAAATGCTGTTTTCCCTGCTGAATCTCGTCCGCGGTGAATGTTAATGGTAATCGAACCATGACCATAGGAGCCTTCCTCTGATCCTCATCACCTAGGACCTCAGTGCCCAGGATACTAGCCACACGATCCCCACCCTGTTTCGCGAGAGTGGTGATATATTGCAGGAGTTTCTGCTCACCACCGCAAACCTCTTTCCGGAATTTGATTGCTTCGGGCACACATAGGAATGGCGAATAATCTACTGTTCCGACAAAATCGAACAACTGTGCAAATGCTGACTTGGAGCTTGCTGGCAAGGGGTTGAGGACTTTTGGTCGTCCGGGCCGTTCTTCGGGTTGGTAGCCGTGGGATGTTGGGAATGATGTTTTGATTAGGTGGTGATTTCGCGCGGGGACGTGGAAGACTGCGCAGGAGCGAGGGACGTAGAGCCATCTTTGCAAGTAAGAATGTTAGCCATGTCAGTTACATAATCTGCTTCAATGGTTAGTAGCTGAGAGACAACATACTTGTGCAAGTTGCTAATGAAGAAGTCGGCATCTAACCGACGCATATCGACTTCAATAGCGCCCACGGCATGAGCACCATCAATCAGACTGAGGACATTGTACTTCTTGCACAGCGCAACCATCTTCTCAAACGGCAATCGAAGGGCCGGAAGACTTGAAATGGTATCAAACAAAGCAATGCGCACCCCCTTTTGGGAGATTGCATCCTCAAACCGCCGCAAGATCTCCTCGCTCGAGACCGGATACTCTACATCCACTTTGATACCCTCCACGGCGCCTTCGGGGACATATGAATCCACGATATGAATAACCGCCTTCTCACAGGCACCATACGTCGTACCCAGATACACAATCTTATCCCCGGGTTCATAAATCAGATTACGCAACACGGTGTTTACGCCCGTCGAAGCATTCGGGACGAGAACCACATTATCAACATCGGCATTGATCAGCTCCGCAACTGCGCAGCGAGATTTGTCAATCAATTCTGGAAGTTTGTAGCGGATGAAATTGTCCGGTTCGGTATCGGTTTGGCGCTGATATTCCCGTAGTGTATCTCGGACTGAGATGGGGGAGGCGCCGAATGAGCCGTGGTTGATGTTGAAGTAGTTGGAGGGGAAGGGGAAGTATGAGCGAAGCGGGGTGCCGAATGGAGGATCGTTATTAGGGGTTGACATTGTTTTTGATGTTTTGATCTTTGTTCCTTGATTGATCCGTTCGTCTGGTGTATAGATCCAATGTTGCGTATTTATACGTCTCATATCCCGGAGGTCGTCAATCAACGATAATGTGACTCAGATCATTGTCGTCCGTGCTATCTTGAAGCGTCGTCCGTGAGTCATATCGCGGAATATCAACGGAAGTATCCACAGAAATTAATGTCAAAAGGCGTGTGCTGCCACGGATTGGGTTTTTCGAAACTGATATCTCGCTTAACTTCACTCTATCCGTCAAAGTACACCTGGGCGTTCTCCAGTTCGTGCAGAAAATATATTGATAACATACTCTGTACATATGTAGGTATCTTTCCACCGCAGCTAGCCGGGTTGAGTCGTAAGTAGCCGTTCTGTGGGGTAGTCAAGATACAGTAGAACCTGGATATAACGAGCAGAAGGTCCCCCTATCATTATATTGATTTCAGGTTACATATTATTTATATGAATATGGGGAGTGCTCCCAATTGTTATTGATTATACCGGTTATTATATCAGAGTGCTCCCCATTGCCATATGAATCAAAATTTCTATCTATCGGATCTGGACGCTGGAGGGCCTTCCGTTCGTTATAGCCAGGTTCTACTGTAGTGACATCGACCCTTTTTCTATTGCTCACATCTATATGAGCCTGAGAAGAACTGTCAATATGGAAGATCGAAACAGAGGCGAAATGGCTTGACAGTTTTTAGACAGATCTAAGCACTATTAAGAAGCAGTCGACTAACCCTGGATGGGTAAGATGGTCTAGAGTTAGGGTTACTGTATGAAACTAAGTAGATAGAGCTGAAGAATAGATGCAAAACAAATAACCTTGGAATGAGGACAGTGAGATTGAATATTTCGTATCCGCTAACTTGTCTTAGCAAGGCAGTCAAAAATGCCTTCTCAAGGTGTTTCGAGACTTATTACACTGTATATACATTCCGAACCTCTGATTCTGTCCTCAGATGGGAACACTTCCTGCCACATCCATCCAAAATCCACATCGGTCTTTCAACTGTTCAACTTTTGTAGTCGTAAAGCCGTTTATTGCTATTACCCATTCCTTTTCCGTCCTGATATTTGGGACCGCAGCTTCAGAGTAATTGGTCAACTTGTTTGTGTTAGGGTTACCGGTCTGTATCAGGGACGCATAGGCACCTGCAAATCCTTGGTAGATCGTTGGGTATTCTGTTTGCAGGGCATTGGGTTTGCTCCACTGTTTATATGTCAGTACAGAAAATATTGACGACAATGCTATGCTCTTACTTACCCAAGAGACATCGCTCCCGTGGGTGGCCGGGGATATTGTGTACTCGCCCAGGTATCCAGTTTCGGCAACGCTAGCAGTCCAATACGCAGGGCAAGCGAGGACAAGATCCCGGTATACCAATTCCGCGCGTACAAACGTAGAATTGTAACTCTCGATATTCTCACTGCTGCCGCTTGGCGGGTAGTAGACAGTTTCAAGACGTTCCAGCTCATCGTGGGAGAGTCCGGGCAGAAAATCACTCAACCAAAGTTTGAATGCTGCATCTGATGAAGAAGAATTAGAGTTGTTGAGCGAAGGTGGGATGAAATTCTCCCCTTCATATGTGTTATACATTCCCCAGTGTACATCGCCATTGATATCGCCATGTTTTATTGCTTCGGTGAGAGTGGTGCGTAAAAAGTGGCCGTCTATGACTGGTGCCCAAGTGTACGAAGAAGGTCCGTATTCGTTACTGTATGTTATATTGTACGCGGCGATCATCAATGTTTCTAGACTGGCAGCCTTCAAACACCCGAGCGTATCTTTCGAGCTGGAACAGTTGCTCGCACGCGTGAACTGGTCGTAGATGGCTTGCGCCTCTGGATCATTGTATGGATACGTTTTGGGCCAAAATGGACTCAACGACAACGACCTTTGAAACAATGCAGGTTCGGTTTTGCCGCCGTTTGCAATCGATTGCGCCACTGTGCTTCCTCCCCCAGCACTTTGACCGATAATCGTAACCTGGGATGCATCGCCGCCAAAGTGATGGATGTACTTATGTACCCATTCCAATGCGTATTGTTGATCTAATAAACCAGCATTCAAATCGGACATAGGATCATCGTGTACCTCTTGACCCGGTAGGAATCCGAATGCATTGACTCGATAATTCGGACCGACTGCGATGAAGTCGTTCTCATCGCTTGAATTTAACAGCGGATAGAATATCCCAGGCAACGCGGATGACGCAGAACCTTCGACAAATGCTCCTCCATAAAACTCGACAAATACGGGGCGTAGTTTCTGTCCTTTACTCCACGGTCTTGCAAACACGCCCAGGTACAGACAGTCCTCGGAGCCGCTACTAAGCTTTTGCGGGCATCCGAGGAAGTCACTAGCTGTATCGTAGGTACCGTTGATTTGAAGGGGTGGTTGGGGACCCCTGAACCGATTCTCGCCTACTGGAGGTGCGGCAAACGGTAATTTCTTCCAGTATGACATGTTGTAGTCCGCATCATAATAGCCCTGGAATGAGCCGTAATCTAGCTCGGCTAGGAGGGTGTTTGCCGACGCTGCACATATTAGGGCAAGGAGGGTTGCAAGTCCTATCATTTTGGCCGCAGGTTTATATATCAATTGATATCTACCTGACTGGAATAGGCATTGAAAAACCAGTTTCAAGAAATGTTTTTTTGATCCAGAGATGATGCTACTTCTTATGCCACACCTTTCCCTGTAATACCCCGATGATCAACAACAGATATCCAGATAATCGGTATTCATTACACCGAAAGAATCAAGAACCAAAACATAGGTAGTCTTATTAGGCTATAACCCCGCACTCTTAAGCAAAGTACTACGTCAAGAATCTGCTGTCTGTGGTGCCTCAGTAGGTTGGTATTGATTATCCACCTATAAGAAGAGCCGACGCTGGAGGAAACGGTAGTGCAGTGCAGAATCAATTACTGGGTATAGACCGCTACACCTCACTTTGAACCGAACCATAGGTTAAGATCAGCTTAGCACTTACTCTGCCTCCTGGAGTAATTGTTCGAATTAAATTTCTTCAAGTCTCGATAGAGTTTCTATAGAAAACCATACAAGATTAACAATAGCGATCTATAAATCCAACCCTTTATTCGTGATACTCGTAATAGCCTATCATGCACTACTTTAGCTACTGACCCCTATTCTAGTTACTCGATAATTTTTTTAATTATCTTCTTAAATCCGGTGCTCATTGTTCTTTGTTTGACTATTATCTCTGTAGGATTCTGGTTAGAGAAGTCCAAGACATCCCTGGAAGTACTAAGTATCCTAGCATTGTACATGTCCATGCATAGTTATACAATTTACATACCTAGGCCCATTAAGAGCTAAATATACGGTTTTCAAGAGAATCGATTGCCAAATAACCCTTAGACTTACACACTTCAGACGATTAACTCAATGTGCCCGCAAGGAACTAACTCACGAACGTAGATCCATTCATGAGAAACAACTAGAGGATCTGAAGCTAAAGAAGAAAGAAAAAGAGAAATAAGAGAATAAGGGAACTGCTAATTTCAAAGGACGACTAGATTGGCAGCATGATCTTGCAAAGTTCATTACGTACATTGTAGTTGTAAACAGCAGAGATACCGTAGCACAGAAACAGCGAAGCATTGCTCGTTATAATGGCATTTCTAAACAACCAAATAAGGTAAGGAATAACGAACAAGCAAAAAAAAAAAAGTGAAAGAGATTGAGCGTTCACATGGCGTAGCTTTCTTCAGCACCGAGAGTCGTAGGGTTAGGTCGGAGTGAGAGTGGACCCTACAGTAACAGTGTCAAGATGATTCGAATGGAACCCGATCTCAAGCAGCCTGAGCGTCTTCAGCAACTTTCTTGGCTCCTTTCTTTCCTTTCTTGCCCTTCTTTCCCTTTTTACCCTTTTTACCCTTGGCCGCATCTTCAACCACATTTTCCTGGGCATTGACCTCACCTTCAGTAGACCGGGCATCAAGCTCTCCAGCTTCTTCGGTTGAGACATCAAGGCCAAGATCCTCGTCATCTTCTTCCGGCGCTTGTCGTTTTGTGGCTCCGGCATTTGCTGCTTTCTTGCCTCCTTTTTTACCCTTCTTTCCCTTCTTCCCCTTTTTGCCCTTCTTGGCCTTATCTTCAACCACATCTTCCTGAGCATTGGCCGCACCCTCAGTAGACCGGGCGTCAAGCTCTCCAGCTTCAAAATCCTCGTCATCTTCTTCCGGCAAAACATCTCGTTTTGTAACTTCGGCATCGGCTACTTTCTTGGCTCCTTTCTTTCCCTTCTTTCCTTTCTTTCCTTTCTTTCCCTTTTTACCCTTGGCCGCATCTTCAACAACATTTTCCTGAGCTCCGGACTCATCCCCAGCGGCCTGAACGGCGCGTCCGACGTGCTTAGCATCCTTGGCTCCTGCTGCCTTTTTGGCCGCAATTTGGGCTTCGGTATGGTGACGAGCTTCAAGAGAAGCAGAGAGCTGGGCCCATCTACTGGCAAGAGTAGAAACCGAACCCTGTATAGTAGTTCAGACGTCAGCAAACCTCACCCTATTATTTCAAGAAAAAAAAAGAAGAGAGGAAAAGGTTAACTTACGACATATTTCTTCTCCAGCTCATTACCATCGTTCCCGGATTGGAAAGCAAGGGCGTTCGAGGCCAACAGGCTCAAAATAATTGCTTTGGATAGGGTCACATGCATGTTGAAGTTAAAGAGATTGAGATTTGAATTTCAATGAATGGAATGAAATAGCCTTTGACGGTAATTGAATGATTGGTAGAATAAAACTGGCCAGCAGGAGTGCGAAGAATAAATGTACAGTTGAAAGTAGGTACTGACCGGCAGCACGAAATCGAAAAGAATTGGATGTAAAAGGAAATGTATTGAGATGGTTGAAGAAAGAAAAGACAGTCTGACCCTACACATGGCTTACTTTTATATACCCTAGGTATCCATGAATCCGAAGACATCTGGAGGCTGAACGAATCAGGCATATAGATCAAATCACAACGAATGCTAACTTTGCGTGTTGCCTGATCAGGTGTGCTACTAGCTGTTTCTGCTTGCGCCCTTCAACTCCTGTCTTACAACATATTATTTGATACACAGGAAGGAGTATCAAGATGTAGGAATGTGGAGGCGCCACCTATAAAACCGGTCTTTTAATCGTTTCAGGGGTAATCAAGCTTTTTAGAGCCCCGACCAAAATGCTTGTTAAGAGTCCTTGCGGCACTTCCGGCACTTGCGGCACTAATTAAACTGGTTCCTTAACTGTCTCAATGCTAAATAAAGTATCGGTCAAGCTTTTTGAGGCAAAATTATTATTGCATGTTATGGCTCTTTCGGGGTGTTCCCGAGTATACAACGGAGCCTCATGGCTCATGGTTTCAGGTTCATTGATTGACCACTAAGAGCCTCAGAAGACCTGTCTATTGGAGCTTGATCTTACAAGCACTAACTTAATGAGGCTGAACAGGCAACGTCTGGTTACACCTTGTAAATCTCGATGTGCCCGTTTTCTAACTCCAAAGGAGCCGGGGATTTTCATCCATTTCATAGGAAAACCTCCAACAACGGGTATCTGACATTTTACAAATCTATGTAGCTAAGTCATGTAAAAAAATAGCCCGGAATCGCGGCTCAATTTGATATCGATATTTGCCATTGGTATTAATCTCAATTTAGATTCAGAATACTTACCCGAATTCAAACACCGTTCCATGAAGCAATTCCCGAGGTGGTGGCGCCGCCCCAGGTTGTCTCAGTCTCAGTCTGACAGTTATATGGGAACAATGGAATCATTGGATCAATCCATCTCTTGATATTGCGCAACATGTCTTGGCTAGATTACTAGGGAGGCGGCTCGTCCGGGCGAGTCGCCTCAAAGCTTGTGGTAGCTTCGCTCAAAAGCGTAACTCGTCCCCCAGTTGATTAAAAAGAGAGCTGAATCAGCGAGTTCTGGTAAGACTCCGAATTGATCACGATCATATCCTTATACTCACCGTATTAGAGTACGTAAGGGGCTTCTTAGGTGCATGTATTTACCTCCTGGCTTTATTTGTTAACTGGATAATCCCTTTTACCTTCAAGAATTTCCCAGGCGAGGACTTCCCCCTTAAAGTTTGCACCACCACGATTGTCTCGAAAATTATAAGACTCAGGAGGTGACAGGGCTTCTATAGGTTTCTGTTCTTCAGTAGACTTAATGGGAGATCCTGCAACCCCAATCATACGATATAGTAACCACGCTTCGACTTGTTGCATAGAGCCCTACCTTAAGTCCAAAGTTATCATCATAAATGGGTTCCAGGAGAGGATAACATCTCGAACACTTTATCGTATATGTCCATAATGCCATCCACAACAGCTGCCAGTTCTCCAATCAGACTAGTCTCAACGACAGCAAGCAATTGATTTTGTTACACAGCCGAGTTATCTCTAAGCTATAACCTTCCCCAAGGGCTGCCTTTGTCACAGACGTTGCAGTTGCCGCTGCAAATGCCTGCCAATCCTTGTCCTGTGGCCGTCTACATAGTCGCAGATGCCTTTGGTTATAATAACACAAGGGACCTTGTCCCACACCCCGGGCTCCCTCCATCTCAAGTCCGATTATGCAAAATTCGTAAGCAAGCTCATCACGGAGCTCGCCTGATTCTAGCACACTGTCTCTGGATGCTAGAATATACCAGGGATTTGTGCATCATCTGAGGGGATTTCTTTGTTTCATCTTCAAAGCCTCTCTATATACCAATTGCCCTTCGTCACAGCCGAGTTCAACTGCAAGAAGGATGAGATAGCTTCGTGGCGTAGCCTCTCTATTTTGTCATTGCAATTTTCTACAACGCTGTGTTGGGGTGATGGCTATGACGATACGATGTAACGAACAACTTATCGTTAGCTGTACTAGGATAATAATACCTAGTTGTTTGCCGCTTACTTGCAGCTGCGTCTTGGAGTTCTCTGAGGTATTGGCAAGCCATTTTCTGCAGCCGCGCTCTTCCAAATTCTATTTTAAAGCTACTAACCAGACCTCGAACATCCCAGTTCGGACGGCCGAGAATTTCCTGCACTGTATTTCCTGGTCATAAATGTCTAGGCATGTTTTCGACCAGATCGTATTGTATTGAAGAAGATTTCCCAGAGCTTAGCGGTGTTGAGAATCAATCTTCCATGTGCATTTCGGGACATCCGAACCTCACTTGAGACCACAAGAGAACAAACCCAGAAAAGAGGGCAAACATTATCTCCACTACAATGGAGCACACTACGACGGAAGTGACAGGATAAGGCAGCTCGTTTGGCACGCGTTATGTCAGTGTGTTTGTAACCGTCACCTACGGCCGAAAGAGTGTCGTCTCGTGTCGAGACTCTCATGAAACGTAGTAATGTATAAACGCCATTCAATCATTGTTGAATACGCATGATGGGATGGGGAAAAAAAAGCCGTCGAGTAAATAAATACTTTCAGCCTTGAGTGAAGCCCTTGAAAAAGTGACTGATACAGGTGTTGATCACCAGTACAACACCCATTGGAGGAGTTCAAATTAACAGTGGCACTATCCACAACGTAGGAACCAGTTCGGAAAGCATGCGAGAAATCTGCCTATCATAGGTACATATATACCCGGGAATTTATTACTATTCAACTTACATCTTTAAATTCTTCCACATACTCAAAAGGAAATGTAATGTGCAAATTGTGGTAGCATATAAACAGAGCTCGTTAAGCATGCCTAGGGTATTTTCATAATCACACTCTCTACATATCCTCTTACAAACAAGACATCGACTATTCCTGACCACAATCACTAGCGGAGAACATCAACAATGCTAATTATTGATTGTACAAGAACCGGAATATCCAGACACCTATGTCCTCACGCTTATGCACCACCGATCGTTGGTTCGTCAACTACAGCCTCCTCCGATTTTCCTTCTGTAGTGGTGGCTTCTTCCATCGTCACTGACTTTTCAGCAATTTTCACAGTATTCTGCTCGGCAGAAACATCGCCATTGCGATTGACTTTTTCCAAATGATACAATGGCTCAAGGACAGCGTCCTTGCGCATGAAAACCCAGCGTTGGATCCAGTAAGGTAGAGCCTTGTTGAGCTGGTAACGCATGAAGACGCGGGTGGGGACGGCGAAGATGTAATCGAGTTCTTCGAGGGTTCGTTGTTTTGTTTCGGGGACCCAGAAGAAGATCATGATGAAAGCGAGGATGTTTGTTCCTGCGTAGAATCCGAAGACGCCCTGTAGGAATGAGCTGTGTTAGTCATCGTAACGTAGTATGGTTGGGGAAGGAGAAGAAGAAGGAAGAAGACATACCGTGGTTGTCATGGTTTCCAACATGAGAGGAAGGAAAATAGAAAGAACAGCAGCCCAGAACAGACAAGTAGCAACAGCCCAGCCCATACCAAGCTCACGGTGAGACAATGGGAAGACTTCTGCCGAATAAGCGAATGGCACAGGGCCTTCGCCGGGGGAGTAAAATATGGCAAAGATATAGATAAACATCGCCACAAGGGCCAGATGAGCTTTAAGATGTTGACTAATCAATGCACACAGTCCCGCAGTTAGAAGACTCCAGGCCATATTGGGGAAAGTGAAAAGAAGCAGCGTTCGGCGACCGAATGTATCAATAGTCCAGATTGCGGGCCATGCGAAAAGGAAATTGATGAGGCCGAAACCCCATGATGCCCACAGGGCCTGGAAATCGCTGAAGCCGGAGTTGGCGAAAATAGTTGATGAGTAGAAGGCGATGATGTTGATACCACACATTTGCTGCGCAATCATGACCGTGAACGAAGCCAAGGTGGCACGACGAATACGGGGGATGGTAAAAAGCTGAATAAGGCGAGTAGCATAGTTGTTCTTTCCTACTATTTCGGCTTCGATCTCGAGCTGTTTGTGGATATAGTATAGGTCACGCGCGGCTTGGAGTGGGTTGATGCGTAGTCTCAATAAAGACTTCATTGCCTGCGGATACTTGTTTTTTTCTAGATAATTGTTTTCGTGTTAGCTGCTATTTATACTTTGGTAATGAACCAAGGGAATCAAGGGTGGAGCGTACTCATCAACCAACGCGGCGATTCTGGGCAGAAGTATACACCCACGAGCAGGGGGATTGCTGGGATCATCGCAGATCCAAGTTGGAGTCGCCAGGCAATATCACCTACATGCGCGACTGCGAGATTGGCGCTATATCCAAGCAAAATGCCAAAGGCAGTCCACATTTGCCAGGTCATGACCAGAGCACCTCGAATGGATGCGGGAGAATTTTCGGCTGCAAAGATAGGAACACTGGATCCTTTGGCACCCATTCCGATACCTAGAAGAATACGACAAGCGAACAACTGCCCCCAGGTTTGTGTAAACGCGGAGCCGATAACAGGAAGGAAACAAAAAATCGCGGCAACGAAGATGGCACCTCGACGTCCCAAATAAAAGTTCAATGGGTCAGATACCCAGCAACCGATGAAGGCAGAGCCAATATAAGGTGCAGAATTGACCAAACCTACAAGCAGCTTGTCGCGATTGCTTGTACCTCCGATTCCAAAAACTTGAGGGAAAGAAAGGTTGGCTCCATTGGACCCGGTTTGATCCCAACCCTGCACTGCGGCACCGATCGAACAGAGAACGATTGTGAAGTACAAAGTCTTTGGATGGCGCCACTTGTGTGTGACTTCGGCATGGAGAGCATCTATTTCCGTCGAGCTCAAGGCGAATTCCCCGGATATCGACTCAAAGTTGGAAGGGTCTTGGGCAACCAGAGCCCCCTTCTTCAGCAGATCAGTGTACTCGGTAAGACCCTTTTCCTGGGCAAACTCCTCTACGTTTGAGAGGAGGATTGATCGAGGAATGTTTGCGAGAGGGTTCTCAATCCTTTATGCTGTCAACAACTATTCGCGTTGGATCGATAACATTTGAAGCAGTAGGCACTCACTCTCCCGAAACGTTGGCGTTCAAGTCCACATGATGGGCTTCGAAGCCTTCTTCATTTTGTCGCTGGTCATTTCTATCCCCGGATCAGACAAACACACATCATGATGGAAAAGTAGCAACTCTTACTTGATAGGAGACTCCATGATGGGCTTTGGTTCTGCGATGATTTCCTTACGTACCTAGGTACACCAGCAGATGTAGAAAGAATTTTCCGAGGCTGATCAGCACCTGAGGCGGGAGAGATTCTTCTTATACATCAACTATGCATGAGCGCTAACTATAGCTTTTCCTTCATAAAGTTCACACTATTAATAAATCAATCCATGTTTCTTTGTTTGTCCGAATGGCTCAGGTGATCTCCCCATTCGGCCCCCAAAATGGTGAGGATTTCCCAGGATTCCACGCCACCACGCTTTGACAACCAATCCCTCCGCACAGCGTTCACGATCTGATTGGTGTGTGTGCTAGCAGCGTTGGATAGTCCACTAAGTCGAGTCATGGCTTGGGGTAGACCCCAGACCCCTCACACGGCTAAATCCGATGCTATGACTAGTTAGGAGTCTTAGGACCGTAGCCGCACTGGACGCTGTTCAGGATGGAGAAAAAATTCCCTCATATCATAGGTATTATAATTTCAACTCTTTCAGTCTTTGTTTATATATTCAAAGACTATCTTCATCATCCAGATCCAGCACAATTAAGTTCCATGATACTTGATTTTATATCCATCCAATCCTCGATGCTTGGTGGCGTAAACGAGGGCGTCCATGGCGTACGAGGGCGCCGGTGCTTATTTGCGCTCGAGCGGGGATTTTCCCTAGTTCCAGCCGCTTTTCGAAAAGATTCTGAGTTCAGCCACCGCCATTTTGGGAAAATCCAGGATGATCAGTTGATGCCCAAGACGGCCGTGAGCATGGCTTCGGCCTCGTATGAGAAGCGTGTTTTCTCCGCAGCTGGAAAAGTTTTTGTGCCGATCGTTATGTCCGAATGCAAATAGTAAATACTAATACTAGTAGTGTTTCCAGACAGCAGTACCTTCTCAAATAGTTATCACATCCGGCTCAAGGCAGACCGTCCAAACCAGGGGGAAGAGTCAAGACACTAACAACCACCAATGTAACCCTGGCCCAATCCCAGTTCCTCGAGTATCGGTAAGAGCACCATGCGTACTGAAATACGTAATCAACCCCACTGAAGCAGGTCATGGATAATGTCTGGCATTCGCCAATAATATCATGGTCGGCATTCTCTCCGTTGATGACTAACTAGGGTTATCGGGAACCCGTGTTAGGGTCCGGGTAACGTGATAGGGTTAGGGTTATCAGGGACCTAGGGTTACCAGTAGCATCCAAAAATGGTTAGACGGCAGGCGCGACCAACATCCTTCCTGTTCGTCTCATCTGTGTACTCCTTCCTGTTCATTCCATCTTAATTTCCACTTCATCCTCTGTGCTTGCCTTCATCTCTTATTATAATTTACTTATCCGTATTCCCAGGAGGAATGCTTTCTGGTGACTCGCATATGTCTCCGTATTAATAAGCCCCGATGAGCAACGCTTATCGCATCCGGAACTTCCGCGTGTTGCGCGGAACTTCCTGACATGTCCTCAAAATCTCACTCTTTTGCATGATATGAATCTCACACTTGCTTCAGTCCGAATACGGCCATGAGTAAGACTGAATAATCTTCTAGTCGATTGCCAGATTGGATTCCTCATCATTTAGTGAGATAAGCGCTCTTTAACTGCACATCGGAACATCCGTCATGCATTCCACAACCACCTCATCACAGCGCCAGAAGAGGACAAGTGAGACTACCCATGGAGATAGTGGGCCAAAGAAACGGCGCGCCCGCTATGCCTTGCGTGCCTGCGATGAATGCAAGCGACGGAAAGGCCGGTGTGATGGCCATGCACCATGCGAATACTGCCGGAAGCGCTCTATTGAATGCCACTACGATGAAGACCCTCGCTTTCTCCCTAACTGTGCCTGTGGTGGGTCTGGCCCAAGTTATATCTCAAATGAACCTATAACAGATGGAGACCGGGGAAATAGCAGGTGAGTTCCTATCTCGGAATGAGACTAGACCAGTGGTTCTCACGTATTCTGCTTAGTGAGATTGAACGCTTGACCAGTTTGGTGGAGAACATGCAAAAGCAGATTGATATGCTTGTCAGTCTCCGTACGGTGCATAATGATTTGTATGAACAAAACGATTATAGGGCTTCCGAAAGTCAAAGCCAGGCTATAACCCATGCTAGGACTGCAAAGTCGTTACATAAGCACCAAAACCTTGATTATCCTACTCCTGAGAAGGATGTTACTGTCTTTTGTGGTGCCACAAGCTCAGAATACACTTTTAATATGGCCGAACGGAACATTGTCGAGCAGCACGTCCACCTGACACAACAAAACGAGATGTCGCAGAACTCAATGCCTGTTACTAAGCATTCACCCTACTTTGCCGAAAAGCAAAGAACCCATGACGATAGCAGCAGCCCTATGGAAAAAGAGCGGTCCATCCCAACTTCCCAAGCATCTAGGGCATGTCTTTGCGAAGATTGCACCCGATCACTGCGGATGTTGACAAAAGATGCGGCCCTACGACTTGTGGACATTTACGAAGAGGTGGTAGGCAATCTACACCCTTTCTTCAATCAGGAACGCTTCAAGTCGCAAGTTGAAGCGTTGTACACCTCTATAGAGTCTAATCAAGCCGAAATTGACCGCCAGTACAATATTGATTCAGATACTATGGACAATATAAAAGTCGCACTGGCAATCCCCCTTCTTGCGCTGGGCGTAGGGAACAGCGACATCGGAACATCACTCTATGCCAGTGTTCAGGACAAGGTTCAAAATGCCGTTTTCTCTCCAATAAAGAACATTAAAAAGATTGTTTTATTGCTCCTTGCGGTTCGTCCATCCAACCTAGACTAACGTCCGTTTCTAATGCTGCAGTAGGGTATGTACCATTACTTCCATGATGATTTGCAACTGGCGTGGCGAACATGCGGTATTGCTGGCAAGGCGGCCATGGAGATGGGACTACATCGACAAGACGCAATACTCCACATGATCGAGGATGAAGCAGAGCGCTTTGAAGTTGTTAATGTAATGTGGAATATCGTTGTTCTTGACAAGCAATGGAGTTGTGCAGCCGGACTCCCACACCATTTTTCAGACAATGGATTCCCGAGGACTTTGCCGGAGCGCGTCGAGGTAAGGAACACATAGCTGAACGTGATCATTCGGATAGTACGCTGATAAGAATGCCTTTGAATGATAGAATCCCTATTTGAAAGCGATGATATCGTATGCGTCTTTTCATACTCGATTTTGGGATTTCTCGGGCTCCATGCAAACAGTAGGTGCATGCGAGGATGAAGAATTGTTCGACACTACCAACTACCAAATTGAACAATGGCGCAAGAGATCTCTCGCAGAGCTGAATTTTGTACATCCTAAGAATCGCATGACTTCTGCACCTGAAAGTCTTCCACAGTCCATGTCAACTTTACTTTACCTTCGCGCCAACCAACTCCGTGGTCTCACTATTCGGTCTTGCTTTCTTTCCGGCTCTGGTATAGCAGGTAGTCCACAGATCGCACAATCAGGAATGCAATTTGCCTGCGATACGATCGACGTCCTCACAGACTTGGACGCAACTACTGATCTATACGCTAAACAACATCCCTTCTTTCAGCACTTTCTCGCCTCTGCGGTGGCTTTGTTGCTTTTGGTCATAGCATCCGAATCGAAAAGAAACACGTTTACCAAAACGAGGTCCGATTTATCATCCTCTGTGAATCTCAATGACAGCTTTTCACGCGCATTCGGCCTGACCGCTTCATATTTCAATGTTTCAGCCCCTTCGCGACGACTTTTGAAAAGAATGATATCGATGGCGGAGCCGCTGTCAAAGCTGGGTATACTCTATCCTACAGTGTCTGCAAATAAAGATCTTGCATATCTTTCTCTACAAAATCAAGTGAACAATGCGCATTTTCAGGATTCTCAAAATTACCCCCAACTTACGGAAAGATCAATGAAGATGTCGGCGCCCTCCAATAACACATTTCAGCACGACGTCTTCCCGGATATCTATACAGCAGAAGGGGCGCCTGGAATAACGCAGTTCGCCCCATACACTCTAACGGATGCCGATTACGACGTTTTTGGCGGATTTGAATCTATGATGGAAGATCGGACTTGGATGGAACTGAGCTCATTATTTTCTCTGGATACACAATGATCCTACTAGAACAGTTGAACACGACTCCAAGCCTTAATCCGATAAAGAAATCTGCCTCACCTTTGCATCAACTCTTTGCAAGCCAAAGCATTCCTCTGGTGCGATTGGACTCTCTCAAGCCACCGATGTACGCCCATTGATGATTGGAAATGACCACCTCTCTACCTCTTATAGATTCAACATCGGCGAGAAATCTTCACTTTTCATATATTCCTCGAGGCTGGTAGTTGGACAACCTATCTCTTTTGGAATCTGTTGTGGCGTCAGTCAACCATGATGCATCCAAACATGCAGTTATGATATCTCACCTGACTGGGATGTAGAATATATTCGCTTGACAAATCCAGTTGCAGCACGCTTGCTATTTGCTCCGCAAGTTCCAGGGCATGTGGACCACCTTCAAAAGCGGCAGCTTCGTCGATCGTCACATGCTTGATTTTGATATCTCCAACTTCCAGTACCTGGGTCCAGAGACGAACGTACTCTTCGTGGCTGGGAAGACTTCCATAGCCTAGGAGTAGCTTTCCTGGTGGTAGCATGACAAGGGCCCTGACAAAGTGACCAGTATCCTTGCGTGGTACAACGAATGGTGTTAAGGCCTTGCTGTCTCCCGGCAGCAGAAAGGCATATGAGCCATCTTCTTGCTATATAATCATGAGTCCGAGAACTTCAACGACATCGGGGTGTATAGCATACCTTGTTCGGCCGTCTCAATCTCCACATTCTCCAATTAGTAGCATATTCACCAAGCAGCAATTGAGAAGTCTTTGAATTCAACTGCGGAAGAGATTCTTGTATATACCGCCCAATCTCCGCCTTTGCATCAAAGTGGTAGACATGTTGATACTTCCCACCAGCAATCGACTTGATGCCCGGTAGACTCGAAAACACAAATCGTTCCAAAGTATCAATGCGAGCAGCAGCATCCGCAATGTTCTGCCCACGCTTGATCTCTAATTCATAGCAATACTCATTGATCGTTTGACCTAGTCGAAGCTTTCCATAGCTGTACTGGTCGTACATTGGCCCCCAGAAATCGGTGACTGCGAAGATTGCATGAGCATCTCGAAATGCCCGCGTGAGTGATTCGATATCGTCAACATTTGCTTCCACCATTTCAATTCCTTTCTTTTCCCAGGATTTGCTTGAGGACCTGTTGAGATCGCGCGTGGTGCCTCGGATTTTCCAGCCGGGTTCTTGCAGGAAGACGTCGGCGACGGACGAGCCCTGAATGAATGAGATAGAGGTCAGCTATTTGACACTATGCCGTTTGATTTTTTCATACAACGCACCTGGGTACCGGTAATACCCATAATCACTATGAGTTTCGACATGACTGAATGGATTTCGTTTGCATCTGATGCCTTGATTCATGTTCCATCTCGTATAATTTCTCATGATCTTTCCTCTCTTTTATACTTCGATAACCACACTGTAGCAGCCCGGGCTTCCAGTAAACAATCCACTGAAGTAAAATAGTTCGGTAATTCCGCCTCGAATATGCCAATATCCAGCTCCAGCATTCAGAAAAGAAGAATATTATGACTTATGGCTGAGTAATAGACTGTCAGATACATGTTATACAACGGAAGTTCCGCATAGATAGTAAACAGTGCCGTATCCTTAACTTTTTGCATAGTATTTTGTATTTTGTATTTGCGCAATTAATTCGACTTCGTGGTATATATAAGATACTAGCTGAACCCTAGGGTTATGAATTTATATGATTTCTATATAAAAATAACAATGTTGTTTTCATGCCATTTTTGTTTTCATGTCGCACACCTACACCCGAAAAAGGGTGTAGGTGCGCCGAAGCCCTAATTGTAGATAGTTAAATACCCAGACTAGAGACACGACATGATTACGGGACATAGTTAATGTTGGGTGAGATACCTAATTATATATAGTGCTTGAGTGATTGAATTCCAACAAGTCATCTAAACATAGTAGTAGCTAACTATGGTTTAAGTCTAAGTATAGACGTCGGAGCTTCCGTAGTCGCTACCTAGTTAAAGAGCGCTGGAACACTTCGTATTCTGCTGATTTGGGCGTAGGAGTTTTGTGTTACTTTTTTTATCTTCTGATGTTAGGTACCACTACGCAGGTAAGGTACGTACATATGAGCTGAACGATTAGACGAAACCGAGAATGTTAATATGGTGCGCTGGGTGCGGTGGAACATGAGTCATGTACTGTGCCCCTATTGCCAACAGAATGCTTTCCATTTCCGAGGCGGTGTTTCTAGAGTTCTTTCGATACTCGGGAATAACGACAGCGTGGTACTTGACTAGAACGATTCTAGATATGGCTGATTTTTCTAGAAATCCTTCCCTTCTGTCCGTAACCGACAGGCCTCGACTGGACGAGAAGTTAACCGAAAAGCCCGAAAATTCCCCAGACATTAATTAACCGGAGCAAATCCCATCCCCTCGCAATTCGGGATTTGTTCACTCTTATCTGTTGTTTCAGCTTCATCCCCAATCCTTTCGGCATCCCATTTCTAAATTCTAATCCCTAGACTCGACACGGAGAAGTGGAGGCGGGGAAAACTGGAGTAGCGGAGCCAACCACATCCACTCTACCTACACAGTTTACTCCGTACAACACAAAGCCCGACAAAGTCACAAAGCTTGGGGGGAACTTTCTTTCTTAGCGCGCTCACCGCTCATACGCTGTCCAATGTTCTTTCTTCTTTTTGATCGTCGCTCGTATTCCGTTTAGGAAGGTCTCTCGCCCGAGAGCCCAGCTGCCCAGCACCTGGGGTAATGCCATGAGGAGCCAGGGATCTGCGTGTGGGAATGAGGGTTTCCCCTCACATTCGATGTAGCTGGGGCATTTATAAGCCGCTTGTTTCTGCTATCTGCAGAAGCGGAGGGAGGATAAATTGGTGAAGATTCCCTACTCTCTTTCTTGATTTCTATCTCAGTTTCTCAGTGTGATACCCCGGGCTAGTCTATAGATTTTCTTCTCGATAAACAGAATTTCATTCGATTTGTTCAGCTATGGAGGTTATGGAAGAAGCCCCGTTTGATAAGCCATTGTATATCCATGCTTCGCTGGTGGATGATCCAGATGAGGGTCTGACCGAGGAGGAAAAGGCAGCTATTGTAAGATATGAACTTCAACAACCTCAATCACGACTCAAGCTTACGGTCTATCGCAGGATCGCAGATTATTATGGAAGTTAGACCTCCGACTAATCCCCTGGCTCTCGCTGCTGTACCTCGCCGCATTCCTCGATCGCACAAACGTCGGAAACGCAAAGATTGAAGGTCTGCAGCAAGCGCTGCACATGACCAACAATCAATACAATGCCACGCTTACCATCTTCTTCGTCTCGTACGCTGTCTTTGAGCCCTTGACGAATGTCTTGTTGAAGCGGACTACGCCGAAGTATTTTATTGCGGCTATCATTATTATCTGGGTGAGTTGCATGAATCCCGTGATGGCTTTTTCTCAAGCTGACCCGATTTTGGGGACTGGTAGGGAATATGTATGACAACGATGGGTCTTGTCACCAACTTCTCCGGCCTCATGGCAGCCCGTTGGTTCCTCGGTCTCGCTGAAGCTGGCCTCTTCCCTGGGATCAGCTACTATCTCTCATGTTGGTACAAAAGATCCGAGTTTGGTGTGCGAATGGCAATCTTCTTTTCTGCCGCTGCCCTAGCCGGTTCATTCGGTGGTCTTTTAGCTGCTGCAATCGCGAACATGGATGGCGTCGGTGGTAAGGCCGGTTGGTCATGGATTTTCATTCTAGAGGGTCTCGCCACAATCGTTTTGGGAATATTGTCGTTTTGGCTCGTTGTCGATTTCCCGGATAAAGCGACTTTCCTCTCGGATGCGGATCGCAGGCGTGTGACCAGACGACTGATCCTAGATCAGCAAGCGAGTGGACAGCATGAAGAGTGGAAGACGTCCTATGTATGGGAAAGTCTGAAAGACTGGAAGACCTATTTGGGCGCGATCATCTATATGGGTGCCGATGGGCCTCTATATGCGTTTTCATTGTTCATTCCAACGATTATCAAGGAACTAGTAAGTTTGCCTTTTGCATTGAGACATTGAGACGAGTCCCTGCTCACAGGCATAGGGCTACTCCTCAACCAAAGCGCAGCTTCTCACCGTCCCGCCCTACGCGGTTGCCGCAATCCTGACCGTGGCCATTGGCTATATCGCCGATCGCACGCGAGCAAGAGGTCTTTGCAACATTCTCGTTTCCGTTCTCGGTGTAGTCGGGTTTTCGATGCTGCTCGGCGCAAAGACGGCTGGTACTCGGTATGCAGGTGTTTTTCTCGGTGCGATGGGGATTTATCCCTGTATTTCGAATACGATTTCTTGGACGAGTAACAATGTGGAGGGTGAGTCAGACTGTGCAATATTCTGTCCGGTCCATAACTGACATTGGTGGGACAGGTGTCTACAAGCGTGGTGTCACACTCGGTATAGTGATCGGTTGGGGCAACCTCAACGGCGTCGTTTCGTCAAACATATACCGCGGCAAAGATTCGCCTACTTTCTACCCTGGTCATGGCACTGTGCTTGCTTATCTTGTTTTGTTCCTTCTGTTCGGATCGATTTTGCAGACTACTCTGCTAAGAATTGAAAACAGAAAGCGACAACGTGGTGAACGGGATCACCGCATTGAGGGGTTGACTCAAGAGCAGATCAAAGATTTGGGAGATAGGCGACCGGATTTTATATACACTACTTAGGCTTTTGGTCTGCAGTGCATTATATAGTCTATGCGAGGGTTCGATCTGAGAGCGAGGTTAGTTGCGAACACCGGAAGACTAAAGATAGAACGCACCTAGGTCAGCAAATAAACTATCATGATGTGCACGAGTTCGTTCCCAGACTACAACATCGAGCTACTGGCAACATATTCATTGAATAAAATAAAGATTCAAAATATCCTGATTCTTCTTCGGCCCCTTGACAACATGTCTACTCGCCCAACTCAACACCTCCCCCGTTTCCGGCACAACCCTAAACGAGTAAGCCGTATAATACATATCCTTGATACAAAGATGGTCGCCCGTAGCTTGAATCACGGTCGTCTCTGGATATTTCTCTCTCAGATCGGGAAGTATAAGCGGCGGTGGCGTGGGCGGTTCAAACTTCGGCTTCGTCGTGTCTGTCGTTTCTGCAGACTCTTGCTGTTTTTGCAGTCGATAATTAAAATCGAATTCATGAAACAAATAATCAGGCTCGTCCTGATCCCCGCTTTCGACTTTCTCCTTGCCAGATTTTATTTTCACGAACCAGACGCTGATTCCGCCCATTTCTGGGCTGCTTTCGTCTTGTTGTTCCTGTTGTTCCTGGTCCGTAGAAGCAGCACCGTTCAAGCGCCAGATATATTTCTTGGTCCATCTCAGTCCCCCCATTCCCAATACACTGCTCGGCATTTCTCCTTCTTCCTTGTATACCATTTGCCTATATGCGGTTGCGTCTTCGGAAGAAAGGGTGGGGTGTAATGGGTGGAATGTCGCTATTCCGTTTAGTTCGCCGTTGATGTCTGCGGGGTTGTCGCTGCGGAGTATGCGGTGGAGATGCCATTGTCGCGTTGGTAGATTGTTCGAGGTTGTTGAGAGGGAGGTCGAAGGAGAGGATAGCGAGGTGAATAGAGACGAGAGAAAGCGGGGTGAAATTGGCGATTTCATTGTTGTTGTTTCTGTAGAGGACATGTTGTGTGTGAGAGCTTGTTTCTTTGCTCAATTTTTGCTGGCTGACATGGGAGGTTGTATGATGCCTTGTCCCAAAGATCAATGAAGAAATCAAAGTAATGTGAGAGCTCTTCTTGTTGTTGGCAATTGGAATGAAGTTGAAAGAAGGTTGAAAATTGAGGGTCTGCCGGTGAAGATTAAGGTTATTCCGAAGCTATCCCCAATCCAGCCAATCAGAGCTCACGAACTATGGATCGGCCAAACATGGATATAAAGACCATATATGTTCTTTGGGTCTTCCTTGATGGATGAATCTATTCTACCATTTCTACAAGGGTTACTTTATGTGTAGTAGTACAATGGAACAAAGGAACGTTGGACATCCTCCTTAAATGTGATATGCATGGTCTCTTAAAGGACATATTGCTTTTCAATGTGAAGGATATTTGCTACATCCGAATTGATATCAAACAAACCTAGTTGATTTAGCATTAAAGCTGAAATTTGGACAATACGGTAAGAAATGTGGTAGAAAGCTGTCCTCCTTTGTCCATTGGAGATATCCATCGAGGACCTTCATGTTTGTAAAGGATGGACATACCCTTTGACCATAGTTCTCATACTAAAACTGTCTATAAATTTCTGTATGACTCCTCTGCTGGTTTCAAATGTTATATTCTTCTCCTATCACTAACCAGACTTTCTCGGAATTGTTGCTCCTTGAATCTGCTTCAAAACCGACTGCCTGGAAACAAATCAGACTTGCAAACTGAAATACTATGACACCCAACGCCAAAAAGTTGAAAACAGTCGTAAATACTCCTCCAAAATTCCTCTCCATCCGCAAGCTCATCACGCAGCGCTTCCAGGGGATCTCTTACTCCAAAACTGAAGACCGCTCAACAAGACCAAGCCGACGACACCAGCATGGAAGGCGATAGAGTGACTCTTGGCTATACTTCAAATGACGATGATTCTGTCGAAATAGCACAAAAGACGCAAAAATGGACAAGAGAAAATACTCAGACGAGGAGGAGGCAAAAGAAGATAAAAACCTTGACAGCGAAGACGATTCATGTTCCTCAGCACCGGAATACTACGACACAAGCGAAATCGACGAAGATGACGACGACGACGACGACGGCCATTACAAGGACATCACCAAAGACGACGGCAACGAGGAAGAAGACCCTGGGACCTAGATTACTCAAAGTCCAACGACTACTCCGACTGGCTCAACAACGCCATAATCAACGACTACACCATCATCTCCGTCAAAAACCAACTCCTCTACGCCGACATCCTAAAACACATCCTCAAACACACAATCTACTAGATGCAGAATAGCGTCGACGCGGAGGACCGCGACGTATACAAATTCGAGCGCGACCTGCAACCTCTTTTGCTTTGACTATACGTAGTGTACGGAGTTTGCAGACACCCGACCTGACTGTCGTAGTTCATGAATTGAAGGTCCGTTGACGAAGGAATACGGCCGTCCTAAGCACCAAATGTACGGTGGTATGATTTAAACGAGAAGAAGGAGCCGAAAGCGCACTTTCAAATGTTATACTTGTGCATGACTGCATTTTGTAGATTGTACAACTAACTTGTTCTGTGTTTACTTTTCAAGATTTTTCGTACTGTATGTTTCTTCAATCACTTAAGCAAGGAACATTGACTACAAGAGTACCTAGGTAGATACCGTTTACAGCAGTATACATCGCCCACGTCTGCTCAAGTGCTACCTCTCAGAAGAAAAGCGAGCAGTACATTCCTCCTTATAAGCCTTCAGTTGCTCCATCTTCATCTGCGTAAACATCTCCATCTCCGCATGTGTCCCGTCATCAAGCGGTTCAATACCTGTATCGTTATCATGTAGTGCCATCCAGTAGATTATATCCACATCGAAGCTCTTTCTTGCTGCATAATCAAACCAGAAACGCCCAGTCTTCCACGAATCGCGCATCCGAGTAGAAAGAGGACGACACTCTAGTACTTCTATTTCCTGCTCCACTTGTTCCAATACTTGCAGGAATTGATTCAGTCTAGGCTCATAGAGAGCCAAGAATTCGTCCATTTGACAGCGTTCAAGCCACATTTCTGGCCCAGACAACAGCAACCACCAAGGCGGATCGTACGTGAATGCGGCTGGCATGGCATTTGTGAACTCCAAATCGAGTACGGCTGTAATACTGAGCGTCTTCGGGTCTACAAGCATGTTCGACGGTCGCATGTCATCGCAGAAAAGGATAAATGGTCCACTATCCTCAATACAGTACCGTTGGATAAGCTGTGCGAATCGATGACGGGCAATGAACCGCTCCTTTTTGATTTATTTCTTGAAAATGGAATCCGAGTCCCCTGTAAGGCCCTCTGCTCTGCATACAGGTGAGGTCTGCGAAGTACAGACGGAATCAGACGGCGTTAACAGTTGGTGCCTGGATTCTAGACCATCTGCGTCGTCGCTTATCGATAAGAAGTACCCCGCAGAGAGTCTGTCTGGTCAGAGAAGTCGGACAGAGAACCCAGAGCAATCAGAGTGTTGGATAAGGCTCTATGCGCAATGGCGAGGAATTATCGCGTTCTGTGAAGGAAGGCAGGAATTATTCGTCTATACAGGACCTGGTGTTTGTACATACTGCCCTTCTGGGAGGTCATACTACGGGAATAGCTTCGCTTACCCGTAACATACATACTGCGTCATGATACTCGTACTCCATGTTTGGTGCTTGATATTATTGGACCAGTATTTAACTAATGAACGAGAACAGCCGGCGATTTAGCCTATTGCTCTATACTACCTAGGTAGAGTCATTTTGAGAGACTAACCTTTGTTCGTTCTTGCTTTCTCAACACTACTGGTTGCGACAATTACTGGTGTATACCACGGGTCAAAAGCCGACGACGGCAATTGAAGCAGGAAAGAGTACATACTACGTACTATGTACTAGGCAAATGAATAATCCAAGCCGGTTAAATGTGGCGTATTTTGCCGCTGTATGTTTAAGGTTTATGGGGTACAATAAAGCATAGACGTTTATACAGTACTATCAAACCAGGTTTTTATATGTACTATAATTTTCCTTCCTGTGGTTTTTTCTTTGGTTTTCCTATCCTGCTCTTATTCGTGGGTTATAAATGGCTTCTGTCAACGAACCTGGCGAACCCGTCGCCCAAAATGTCCTGGAAAGTATTATCATTCCCAACGCAGATGACGTTAGAGGTAACATCACACTACCAACGGCGGTCGAAGGAATGCAAATCACCTGGACCTCATCAGACCCAGCTATTGTATCTGACAAACCTGACGGTAAACTTGCACCGGGGGTAGTCAGACGGCCGCCGGTCGGAGCTACACCAGCGCGAGTCACCTTGACCGCCGCAATTAATGAATCAGACGCAAAAATCACTCGGGATTTCCAACTTACAATCCAACCATCCATAAAACTAGCCCCATTTTCAGGCTACGCAATGGTCAACTTCGCGCGCTCCAATTGCCAGCGCGGACAACAGGTTTACATGGCATATAGCCTGGGCAATGACCCGACGCGATGGAAAGCAGTCAACAACGGACAGCCAATTCTCACCTCCACCAAGGGTGTGCACGCAGTTCGGGATCCCTCACTCATCCGCTCCCCAGAAGGCGACAAGTTCTACCTCCTAGCCACCGATCTCAATGTAGATGGCGTGGAGTATGGCTGGCGTGGTTGGGACTGGGCTCAAAGTGGGTGTAGTCGATACATTGAGGTCTGGGAGTCCCGCGACCTGCGCACCTGGTCCGACCAGCGACATATTCTTGTGTCTCCCCCGGAGGCCGGTATGACGTTTGCGCCTGAGGCTATCTGGGACCCGGCAATTGGGGCGTATGTCGTTTTCTGGACTTCGTCGATGTACCCGGCCGACAGCTATTATACGGAAGATCCGAATGACCCCAAACGTCGATACCCGCTGACGAGGAACCAGACGCTGTATGCAACCACGCGCGACTTTGTTACCTTCACGCCGGCGAAGGTTATGAGCGGTAGACCCAACCATGGTACTCTCGACGCCTGCATGATCCTCGAGGAGGAGACTGGTTACTACCATCGCTTTGTCTGCGATCGAATATCCACTGGCGTCGGTGTCACCCGGTATGCGGGCGACTGCCCGGCAGATGATATATACCAGGAACGGTCGAAGCATGTTCTCGCCCCGGAGGAAGACTGGGAGCTAATCGCAAGCTGCATTACCCACAAGACCATGAACACCACATATGCCGAGGCTCCTCTCGCATTTCGGGCAAACCCTGGCGATCCACTTGGAAATGGGTATTACTTCTTCTCTGATCAGATTTGGGCTAATTCGCCAGCTGGACAGCCCATGGAGGAGCAATTGCATCCGTACTGGACCAGTGATCTGAGCTCGGGTCAGTGGACGCCTATCGAGTGGAAAGAGAAGCCCGAGTATGAACTTAGTCGAGGGGTGATGCGACACGGAACAATCACTAATCTGACGCCGGCGGACCATGCAGCTGTTCGTGGTGCGGAGGTGGTTTCGTTAACGGTACAGCCTCTGTCCAAGGTTACGTATACCGTTGGTGAGCTTCTAGATTCTTCGGACCTGGTGGTTACGGTGAAGTATAGTGACGCTGTAACTGAGTCGCTCGGCGAAGGTTACGGGGGATACAGCTTGTCTGGTTCGGGTCCGTGGCTTACACCAGGCAAACACACGGTGGTAGTGTCGTATACAGTATTAGAAGTGACGCAGACTGCGTCGTTTGATGTAGATGTCAGGGAGCGTTCCACTAGTCAAAATTGACATAGTGAATGATATAGCTTGCCTACAAGGATACTTCAAGATAAGCTGGTTTTCATTTTTCTCCAGCTTAGCTCACAGCACAAGATCCTTTGAACTTGAAACAGTACTCGCTAACATTATCTTCAACCTGGCACGGTTATATAAAGTTTATCATTTGTGTAATGATGATTGTGATGTAACCACCTGAGCGGTATCTGAAATGATGGGCTTGACGACATATCGAAACCTTAGGTATGCGGCTGTCATCATACCGATAAAAATTACTCAAAGTCGAAGCTTATCAGCATCTCTTGAGTCTTTATACGCCTGATAGTGGGATCCCGCATCGAGGCATCGCCATATAAGGTTAGCACCATCTTATTATGTACTTGAGCATCAATGATAGAAGAATCATCGCACATAGGCAGCATAGTAGTCCTCCTCTCTTGGCTAAGAACTCATTCAACTGTTTTACTACTGGTTGTTCAAGATTGCCCCATTCGACTAGCGGCAGATCAGCGATTACATAATACATACGAATAGACTACCTACTAAACCACATCCGGCTAGCGTCGAGCTGTCCGCGGCGGCTCTTGCATTGTGACCGTCTTCGGCCAACTCTCGACGATGACGACCTTCTTCTAGGCTCTCGTCCATACTCTCCTTTTGTTCTCTTCGTTCATCTCTATATACTTCTTTCGTCTCTTTCCATTTATCGCTCCTTTCGACCTTTCGACCTTTCGACCCGATCCTCCGCTGCGGCAACAAACGTCAACCACGTTCGTCCGAACCATGTATACCGCCGTCGAGCACGACAGGTCCCAGCCAATCCCTCACCAACCGCCGCCTCTATCTATGGATCGCATTGCTCCCCCGGGAGGCCCTGTGTACCCGACTTCAGCGACCGTTGGACCTCTGCGCACTACCGAACATTTGAAGCCTGTTTCGACGATACACGGAGGGCGCATATGGTCGCTGCATGTTGTGCAGCAGCCGATTCGAGCTCGCATGTGCGGCTTTGGCGATAAGGTAGGTACGATGATTATCAGGTGATGGATGATAGCTAACAAAAACTCAGGACCGACGGCCGATTACCCCGCCTCCGTGTATCAGATTGATCGTCAAAGATGCTACTACAGACAAAGAAATCGACATCAACGAGATCGACACATCGTTTTACGTCCTGACGGTCGATTTATGGAATGCAGAAGGTACGAGTGAAGTCAACCTCGTCCGTCATTCTGCAAACTCGCCATCCATCTCCACCGCAACCTCATCCTCATACCCACCCCCACAGGAAAGCAACATCTCGCCGACATATCCACAGTTTAATCAACATGGATACCCTCAGCAGTCGGTATATCATCAACAAATGCAGGGGTATTATGGTCAAAACAATGTGTACCAGAATCCATACGCCGCTGCTGCCCCGCCTCCTCAGGGTGGTCCGTACTATCCTGGTGGAGGTTACTATCCAGGCGGCATGCAACCTAATCTATCACCACAGTCTGCGGCACCTGGTGGAATGTTTACGAGGAATTTGATTGGTAGTCTGAGTGCGAGTGCTTTCAGATTGACAGATCCTGATAACAAGATTGGTGTGTGGTTTATCTTGCAGGATTTGAGTGTCCGCACAGAAGGAACTTTCAGGTATGTCCTTTTCGTCTTTTAACTAGCATTCAACTAATACAATGGCAGACTGAAAATGAACTTTGTCAACGTGGGAACTTCGCAATCTCCAGACGCTTCAGGTGCTCCCGTACTCAATCACGGATCTGCTCCTGTTCTCGCCTCTGTCTTTTCAGAACCATTCCAAGTCTTTTCCGCCAAGAAATTCCCCGGTGTTATCGAAAGCACTCCCTTGAGCAAATGCTTTGCCCTGCAAGGCATCAAAATCCCCATCCGCAAAGATGGCGTCAAGGGTCGCGGTGGAGGCGGAGACGGCGACGACGAGTACGACTGAGCTTTGTCCACAGGACTTTTGCTTTCGCTTTATCTTCTTCTTGCCTATTACTTGCTTTCGTTTCTTTGGTTATACTTTGCTTGCTATTTATTCTTATTACTCTTTTTATTGATATCCGTTGGCCGGAGCTTGGGTGTTATAACTGGGAAAAGCAAAAGGGACCAAGTAGAGGCGGTGTTACTGTTTCTATTTTCTGTCTGTTTTCATGGGGCCGCACACAAAGAGATTTTGGGAACTGGGAATGGGCGTTTTGCTGGTCTTCTAACTATCCATATATTACCCTTTGTCTTTATTGCTAGCTAGATAGGGTTTTCGACGCTGGTCGGATTTTGTTAAAGGAATGGAATGCAGTGAGTAGAAATTCTATAGCTACCATAGCTACCAGGGTTTGGTAATTCAATATCTCAACCGTAGGTCAGAGGATGTGTAGAATCCCTGGATTGTTCACGGGATCTTGACAATTAACCTTGGTTTTGCGTATACCTAGGTAGCGGGCGATATGAGGCCGCATGCGGAAGGAGGTGAGATCGATCCCTTGATAGCGATTTGTAAGCCTTGTAAGCCTTATGGACGAATTAAAGTCGAGAACGGAGGGGTAAGTTGACAGAGAATAAGTTGCTGCTCTTCGTTGAACCGGGAGGTAGTTGGATTTGTCGCTTAGACTGACTGCTGTGTTGTTTAGGTAACTAGGCGTCGTTGTTAGGGCTAAGACCTATCTTTTGAGGACGGACGGATGAGGGAGATAGATCAAACGTGACCACATGTGCATGTTTTGGGGTTACGGAATAGGCATTAATAGAGTGGGTTTATAGTCAAACTAGTTATATTTAAAGATCTATTGAGTGTATATTCGTGCGAGGAATTTCGTACGACAACATGATTTTTTTTTTTTTTTTGAAGTGTTACGGTGAGTTTATCTACCCACGCTCACTAAGCATCTGCCTCTCATTAGTGATCATTGATCAACGACATGCCTGAGGCCGGCCACATGATACGTATATACGCGGAGCCGCAGGAATCCGTGTACATAGTACATATGCACGGAGAGTTTTACGTACATCACAAACTTGCGCATCACATATACCTACGGGCTAGGTACCTAGGCTATCTACGGGATATCTAGGATATCGAGATTCATCTCCGGCCGTAAATCGCCTCGGCTCTCACGGGGAAGAATACGCATGTAGGTAGGGAGTATGTTTAGCGGAGAAGATGCCAAAACACCTCAACTGTGGACACTGGACACTCTCTACAAAACACTAACAAGGTTAAAAAGATTTTCGAGGTCATGTGTAAGATGGATGCCGCACTGCCGGGCTGCCGTAGTGCCGCAGATCCGCTTTATCCTCTTTTCCTCGGAACTGACTCATCTAGATTGAGCTAACCTGGTTGGGGCAAGAGGATGGACATTTTCTCTACTTCTATAGTCACGTTTACGAAGAAAGGAGAGAGAAGAGAGTATATGGAAAATCCATGTATTGAACTATATAATCGTCTCAACCATCAACCCTGATAATAGCGGGGAGGGAGATCGAATCATCATGAGGAGAGTGAATCATGAGTAGAGAAATATCGTATCCAAAGAAAAAAGAAAAAACAAACAAACAAGTCGTCACGATACAGGCCATGCAATTCATCCATCAATGCTAGTAGTTGTATCGCTTTCATCCAAATGCGCCGGTAATGCTCAACAGAAACGTCGCTGTAATATGGGGTATATCATAAATCAATGCGGAGAAGAGTCATAACTTTTGGGCATTCATAATCGGTTTCTTTTTTTTTTTTTAGTAGGCCGGGATCATCGTGCCTTGATGATGAATAAAGTCATGCTCTTCGAATATTGATTGCGACTCTGTGTCTGTGAGCAGAGTGTTGTCCCGCTTGGCGGGGTGGTTTTGTGTACCAGTAGTGGCGAAAGCGTCCATGGTGAGTGCTTCTGGGGATGGAGGCATGGAGTCTTCCTCGTCAGACGACAAGTCGTCGAGTAATTCGGGCGGTGATTGGGCGGGAGGAGAGTTGTGTCGAGAAGGGGAGCGAGTGAGTGTGAGACGGGCAACTTCTTGTTCTTCTTCTTCTTCTTCATCCTCTTCTTCGTCAGAGGATACTTCGTCCACGGAGATAAGGGCAGGCGGAGAAGGAGCGCGGCGGAGAGGCTTTGCTATGGCAGCAGCAGTATACAGAGCAGTAAGTTCCTCAAACTTCTCTTCGTCTTCCTCATCGTAATCCGAGTAATCGTCGTCACTCAAATCGGAGTCATCTTCTTCCTCGGAGTCGTCCTCCATCGACTCCTCTTCAATACTGTCTGCCCATCGAATGTGGGAAGGCTGAGCCTTCTTTGTGGCGTTGCGGACGGTGTTGTTGAACCATTGCTCCTGTTCGCGTTCGGCATTGGCCAAGTCGAGCATCAACGAATCGAGTAAATTGGCGTGGCCAACAAGAAGACGCAAGTCGTGGTCGGCGCGGGCAGCCTCCTTGGAGAGCTTGCTGCGGGCGGTGTGGGCCAGGTAGTAGGTCTGAGTGATACTCATTTTCTTCTTGGGTTGTTCTGGTCGACGGGGGAAGAATGATGTGGTAGCGGAGAGGAGAGAGGGAGCCATTTTAGTCGGCATGGCTTTGTATATATATGTAGTTGGGTGTAAAAGGCGGAGTGAGTCACCTCGTTTTGGGAAATTTTAATTTGCTTTTTCGGCAGGGCAACCACAGGCGGTGAGGAGTGAAACGTGGATGTGGATGTGGATGGCTGATGGCTGATGGCTGATTGGCTGTAGACTATTGTCTGTGTCTGTTGTTTGTCTTCGTCTGGATGATGTTCTTGTAGTTGATAATGTTGTAGTGGAGTGTAGTGAGAATAGTCGTAAATCCAGGGCAGCAGCTATCTTTATGTCGGCTGAAAATTAGGCTCTCTCATTTCTTCTGGTTCAGTCGCAAAGTCCTAAATCCATGCATTTCCGTGAGCCGAAATCCGTTGACTAATCCATGCACAAAAAGTGGATTTGTCAAGTGAAAATCTCGGCGGTCGGAAGTTGGTCGATCGGAGCTTGGAGTTAAGCCGCTTTAGCCAGGCTGGCTTATTCTTCGTTTCTTACGGCCGTCAAGACACCATCATACCATGGTCCGTTACTTCTGTCTGCAATTATTATGAATTAATATGAACTGATTCATCATGACCATCGTATGTGTACACAGTACACTACACAGTACACAGTACATACTACACTCAGATCGAATCTATCGATGTATCTGACTCACCGCTATACTGCTAATCAGCTTAGGCAGGCAGGTCAAAGCTCACTCACCACTGAGGCACTGACAAACCCGCCCGGATTTAAAATCAGCACGATCGCTTTCGGATTCGACCATTTTCCATTGATCCATTCAACCTATGTAGTTAGCGCCAAGAATGCTCGGCGAGCATTACTCATCCTTATTCCGTCTGTTTCTTGGCACAACCCCAGATTAGATTTTTTCTTCTTCTTTTCAATTTTGCACTGGACCCGCTTAGCAATCACCTTAGCAATCAACCTTTTTCATCGCTTATTACCATGTATGATGTGCTCGATTATTAATGTTTTGCTCTGTAAAGTATTATGCATCAAATGCTGATTCAAGAGTACGTACCTTTGTAGCGACTATCGGATATCTAATCTCTCTGCCTGAGGAAAGCGACAATTTGCCAGGGTCCTAACTCCGCCCAGCTGATGCTTTCCTTATCAGATGCACCGCCCAATCACACCGTCAAATCAGCACTGAATCAGCCGTGCAGCGCCCAATCGCATCGCTCCTCGCTAGACACGTAGATCCGTCTTAATGATGGAGCCTAATCTTCAAGGCATATCCGTAGAACCGCAGGAATAACAGCTATCCCGTTTTGGTAACGAATGCGATTTTCGCTTCGAAGAAGTTAACTTAGTTATGCACCCGTAAATCCGTATTCATGATTCGCTTCGTACGTAGTATGTACTAACGTGGTTAACTGGTTTCAATGGAATTCCTGGTGCCTGAACGATGAAACAGCCCTGCTCAGCCTCAGCTCCTTACTGCTTATGTACGCCGTGCTCGCTTCGAATTTAAACGAGCGGGTCATCTTAATGATCTTATCAAGGATGGAGGTTCCTGTGTCACGATGATTCACCCTTTTTAGGGTCCACTGGGAAGCTTATTGAGGCTGAGCTGAGTCATATTCCGCATTGGCCAATCACGTGGATTATACCGTACACCTGGACGTGCTAAATAGCCTTACCGTGGAGTCGAGTCTCCATGGGATATACGTACGGATTGATTTTTTCTTTTTTCTCCTTTACTCGACTTGAAACTAGTGAATGTTCAGGCTACACAATTATTCTCAATTAGTTACTCGCCAATTGATATTCGCAGAATACGTGTTGCCTGTTCACTAATCCTCAATTCCAGACAAATTCAGTAGAGTAAGCCCTCTACGTAGGTGTATTCGCCAAACACCCGTGACACGGCGAGTCGGTGCTTCGGTACACGGATTTGCGGGTTACGTACCAGCAGTTAAGTTACGCTGCATAATTTTCTGACAATCATGCACTAACCCATAAGTAGATTAGAACCCCGAGGTTCTTGCGGACGGATATAAGGATGAATTTTTTCGTCCGATGGGGCCTGGGCAAATCAGACAGCCGCAAGGGTCTGAGTCATCGGCTACGATGGCTTCCGCGGATACGGAACTACGGAGTACGGATAGAGCGAAATGCCAAGACAGACAGAGCAAGCAGAGCAAAGACTGTCGATGATGTCATCTCGTCATGTGTTTTGGTGCTACGGCCGAAAATATTCCGCCTTTTCCGGGTTCGTCCTTCAGCCCTACATGAGATTTCTAGGCTGCTTATTTTGCTGGTTTTAATCTTATCTCCGGAGTATTCACGGCGTTATGAGGTCTGGAGTCTAGAACGCTTTGAAATTCAGCTTTGATTTGTTCCTTTGGATTTTGAGTGGTCGGCTTGCTTACAACGTAGGTCGTAGCTGCTGTCAACATGGACATTTTGTGCAGCGTTGGCAGGGTGATTCCACACTCTCGGGTCGGTTTCTTTCCATTGTCCCGAGGCAATGGATCGTATAATAAGTGCTGGCTCTGCTGAAGGCTAGTCGTTAGACAACATTTCAACTACCCGCATAGAATGCCGATATATGAAGCGACACTCCATCGAGTTTGCTCTTAAAAGAGGATAGTCTGTACACTAAAGTAACATGCACCTACCAACATCTAATAGCCACCAGCGATAGCTTGTTGGTCATTGCCAAACCAAAGCGATTGAAGATTTTATGCAGGGGTTTTTCTGACCAATAATTGACCATCATTTATCACTTGTGGCGCAGCTCTCAGGGCATCATGCTTATTCCCAGGGATCGCTAAAACCTCGGAAATTTGTAGGATACTCCCTGAGTCCCTGTAAAAATCCTTATCGAGATATGTGACGGCTGCGGCCACCATTATTGGCACATTTGATTGGTCAAATCCAGACCATAGACGACCCACTCTACAATCACATAATCTGGAGACAACCATGTGGAGAGAACTTTAACGACACATGCTTCAAACTTTCGTTTATCTCATATACATTGACTATCATCAATATTGATGAGGTTCACAGCAGACATGGACGAACCAACGCATATAATTGACCCTGATGGCGAGGTTATCATCGTCCTGAAAGACGCGAATCCGCCATTCGCAGTTTGGCCAGAGGAGAAGACTGAAGATGAAAAAAGGTAATCATACTTTGACTTTGGGAGTAACAGCACACACCATGGTTGACAATACGTTCAGCAAAGTTTCCCAAGTGATACCGAGTGAAGATACCACGTCGCAGTCCGAGACGGAAGGAGAGGCAGAAGAAAAATGCTTTCGTATCAGGGTATCCGCAAAAGATCTCACGCTCGTATCGCCCGTATTCAAAAGCTTTCTCTTGGGTGGCTGGAAAGAAAGCAGCACGTTTCTTGAGACGGGGTCTACCGAGCTCACTGTATCTGGCTGGGATCTCGAGGCTTTCTTGGTGGTTATGCACATGATACACAGTCAGCATAAGAAGATACCGCGCAAGGTCAGCCTGGAACTCTTCGCCAAAACCACCGTCATTGCGGACTATTACAAGTGCAAAGACGCAATAGGATTTTTTTCAGATGTGTGGCTTGATGATCTGGATAGCAATGCCGATTTGCAAAACAAGATTGCCTGCACGTTCTCTCGGGACCTCATGCTTTGGTTGTGGATATCATGGATGTTTCGACGCGCTAAACAGTTCAAACAATCTACTGCTGTTGCTATTAAATATAGCAAGAGTCAGATAACGAGTCTGGGGCTTCCCCTCCCGGCAAGACTAATTAGTAAGTGGGGCTTCAAACTCAGCAATAAGACTGAAGGCATCATAATGACTAAACTCATCTTCTCAAAAGACCAACTGAATCTAGAACGAGAAAGGGGCATCGAATCTGTCATGACAGCACTGCAAAAGCAGCAAAGTATCCTCCTTAGTGAAAGATGGGCATGCAATTATGAATTCCAGTGTACGTCAATGATGCTGGGTGGACTTGAAAAACATATGTTTGCCAACGGTCTTTCCCCTACGCCAACGACCCCTTTCGTCGGTATTGGGTACCAGGATCTTGTTGACAAAATTCGTAACTTCGCGCCACCCATATGGTACGAAAGTAGTAGGAGTTATGAAAAGCATGCATGCCCGTCCTCGCGACAGGGATATGCACAACTGAAGCTGAAGACGGATGCTATGGCGGGCTTGAACATTCATTACTGCTACTTCTGAAGGACCATCTGAGAGAGCTCGCACTCTTAATGCGGCAATATCGCATTGCAAGAAATGATACGTTGGTCTCATTCGTTATGCCAAGGACTCGGATATATCAGGGACCATCTGTATCAAATTGACTACATATCTGTACATAAATGTTGGTGCAACCAACTAGATCAAAGAGCAGCGCGCATACTTGATGATCTAGTATGGTAAGATATAGCTAGCAACGAGGATCACGTGATGTGTAGCTGTATTGGAGCGAGGGAGGAGGACGTTATCTCAAGAAGATATTTCGCAACTATGTACTCCGTAGATGGAGAGAGAGATCTTGAATGCTGGCGGCCATTCCCGGCAATAAGGTAACTAACTAGTACGTATCTACTTAAAAATCCACTTTTGTCAGGGGCCTGCATGTAGGCAGTTCATTGGTCGCTGAGAGATTTGTGCCCCACTTAGCTCAAATACCACGTGATCTGTCAACAAATTTCCCGATTAAACATTGAACCAACAACACAACACCGCCATAGTTACCACAAAATAATGCCAGAGCATTGATGACTATGAGAATCTGTGGCGGCTCCGGCGTACAAAATGGACCCCCCAGTTGACCCCCCAGCTGAGAAAAAGAGCTATGTGATCGATCCAGATGGAGAAGTGATATTTCTCCTGGAAGACGCGAACGCTCCATTCGCGGTCTGGGATGAGGAGAAAATCAGCAAGCCCACCCCGAAGAAGCCTGTCAAAAAGCCAGCCAAGAAGAAAATCAAATTGGATAATACGAAGGTTTGTTTCTATTGGATTAATGTCCAAATCAGAAACAGTCACTGATAAAATTAGGAGCATATTCGCATACAGGTTTCTGCGAAACATCTCATGTTGGCTTCGCCAGTTTTGAAAAAGACTCTCTCCGGTGGCTGGAAAGAAAGCGACGTGTTCGCTAAGAAGGGCTCTATAGAACTAGTCATTCAGGACTGGGATTTGGAGGCATTTTTACTTTTCATGCGAATCATTCACTGCCAACATCAGAATCTGCCTGGCAAAGTTACTCTTGAATTGCTCGCTAAGATTGCTGTACTTGCAGACTATTACGCGTGTCCGGATACTATCACTTTTTTTGCGAATCTATGGATCGATCAATTGAAAAATGATTCTCCCACTAGATACTCGCGAGATTTAGTGTTGTGGATGTTCGTGTCGTGGTACTTCAATAAACAGGAAGAATACGAAAAATTCAAGTCCATTGCCATGACACAGAGCAATGCTCCAATCATAAATTTGGATTTGCTATTACCTACCATAGAGCTCGGTAAGCTTCTGAGATCTAATTCTTTATCTTCGTTACGTGCTTCTAATAACACTCTCCCATCTAGTTAAAATGAACAAGCACAGAGAGGACAAAATCCAGCATGTCATTAATCAACTGAAGCAGCAACAAGATGTATTTCTGAGCAAAGATTGGGCTTGCTCATTGGAATGCTGCGCGATGTTATTGGGCGCGCTACAAAAACAGATGCATATGAATGGCCTCTCCTTGCCCGGACCCGAAGCGCCGTTCATCGGAATAGATTACGAGACACTTGTCACGACAGTTCATGCTTTCAAGAAACCACAATGGTCACCGATTGGTTCTCAGTATGTGTGTGTGCATAGCTGTGACGAGACAAGTCGTGGATACAACTTTTTGCAATTCGAAACTGTTTTGAAAGGAGCCCCGATAATCAAGTCATGACCTTTCCGGACCCCTTTATGCTTTGTAAGTATCATCTTTGATTAGATAGTACATAAGCTGGCGTTCACTTTATTGGTTTCCATAGCTCGGATGTCTCCAGAATCATTACAACTATTCTCTAGGTCACGTAGCTGTGTATCATGCCAAAACATCACTTGAAGGTAGATTCGTGCAATAGAGCATTGTGAGCAACGGTGATAGATGAATAATGCAGTGTATGGTCTACTCGAAACTATTCAATACGTATAGATAAGGGATTCCCCACGATCTAGATCCGATAAGAACTAGATTGATCTCTTATCGATAAGATGATAATCTTATCGTCGAGGTCCCATTGGTCAATGCTGACATGAAGCCCACATGATCTACGCGGTATCAGAGCCGGGGAAAAGAAAAACATGGACGCAAACTAATACAATTTTTTGCACTTTCCGTTGCAATACACACAACGCTCATGATTATGAGCAATTGTGTCAGTCTTGGTATATATAATGGCTATAGAAGATGGAGCGACCTACGTGATCGATCCGGATGGAGAAGTGATATTTGTCCTTGTGGTTGCAGGCAGCTCATCTGCGGTCCGCGATGAAGAAAGGGATGGCAGGCAGACTGCTACGAGTAGACCCGACGAGGACTCAAATGAAGGGCCAAGTGAAGGGCCTAGCGGGACTGGAGAGCCTTCACAAAAAAGAACTAGGCTGGAAGACACTAAGGTTAGTTGTATAAAAGATCATAAAAAAGGTAACCTGGTAAAAGCTGGCACTGACGCGGTCAAAAAAAATAAATAACCAGAAACGCTACATACGCGTCTCGGCAAAGCACCTAACGCTGGCCTCGCCGATATGGAAGAGGACTCTTTCGGGAAATTGGAAAGAGGGTGCTACTTTTGGCCAGAACGGTTGTGTAGAACTCCCTATCGAAGATTGGTGTCCGACGCCATTCTTGCTTCTCATGCGCATTATCCATTGTCAACATGATTTGCCCAGCACGATTAATTTCGACTTACTTTCCAAATTGGCCGTATTGGTGGATTATTATGAATGCAAGAAAAATTTTCGCCAATCGATGGATTGACGAGTTGAAACCGAGTTTCCCAACAAGATATTCGCGAGAATTGATGTCGTGGCTATTCATATCATTGGTTTTCGATAAACGCGACTTATTGGTTGAATCGACATCTATTGCTGTGACGCAAAGTAGGGCTCCAATAATAAGCGCAGGTCTACCAATACCGCCCGGAGTCCTCAGTAAGTCAGAACAATATCAAGAGTGTATTCTAAGAATTCCCTGCTGATAATCTTTGCCTAGACGCGCTTAATGATAGAAGAGAAAAGGGTATCAGATTAATCTTCGACCGCCTGCGACAACAGCGAGAGAAATACCTCCAGAGCGGATCGTCGTGTTCATTTGAATGCGCTGCGACATTATTAGGTATGCTAGACAAACAGATTTATCAGCATCGCGATTACTCCAAGGAGGTCCCAGCGCCGTATGTGGGATTGAATTATCTAAAACTGGCTGCGAAACTGGATGATATTGAGGTACAAAGGTTCGCGATTCTTTCTCTGGATAGTTATGGAAGAATACACAAGTGTGGGCATGGCTATGACCTTTTAAAAGTTCCAGCCAATTTGGCGGGCTTTGAGTCATTTTCGTGATGTTGCTTTGAGGTTAGTGATGCTCTTTTTGCAAGAGAAAAGCTTGATTGAGGGAGCCTAATTCAGCGCTAGACAGAGCCCATAGAAAGAACCAATTAAGTAGTCCTATATCTATATCGATTTCGGAAAACCGATATAAAACTCAGAACAACATGCACAAGCTTGAAGCAGTTGCTCTGTTATCTACCTTGATACTCCAGTGATCGTTCGGCAGAACTCCTATTGAAGATAGACCTGGAACGTGCGGTTCAGCAAATGTCCCCTCGTATTCAACTTGATAGAGCAAAACTATCAATTTGACATTTCTCATAAACAAAATATATCAAACTTCGAAAGGCATTCGATGCTTGTCTCAATGCCTTTAGTACATTGAATGTACCAGAAGTAGATATATCGGCATAAAGACATGCCAATTTGTCACAGGTCTAGCCCAGGGATCAGCCCTGGGTTTGGGTGCTCTGGTTCATGCCAAGGTGGTGAGGTTTAGCAATGCTAAAGAATCTGCCGCGGACCTTTGTCGTACGAGTCATACGGCATGGGAATAGCTTCACGTTGCGCTTTGTTCATTGTTTTATGCTTTGTATTGCTGTTTAGATTATTGTTTCTCTTGTACGGCCCTGGCGGAGCAGGCCGGGAGCAGGCCCTGCGCAAGCATAAATATGGGCTTGCTCCCCTGTAGTTTAGTTTTGGCTCTTCAGCTCAGGTCTTGTTAGTTTTCTATGACATACATTTTTCTTGACTTCGCTATGCTCTGTTATACAATTGCTACCAGAGTACATGTCAGCCAGATTATAGTTTCGAATACCATTGGAAACAATCTTTCACCACTATACTCAGCTCAACACATGCATCAGCGCGCAAGCCTTTACGCAGCATCAATTCAAGACGCCGTATTTTACCGGCTACCTAGGTATATTCGCCTTATTGTTAACAACCCCGCGATTCTCCTCCACCCTCCGTCATCAACCACTTCCTTGAATCAGATCCAGCATATCGGGCTATACCTTCACTGCTGATAGCCGGCATTTCTGAATTAAAAGTTATTTTCTATATCCCATATTAGAAGGCGCGGGGGTTGATGAGCGCTTCTTCGGTCTTCTTCATGTTTCAAGTTCAGTCTTTACGGTCCTTGGTCCATAGCCTTTCTTTCACGGAGAGCTTGTCTATTAGAAGTTTCATACGCCATTATTTGACCGAAGATTGGGATTGCCTCCGAGTCTCAGAGCCATGAGAGGAATGGGCACATCGTTTGTTCCATCAGTTTTACGCCCTGACTTCACTTGGCCGCGGCCAATACCATCAAAGATACTGGAAACGACGCCACCTACACCTCCTATACCGAGCAAAACCAGTAGAATTGTCTGGGGCGTTATCCACAGATCTCTGTATCACTTCTCTCGATGGTACTGTTCTTGGTTCGGCATCCTATTTGATGCAAACATTGTACAACTGCCTTTCGGACTCGTTATGAAGTGGACAGATCGAACCAGTTTAGAAGAGGCTATCTCGATGCAAATGGCCCAAGCCGCAGGAATGCCAGTTCCTACAGTACTAAACTGCGGCGAACATCGAGATGCACCCTTTAACAGAAAGTTCTCCATTCTTATGACCAGACTGCCTGGAGTGCCGCTGAACAATTCAAGTGACCCGTTGTTCGTTGACGAAGAAGGGCCTTGGCTGAAAGAACTCAAAATGTGTGTGCAGTCAATGCGATTGTGGAATCCTCCAAATCAGCAAGCTGTATCGTCGCCTATTGCGACTTGCATACGTTCTTCGAGGGTTCCTAATCATATTATGGGCCCCTTTTCGAATCAAAGGGAATTTTACGATTTTCTGATCTCTCCGGCTTCGAAGCATGGTTTCAAAACCTTGGATGAATATGAGGCAGCCTTGGCTCGCACAAGAAGGCTTCGAGATCGTGACTACCGGATCGTGTTCACGCATGGGGATTTCAAAGCTCACAACATTCTCGTTGATGACGATGGGCATCTATCTGGGTTTCTCGACTGGGAATCTGCTGGGTGGTATCCAGAATACTGGGAGTTCACGACGGCAATGCGTTTCGGTAGAGCAAGCTGGTGGTTTCAAGTCGCATCTTGGATGGGAGGAGATCAATATCCTGAAGAGTTGGATTCTGATATTGCATTGAACTCCCTGACTGTTGACTCTTACATTGGCATGTAATGACTCAACCATGGCGATGCGTGGGTCATATGAGCGTTTATCCGAATAAGGGAGAAGGAGAGGAAGGGAATCAATTATGTGCTTACCTAGGTAGACAAGAGTATGCCCAAAAGCCAATCAGACCGAACCAGCTCCTATCTGTGAAAATAGCTACGTAATAAAAAAAGCTTCTAGTCATGACATTTGATTTACAGCAAATAGAACAAGCGAAAGAGGGCGAGACAATCAATAATTCTCAAGAAAAAAAAAAGAGATATATAGGATGGATGAAAGTAATTGTACCACGCAGCATGCGAGTGCACATAATCGACACGCCCCTGAGGCTGCGGTATTCGCCATAATCGACACGCCCCGAGTCCATCTGGGCACGGGTGGAGTATATCTTTGAAAAATCGGCCTCAGAGACATAATGTCGAGCTTACGACAGGTCGCGGTTGGACATTCCTTACAGCATCGGCGCTATACTTATTTCCAAACGCCATACATTCCTGTTGCAATTCATCCACACTACTGCATCGAACCAATCCATGCCGTATAAGCTCTTGAAGAATGGTCAACAGCCATACACGACACGTAATACCTGGTATATCATTGACATCTCCATCACGAGATTTCATGATTTGATCAAGTAGGCCGTGATTCGCCTCTGGAACGACTGCTATCTGTATCAGAACGCAAAGGAAATTTGATTTGAACACACCACTAGTGTGACCATGGTCTGGTATCCATCCGCTACCCAAGTTCTTCATGTGGTACTTCTCTCCACCCTTCGCGCTCGTATGGAAGTAGTAGCCCCAATGGAAGTCATCCGGCTGAGGGGGGTCTTCTCGAATGTAGAGGACGATGTATAGTGTGTTCAAAGGCAATTTTGCCAATGCTTCCTCCTGGATTTTTTTGAGTGCGAGAGCTCTCTCTCTTACGTCTAGATGTTGAGGAGTGTTCGACATGGCCGAATCCTGCATTGTCAGCTGAAAAAGGAAAATATCTCCTCAATGGTAAAAAGGATTGTACTTAGAACTGATCATGGACCGATCAGCCTAGTTGGTAATTTTCGATGAAAACGGAATAATTGAGCATATGTTCGTTTCCTTGGAGCCATGTTCATCTATTTATAATCGTGCTCAATTCCTTCATACCTAGATATGTCGCGATGCAGAATTATATTGATACCTAGATATCCAAATAGAGTACATTCGTTGTTAGGATTAACCGCCGAGATCTGCCTACACTCAAATTGAAGAGCTTCTTCAAACGCTGTGAGTCTTTGACTAGGTTTCAGCTTTGTCGCTCTGTATGGCACGCTGAAACAACTGGAAAGTGATTCATTGAGATCAAATAAGTTCTAGGCAGAATTCGTCAAAGAAGTTTCAGCGTCTAGTTCTATGTATATGCGGAATCATGCTGATTTATCCGGATACCAAGCAACTCGTTGAGAACATTTGAATGGTTCCTGATTAGTCTGGATGCGAGTTTTGAGCGAGGTCCTTAGATAACCTTGGAACATGCAAATATACATTATCCATCAACCTTGGAACCGTTTTCCTCCAAGGCTCATGACCACTTCTGGTTTGCAAGCACTTGTGCTGCATAAACAGATGCATCTTTGATCACTATCACTTTTCTAAATGAGGCCATACCCTCTCTCACCCACTCTGCTAGAAACATGTTCTGATACTCCGGAACGTTCATCAAAGCTCCCGATAAAACAAGTGCGCTCGTCCTCGGATCACAGACGTGCTTTGCTGCCAGGGGCTTGACCATCTCGACCAGGGACCTGGCTCCAGATTGCAAAATGGACAGTGACTGGGAGTCGGGTTTTACTTCTCTGAACCCTAGAGCTGTGACAATCTTTGCGAGGCCGCTGATTCTGTGTTTCTGTTTCTGTGGACTTTCGGAGTCAAACAGTTTGGAAAGCACTTCATCTTCTCTCCAGCCGAGCTTAGCCAGGACCTGCGCTTCAAGTTCGGTAAGAGTGCGAGCCTCGTCGAACTGCTTATGCTCTATGCTTGCCAAGGTAGATTGAAGTGCTCTTTTACCGATATCGAATGCACTTCCACAATCACCAAGAATATACCCCCAGCCTCCGGTGCGGCCCAATTGGATTATTTCCCCATCATCTCCCTTTTTGAACGCTGTCGCGACGGATCCAGTTCCGGCGATGACCGAAATACCATAGTCGACGGAGTCGTCATTGGAGATTGCAGAGCCGAGAAGCATATCGTCGCTTGTGAGACGCAGCGTCTCTCTCTGGTAGGAAACATTGAACATTTCTTCCAGTCTTTGGATAAGCGGCTCGAGATCGCTGTGGCTAGTGTGATATATACCGGCCAATCCAACCCAGACACGAGTCAATTTGGGCATGTGCTTGGAGCCATATCGTCCTCCTGCTGGAAGTTGTGATATTGCTTCGTTGGAAGCCAGTGTAATCTCTCTCATGATATCATCCAGTGCGACGCAATTGAAGTTGCAAGCACCTGCTGCGCCTCTTCCTACCAGCCCTGATCGCGTCGCTATAGACACTGTACATTTGGTGCCACCTCCATCGACGCAAAAAAAGTATTCAGACGCCATAGTAACATCCGAGTGTCCATCCGGTCGAAGGTCAAGACCTTGAACGAATTTCTGAAAATTGCCGTTCATTGACTCTAATTTCTGTTTCGCGACACTTGGCACCAGACCGGTGATGGCAACAGCACAAGCTAATTTGACGCTTCCTTCACACTGCTCAATCAGACGGTCAAGTGTGAGATCGCTATGTTCTGTTTCTGGAACATCCATTGGATCTAAGGAAACTAATCCATGCTGGTCGATAGTATATATTGGAGCCCCATCACAGACTTGACGCACAATCCTTCTTCCACGAGCTTTGAGCTTGTGATTCTTAGCTCGAACATCAATCATGAGACCTTTATAGGTTTTACCCAGCTTTATCATGGAGCATGTGCTAATCATGTTGAGGATTTGTTTAGCAGCGCTACCAGCTTTGAGTCTGGTGCTTCCAGCCAGAAACTCCGGGCCTGTAAGTGCACATATGGTGTATGTAGGCTCGAGTCCATCGAGCATTGATGGCCTGGTATTGGTGATAGTAGCAGTGAGGCAATTTTTCTCTCTGGCTAGTCTAAGTGCACCGACAACAAATGGCGTCCTCCCTGATGCGGAAATACCTATGACTGTGTCTTCCGGCGTCAATTGAAGAGCATGCAATTGAGCAACGCCATCATTTTCAGAATCTTCGGCACCCTCCTGAGCGTGTATAATAGCATTTGAACCCCCTGCAACCACAGTCAAGAATTGGTTTGGGTCCACTGAAAATGTCACTGGCAGTTCGCTGCAGTCCATGAACCCTACCCGGCCACTATTGCCAGCTCCAACGTAGATGAGCCTACCACCAGCTTGGAGTCGCGGAACGAGGCCATCTATTAATGAACTTATTTCAGACAGGCAGCACGCAATAGTTCTAGAAACACGTTCTTCTTCATTGTTGAAGGCTTCACAAAGCCCTAATGTATCAAGAAAGTCAATCCGGTGAGCCACCGGATTTCGGGCCTCGGTCTGAAGCTGACCCAAGGCTTCCTTATCGTTTGATAACGCCATAGCTCAAATCATCAATGAGTGGCCGTGAATGTTTGTTAAGATAAAAGTAAGTGACAGGACCAATATTTATGCATTTCACAAATGACGGTGGGGATCGTGGACGGCAGGGTCTGGCGGATGTCGGCATAGCGATATCAGAGTCCGACGAATGTTTTTCACTGTCGCCAGCATTCTCCTCATGCAAGTGAGTAACAAGATTGGGGTAATTACAAGTTAATCAAATTGAGTTTATTCGTCATGGTGGGACTGTTTTGGCTCATTCTAGTTGAACCACTTTCTACATGGTGACCACCTAGGAACTATCGTATATATTCAACAACATTGGAACCTCAGTCCATCTCTCAGCATCAATGTCCATGTCCCCAGTGCCGTCTCCAGTCCACCTATCTAGCTAGTTATTCAACAACCATCAATTCCTTCGAGCTCAAGTTTATCCGGGCATAGGCGCTAGCTACCACAATGTCAGCTGCGACACCCGACGCCAAAGTCGCTCAAAGCAACTCATTCCCTTCAACAAAGACGGAAAGCATCTGGCTCAGATTGTATCATGACCCTTGGTTTCAGATAGTCCTCATCTCTTTCATCTCATTCTGCAACCCGGGCATGTACAATGCTCTAACCGGAATGGGCGGCTCAGGCCAAGTCAACAGTACCGTTGCTGCGAATTCGAACGTCGCAACCCACGCTTGCACTGCCGGCGCCGCTCTAATCTTCGTTGGTGCGTTCTACAAGTATCTTGGTCCAAGATGGTCACTACTACTCGGTGGATGGACATATGCCCTCTATGCAGGCTCATTGCTGAACTTCAACCGAACGGCAAACGGGTCTTTTGTCATTGCTGCCGGAGCAATCTTGGGTCTTGGTGCTGCGTTCTTTTGGGTTGCGCAAGGCACGATTATGGTTACTTATACGACTGACAGCACCAGGGGTAGAGCTATTGCTCTTTTCTGGGTTATCTTCAACTTGGGCGGTGCGATTGGTTCACTTGCTAGTTTCGGACTCAATTACAACTCGAAGTCCGGGACTGTCACTGACTCGACGTATATTGCCTACATCGTTGTCATGTTATTTGGCTGGCTGTTGTCTCTATTTGTGTCACCGGCCGAATCGTTGTCTCGCAAGTACAGCGGTACTCGCATTTCTGAACAATCAAGGCGTCTCAAGTGGGTGAACGTGAAGGCTACAGCTGTGCAGACGCTCAAGATCGTTTTCGATTGGAAAATTATGTGTCTTTATCCCATGTTCTTCAACGCCAACGTTTTCTATTCCTATCAGCAAAACGATGTCAACGGCATGACCTTCAATTTGCGCACACGTTCCTTGAATAGCGCACTGTACTGGATTGCGCAGATGTTTGGAGGACTCTTGATGGGCTATATCCTCGACATAAACAGCATCAATCGCCGCACGAGAGGCCAAATTGGCTGGGCCATTCTATTCATCACTGGCATGGTCATTTGGGGAGGAGGCTACAAATTCCAAATTTGGGCCGATAACCGTCAACTTCGTCAACACCTAAAGCAAGATATCGACTTCAAGGAGGGTAGCATATTTCTGGGACCAATGTTCTTGTACTTCTTTTATGGTGTATACGACGCATTCTGGCAGGGTTATTGTTACTGGATAATAGGCGCACAGTCGCACAACCCGGTTGTCAATGCAGTTATTGTTGGGACTTATTCGGCTTTAAAGCCTGCTGGAGGAGCAATGGCTTGGAGGGTGAATGCTAATGGAGTCAGTGCCATGGTGCAGTTCGCGATGAACTGGGGACTGTCTATTGGTAGTTTGGTGGTCGCTGTGCCAACAGTCCTAAGCTTGAGCAAGTCTACCCAGAAGTATAGTTCAGAAGAATTTCAGGGGGGCACGAAGGAGGTGGATGAGGTTCAAGTATAGTATCTATATCCATTTTTGGTGTGATAAGGCTTTTCAGAACTGTTCAGTTGAGCATAGTCTACTCGTATGTGATCTGTAGCTTACAGCCAACACGGTGGTTTTGGTTTGGTATTTATCTAGGTATGTACGCTATACATAAATGAGTTATGTAATCTTCTTTGTTTAAACGACTACAGAAAATAAACTTGAGCCATAACCCCCTGCCTTATCCGACGATTTGCTGGATGCTTCATTGCGTACTGAATACATTCGGCCTGGTCGGACTTCCCAAATTATCCAGGGTATACATTCATGTTTGCACTGGCACAGGTTGGCATTTTTGCCATGTTCCCGGCGTCTATGCATGCCGTTACATTGATCACTGCCAGAGACAGCCGGGAGATTTCACTTCAGGTGACTTCGAACAATGGTTGATACATATCAATCCTCCGCTGTTAACCACACCGTACCGCTCAAATACGACACGGGTTTTACATTCAAGTCCACCTGATGATGGCGAACCGTTGCAATGCTAATAGCTCGACAGCGTACTAATCAGGATCTAAACTGGAATTCAGGCCACTTCCCATCCTCCATGTGGAACTTCTTCTTGACAATCTCCTCCTCGGGCTGGTTGGCTATATCCACAATGAGCTGTGGGGGTGCCTGCATCAAGGCACCGAGAAAAAGATTGTGAAAAGATCGTTTATCGACTCTGACGATTAAACCAATGGCAAATTTAGCAAGGACCAGCACGCAACCGAGGATGGCGACCACAGCGCCGAGCTTTGCGGTGTGCGAACCGAGGCCGTATGACCAAGAGTAGACAACGATATTGGTGTCTAGGATGGGGTTGCTGGTAGAATTCGAAGAGAGATTGGCATTCATGGTCGAATAGGAGATGTAATACTGGCCTTGAGCAGCAGCCACGGTGTGAAATGTAGGTACATATATATTCTCCTGAAATACCTGTACAAATTGAACGGCGGCATCGCGAGTGGCATTCACGGTGCCATTCTCATCCACGCCCCACGCAACCAGGGTCCAATTGGGATGAATCATAATCGGGTCCGCTTGATCGGACGGCGTGCCGTAAACAGTCAGCTGCTCATCCCGCATAGACGACAAAGGCTGCTTGAGAATATCATTGTTACTCTCGACGATATACGTCGGGAAGCGTAGGTACGTCAAAGTGTGACAGTTTAGACTATCATAGCCTACTAGACTATACTCAGTGATCTGGGCGTTGATGCTCGCGTTCCTGAGGATTGGATCTGGATCTTCGGTGAACATGGCGTTCCAATCGCAAATGGTGCCATTGGCGAGACAAGTACGTGTGGTGGTGTTCAGGAATACAGCGCGGTCGGACGTGTACGTGTTAACTTGCAGCGGCGATGAGGAATTGCCGGTTCCAATGAAAAAGGAGGAATGGTTGTGGCTTCCAGCAGGCCAACCGGATCCCTCACGGATGCACCTTGTTGAGAGGTTTGCCAAGGGATCAGCCACTGGGAGACTGGGCCAAAAAATACTATTGTACGGACTCTCCGGGTAAGGAATATTGTAGCAGCGGACAGCCATGTCGTTCCCGATCTCGACGACCGAGGAGCCCTGATCAAAGCAGAGGGACGAGGTCAAGAACGCGGGAGCTTTGCGTAGACGTTGTGTTTGCTGGGCTTTTCGCATTGCTTTGTATGCGGGCTCGGTGAGGTATGGATAGTATTTCGAAATCTCTGCATAGCTAGTATCATAACCGTACGTGCACGACGCCCACTCGTGATAATCGTCGAGTAGACCTCTCAAGGCTTGCTGGGTGGGTGAGTAAATGACGCCGCCGGTATAGTTAAATGTGTATGAGATGTCTGAGAAGTCTAGGACTGGAGTAGTATCTTGGTAATTGAGCGCCATGTCCAGGAAGAGAAGATCAAGTGTGGGTGCAGAGTCATGGCATGTGATGTCCGGGGTACTGGTAGAGTATATAGTAGGAAAGCAGAATGAAGGAGGGGGACTGGCGGAATCAAGCTGAGAAAATGCTAGTAGTGGCTGTCCTCCGGGTATGGTCTGCCACCCCAGGGCTGGAAGGAGGAGGACTGCAGTCGCTGGGCCCATTAGAGTGGTAATAAACAGCACCACAACGACAAAGAGGATAAAGAGACGAACTACCCATTTCCTGTTATCACCGCGATCCTCGACTGTGGTCATCCGTGGGGGTTTGAGAGCTGAAAGCCAGAAAGACTTGCTCACAAGTATGCCAGGAGAAAGATTCAGAGGTGTACTTAGGTAAAACAGAGGTAGACCCTCTCCAGTAGTAGCCAAGTACATGGTTAGATCGTAGACCACGCCGCCCGCAATCACCCCGAACCATATCTCTAGCGCTTTTGCCACAAGCTGGAGAGCACCGGTAATGTTGCGATTCTCTTGGTTGAGCTGCTGTAGCTCATTGCTATCCAGGATCACGTCGCAACTACGGACGAGGCAGGAAAGTCCCGCGCCGATGATAACACCCTTAAAGTTCAAAATAAGGACCGCTATAATCGGCGCAATCCAGAGTAGAGCTGTAAACTGAAAAGCAAAATTGGTGGAAAAGTAAAAGACTTTCTTCTGCTTTGTCAAGGACGGGATGACTGGACTGACGGTCAGTGAGCGACCATCTTTGGTTTCTGAAGCCATAGATCTTAGATGATTCGTTGATTGCTTTTTTTTTTGTATACCTAAGCATCGTAAAACTTATTAAAACTTACTGCTTCCATGGACCCGATATATAGAGAGTGATGGAGTGATATTCTGTAGTTCGGCGTAAATCATTTTATCCCAATGAGGACAACACATACCACACACCTGGTATGATTAGTGTAGACTTCTCTTTCTGGATAGCATTTATGCAAACATGACGAATGTTATCACTTCGCAATTCATCCTCATGTTTCGAATGTAACCCCTCAAGCTCCGAGTCGCTAATGCATGAGGCCGATTTCAAAAATGATAGGACAAGCCAGTTGGCGCATATTGCCATATAAGATATGATAGTAGCTACATTTGGTGATAATTTCCAGTAATCTCTCGTTGATGGACTCCCATTGGTAGAATCCACCATCCAAGAATTACAAGATGAACCAGCAGGAAAAGGGAAGGCTGGCTGAAAGCCAGGCTCCCCTGTCGCGTCGCCGTTCCCCGCCCTATTTGGGTTCGGGTCGGCTCGTTCAGCCTCGTTGTTGTATGGAACGAACTTGCATGACGGCTAAAAGCAGCTGATGGACATCAGTGACATTTCTGTCGTTAGAGAAGAGTTTGTGTAGAGTAAATGAGCGACATCCACTCAGACCTAGACTCCAGACCCGGTCCAGATATCAGTCTTTTCCTGTGGAAGAGCGAAACATATCGCTAAGTATCAAGGTCACCCTCTTTCAAGGTCTTATAGCACCCTGTACAAACTCAGAATATAAGAGTTTCATTATGAGGCTGAACTTAATGCCTAATATTATTGCCGACCTCGGGAAAATTGTGTCTATCTAAAATGAGAATACCTGTGCCCCAGTCCTCTGCGCCGCTCCATTATATATTCCATAAAGACTACTCAAGAACGAACGCGTAGCATTCAACCATGGCTGTTGACCAGCAGTCGCCTGGCACGTATCGTTACATACCGCATGGTTCTTTCCACCCCAAATAACGAAGCCATCGAGATAACTATTTGCAGACAGGATATCCAGCTCCCTTTCCCATAGTCCTACCGGTATGAAGGAGTAATTATTGTGGTATTGAGGCAATGTATACGGCCAGATGGGTAGCGTATCATTGATCGCGATGATCTTGCTGATCACCGAATTGACGAGCTATTCCACGTAGATAGACTGCTGCTGAATGTGTATGCAGACGGGAAAAATGCGTGGTTACTATAGTTTGCAATCAAGCTTTGGTAGTGGCCGTATAAAATTGGGATGGTGTTGCCAGAGAGTCCGTACCAGCCAATAATCTGACCAGCAGGAACGACTTCTGCAGCCCATGTTTGCAACGTGCTCAATATCTCAAGATAGAGATCCGCAGTCGTTTCGTTGGTAAAATAGAGATCTTCGCAGTCAAGCACCAATGGATACCCGGGGTAGACATTCCATTCAAGGACTATGCTTTTCCAGTCCGCAGCAGAAGGGAGAATGCCGCCTTCTATCAGAGGGTTGCAGACGTAGGCAGGAATCCAGTTGATGTTGGTACTTTGGAAACCAATGGACGTGTTGGTATAGGCTGTGTTATCAAAGACACGGAACTGTGAGCCCAATGCAGAACCAAAGGCTGCAGAAGCCATTAACATTTTCAGTAAGGTCAACATCTCGGCAAAATCAAGTATCAATCGATGGATGTATGGTATGAAATCTCGGCCGGTTCCTTCATCTCAAGCCTATGATCAGACTCGACATTGCCAAAGCAGCATTTATGTACTCTGGTCCCCTCATTGACTCCTCTCACGTCATTACAGCCATCATTGTGCATTCTGTGAACATATAGCAACGATTCTATCGTTAGAGAAGAGTTTGAGTAGAGTAAATGGGCGACATCCAGACAGAACCGGATATCGGTCTTTTCCATGTGAAAGCGCAAAACATATCGCTTAGTATCAAGATCTTGCTCTTTTAATGAGTTATACTAGTACAAACTCAAAATTATAAAACCTTCATTGAGATCGCGTGCTCAAAGATAAATGAGCCACTATCAGTACATTGGCCAATGGAAAAGGAGCAACAAGCGAGATCCGAATGGTTTCGGATGTCGGCCTCCACAACACCATTTGTTCGATATTGGCGTGATTACCTCTGGTCAACAACTCTTCGCCCGCTTGCTACGTGTTTTTGCTTCTGCAAAAACATAACCTGCATTTTCATATGTACCCGGTACTAACGCGCCTGGAAATCGGGCTCCTGGGCTGAGGATGTCATGGTTGAGCAGGCGAACTCTAGCTGTCTCGTATGCCGCCGGCGAAAGGTGCGTACGATTTTCAAGAACCTATAAAATTTAGTGAGCACCAATTGATCCGGCAATCTTTACAGATAAAATGTGATCGCACTCCGGGATCATGTAAGAAATGCCGTGCACTGGGCGAAGAATGCCTTTACCCAGGAGCAACGCGTGCCAGTGTAACCCGCGATGCACCCAGTCCGAGCGACTCCATCACACAAGCCGGGCTTAAGCGCCGCAGAATCCTACGATCTTGTGTTGAGTGTAGACGGACAAAGTCCAAATGCTCCGGCGGTCCTTCGTGCGATAGGTGTTCAACGAAGGCGGTTGAATGTTGCTTTTATGACACCGATCTCGAGGACTGTCCACAGGAAACATCTCACCAAAATAAACCCCCTCGCGCAATACCGACATGGATGACAACTCAAAATCTGCCTTCCATTGATAAAGTTCGCGAGCTGATCGACATTTATTTTACCCATATACACTCTGTTCGTTGCATGGGTTTCTTGCATATTCCGAATTTCATGGAGCAGTTTCAAGACTCGAAAACAGTATACACGGAAATGTCGGGTCTTGTGTACATCATGTGTGCACTGGCTGCTCCGATCTATTATTCAAAAGTCGTTAATCCTACCGACCAGGGGGTGCTTAGTGCCGACACTCGCTTTTACAATGCCGGGAAAGGCTGGGCTGAAGCTGCCATGCAGTGCACCTTTGCGACGTTTGGAAATCCTGCAATTGAATGTCTCATGACGGAGATCCTCTTACATGAGTATTATCTTCGAACCGGCGACTACTCGAAGGCATTTCTGATCTCCGGCTTTATATCACGGCGGGTGCAATTACTGCAGCTGAACGTGGAGCATGACAATGATATCTTGTGTCAAAAGAACCAGATTTCGTGGGCAGCAAAGGAGAGCCGGAGACGTGTGCTGTGGGCATGCTATTTGCTTGACGCGTCCATTGAATGTGGCATTGACCAGCTTCGTTTTTTGTCTGCTGGTGACGTCCAGGTCCAACTTCCATGTGTTGAAGACTCTTTTATCCGAAGTATCCCGTGCGTTACGGAGATGTTGTCAGTAGGAAAACTGCTGCCTTTCGTCGATAGACAGCAGGTAGTAACCACTTCTGCTGTTGAGAACATTGACATGCGCGGACATTACATCCGGGCTATGGCTATTCGCTCCAAGATTCTAAGATATGTTAAACATTTGGATGGAGAAGTCCCCTGGGAAACAGATGGGAGCTCCCAATTTCAAGTCCTGGACAAGGAATTACGAGATGTCGAGAGTTCAATACCAGTCAATCTGAAGATGTCAACGGAAAATATCTACATCTACAAGACCTCCGGCCGATTAAATCTGTTCTTCGGTCTCCACATTCTAATTTCCCAAACCTACAACGATTTATACCGAGTAGGAGTTTCAAAGCTGGTCTTTCCGGATACTGCAACGCAATGGATTCGCGAAAACGCGCCAGAAGATTTTATCAGTCTGTGCCATCGCATGTGCATTACCAAAGCCGTGCACATTGGGTCTCTTTTACGAAACCTTTGGAACTGCCAAAAGCTCAGTATAATAGATACTCCTTATGCCGTTCATGCGCAAATATGCAGTAGCGTGCTGGTAACCAGTCTAGCGTCATGGAGAGATCCCGAGTCTCTGGTTGCGAATTTCTCGTATCGAGAGTGCGAAGAGATACTACAGAGTAACGTGCGGATTCTCAAGTACCTTGCAAGGTACATCAAAGCAGATTTGTACTACGAGTCGGCTGTGCAGGCATTGCGACGCTTTAAGAGTTTATTCTCTTACGAAGATAGCAGGTTTCAGGACGAGTCATTTTCAAGCCTGGCAAATAACGACAACCCAGAGACAAAAAATCCAGCCCAGTTCTCTCTCGAGTACATTCTCAACCCCTTGGGCACATATCCTATGGCGCGAAAACAGGTATATCAGCGTCGCCAGTTAGAATCAGCTCAGGACACACATTATACTCCTGAAGTTCCGCAATCTGTGGCACATCAACGTTATGTTTCAATGAATTTTCCTAATAATTCCAGTCTCTCAGATGGCCAGCTCTACTCCAGCGCTGCAGATAGCTTGCCGAGCCCCGAAGAGGGCCTTATTTTCCTTCCTGACTGGGCTTCTGGAATCTCGATCATGGGTGGAATGGGATATCCCAACTTCTTGGAGGAATTTCTGTGATGTTTCCTATTTTTCTAGTACTCTAGACGAAAGATTCTATTTGTACTCTATCTTCACGTGTCGCTATTCCGCTCAAATATGGTTGAATATCTAATGAGACTTGTATCATAGTTTGCTTTTTTGCGCTCCTGTTCCCTCATTTCTGGTAGCTTGTTGATTTTCGAGCACCTGTTGAAACGCTTCTACCACATCATGCTCGGACAACCACGTCGTATCAGGCCTATTCCTCATCTTCGAAATAAGTGCCAAATCCTCTTCTTCGGCGGAACGATAAACTTCTGGCTTCTTATTGATCTGGCTATGGACAATCTCCAAAAGCCTTCCCGTGTGCGGACGCCGGGTCTGGTCGTATAGTTCCAGTGCTCTTCTGACGTTTGATGGGTCATTATTAAAAGTACCCGGTTTCGCCAACGAGAAAGCATGCCTTAACGCCAGTGCTAGCGCGAAAGAATCATCAAGTGCTAATGAACCTCCAGCTGCGAAGGCACCACCATGGGTATGAGCAGCATCGCCGACGAGAGTCGCTCGAGCCGCAAGAACCCAGGTTGGAAGAGCTTCACCAGCATAGTTGGGATAGAGACGGGTATAGGGAGTCAACTCGGTCAAGGATTTGACGATGGGATTCCAGTTCTTGTATTTTTCTCTCAGATGCTCGACGTTGCCTGCTTGGTCCCAAGAAACTTCCTTTTCTAGCTCCTCGGCGCTGCGACCATCGTCGTATGCGCCGACAGTGGTGTACTGTCCTTTGCCTATTGAATGTCAGGTCTGTAATTACAAAAGATTCTCGCAGGAATGATACATGCCCAATCTTGACGCAAAGAAATTATCTTTTGGTCCCCACTTTTTTTTTGTCAGTTCATCCTTCAAGTTGTGTAGAATCTGATTTCATACCCAGTGAACAGAGTCAACAGGCAAATCCGGGATTTTGCCTTCGACTATAGACGCATCAAAAGTCGATCTAGCAAAGACCTTACCACTGAATTTGAGTTTATAATCAGGGATAAAAGACTGTCTGGTCCTCTATTTGGAATATTAGCAAAGAAAATTATTAAGGTAGGCGCAATGTACAAACCGATTTGATACCATCAGCACCAATCAAAAGATCTCCATGAGCTTCGGTTCCATCCTCGAAATAGAGTGTCACTTTATCATCGGTAGCCGCTGCGCCAGTGACCTTTTTGTTGAGGTGAATCGACTCTCTCGGAACATGCTGCAGTAAGGCGCTGTGCAGATGTCCTCTATGAAAGCGAGTCGTATGATGACGAGGATCCGGCACATTGACGTGCGTATCTACAGTAACGACCTGATTTGTTTTCCAGTGGCTTGCAGTGAATAAGTCAGCATACACACGCTTTTCTATGATAGTTTTGTCCATATTCATACCGAACTATTTGCGGTATTCCGCTTGGCCCTCGAAAGCCATTCTCGTCTGTAAGCGCATTGTGCACGCCGAGCTTCTCCAGAGTTCGCATGCCCTAATAGACGATGAATTTTGATAATACGCCGAAACTGCAGGGTAAGGGATACAGCATACATTTGGACTGAGGGCAATACTCGCTCCTATTTCAGTCAACTCGGGAGCCTGCTCGTATAGTTGGATATCGAGATTCGGGATATTTGAAATGCGACTGAGTGCTATTGCGGTTGCTAGTCCTGCTATACCGGCACCGGCTATGAGCACTCGAAACTTGGGACTGTTCTCTACCATTTTTACCACAATGCCTCAAACTTGAGCAGCCGGAAAGCCTGGGAGGTTCTCGTAAATAGATGTTGTCTGGAGTTTACTTGAGGTGACACCAGTAACGGGAACTATCACGTCTTTTGAGCTGCACGCCTATCAAATATTATTTTGATATCCGAGGGAGGGGTTCACTAACTATAACCTAAGCACGTCACCAGCACGATACTGACGCAACAACATTTTGAGTAATCAAATTCGTCGCGATATCTCTTGAAATTTCTGTATTCGGTAATCTTTCACGGACTTATAATCAATAAATATACCGGCCAAGGTCAATGCTGCGTCCCACGTTAAGACAGGGATGTCAATGCCCAGGTGGCCGGGCTAGCACCAAGAAAAGACGATATATTTTGCATAATGGCGAATTGCACTATTCCATAACCCGAAGGCATTTTAAGAAGTTATATAGATATTCATGAGGTGTCGACTTGTTCCCACCATGTTCCGAGGTCCTCTCTACCCTAGGCCCGACGCATTCGATCTCTTACGCTTCTTATTGACATCGGAGCAAAGTACACATTAACAATATGGCTTCAGACCAGCTCAAAGGAAACTTTGACACAGCTGTGCAGTCCGAAGATGATAGCCTCCCTCCTCCTCCCAACGTACCCAAACTATCCGACCGTTACGCCGACGAGAGCTACAAACTGTTCCAGAAACTACAAGTAACAGATCCAACTCCGGAAGAAGCTCGAAAGATTCGTAACATATGTCTGCGTCGAATATTGCCTTTTCTTTGTATTGGGTATCATCTGATGTATGTCGATAAACAAACGGTAGGTACAAGACGGAGATGATACTAGCTTGCGGTATACACAAGCTGACGCCGATTACAGTTAGGAAGTTCAGCAATTCTTGGGATCATGAAGGATGCCCGTCTCAATTCTAATCAATACAATTGGCTTTCTTCGATCTTTTATTTCGGTTATCTCCTAGCAGAGTGGCCGCAAAACTGGGCTTTGCAGAGATTCCCGGTAGGAAAGTGGCTAGCAGGAAACCTAGTAGTTTGGTAAGGCAATCTATATGACTTCTATTCTCAGAACACATGCTGATCTGCTATCAGGGGCGGTATTACCCTCTTACACATCCCGTGTAATAGCTTCGCATCCCTCTTCGTTGTCCGCTTCCTACTTGGACTCTCAGAAGCCTGTATCGTACCGGCATTTCTACTCACCATGTCAATGTTCTTCACTTATCAAGAGCAAGCAGTGCTGATGCCAATTATGTGGTCAATCGGAAACGCAAGTCCCATTACATCGGGCTTGTTGTCCTACGGCGTGCTTTGGATTAAGACCGATGGCTTTTCGCCTTGGAAGTGGTTTATGGGTTTGTCTGTCATTATTCAGCCTTGGGAAACACATTCGTACTAACATATCTTAGTGATCACGGGCGGCATCACAGTTATATTCGGCGGCATTGTTTTCCTTCTCTTCCCAGATAGTCCCGTGCACGCTTCATTCCTGACATATGAAGAGCGTGCTCAGGCTATCCTGCGGATTAAGGAGAATCATTCTGGGATTGAGCAGAAGACTTTTAAGAGATATCAGTATGTTGATTCATTCTTTCAAACTTTCTCGCGTCGTATAAGTCATCATACTGATAAAGAGAAGGTTCATCGAGGCCATCAAAGACCCTAAAACATGGATCTTCTTCTTGCACGCCTGGTCTCAAGAAATGGCTAATGGATTAACCAATCAATACTCGCTGATCATCAACTCGTTTGGTTTCACAGTTCTACAAACTACTTTGTTAGGAACAGTCAGTGGTGCAGTTTCCTTCGTTTGTCTGATAACTGCTGCTATTGTGCTGCATAAGACTACAGTAGGCTACCAACTTGAACTTCATTCTTAAAATGCCATGATCATTTACTGACGGAGTTAGAATGCTCGAGCATGGATATCGCTTGCTTCATACATCCCCGGCGCCTTGTCAAGTATACTTCTACTTAGTAAGTGCACCTTCAAATAATCACATATTAACCCAATAGCTCATGTTTGTCATTACATAGGTCTTCCATGGTCAAATCGCTGGGGCCTCATCACCGGGATATGGATTCGATCTACAACCGGAATCGCATATGCCGTCGTCATGATCTGGGCTGCTAATACGGCCGCCGGGCATACGAAAAAGACTACTACCATAGCCCTATATCATATCGGCTACGGTTTGGGTAATATCATCTCTCCTCAGCTCTTTCGGCCAGAGTGGAAGGTATGTCCATAATCCATTCTCTCCCGGCGTAGTTAACTGATAGTTACTGATTCTGCAATATAGCCACGGTATAAACCAACATGGATCATCCTACTCGTCGTAAGTAACCCAGCCTAACTGATCTGATATGACTTCACTAATTCCTCCGGCACATAGGTCGCCGCAATCCTCCCCTCTCTCTGCATCATAGCACTACGAATAATCCTGGTCAAAGAAAACAAACGACGCGACAAACTCCAGGCCGAAAGCGATGTACGCGACGCCGGAATTGTGGAAGAAGTACACGACAATGGTACGACGGTCACTCATGTTGTTGATAGTAATCAGCTTGATTTGACTGATAAGGAGAATTTGACATTGTAAGTCTTTTTTCTATTGTGTGACATTTCTTACGTATCACTAACCACTTTGCTGTTGCAGTCGATACGTTCTGTAATTTGCGCTCTCTGGATAGGGGAGGTTAGGTAAAATCCCGAATTAGGGCTAATTAACAAAATTACCTAAAGGGGGAAAAATGAAACACACAAAAATATGATTTATCGAGCCCATGATATTTTAGTTGGTTTTATACAAAGCAGACTAGCGATGAGTCTCATATCATTAATCGATTCAGACCAATGCCGCAATTATTGTATTCATTGCTTAAAGCATGTATTACTGCGAAGGTTCCAAGGTTGTCTAGAGAACACATTATCCAGCGGCTTGCTTATGAACGAGAACCACAAGGTTATCGATAGCATCAAGCTGGAGAATGTGCGCATCGGAAAAGCAATTGTCATTTCCGAGGATGAAACGGGAGTTGAGACCCGGCTTCAGCTACGCCTTCAACCGGATGAGTCGAGTAGCAGCTTGGCCAAGCATATCTTACATTATGTGACAAATTCTGTCAGGACTCAGATCTCAGATAACTCAGATTTATTGTGAACTTGAAACGGTGAATTTATATCCAATCACCTGTTCATAGTGCATATTCTGAATGCCTATTGGAGGATTTGAGCGCTACCTAGCACCAACTAGGATTGGAATAAGCGAGGAGAGGAGCAAAAGAAAACATAACTACGTAAAGACGTAGTCCGAGAACTCGGAAATAACCACTCCGTAGATTATGTATGTACGTAAGTAATCGGGTGTGGACGGATTTTGTAAGAGTTTCTTTTCTTTTCTTTTTTTGATGCTGTCGATTTAGTAAAATGGCCGTTGATATATCAACCCCTGTACATTAGTTGTAGGCTAGCAAATCGGGACGTTCCATTATGATTCCACACAAATTAAGGGTCCTCTTTTGGCCAGGGCTTGCATTAGCGTACGGAATTGCTTTTGTTGTTCGTATAAACTAATCTATCTACGGAGTAGTAACGGGTGTAACCTATTTTATTGCGACTAGCTAGCCCTAAAGGCTAATATACATATAGAAAGATTAATTAGAGAGGCAATTTTCATCCAATGATTCCTTAGAAATCACTGATATCGATATTGCCTGACAGAATCTCTCCAGCGCCACTTTCCACATGTTGTTAGTGCGGTTGGGAAGGATATAAAGCGAGGTTTTACTTCCACAGCTATCTTCACACACATATTATAGCTAGGGATTCCTTGCTGACTTTCAAGAATGGATTATTGGTTCAACATAACTAAAGTGTCGTAATATCATGCAGACTGACGCTACTCGTATCCCACTGTATACTCCATATCCTTACGAATAATCATCTTCGTGCTTTCAGTACTCCCAACGCTGCTCGCGTCATGACCGTTGGTTTTCCTCCTTGTAGCCTCGACTGAGGGACCATGCTCTACTCCAGTACCCATATATCCATCATATCTGCCTCCGACGACGGCTGATGTAGTTGAGCGGAGGACACTGTTGCCAGTCATGCTACCATTACCACTACCACCTTTCTTCCGTGAAGAGCGTGACATGGCTTTCATGGCATAGCTATCACTGGTATTGCCTGTGCGACTTCTGCTTCCAGAGCCAGCACCACCACTGCTGGTCAAGAACTCGTCGCCTGCAGTGCCATAGTTCGTACTCACGGCCATCATGAAGGGCCGCAGGCAGAACGCAGTGCACGCTATCAAAGAGTAATGCATCGCGGTTTCTTCCCAGAGGTATGGTTCGATAAATGCGAGGGTTGGATCGAGTGATTTGGAAGCGGGCTTTTCGTAGTGTAATCGTAACACCGCGAAGATGATGATTCTATTCAAAGTTTCAGGTCAACTAAAATCCTCGGGCGATTTTCTTCGGCGGATGTACTCACAGCAAGCGCGAACAAAACGCAGACATGATGATAGTCTTCCGATCTAGAGAAGTTCTAACGCCGTACACCACGGCAATGGCGAGTGCAGGCCATGCGACTTCCGTTATGATGTCCAAGGCAGTGATAAACCGCCATCGAGGAAGCTATAATCAATAACGTGTTATTCGGAGCACTAACTTTGAGAATATCGGATTCACATACCAGACCCGTACAATGCTCAGCAGCAGGTTCCCACGGCTTGTTAGCCTCGCAGTCAACAGTAATGAGTAAAACAGATACCACCAGCCATGCCGTGCAAACACCGCCTACGGCCCATGTCGCAAGGTTGTGTTTTTTCTGCGGCGTCAATTGAAGTAGAATAGACATAACAGATATTTTGGCAAGGTACTGACTGATGATGTACAAGACATCACTAGTGACGAGCATCTTCAAGTGTCTGTTAATCAGTTTTTGTTTTTTCCCGCCGGAGTATCAGATCTGTGAAAGAAGATAGACATACGTTTTGAATACGAACAACAACGTCAGGTTTCAATAACTCTATCGATGTGCCAAACCCATAATGGGCAGCCATCAGGATTATGATTGACTGTATCAAAGCTATAACCTGCAAGAAATCCCCATTAGAACAAAAACCGGACCGTTCTCTCCTACACAGGGCAACAGAAAAACATCTGACATACCGAAGAGGCCGCCAATATCCAGTCGGCGATGCCAAAGGTTGAAGTCAAGACAAATCGCACATATAGTCGAATCAGCCAGGACACCAAGGTGATGGCCACCCCAAGTGCTGTAGTAATTATAATCCATGCGCCATGATGTTGGTCATCGACCACCTCGAAAGGCGGTGATTGTCCTGGGGGGACAACAACATAAGACATGGTATAAAGATGTCGTGTAGTCGTCAAATCGTTAAGCTTTCGCAAGAAACATCGCCGGTAATGCACTTATATATGGAAAAAGTATAAGGAGAAGATCATCGAATCTTATTGGTAAGGCTGAGCAAGAAAGAGCTCAACAGACGTCCTCTCTTGCTACATAGGGTATGTAGACTAATCCCAGATTCTTTGGCTTTTGAACAGGTCATATTCTAGGAAATAAGTGCGAGTGATGGAATTTTGGAAAATCCCTACTCAAATTTCGACCTCAACAGCTGCTTCAATTATATGCACATGTGCTGTTTTATTTACACGCACACACTTATTTAGGGTGCAGCCAGGGTACCAGCCTACCAGGGTAGAACATTTCCGAGTCCCCAGTCTAGGAGAAATAAATTACAACATTGAACCCTGTTCCATATTTTCTTTTTTATCGTACTCCCCGTATCATGTATGTTGATAGGAACGGGCGAAGTGGGATGCAATAAGTCTGGACTCTCGGCACTGAAATACCAAACACCGTATGTTAGGACTAAATCAGATGAGCGACTTATATCCTGCATTAGCTCGGGGACTTGAAAAGGCCAAGCTGAATAAATTGATATATTAATTAATTTGCGCTACCTGCGGTGTTGCATTTTTCTACTCTGTTCCGGTAAGACAACTCCGGAGAGTGAGGCTTCCTGATCCCTCCCTGCTTCGATAGCTCTGGCCAATCGCTCGATATTATTCTCCCTTTTCTCTCCTCTCTTTTTTTTTCCCCGTGTAACCTGCCCTGTCATTTACAATTTGCCTGGTACGTTCAGAGGGCCACATCACCAACATAACTACCGAACGAAATACTTTTAGGACATGGAGACTTCGAAAAGCGGTGTCTGGATACAGACCAATGGGGCCGAGATGAATCAGTACCGTGTCCCAGCCAAATACCTGGGGAATGGGGCCGATAAGCGTGATATGAGTGCTCTAGGAAGAGAGCAGGTGCTACGGGTAACGGCATCCTGGAAAAAAGCAATTGATTCAAGCAGAGCTGATATGAGGGTTTTCAGAGAAACTTCGGATTCACATCGATCTTGGGCTTTGGTTGCACTCTTATTGCAACATGGGAGGTTATTCTTACGTAGGTTTTATCTTGAAAATTGTTCACTCAAGAGTGTTTTGTTTGCTAATCCGAAATACAGTCTTCTCACGATTGGTCTTACCGATGGAGGTACTGCTGGGTTAATTTGGGGGTTTGTCATTGTATGTGTCGGTTTCTTGCTTGTTTTTGCAAGTTTGGCAGAGATGGCATCAATGTAAGTTGGATGCTGGTTCTTAACTATCTATCCAATAATGATTGTTACTGATGAGGAGGATACGTTTAGGGCTCCCACTTCAGGAGGACAGTATCACTGGGTATCTGAATTCGCGCCGAAAAGCTGTCAAAAGTTCCTTAGTTATGTCACGGGTTAGTCTACTCTCAGCCTCTGGCGAGAACAAGTCTGACAAAGGGAATAAATAGGATGGCTCTGCGCAACCGGCTGGCAATGCGCTATTGTCTCAATTGCATTTCTCGCAGGCACCATTATCCAAGGCTTGATCGTACTCAACGACGAATCCTACGTTTTTCAGCGATGGCACGGCACTCTTCTGGTCATTGCCATCACTGCGTTCTCCATCTTCTTCAACACATTCTTGGCTAAAAGGCTACCAATGGTGGAGGCCCTGATTTTGATCCTGCATATCGTCGGCCTCTTTGCCATCATCATTCCTCTCTGGGTCATGGCTCCGCGTGCATCGGCCAAAGACGTCTTTACGCAATTTAACAACGATGGAGGTTGGAACAGTCTTGGTAGCTCGACCTTGGTCGGATTTTCCGGAACAATCACCGCTATGATTGGTTATGACTGCGCTGTGCATATGTGTATGTATCCATCCCACAACATGTATGACAGAAACACCCGAAAGACGTCAGCTAACAGTAGCTGAACAGCCGAAGAAATCAGGAATGCCAGCGAAACTCTCCCCAAGGCCATGATGACCGCGGTTATCGTCAATTCTGTCCTTGGTTTTGTGATGCTGGTCACAATATGCTTTACACTGGGCGACATTGACAACATCTTAGCCTCCCCTACTGGTTACCCGTTTATTCAAGTGTTTTTCAACAGCACTGGCAGCTACGCCGGAACCAATGTCATGACTGCAATTTTGATTGTGACATTAACCGCTAGTACAATCACCGAAGTAGCCACTGCCTCTCGCCAGCTATGGTCCTTCGCTCGTGATAACGGTGTACCCTTCGGAGAATTCTTCAGCCATGTAAGTTGAACTCTGCAAGATCAGCCGAGACGCATAATAATAACCAGTCAAACAGGTCAATCCCGGGTGGAACATTCCCTTGAATTCGGTTCTCGTCTCCCTCGCAATCACTGCCCTACTCTCTTTGATCAACATTGGCTCAACGGCTGCATTGACCGCCATTGTTTCGTTGACTATTACATCTTTGATGTCATCCTACATCATCTCTATCAGCTGCCTTCTTCTGAAGCGCATCCGTGGAGAACCACTGCCTGAACATCGTTGGTCCCTAGGTAAATGGGGTATGGCAATCAACATCGCTGCTCTCGCGTACTTGTGCCCGGTGTTCGTCTTCGCGTTTTTCCCCCTCACTAGCACAGTCACGCCCGTCACTATGAACTGGAGTATTGTCATGTATGCGGGCGTCATCATCTTTGCCACTGCTTATTACTGGCTGGGAGGCAGACACAAATTTGTGGCTCCGGTTGCCTTGGTGAAGAGAGAACAATGATACTACAGTTCATTCTCATCTTCGGGTAAGAGCTCGATGGGATAGGGACCTGTATGTAGCGAATAGACATTTTGAAATAAATACGCCGTTTGTAGTATAATCCCGCTTTTCTCTTTGATATCCAGGTATTCATTCTGCTCTTTCAGAAAAGAATCCTCGGTATTTGCGCCGTTTTCTGGGATTACCAAGCCTGACAGGTGCCGATTCAATCTCTTGCCCCTGGAAAGAGTGAGTCTGAGTGACAACTGACAAACGGCGGGGGCACAACTTAGTCAAGAGTCTAGATTTGGCCAATGCAAGCCTCATCTCATGTAATCTGTGCCCTTGTATCCGTTATGCCGTATTCGGCAAGACGGAAGTGCAGGGATGAGTTTCGGGAATTTGTTTTGTCCATGGGCCAGGATCCGCCTCGTGTCTGGCAAAAAAAAGCAAGTAAAAATTAGGACCTGATTATGCTTTAGCGCAGACCATGTCGACAAGGAACAGAAAATACTCGGAGACACTAACGACAGATACGATAGCAACCCCTCCTGCTTGAATTCGTACGTACGTACTACTTCGTGCTACGTACATAGAAGCATCCAAAACACCGGCAAGATGTTGTCATCGTTAAGCTTAATTGCTATAATCGTCCTATTCGTTGGGCTAATCTATCAATATTTTGTTTTCCCATATTTCTTCTCACCACTCTCTAAAATCCCCAATGCACACCTTACATCCCCAGTCACATCCCTGTGGATATCGCATAAGCGCAAGACAGGGAAAGAGATCAAAACCATCTACTCACTTCATCAACAACACGGCCCTGTGGTACGCCTAGGTCCCAATGAGCTCAGTGTCAATTCTATCGATGGCCTACGAACCATCTACACCGGCGGCTTCGAGAAAACCCCATGGTACAGGGATATCTTCGTCAACTTTGGCACCGACAATCTGGTCAGCACCCAGGAATATAAGCCGCATTCTATCCAGAAACGCATGCTTAGTAATGTCTACTCCAAGTCGTATCTGCAGAACTCGCCAGACCTACAGAGAATCTCGTCTATTATCGTGGTAGATCGATTTCTACCCCTTTTAGGAAAACTGGCCCGGAAGCGGGAGGCAGTCAATGTACTTCCTTTACTGCAAGGGCTCGGTCAGGATTTTACTTCGGCATATCTATTTGGCTCGAAGTATGGGACGGACTTTATTCACGACGTCGCCAAGCGAGAACATTGGCTTGACATGTACGAGAAGTTCAAGGTTTCGCATCCCAAGGAACGCAGTTTCGGCGAGTTTGAGCAATGGTGTCTTGCATTATGTGATAAGGTTAGTAATGACCTGAAAGAGGGGAAAGCAGGAAGCGGTCAAGGTACCCAGCCAGTGGTGTATGCCCAATTTTATCACTGCCTAGAGAGGAATCCCGAGAATTGGGAAAGAAAAAGATTCGTGTTAGCTTCGGAGATGCTTGATCATCTTATTGCTGGACATGAAACATCGGGAATCACATTTACCTACACGCTGTGGGAGTTATCGCAGCGTCCTGCCCTTCAAGCGCGTCTTCGAGCGGAACTCTTAGGTCTTTCGCCGACTCTGACAAACGCATCACCTGAAAAAGAGAAAGATGGTGCACTACCATCTGCACAATCCTTGGATAATCTGCCGTTACTAGACTCCATAATCCGAGAAACCCTACGCCTACATACACCAGTGCCAGGTCCACAACCTCGGGTTGTTCCCTACTCCTCTCAGCCGGTAACCATTGAAGGGTATACAAATATTCCCGGCGGAACAATAGTCAGCAGCTCCGCATTCTCTCTTCACCGCATAGCAGATGTCTATCCTAATCCGGATGAATGGCTTCCCGAGCGCTGGCTCAATCCAGATGATAGCAATTCTGAGGCAATGAAACGCTTGTTCTGGGCCTTTGGTAGTGGTGGAAGGATGTGTTTAGGGAGCAACTTGGCTCTGCAAGGTACGTCAATTAGCCCTAGTAAGAGCTCTAGAGCAGCGCTAATTCAAAATGTAACAGTAATTAAACTTGTTGTTGCCGCAATCTACACTAATTTCACCACTTCTATTGTAGATGACGAGGGGATTGAACAGGAGGACAATTATATTGCTCCTCCCAAGGGGCGCAAGTTGGTTCTTCAATTTACATCCGTTTCATAGAGATAGCTCTAGCCTTCCAGTTGATCATTGAAACTCGTATGCTATGTAACCGTCTGAAAAGGCTTTGTCTCAAATATTCATGATGCTTCTTGTTTCTTACTCTGTCGACTAAAAGGATTCACCCGAGGCTGCCGCTATAGTAGTTCTGACAGCTATGTAGCGTCTCCTTGCCTCAATAGTTATGTGCAAGATTTAAGCTTCTTGACGCACCCTTAGTCATTTAGGTCTTGATTCAATTCTATACACCTCAAGGTATATCTAAGTTTAGAGCCTTCCAGCATGGAGGCCACCACTAATAACTAGATTACTGCCAGTGGTGTATAGCGACGCATCCGATAAGAAATATACAGCGGCACCTTTCAGATCTCTCCGATCTGCCATTCGCCCCATTGGGATGGCGGTCTTCATGACAGTTTCCAGCTCCGGGCGGGTCTTCCACTGACTGACCGACATGTCCGTGATAGTATGTCCTGGCGATATCATATTGACTCGAATTCCCTTCGGCGCCAACTCAACAGCTAAGCTGTGAAGCAGACCTTTGGCTGCTCCCTTGGATGCCGAATAGGCAGTCAGACCCTGACTCTCAAGGCCGCTGTCCGTAGCGATGCTCCCAATGAGAATGACGCTGCCCTTTGGTGTGCTGTAATCATGCGGAGCGTGGTTTTGAAGCATGGCCTTTACGGCCAGTTGAACTGTGAAGAATAACCCTATGCTCTATAAGGCTGTTAGTAAAAACCCCCCAGGTTCAGAGAAAGGCGATCTACCACATACATTTACCATCTGGAGTTGAACCACCTCTTCCCACGTATGTTCAATAAAGGGCTTTTCGATGCAGATCCCAGCGCATGCTATCCTATTGAAACATTAGTGCTATCGACATACTTCTTGTTCTGATAAGAAATGGCATAAAATAAATGATCCTCAAAGGTAGAAAGGAAACGTACACGCCGTCGACTCTTCCAAAGTCCAGCAAAATTTGGTCAAATGTCATTTTAAGCAGCGACTCCTGCGTAATATCGGCACTGGGTGAACGATGTACATGTAAGCAAAGACTAGGAAAGTCTATTGTTGCCATCGAGGATATCATACCAATAATACTTCACCTGGCTTTCCTTGTGCAAATCTTGGATCTCGCGTAGTTGTGGATTAGGCGCCTCACTCTGGCCGATCACTGCAGCATGAGCACCAAACTCTACGACAGCCATGACAAGAGCGAGTCCAATACCATCTCCACCGCCTAAAATGAAATCAACTTTGGCATCTGGTTAACTAGGATGATGTACTTAACTGTGACTACCACCACCTTGTCGCGCAGGCGATGGAAATCTTGCACGGAACTAGTTGTTTTGTATGATTCGAGTGATTGTTGAAGGGTTGGTTGCGAACCCATAGTGTACTTCTGCAAAAGATTGTTCTAACTGCTATGCAAAGTAGAAGTGTCAAGCCTTTTGCACTGATTTGTCACTAGAATATGTACAAATTAGGGCATTGGGGTATCGGGGAACTATTGCTTAGCTCCTTCTAGACATGCCATGTGCTCGGAAAAAGAAACAGAATGAATTCAGATGAGCTAACAAATTCAAAGATTAAATCATCTCTCCAGATTACAAATCCTCCGGAAAGTGAGGTTGACTAGGATAAGTAAGACTCCTCATAATGCTATGTACGCCGGAACGCACCCGAAATTGCCGAGGAAGCCTGTTTAAATCACTTTGCGTATATCTCTGGACCCATGTCTACTCAGTCGATTCTCTCAATATTCTGCAAAAAAAAAAAATTGTTATCCAAGTCTAGTTGCGATTGTACTACCTTGTATTGTGTGAGCCTCTTAACGCACAAGAGCTCCTGTCTTGCGTCTCATTGACATTCGAGTGCCCAAATCCGTGACCACCATGACATCCAGTCCAAAATACACAGCACGGGAGGTGCTAGACGCCTTCTACAAGGCGGAACGAGAGTACATGGCAGCCGCTCCAGAAGATCGAGACTTTGCCGGTATTGCAGCCACCCTTGCCCCCAACGTTCGCATGGAGCAAACGTCCGCCCTGCCGTATGCTGGTGTCTACATCGGGCCAGACGGGATGCAGGACTGGACGCGGCGCATGGCCGACTACTTTGATGTGGTCGATGTACAGAATCCCGAGATTTTCGAGCGCCCAAATTCGGACCGCATCGTGGTGCTCTCAAATGTCCATTTTAAAGTGCGCAGCACCGGGGAGGAAATGGATTTCCCGTTTTGTCAGGCCATTACTGTCGACTTGGAGCGCGGAGTGATTGTTGAGCTGAGGCCTTTTTACTGGGATGTTGCGGCGGTAAACCAATCTTTGGGGTATGGGCAGTAATGATATCTAGACGAGTGAGAAAGTTTGATGGTCGAGGAGGCTATACGACCATCGCTACTTCGGAGCAGCAACTTCAGGGGTGTGTATTAAGATTTCCGTAAAGCCACGATCGTGGACATGAATCTACAAATTTTTAACAATGTCAAATGATTGTATGTCTATAAAATCGTCACACAGTTTCGTTCTGTTAAGCATTCAAATAAATACTACCAAACATCACCTATCTTGAAGTTTCAGTCCGTTGCTAATCCTCAAGCGACCAACGAAACGGATATATCTTTTCTAAGCATAAAAGGACTTGAACCTTGGAAGAAAAAACAGCTTCCGTCCAGTATAATCTGCGGCACTATCTCGTTCGGATATATCAATATGTTCCATCTATAAGGATTCAAGTCCGTGTAAGCACTGGCTTCCCGATCCTCCCGCGGCTGCTTCCGTATAACTGAGAATCTACCAGGCAAAAGAGGAAGAGAAAGTCAAGGATCAATCTGAGCATTCCAGTATAAACTTGTTGCGAACTAACAATAAATCAAAGTCTATCTTTTGAACAAATTGCTTACTGCTCGAATTGAATCACGAGCCGTCTTTCTGTATTCTCCAACACTTTAAAAGGTCCATCTGAAAGAAATTTTGAGGAAATGGCTCTAGAATTCGACGCCAATTCCACAGTCCCGTTGTGGATAAATGGCACCCAACGAGTCACGAAGACGACATTCGACGTGATTTCACCGGTCCACCAGCAGGTTTTGTGGAAAGCCTCTGCAGCCGACGAAGACGATGTACGAGATGCGATTGCATCTTCCACGGCTGCCTTTGAGACATGGAGATGGACAAAGCCCCAGGAGCGACGAGAAATATTTCTGAGGGCTTACCAGCTCCTGAAGGAACTTCGTGACGAGAGCCGCAAATACAGCAGTACAGAGACGGCCGTTCCTACCATGTCATTTGAATTCGAATATGGCACTGCAATAGACATGTGTCTACAACTAGCCGGACTGTCTTCACATTATGGAACTGTAGTTAACCCTGACGAAAAAGACACGAGTGCAGTGTTTATCAACGAACCGTATGGTGTAGTTCTAGGTATTGCACCCTGGAACGCCCCTCACACCCTCGGTATGCGAGCCTGTCTTTTCCCGCTCGCAGCTGGCAACACGGTCATCCTGAAAGGTCCTGAACTAGCTCCAGCGACATACTGGCATTTTGTCTCTATTTTGCACAAAGCTGGCCTTCCAGCCGGTTGTCTGAATACCATCTACCATCGGCCAAGTGATGCGGCTGCAATCACTAGCCAATTGATTCCGCACCCAGCCATTCGAAAGGTGAACTTCACTGGCAGCACTGCTGTAGGGTCAATCATTGCCGAACTTTGTGGACAATACCTGAAACCCTGTCTCCTTGAGCTCGGCGGGAAAGGAGCAGCAATTGTCTGTGCAGATGCAGACCTTGAGTTGGCAGCAGAGCAGTGCGCTCTGGGGGCTTTCATTCATTCAGGCCAAGTGTGCATGAGCACAGAGCGCATCATTGTCAATGCTAGTGTGGTAGAGGGCTTTCGCACGGCGTTAAAGGCAGCGATAAGTCGTCTGTTTGGCTCGGACCAGCCATCACCAATACTCATCAATGAGCAGTCTGCAGCTAAAGTGCGAGCCCTCCTGGAGGATGCAGTCACTAAGGGGGCCAGCCTTCTACATGGATCTCTGGTCAATGAAAATGACAAGGCGAATAGAATACGACCTGTGGTGCTCGAGGACATAAAACCTGGTATGAACATCTATCACCAAGAATCCTTCGGCTCGTCAGTCTCGCTATACGTGGTCACAGACGATGAGCAGGCGTTAACGCTAGCCAACGATACTACATATGGCCTGACTGCGGCGGTATTTACAGAAGATCTGCAACGAGGAATAAAGTTTGCGAGACAATTGGAGACAGGAGCTGTGCATATTAATAATATGACCATCCACGACGAGGTGTCTCTCCCTCACGGCGGTGTTAAAGACAGGGGTTTGGCCGGTTCAATGGGCCGGACGGGTTGAGAGAATGGGTCAGGACGAAGGCAATTACCTGGCGGGATTGATCAAGTATAGAAATCTTTTATTTCGGTGAATAAATAGACAAGAATGTATGGTTAACCGGTTAAGATGTTTCCTTCTAGGCTCGTATGGCGCACTTTGCATGAAGCTCCCGATAGTAGGATCATGCCTTTCATAATACACAACATCGGACGGTTTAATAGGGATATCAGTTTGGGGTATTTTATTAGTGCACAATTGATTCTTGGAGCTCAGGTTAGAGATGATTATAATGGCATTTACAATCTAGGTTTATACAACAAATGGGACATTGGGGTAACATCTGCCCGATCAATTTTCCATCAAGTTTGTAGATAAGATAGCCTTCATCATTGTTCTCGATATGACGCAGGAGTCTTAGTTTGCTGAAAAATTTGATACCACAAAAGAATATCATCATAGCTTCCCAGAGACTGAATATTGAAGCTCCAGGTCTCGGTGAGGAATCCTTAAGTAGTCCCACATATAGGGAAACCTGTCACTTCCAAAGAAAGGCTCTGCATTCCCCAGGCCATCATGCACCCAAAACCACGGGCATCCAAACGCACCAAGATCTTCGACAACATGTTTAGTGGTATCGTTCAGGGCTTGTTTAATCTCGGGGGTTTGTGCAGCTTTCAGGACTGCCTCCGCCTCTTCTTTGTTGAACACCTTGCAGAGTGCAGTCATCATATGATCCGGCTTTCCCAAATCAAGATGGTCAAGCCATAACGACTCAAAGCATGACTGGAACAAGTCTTCAAATTTGCTGGAGCACTTCTGCTTCAAATATGTAAGGCATCGTTGAGGCTTTTTTTTATGAGGTATCAGTCAGGTATCAGGCCAAGGAGGTTAGCGAGCCAACTTACCAGCAATGACAGAATCGGGAAGAAATCCGGAGTCTCGAACTTGAGCCCAAAATATTTTTGAGCTCGCTTGTTGTCATACACAGAATATTTTGCTTTGGCTGGGAGAGTCCATGGCGGCTTGTTTCCTGTATAATTTCATATTAACCACAGACCGTCACCAAAGAGGGGTATGCAAATTACCGCTGACGACATTGATACCCCCAAGGAACACAGGAATAAATCTAGATTTTTAGCATATAGGAAGTATTTGATGTGTTTTCCGGGTTGACTCACTCGACTTCTACGCCCTGGCTTTGAAGTGCAATCCTGTTCTTGCCAAGATAGGAAAATGCGTAAAAGCTGTATGGAGAAACTAGTATGGTGTAAGCTCATAGAGCGGATGACCAAGACCGACGTAGAAGCTTAATTACCGCAATCAAGATACGCTTCAATTTTCTTGTTATGTGGAGGCATGGTCGCTGTCGCTTTGGGGTCGATGGAGTTAGAAGGATTAACTCTCACCTAGTTAAAATTGCAGGTCGAGGGACCATTAAGAACTAGACAGTAATGCATCTAGCACCTCGGTATGATGGCAGATGTTACTTCGAACATCCGAGGGGGAAAATAACTAACGTTGAACATTGGAGTATGTCTGGGATTAGGGTTGCGGGGATCACTAATCGTTAAATATCCAACTACCTCGGCGAAAAACCACTCCTAACATATATGTCACTGTTAGTTCTCCCTTTTTTCTACGGAGAAGGTGATACAAACAAATAAAAATACATCATCTCCGTTGCACCCAGCCATGTCATTCAATAAGCAGAACAAACCTGTCATCGCCGTGGTAGGGGCCGGTCCAGGAATTGGTGAAGCTGTGGCTCGCCGGTTCGCAGCTGAAGGATATGCCACCGCGCTCCTGGCCCGAACTGAAGACAAGCTACAATCTATGTGTGAGCGCCTCGAGAAGGACTTCGGACAGGGGATATCCCGATATTACCTCACCGACTTGCGCGACGAAGAACAAGTCATCTCCAGTTTCAACGCCATTCGCACCGAGCTCGGCCCAGTCAAAGTTCTTGTTTACAACGCTGGCGCACGCCGGGTAAATGGCCGTGGTGTTCTGGAGACTACAACGGAAGAATTCGAAAGCTTCACCAAAATCAACCTTTTCGGAGCTTTTTGGTCAAGCAAATGTGTATTACCAGACATGCTGGCTGCAGGGCGTGGTACAATAATCTTCACTGGTGCGACTGGCTCCTTGCGTGGGATGCCTGGCCTATCCAGCTTCTCGCCAGGCAAGTTTGGTCTTCGGTCATTGGCACAGATCATCACGAGAGAGTACCAGAGCAAAGGCATTCACACGGCCCATATCATCATTGATGGCCCTGTTGACGGTAAGCTGATCGGCGGCGTGAAGCGTCGACAGTGGATTCGTGACGGTGATAAGGAAAAGCTGGAGGAGGCAGACGCCTACATCATGCAACCAGATGACCTAGCTAAGATGTATTGGTATTTGCACAGTCAGCCGCGAAGTGCCTGGACGCAAGAGCTTGATGTGCGAGCGCAAAAGGAGACTATGTTTTCTAAGCTTTGAAAGTTAGCACTAGGAAACTACGGAAGTGTTAGGGTTGAAGTTTCTAGTGTCGACGGAGAAAAGTAAGCATCAGAGAGGAAGAAAAAAGTCAGGAATTCAGGCGGAGGCTAGAGCCATACAAATAGACGGCCACATATAAGCCCTACTTAGAATATTCCAGCGTCTCCTCCTCCCAATGGTGAATGTAAAGCCAGAGCTAGAGCTCGTCGTGTGGAGAGTACTGAAAGTTCTAACAACCAGATGGACTCAATGATGATTCTTCACTCGTATTTATTTACATGTACTATTTTTGAATCTGTAGAACCGCTCTTCCTGCTATAGTTGCATGCTCCAGCTTTTTCATCACCTCTGGCAATTCCAGAAATGGATAGACCTCCACCTTCGGTCTCACCTTGCCTTGTAACACGAGATCTATCAACGACGACATATGGGATCTGTTACCTACTGTTGACCCGATGATTCGTAGGCCTCGAACCAAAATCTCGAAAGGGCTGATTGCCAACCGGTAAGACGACGGCGGAATTCCCACACAGACGAGCTTCCCCAGACTCCGCACCATCGCCAAAGCGCTCTCGTATGCCGATGGTGCGCCAGTGATACAGAGAACTGCGTGTGCTCCAATTCCCCCTGCGACAGAGCGCACATCCTCCACTAGAGAGTAACGGCTCTTCTGGAAATCGAAGAAGTGACAGGCACCAGAATCCCTGCAGATGGCTTCCTTGTCCGGACCTGAGTCTATCGCGATGACCTGCAGGCCCATACTAGTTGCAATATGGACTCCCAAATGGCCCAGACCGCCTCCGGCTCCGGGAATAACGACGAAATCACCTGCACGGAGATCGGCTCGTACAAGAGCGCCATACGTGGTGATGCCACCACAGAGCAGTGGTGCTGCGATTGCCGCAGGGATCTCGGCTGGGATTTGGAACAAGTACTCGGCGTCGGCTAAGCAGTATTCTAGAATTATTGTTAGTTAGCATAGCCAGAGAATAAGGGCAGCGAATAACATGTACCTTGGAAAGTCCCTGGTACATTCTACTTGATGTAAGTATCAATATCATTTTAAACTAACAGGCGACACAACAACTTACTCTTCTCGAGTTATCTTGGTGCGGGCAGTGAGTATAATCCACTTTGCAAATTTCACATTTGCCGCATGCTCGATGAAGCCATCTAGACATTTAATTAATACCATTAAGTGTCTCGCTTGTTGGAGGTCGATACACATACGACACTCCTACTCGACTGTGGAGGAGATCATCGGAAACATCAGGCCCAACTACAGCACCCTTTTGTTAGACATATGCACAATCGAGTTAGAATATAAGGAGGAGAGCACACCTGCAACGACGATTCCCACACCTTCATGCCCGGCAATATGAGTTGTCATTGGCGTATTCCCATAAATCGAATGATGGTCCGAGTGACTTCACAGATATTGTTAGACTTTGCCCTTTACTACTTCCTGTTTTGCACCATACTGACCAAACCCCAGAAACCTCTAACTTAACCAAAACTTCACCGGGACCGGGTTTGGGCACTTCGATATCCCGGAATTCGATTGTCGCGTCTGGTCCAGGTGTTTCCACCCAGGCACATAGTTGCTGCTGTGGAAGACCCATTAGACGTGGCCGATATGAGATATTGCAATGACTTTTGTCTGTCTTGGATAGTGGTGAAATGTGTGTATATAAATATCTCCCTTTTTTTGATCTACTTCTTCCCCGGCTTGTTGGACCTCATGTGTATGTATATCCGAAGGAAACCAGTCCGCGGCACTTTCGGGAACGTCCCGAGGCCACCAATTTACTAAAGAAGTAGTTACAAATAGCGCTATTATATAGAGTCATTGCTATTATGCCCTAGACAACTTATATTCTTGACAGCCTGAAAGGTGAGTTCGAATGGGAAAACCAGAAGTCCCATTCACAAGCTAGGCACCGAAGGTCCTTGGGCAGCGGCCCTCTTGACTGGCTAGTTATGTGTTCAGTGTAGAACGCTGGTACAAACGTGTTCATAGAGGTTGTTCTCACGAGATGGACTTTTTAAACTATGTATGAGCATACTTACATAGTCTGAATAACGACATAGACTTCAGCCATATTATTAAAAGATAGAAATTCCAACTAGATATCTCAAGCCTGAATAAACCCATCTGTGACATCGAATAGCTCATTGGCCATGAAATCGAAATCCAAAAACGAGAGATTCTGGTTCACAACTTGCTCGACTGAGAGAGAGCCGTCGTGGTTACGATGATGATCATTGAGTTGTGTAAGCAGAGTACTATTTTGGAGGATGGATCGATCATTGCTTATTTCTGTTGAGTGATAGAACGTATTAGTTAAATATTCCGGCAATGACCATCTAAATCGACGATAGAAAGATCATACCAATAAGATCCCATGCCTCCGTTAGCCTCTGCAAACACCAGCAACACTTATCAATCGTCCTATTTCCCTCGTCTAGCCGCCGCAGAGGTTCTATACAGCTAACAAATGTCTGCTTAAGTAACTCTGGGGTAATGCAGGGAGGGCAGGGGTTGAGAAAGGCGGATCGTTTCACGAGCAAGAATATGGTAAATAAAACCAAGGCGGCGTCGAATGCTATACAGAAACGTCAGACACGGACAGAGTGATTTTCAAGCCTACAGAATGACAGACTGTAATAAAGAGTAAACCACCAGGCACCCAACAACCCCCGCCGCACCCAATCGGATTCCACGACAGCGGAGACTACATTAATGATTTCTGTTGCAGACTCGGTAGCAATCTGCAACGTGCTCCAAGCCACATCCTGCAGAGCAAGGATATCATGGTTCCGCGCGTCAAAGTCACCAAGTGAGTCACAAAGCCGAACAAGAACTACGCGGTGTATCAGAAGCTGGATATTGTGATATCGAAGGGTAAGGATTGCGCGGAATCGATCGATGGCTGGGTTGTTACTGAGCCCGGAGATACAGTTCTGTGCCTGAATAATCCCCATATGTTTGGGCAGCTGTTCAGTCCATTCTTCGAGCAAGTGTCGCATGCGTAGCACGCGAGTGATCAACTCGTAGTTAGGAATTTTGTCTTCGCTGCCTAAGTTTCCATCATAGAGGAGGTCGATGGCCTTGCCTAGGATGGAATAAAGTCGACTATATATCGCAACATGATCGCAATCAGTCACTGACCATCAATAGTTTGAACGCTTGATTCATTGAAGAAAGCACTTACATCGTAGCATTGAAAAAATCGGTACTATATCGACACCGCTGTCGTGCCTCAATCTGGCGTTCACGAGTTTCGATCGTATCAAAATAGACAGGCAGTTCGAGTCGAGAATAATGCTCGGGGATTGAGGCAGGACGGCCAAATGTCATACTCAGACTTCTAGAAGTGCAAAAAGAGAAAACAGGAGTTAGGGTTCTGACTTTTAGTTTCTGCTTGACGACGTACCGATCGAGAACAATACACCCGAACCATGTCCGCTTCCGGATTTCGCGCTCAACAGCAGAAAATCGCTTGGAGGCTTCTGCCGAATGTAGCCCAAGTTGGAACGCTACTTTGACAGCGAGGCCATGCGTTGCCCATGTTTGAATAGACGATCTGGTCCCTTGCATATACTGACTGACAAGGAGCAGGAACTGGACTAGTTTGATATTAACATGATGATGAAATGTGGCATAACAAGCATTGTGAAGGCAAAACTGACCAATTTCCACACTTGCACCATTCATCACATGCTCAGCGCAAAGACCATTGGCGCGTCGATAGAATGCTTCGGATTGTCTTTGGCGTTCGGCCTGGCCCATTTGCAGCACTGTGGTGTGCGTAGCCATAGCAAGCACCATGTTCAGAACCCCCAGCCATGTACGGCGTGTCGCTGCGTTGTCATGCTTTAGCTGGGCATATGTTTCACGAAAGGTCTCTTCGTGGAGATACGGGAAGAGCAATCCTGTATTAGCAAAGTACTGGTCGATCAAAGCTGACGTTTCCTGATCCGGGGGCAGGTAGAAAATCGACGATGTCGATGCGGTGCCCTGATGGGCATCTGATAGCCATTGCGAAGCGCGAGGCATGGGCGAGCTTAGCCGAGAGACTCGCGCAATGTGAAAATCTGGCAGCGCGGTCTGCTAGTAGCCAGGTGAGGCCCAGTTACCGGAACGCGACATGCGTTTCAGCGTTCGAGATAAATCAGACGTGAAGGCAATATTTGATGAAGCACCTGTAGCATAAATGCGAACAATGTCAATTCCTTCAATGGCCAGCCGACGAGAGGGGAAAAAAAAGAGAGCATACCAAAGTAGGCGCGATCCTCCTCATCAGCAAACACAAAATGCCCCATTCCATCTGTAGGATCGTCAGACCCCATCGAGCCAGTGACAGGACCATCACTTATAGAAGTGAGGTTAGGAGCGTTAGAACGGTGATCCTCGTTCTCGGCCGTGTCCGAGGTATTCCACGACTTCTTGGAGCTCTGGCCATTGTTTGGGCCCTCGTCAAGCAGTGACTCGAGATGGTTTAGACGGTCTTCAATCGCTTGGAAGTGTCTACAGGTGTCATCTTGGCTCAGCAGAATACAAATACAAGGGCTTTAGGGTTGGTTGCCTTACTCTTTTCCTACCACTACGGTCTGATCTGCCTGCCCAGTTGAGACATATTGGCACGTCAGCCCTAATTCGGAACAGGTGCTACACTTCGGCCGCTGGCCCGTACACTAGATTGGTTTCAATTAGCCCGATGCAAAGAGAATGAGAGGAATCGGCCATACTCGAGACTTTCGTGTTCGACAAGATATGCATGCCTGGGTGACCCGGCGTCGTTTCCGCTCCTGTTGTTGGCGCGGCGGAGTCGCCGGGGTATTTGCAAGCATTTCGTTTTGATATTACTTCGGTTTCATTTACTAGCCTATACAGAGGCTAGAATAGTGATCTTGATTGACAGATTGTGGGACAAAAGAGAAAGATGATTGACTGAAATGCGATTCCGCGGGAAGAAGCCGAAGATAACCACAGACAGGAATGAACAAACAATGCAAACAATCAAATATATATTTCCTTCTTTCTTGTTTGCAGCTCGCCTCACAGAACAGACCAATATTAAGGTTGCAAAGAGGTTGAGTGTGTTAGGACCTCTTGTAGTCGAGTTTTCTATAAATTTAAATACCCGTTATGGAAAACTTCCATACCACCTGGGCAACTCGGAACTAGGGCAAGGGTTATACGATACTAGTAGTAGATAAAATTGTATGCATCTATACCTCTCTTTCCAGTTTTTAGAAACCAGTGACTTCAATATACGAATGGAACTGGCTCTCCTCGAGGCTGCAAAATGGAACATGGAGAAGACATGAACTAGTCAGACACCAAGGTCTCCACGTCGACCCCATCCAGGCGATAGAATCCTAGGGCGTTTAGCATCGGTTTATCATGGAAGCGATACAAATGAACTTCCTCTTGTCCTTCGGAGTCTGCAAAATGCTAGTATCGCTGCCAGGATGGAATACAAAATGTGTCTCCTGGTCCCCATGCAATGCGCTCATTTTCTCCAATGATAGAAGAACCTCGTCCGGACACCACATGATACACCGAAGATGCAGTTTCTCGAATTCCTGGTGAGCTTGTTCCGGCCTTGAGTCGCTCGGCAGATCCTCCCAGGACTTTGGAGACTGTGTTCCAAGGCATTAGTTATTCATTCCTCCTGGTTGGAATATAAAATTTTGAGATAATCAGACATACCCTGTTGTCCATCACTCTTCAAATAGTCTTTAGATGCCCAATCTCCCGGAGTTTCGTCGAGAATCTGTTTCATCTTCGTCCAAGGAAACACAATGGGTGATGCATTAGAATCAACATCGTCAGCTGGGTATCGTGGATGCTGATAATGCTCAACAAAATGGACGGGAAAATGCCGGAAATTGGGTAGGTCGAGCCCGTCCAACCATATCATTGGCCCTGAACCATCTTTCCCATGGTCATGCCAGTTCCAGCGCGGAGTTAGAATAACGTCGCCACGCTGCATGGTTATGCGCTCTCCGTGCACCGCAGTAAACCCTCCATGCCCTTCGATAATGAACCTCATGGCGAATGCGATGTGGCGATGAGCTCTTGCAGTTTCATTGGGCATCACTAGCTGTAACCCTGCGTAAAGAGTATCAGTAGTGTAAGGGGCATCTGCATGAGTTTGTCACTTGTTAGCTTTGAAACCGAGGGCAAGAAGTACTACAAAGACATCTTATCTCGAGCAGGGTTCACCAACATCAATGCCCTCCTCTCAGCTTGGCTCTCGCCAACCAGCTCACCTGCTTTTAACAAACTGGGCCGGATCTGATCATAACGCCAGATATGTGGCACACAACTAGGGTTTGGCAGAGGTGGGTTCAGTTTGGCCATTCGTGTCCATAGAGGCTTCAAATGTTGGTGTGGGATTTTTCCACCGCCAGAGCGAGCTCATTAGGCATGTTTATTTCTTCAACACTGGTCTTTGACTCTTGCGAGATGATTAGCGTAGTGATGGTCTCTGTTTCGGTAGCCATTCTTGTTCTATTGAGAAGTAATCGAAAGAATGTCGCGATGTGGTTTTGGAATACAGGCTCGCCAGCAGAAAGAACCTTAAGTCCCTTTAGCTTTTGGCTAGTCCGGGATAAAGGCATTTATCAGTCATTGGTTAGGGCTGGCAATTTACTGACAAAATTACCATGGGGCTTGTACAGTGTCGGATGGGTGTCCACGGAAGAGTCCGCGGTGCAATGCCGGCACGATACCAGCGAGAACCCGAGTTTCATTTATTAAAATATTCCAATGAGAAGAAGTAAAGCAGAGAAGCATATGAAATCAAGAATCAAACGCTGCAATGGAACTCCCGTGGCAAAGATTGATCAGATTCGAGAGTGTGAATGGCCGGGTCCTTTGAGGCGAGCCCATTCTGCCTCATCCAGACTTCGACCTCGGATACGTAACAGAGAAGGATCATTTACAGGCACGACTCATTGTCGGTGAAGATCCTTTTGACGAGACCGGTACAACTCGAGTATCTGATGAAGTGGTGACGGTAAAAAGAATCCTGTCTCCACTAGCACCGTCTGAAGTGCCCATTCTTCGCTGTGTTGGTCTGAATTATATGAAACATAGTAAGAGAAGAACCAACGAACCTAAGGCTGAAAGATGAGACTGACCGTTACAGTCCAGCAAGCCAAGAGAACGCCGCCTCCGTTTCCATTTATCTTTTTCAAGCCGCAGACGTCAATTCTAGACCATGGTGGCAACGTAGTTATTCCTAGGATTGCCCAGGATGACCAGGCTGACTATGAGGGAGAACTGGTATGACTTGATCCATCTCTCAATTGCTTGATTGCACCTGTATCTGTTAAACTAACTCCGCCTATCAAGACCATCATCATTGGTAAAGATGCCAAAGACGTTTCGCAAGAATATGCTCTAGATTATATCGCTGCATATACAGTAGGCAATGATATTTCGTCCCGCCAACTCCAGCGCGACCCAAACTTTGCTGGGCGAGTTCCCCAATGGGGTTTCTCTAAGGGATTCGATACTTATGCGCCCCTGGGTCCGTGTCTTTTGGCCAGCAGTCTAGTCGAAGACCCCAAAACACTGCGCCACACCACGACAATTGACGGCGAGGTGCGGCAGGATGAGTTGATAGCAGATCTGCTCTTTGACTGTCGTTATCTCATATCATACCTGTCGCAAGGCACGATCTGCAGAAAGGTAGTGTGATTATGACAGGTACACCCGGAGGTATGTGTTTGTTATGTCCGTAAGATGGCTCCAACTCTAACGTATGTTCTCTCTTGATACAGGAGTGGGAGGAGATATGAATCCTCCAAGATGGCTACAGCCAGGTACGCAGATTAAAGTCTCGATTTCCAAGATTGGAACTCTGAGGAATGGGGTTGAGTCTGCCTAATACCTAGGCAAGTCTGAAGCTTTATTTCAAAAACACGACCCAAAGTTCCCAGTACATAACACATAGAACATAGAAGCCCTCACGTATCAAACCAGACTAAAAATTGCACATATGTGACACAATGTGCCAGTTTCACTGCCGAGTTCCAAATTGTAAGCAATAGGATAATGCGAGCACCTTTCAAAATACCGCGTATCATGGCATTGAAAGTCAAATTTATAGGTCGAACCAAGCATAACGGACATCTCTTCAGCTTCTATCGACTCCATAAATATAGAAATGAAGGGTAAGCCTTTAGTATATGTCGATTTCGGTAGCTCTATGAAGCAACAATGCATTCGAACAAAGTCTATTTGCAAATATAACATGTGAAGGCACTATTCTGGATAGGTCTTTCACTACCTACCTAGCCAGTTATTCCGGTTTGGATTAATAATTCATCGGACGCTTGAAGATTTGGTACCGAGCTTCTTGACTGTTTTAGGGAGACTGTGCCATCACCTCTTACCAATAGCTCTTTTTTACTTTTTTTTTTTCTTTTGCGCTCTACCAAGGGATCACATCGTGATGGATACGGAGCCGCTGTCCCGCGGGCTGGCTCTGGATCGTTCCGGTTGAGAACCACTGAACCACACACGTTGAATGAAAAAAACAAAGTTTGATAGATTGCGGGGAATAGCTGGGGTTAAATAATCTAGGCTCATTATACATACATATGATCCATGTAACATGCATAAGCGCAACGATTTGGACTATAAAAACGATTGCTATTACCCCCACAATAGAGGCCATGTACTGATCATGATCTATGCAAACCTGAACTCTCGAAAACAAGAAATATGTCCTCTCACAACTTGAAAGACGGGCAGCAGGAGGCCTTGCATGTGGAAGCTGCTACAACCGCAAATGGCATGGAAGAAAGTGACCGTCGTCCGGAAGCCCAAGGGAAAGATCAAAACCAGTTGCCGGTCGGATATTTCTACAGTCTATATTTTATTGGAAGCTACTGTGTATGTTATTTGTCTGTTGCCGTCCCGAATTTGCGCGTTATAGTCTAACTTACGGTTTGAATAGGCCATAGGTCTCGCATTTGCCTGTGGAACAGGAGGATTTGCCTTAGTGGCGCCAATATTAAATGACATTAGTCGCGAACTAGGAGGTACATATTCTTTATTATCACGAGCAAGACAGCAGAGAATCCGCCACTAATTTTAAAAATAGAGTACGGGTCCAGCAATGTCAATTGGGTCGGCATCGTATATTCGCTAGCTCAGGCCGTTGTCCTTATGCTCGCCGGGCGATTGAGCGACATCTTTGGTCGTCGCTGGTTTTTCATTATCGGTTCCTGCATCGGGTTGATTGGAAGCATCGTCGGTGGCACTTCGAGCTCACTCGAGCAACTCATTGCGGGGGAAACGTTGATTGGGATCGCGGCTGGATTTCAGTGCTCTTTCTTCTGGGTTGTGGCTGAAATCGTTCCTATGAAAAGACGGTTTATTGCCAATGCTGGGCTGTTTCTGTGGACTTTACCAACGGTAAATTGCACCCTTCCCATTCCTCCCCAACTTCACAAAGCTAGGGGTGCTAATGAAGTTCTCTTCCAGAATACCCTAGGTCCCAAGATTGCCGCTACTATTCAGAATAATACATCTGTGAAATGGCGTGGGTGTTTTTACTACTTAACAGCCATGAACGCAGTATCAGTGATACTATGGTTCTTCTTTTACCACCCACCCACATTCCACATGTTGCACCAAACGAAAAAGGCGAAACACTTGATTATGGGCTTCGACTTCATTGGTCTCATTCTCTTTTCAGCTGGGATGATTCTTCTACTAATGGGTCTCAACTGGGGCGGCGTAAGTCTTTCACCTATGTATTCTGGGACTTTTTTTAATAAAAGAGTTGGTCGGCTAATTTATTCTAAAAAAGTCCTTGTATCCATGGAAAAGTGGATATGTTCTTGGAACCCTGTTGTCGGGTATCGTCACTCTCGCCGTTTGCGTGCTATATGAGCTATATATGCCACTTGAAGAACCATATCTGCCACTGGACCTTTTCAAAAACATCAAATACACCTCCTGTGTAATATGGTGTGCAATTGCAGCAATGACCTTTTATGCATTCGGGTAGGCTTTATTCCGTGCCCCCATCCATATCTACTTGGATTCTAACAATCGTTGTTTAAAAAATAGGATAATCTGGCCAAAAGCCGTGCCAGTTTTGTATCCCAACCTCAGTCAAAACGACACTGCAACCATATCCGGTCTCGTCACCATGTCATTTGTCCTGGGTCAAATGTCAGGTCCGTTCTGCGCCAATTGGCTACCGGCCAAGTCATTGGTAATCGTGGGATCATTCATTGGGACTGGCCTGTTGGCCTCCGTCGCAGCAAACCCTTTGAACATGGACCTTACCGTGGGGCTACTCGTTACTGGCAATCTGATTATCGGTATGGCTGATGGGATCGCATTGCCAATGACAACATTCCCAATCAAAAATCAGGAACGGTTGGGGACTGCCGGTGGGCTCAGTGGATGTATTCGTTTAGCAGGCACATCGATTGCAGTCGCCATGTACAGCACTATCCTAAACAATCGACTAAGTCAGACTGTCCCCACCGCCGTCGAGATGGTTGCTTTGTCTGTCGGTATCCCGGAGTCCTCAGTGCCACAATTAATTGCGGCCCTGAACGATGGCACTTCCCTCCGCAACGTCACTGATATCAGCGGACTAAATTCTAGCACGATCCCGTTGATCGATCTCGCGTTTCAAAAGGGCAGTGCACAGGCATATAGTACTGTTTTTCTTTCTACGCTGGGCTTCGGAGGGCTCGCGCTCATCTTGTGCCGGTTCATTGGAGGTGTAGATGAAAGTGATGGGGAGTATGTAGCGGCAGTGATTCGAAATGCGAATCAGCAAGCACCGTTGAAGTCGGACGTGGAAAAGATTCAGCATGAGACGTGGGGCTAGTCCTCTAACCCTATTCCAACAATGCGGAAGAGTTAGGGTTAGTTCTGCGGATATTGCGGTTGTAGCGGCAATGATAGATAACGCCCATTATTTGGAGACCCAACATCATGATATTTCGTCTCATCAGTGAAAATATGTTGATAGTCCTATTCTTCTCTACTTCGCTCGTATCACACGTCTATCATATTGTTTTTGATATTTCGCGGAGATATTCCATTTTACGTCGTCAATCGATCCGAGGCCTTCCATCGGGACCGATGTATTAATAATCATCCCACTCCGTCGGAGATTCTTCTTGACTCCATACTTATATCACTTGCATAGCACGTATATCTTAAGTATAGAACCATTTCTCGCTGAGACTTACTGTAGTGACCAAATGCTGCGTTATACCAACAAAAGGCCCACGACAAGATTACTTACCACTCAACGCTCCCGACTGTAGCATTTCGTCAGAACAATGACAAACTACAAGATTGATATCACTTCAGACACTGTGTGCCCGGTACGACCCCTTCACTCACTACTTCTACTGTCGCAAAGCACACAACTAACCTTATAATTATAGTGGTGCTACATAGGCGTCTCCCGCCTCACCCGCGCAATCAAAGAACACACCAAACTCCACCCAAACGACACCTTCGACCTAAAATGGCATGCATTCTACCTCATGCCCGAAGCCGCCCCTTACCCTGGGGTTAATAAACTCCAATTATACGAAATGCGTTTCGGTGGCTCGGGACGTTTACAGCCTTTAATGGCTCGCCTTCGCGCCGTGGGCGAGCAGGAAGGGATCAATTTCTCGTTTGGAGGGAATACGGGGTCGACGAGGGATTCGCATCGGCTTATATATCAAGTCGGCCAACACTACGGGGGGGAGAAGCAGACTCTCGTCGCAAAGGCGTTGTTTAAGAGTTATTTTGAGAAGGAAGGGAATGTGACGGATAAGAAGGTGTTGTTGCAGGCTGCGTTGGAGTCGGGTGCGGGGTTGGAGGAGAAGGAGGTGAAGGGGTGGTTGGATTCGGATGTTGGGCGTGCGGAGGTTGATAGGGAGGCTGAGGAGGCGAGAGCGAATTGGATTCAGGGGGTGCCGCATTTTTTGGTTCAGGGGCAATATGCTGTTGAAGGGGCGGAGGATCCAGAGCAGTTTTTGAGGGTTTTTAGTGCTGTTAAGAATGCGGAGTAATCTTAGCCCTTCTGTTTATGGCCTTATGTCAGTTATGTTGCGGAATCGGCTAGTATCGTGCAAATATGATTATGTTTGTCATTTGAATACTCGTTCCTTTGGACATCGGCCACAATCGCCAGCGCATGTGTTCTCTGTATGCAGCACTGTTTGTGTTGGAAATGCGATTGTCAAAAATGTAAGAGCGCGCACATAGCTCGAATCACTGACAATATACAAGCTCCAGCTGACTTCCTGGGGGTCATCTCTATGGCTGATGGGCGTCAACTGTCAGAACCGCTAGTAAAATCACAGTTGAAGTGCATGTAGATATCATATATAAATATTGATGGGTTGGAAGAGGCATGCGGTATCAGATAATGATCCGACCAATCAGCACGCTGCCTTGCCCAAATAGGAATGTACTACAAAATTGCCCCATTAGGAAATTTTGTGTCCATATCAGCTTTCACAAGTTGACCCGAGCAATATAAAACTCAACCGAGTCATGACAGCTTATCGAAGATAAGACTAAACTGATTATCTCGCCCAGGGTCACTTACTCAAGTCTTGAATAACTCCTCGGAGGAAAGGTTACTGAGATATTGCGATACCTGACACCTTCTGTACGACTCCTATCACTGATAATGGCATAAGTAGATGCTTCGATGCCTCTATCACACTGATTCGTGTATGTCTCGACAGTCTTATCTCCAACACCTGCACTATAATTGGCCGATCACTCGAACTCAACTACGTTGTAGTACGTAGTTAGGGCTAAGTGGCGCATTGACAAAGGAACTGTGCATGGTAGCACAAACTCTACATACCTTATCATTGTTATCATCGCCCTGATCGAACCCTCTCTCCAATAACATCGCTTCCTTCCTGCCTTATCTTGATGATCTTGTTGTTCTATAGTTCGTATGGCTGATAACCAAACCCACAGCTGCCCGATAAGGGATGGTTCGTGATTCTAAAATCGACTACATCTTAGTCTCATCAACGATGATCAACCCCAGACAGCACAGAGTACTGTAACGTATCGAGGACTGATAAGTCTGATATAGGCAGATGATAAACAAGTGACAGAGTTGAGTCATAGCAATTGGGTAAGCATCTGTCTGTTATCTGTGATCTTCACGACACCCTCTGTCAAGGGTCGAACACACATCAAAGGGTTCCTAATCCAGGCAGCAAAACGTATCCTGAGGCACCCACTGACGCTGATTGGCCGGATAAAACATCATCTTATCGCGATAAGCAACAGTCTTATCTCTTATCGCCCGTCGAATTCTCGGCTTTCTCCATCTTTTTTCTGTTTCTCTCTCGGTGTCTGACATGACTGTCTAGAGTCTCCATGAATAATAGTGGAACTGGCGATATGATCGCTTTCTCCGCGGAACTCAAATACCCACGAGTCCCCGTCTCCCTCAAACTGTCACTTTTTGCACTTTTTGCAGTGGCAGCCATCAGCCGAGAAAACACCATCATCAGTTTTCGTGCCTCTTCCGCGGAGATTCAGGCACAGCGCGAAAATTTTTCGAACACGCCCCTGGACCGAATCAACAGAATTGATCCAAATATCTCGTAATTCTCCTAGTCCTTCCGACCAGGCACACCCAAAATGCCGTTCCAAGCGGGTTTTTGCATACAAATTGCAGCAATTTCTGACTTTTATATCAACTGACCTGCTTCGTTACTAATGTTTAGTGTCGGTCGTTGGTCGGCGACCTGCTCCAACAGACCTTGGTGTTTTCTTCCAAAGTACCGAGCCATCGCATGAAGCATCATGTCATTGCTTCAAGGTTCAGAAGGAGCAAAGAATTTCTAATAGAAAATCAGCGATTCGATGGGAGAGGGCGAGTGTGGGGCAGCAACATACGTTGTGCTTATGTATGGCCTTCACCATACTTACTAAGTTACTGCTAGTATTACTCACTACTAGGTAGTCTGTAGACATATAAATGCTCTTCCCCGGTCTGTCGATTATTATTCAGACATTCATCATACAGCAATAAAATCTCTACCATATACCTGCATAAACTACATCATGCCTCTGACCGAAGACCAGATCAACATCATCAAAGCCACCGTGCCCGTGGTCCAGGAACATGGCACCGCCATCACCACCGTCTTCTACAAGAACATGTTGACCGAAAATCCGGACTTGAATGACTACTTCAACACCACCAACCAGCTGAACGGCCACCAACAGCGCGCCTTGGCCGGTTCGTTGTATGCCTATGCAGCTAATATCGACAACCTCGGCGCTTTGGGCCCTGCTGTTGAGAACATCACCAACAAGCATGCTTCCCTGTATATCAAGCCGGAGCAATACAAAATCGTTGGCACTTACTTGCTCGCGGCTATGGGTGAAGTTCTCGGTGACGCGCTCACTCCCGAGATCCACGATGCATGGGCCGCCGCATACTGGCAACTCGCGGACTTGTTCATCGCAAAGGAAGAAGAGCTCTACAAACAGGGCGAAGGATGGCGAGACTGGCGCGAATTCAAGATTGAGAAGAAAGTGCCCGAATCGGATGTTATTACCTCTTTTTACCTCAAGCCCGTGGATGGACAGACCTTGCCCACGTTCAGGCCGGGGCAGTACATCTCCGTGCGCATGAATGTGCCGGACCTGAAATATAAGCAGGCCAGACAGTATTCTCTGAGCGACAAGCATAATCCTGATTACTACCGTATCAGCGTCAAGAAGGAGTCCGGTCTTGACCCGCGTCACCCGGAAGCCAAATACAACCCAGGCTACATCTCGAATATTCTGCATGACTTCAAGAAAGAAGGCGACACAATCCAGGTTTCGCACCCACACGGCGATTTCTTCCTGGTTGACGCCGAATCTTCATCCCCTATTGTGTTGATTGCTGCCGGTGTCGGCCTCACGCCGCTGACGGCAATGCTGAATACAGTGACTTCAGGCTCAACAGCCGACAAACGTAAAGTCCACTTTGTGCACAGCGCGCGACATGCAAAATCTCGCGCGTTCAAGGATCACGTTTTGGCTCTCTCAAAACAACATCCTTCTCTTGAGGTTACATTCTTCAATACCTCACCCACAGCGGAAGAGAAGCAAGGAGAGGATTATCACGTCAAGGGTCCTATTTCGATTGACTCTTTGGCCAAAGACGGTAAATTGTATCTTGACGATGCCACCACGCAATACTATATCTGTGGACCGTTGGGATTCATGACTGGCACGGCCAAGCAGTTGGCTGAGCAGGGTGTGTCGACCGACAGGATTCATATGGAGTTGTTTGGCACGGGTGGTGTGCCTTCTCCTTGATTGTTAGATAGTGTATCTGTTCTCCTCTCATGATTTATGATAGCGTTAATATATAATCATTCGTATATGTTTGAATTGAAAGTAGTGGCTGTCAATATATAGTAACCAGCCACTGTGGCTTGGCACCTAGATTTAAATGTGTGGCGCATAATATCTCCACTTTGCGCATGGACTCGACATTATTGTCTCAAGCAGACAAAGCAAACGAACACACAGCAACACCGTTTCACCTCGATATATAGCTTTGATCTCACTCCGACACTCTTCCTAACTACAATATAGTCTTACTAAATCTCAAACCCTCACATCCACGCGCCCAGAAGCTCCGATCTGAACCTACAACATCAGGAATCCGTGCAACCAGCACAAATGTCGACCCAAAACCCCCCTCACAGCAGTACAGCAAATGGGCCGAGAGGCATAAAAGCCGAAGACCAGCAACAGCATACTCTGAATCAGCAGTTCCAATCTATAGACTGGGACTCGGAACGACAACTCATTTCGTCTTTGGCGAAGTTGCAGGAACTTGAATCCAAGGTACGCGCCCTCCCCACTCCCCTCGAGTACTCGATCACTATGACTGACAGGTGGTATGGAATGGAATAGATCCACGAACTCCGCTCTTTACTCCCCGATAGGTTGCTCGCTCCTCTAAACCCAATCATAAACCCTCGCCGCCCATCATCATCATCAACCACCTCCTTCCCATCATCATCCAACACGATCCCGCGCAACCCTCAAGCCTTGAGTGCAGCACTCCGCAAATCCGCAATCGAATGCGTCACCGAAATCAACAACTTCAAAGAGTCATGGAACAGTCCAGATATGGCGAGTATATGGCACAGGGTCGATGAGAAATTGGCCGAAACAAAGGGCGCGTTTCCGCAGGATGGGGCGGCGGCGTGGGGGATGTGGAGGGTTGAGTATGCTGATCTACTTAGAGAGGTTGATGAGAGGGAGAAGAAGAAGGATGGGGAGGAGAAAAGAGGAGGAGGAGGAGGAGGAGGAGAGATGGAGATGGAGGTGGATGATGAGGCTCAATTTCCGCCCTCGGTATACGGTACAAAGGAAGACAGCGATCCGAAGAGGATTGTAGAGTCCTTCCAAGCAAGAGGCATATCCGGCTTCAGGGTCGCGAGTACCCGGAACGAATCTACAATCATTGTCTCGCTGGGATTGGCGGGCCTCACATTTGAGATTCAAGAAGCGCTTACCACATCCGACACAACGACATCCTCCTCCGACGGCACCACCAACACCAGCAATACCACCAACACAAATAAAACATCCCTCCCAGAATGGCGCGTTGAGATCCGCCATCAACACCCAAAACCCGCCTTAGGAGCAGGCACAGGCACCGGAGCAGCAAGTCGATTAGAGTCCGCGATTGTGTCCCAACTCAATTCGCGGGCACGGAAATGGGATTTACGGTTTTTACTTGTTCGTTTCCCTCCCTCCCCCAACCGCTTTTCCCCTTAACATACTCTCGGATGGAAAAGAAGACTAACTGACGATGGTGGTAGGAACTCATCATCTCATACGCCGATATAAGGAGTCTGCCGTGTAAGAAGTGTGGGCAATTGACGGATTCGATGGCTCAGTTGCCTATTCTCCGAAAACCTGTTCCTTCGTCTGCTGTTGGGACTGCTGCCGCTGGTAATGGTACTGGTACTGGTGAGGGAGGTGGTGCTGCTGGGACTGGGACTGGGACTGGGAACGAAGGGGTTGTTTGGGAGGGGTATCATGTTGGATGTATATAACCTGAGTATATCTAGGTACTCGGTTACTCTCAAATCTTATGGCTGGGTTCCTTCGTAAGACGTTTATCCTTATTAAAACTGGAAATATTCCATACACGAAAGAATCAAGAATACAAACCCGATAGCCACGAGATAAAACACACGCACGAAGTATTAGAAGAATAAATGCAATTTCAATATGCTCATTGCCATAAAGCACAAACTGAACTAAACGCCCACCCAAACACCCATGCCAGTACACATCAAGTCAAAACATCTGAATAATGATAAAGTAATACACGCTTTTCAACCCGGAGCCCATTAGTATGATTTATATGTATGCAGAAAACAGACAAAGATACACGTCGTAGGTTTATTATATGCATATTGTCGAATAGACAGCAAGAAATTAGAAGAGGCCGAGTCCGCCGGTAAAGGAAGTAAATGAGAAGATTGTGATGGCGACCATGCCGAGAATCAAGCTGAGAGCTTGTCGGTCCATTGTTGACACGGCCGAGTTGCAGGTTGCGCATACATAGCCTATACCCGGGATTAGTCTCTTATATCATTGGCAAAGTAAAGTGAAATGGGGGCATACTGGCTAGTGGTGTATACTTTTGCGTAGAGTACATCGCAAACGTATACGACGCAGGCCCCAACTGACCGGGAGACGCAACCTGCGTCGGCGACGTGCCCGCCTCATAAATAATCAACGTATAATGCGCCGTCAACAGGGGACTCTGCGAATCCGAACCATAGTTGTCAGTTTCCCAAACTACAGATGTCGCGTTCGAGTAACTGATGTTGTTGGCAAGCGTATATGTGGCGCTGTTCGAGCTGCAAGAGGCGATTACGTCGACGGCTGTGGGGGTGATGTGTAAGGAGGTAAAGTTCCAGCCGAAGGTGATGTTTTGCCCGATTTTGTAGTACGTTGTTGAGGTTGAGGCGGGGTTGGTCATTGATGCGCCGCCGGCGGGCCATTCGGGGTCGACGGAGATGGAGGTTGATTTTGTGGTGCTGGTGGCTTTGGTGTTTGTTCCTGTTGCTGTTCCTGTTCCGGTTGCGGTGCCGGTGTTGGTACCAGTGTCTGTGCCGGTGGCTGTTGCTGTTGCACCTGTTCCTGTGCCTGTGTCTGAGCCTGTTGAGCCTGTTGTTGCTGCGTCGGAGGCTGTGTTTGAAGCTGAGTCGGTGCCGCTCGCGGACTGCGTGTCTGAGGCTGTGGTCGCGGTGTCTGTGATGGTTGACGAATCTATGAATCGTTAGCGGGTTAAAGGTTTTCATTGAGTAAGACCTCCAATTGAATTACCTCGCTTCAAAATATCGTCATACATATTAGCTGACGACCACGCCACTGATGCCAGAAGCACCAGGCTGAAAATAACACTCAATATCGTAAAGGAACGCATGATGCTGTTTTGTATGTGTGACGATCAACCCCGTGAAGGGGTGTCCGAAAGAGGGGTTAATTCAATCGATCGGTTGAACAGCCCGAATGATAAAAGTGTCGACAGCGTACGTTCTCAACGAGCAGCTGAGTATCCTGTTCGGTACAATCAAGGATGTCTGTCTGTCTCTGGTCGAGGAAGGAAGGTGAGACAAGGGATGAAAATCGGCGGGCGGAGCAAACAAAACAAAGGCAGCAGCAGCGAGCGAATGTTTGCCGGTTAATAAATCGGTGTAAGCGAAAGTCGAAGCGAGTGAATTCGAAAATGATAAAGAATTGAGAATGAGAAGAAAACGACGATAGCAAAAGGTGAAGTGAAGACAATTGTCATGAGACTGAAACAACAGAAAGAAGAAAGATTGTTCCAGAGCCCGCCCTGTGGTGGCCTGAGGACTAAGGCAGGAATGTGATCTGACTGACCAAAAGGGGCTAGCGGATGCTATTATTGAACACTGATCGGTCAATGGTTCAGCCACAGATGGCCTATTCCTTTATCGTACTAGCTTGCTACCTATATTAGAGTCTGATTGGTCAAGGCTGTTGCCGAGGTGCCCCATTCTTGGGCTGCCTGGCTTCTGATTGGCTGCTCTTCTGCAGGTCTCAGACATTGATTTGAGCTAGCCTTTTCAGGTTAGTTTGTTTACTATTTCCACTTCCAGTTTCGTCGTCCTTTCTCTTCACAGGTACTAGGTACATCGATCTGATATCAGAGGCCATAACTCTTACATTCAGCAGCGAGATACAATCAAGTCAAAGTCATATTCAACTTTATTATGCATTATCTATCCTACTAATATTACAGATAATCATTATTCGCACCGCAAAACAACATCATCAATGCATGTCATAAAGGATTCATCAAGAATCATCATAAACCGATCACAAATCAAGAACTGATAGTCGCCGGAATGAGGTCAACCTCACTACAAGACGAGGGGTATGGAATGGCACCTTCTTCATAAGCGACAATCCAGAAGAGCTGCGGTGCTCCGTGCCACCAGTCGCATGCTACATACATTAGTCGACAGAAAGAGATGTAAAGACAGTGAGGTAGGTACTTACCAAGCCATCCACCGAATTCGGTGTTGTTCCAGACTATTGTGCTGTCGTTCTCCAACTCGAAGCCAGGCACGCCCTGTCCGGCATTGATTTCGACGAATTCCCATGCTAAACTGCAAGTCAGGACATGTTCAGAAAATCTTGGGTGTGTAAAAAGGCACTTACCAGCATAGTTGGTGGCACCACCAATATCAAAACCATAGCTATACTCTTGACCAATGTCCATCTGCAGATACGTCTCGTTCAGGTAGAAATGGCCGGCATCGGCGGTCACAGTAGTCAGGACGGGATCGCCTAGACCGGCGCCAGTGTGGTAGGCCTCGACGTAGAGGTTGTTGTGGGCGGTGATGTTTGAGCCTGTGGTTTTGATGTAGAATTCACTTGGAGCTGCGAGGGAGCTAGCTGCGAAGGTGGCCACAGCCAGGGCGAGAGATTTGAAGAGCATATTGATTGTATAGCTGAGTGGAAGGAGAAAGTAATATTCTTGACTGTAGATTTGTTTGATAATTTACAACTTCTGCTGTACAGAAGCTCACTTATATAGCCGTAGTTAGTAGCCATTGTATGATAGTCATGGCAGGCAGATGACGTTGGGCGGAGACAGCGTGTCGATCATGTCTCGGCTGTGCGGTACCATCAGCACTTATGCCCCGTAGTTAACACTAGAGGTACATCTTCATTATCAGATGATGTCTCCATTGGTCCTTCTTACATCTTTCTGTGGGGTCGTCTCCTGTCCATCCGAACATCTTTCTTGGTGCTTCTCGCTCTCCAATGAGGCTACTCAACACCTACTCTAGTAAACCTGATCATCCCGGAAGACAACAAAAACAATACTGCCTAAAGAGTATTGAAGATGAGACATGTCTCTTGGCAGATTGTTTTTGTCGATGTTTGGTGATCAGCTGATTCGGTCAGTGCTAAAGGGGCGTCCATGGTTGGTTATACTCATGAGTCATCATACTCACTACATTAGTACATCCTCTAGGTAAACAGGCACAAAAGTAAGAATATGTACCGCATTATCTGTTTTGGGTTCCGGCGTGTCTTAGCAAAGCTTGTACGTACATACATTGTGTACGTTGTAAAGAGACAATATACAACCATGGATCGGAGAAATAACTTCAAATAAGTGGATATATGATGATTTATTGACATCAAGTGGACCGTGGAAGTACTACCAGACTTGGAATTATTGTTTACGAGGTACATCATCGTGGATCGAATCCATGGTTATATCAACAAGGGAGCCCGGAAGTATCCATGGATGGTACCATAATTCTTGTAGGAGAGGATCAATCGCACCATTTTATAGTACTGTAGGTAAGATAGAGGCAAAAATAACGGGATCCAGCTCGCCGAGCTCAGAGGTACAAAAATCCACTGTTCCCCAATGGGTGGGCCTTTATTTCTATGCTATTTTGCTTACCCCGTATGTCTCTCTTGAGAAATTGAACTCCCATGTGTACTTCGAAATCTTATTATACATAGCTCCAATGTTGCCATTCTCATCCATAAATATTCGCCCCCTCACCCAGCCGAATTCTAAGACTATTTCCTATCTATATGCTTGCTTATATTCTTATCGACAAGTTACCAACCAGAATACAGTCTTAGCTTGAGCACTGGCACAAGTTTCATAGGAATCGTTTCAAAAGTGCCATCTCGACGGTCAGGCCGGGACCGAAGCTGCATGCAATAATGTCCTGCTTTCCATCTTCAAAAGTTCGAAGCCTGCCCAAAACCGCAAGGACAGCGACGCTTAACGTATTCCCACGAGACTTGTAGATTTCTTTGGTAGGTACCAAGGCGCTTTCAGGCAGATTCATGGACATCTGAACACCCTTGATGATTGCCGAACCTCCCGGATGAAGTGCCCAGTCAAAATCGGACGGAGGAAAAGATGTCATGCTATTGTCTCTAGTCAGACTTTGGAAAGGAGCTTCAACCGAAGCCGCCACAAGAGCAGGAATCCTTTTGGATAAAGAAAGACAAAAGCCGTGCGATGTCACCTTGTGTGACATCTCCTTTTCAGTGTTTGGGGTGATATGAATTCGCCAATCAATTAGTAAGAATCTTTTGGGTGTGTTCTCATCGACAGCTCGGGCATTGCATAGAACAAGTGCAGAAGCGCCGTCGCCAAACAATGCTGGCCCTATCCCGACGGCCTCAAGTTGGACTGCCACCATGTGTGTGATTGAGGTCGGGTGGATATTGGCATCATTCAGTGCTTTGGGAGCAGCATTCTTTGCAAGCTCAGTCCCATAACGACGAAACGCTGCATCAACATCCTCCACCCTTGGAGGATCATCTAGATGCCATTTGGGATCACCCCATATATCGATAACAGCTCGAGACTCTATGCCTGTTTGCTCATTGATCTTTAGAAGACCATTGAGCCTGGGATCATATATGATGAGCATCAACCTTTCTGAAAACTGGTCAGACTATACAACTCACCACCCTGCATCCTCGGGATAGAGCTTCAAGGCATATTCTTTCAGGTCATTGGAGCCAATTGATTTAGATAGCCACTCGCCACCGAGCCCCGTGATTATCAGATTGTTGTTATCACTCTTTGATGGAGCTGGGTTATCTGATTTGACATGCGAGTAGGAAGATCCAGTCGAAGTGCAATAGATAAAACTCTAGTTGATATGAGATGCAACATGTCCACTGAGTTGAAAACATGCTAATCTTATGTACTTTCGGCGTCCTTCAAGTACATGCAAGGAGGGCAATCCATCCTTTTCCATCCCATCGCTGTCGCAGGCGAGGTATAAATGCATTTCATCGACTCAATGTTCCATATGTTTCCTCTTAATGCACGCAATTCGTACGTTTGAGCAAAATGTTTGTTTCTTACGTTGCGAATTCTAAATAAGGCGTATTGGGGGCCGTAAAGGTGTCAGCTGCACTTCTTATTAGGATATCATATCAGCCTTCGGACTATCTATGATCACGGTACAGGGATCCTTCATTCCTTTGCTAAATATTGCCCTTTTTGAGTGTTACACCTCGAACACGAACAAACTATGTTGTGTTACAGCATGATGCATGCCCGCATCCATAGCAGGTACATGAGAAAATTGCATCACAAGAATCATTGTTGCTGTGGTACTGTCTTCCAGGCTTGTTTGAAATGTCTCCCGCGTCCACCTATGCAGACAGAAATAGCGAGGTATCGTCATACCTGTTTCGTTACTATGCATTCCTGGAAGCCCACTTATAAACATACTACTAAAGCACATCGTTAAAGGAAGAAAACGTACTACCATTACGAGAAGGGGCTGCATAGGGTTTCTCTGTTTCACCCTTTCTAATACCTATCTCCAAAGATTCTAATTTCAGTGGATCAAGTTCATAAGAGCTCTTGTTAATTCAACCATAGCCGTTACTCGCTATGGGCTACACTTCCAAACAACAATTGATTCTAGCCCTCTGTATATCTGTTTTTATTATAGCTACGGTAGCGGTGGCTGCTCGGTTCTTTGTGAGGACTGTGCTTCGGCCCAAGTCCTTGGGATGGGATGACTGGTAAGAATTATGATCACGACTCTGGAATCTGATAAATGAACTGACTGGCATAGGACAATGTTATTTTTACCTATGTAAGTAGTGTCACTACTCCCAAATGGGCCTAGAAATTAACAAATTCTCTAGGGGATCGCAGTCGTATCCTCTACGTTTGAATATATGATGGTGGATGTATGTTCCTCACTCCTACAAAGTGTTTGGAAAATTCGAGAATGCTGACAACCGCCGCTCGCTATCAGAATGGGGTTGGACAGTATGCTACAACCTTCATACTTGACGATTTTGCTACATTGTCTCACAACCACGCAGGCATATGGCATATGTCAAGCCCGAAAACCTTCCGCTGATTGCTAAGTTGACACTGCTCAACTCCATACTGAACCTTTTCGGTACAATGATGGTCAAAGTATCTATTTGTATCTTCCTACTGCGCATGGTCCACCTTGCCAATCGCACAGTCAAGTGGATGGTTATGATCGATTTGGCGGTTCTGGTCCCAGTGACCATTGCGGTCATCATAGTCGATTTGCTTCAGTGTATTCCGTTAAATGGATACTGGGACAAACCCACCAAAGCAAGGTGTATCAATCCGGATACTGTGAACATTCTAATAATGATTGCTTCATGTGAGTTGGCCACAAAATCGAGGGCATTCCAAGATGATTGCTGACCGAATGCCATAGCTATTGGTGTTGTCACAGACTTCTTCACGGCAGGAACGTTTATCGTGTTAGTATATCGCTTGAATTTGGCTCCGGCCCAGAAGCGCGTGATGTATATTCTACTAGGACTTGGGTTTCTGTATGTATTTTTTTCTCCCTTCACTACCACCTAGTCTACTAGTGGCATAGTGACATAATTTACAGCGCTGATGTCCCTCTAGCACTGCAGCAACATCCATAGCAAAAACCGTGTCAATCAAATTGACACCGACTGACTACACATGGGACAATGCAGATATAGGCTACTGGGGAGCTTTGGAACACCAGGGTGGTATCACTATTGCCTGCATTCCTACTCTAAGACCGCTTTTTGAACATTTTAGAGGCCGCCAGTATCGCTCCCATGACGGTCCTAATATTAATTATGAGATGAGATCTGGGACTCGAAAAATTGCCAGAAGCGAAGACCAGAGGGGGAGCAGTGATAATATCTTGCCTCATGAGGTTGAGGATACGACGATGCGGATCAAGAAGACGACGGAATGGACAGTATTACATCAATAAGCTAGGGATACTAAATCTGTTGGGAACAATGGACAAGTCAAAACAGGGTCGGGTAGAGAGCATGTGAAATGCTAGAACAAATCGACGATATCAGAAAAATTGCGAATATCACCGCATGGAGGATTATACATAAAGAAGTTCTAGCAAAAGACAATCCAGTAGCCTCACTTTTATCAGTCCAGTAATGTAGACATACGTCTCCTCTCATATCTTAGGACCTCTAGCCTCGAAGACTAGAACAGAACCAACAACCGCCGCCCTCACTACCGCAAAGTGTTCCTCTAGCCCGTCCACAAAGGCATCCACCCGATCTGCATAGTTTGCAAGTCGTCCCTCCCAATTCAGTAGCAAAACTATGCCACGGACCATGTCCCAGAATGGGCGCACCAAAAACCACGCCTGATGAAGGTTTGATGGCCATCTTGAGTTGTGAGAATATCTGCGCCTTTTCAGAAGGCTGGACGGGGAGTGTGTGCAAAAGATAGGTCAGAGAAATTGAGTCATACTTCTCTGTGCCATGGGACTCGGATGATAAAGTTGACGATAGCAAAGGGATTGGTTCAGGAGAAAGTATATCATGCCGTTGGGCTTGTATATGTAAGTTTTTGTGCGATTTTTGAAGACGCTTCTTTGCCAATGTCAAAGGGGGTTGTTCGACGTCAAGAAGCATGACTGTTCTTTTTTGCTGATAGGAATTATGGACAAGGTAGTAGCCAGTGCCTACGGCAGAACCTGTCAGAAATGCAACATTTACATATTGTAAATGAAATGATTTTTACATGAGACGCTACATATGGCACGGGAAGAACAACATAACTCACCACATCCTAGGTCACAGTGGTGAAGGCCGGTATTGAGCCGATAGAGGGGCATCAATACATTGTTGGTGGAGCACCTCCAGATATAAGGATTGCCAATTTTCATCAACCATATATCGTAGAAATAGAGTATGATTGAGGAATATTTGCCTTTGTTGAGGGACCACATTTTGCGTTGCCTCACCCGCTTGTTTGATCATGTCAAGCTTTTGAAGAGTATCAGTATAAGATGAGGCAAGCTTCAACTACCTAGGTAAAATTTTCTGCCCAGTCGAGACATTGTCGGTGTTTCAACCTCGTTCAACATGCTAGATGTGGTGCGACAACTGTACGGTTGATTCCATGTTCCCTGATGTCCAGTTCGTGATATACCTCCAATAGTTCCATAGCCTCGCAGGCAGAGACTCGACAGATCATCATTTTATGCAGAATCATTCCATGTAATATGAATGTCGGGCACTTTATATGCCAGACCTGGTTAGTGGGAATATATGACAACAGGATGTTTGCATATTTCACAGCAACATGCAGCCATCCATGGATGCGAAGGAACAAAGGCTGACTGTTTCACAACATGAGCTGATAAGCGATGAGGGGCATCCCCTACGCCTTGCCGTATGGTTTGCGTGGTTGGTGCGACTCATGAAGGCTATCATCCTATCATGTAGTTTTTGCTGTAGCTGAAAGTGGGATTCCTGCATCATCCTTAGGAAATGGTCTCCTGCCACCTGAACAATGTAACACAGTACCAGGATAGGAGTCTTAACGAAATACGAGAAGTTGTCGAGTCTGAAAGGCAAGGTTGTACAAGAAACAGACGTTATTGTACTACAACCAGTTGATCTCTTTGTTCTTCTCAAAGGGAAGATCCACAACACTTCGCTGACTGGCAATCCCACCTTTTGATGTACCTAAACTGCCTCTGGCACTTGTTTCTCATTAAATATTAGGATACCAAAGTCAAAACTGATCTTGCAGTTCAAACTTCTACACCAGACATTTCAATACAAACGCGGCAGATATGGCTGACAAAGTACGTCTCACCCAGTTAGCCACCGACATACAGAAGGCTGTCGATGCATATGATCCCAAGGACATATCTTCCGGCACAAAGATACAGACTGCCCTCGAAACGATTCAGAGCATAGTTCGCCCTCCTGAGATTGTTATGATAGAGCAACGGTTTCGAGTACGTGCCCTCCAGACTATTGAAGCTTGATATCTCACTCGGAAACGAACTAATGATGGCAAAACGAATAAAGACACTCCAAAATGTCTGCATACTTGCAGCGATCGAAATGGGTCTTTTCAAATTGCTGGGTGATAACCAAGGCAACTTTGAAAAGTCTCACTGCACGCGACTTGGCTGGGATGTCTGGATATGACCAGGTTTTTGTTGGTGAATATACCTCGTATACTACCTAGTCATTGTCCATTATACTAATTATCTGTTTACTCTTCCAAAGCTCGTGTGATGAGAATGATTACTGCGATTGGCTGGGCAAGTGAGACAGGAAACCAAACCTATGCAGCAAATGCCTATACCATCTGCCAAACCCAATCTGGAGCCGAAGGGGGGTTCATAATCTCGTACGTCCTCAAACCACTTGACGAGTCTAAGCAAAAACAACTACTATGTTTTTATGCTAACAGAGCCGGCCAAAGGAATGACATGCTCTTCCCCCTCGCAGCCAAAATGCGGCAATACCTCCAACAGGAAAAACCATGCAACATGAGCGCCACCACCACGCCCCCAGCATACGAGTTCGCAATGGGCGAGACAGTCTGGGAAACTCTCAAGAAAAACGCGCAATGGAAAAAGGGCTTCGATGATAGTATGACATATCGCAACAACGTCGTCTCCGTTCCCTGGCACGTCAAATATCCATTCGAACAGAAGATTATTCAAGAAGCCACATCATCATCATCATCACCACGACAAGCAGGAAAGAAGACGGTGATTGTCGACATTGGCGGAAATCAGGGCATTGATCTCGACCGGTTTGCGAGTAGTTTTCCGGATTTGGAGTGTGATCTTGTTCTGCAGGATTTACCGGAGACTTTATCGCAGCTACGAGAGAAGGGGGCGCGGGTTGATGCGAGGATTAGGATGATGGAGTATGATTTCTTCACTGCACAGCCTCTACACGGTCAGTCAATTAGATTCCCTACTCTTTGCTTAGGTATGATGAGTTATACTGATTTGTATATATCCCAGGAGCTGATATATACTACCTCAAATCCGTCCTGCACGACTGGGACGATTCCTCCTCCCTGAAAATCCTGTCGAATACCGCGAAAGCAATGACATCTACCTCTCGCCTACTCATCAATGAAATGGTCTTGTCGGATACGAACGAGTCCTTGCTAAGAGCAGAAATGGATATGTTGATGCTGTTTTTGTGTAATGGTATGGAGCGCACGAAGTCTCAGTGGGAAGAGTTGTTGGGCAAGGTTGAGCCGCCGTTGAAGATTGTGGGTGTTTGGAATGTTGAGGGGGATGAGCAGAGTGTTATTGAGGTTTGTCTAGTAGAGTAGTTTGGACAATTATCCTTTTTTTTGGGTGGGTTGTTGGAGATGGTGACGTGTCACATGCCAGATAGTAGTTGTATAAATTCAGATCGTGATAGCAAATAATGAAAATAGCAGTGCTCATAACTTCGCAGCTAGACCTCTCCATACAAACTTTGCAAGTTTATCTCTTGCAGCCCTCATCCTCTTCAGCACTTCATCATTAGACAAATCCAACAGATCGTCAAAATTCTGGCGGACTGTTTCCAAATTACCCAATTTGACATACCAGGCCTCTGACTGCCTTTTTCCAACAACAGAAGCCCCCAGCTCTAAACAAGCCTCAGCCCAGAGCTTCATGACATGATGGCTTTGCGGCAATGCAGGTATAACCACATTCCAAACATGCGGCATAAACTCGTACTCCACAAACTTAACCGACACATCAGATGCCCTAATATTCCTGACTAGGAACTTGATTCCATCCGAATACGTCTCTTCGCCGCACGCAATCCACATTGGCGGCATACCTCGCCAATCGGTCCATGTTGACGGGTCAACGAATGGATGACATATAGCTGAGTTATCGCAGTGCAGGTCGCCTCGGGGAGGATTGGACGGCCAGATAGAGTCTGCTGGGAAGTTGGATTCTAACCATGGCGCACATTCAGATAGCCAGTCGGTTTTCTCATACTTCTTGACTGATGGCAATGACAATGCGATATCGGCGCCGGGACATACGATTGCGCATCCAGCGGGCATGTCGAGGGTCACATTTCGACCAAAGAAATGCATGTGTGGATTTTCCTTTGGACTGGTGTTGTTGTGCATGTATTGAAGAAATTGAAGAATGTCAAGATGGAGGATGCCACCCCCAGATTCACCAACGAGGATCAATTTCTTTGGATCGACAGGCTCATGGAAAGAGCCAGGAGGTGGAGATAGGAGGTAGAAATAGGCAGTCAAGACGTCAAGGACGAGAGTAGGCAGAGTGTATTGTGGGACCAGGCGATACTGAAAGGTGAACGCTCGACATCCAGTTTGTTCACATAGTTTCTTGATCAGGGGGCGTGCGCCAGGAGGGCCAGCGCGGCTAATTAGCAATGAGTCAGCCTTTGGAATTTCACAGGAGTTTCATACTTACAACCATGCACCTCCAGAAAGATAGAAAAGAGTCAAATCATTCAGTCGATTTTGCTCAATGAGATTGAATTTTTCTTGGTCGGTTATATTGACTTGAGAATCTTGCGTCGTCTTGTACGCGTTTCTGACCCCAATCCATTCCCCGTCATAGATAGAACAAGCTGCTGGAGGATCGAGCTTCTCTATGCCCTCAGCTTTTGATTTGAAGGCATTCCATACTTTGAGTCTCAGTGATTCCGCTTCCTCTTCAGCTGGACGCGGTATTTGCACTTTGCTGACCACGATTGTCCCTTTTAGAGGTCTTTCGCGGAAGGATAGTGCCTGCATCTTTGATATTGGGATCCATGGTGCGCTTTTCCGTGCTTTGCGAAAGGCGAGAACGGCATTTTTCTGTCCTTGAGGGGTGTCCATTTTGCCCGTGTGCATGTAGCTGGATAGATTCTGCTTTGATATGACTGTTTGTTGAAGAGTAGTTGAAGAGTATGTGATGTCTCGAGAGTTCAGAAGAAAATGTTAAGAGGAAAGGCCTTTATAAGGAGCATTACACGTGATCTCACTTGATGTAGCACCAAGAAGTATGTATCCTTGATGTAGTACAAACACATTATCCTCCGAACCCAGCAGGTCTGTTTGGCGAACACAACATCTGAATGGCTGGGCCAGGCTGACCTCAGTAGATTAGAAATTATTCACCCTGAAAGAATATAAGGAAAGGATAAAGTAACTAAATGTAAGAAATATGACATAGCAAAGCCTATAATTTCATTATACATAGTCTGGCTCCATATTAAGATAAATAAAATCAATCCTACATAGAGGCTCGGGAATGTACCTAGGTATAAAGAGTGCTTATATATATAAGTACATGTACATACCACTACCAAGAACCCACTAAGGGGTACCTCTTTGTGATTCCACCACACTAAGAGGTACCTCTTTGTGGTGCAATTGATATTTGGTCATTATGTTGTTACTGTTTTTAGTTCTAATAACCCGCTATCAGCACATGTCCTGCTGTCTTAGGGCGCTTATAATCACATCCCAGGGCGCCTCACACTGACAAAACACTGTGCTACAAGTACTGAATTTGAGCTTCTTCCATACGGTTTAATTTGGCTAATATGAAACGTGTACAATCACCCTGTTTACATGACAGTGAGAGTGAAGAGCGACCAACCAAAGTGCAACGCCGGGAGAGTTTATCCTTGAAGAGAGAGCAAGAAGAGCTGATTAAAGCACAACAACCGCCCTCGCCCTTTTCTCCCAATTTTGACAGCGGGGTGGGTTATTATTACCCCATCCCAGTGTTCAAGTGGCTGACTGAGTCTCAGAATCCCATCAATTTGGAACGTCAAGAAAAGACTTTGCCCTCTTTCGCGGATGCCAGCACCGAACGTACCGCAGAAATCTTTCAGTGGATACCGCCCCCGTCGGGCATCGACGAACTTGATAAGATGAGCCAACCAGCATCAAAGAGACCGCGATCGCAGTCAATCTCGATTGATCTTGGGTGGGCTCAGACGGTGTCGTCGGAGGGCAGTGAGAGCACTTCGGCTCAGGACGCTAAGTCAGCTGCATACAAGGCTGTCAACTACCCAACTATTCTTGAGACCAAAGGCTGCTTTATGCGGGAGTCCTCCGCTGGTCCCATCCCTGAGGACATCGCCTTTTGCGAGCGACTCCTCCAACAGCCGACTGAGATCCCTCACGGTACATTATTTAACGATGAATATGCCAAGGACTTCCACAGTTCGCTGCAAAACCAATCAGAGGCGCGTCTCCTGGTGGATTTACATCCTCTCCTTATGCCGTCTGCTGAAAATCAATTCATCCAGGGCAAAGAATACTTGAAAAACGTGATTGATAGATATAACGATCTATGGTACAAGACTGAGCCAATATATGGCCCCAGACCCCAGCCAGACCATGCGCGAGGCTTGAAATGGTCGACCTTTTCGGAAAGCCAGAGGCGGAAACTTGGAATCAGACCGGATGCGAAATCGCTATATGCAGTACGAGACGATATGTACTTCCCATACCTAACAGCAGAAATCAAATACGCTCTAGAGTTGGCCAATCGGCCAAACATGCACAGTATGTGTATCGCTCTGCGAGCTATTGTTTCTCTGTCCCAGGTGGCCGGTTGCCCAGAGAAGGTGCATCGAAGGATTCTAGGGTTCTCCATATCGCACGAGCTAAACATGCTTAGAATCTACGCCTATTACCCAGAGATTGACAACGGTAAACCATTATACTTCCGCTGGCCAGTTGCGCACTTTAATATCTGGAAGGAGGATAAGTGGGCATGCTACCGTTTTGTGGAGAACCTTGACCGTGAATTTCTACCTCTTCATATCGACCGGTTGATGCAATTTCTGGAAGACGTTCCTGACCCGGAAGATTATCCGTTCAGCGTCGTCGATGTTGATGATAATTCCCAGGCGTTACCAATTAGTTTGCAGGAAAGTTCCGGGTTACGCCGGACAACATCCTCACAGGGTCGAGGCTTACAACCGGAGCTTCGCACGATGGTACAGGCTATGCAGCAACAACTAAAGATGCAAGAGAAACTACTTGCGGAGCAGAGAGAGCGAGGAGAGAAACTACTTGCGGAGCAGAGAGAACGGGAAGAGAAACTACTTGCGGAGCAGAGAGAACGGGAGGAGAAACTATTTGCGCAGCAGAGAGAACGAGAAGAGAAACTACTTGCGGACCAGAGAGAACGAGAAGAAAAACTCCTCACTCAACTGGAACAGCAGAGAAAAGAACAAAACGCACTGCAGGAAAAACTTCTCGCGCTACTAGAACAAAAAGATTAAGTTGAAATGAAATTTACGGTACCTAGTTCTGTAACCCCTTTCAAATTGTTTCCATTTGCCATTGATAAACCTCTATTAGTTAGACTAGGACCGACGCATCAATCTATACACAGAAGCAACATACATAGTTGCTAGAAGGGCTGTTTCTTTGATCGTTGTGCTTGGTGATGGATTAACTAGGCAAAACCTATGCATATACAGCAGGATGAGGATTATTGACAACATTTTCCCGCGCAATGACACGTCTCTCAATAGCGTCACCGTTCTTCCACTGCTTGTACATGTTTGGGAAATTCGCGCTGGAGAGATCATCCCACTGATAATTTGCAGTCGCAGTAAAGAAGAGGGTGTGAGGCACCAAAGCTTTGAAGCCCAGTAAGGAAGGCCGTGTTCCTTGAATTGTATTGGACAATGCGAGTAATGCTGTTAAACGATTGAATTTGATTCCTCTGAATCCTCCTCAAATGCAGCTGTCTTATTTCCGCGCGGTCGTCGGCCAAATAACTTATAACTAACTGTATCTTAATATCCAAATCTTATCGTACAATCATCCACGAATATCATCTATGTATGTAAAACACTTTATGGTCATAACTCATAACTCATCAAGCCTCAATGCAATCACCGTTTAGCAAACTCCTTCTTTAATAACCACTTCCCCCTCCCATTCCGTCCTCCCTTCTCCAAAGTAGCAACCGTCTTGAGCATCTCCTTAAACTCAGCCGATCGTTGAGGCGTAGTACAAAACCGGTTGAAATGATCAATCAGCATTTGGGTATATGCCGACCCTCCCTGCGCAATCATGTAATCGCGGATCATGGTCATGAAATCTGGACGACCGCCGCCTCCAGGGACAGGGCTGTCGCGGGGACTGTTGGTTCGACTTCTCGCCGCCCCGGTACGATTGGCTAGATTGGCGAGTATACTGGCTGAAGAAGGTCCTGCGCCGGCACCACGCGCGATACTGGCTGCTCCGCCGAATGCTGAGCGAGGTCGTTCTTCGGGTCGACCGGCTATACCGAATTGGCCCGTCCAGGTTGGAGTGCCTACAGGAACTTGACGGGCGGTTTGTTCGGCTTTGCGGAGTTTCTCGGCTGCTTCGGCGGCGAGACGTTTGGCTTCGGCTTCGATGATGCTTTTGTCTGGGGCGATGATCTTTTTGCCGTTGACGATGCGGTCGTGTTCGAGCGCGGAGTGGACGCCGGATTGGGCGAAGATGGTTTCCATAAGACGTGCTTCGGATTTGGGGGCTCCGTTATCTTCGTCTTTAGCTTCAGCTTCATCGGCATCGTCGTGGAAGTGTTCGACTGCCGCGATGCCTTCAACGTTTTGAATTTCTTTTTCGTCGTTCTCCTGCGGTTGCTCCGTTTTGATCTTGTCCTCGCCTTTTTCTTGATATGTAACTTCCGTTTTAAACATACTGCTAGTCTCCGTTTGACCTTCTTCTCCTAGCGAAAAGAGGTCGTGCAAATTGCTCATCTCAAACGTCTGCCGCTGTTTTGGATCTTTCAACACTTTGTTGGTCAGAAATTGTTTGAATATCTGTCGATGATAGATCTTCTCCTCAATCGTTCCGGCTGTCATTAGACGATAGATTGTGACCTCCCTCTTCTGACCTAACCGCCACGCTCTTTCACGTGCTTGCATGTCAGTTGACGGGTTCCAGTCTGGATCGTAAATGATAACTCGATCAGCCCCTGTCAAATTGACACCTAGTCCCCCTACTTTTGTAGTGAGCAAGAAGACATGAATTTCTGGTGAATTGTTGAACTCATCAACGAGAAGCTGGCGCCGATGAATCGGAGTCTCGCCATCCATTCTTCGATAGTTGAAACCTGACAATGTATTCACGAATTTCTCTAGAATATTGAGCATGATGCGATGTTGGGCAAACAACAAGGTCTTGTGTCCAGTATCCTTCCACAGTTCTAGAAGTGCTTTCACGACTTGCATTTTTCCAGATTTAAAAGGGTCACCATAGCCAGGAGTTGCAGAGAAAAGTTTGTGTGTCACAAGATCTGGATGATTGCAGATCTTACGCAGCATATCAACTCCGTATAAAACTTGTCTTCGACCGGCAAGAATCGAGTTACATTCTTGTGAGTTCAAAAACTGCTCGTAGGCCTTTCTCTGAAGTGGAGAGAGTTTGCAGAACAGCACCTGCTCGCTCTTTTTGGGCAGGTCGGAAGCTACATCCACCTTGAAACGTTGGAGTAGATACGGGCTGATGGCATCTTTCAATGTTTCTGCACACCGCGCTGCAGTCTGGACTTGCAAGTTACTTGCATTTGCATAACCACCTTGACGAATAGGAAACTCAAACTGGTTTCGAAAGTCAACCAGAGTCCCCAAACGCATAGGGAAAACAAAGTCAAAGAGTGACCACAGCTCGGAGAGATTGTTTTGCATCGGAGTACCGGACAAAATCAAACGATGAGGAGTACGCAATTCTTTGCAGTGAATCGTAATCGAAGTATTAGGGTTGCGAATCTTGTGCCCTTCATCAAGAATAGCGCAGTCCCAGTCGACAGGAATCAAAACAGGTGCATACGTCTGCAAGCCAGAGTACGTTGTGACCAATACATGCCCTTCTTCCACTACTCTCTGCACAATCTTCTTCGCCGTTTTCTGAGCTTTGGTCATCGTATAAGGCCGATTTGGGTCCCAGATTTCATCGTTTAGAGCGTTCTCCCGATTGCTCTCACTCCGAACATTGATCATACCACTTCCCGATGTATGCAAAATGGAGACTCGAAAAGGTGGCCACCATCGATGAAACTCAGTCACCCACTGCTTCATGACAGTTGCAGGAGCAACCACAATCACCGGTTTGGTCAACTTCCCGCTATGGTGAAGACCAGCTAGAAAAGATATGACCTGAATGGTTTTTCCTAGACCCATCTCGTCGCCGATAATGCCCCCAACTTGCTGCTGGTAGAGCTCCCACAGCCACTGCACACCAGTCTTTTGATAGTCAAAAAGAACAGGGTATATATCACCAGGTACACGATAGCCTCCATCGTATTCGGCGTCGGGAACCGTAGGATGAGGCAATAACCATTCGTCCGTAGTGCTCCTTCCTGTGAGGTCCATTGGCTCAGATTCTTCCGTTTTGATTTCTGAATTCGCTACTCGCTTGCGAGCGGCCGCTCGACGACGCACCCACCGCTTCAATCGAGCTTGATAGAATTCTTCGTCGCCATCGTCTAATCCTCGGAGATCTTCTACGTCATCTTTATCGGACCTTTTACTAGTCTGCTTCTGGCGGACTTCTGCAGGCGTAGGATCAAACTCGTCCGTTGAGGATGACAAGTAGTCACTTTCCACATAGCTATCATCTGCCTCGCTGTCAACCTTTCGTGTTCGTTTAATGCCTTTTTGGCGACGATCCTGTGTTGTCCTTTTCCTTTTCCGTGGTTTATCCGAATCAGATATAGCATCAGAAGTTATCTCACTGACGTCACTTATGTCGATGCCTGGAAGTCGCAAGTTTCGATGAGAAACTGCAGCTCTTCGTGAGGCATCCTGCAAAGCTTCGGCTTCGTCGCGCTCGTCCTCGGCGTCGATTAGAGCATCATGTAAACTTGCCAAGGGACCCTCCTTTGGCCCAGTTCCCATCTTCGAAAAAGGCGTGATTTTTCCGGTCCGAATGAGGTACTCTCGTCGAGACTCGTTTGGCAGTCGCCCGGATTCAACATTCGCGTCAACATCCTTCTCTTCATGGCGATTATCAATGCGTTCTTGTATTTCCTTCAAATCGTTTTCGAGCGAGGATAGCTGATCTTGTGCCTTTGCGATGTCCGATTCGATGCGCACTCTTTGAGCGGGTCCGACTCGTTGCTCTAAACGGTGGTAGAGCTTCAAAATCTGGTCTTCTATTTTTCTATTGAAAGTCAATTTTATTGAAGAGCGTAGCCCAGGCTCTGAAATGCTTACAGCTTCTCTTTTGTTGTGCGTTCGATCCGTTTTTGATCTCGCTCGTCGGCTTGCTCGATAAGGAGCTGGTCAGCCTGCGCGTTCAACTTGGTTAGACAAACATTCTTTTCATAGCAAAAGGTAAAATGTTAATACCTGACGGCCGAGCTCCCTTTCGAGTTCATCCTGGTTCCGAACATTTGCCTCTAGTTCGCGAAGCTTTGCGGTCTCATCGGTCAATGATGTGTCAAGCGTTTGATCGGTGGCATCAGTCTGCATAACGGCAAATTTATCTGCAAGGTAGGAATCTGTGCAAAAGTTGCTCAAGGCCTTGCCACGTTCGGTGGACGAGCAAAAGCAACTACAGCAACAGGCGCAAAGCGATCATGACCGAATGGAGTTTGACATGAGCTATCATTCAGATAATGTTCAGAGAAGCTCTTAGTAGATGAGTCGAAGTAAGTCACCAGAAATATCTCCAAGTCAGTTTCCCAGTCTCATTGCAGAGTGAGCTGAGAATGAGAGTGTAGCATCAAAAAGTGGTCAAGATGAACAATGACATCGATGCAGAATGAGCGGCAGAATAATGTGGCGTCGATCACCGCCTCCGCTGCTGTTGCCTTATGATGAGTCAAGCCAGGCATCCAGGCATCAAGGCATCAATCTAGCATTTCTTACTCCGCCAATGGATTCGCAATTTCTCATGGATTTCAATGTTATTTTTCTGTCTGTACAGATACTCGACTAATTGACTCCACAATCAGCGCAATGCAAGACAAAACAGGCAGTGCGTGGCTTTTGCTACAAGCGGCTCTGTAACTCTACTCGTGTCGTCACAAATACCGAGTCTCAAGTTGCAACCATTTGCTTATGGGCTAGCATTGGCAGTATATCAATCCGTGGCGGGGAGAGCTCTCACAAGCAATCCAATTCGATACGCATGTTAAGGCAGAATGATATTGTCCCCATTGCTATCTGTCTGTACATGTAGCACTTCCGATGCTGGTTACAATGACCACCTGGGCAGTCATGGCCGGAAGGGAGGATCACGGATGTGGATTGAATGAAGCAATCGTAGTAATAGTCTGTGGAATATGATTATGGTGATATGTACACATCCAATAATTAGCAATAATGGCTCGAAGAAGTACTCCGGAGGAAGGAGCTGTCAATCTGGGTTGCTCTTTCCCTCTTTCCCTCTTTCCCTCTCTCCCTCTCTGACTCCCTCCCGCCCAACCCCAACCTCTCCTCCACCACGATTGCTCCCCTCCTTCTCTAGCTCCATCTTCTCTACAGCCTCCTTTTGCTTTTCTGTCTCTTTTCTCTTACTTCTCCGCCATTGAGAGTCATAGTTTATTCCCCATCCCATAAACATAGTGTACTTATCCACTGCAGATTCCAGACACTTCATTCCATCGCTGTCATCCGTAACCTGTTCAGGCCGAAAAGCCTAGTCGCAGCCGATCCTCACCCAGGGCTAGCTTCGATTGAGTCTAGCCTGTCAGCTCCCGTGCTTCTGCTGTACCAGTCATTTCCACCCAGCTGGCCGCCCAACGACAATCGGTTACTCTAGTTAGGTTTGGTTCATACAACGACCTTTGTCCTCGTCAACTCCTCCTTGCACAACCATCTCGGACAAATTGGTGCTCGGCTTTCTTCTTCAGCCTCCCTCTTGCGACGGCTATCGGTAGAGGGTTCTGGATGATGAATAGCTGCGCCTCTTTATAACAACAAGTCACCCATTCCACGCGTCACCCGCTGCTCGCTTGCGTCAGACGCCGTACCCCCGCCGTTCTGCTCTACGTCGCCTGTACAGTCCGCAACAGTGTGAGAGTCTCGGTGACGTGCCTGCGTACCCAACCCGGCACCCATTACACACTGATTAAGCGCCGCCGTCAATCCAGAAATAATTGAAAGCCATTTCTCGCGCCAAGTACTTTTGTTATCCCGGTATTTCACTCCCTCCGCATGACAGTGACTTTGACGCCGAGCGCCACGCCATGGACTCTCAGTGGCAGTCTTATGGGGATCTCTCGTCGGGTCACCCAGTTCATCATGATAACTCGACAAGTCAAAATCCCTATCGATTGAACACAAAATACAACGGCCAGCAACAAGCTCAAGCACCCGCGGGATATACTTATGAAAGCTACCAGTCTCCAATAACCGCCGCGCAAGCCTCGAGTGCGGGCTCCAACTCGAAGTCAGTGTCGATGGCTTCATCTCCAGCGGCAACGCCTCATACGCGTGACTACTTTACCGATGCCGATACGCCCATGGAGGATGCCGATCCTTACAATCGTGCTAAGTATTCGTCAAGATTGAATCACAGTACACGTCCGTCGTCGCAATACATGCCTACCGAAGAATCGTCCGCGGCGCGTCGATACTCGCCTATGAATATATTATCGCCAGCTCTGCCATACTCGTCGAGTCCCACAAAGTCAGGCCAAAATCCATTCAACGCGCCGCCTTCTGGGCCAAGTAGTTCTCGCCAGTCTCCCACGAGAAATAGTGTTTATACCTCACCCCCGCAGGGATACCAATCACCACCAGGTCGGTCTTATCTCTAGCAGTCGCCTAGTTGCGATTCTGTTTCATGACTAACATTGTGTTCTTATTGTATAGGCTCACGTGTTCCTCGATTGCCTGTTCTGCAGTCGACCGATATGAGTCCCGAGCAGTATTTCCCTTCATCTGCTTCGTCACAATTGAGCGCCCCGTTTGGCTCCGAGTTGAAGTCGCCAGCCACAACAAGTCAACAAAACAACCACAAACCGCCCGGTCGCGGCCCGATCCCCAAATTCTCCAGCATCAAGTCGATGCATGAAATCAAGCCCAGGGTTAACACGCAGCCACCTTTTCGACGAGCCAATCCTGAAGGAGGTTTCATCAGTGTAAGTGATACATATTCCCAGGTGTACATTAAACTAATCAAAGTCGTTAGCCATTGCAAGCACTTACAACGCATCTGCCGGCTACGTATCGTATCTGCAACCCGACCTTCAAATACGAGTCCTCGCGCAATCCACGTCGTGTGCTTACAAAGCCCAGCAAAGGTGTCAAGAACGATGGGTTTGACAATGAAGATAGCGATTATATATTATATGTCAATGACATTCTGGGTAGTGAAGAAGGAGGTCACAAGTATGATATGCCGTCTTATTCATTGATGATATCCGCTGACTTCATCTAGCAATCGATACCTGATTCTCGATGTACTGGGCCAAGGTACTTTCGGACAAGTAGTGAAGTGTCAAAACCTGAAGACCCAAGAAGTTGTGGCCGTGAAGGTGGTAAAGAATAAAACGGCCTACTTCAACCAGAGTATGATGGAGGTTTCCGTACTTGACCTGGTACGTCTTTCCTCTTTCCTCGCGATATTACTCTAGCTAACCGTTTATAGCTCAATAAAAAGTATGACAAGAATGACGACCACCATCTCCTTCGACTCAAAGATACTTTCCTACATCGACAACATCTATGCTTAGTCTTTGAATTGTTGAGTGTGAATCTGTACGAGCTTATCAAACAGAATCAGTTCCGCGGGCTGAGCACAACTCTCGTGCGAGTATTCGCACAGCAATTACTCAATGGTCTGAGCCTTCTAAACAAGGCTCGATTGATTCATTGTGATCTAAAACCAGAAAACATCTTGCTAAAAAAGTGAGTTAGTCGACGAGGGACAATAACGTGGCTGAAGCTGACAGAACTGCAATAAAGTCTAGAAAGTCCTATTATCAAGATCATCGACTTCGGTTCCGCGTGTGATGAACGACAAACGGTATACACCTATATTCAGTCACGATTCTACCGTTCACCTGAAGTTCTTCTGGGTTTGCCGTATTCATCGGCAATTGATATGTGGTCTTTGGGTTGTATCGTGGTTGAGCTTTTCCTCGGTCTACCCCTTTTCCCAGGATCGTCCGAATATAACCAAGTGGCTCGCATTACAGAGATGCTAGGCCTGCCTCCTACATGGATGCTGGAGATGGGTAAACAGTCAGGCGAATTCTTTGAGAAGACACAAGATGAGTTCGGCCGGAAGTCGTGGCGACTCAAGAGTATGGAACAATATTCTCGCGAGCACAACACCAAGGAGCAGCCTAGCAAAAAGTACTTTCAGGCAAACACACTGGAGGAAATCATTCGCAGCTATGCCATGCCGAGGAAGAACATGAAGCAATCAGAGATTGAGCGAGGTAAGATTTTGCTTGACGATGAGATGTGATGATCAGTCACTAACAACATACAGAGGTCAATAACCGTGTCGCATTTATTGATTTCGTGCGCGGCCTTCTACAAATCAATCCGCTAGAGCGATGGTCTCCCCAACAGGCCAAACTGCATCCCTTCATCACACAGCAGAAATTCACTGGTCCTTTTGTACCTCCAATGAATCTGAAGTTCTCGGCACTGAACAAGAGCATTGCTCCTGGCATACAGCAACAGCAACAAGCAGAAGCTGCAAGCAAACAGAGAGCCGCGCAGGCAGCTCAAGCGGCCCAGGCTCAGGCTCAGTCTGCCGCACAATCAGCCTACGCCATGCAAATGGGACAATACCATCAACCATCGCATAACCAAGCACCACCCGTTTACAACGGAATGTATACTCCTCATCAGCAAGGCGCACCGCCACCTTATCCTGCTCAACCGCCAGGATATGGGCACCAAATGGGCATGATGCAAGGACAAATGCAGCCACAGTACGCGCCTTCGCAAAGTCTTTATGCACAGGCAACTACCAGAGCTGGGAGGCAGCGGGCAACTACCCTTGATCCACAACAAGGGGGAATTCCGCCTACGATACAGCGCGTGGCTAGTCATCTCGATCCTAATGCACCTATCAGGTTGCAGCCAAGTCCTGCATATTACCCTCCTCCTCCGGATGGCTATGCCGAGTCTGCTGCAAACTCTCGACGCCGTGGAAGCCGAGCAGGTGCTGGTCATCGCAACAGGGACTTTATCCGCACTCTTGAAGACGGTGCTCTTGGTGATGGCTTCATGGGACAATCACAGTGGCATTAATCGGTTTCTTCTTTCGCCTGGTTACGTTGGAGCTTGCTTTCATAAGCATGACATGGTGTATGCTCACCAACGTGCCAGGACCTTCTATGAGAGTTGCTCGAGACATTGGGAATTATAAGCGCTTGTTTGAGATTGGTATAAGTGTGACTCACTTCGACGTACATCTGTTATGTCGGTTTACGTGCTTCTCACTCTGCTCATGGGTTGATATCGGTCTTGAGGTCAATCCCTTGACTTGACACTTGGGTTGCCGTCTCCTATCAAGACCAGTATAAGACCACCTTGACCTGTTCCACGCGCTTACATTTCCAAAAGAGCGATGGACACATGATGGTCGAATCCATTTCGGCACCACGATCAATGTCGAAAGCATACTCTCAGCTCGCCTCCTGATTGTTGCTTCCATCACTCGTGGAAAGACTCACTATCATTAGGCATTTATGGGTTGTTTTGGCATAGCGCCGGCGCAAATTTTGGGAAGACTGTTTTCGTATTCCTACGCATTGACGTTTTCGATTGTGATAACCATGAAATGTTACGTTTTGATGATAACTCTGCTTTTCATGGCTTTGCGAAGTTCGAAAAAACGATTGAGAGCGCGTTACAAGTATATAGTTTGTTTTCTATGTTATAGTCTTGTAGTTTATACAGAATAGCCAGCCAAATATACCTTATATTCAACCATAAACAACGAATCTATTAAATTAATAAAAAAATAACACCAAAGACAGATTATGCGCCAGCGTCAACAGCGTCTGGAGAAAAGTCTTGGCACGTTGCCTGATTGGGTTAAGCGACCCCTCGCTTAAATTTTGTATCGCCGCCTTTGCAACTCATCCCACTGCGGGCTTCGACAGGGAAACGCCTGATTCGCAGCGAATTCCTTCCATCATCAAGGGCGATATCATCGTCATCAGCCAAAGCCTACCTTCGGCCGTCAAAGGGCATACCAACGTTTTCCTGTCTTTTCATCGAATAAAAGCGCAACAACCCGCCAACATGTCTCGTTTCTTCCACGGTGGCGGCAGCGACAGCGACACCAGCTCCTCCGACGAGGAAGAGCTCTACTCCGATCACGAGGAGGAGGAACAGTCCGAGGAGGAAGAGTCCAGCGAAGAAGAATACTCCGAGGAAGAGGACTCTGAGGAAGAGTCTAGCGAAGATGAGGATCGACCCAAGAAGACCGGTGCGAATATTTTCTTGAAGGATGAGGGCGAGGATAGTGAAGTCAGTGAGGATGAGGATAGAGTGACTGTTGTCAAGAGTGCGAAGGATAAGAGGCTTGAGGAGTTGGAGAGTACTGTTAAGCTTATTGAGAATGCTGAGAAGATTGGTGATTGGGCTGTTATCTCGACTGGTGAGTGGACTTTTTTGATGTTTTAATATTATAGAGCTGACTCTTTTTTGCAGAGTTCGATAAGCTTAACCGACAGCAAGTTAAGATTACACAGTCGGGACCTACGCCAAAGGTCTATATCAAGGCCATCGCAGATCTCGAGGATTACATGAATGAGACCATTGCGAAGCAAAAGACCACCGGAAAGAAGATGAACGCCAGCAACACCAAGGGTCTCAACGCAGTCCGACAACGTATCAAGAAGAACAACAAGGACTTCCAGGTCGAGATCGACAAGTACCGCGATGACAAGGACGGCTATATGGAGGCAGTCGAAGCCGAGGAGGTCAAGATCGAAAAACCAACCCGACTTCGCGTCACACCCACTCTCGATGCGCTCAGCATCGCTGACGAGGAGGGTTTCTCAACCGTTGGTCGCGGCGGCAAGACCTTGCAATATACCCCCGAAAGTATCCTCAAACATTTGCGTATTATTGTCGAATCTCGAGGAAAGAAGAACACCGATCGATTGGAGCAAATCCGCACTATGGAGAAGCTGCTCGAGGTCGCTCAGACTCCTTATCAACAGATTCGCGTCTACCTCACTCTTATTGCCACTCGTTTCGATCTCACATCAACATCTACCGCCACCCACATGAGCCCCGAGCAATGGAAATCTGCCGAGACCGAGTTCTCCAAGCTCCTTGCTGTTCTCGAAGCAAACCGCAACCACATCGTTACAGAGGGTGCTGAGGAGTGGGAGGATGATGACAAGCTGCCTACGATTGCTGAGGGAGAGGTTCTGCGCATACCTGGAAGCATTGTATCGTTCGTTGAGCGCCTTGACGACGAGCTTACTCGATCACTTCAGCATATCGATCCTCACACTGCTGAATATATTGAACGTCTTGGCGATGAACAAGCACTGTACACCGCTCTCCTCCGCTCGCAGTTGTACGTTGAGGACCTCGGCAAGACCGACAAGAGCGAGCCCAGACAGGACAGCCTTAACCGGGTTGTTATCAGAAGGTTGGAACACGTATACTTCAAGCCTTCTCAGGTTGTTTCCATCTTGGAAGATGCTACTTGGAAGGCCATCCCATCCGCATTGGAATCGACCATCACTCCTCGTGCAGCGACTTCTGATGTGCCTGCCCTTGTTCAGACTCTCTGCAACTACCTTTTCAAGTACAGCGATGGCATCATCCGGGCTCGCGCTATGCTTTGCCAGATTTACTTCCTTGCTCTCCACGAGAACTACTACCGCGCTCGTGATCTTATGCTCATGTCTCACTTGTCAGAGAACATTGCCAACTTTGACGTCAGCACACAGATTCTCTTCAACAGGACGCTTGTCCAGATCGGTCTCTGCGCCTTCCGTGCTGGTCTGATCTACGAGGCTCAGAACACACTTTCTGATATCTGCGGTAGCGGCCGTCAGAAAGAACTCCTTGCACAGGGTATCATTCTTCAGAGATATTCCACCGTCTCGCCAGAGCAGGAGAAGCTTGAGCGTCAACGTCAACTGCCATTCCACATGCACATCAACTTGGAACTTTTGGAGTGCATCTACCTCACATCCAGCATGTTCCTGGAAGTCCCCCTCATGGCACAGACATCCTCCAGCCCCGAGATGAAGCGACGGGTCATCTCCAAGACCTTCCGTCGCATGCTCGACTACAACGAGCGACAAGTCTTCACAGGTCCCCCCGAAAACACACGAGACGGCGTCATCATGAGCGCCAAATTTTTGGCAGCTGGCGACTGGAAGAAGGCCACCGAGCTCCTCAACTCGATCAAGATCTGGGACCTGATGGCTCAACCCGACAAGATCAAGTCGATGCTCGCCGAACAGATCCAAGAAGAAGGTCTGCGTACCTACCTATTCACCTACGCACCATTCTACGACACCCTCTCCGTCTCCACACTGGCAAATATGTTCGAACTCTCCGAAAAGAAGATTTCGTCCATCGTCAACCGCATGATCTCCCACGACGAGCTCGCCGCTGCCCTCGACCAAGTCAACGACGCAATCGTCTTCACCAAGGGCGTCGAGCTTTCGCGTCTGCAATCCCAGATCGTCACTCTGGCCGATAAATCCATGTCCCTGCTCGAAGCCAACGAGAAGACTCTCGAGCAACGCACACAGGGAATGGCAAACGCGTTCCAGCGTGAACAAGGACCCGGTGCCCGTGGTGGTCGTGGCGGTGCTCGCGGTGGTGCTCGTGGAGGCGCTCGATTCCCGGGTGGTGGTCAAGGACGACGACCGGGCGGTCAACAATTCGGCGGTGGTGCATTGGGTGGTGCTATCAAGGCATAGATTAGATAACATATCCTTTTTCTTTCTCTCTTATACGTCTTTTTTTCTTTATGATCATAAAGACTGATGAATGCCTTTTTTTAATGTAAACATTTCCACACCATGACCAACCTACCTTTCAGCCGCCGTTTTTTTTTTTAAAAAGTCCTCATCATCATCATCATCAGCACGATGTTCTCATGTCTCTAGTCAGTCTTCATGTCGGAGTTTTTGCGTTTGAGTTGTTCTTTCGATTTAGGTAGAAAAAAGAGAAGTTTACCTATTTACATATATCCATGGATATGTCTTTGGTCTTGAGGATGACCTCGGGATGAAATGTCAACTGGTGGTTACATATACCATAGCGTCGCATTGAAGATTTGAGAAACGATGACATCTGGACGGTTAGTAAAATCCATTACGTGGCGCGACAGTGTTACCGTCATATTACGCAAAAATACATCGCTTTTCTATTAGATATAGCTTGGGTGTGAAATTTCATGACCTTATGGCTGCCCACGACGTCGTTGAGCCTTGCTCCTTCCCAATTAGGCAATTATAAGGCATCCAGGCACTAGACACCTCACGTACAAGGCACCAAGGTACACGAATCCGTGTGGCACATTCCTAATTTGGTAATTTTGAGGCATCAAGGCATCTAAATCCCGTCAACTGGCTAATCCGCGCCTCTTTCCACATGCGCGCTACAAATATATATATCTAACACCTCGATATCACCAATTCCATGGATACATGTATATAGGTACCAGCTGACAATCAAGTACAGCACTCAATCCCAGGAATACTATAATGTGTATTGCTTAAACGCATATCTCTCTTATATATATACGTAGTCTCTAGTCCATTATAAGAAGAACTTTCAATGTTATTACCATACTTATCTCCTTCTTCTAATAGCGGTACTGCTTTTTGGCGGTAGCTAGAGCTATTTTTCCGCGGCGTATTATTAGCACATTGTTTTCTGGTCTTACCACAATTCTCCTCCGCTTCTATCACTAGTGATAGAATCCAGGTATAATGCATGTCATTAGTAGACACGATCCCGGGTCTATTACCACTAGTGATAAAATCGAGGTATAATTTGTTACTTCCGGCAGTCTGGTTGATCAGGACACGCGCGTCTCACCCTCTGAAGCCGGAGCCAGGTCGTTTCCACCATCAGCTTCCACGCGCCCTCCCATAATTTGGATCACGGTTTTGCTTGCTTTTTGTCCAGACCGCGCAGCATCTAGAGCCGATACACCTGCCCTGTCTTTGATGTTCGCATCCGCTCCTTTGCTGACAAGGAGCTCGACAATCTCTTCCATCTTCTCATCTCTAACCTCAACAGCGAGGCGAAGTGATGTGCGACCCCAAAAGTCTTTTGCATTGACATCCGCCCCCCAATCAATCAGTTGACGTGCAAGCGCGAGCCGGTCAACTTTTTCACTACTTCTTAGCGCTGCCATAAGAGGCGTGTCTCCTTGCTCCCAGTATGAAATTCCGAACAGAGGTGGGGCATACCGTTCGCCGGCAATGACTCTTGTTATGGCTGCTTGTCGTTCCATCATCGTCTCGTAGCCGTTTCCGAACCACGTCGGCGCCCGTGCATTCACGTCAGCTTTATGGTCAAGCAACGCCTTTGCAGCTCCGAGATTCCCGTTAAATACAGCCGTGTGCATCGCAGCGGAATCCGTAAAGTCCGCTCCATTGTCTATCAGGAGCCCAACTACGGCCTCGGAAGACACGCTCTCACTCGAGCAAGCAGCATCGAGAGCTTCCCAAAGATGGAGGTTCTTTATCCATCCATCTACCTTGGCGTACCGCTCTAGTAGGAGGCGTACCAAATCTCTGTCGCCCGCGCTGGCAGCTATACTGAGCGCCTTATGTTGACTGTTGACTTTCCCAAAAATGGCATCGGCGCCTCGCTCCAAAAGGAGCCGGACAGTGTGGGTTTGAGCTTCTTCGACTGCAATTATGACAGGTGGGTGTTTGGTTGACTCCTTGGGCAAGAAATTCGGGTCAGCATCGTGGTCGAGCAAGATACTCACAATATCATGCCTCTTGTTCTCTGTAGCAAATTGAAGAGGCGTAACCCCGTTGTGATCGTGGCAATTTGGATTTGCGCCGTGGGTTAGAAGAACTGCACAAGCATCAAAGTGACTACCCTGAACGGCTAAAAGTAGCAAGGTGTCGCCCTGCTTGTTGGTCTGATCCACACCCAGTAGACCGTTCTCAATGTAGGCACAGAGGACATTATGGAGGCCTAGATATGCACAGCCAAATGCGGGGTTGGTTGTGGGAGTGATACTAGATCGGCGGAATTGGCGCTTGTTGAAGTCGTGTCCTAGTAGCTCTGGCTGGTCCATAGACAAGTCTATGTTTCCTTGGTTGAGAATCGACCAAGCTTGATATTGCGGGCTTGCTTTGCTAGAATTACCTAGGAATTGCGATAGAAGCGTTTCAACGCTAGGACTGATCCGGTCCCCACTCGTAGCCCTTCGTGTATGCAGAAACCAGGTCGATGCCGCATACTCGGTCCATAGTTCCAGACCTGTGCCCCGATGATCTTCGATGTAAGTGTCAAATTCACCACTGACACAGGAGGAGTTCTCGTCAAGGTTTTGATCAGGTGCTAAGTCAATGAAGCACAGGAATGGTGGTGGGCGTAAATTCGATGCCTGACGCTGAACCTCATCCTCATCTACATAGTTTGAAGTAGTATGGAGGCCGACGGGATCGTCATCTTCCGGCCAAATCAGTTGCCTACGATACGATCGTTCCGTTCTCAGGACACTCAATGTGAGAGACACGTCGTCATCAGGCTCATCGTCGCCTTGTAACTTAACACTACCCGTCGCGCTCTCGCCAACCCGGAGGCGGAGAAGGGTTCGCAAACAGATGCTTGCCGTGAATGCGTTCGCTTCGGCGGCCGTCCAATGGTGGGCTTCAAGATATTCTCGAACAGAAAGGTGGGAGAATCTGCAGACTGACTCTTTCAAAGTTGACTTTAGGCGGGAACTAACTTCAGCTTCTTTCGCATCCGACACATAGACAGCTACGTATCCCCCATTACTAACAGCCTCCTCCGGTTCTGGTTTAGGCGAATTTCTGGAAGAGAATTCGTCGGGGCCAGGCTGGCCATCTGAAACGATAACCAAGTTCTGACATGCAGATATGACGTAGTCGATATCAACATCATCATCAATGTAGAGATCAGATTCTGGGTCCTGCGTCGCGGCGATAACCAGTTCAGATGGGGAAAGGGGTCTCCATGAGCACATCAAGAGCTTGAAGGTAGCGAAGGCCACGTCCCGTTTGCTACCCGGCTGTGCAGAGATATTGCGATATATTTTATCATAGGCTGCCTCCAGGCCGCGAGGTAATCTGTCAAGATATTGGAGAATGTCCTTGTTGCGCTTTAGTTCTAGAAGCTCGCCAATCTGCAAGGCAGCCCATTGAAACCTGACAATTCCTCATGTTAGAGCTTAGATACAAAGTACCAATGGAGACATTACTCACATCCCTTGACTCTTATCATGAAAAGTCCGCAGGACTTCTTGGCGGACATGTGCCGACATTTTCTTTCTGCAAAAGTCACTCTGCTCCATTTTATCGATGACAAATTTCTCAATATCAGCTTGATTGTCATCGGCAGTGACCTCGAGGCCAGTTCGATAATGATCCTTGATATCCTGGTCTTTTCGGCTCGCGATGAAAATCTTAACCGAATGGGATGATTTGGCCAATATCGCGTCCAGAACATCCATGAGGAGCTGCCGCATTTGTCGCTCACATTCGTCCAAGCCATCAATCACAAAAATACTCTGAGAGTAGCTCTCGACCAAACCATGGAGGAGAGATTGGCATTCTTCGATAGTCAACTGATCTTTGGCAAAACCAAATCGTTTTCTCTCCCTGTATGCACGCTCGACAGAAGAGATGATAGCCGACTCGTCTCTTGGAGCGGAGATTTGTCTGACAAGGCTTCGAAGCACAGCTACTGGGTCACGGTGGTCTGCTCGATTCCTGTCGCAATAGAAATATGCAAGAGCCATGTTTCCGTCCTCACTTCCTAACTGGGCCAAAAGAGAATCGACAACTTTTGATGATAGTTTTGTTTTTCCAGCACCAGCTACCAGCAGCGTCAGTTTGGCTTCTCTAAAGATACCACTGTAGCGACACACTTACGGATTCCATTAAGCCAAAGGAGCATCGAGGACGAACCATTCCTCCAAGCAGAATACGTCGAGTTAGCAAACAGCCACTCGCCGGTGCCTTCGACCCTCCCTTTTCTCGCATTATAGTGATCTGTCTCGTATGGAATATCAGAGATCCACCGAAAGATCGAGCATCGATCGTCATCATCCAGCTTCTTCCACAGACGAACCATGTCATTGTCCAATTGATTAAGTAGCTGGTGAAGGGTTCGAGAGTTGGCATCATTGGCATGGCGGGCAACATGTTGGAGGTATTTTTCGCAGACTGCGGCCGCCATCTCCACTCTTGACTCCCACCTTCCAAGGTCTGTGAGGAGATCTGAGAGGTCCTCAGTCTTCACTAGTAACTTGATCGCTTTCATTGGGCCCTGTTCATCTAAACTTCGCAAGTAAAAGGCCAGGAAAGAGAGGACTTTGGCGTACAACTGGACGATATTGCTCCGAAGTTCCGACAGTACTTGGGCGGCGTCATCTGAGTCCAAGTATAGCCTTTCGTATGTGTTACAACGGGCCATCAAGCAAGTTAGTTGCTCGACTGCAATGAGTATTTGGCCAGCTTGTTCTTGGTCTGCTATCACGACCTAGATTAAGTAAGCAGAAGTTATCGCGCAGAGACAGTTTGCTAAGTGGACTGTGGCACCGACGAGAACTTGACATACTTGCAGTAATATCTTAATAGCAGCCCAAGGTAGCGCTGTATGGGCTGGGTCAAACCCAGCGACGACATCGCCGACCTGTTTGAAGGCATTTATCCAAACTACAATCTTGCTGGCGACATCACGCAGAACAATTCGACGGCCGCCAAAATCTATCTTCCAAGCATTTTCGGCAACAAGACGATGTTTCTCAGTGGCATACAATTGCAGTTGCGAGAGGATGTCCTGGCCATGTACCGGCTGGCCTGGAGAGTCAAAGAAGATACGATTACCTTCAGATAAGAGTGTTCTTGCTTCCTTCCACAGAATTATTGACACACGTCCCGGTCCCCGATCTATCGTTGTCGTGTTCTCTGCGGTCGGAGAGACAGGAGTAGAACTTGACAGGGAGCTCCGTGCCAAACTCTCGGACTGAACAACAGTGACTTGCGCCTCTGCAACCTTCAGTGCTTTACTTGACGTGATAGTAGATTTTGAATTGATTGCTGTGGTTGCTATGCTGGGACTTGGCGAGCGGGATCCAATTCCACGCAGCCATCTCTTCAGCCTCTGCCCGGTTGCCATCTTGAATCTGCTTCAGACTGCTGGCATTCTACCCACTGTGCTCAACCGAGCTAAAGAAGAAGCGGAGTATTTGGAGCGGGTTCCCATCATGCGGCTCACGAGCCCAAAAGACGAGGCTGTATGAATGACAGGAAGCGGGGTAGCTACTACCTAGCGATTGCTGAAAATGGCGTGTCACCGTTTAAACATCCGATTAGGTGCATCCTCACTTTCGAATTTCAGCCAATGCCATGCAAAGACAAATCTATTTTAGGTATCGTTCATGAATATTAGTGCGTGATATATTCACTACGCGTTGGCCGCAATATCGTTGTATTAGAGGATTTGATATTCCGATAATAAAATATGTCTGCTCAGGCATAATCTCTATATGTCTTGGGTCCTGATTCGCTCCCAAGTCGGAAGACGTTTGAGAATATTGAGTTCATGAAAATCCACGAGTGAGGTGTTGGCTCGTGTTCATGTGGGCGAGGACAGTAATATATATAACAGTGCTGTATGTCGCGACTTCCCCTTGATGCATGCTGACAGTGCTTTAATAGTTATTCCTGAAGTCGTAAAATATTGGGACTTGGCAGTAGAATTATTCTGCTTCATACGGCTGGTTCTCCATCACATATCCTCACCCAACAGATTCTGAGGAGACCAGTATTCATTCTCCTCGCACTGACTATCGAGCCAGACCAATCCGTCCGCTAGCAGATCGTCTATGACCGTCTTTGCCCGCGCCTTTTCCCAGTTTAGGTTGGCCTGTAGCATGGAGACTGTAACGTAGCCAAGGAGCTGGATTACTTCCAGAACGGTGGCTTGATCTGAATTGAGTTCTTTGGGTATGGAGCGGATGTATTGTTTGCTGCCGACGTTGATGATGCTGAAGCCGGAGCCGAGGGGTTCGAGGGATTTGACGGCTCGGAGGATGTCGTCACTGATTCAGTCACGTTAGTCAATGATGTTCGTGTGGAAGACTCAGTGGTAAGAAACATACTTGGATACCTCCAACCCTCCACCGATAGCTTTCCCTCGCCCAACTCTCTTGCGACATTCTTCCACACCTAACAAACCACCATTCTCACCCCTCGTCTCTCGACACAACTCCACAACCCTCGTCGCAACCTCAAAATAAAAATCATTCATATCCCCTCCCAATATCTGCGTCCAAAAACTCCCCCCTTCCATCAACCCTTTCCGACCACTACTCCCTTTACCCTTGACATTACTAGCAGCGAGCGGATCAACACCGATCGCATTACACATCCGCGCAAACTCGGCGCGGAAAGTCGGATTGGATTTGATCTTGGAGGCATGTTCGAGGGCGAATGTGTGGAGTAAGGATTGGAAGACGGATAGTTGCGTTTGGAGGGAGGAGAGGTGGGTTGAGCGGAGGTTTGCGCCGTGGGTTGCGTAGGACTGGGTTGTTTGGTTGCGGTTGGCGAATGCGCCGAGACCGACGCCTCGACGGGTTGCCATTTTATGCTCAGGTCATATCACATATCAAGGACTTCAAGTTGAAAGATACAATAGACGCACGTAGACGAGGAACAACATGGAGGCAGCCGCTTGCCGTCATATGCGGGACTGTAGCTAGCCCTAGCCCTAACTCCCGATAAGATAACGCCGGAACCATTCTCGGCCCGAAATCTCTTGTCGACCGATCTATCCCACAAACAGCCTAGCGCCCACTCCTAACCCACACAAACCATTTTCTCTCTCTCAACCTCAAACTTTTTCTCTCTTCCCTTCGACTTGTCCAACCGCCAACAATCGACAACCATCGACCAACCGACACAATTCGAAATGGCTGCCACCACGTACGATTCCCCTTGACTTCCAAGCTGATTAGCAAGATGCTTCAGTTATAGTCGTCCTATATTCTCGCTGGAGTTGCTGTTGCGACATGCTCAGCGCCAGCTCGATTCGTCCCTGTTCTGTTGTTGCGTCTCGACAATTCTGAATTGCGAGACACAAGGATAGCGAGGGGTATTGGGGTTGAAGAATGGAGCCATGGCTCTGTCTTCTCTCTAAAATCAATTGTCACTGGCTTGTATGGCGATTCATCGCACTACGGAGCGTTTGACAGTTTCTTTTCCTGAGCGTTAGCTTAGGGTCTTGTTGGCTGAGGCCTTGTGGTGTTCATTGCAGTCCCTGCGAACCTTGTCTACCTGAGAATGGAGACAATTAGTAACAGTGAAAGATTGAACTACCCTCCTCACCGACTAAATACATTTCGTCGAGTTTCTTCCGCCCCAGTCAGAGAATGTGGCACTATGCTGCAGTTCTTTCTACTCGGCGATTTTGGTTTTCCGTCGGACGGACTATACTGACCTTGCATGTGAACAGTGTTCCTACCCAGGACCAGGTCCTTGTCCCTGAGACCCTCCTCAAGAAGCGTAAGAGCCAGGAGGCTGCCCGCGCCGCTCGCCGCGAAGAGGCCGAGAAGAGAAAGCAGGTTAGTTAATTACTTGTGCTATACATCAAAGGGATATATTGGTTGGATGATTATAACAACCACACCGCGACTAGACCAAGGTCGATGCTGTCGCTTTGTTAACCATCTTTCGGGACTGACAATCATATATCCCTTTGGTGTTTGTACATTCCTTGACTTTCAGGTATGCTGACGGTTTATTCAAGGCCAACAAGGAGAAGCGTGGTGTCATCTTCAAGCGTGCCGAGTCCTACGTCAAGGAGTACCGCGATGCAGAGCGCGAGAAGATCCGCCTTGCTCGCGAGAGCCGCAAGGCCGGTACCTTCTACGTTCCCGAGGAGCCCAAGTTGGTCTTTGTCATCCGTATCAAGGGGTATGTATCTATCAATGCAATATGCAACTCAAATACTAATTCTTTGCAGTATCAACAAGATTGCTCCCAAGCCCCGCAAGATCTTGCAGTTGTTGCGTCTTCTCCAGATCAACAACGGTGTCTTTGTCCGCTTGAACAAGGCTACCGCCGAGATGCTCACCATCATCAACCCCTACATCGCCTACGGTTACCCCAACCTCAAGACCGTCCGTGAGCTCGTCTACAAGCGCGGTTACGGCAAGGTCAACGGCCAGCGCCTCCCTCTCTCCGACAACCAGATCATCGAAGAGAACCTCGGCAAGTACGGCATCGTCTGCGTTGAGGATCTTATCCACGAGATCTACACCGTCGGCCCCAACTTCAAGCAGGCCTCCAACTTCCTCTGGCCCTTCAAGCTCTCCAACCCCAACGGTGGTTTCCACTCTCGCAAGTTCAACCACTTCATTGAGGGTGGTGACACTGGTAACCGCGAGGACAACATCAACGCCCTCGTTCGCCAGATGAACTAAAAGTTTTTTTTCTCTCGTTAACTTGGGATGTTATTTATGGGTTGTTGGGTTTGTTGGGACTGCATTTTATATTAGCGTTTATGATTGTCGATTCATAGGTAGTTAGTCTATCAAGGTTAATCCGGACCACATTCAATCAACCCATGTCCTCTATCATTCTTTTTCTATCAACGTATGCAAAGTCCATTGTTTGGACGGACACTATATACGAATCACCTCCTGAACTCTTCTGTTTCTATCCACAACCAACCGAAGCTGCCTATCCCGCCATTCTGTCTGCGTATCCGCGCGGTCGTCTGTCGGCCGAAAGACCCCATTGCGCAAAGTTTCAGTAAACAGTTCATACGAGGGGTAATCTAATACCAGAGAAAAAAGATTAGTCGACAGATTTCGTGAGACAATTGATGGAAAGGGGGAGACGGACATCCGTCAACGAAGTGATTGACTTGTTCCTCAGTCATGCCTGTGCCTTTTGCAGCGATCAGAGTTCGCTCTTGTTCTTGTCTCCAGTCGTATACGAAGCGGGGATTTTGCGCGTCACTATAAGAGTCAAACCCGAGTACCAGAAATGAGTATGGTGTAGTAGACGTACATATGTATAAAAGCATCGAGATGGCTACATAGCAACAATACAATTGTTAGCACCTCAATTCCCCCAACGAGGTAACGGATAATGAACTCACTTCGTCAGAACATCATACTCCCTCAACGCATCATTAATAGCCTTCACATCCTCAAGCTTAACGTATCCCAACCTCCCCTCATACTTACTCGTCGTATCTTCCTTCTGCCTCACCGCATCCTCCCACTTCTGTCTGAGGATCTCATCATCCAAGGGCCTGAACCCAACGCACCATCCCTCAAAAATGACTGCTTTTATTTTTTGCGCACCGTCTGTGTTGACGACCTCCCATGAGGATTCAGGAACGCGATCCCCCTGCCCCGCGAACGCGGATTTATCGTATTGCGGAATCGCGGTTGGAAGGTTTGCGCGGAGAGATTCGAACACCTTTTTGCCGAGAGATAAATCGTGGGTGGAGGGTTGACCGCGATGCTGGATTAGTTGGTTATCCGGGTGCGAGTTTGCGAGCGCGAGTTGGTCGGCGTGGGTGAGGTAGATGTCGTCTAGGGAGAGGGTGACGGTGGGGAGGGAGTAGGGTGGTGATTTGAGGAGTTTTTGTAACGTCGACACCTGAGATGTCGTTAGCTTCTCGCTCTCGTGCTGGATAGGAGGTAAAAGAAGGACTGACGAGGACAGTCTTCCCAACACCCTGCACGCCATTTAATCCGAGAAAGAACGGCGGCGCATTGGGATCGTTCGCATAGCGGGCTTGATGCTTTTTCAGCCGTTCCAGGAGGAACGGGATGCAATGCTCCGATTTGTCGTCGAATATTTCTGGCATCTTCCTTCTTTTTTTTCAGCGCCTATACGTCAATTGATCAATCAATTGAGTGTACATGGTGAACTTTGAGGAAGATATTATTATCGGACTCCCGGCCGATATACTTCCCCACCGGGTGATAGTTCTGCCTGGTGCCTTCCCCATGTGGAGCGGAGTTTACCCAGACATCTGGAGGTTCTACCTTTCTGTGTATGGTTTGGAGCTCTAGGAAAATCTGGAAAATCTTTGGTAAAATATTTGTCATTGATTTAGTTCCACGGCTGGCGCAGGTCTGGGGTCTGGTACATCAACATTGAAAGCTCCAGTCGTACCAGGTCACCTGCATCAATCGTCCGCAGATATATATACCTAGGTACAGTCAACTCCAAAGAGACGGGATACAAGGGCTGGTCCTTTATCAACCTTCACGATCAATCCATAGCCATTCAAAATATATCCTAATAACCTTGGAACTACTGACATATAATTATTCCATACCGATGACCCTAATCCCGAGTTGGAATTCGGCATGTCGTATGTTGACTCTCGGCAGTCGATACCGGAATATGGGGAAATTTCTGGAGTGCCTGTCCTAGCAGCCGAGCTAGTACATTATGTATAACCGTTTTTTGAACTGTTTGAATATGACGGACTTGAGCTAGTCTGATCGAATATGTGATTCGGAATGTTTTGGACGTTGATAAATAGGATACGACGATACGTACGTAGTGTTTGATCTATGTCCTACATAGACAGAGGACTGGTTAGTAGAGAGCGGAGCGGACCAGGATAGATGAGGAAGGATCTCCGTCTGGATATACACAAGATATATATCCAGGCTGGTTGCAATTTCATGTGCATACTCCATAGTATGATCCTTCGAAGAGAGAGATGTTGTTGAGAAAGCATGTGAAGGTACATTAGGAGTGATGTCAGCACTCCGACGGAGATGTGGGTCTCGCCGAGGCAGGCGGGCTGCTCCCTCATTCGCTGAGCCGCGCTTTCCCCCAGAGCCGAGGTTCGCCAGACTGCTCGGATGACAACCGGCATATTTCTCTGCAACCTCACTCTTCTTCTTCTTTATATTTACACTGCTGTCTCTGGCACCTATCTCCTTCACTCATCTCTGTATTACTACTTCTATCACCTTTTCATCGTGTCGACAGAGTTTACTGACACGACACGTTCGGCTGACCACACCGACTACACTCATATCACATCATGTCCGAACTACGATATGACGGCCAGACCGTCGTGGTCACTGGCGCCGGTGGTGGCTTGGGCAAGGCATACTGTTTGTTCTTTGGCTCGAGAGGCGCCAACGTCGTCGTCAACGACCTCGGTGGTTCTCACAAAGGCGAGGGCACCTCGACACGGGTGCGTTAATCAACTCCAACTGTGAAATTAGTTGAAGATACTGACGAATGCAGGCCGCCGATGTCGTCGTCGAAGAAATCCGCAAGGCCGGCGGAAAGGCCGTCGCCAACTACGACAGCGTGGAGAACGGAGAGGCCATTATCGACACAGCCATCAAGAACTTTGGCCGTATCGATATTCTGATTAACAATGCCGGTATTCTGCGCGATATTTCATTCAAGAATATGCAAGACAAGGATTGGGATTTGATCAACACAGTTCACATTTACGGTGCATACAAGGTATGCCTACTCTTATGCTTCGAGTTTGACATCCTGCTTACAGTTGTAGTGCGCACGTGCGGCATGGCCTCACTTTAGGAAACAAAAGTACGGTCGAGTTATCAACACTGCTTCGGCCGCTGGTTTGTTTGGCAACTTTGGTCAGGCCAACTACTCGGGTAAGTCTGCTTGCAGTTGGATTGGAGATGTATACTAACAAAATAGCTGCCAAACTGAGTCAGGTCGGTTTCACCGAAACCCTCGCCAAAGAGGGTGCCAAATATAACATTATTGCCAACGTCATTGCGCCTATTGGTAAGTCTGACTACAATCGTTTTTGAGAAAAGCTAACGATTGCAGCCGCCAGCCGAATGACCGCCACCATTATGCCCCCCGAGATCCTCGAGCACTTCAAACCCGAATGGGTCGTTCCTCTCGTCGCAGTTCTCACACACTCCTCCAACACTACCGAATCCGGAGGCATCTTTGAGGTTGGCGGTGGTTGCATGGCCAAGTATCGATGGGAACGTGCCAAGGGAGCTCTGTTGAAGACCGACTCTACCCTCACTCCTCAAGCCATCCTCGCTAAGTGGAACGACGTGAAAGATTTCTCCAAGCCCAGTTACCCCTCTGGCCCTGCAGACTTTATGACTTTGTTGGAGGAAGCCCAGAAACTTCCTGCCAACCCATCTGCTCCTGATCTGAACTTCACTGGCCGCGTGGCTTTGGTCACTGGTGGCGGTGCTGGGTAAGTCACCTTGAACATGGAGGTATAGGCTGTACTAACGAAATCTGCAGTCTCGGACGCGCATATTCTCTTCTCTTTGCCAAACTTGGCGCTTCAGTCGTTGTCAACGACTTGGCTGACCCTGAGCCTGTCGTTCAGGAGATTATCAAGGCTGGCGGCAAGGCTGTCGGTAACAAGGCCTCCGCAGAAGACGGTGATGCAGTAGTCAAGGCTGCTATTGATGCATTTGGCCGTATCGACATTGTTGTCAACAATGCTGGTATTCTGCGGGACAAGGCTTTCACCAACATGGATGACAACCTATGGAACCCAGTCATCAACGTGCACCTTCGCGGTACATACAAGGTCACCAAGGCAGCCTGGCCTTACTTCTTGAAGCAAAAGTATGGTCGTGTCATCAACACTACCAGCACCAGCGGTATCTATGGTAACTTTGGACAAGCCAACTATGCTGCTGCCAAGTGTGGTATCCTTGGTTTCTCCCGTGCCCTAGCTGTTGAGGGAGCCAAATACAACATCAAGGTCAACACCATCGCTCCCAACGCTGGTACCAACATGACCCGAACCATCATGCCAGAGGAGATGGTCCAGGCCTTCAAGCCTGATTACGTTGCTCCTCTGGTCGTTTTGCTCGCCTCTGATGTTCTCGAGCCTGGCACCAAGGGTCTTTTCGAAGTCGGCAGTGGCTGGTACGCCGAGACCCGATGGCAACGAAGCGGTGGCCACTCCTTCCCAGTTGATGTTGATTTGACTCCAGAGGCTGTTCTTGCTCAATGGAAGAAGATTGTCGACTTTGACGATGGTCGTGCTGACCACCCTGCGGACGTGTCAGCTGGTTCTGAACGTGCCATGGCCAACCTTAACAATAAATCCGGTGGTGCTGCCAAGGCTGCCAATGCCGATGAAGGCATTTTGGCCAACATTGAAAAGGCCAAGAAGATGACTTCTGAAGGCACACCATTCGAATGGACTGACCGTGATGTTATCTTGTACAACCTCAGTCTGGGTGCTAAGCGCACTGAACTGCCATTGGTCTACGAGAACAACGAGAACTTCCAGGCTCTTCCTACCTTTGGTGTTATTCCATGGTTCGACACAGTGACTCCTTACAACCTGGACGATATTGTCAAGAACTTCTCCCCGATGATGTTGCTTCACGGTGAGCAATACCTCGAGATCCGCAAATTCCCAATCCCTACACAGGCCAAGACAGTCAACATACCTAAATTGATCGATGTCGTCGACAAGGGCAACGCCGCCATTGTCATTTCCGGATTCACTACCAAGGATGCACGAACCGGTGAAGACTTGTTCTACAACGAGTCCACCGTTTTTATTCGTGGTAGTGGTGGCTTCGGTGGCTCCCCCAAGCCCACCGCACCTCGCTCCAAGGGCGCCGTCGCCGCCTACAAACCCCCCAAACGCCCCGCCGACGTCGTCGTCGAAGAAAAGACATCCGAAGACCAAGCCGCCCTGTACCGCCTGAACGGTGACCGCAACCCTCTCCACCTCGACCCCGAATTCAGCAAAGTCGGCGGCTTCAAGACCCCCATCTTGCACGGGTTGTGCTTCCTCGGCATTTCCGGTAAACACGTCTACCAGAAATTCGGCGCTTTCAAGAACCTCAAGGTCCGTTTTGCGGGTGTCGTGTTGCCAGGTCAGACCCTTAAGACGGAGATGTGGAAGGAAGGGAATATGGTGCTTTTCCAGACTACTGTTGTTGAGACGGGCAAGTTTGCGATTACGGGTGCGGGTGCGGAGTTGTTGTCTGATGGGAAGTCGAAGTTGTAAGCCAAAAACATGCATGGACGATAGATACCGATTAAGTAGTTGGGTTATTTCATGATGGTTTTTTTTATACTCTGTTGTTTTTTTATATAGGCTGCTATGTTACGATACATGTATTGGGATGAATTGATCTTCTTTTAAACCTTATAACATACAACATTCTCGACTGAGTAGTAGTATCAGCAGTAGCTACCCCTAGGTAAGGTACATAATCTAGCAACTCCTCAATCGCCCCCGGGCCACAAACATCAATCAATGCACCTTGTGCCCCTCCACAATGAAAATCCATGACTCTCGTTTGAAGACTATTTTGATGTTAACATGTTGTTGGGGTGGTGTCCTGCTGAACGTTTAGGGCTAGGGAAAACATATGGTTGATGGAGTTAGGGCCAGGTTGGGAGAACCTCAAGTCTAGAGACGTCAAGTCTAGAGAATGATTGATGTCCGAGATACCGTAAAACTACGTACCTTAGCAGGGCTGCCTGCTAGTTACGGTATTGTCGATAGAGTAAGTACATAGTCTGGCTGTATGTATTGTATGTTCAGTACTGCGTGTGACTTACGTAGCATGGTTATGATTCCAGCTCGATACTGACTTGTATCAGACTTAGAAACCAGACCATAAATAAAGGAGTAGAAGGTGAGATGATATCCAAAATCTTATTCTCGCCTCGTCTCGAGGAGAGAACGGGTTGATGTCTATCTACTAAAACAGCAGCAGCAATATGCAGATGAACAAAAAGTCCGACGCAGAACGCAGAACGCAGAACGCCAAAAGGTAATGAAATGAAAAGGAGAGAAGACACATAATCCAAGAAGTGGCCAGACGCAAAGGTGAAAGACTCAAAAAGGACAGACAGACAAAATGGATAGACACGCCAAAGAAAAGTCGCTAGACGCCGGTATATGCTCCGTGGTAAACAGATACAGTCGCGGAATGAAAAGGAACGTGTCGAGAGACGGACAGGCAGGCTATAAAACCAAACGCAAGCAAGCATCAAGGACGCCAAAAATAGGTACAAGAAAAAATGAAATAGCAAGGTTGATTGATGCATCAATTATGCTGGGTGCCCGCTCATTACGGATGGATATACGCAACGGGCCCCAGTCGAGGAGACAGTCATGGACTAGATCTTGATCGGCGAAAGAGGAGGGCCCAACTCTGGCAGCTGGGATATACTTTGTCGATGGCTTTTGCCGGAATCCTCAAGATTGGCTGGCCGAGTTTTTCGTGGTGTTGACGCCGGTTTCGTTGGTTGATTGTTATCAGAGTGATCTGGCTGGCTGCTGCCTGAAGACGAAATCGCACGCTCCTCTGCAGCGGACGATGATTCAGGGAATGGAGATTCATGTTGTAAAAAGTTTGGAGCGGTAGTGCCGTTACGGCCATTGTTGGTATGTTTGCTTCCATTGAGCTTTGCCTCTTGTGCCTCCTTTGCCTCCTTTGCAGCTCTTTCTTGAGCTTCCTTTTCGTCCTGCACCCATTCTTTTTCTGTCCAGCAGCCCTGCCAACAATTCTTCCAGTCACAGACTAGGAATTGAAAGCAGAACCCGTCAATCTTCATGCATGGTTGGAAGCAAATGCATAAATTCTGATAGTTCATCTTGTTTTGGTCGACATACGAATGCAGGAGATTCAAATGGCACGTTATCGCAAAAAGCAGGTAGTAGTTGTATGGCGGAAGTTTCGACAGCTCATCTTTCAGTAGCTGAGGCGCCGTTGTTGCTCCTTCGCACTTCTCCGCAATCATTTGCTGCGTTGCTTTCGGTAGAAGCTCGTCCGGCAGTTCTCGCAGCCATGCCTTGAACATTGACCCAATCGTATTGATATCGTACAAGTCGGGTTCATCAAAGAGATTGATATCACCTTCCGAGTCAAAACGACGCTGCCAATGTTTGACTTCCTTTCCACTTCCTGGCACCCTATACAACCCCTCCTCTTCGCATCCCTTGTAGTTCAAGTAGTCGATACAGCGATAGGGCAGCGCGGGCATCCAATATTCGGTCTTGTCCTTACAGTCTTCCAGCCGCTTCGAGATTCGAGTCTTCCGAGTTTGTTCAATCAGAGGGAGATTAATAACAGTGCACACATAGTTGTCATCCAGGACAATCTCTCGCTCATTTGTACTTCCGCTTCTCGTAATCTTACCGAAGAACCCCTTTCCAGCCTTGCCTAGACGGTCTGCAGCTCCACTAGACGTGTGTTTAATATTGTTGAACAAGGAGGTAGATGCTCCAGATACCTGCATGAGCGAGCTTGATGGCACTAGTGATGGGTTCCTTTCTCTACGACTGGTATGCGGACGGATCTCAGTTGGACGATCAGGCGGGCGATTACTTCCGTTCGTGTTGGATCCTTCGTGGAAATCCTTGTCCACTCGCAGGGGTGCCGTTTTGGGAGGTTGGGAAATCTCCTCCTGGCTTTCGGACACTTTGAGAAGAGTTGCATTGGAAGGGCGACGCAGGCCGGCGCTCCTGGGGGCAGACTTATCGTCTACCCTGACCGAGCGAGTTCGAGAGAGCAGATTTCCGAATCGAGGCTTGTTCTTCTTCACCGGCGGGCCTTGAATATGTTGTCCGCCATTTCGATTGTCATCTATTAACTGCCCTCTCGGTTGACCTCTCGGCTGCTCGTTTTGTGAATCCTCGGGTTTCTCCTTGCCTTGCCGAGAAGCGGTTTCTAGTAGATCAGGAATCGAACCATTCTTTCGTAGCGTCGCATGAGATCGATCACGGGAGTTTCCACGGCTTTTAGACGGCGGTTCGGCTGACAGACCCGAACTGTCAGAATTGGTAATCTTATGAGACGACCTGGAAGCTTTCAGGTTGGCAAAAAACGAGCGTGAAGGGTCGCGGTTATGTTTATTCTCTTTTGGTGACGGTGGATATTGGGGCATCGCAGTAAAGTTTGGAGTGGGCGGCTCTGCATTATTCGGAGACAGGGGTCCATTCGTCGAGCCTGTTCTTGATCGCGAGGTGACTGGCCGTATCGTTGGTGCATCTCGGATTGACCGCGGCGATGATGGAGAGGATCTCGGGGAACGGGGTGTAAGGGGGCTTAATGTAGACTCTGGTTTCAGAGCATCGGCGCTTTTCGACGCGGGGTTTGAAATGCCTTTGTTGAATGATGTGGTTTTGAGATCGAGACTCGGGAGTTGATTCGATTTCGAAGGCATTTTGAAGGCTATGGCAGTTGCCTGTATAAAATATGTATAGCTCACCCCGCTAAGCGTGGGATTGTGATTAGCCAGAAGCGAATGACGGCGGATGAGCAAAATGTATCTGGTGTATCTTCTTCCAACATGTGTCAGTTAGCCATCACTTCCGACTAAACAGCGTTTGCAAAGTGGGATGATGTTGACGTAGATGTATGACTGCCATCAAGCATAATCATCAAACCATGCGCTTCTCAGTACAGGAGTAAACCCCACTGGTTGCGACGGCTCATCGCTGCGTAGGTATTGTTCGCTTGTGCAGAGACCAAGCAAAAAAGATAAACACAACCCATGGAATCTCGGGTACACATAATCTCCCAACAAAGAGATAAGAAATTAACACATACCAAATCTGGCCTGTCATATTATTTCGGAGACTTTCGTCGCTACTATCCCAGGCCTGTGCCGCCGTATCCAAAACGACCGACCGAATGCTAATGGTTGAGCGAATGCTGTGGGAGCATATACCAAGTGAGAGAGTGATGCGAGGTATTGTTTATCGCTGAATAATGACCAACTTGCAAATGCAATCGATAATAATCACCGCATGTGTATGGTTCTCGGGTATTTTCACAGCAGGCGTTCGCGAATCAGGCGATGAGTGCGGATAGGAGGTGAGTAACCGTGTCTCGTTGCGTGGGCGACAGCGGTCGTTCCGAACGGTGAGCAGCTGGTACGTATACCCGACAGTGTGTTTAGCTGCAAATATTCTGTGTGGTCGCCCTGCCTGACGAAGAAAGCAGTGATAAATCACAACGCGGCGATATTGACAAGGAGAATTGCAGCAGCTGAATGTTTTCCGAGCGGTATTTTTCTTTTGGGCTGGGTTGTTAGACGCCAGACCCGCACAGACAATAATGCATTCCTGCGTGGGCTACGGAGTACGGAGTAGGCGGTGGCGTCGATATGGTAATGCAGGCACGGACGCAGCAGTGTCGAGGCTAAGAATGGGGTGGATGCGATAGTTTTATCATAGATTACATAGAAAGTAATCGTTGGGTGTGTGAGGAGCAGGATGATGAGGGAGATGAATTGTGGGAATAATTGGAGTGAGAGGAAAGTGAGTTGACTCTACGGAAGGAGCTGTCCAGTCATCGAGGGCAGGTGCACCCTGGCAGGGGTAGCCGCTAAGTCTTACTAGAATGTCAGCGAAGACAGTACTCCGTACATCTCTACAACACTTTATCTCATAATAAATCAGTTAGAAGATCGACAATTCAAACGCAGAATAAAAGAAGAGCTACATAAAAGATTCGCTCCGCCCCATGAGTCCATGACCATGACCGCAGGAAGAAGGAAGCTGATCGACTGGCTACGTATTTCAGGCCCCATTGAAATGTTTGAGATCTCAGAGCCTCCACCGACCGCCATGGATCGTCGCGCATCGAGAGCACTCATAGGAGCACCAATGACTCGACTGGAGCATCGGTAGACAGGCATGATTGTCCTTGATTCCTTTCTCTCAGAGGATGCTGCAGCAGACACGCGAGCAGCCATTTGCAAATGACAGCGTGGTGGATGCAGGGGTTGGTCCACTTAGAAGTTAGGGACGGACGTACCTGAGCAATTGACATAACAAATGCAATATGGCCGAACGTATGCCAATTTGTTATATACCAAGCTATGATAGTATTTAATTGAATGTTAATATGTTGTTTATCAACAGTAAAATCACCTCGCCAGGAACATTTCTCAAGGTATTATCCACTAGCCCCTTTTTAGGAAAGCGGCACGATTGACTCCACACTTTCCCCTTAAGAGAGCTGTTAAGATCGCGCTAAGCCTAAAGTGCCATAGTGTGCGACATTATCCTCGACCCTTGCAGCCAATCAGCATTGTGACTGTACATGCGGTGAGAGGTCAGTCCATGGTTCGTCATTTATGATCTCGTATCTCCATATTAAATTTCTCTCCATTTGGCTGACGTACGTACGTTGCTGAGCATAGGCCAAGGGGCAGTCCGTAGCCACCTGATTCTGAAACATACATTAATATACGTAGAATACATTTTGTGGCTGACTTACGTGGGTAGTGGGTACGGTACATGAAACGCTTCTAAGTTCTCCGCGAACTGGTACGTAACTACGTATCAGTCTATCAGTCTAGACCATGTCTTTTTGAGTCCGTTTGTAGAGTGCAAGAAGAAATTCTGGATTGACAGAAGAACTAAGGCAGTACGTCTACTACGTTTGTTCTGATATTCTGATATGATGATGTATTTGCCTAAAAGGGTTAGCGCGCGGTACCTTGGGATACGTACCATGGGCATGCGAAAGAGGTGCCCACTGGGTGAGTGCACGTGCTGTTGCTATCACCTCGAGTCAACTGCCGAAAGTGTATGTTCTGATATGCCCTGCACGTTCCAGCTTTGAATCCTAAGTCGTCGGCCTGAACTTTGAACTGCATGAATCTGGGATCATGTTTTGCAACTGACAGTCTGACACATACGGAGTCTCAGTGCACGGACCAGGGGATTCTACTACATTCTTGCCGGTGGCTGTCAGTGCTGACATGCCCAGGTAGGTATGGGGTACGGAGTCTGGAACATGTTTTCAACAAGAAAGCATGCCGTGGATCTAGACGCCTACAACTTACAGGTTTACTGCATCTAATCCTGGACGATTCAAGGACTACAAACATAAACATCAAAGTTCGGATTTGACGGACGAGAACAACTCTGGCTCAAGTTTGGAGAACCCGGCCAAGCTTGTGAAATACTGCATCCGGATCAACAACGCCGTATACGCTTCAACCGGGCCAGGTTCTCCGCTCCATACCCCGGAAAAACGTGCATGATTCTGGAACAAGTAACGGTTCAACATACCCCTTTCTGCAGTTTCTTGAAATCGGTTGATGAGCCGGCCCATGACAGATCAAATCGCAGTTCTTTAGATAACCCATAAACAAAAGAAATGAAATGGATAGTACAAGGTAGCCGAAACGAGGAAATTGACTGCTATCTACTATAATAAGTCTAAAATCGCGTCTCCGAATCGTTAGAATTGGCCAGATGCTGAAAAATATAGCCCTCTGGACTAATGCAGGGACCCTGTTGCGACGGAGGTTGCATACTCCCTGTTCCTGGGGGAGACCAGGATATTGAATCATAGTCCTCCGGTCCATCATCTCCCAGGGACAAAACCGGGTCGGTGGGAGATATCACCAACGGGACGCTGCAATCTAGTAATCGATTCAATATCTGCAAATCGGATTGGCCACTTCGAAAAGAACTGCGTTAGGACATCTTCTTAATAATGGAGAGGACATACACAGAAAACTTACAAGGGTATGGGTGGTGGACCCCGGAGTCGCAAGAACTCCTCATAGCCAAATACTCTGTAACCACTAGCTTCTAGCAATTCCCATTCCGGTGTTCTCAGCTTGATGAACTCGTCGAATTGCTCTTCAAAGCGTTTCCGAAGGATTGGGAAATGGGCAATTTTCAATAGACTATCGAGACTGCAATAGCCTGTATATAGAATCCAGTCAGATACGGTACCTACAAAAGGTAAAAAAAATAGGGGGTTGGACGGGAGGGAGGGAGGGCTTTCCTGCAAGTAGAATTAGGGCAAAAGATTTCACGCAGATACTGGCATTTCGCAAGGGCCCAAAGATCATTGCGCCTGCCCTTCGGCCATCACTAGCCCAGTCTTTGGCCTTACATCGCCGTTGAAGAACTTCAGTCATTTTCTGATTCATCTAATGACGCAGCAATCAGCCCCCTGAAATGAAATCTGGAGTGACGAGAGGTAGGTCAAATTCTTACCTGCTTCGCAGCAAAATTAGGCGACATGCCCTCTTCATTCACAAGCCTATCCTCTTCCATCTTGAAAATCTGCCAACTGAGCAAGCCATATATATTCCCTATCGTATCTGAAAAGGCTCCCAATCGACTCAGAACGCCCGCAAACTGCATTATAGATGAATTGGGACAGCTGGTAAATTTGGAGCCGTTATAGAGCCCGTCCACTTGTTGATTGTGATACTCCAGTGCAGAGACGGGAACTGATCGGAGCCCTGTAAACATACTATCCAGCTTTTTCATTCGTTTTGCGCTTAGAACGGACATTGTTGTTGTAGGTTGCTCAGTATCAGTACCAACTAGTCGCTGAGGCGTAGGTGGAATGAGATAAAAGTCCGGATTTACCATTTCATTTGAGGTATCGTATAAAGAGAAATCTCTCTCTGCATGTGAGGAGTAGATATCGTTGGCTTTTTCTTTCCCCAATCTCTCGGCCATCTCCCGCAGAGCACTGATCCAGTTCTCCGGAGCTCTCTCTTGTAGAGATGGCCCTCTAGCTATCACGGCACCATTGGCGACGATTACGGAGGATATCAGTTCGCTCTGCTGGAGGGTAAAGTATATCTCTCCCTGAGACTCTATCTGCATAGTGTCGACGAAGATATGGTAGGAAAAGGATGCCCGGGTGTACTGAGGAGGTGTCCAAGGAGATAAGCTCGACTGCAGACTCATCAATCTCCATCCTACTTTTAAACATTGACAAAATACAGCTTGGATATCGTGAAATGGAAAGGACACCCGTATCATCCGGGATATTTTATCTTTAACCAACAAATTCATCAAAATTCGGCCTTTACAAAAGCCGGCAGAGTCTTTTAGACTCAGTCAGAAAGATCGTTCCAACACAAATACCGCCCAGAATTGACCGCTATGTTTGTTGATATCCGGCTTTGATACCATCATGCTTATGGCCACTAACCAACACCGACTGCAGATTCTCAACGTACCTAGGTAGATTTTCAAATCAGAGCCTCAGATGATCAACTATGTTGTGTCAAGACCCGGGGTAAGAGGTGCCTGGTGAGTAGGACTGGATCGCGGTAGAATCTGCGAGAAGACCGAGTAGTTGTCAACGCACGCATTTCTAATATCCATACAGAGTTTTAAATAGAAATATCGATGGCCATATTTTATAGACAAAAGCCAATCGAAATCAATTACAAAAACCGGGTCTCCGCGGATTGATCTGCAGAAAGTCCCCTTCGGCTTTTAGACTCGTGCTACAGAGACCGACGCGCCGTCGTAGGGGATGCTAAAAACCGAGCATGTCATACCTAGGGAGACACGGAGAATAACTATCATTACATATATACCAGGCATAGGAAAAGAAGTGCCTACTTACAACTATGGCGAGTCTCACCTATTCAGCTAATAAACTATGGCTGCCTTTTTCAGAACTACTGGTGCCGGCCATATTCTTCGCCTTGCAGGAAACACAACTTTTGGTCCAAACGAGCACGATGACCGAAAATTACTCAACTACTATCTCAATACCAGCAATTCGTCAACGTCTCGTTATAAAGGAGAATCTGGTGAGGAGATGGTCGGAGGCGAGAACATCCATCTAATCGACTGGATGCCCAACGATCCAGAGGTAAGCGAGAATTGCGTGGAATAGAAAGTCCAGTTCTCACTCCCCGATCCTCTAGAAACCTTCCAATTGGTCTCGTGGCAAAAAGGCCTTTGTGACAATGCAAATCTGCGTCTTGACTACAGCCATCTATCTAAGTGCGGCTATTTACATGGCTGGCATAGCTGGAGTGGAAGAGCAGTTCAACGTCTCTGGGGTGAAGGCCACTCTGGGCCTGACTTTATTTGTTGCTGGTTATGGGCTGGGTCCCATGGTCTGGGTATGCAAATACATCCCTTCTTCGAAACTATTGACTAAGCTATTTGCTTGACTAGGCACCTATGTCTGAGATGCCATATTTTGGCCGGAACCCAGTGTATCTCGGCACATTAGCTGTCTTCATCGCCCTTCAGCCAGCAATAATCCATGCAAAAAACTTCCAAACATTGCTGGCCATCCGCTTCCTGTCCGGGCTCTTCGGCAGTCCCGTACTGGCTACCGGGGGCGCTAGCATCGTCGACATGTACGAACCGAGCAAGAGGGCATACGCAATCGGCATCTGGGGAATCGCTGCCATCATGGGCCCTGTCATGGGCCCCATGGTCGGAGGCTTTGCAGTTGATGCCAAGGGCTGGAAATGGACCATTTGGGAAATCTTATGGCTGTCCGGATTCTGCTTTATTTTCCTTTTTTGTTTTCTGCCAGAAACGAGCGCTTCGCATATCATCTTCGCGCGTACTCGCCGACTACGAAAGATTATGGGGGGCGATCAGAGTCCTCCGTCCATCAAATGCCAGCCGGAACTCGAGGGCGAATCTCTGACTACACGCGAGATCCTTCTCATGCTCTTCATCCGCCCCTTTACGTTATCCTTCTTTGAGCCCATCGTACTAGCGCTCAACCTCTATATTGCCTTGCTATATGCGCTCATATATCTGTGGTTTGAGTCCTTCCCGCTCGTCTTTGAGGGTATCTACGGCTTCAACGGCGGAGAGATGGGTCTGGCTTATCTTGGTATCTTGATCGGTTGTCTGTTGACTGTGCCGCCGTTTTGGTGGTACTTGCGTCGAGTGACTGAGCCACGCTTCATCAATGGAAGACTAAAACCTGAGCATCGACTGCCGCCGGCCTGCGTTGGCGGGTTTTTTATTCCTATATCTTTGTTTTGGTTCGGATGGTCATCTCGTTCAAGTGTGCATTGGATTGTGCCGATTATAGGTACCATTTTTTTCACTCCAGGCGCATTCTTATTGTTCAACTCCGTCCTAGTAAGCAATAAGATCACTCAAACTTCTTCTTTTGGAATACTAATATCTGTCGTATAGAACTACCTGGGTGACGCGTACCCGCTCCATGCGGCCTCTGTTTATGCTGGGAACGACCTCATGCGGTCCAGCTTCGGTGCAGGATTCCCTCTCTTTGCGCCTGCCATGTTTCATCGTCTGGGGGTGGACTGGGCCAGTACGCTCTTAGCATTCCTCTCAATTGTATTCATCCCAGTTCCGTTCGTGCTGGTTCGATACGGGGAGCGACTCCGTGCTATGAGTAGGCATGCTCGGCATGATATCTGAAAGGGAATTTTGCTCAGAATATGCGTTTTGCTTGTTTTACTTAGAAAAAAGATACACTTCGCTGTCCATGAGCAATACATATGTATAGATTACAATTTGCCTAGATGTCAGATAATTGTTTATGGTACCCATCCGAATTAGGGTTATATAACATGAACTCTCCCTGGCACATATTTATAAAATATAGAATATGCCTGTATGAATGAACACTATTACCTTAAGCTTAATATCTTAACTTAGACGTCCAATGCGAGATTATATAGTATAGTAGATAGACCAATTAGAGGAGCCCTAGAGTTCCATGCGATATGACATTTGAAAAATGCCAGATCCGTGCTAAACACGGAGCTACAGACTTCTACTCTGATTCTCCTTTTCTTCGCAAATTTTCTAGTTTAAGTTTGATGTACCAGAAAGATATCAAACTCAAAAAGCAGAGGGAAGTTTCTACCTCACGGGTTATCGCAATCTTGAAAGTTGAAGTATAAATATCCCCCCTTTCTTCCACTATGGATGACATTGACCTAGCTTGATATCTATCTACCCATATAGCAAACATGGTGAAAAACGTACCCCTGGTCGCACTGCCAGCCTTTGAGACGCTCATGTCTTTCATTCCCTCGGATGCCGAACGAAAAGCCTACCCGGTATGGTTTGAGCCATTGCTCATGCTCAGCTGCTGCATGATGTTTCTCATGACTGGCAAATTCCTGCGACTATCCTGGTATCTGGGTATCGTACTACCATTAGCGATGAACATGCTTTATTATACAAAGGGCAATGTCATCGACGATTATATAATCGGCCTCAGCGTCACAGGATGGGTGGTTCGTGTTTTGGATCTTGCTCTTTGCAACGAACCATCAAAGCAGTTTTGGAAGGTTGAAGAAGAAGGAAGTGAATTAAAGCAAAAAGCCTTACCGGACAGATGGCCGCAGAGTATTTTTGCCAGGTTTCGATGGGCAATCGACCTACTTCTTTCTCTACGGGCCATCGGTTGGAATATTCAGGCGAAGAATGTACCGACCAACCCCAGTCAAGGCCAGGGGAAGCTGTACGTACCCATGTCTTCGTTGTTTAGTCAATTATGTGATAATGACTATCCAAGCAGTCATTTCCTTTACCAACGCATACCCAAAGTTTTCATGTCCTTCCTATTCGTCGACATCATCACCTACTACCGCCAAACAATTGCAGCGCCAATGGTTCAATCCGACTCTTTCTGGAACATCCCACTGCAGTACCAGATTATATTTGGCTGGTTGACTGGCATTCAGGTATATAACTTACTCGTCATGCAGTACAATCTAGCAGCAATCGTTTCAACTATCCTGGGCATCTGCAAGCCAGAAGACTGGCCGCCGCTGTTTGGAAGCTTCCTACCCGATCATTTCTGGTCTACCCGTCGTCTCTGGGGCAATGTATGGCACCAGATGATGCGGAGACCGTGCAACTTTTGGGGAGGACTTGCATGCGATTTGACGGGTGCCAAAAGAGGCACTCTACGGCGGCGATACACCGATCTATACGCGGCTTTTCTCTTTTCGGTTGTGATCCATGGCATAGGTAGCCTGAATCTACGCAGCAAGGAACATGCAATCTATCAAGGCCTATTCTTTGGCATGCAGCCGTTGATGATTACGTTGGAGGATTTTGTGATCTTCTTGGGCAAATCTGTGGGACTACGACAGAATCGTAAGACTTCTAGATCAAAAAACAAAGAAAGTTTTATATTTATACTGATGAATGGAATAAGGCGTCACTGAATACATTGGATTTGTCGTCGCCCTTGGCTGGATTTCTTTTTCACTTCGTTATATGGCCGCTGCTGAGAATTATGTTGGGTGGCACTCAGCGAAAGCATTACCTTTCAGTGTTGTCAGGCCATTGCATTACCATTATCTCTCGTTTCAGAACGATCGATGAAATGCGTATTTTGATCGAGTAGTGACTCATAGAACCGAGTGTGGCGAGCAAAATGGACGCATAGTGATTTCAAGGATATGCTATCATACACTGATTGCCTCTCATCAGATTGGTTATGTACTTATGTACCCATATACTTGTCTTTGTGAATTACGAAGGAGCTCATCTTCTAGCTGCATAATCTAAATAACATCTAGATAGATCTAACTTCTAACCCTATGCTGATTCACTGATAATCCTCCATACTCGTAGATATAGGTAAAGTCTTACCACAGATCACCTAAATATACTCACTCAGTCTTCCCAACTTTTTATTCTTGATCATGTGAAAGAGCTTATGTATCTGCTTATGCATCTGTATATGCAGTCTTGTCGTCCTTTTTTCTTTGTCTTTCCTCCTGGTGGAAATGTCCGTCTAGAGACCGAAGCCATAGGCAAATCTCCAAAAGCCGACAAAAACCGAGACATGTCGTACAATGTGTCACAATCAGAAAAAAATTGAGAGATTGTTTACATTTGCATTACCTCCATCCAGGACTGTTTTTCTTTTAATCCTTGATTTGACTTGCGCAAACCCCTATCGCCCATGTCTCGCATGTCTCGTCCTGGTCTCGCCGCGTTATCGCTTGCGACCTGCACGATTGCTGTTGGTTGCGCTGGAGTAGCCTTTGCAGAGACTACTACCAGTAGCTCGTCTTCAACAAGTTCAATGCCGGTGTTTAGTGGGAGACCGAGCTTCACCTCGCTCTGTCTGCACAGTGTGCAGACAGTCAACCACAATACGAAACGCTTAAAGTTTGCATTTCCCGATGAAAATGCATGCAGTGGTCTCTCATTAACATGTCAGTTCAATTTTCTTGCTACGAACCAAACGAATGAGGCTAACTGCTATCTTTGTAGCCTCTCTACTCACTTTCATGCGTCCCCAAAATGCCTGGCTACCAGTCCTTCGACCATACACTCCAATCAGCGACCTGAGCGAACCCGGATTCATCGAACTGCTGGTGAAGAAATACCCAAACGGCAAAGCGAGCTCCCACCTCCATTCCCTTCAACCAGGGAATACGCTCACCTTCGTCGTCCCGCTGAAGGGATACGTCTGGACACCCAATAAACACTCGCACGTCTATCTCCTCGCTGGAGGAGCCGGCATCACTCCCATGTATCAACTCATCCAAGGCGTTCTAAAAAATCCCGCAGACCGGACGAAGATAACTTTGGTGTTTGGCGTAAACACCGAAGCGGATTTGGTCCTGCGTGAGGAACTGGATGGCTTCAAAAGCCAGTATCCTGATCGGTTCAACGTGGTGTATACCATCAGCAACCCGGCTGAGGGCGAGTCCCGTCATTTCGAGCAAGGTCGGATTAGCGAGGAGCTTCTGAGGAGAGTGATAAAGTCTGGGAATGAGGCTGGGGAGAAGGACGTAAAGGTGTTTGTTTGCGGCCCACCAGCGATGGAAACTGCATTGATGGGTTCCAATGGATGGTTTCACTCTGATGGTGGCATTCTGGGAAAACTAGGGTATACCAAGGATCAAATCTACAAGTTCTAGCCGTTTGATCGAGATACCTGTTTGCTGTCAATAATAGAATTCAATTGATTATTTATTTATTTGTATGAGGATGTTTGTGAAGTCGTCCAATAACTAGCTACACCTTTGGCTTGCTCGCCTTGAACACCAACACGACACCCACCACTTCCGCCTCCACAACGTCGAAATTGTCCTGCAAGCTACGAATGAATGACACGGCGTCATCAGTTCGATTATCCATAATTCCATCATCTTCGCAAAAACGTCGGACATATCGCCCAACCCAATTATCTGTCACACCCTTCCCGAGGACTGTAGCCCCTGTGACGACCCCATCGGGGGCCAAATTGTGCTTCAGATGATCGAAAACTACCGTCTTGTTCTCCACAGGCCCAGGTAAACAATGTAACAAGAAATACATGGAGATGGAGTCGAACTTGGTCTTCGTTGGCAGAGGCTTAGTGATATCACAGAGAAGTTCCTCCGCGTCAGGCCGGCCAGAGCGGTGCTTGGCCATTTTCAGCGCGGTCGGGTTAAGGTCGCAGAGTGTAAGAGCTGTGGAGGCAGGAATTTCTCCGTATTGAAGGTAATATCCTGTACCGACACCGATGTCAAGGTGTTTGGTGCCAATGTTGGATTTGAATAGAGGCAAGAGGTACTTGGCTGTTGGACAGCGCCACGCCCAGGTGTTAACGAAGCCGAGCACCAACATGTCGTAGATGTGGATTTTCCAGGTGCTATAGACGGCAGCACCACGTTCTGCATCTTTCACTGAAGATACGGCCATGTTTGATAGAATTGGAGATATGAGTAGAAAAGGAAGTTCGGTGACAGGAACGGAAACCAGTTTTTAGAAATGAGACAGGAGTTGGAAGATGGGAAATCTGGAACCGAAAAGAGAGCGAGATCTAGATATTTATATCCGACTGTTTTGTCAGAAGCTCCGAAGATACCTAGATTTCTCCTACGACTAGGTACGTGTACATAATAAATGTAATCTTCAACCACCCGTGGACGAGTATCATCTTAGGGCTTGAGTTCCAGTAATAGCCCGAAGACCAAGAACATGAGATTACCTACTGAATAGAAAGAATATTTTGTTTTTAAAATATCAATAAAACAGAATCCATGGTGTATTAGTTTCAAAATACGGACTCGAGCGTCTTCCTATGTATTTCCTCTGATTGATTTTAACATGTTACTGTGTATACGAAAATTTTATATATTTGCAATTTCGACACTATACTAATGGTAAATTGTCTTCAAACTATTCCTTGGACACACATTCCACCCGTGCCCGGAAATCTAAACGTGTGAATTGTCCCACTGTAATCCTACAATCTGTTTCTGGCTGGTTCAACGTAACCTATACGCGAATCAGTTTGGACCGGCATAAATTCAATTCTAGATAATACCTTGTAGTTATGCAGTAGAGAGGCGGCCAGTTTGTATACTTCCATGACACTGATATGGCGCCCCAAGCAGGTGTGAGAGCCACTACCGAAATGCAGCATCGCTTTCCACATCTCACGAGACCGATCCTCGCCGGCCTCAATCCATCGTTCCGGGCGGTACACATCTGCATCATCCCCAAATGTGGCCTTGTCACGGTGCACGGCTGTGGGATTACAACCCACGATCACATTGCCAGGGATATAGAATCCAGCAATGATCCCTCCTTGAGGAGGAACAACACGCTCCATCACAAAAGAACTAGGAGGATGTATGCGAAAAGACTCCTTTACACAGGCATCAAAATATGGCATTCTCTGAGCCTCGGAGTACGATATAAGTCTCGTTTTGGCACCGACATGGCATGCTAGCTCCGTGCGGACACGATCATAGACGCCAGGGTTGCGCACAATGTGGTATATCAATGCACTCAGCGCAACACCCCTATAACGATTGCCCTAATTAGTACCTGACACGAGTCCAAAAGTCGCATGAAAAAGTGGCAACTACATACGTGGATTCCGATCCAGCAAATCCCAGCATTACTCCCAACTCTAGTACAACGTCGTCAGTAACAATATCGGGCTTAGCCCTATGCAATGCCAAATAGCTATCGAGCAGATCACGGTTACTATTCTTGCGCTCCGGATTTTTTCTCATCTCCGCAAGTCGTCCAGCTTGTGATTTTATGGCGAACGGAATAAGTGGTGTGGTCATTTTAACCAGGCCTATCCGGCCTAGGAGGAGCATAATCGGATTTTTGATGGTTGCTTTGTCCAGCAGAGGAAAATTGCCAGCCTGCAGACAGACACGATTAGTAAGTACTTTGTTCTTTGCTGTTTGGGACTAGGAAGCAACCGTGTTACATAGGAAGTATAGTCGAGAATCATTCTCGTTGACTTGATAATCCCATCAATATCGGCATTTTTTTCAACGAAGCCATATCGCTTCCCATAGGCCAGCATCCCGATGGCATCAAAAGCATAGTATTGGAAAAGAGACGGGAGGTCGATCCATTCCGTATTGCGAGAGATGGCTTCCAGTCTGTTGAAAAACAGCTCTGTTGTTTCGTCCAGATATGGTTCGTACCGGAGCACTGAGGTCATTGAGAAGACCGTGTTGATTGCGCGTCTGTGACTGGAATGAACAGCTTGATCTCTAGTCGAAAACAAGCTCTCGCTGATAGCGCCGTCCTTGACAGGCGCAATCACCGAGTAGAACTCCGACTATCGTGTTGGTTTTTTTCAGCATCTAGTATCACCCAGATATCCATACCCCCTCCGGATTTCATACCTTCTTGAACTTCCTTCCTGACCCGTAAATATCTGGTATAGCTTCTGGGGTCGAAAATGACAACATACGGGGTCCCAAACGCACCACTGGCCCATATTGCCGGTGAAGGTCAACCAAGGGCATGCGGTGTCTATTGTAGATTGAATACCCAAATCGCCATATATCTGAGAAAGATGCAAACAATGGACCTGGGAATTGGTCAAGATTGTCTTGATACCGCTGGTGAAGCAACCAGGTCGCAGAGACGAGAAGCAGTATTGCCAGCCATAGAATAGGCACTGATATCGTCAAGGGAAGTATCGGGTTCATATCTACCTAATGTATCAAAATTCTCCAAGAGCACAGCGGCAAGATACTGAAGTAAAGAAGTTTGGACTGCGAAGGACAGGAATATATTTAACATTGAACCCCAGCCGTAAGGTATAGGTAGGTAATCAACCATCAGATAAAAGTCAACGAAGCCGGCTCCGAGGACCCGAGCCATCCATCCCTTATTCGAGATAGGTGACATCTACCTATTGGTATATTGGTTGATTTCCCTTTTGGGGCAAAATTTCAACGCATACCTAATACGATTTACTGCTCCGTTCTAAGCACGAAGCAACTAACCCAATTTATTAATTTTCGTGGAACAGCAGGATATATTCAATCAGGCAGAACATCTAGTGCCGTATATAAGAAACCATAGAACCTTCATTATATAGTGATCGAGACACTTGCTTCTCTTATCCGATATATCTCCACAAACATTTTTCCCACTGTGTTCCGCCTTTCACTATTCTTCCTCTTGCTCAGCATTATAGCGAGTGATAAAGCTCTTTCTTGTCCATACAAGTAAGCAGCCAGTCAGCACGTATTCCTGACTTATTAGAGAACAACATGGGCCGCTCTGATGGAGCCACTGAGTGCTCTCCCTGGGCCGTTGTGCTCCAAGTTCACCAATATCGTTCTGAAATTCTACTCTAATAGGATGGGAATAGGTTGGCTTTGGTGCATTAGGTTTGGTATCGTTTGAATATACTTCCGAAATGTCTATAGTAGATGTGAAACTAGCTAGAGATTATCTGTCCACGGGTGGAAGTCTGAGGGCCAGTCAATGTTGCGTGGTAAATCCCACGAATTGGACCATAAGCCGAGACCATCACCTGAGGTTAGAACTGCTCCTTGAACCTGCTCCTCACCACCATCTGCTTCCATAGGGGTCCTTAGAAATGGCAAATTCCAGTCAAGCACTGCGGACAAATTGCCGGTATCCTCCGAGTGCAAGGCTACCCCAGACAAAGGCGAATCGGCCAGCTGATGATTCCTTTTCATTTGCGCTTGGGTCATCAAGGTTTCTATCGGTTTCCAAAGCATACCCTGTCGCGAATCCGCAACTAGACTACTATAGCGGTCGAAAGCCTGTTTTATAGGGAGCCAATATATTTCCATCGTCACCGAGTCTTCTAATTCACAGAGCTCAGCGAGTGCCACGGCAAGCGCATGCCATGGAGCAAAGATGCCCTCAAACCAGCGCCAAGGACGTCCCCGGATATCATCATACAGCTCTTGTGTCTTCTGCAATATATCGATAGACAGCTTCAGAATACCAAGCCCGAGGATAGGTAAAGGGGTGATGAGTTTAGCATTGCGCTGCAGTGGCCGTAGGGCAATTAGTTGCAAGGAGGCATAAATGCAATCTGCAACCCGCCTGGCATACCAGTGAAAGGAATCTGACTCTGGGTGACAGTTATGTAGCAGTTGGTAGCTTGTTTGTTTGAAATCAGCCACATAAGCCTGGCGAGTCTCCATATGCATTGCTGGTGATTCTGTCGTATCACCAACATTAAGTAACCTCACAGTACATTGTGCCTTTAGTATCATCAATGCGAACGTTGTATCAGTAAAATCCCCCGATGGCTGTACGAGACCTTGGAAGCCGGCACTTATATCATTGTCGTTAATGTTGGAGGGGGGATGGGATTGTAACCAGCTTGTTAGAATCATCGGCTCAGACGCCCGATCCAGTGAAGCCTGAACATCAAGCAGACCAATGGCAATCCACAGACGTCGACGCATCTCCTGCTCGAAAGGACTCACTGCAAAGGTGGGGTGCGGAACGTGAAGTGACAAAGCCTGAGCAACACGAACGGCCATGCTCAGCATGGTCCAGCTTCGCCTACTTTGGTCATGAGATCGAGCGCAGAGCTGCCATTGGCAATACGCCGTAGGGTTAGCAGCAGATTGGGCAACAACTTGGGACTTGGCAATTTACCAAAGATAGCACAAATGCCTGAAGGACTGTCAAATCATTGGTGGTGATGAAGTCCGCTTTCCTGAGCGCGGCTTCGATGTCACTCTGGTATCTCGCCAAAACCGCCGGCCTACTACTACCCATGATAGTAGGCCAATTCTCTTCGCTAATACTGCATACTGCGGCATAGAAGACGGCACATCTCAGAGCTGCTGGTGCAGGATGGTTTAGGTCATAGTAAAGATATGGCTTTTCTTCTAGAAGAAAGGCACAGAGGGATGGCCGATGTAGAATCTTGAACACCGGGTCAACCTGCATCAGATAGATATGGCAAAGAAACTTTTGCAGCTGTGGAGTACACGAGGGTGATGGGTCTGTGCTAGTGGATAGGGAATTGGGAAAGCTAGCGGCGGTTGTCATTTCAAGGAGGACGGCATAATAAGGACCCAAATTCTTTTCTAGATCTGTCGTGTGGTCCGGGTTATATGTCAACGGGTCGAAAGCCTTTGGACTCTATTTACCACCTTATTGTCAACATGTTGAAGGCCCCGGGGGCATGTGAGTGGTGACTAGTCTACTAACCTTTAACTGTAACATCAGGTCTTTCCCGAAAGAGCTGCCCAAATGGGATTCCCTATGTTGGGCTATAGCACTTCCACTGTAGTTGTCTCGGCGCGTCATTTGGCGAAGCAACTGCTCCATGCTTGCAACTCTTGATTCTAGATCGCTTCCGGTATCCGGAGAGAGCGCTGTGGGTTTCTGAGATCGACCACGTGGTAGGCGCGCTCGTTCTACGGGGATACAGGTTGCACCCAGGCGCTCGCAATTGTTACAAGGACGTAACTTGTCGCATCTCACCTTCCGTTGGCGACACATCTCACAGCTCAATTGAACTTTGGGTGCCGAAGGCTTCTGGCTCTGCCTAGACTCCATCCTACCCACGGCAGCCTGCCCTGTCATCGTTTGTTTTGACTTGTGAAAGTTCCTCCAGTGTAAGAAAACCAAGTAATCCAGTAATTCATTCCCAGTGCTGAATGAAAGTGAGTAAATTCTACCACTCCCCAGCAGGGTTCAATGTTGCTTCTTAGCTATTTGTGGGACTTGAGCGTCGCCACGTCCGATCCGGGATCCCCCTGGGCTGGAGTTACATATCTGGGCCAATGGGAAGTGTCCGCTGGGCTATCGATGCCTGTCGGTATGGCGGGGGTAGTGAGGTTTCTAGAATTAGCAAAGTGTGTCCTTCCACTGCTAAAGACATTGACTACTTTAGAATCTCTCTTTGCTTTTTGCTTATCTAAGTTCGAAGTGAGATCTGGATGTTATTCAAGCAGGGCTTTCCACTTGCATTAAACGCATACTTTAAGCATTTCTTAGATTGTCCTACCACAATCTGGTAAATGGGTAAGGAGGAGAGGGTTCGTATACATATGTACCTAGGTAGGAATTGACTGTATTCATTGATGTCCGTGCTTCACATCTAGCTACATATGTGTGTCATCTGGGAAGCTTGCTATTATATATGCAAGATCCCAACAAATATTCCGTATAAAAGTCCGAATCGAGGTGGGAATAGCATCAAATCGAGACTCCTCGGCGCATTTGACAATATCCAGGTTTCTACTTGCATCACATATCCCCAACATTAGTATTATCCCAGGTAACTGGGTTTGGGTTTGGTGGCCCTAGAAATTTTCAGATCTGGAGGTGTGACAAGCTAAGACTGTAGATTGAATGATGGCCAATGAGAACGAACAATAACCTGTGGAACTCCTGAGTGGACAGGGATTCATTGCTAAGATTGCCGAGTGCGCAGTTCTTGGACTATTATTTGTTTTTCCACGTAACGGAGTCAACTTGACAGCCGGCCACGTCTTCCGATACCCACAGCTTTGATCATTTACACTCCTCTTGATCACTCTTGATTTGGTGTCCCCCTCCCTGGAATTGACTGCGTATGAAGAACCCTTCAGGGGTCGGCTTTTACATTAATGTGGATCTAATAGGTAGGTATTTATTTGTTTGTTAGCCTCTCTATGGCATTGTCCAGCGCCTGGCTCGTCTCTCCTATCACTCGGTAAAACCTTTTCTCGCACTCGTTTCTTGCCAGTCTGTAAACAAATCTACTCTAGTCTTTCGTAGAAGTCGATGAGGTAGAAAGGAGCCAAGTCGAGAGGGGTACCCTACTAAACGTGCATAAAACGTACAATTTCATGATGGATACGATACTGTCCAAGGATTTATACAGTCGTACCCCTACGTAGCACGTTGGTCAGATTCAAAAGACGAAGTGTCAACCTTGGAAACCTTGGTTGCAGTGACCAGGCCATGGCTCTATGCGTTCCGAGTCCTGCCTCTCTACATCCATAGGAAAGCTACATACACGCTTTATGATGGTGTAACCATTGAAGGTGGATTTTACAACAGTCCATTCCTTATCCATGGAGGCCTACCTAGGAAATCTATGGGCAATTCGGCGAGAATACAAAAGCATCAAAGCCTTGAAATAAACACGGGTTAACTGTGCTGTATCTGCAAGGCATTTACCAGGTATCAATTGCCTGAGGTCACGCATGCATTCATGGGTGCTTCATCTCAGATTGATTGAGTATTTAAGTGCTATAGCTACTATATAGTTGCAAATATTTCAAAGATATCTATACAGTTGATAATAATGCTACAGAAACGAGGTGTGTGTGTCTGATATGTCATGTCCGATACTCTCCGAGCTGTACATGTTAAATCTTTGCACCTAGTGTTAGGAGATGTTCGGTGTACTTCTGTTTGGATTTCTGTGTTGGCTAACTATTCATACGCCTCCCTAGCTGGACTCCGAACTTCTTCCTATTCCCATGCTTAATTTCTCAGCTACCCAATAGAGATTGTTAGCTTGAGTACCTTTGAGCTACATGGATCTAGCAATTGTGTATCTATTTTGAGACTCGGTAAATATAGATGTCAAAGTAACCATGCAGAGACAAGACGATTTTATATTCATATTTTGTGGTTACCTAAGTCTTAGTTAACTGACAATCTTAGACAGATTAGACTAACTGCTTCCTGAATGAGTCCTCAACCTTGTAGACTTCCAGGGCTGCTAAGTAAGGTATCAAACCTTCATGGCTTGACGAAATGTCCCCAGATCCTTGGCATCATTTGCCATGGCTCAGTATCATCATGACCTATTTCTACAACTTTCCAGTCTCCTGCGTTCATCAGGGCCTGTTCAATGGTATGGCGAAGATCACAGCCGCCCACCAGTGGTTTCCACAATAGATTCCAAAGTCCTAGTAAGATGTTAAACAACACCCGAGCAGTAAGTAGCATAAATAGATCTCATGAATCCGTATAAGCTGTTTTGCTCACCTTGAACCTGTCTCGTCACGAAATCCTGACTAGATGTATGCTCCCAGAACAAAAGCTGACCACCCGGCTTTAGCAAGCGATAGATTTGCTTCGCGGCCGCATCTGGATCCGAGACTGAGCATAACACCTGCATACAGACGACAGAGTCAATACTTCCATCACCAATGCTCCAAGTTTCTTCAAAAAGCTTGCTATCCTCCAGAGCAGCGTTGATCGGAACATAGATATCGCCGAGTCCATGACGTTCGATCGTCTCGTCGCGAAGTTGGCGGAATAATTGTTCATTAGGCTCGATGCCGTAGATGCGAGAAATTGACGAACGATTGAATCGTGGGAGCTGATTTCCTGACCCTGGCCCGAGTTCTAGGACTATTCCGTTCGCCATACCGACTAAACGCGGAACTGGTGTGGCAGCTGCTTCATATGCGGCGAAATGATGGCCTATTGTTCAAGTCTCATTAGCTCCAATATGTATTGGTCACAACCTTGGAAGAAACGATTGGAGTTGACATACCAAGTGTTGAATACCGTTTTGCAAAGCCACGACTGCGAGCATTACGCAAAGAAGTAGACAGGCTCTGGACATAGACTAAAGACGACATCTAGATTAGTGATTGGCGCAATACATTAGACCTTAGCACAACTTACACCAGAAACTATATACCAAAGGCTGCCATAATGCGGTATAAGCTTGGAATCGGGCCTTTAGAAAGTACGGCATCTTTCCTTGGAGACCAGCAGCAGATCAGGTCCGAAGAGAGCAATGACTATCTTGCATAGCTCGAGAACAGTCAAAAAGGCTACACAAAATGCTGAGGGGAAGCTCCTGGAGGTCCCTGTGTTTGTTCCTAGTGCCACCTTCCTCATGCAATTAGCTGTATTTTACTTACGTATCATAACAGAATTAGCAGGTGTAGACTCAGTAAAATACCATTAAATTACATGAAACTTACTAGTGCCAATTTCTTTTCTGATAGTCAATTTCAATGGATATGATTGGTTGTCACTTGTAGATCACATGATCTTACTGGGAAAATCGCTTGTCATGGACCCACTTCATTTGCACCATACTTCTCAGGCATCAGCCAAACAGAGCATCATCAATTACCTCCTGTAAATATCATCGCCTTGTCCCAGGTTCAGTACCAAGCATATCAACTCACGCTCTATTGATACTCGCGTTTATTAGCACTCGGACTAGGAGATGTCGCTGGTCTCGGGCCCAGGGAGGGGCGGCGGAGGAGCAGGCACTCAGGAAGAGCTATGTATAGACAAACATGTGGCCTATATCCAGAGTCTCAACAAAGTGCGTTTCCCCTCTCTAACTGTTTCGATCAAGCGCTCAGATGACTAAGAAAGAAACTTTTTAGCGCAGTGATGAACTCGAGTATGCCTACACAGAACACCTTCGCATGAACGGTGTCTATTGGGGAGTGACTCCTCTGCATTTAATGGATCGTGCTGAGGCATTACCGAGAGATGAGACGATAGAGTTTGTCCTCTCGTGTCAGCATGAAAATGGTGGCTTTGGAGCTGCGCCTCTGCATGATGCGCATATGTTGTACACTGTGTCTGCTGTACAGATTTTAGCAACCCTGGACGCCCTGGACGAACTAGACAGGTCGGGCCGTGGTGGGAGGCAAAGAGCTGCGTCGTGTATGCGTACACCGTCTACTAATCCACGTTACAAAAATACTAACGCTACTGAATTTTACAGTCATAGCGTCTTTACAAGACCGCGAAACCGGGGTTTTTAGAGGCGATGAATGGGGCGAGTCAGACACTCGTTTCCTATACGGCGCTCTGAATGCTTTGTCTCTTCTAGGAGAATTGAAAATGGTTGACGTCGACAAGGCTGTCTCCTACATCCAGCAATGCGTGAATCTAGATGGAGCGTATGGTGTGCGACCAGGAGCCGAATCTCATGCAGGCCAGGTGCTCACCTGTGTAGCTGCTCTAGCTATTGCTGGTCGCTTGGATCTCATTGATAGAACTCGGCTTGGAACTTGGTTGAGCGAACGCCAACTCGAAGTAGGGGGGCTCAATGGACGACCTGAGAAGCTTGAAGATGTGTGCTATAGTTGGTGGGTAGCTGCTAGTCTTGCGATAATAGGGTGTCTGGATTGGATCGATAAACCGAGGCTTCAGTCTTTTATATTGCGTTGCCAGGTAGCACACTGTCTTTGAGATCTTGACTAGGCTTTGACTGACTACGATAGGATTATGATCATGGTGGACTGTCTGATAGACCGGGGAATGTGGTTGATGTATTCCATACTCATTTCGGCTTGGCTGGTCTAAGTCTTTTAGGCCATCCAGGCCTCAAAGAGATTGACCCAGTGTAGTAAGTGCAACCACTGCTTGAGGATCGAGTTTAGCTAACAGTATCACCACAGTTGTATGCCTAAAGAGACAACTGTAAGACTGCTAGGAAAATAAATGTCATTTGTTTTCTGTTTAATTTAGGTGAGTGTTGTTATCTCTGTACACTCGGTCAGGTATCTCTACTCTCGCTATCTAATAACCCACTTTCGTCATACAATGGATTTGGGATACAAAGCAAGAGAAAAACAACGGTCTGTGATATTGTCTTCAGGCTTGATTGTGCTATGTTGCAAGATAATCAAGTCTCTCGAGATCAAAACAGTACATGAATACTCATAGTGTGTTAGGTAGATACCAAATCAAGTGACTTGAGGGTCGTGCCTGCCAGATGCGGCAACCGCTGCTGTTGCCCGTTTGTCCCTTCCCTCCTTTCCCACTCTCTGCCTCCCAACACAACACCATCTGTTCTTCCTTCCACCAGTATAGCCCCTGATCTGATTTCTTCATCCCTTTCTTGAGTAAGCGCCGATTTTTGCTATAATCAAGCATCTGCTTGGTATATACTCCTATACCTGCCCACTCCTCAGCTGCCATGTGGTAGATTGAGCGAGTGGAAGACCACTGCCTTCTCTGTTTGTTCTTGTTTCCATCTTGACTTGTTGTTCGTTTCTTCTTTCTGTGAGCCTGTTGCAAGCTTTCATCTATTACTTTTCAGACCTTATATCCGCAAAGAGTGTTGCGCTTGTGTTTTCACTTATCCACGATGGATGCAACTTCTCTCACCTGCAGCATCTGCAACAAGAAGCCTCAGTTCAGCGATGTCTCTCATCTCCTTACCCACATCTCCTCAAAGGCCCATCTAGCCAGCCACTTCAAGCTCCAGGTCCAAAGCAAACACAGTTCCCAGGCTTTGGAACATTTGACGCAATATGATCAGTGGTACAAGGAGAATGATATCGCGAGACTGCTATCCGACCGTATGGCCTCGTCCGCGAAGGCGAATCGGAGAAGACGAAGTAACAGATCGCTTGGGACTGAAACTGGTAAGCTTTTCAGCCTCCTCAATTAATACCCTCCAATATTTCAACGTGCTAACGGCCTGGCAGATGTCCCGTCTCAATCATCGTTCGGCCTTCCTGGAGACAATATCGATCCTCGCCTTTCCGACATGCAACCCCTGACCGACGACCATTACAAAACCAGAATTTCTTCTTTAATCAATCCGAATGATCCTTACGAGCTTTTTGGTCCCAAGGTTGAGCCAGAGTCACCGCATTTATCAGAAATCGACAGTATTCCATGGTTTGGCCATCACAGGGGCAACCACAGCGCCGCTGGCTATAAATACAACCCATTCGTTTCTACCGAGCCACCCAGAGCGCCAGTTCTGAAATCGGAGCATCTTCCATTTTCTGGCTCCTTCCTTGATCTTGCCGAAGAAAAGAAAGTTGACGAAGTTTCCAGACTGAAAGGTGTTCAGTGGCCGGGTATGGATTGCTTCGATGCTGCATCAGATGTTATGAAACGTCAAAGGAACCAGAAGAAAGACGCGAGTACTTTCAAAGCAATGGAAGAAGCTTCCTGTGCCAGCGAGCCGAGTGAATTGGTCTTTTCACCATCAGGGACATTGCGGAGAGAGCGTGAGATCACTGGTTTCGTTGAAGAGGATGATCTTTTGCCTGGAGAGTGGACTGTTCCAAAATACCGTCGGGACCGTCGAGATCGCCGTGGTCGTGGGGCCCAGGAGCCTTCTACACCTCGCCGCAGGCAAGGAAGCCAACGGGTTGCGCTGGCCGTGACGGATGCTAACCGACCTGTTTTGGGAAGTCGGGTAACGAAGAAAGAACATCAACCAAAGCGTCCAGTGTTAGGGGACCTAAAGCGTCGAGAGTCTTCAATCCGTACTACTTCTTCGAAGAGCGAAAACCACGGACTTTCTCACGGTCACTTTCATCGTGTCAACGATGAGAATGAAGACTTGAAGCTTTCGATGGGGACAACTGGTCGTCGCCACACATCTCGATTGACTATCTTCAGAGATGATGACTGCGCCGAAGTAGAGAAGAAGCGCAATGCTCCTAGCCCCGAGATGGTTCCAAGTTCAGCCACTCGCAGCGAGCAACACAACACATTGTACCAACGAGCGAGCGAAGCTATCCATACTCTGTTGGACACGAACGATTCGTACAAGCTTCCAACACTATCGAACGATTCTGGCCCGGTTCTTGAGCACAGCGACTCCCAGAACCGTACCAGCGCCCCACCAAACACGTCCAGAAATATTGACGGTATATATCTTGTCGACACTTCTGTCGGCTCAAGTCATCGCGTTCCATACGATCCTCTTGTTGGAGGCAACGTACTTCACTATCGATGGGACTGGCATGGGTCGGAATTGGGACGAGGCTCGAATGATGCCGACGATAGCCTTCTCGGTGGTGGTTTGTTCTACAACCGCGCTGTGTCTTCCGATACAACCATTTACCAAGACGACCAGGAGACCAAAAGTTGCCTTTGGCTTGACGGTTATAGCCGATGAATGATAGACATGCACCGAATGCTATCCCACAAATGGAGTTACCCATGCATCTCTTTTTTTCCGACAACCACAATACTTGCTGTTATACGACACCTATGTCTGACCAACACCATACCTTTCGATAGTCGATATTGATACCCAAACTCACTGGGATTGTGTTATACGTTTCATCATGATCAGCAGCTTCTCATTGTTATGTATGTTTTCTGTGATCGACACATCAGACTGGACATGATGTTTCTCTTGGCCAAGAAGACCATCACTTATATCATATCTTTTATGACGCATGTTATGTATCTATTATCAGATTAGCCAGAACATTAATCAAGTCTGTAGTTTTTCTAAAATTTGCTGATAATTTTACGACTGCTTATGTAAGTGGGTAATTAATGAAACCGAAAAGGGACAGCGCGTCGCGCGTCAAGCTCTCCGCTTTATCGAGACTTATCCTAACTCGACCTCAGAAGGCTTCCAACCTCAAATTGTAACGACCGACCGGGCTTTTTGCGTATCGACCCATCTGAAACGTTGCCTTGATGCGTCAATTTCTGTAACACATTTAGCTTTTTACCTGCTCTCAGGGGCAAGTACATCCATGAGCAAACCAACCCTCCTTGCCACCATCAAACATAGCTAACACACTCCCCCAAAAGATAGCAAAACCAAGCATGCCCTCCCAATCATCGCCCCCATCTTCCTCGCCCGCACTGAAGCGCAAACAACAGACGATATCGAGTTTCTTTACGAAAAAACCATCCACAAAGGAGCAAGTAGGAACCGGGCCTTCTTCGAGTCAAGCAACCACAAAAACCGAAGCCGAACAAACCAAGACAATCCCCTCGGGAAAAGAGAATGCAGTCTTTGTCGGCGAAACATTCAGTCGTGTATCGGACGAGAAAAGGGAAGATGAGGAGGAGGACGATCTAGTTCTGCCAGCGCCGAAACGAGTCAAGGTTGACGTTGGAAAGGAGACTCGAGCGCAGGTTGAGAATATCCTGAATTCGTCGCAGCGCACGGATAAATTTAAATTTAATAGCTCGCAGCCGGTTACGGAAGATCATGGGGATGCGGTGGATGAACAAACGAAGAAAGAGAAGGAGAGACTACACCAAAAGTTCGTCAGGAGGTTAGGCGGATCAGATTGCCTCATCGGAATCAATAAAACTGCCGCGAATACAGAAGAGGGACCTACAGAAGGCGCGGAGGATGCTGAAGAAGAGGAGGAGCAGGCTCCTCCGCCACCCCCGAAAGGCAGACAGGCGAAAAAGACCGGATCAAAACTCACGCCAATGGAGAAACAGGTCATTGACATCAAACGCAAACACATGGATACCTTACTCGTTGTGGAAGTGGGCTATAAATTTCGATTCTTTGGCGAAGATGCAAGGACCGCCGCGAAGGAACTCAGTATTGTATGTATACCGGGGAAGATGCGGTTCGACGAGCACCCCTCCGAAGCCCACCTCGATCGATTCGCGTCGGCGAGTATACCTGTTCATCGTCTGCATGTCCATGTGAAACGGCTCGTAACTGCGGGACACAAGGTCGGTGTTGTGCGGCAGTTGGAGACGGCGGCACTCAAGGCGGCGGGTGATAATCGAAACGCGCCGTTTGTGCGCAAGCTTACGAATGTGTATACGAAAGGGACGTATATTGATGATGCGGAAGGGTTGTCGGCGCCAGCGGCTGCGTCGGCGGGTGCGACGCCGGCGACTGGGTATTTGTTGTGTATTACAGAGTCGAATACGAGTGGTAGTGATGAGAGGGTGCATGTTGGTATTGTTGCTGTTCAGCCGGCGACTGGAGATATCATCTATGACGAGTTTGAGGATGGGTTCATGAGAGGGGAGATCGAGACGAGATTGCTTCATATCGCTCCTTGCGAGATTCTGATTGTTGGCGAGCTCACAAAGGCTACGGACAAGTTGGTCAAGCACCTTTCCGGTAGCAAAATGAACGTCTTTGGTGACAAAGTTCGCGTCGAGCGAGTGGCACGATCGAAAACAGCGGCGGTAGAAGGACACAGCCGTGTTTCAAGTTTTTATGCGGAGAAGCTCAAGTCAACGAATGCTGGTGACGATGGTAAAGCTAGTGCTCTATTGGAAAAGGTTCTGCAACTTCCCGATCAGGTCACAATCTGTCTGTCGTCTATGATAGATCATTTATCTGAATACGGACTCGAGCACGTATTTGATCTAACCAAGTATTTCCAATCGTTCTCGGCCCGGTCTCATATGCTGTTGAACGGTAATACATTGACCAGCTTGGAAATTTATCAGAATCAGACGGATTATTCCAGCAAGGGTAGTCTTTTCTGGACCATGGACCGAACACGAACCCGGTTTGGTCAGAGGCTACTTCGCAAATGGGTGGGAAGGCCGTTGCTGGACAAAAGACAGCTAGAAGAACGCGTCGGTGCAGTGGAAGAATTGTTGAACTCCGAGCAGAACATGCTTACCGAAAGACTGAAGGATTTGCTGGGCAAGGTCAGAAGCGATCTCGAGAGAAGTTTGATCCGCATTTATTACGGAAAATGTACTCGGCCGGAGCTGCTTACCGTGCTTCAGACCCTGCAAATGATTGCAAACACGTTTGCGCATATAAAATCCCCTGAAGACTCTGGTTTTGAATCGACTATGATTAGTGAAGCCATTGCAGCACTTCCTACGATCCAAGAAGATGTGGTCATGTTTCTTAACAAGATTAATATGCATGCAGCAAAGAACGATGATAAGTACGAATTCTTTCGCGAGTCCGAAGAGTCAGACGATATCACCGAACAAAAACTGGGTATAGCAAGTGTCGAGCACGACCTAGAGCAACATCGCTCCGTTGCCGCTGAGGTATTGGGAAAGAAGAAGGTCGACTATGTGACTTCAGCGGGTATTGAATTTCTGATTGAAGTTGACAACAACTCACAACAATTCAAGCGTGTGCCAGCTTCATGGGCCAAGATCAGCGGGACCAAAAAGCTATCGCGTTTTCATACCCCGGATGTCATACAGCTCATTAGACAGCGAGATCAGCACAAGGAAGCACTTGCAGCTGCCTGCGATAAAGCATACATGAGACTTTTAGCTGAGATATCTACTAGATATCAGTCATTTCGGGATTGTATTCAGTCTTTGGCATTGCTTGACTGCTTATTTAGTTTAGCGGCCGTTGCTACACAGCCAGGCTACACGAAACCTCAATACACTGACGAAACTCGCATTGTGGTTGAACAAGGCCGTCACCCGATGGTTGAGCAACTTTTGCTCGATACCTACGTTCCGAACGACACAAACCTTGCCACGGACGAAACGCGCGCCCTTCTTGTCACTGGTCCCAATATGGGTGGAAAATCGAGCTATGTCCGGCAGGTCGCCCTGATAGCAATTATGGGTCAGATTGGATCTTATGTGCCCGCCAAATCGGCGACGCTGGGCATGCTAGACGCTGTCTTCACTCGCATGGGCGCATTCGACAATATGCTGACGGGTGAATCAACATTCATGGTCGAATTATCCGAAACAGCAGACATCCTCAAACAAGCAACCCCTCGCTCCTTGGTCATCCTCGACGAACTAGGCCGCGGAACATCAACCCACGACGGCGTCGCAATCGCGCAAGCCGTGCTAGATTACATGGTGCGCTCCATTCGCAGCCTAACACTATTCATCACCCACTACCAAAACCTCTCCGTCATGACCAAATCCTTTTCAAACAACGAACTCCGCAACGTCCACATGCGCTTCACTGAATCTGGCGGCGATAAAGAAGGCGAAGAAGAAATCACATTTTTGTACGAAGTAGGCGAGGGCGTCGCGCATCGCAGTTACGGCCTTAATGTCGCGCGACTGGCGAATCTGCCGCATTCGGTACTGGATTTGGCGAGGACGAAGAGTATTGAGCTAGAGGAGAAGATTAAGCGTCGTCGGCTTGCGAATGTTGTCAAGAGTGTTGGGGGCATATTGTCTGATGAAGCGAAGTCTGAGGATGCGCTGATTGACAAGCTTATTGGGTTTGCGGATCAGCTTTGATATGGAGATTGTATAATAGTAATAATCAAATGAGGGAATATAAACTTATTCGGTGCCTGGTACTATATAGACCATGCATTCTCCGGCATCTGATGGTGGCTCTCAAGGGTTGTCGATACGTACGTACTACTTCCTCTTCCGGATAGCCATCCAATACAGGACGCGAACTAAATTCAGTATAGTAATAGATTAAACCAATTCTTTCTGGAGATTGTGACATACGCTACTCCACCGAAATATACCTAGGTAATTAAAGCTCATCTCATCAGACCTCGACGACAAGGCTGAAACTCTAGCTGCATGCGCCTAGTCAAAATAGAACAAGATTAAGCGCCGTCATCTCATTGATCAGAAGTCAGCCTGATGCATACGTAGTTAGTTATAACGTCCTTTCTTCTACCTCCTCACTACGAACATGCAGTGAGAATCACAGATTCAATGTCCAACATCTACAGTTGACACGATGTCGTCAGAAAAATCAGCAATAAATCGGAAAGTGCTCGAGCAGCATGGCATCATCCTTTCGGAAGATGTGTACTCTCCCCGCAACAGCGAGACCAAGGTGCCTGAATATTTGGAAAATGTCATAGAAGCTATTTTAGAGCACGACATCCAAGTTCCTAATAGCCTACGACTCTTTTTCGAGAGGGAGGGACTTCAATTTTCTGAGATCACAAAGGCCGAGTATACCGTTTCTCCACCTATAACAGCCTTTTACGCCGTTCCGGATGATCTCAAGAACCCCATGATCAGGGAGATCAAGGTGATAGAGGAGAAATTTGAGCAGATAGCGAAATTGGCACGTATAGCGAGGGAATATGATACGGCAAAAGTATCGGCGCAGGCGTGGGAGCATTTTCTACGGTCTTATATCTTTCTAAGTCCTGAGCAGTCGGGTATGCAGACTTCGAGACATGGGTGAGTTGATTTCTAAGCTGATAGACGAGTGCATTCGATTGAGTGACTAATGATATGTTCTTTCAGTAAACTATTTGACTCTTGGGCTTTGTATGTTGACATATACATCGAATATCCTCAAAGCATCAATACATTCACAGACTAATGTTTCTTTTCATTTCCAGAGAAAACAGCATATCTTGGAACGCCGTATCAAAGCTAAACCAAATCTCCGAAAATCCTCCACAACCGAGTCTCACCTATGGATTTCCCGTACATGTTCCAGATACTGGCAAGACACCCACTGGATTCAGTCGCAATGAGCTGGTGACAAATTTCTCCCTTAACACCCTCGCCGATCTAGGACCTATCGTCACATGTCCTACAACCCATCCATCAACACTAAAAACACGCATAACCGAAGGCCAAACCCCCGAACGAAAGGATTTGATATGTTTCCCATGGGCTCTCGTAGAAGTGCAATCTTCCACGGAGACCTCTGAGGCATGTTACTGTCGAGCTGCGATTGGCGCAAACGCTGCGTTGGACATGCACAGACAATTACAACCCGTTTGGGTAGCAGCAAAGGATATTCCGCCGGTTATCTTTTTCACTTGCTCTGGTCCTGAGATTCGGGTGTGGATTTCGTTTTTGGACTTCAAAGGGTGGGAAACATCAACTGTAGGTTTTGCTATTCAATTAACCTTGGAAGAAGATAAGATATGGAGTACTGACAGGATTCAGACATGCATATGTATATGGGCAGGCACCCTCACGGCAACATGGTGCATAGTAGTCCTCCGCGAAATTATTCAGAACATGACGTTTTGGGCCTCGAGGGTACTGAAACCTCAGATATCGGCGCGGATAAGTCAGATTCGGCCTAGAGTGTCTGCTTCTACAGGAAATCCTCATGCTGCAATACCGTCCAGAACAACGGCTTCGCATAAATCCCCGGCATTAGGGGACTCCAATGAATCTCATAAGGGAAAGTCGAATCTGAGTACAAAAGGTGACTCATCTTCAGTACAGGAGGTGTTCGTCTTTGGCTCGTCGTCTATTGCGCCAGTCGAGACTGAGAAGTCACATACCGAAGACAATAATATATCCAAAAATGAGATGCCCGTTGCGAGTGTTCCAAGTGGCTTACTGTTCTCAGAGCAAAATTTGAAGTCATTCGACGCTGAAGTCAAGACTGAAAAACCGCATGCAGAAGACACCAATACATCCAAGTCTGAGAAGCCTGTTTCGAGTATCCAGACTGGTTTGCTGTTTTCAGAACAACATTTCAAGTCGTTCAACGCTGAAGTCAATGCTGGGAAGCCACACGCCACAGATACCGATACATTGAAAAATGAAAAGCCAACGTCAAGTATTCAAAGTGGCTTCCTGTCCACAGAACAGAAGACTTCAATTACCAAGTCGTCCGAAGCCACTATCAAAATTAGGAAGGTGAAATATGTCTGGTACAACGGAAAAAGGATCCTAATTCGATTACCCAGCAATGATGAGCGGAAGCCGCGGAGGGTGACTGAAGCTGACTGGGATGCTAAATACTATTCATGGCTCAGAGCTCGTCAAGCTATGATTTCAGGCCAGACGGCTTTGGTCGATAAGCAGAATGCTAGCGAAAGTGGGGAGGCTGTTGCCGAAATTTCAGGAGGCCTTCAAACCCTTCAAATTAGCAAAATTGACAAAGCTGAAGGAAGCGAAGAGGGAGACGGCAAGCTAGGCGTTGGGGGAAGTACACCGGATAGTGGCGAGGGCGAACTTGAAACGAAGAAGAGTCCTATCGTGGATGCTGAAACACAAGCTACTCAAGCTGGCCCGTCTGATACACCAAAAGAGAGAGTTTTCGGAAAATATTTCATCTATAGAACGAACGAATCATTCCATGCCAGGACTTACGATGCGGCGATCTGGGACTCAGATGGCGAGAATGATCAGTCATATGTCCCATCAGTCTCAGGCAATGAGGGAGACTCGGAATGTTCAGATGTCGACATTGAAGACGATAACGCTGACGACGAAGGGAGTGAAAGTGCCTCTTCTAATGACTACGACGACGCCTCTATAGAAGAGCTTCTATCAGATTTAAAATTCGAGAATGAAAGAGTCGACAGCTCAAGCGCTTCAGTCTTGGGTCCTCCAGGCCAAGTCGCCAACCTGACTCTTGACGTTATAGACGATCTGTTATATACCGCTGCTAATGTTATTTCCGGCGATCGCTTCATGGCACTCCATCCAATCCAACTCGTGCTCCTGGATCTAAAAGGAGCCGATCTTCTAGATGCCACTTGGCGAGCTCTAGAAAACTGGGAGGGCAAATCTCCTAATCTGTATTCGGATCAAATGAGACACCTCCTCGCAACAGTCGAATATCTAAATGATTTCGTAGCACCACAAGATGATGAAAATCCCATCAATCCTTTCAAACATCATCATCTCACGATGGCTTTGAGAAAAGATGATCTCGACCAAACGCTGCAGAAGATGCAAAAGAAAGGGGACTGGATGTTGCGGCATCTTCTACATAGTTTATTGAAAAGTTGGGATGGGGAGAAGTGCATGGAAATACTCAGCAATGAGTTGCTTGAGATGACTCCTGAAATGTTTGATCATATGTTAGATGAGGCTTTTGATGTTGTTTATTCTGATTCAAATCTGTTGGATACAGTGCCATGAACCGGACCATTGAGGGAACTTTGGAAGTCGGTCAGGTAGATCTATTATAAGTTTTTATCAACTTTGTATATTTGGTCGTTATACTGAAGACTGTTTGAGAGATCATTTTTAACCGAGCCAGCCTTATGTGATCCCATTCATTTGAAGACCTTGGGCAATCTAGCGGCCCTTCTAAATGCCGAGATGGAGAGATACCTCCATTCCAAGCGTGATTCCAAAGTAGAATGCTTGTATATGACTTGTTTAACGGTGACCATTGAAAAGTTCAATGCTGGGCACGATCAATTGATTGAAATACGTAGCTTGTACTGGTGCTGTGATCCCATCAATTTCGAACCATATATATTGGAAGAGCTGATATCAGAATAAACTTCGGGGAAATCGGCAACACCCCTGCCAACATTTCCTAGGCACACAAAGTATACCATCAGCCTCAATAGTTTTATAGGGAATTTTGCTATAGTTCTATAGTTTGGAGTCGTAAATAGATGGATTCATAATGTAGGAAAGTGACGTCGGCTCCCGGTGAATCGCGGATTTCTCCCCGATTGCGGAGTATAAACGCTAAACATCCGTCGAAAATGGGATGCTTCAAATGGGAATTATTCTAGTCTCGTTTCAAATTTACATAATAAATGTAAATTGTCTATTGCCAGAAGGACTTTCCTGGTGATCTCGTTAGAACAGATGGGCTCATTGTGTGTGCCTATAGCTTTTCTCCAACTCCCAGGTGGTCTCTGAAATTCACTAGGTTTCGATTGAGCAAAAGTACAAACAAGAACGGGAGTACTTCATTGAGCGAGTTGCTAGTCATTTGCGTCAATAATGTCTCTAAAAATGACCGAACCAACACCAAAATTATACGCCGGAGAGCAGCTGGACGAGGCAGCCGGCTTCCCAACTCTCTATAACTACTTTCCAGCAGACCCTCAGAAACCTCTAGTTGTGTTCATACCCGGCGCTGAACACAACGCTCGGGTCGCCTATGGTGGACACGAGGGTTACCAACAGAAAGACTTTTTAGCGCATTGGCTGAACAGTCACGGTCACGGCCTACTAGCCATTTCATATCCAATTGAAAGCGAGCCTGAAATTATCCCAGCTACCGCACCACATTTCCGCATCCGGGATTGGGGAAAGCAAGCTGCAGAAGTTACGCACAGGATAATCGAAAAGCATGGCCTGTCGAAGCAGGTTGTACTCGTAGCATGGAGTATGGCTGGCAGGATTGTGATTCCGTATAGCGCTCATGCGCATTCTTTGGGTATTGAAGTCGCCCTATTCGTGTCCTTTGCAGCTACTCCTGGCATCCATGGTGCGAGAGCACCACCTCCGGGAGTATCTATTACGGCGGCTGGATATGCAACAGCGAAAGGTTCATACAAGATGTTCGCCAGACAAGTCCAAGATCAAAACGAGCAATGGAACAACGGAAGAATCATCGTCCCCGAAGAAATTTACATCCGAGAATACACTGGATATACCCCCGTGAGTCTACGAGGATGGAACTACCGCTACGACGCCGAAAGCCGGCAATTCGTCAAAGACTATTGGACATCAACCGAAGATGCAATCGTACATGAGGCCGAGCATTGTCCCATGATTGCTACTGTGGGAGGTACCAGTCCGCTAGATGCTCGACACGTTATTACTGATCAGTCAACCTGGAGTTTTGTGCTCACGCGCAAATTGATGCATGATATAGAGAGTCATGATGTGGCTAAAATTGTCGAGAAGGGAAATTGGAACAAGTTGATTGAGATGGTACATTCGTTGCCGAGTCAGATCTCGTATTCGATTCCGGGGAATCATTTCTTCTTCATGGGTGAATCTGGGGCACGGAAAACTGCGGAGGTTATAGTAGAGCATTTGGAGAAGGCGAATAAGTTCAAACGGGAGTTTGAGGCTTTGCTCAGCTGACTAGGTAGTTAGATTCACTTTGAGTTGGTAGATCTCATGCATCTGTCTTTGCGTGAACTATAATCCGTGGGTTTAGATCAGACTGTAGCTGAATCTCCAGTATAGAACGGAAGATACATCGGCATAGATAAATCAAGGTTGCTTTGAAACACCGCATCGATATTTTCAAGCCCAAAATTAGGATCAAACATATCAAATACATCAATGTCAGAAACACTGAATTCATTGACAGTAGAAGATAAACCGGAATCCGTGGGTCCGAAATTATTAGGACCCTCAAATGCATTGGAAGCGAGTGGTCGCTCATTAGTCTCGATCCGCCGTTGAGTGTCGTGAGAACGTGTATCGGTGTTCTTGTCACGAAGCACATTCTCAGATACCCGGTCCAATTCTGCTACCGTCGCTTTACCCATGCTAGCCATAGCAGAAGCAACATAGAAATGAGTACCCAGCCTTTCCAGCAATCTGCAAGTAGATTGTAGCTCTTCCCGTGCGCGTGCCCGATACATCGCAACTTTGGTATAACGCATCTGATTATAAGAGATGCTCAGTGATAGCGACACCGCATATGGAATAAACGGGAGGAATAGGAGTAGGCGATTCTGATTCTGAATATCTTGTTCAAGGATAGAATTGATTTTGGAGGCGGCATAGACTTGTCGTACGTGATTGTTTGAGGGTTTGTCTGTACTTCGGCAGGAAAGGATGGCGACTGCATAGTACAAAACTTCAATTGTAGCTATATGCTGTTAGCGTGGTCCCCGCAGCTTGGATTATCTGCACTTACTTAGTAGTCTGGCATTAAGATTTGTGCATTGAGTGGAAACAACAATGTCGTCAAACTGTGGATAGTTGGACTCAACCGCTGTACTTTTTGACGTTGAATGTGGCCGATATAAATCAATGACTTGATCGAGTTGAGAAATAACTGCTAGTATCAACCTGAAAGCAGGTTTCTGGACCTCAAAGCATTTATCGAGATCCATCCCTATGTCTCTCTCATGCATGAGAACAGACCGCCCATGGATGGCTGCATTGAGTCGGTCCAAAGCCCAGGCGCAACAGAGACATGTTACTTCATATTCCTCTTCGTGAGCGGATCCTCTCTGGATATGAAGACCAAGCGTCTGGACCAGCTGTATCATCTTAGCGCAGAGCTGAGATGCAGTTTCGGGACCTTCTGGGCCTTCTGTGAACAGGCATAGGGCGCCCAGTGCCTGGATCAGCACAATTCTATTGGTCACTGCACAGAATTCAATAGCACAGCGCATTGCACAGAAGATGCGTCGTCCGAATATTCGAGGTGGCAATGTCTCAGTCTCGTCCGGCAGGTACAGTAACGATTCACACTGCGGGTTCATCGAGGCAAGTAGACACATCGCCTGGGAAAGTAAGACCTTGGAGTTGCGGTCAATGTTCCTTTCAAAGGATTTGATGTCAATGAGCGGCAACAGAGGATGAATCTCCTCCACATAGAACGAGAGTAGCTGGGAAAGATACGGCGTTGGCGGTAGGACATTTAAACATTCCGTTTCGAGCAATGATGACAGCATTTTTTGAGTCGCTGGGCTTGGATTGAAGAATATGCTGTTTTGTATAGAAGTATAGTTCTCTGATCCGCGTCCACTAGATGCAAGACTGTCGACAAGCCATGTCCCTACACTATCTTGACTGGATTGTCCTCTTGTAGTCGTTTCAGGGCTAGTAACAGAGCGGAAGACACTTTCTGGATTCAGGTCGCCAATGAACCTTCTCGAAGAGCGGAAGTTCGAGTTGTTATGGCACTCCTGATTGCTGTATTGTGCTGCTTCGAGTAGCTCGCCTATCGAATGCCTTGAACGTGGAACGGCATTCGTATTTTCTGGGGTAACAGAGTCTGTCATTGGGCCATTACCGTGGTCAATCCCATCTTCCGTGTGTCCCTGCTGTGCACGGGATACTCTATCTGTATGACCAGACATCTCCGCCACTTCAATCGCGCGGGAATCAAGACTCAGCGTGTGATTACAGCGTCTTTTACCCCTTCGGCATGCCTCACAAGCGCGCCGCGCATGCTTGCGTTTGCGGGAGATGGTCTCCGCATTGTGCGATATGAATTTCATCGACGTACGCTCGTGCCATATAATTTCGTATACCGATACAAGAAGATCCCGGTAGCCTCTGTTGACTTGATGATGGAATCTTGCGGTTTGCTTTGCGGAGTCGACATAACAGGAAAACTTCCGCCGCCCCACTGCCCTTGCGTGACGCCTGAAATTCGAGGCCGCCACGGATGTCTATTTAAGGTAAATGCGCAGGACCCACTTGCGGAACGTCCCGCCGCCGCGGCCTTATCTGCTAGATCTAGATTTGTTTATCCTTATATTCACTTCAGAATTATATCTACGTATGTACAATTAACCGGAGAATTTTGAGTTTCTTTGCTAGGAGGCTCGGTAACCAGGCTCATTCTTGGTCGTCGGTAAATGCTCCTTTTTCCGGGCTCGCAATTGACGAAAACTCGCAGCCATCCAGCGTATTTGACCTTGATCGAAAAGAAGTAGTCAGCGCTTGCTGAAATATGGACTGGAGTATATTGAGAAATGGCATAGCATACCTTTGACCCACTCAAGGTATTGCGACGGAGCTCGAGAAAATCGAATGATCACGGCGATAGGCAAGTCTCCGGTCAAGATGAGAGCACAAATGTATACCGGAATACATACTGCTGCAAGCGTAATTCCTAGAGTTTGCAGGTTTGCAGAGCTTGGCATTACAGACATTGAAAAGATTGACTGCCATTTACATCGTGGTCAGTAAAAAAGATGGATAGATCTTAACATGAGGATGGATTAAGTGTACCGTCACTAGCATTATTGGTAGGAAAGCGGTCGAAATCTATTGTGGTCAGTCTCTCCGTTGATTCTGACTCATGTTTATGGGGGGAAGGGCCACTCACTGATGTCAAGGTACGAACATATCGTCCCTGTATGACTGCCGTTCGGGCTTCTCTCGCCGATGATGCACTGAAAACCTATCAGATAGCAAAAAGTCTTTTGTTAGAATCTCAATAACAAGGAAAGACAAATTTCTGAGAATAACTACTTCTTGTAATTGCATCCTAATTTCCTGCCTTCGCTTGTCATTCAAGCTGATCATCTCGCGAAGTTTATCCATTTCCCCTTCTATATCGCTTATAGTCTCAACAAGTGGTTCCGGCAAGGAATTCATGAGGTTCTGTATCTTGATTCTCAACTTCACTATCCAGTTGTACTGGAATATCCTTGTATGCTTCCCATCTCTCCATGAGTGCTTCCAAGCTTCCGTTCAAAATTTCGATGGTTTTCAAAGCCCAGAAGTAGTTCCTGGAGAGATTCAAGCTGGAGTCGCCAAAGAAATCATCCCGGATCGATTCATCGAATATAATATTGTCCTATATGGCGGTCAGTGGTGAAAAGGTAGTTTTGAATTGCTTTGAAGGGAGAAAAGAAGTTCAGGCTACCTTCGGCTTTGTCAAATCCATGATCTGATCATATACGTGACGCATCTTCCTCCGGGAATCAGTTAACTCATCAAGAAAAGTCTTCAAAAACGCCTCGTATCCGGCGAAGCGACCAGAGAATACGAGGTCTAGTTCCGTACGCTTGTCAAAGTATCTGCCGTTTGCAAGAACAAGAACCCGCCAAGAGCCTCCACTGTCATCACTTCTATTTGAAAGATGACGATCAAATGCAAGTACAACAAAAGTATTGGAGCGACAGATGACGAGGTCATCGTTGGCTGGAAATTTGCCGTAGTCTTCTCCAAGGGTCAATGGAAACACTGGCTCCGTTGAGGACTTTATGCAGTACAATTTGATGGACCAGGACCAGACGATTTGTGAATCATGGATACTAGGATTGCGATGGGGGATGCTAAACTTTTAATCCGGTCAGAAACTGAGCAAGGTGGAAACGAAAAGAAAGCTCATACTCGCGGCAAATCTTTGGCAAGGAAATCTTTGAATATATCCTGAATATCGAAATGACCTTCTAAGCAGCACGCAATAGTCAAAACATCCTCCGGAGTCATGGACGAATGGATCTGTGCCAAATCAGAAATATGAAAACGAAGATGAGTTCTTGAGCAAAACATACATAAGTTGTCCATATGCGTGACCAGCACCTATTTTATTGGTTTTCTAAGACATTCCATTCCGTTAGTCGGAGCGTAGCATAGTGTTAAGGGAATAAAAGGGAGAAGAAACGTACGGATAACGCGTCCCATAGCTTCCGAGGAGTATTGCAGCAAGTATATCCTATTTCCGTTCCTCTTATGTCCGTGTTAATTACCTCATTTTCTGGGATTTGAAGGTCATCGACCAGCTCAACTCCAACGCCGTTGAGTAACCTCGCCATATAAGGGAAGTGCTGATAGAATCTTAGTACTAAATCTCTTTTCTCATGCGAACGACCTTCCGCATCAGGATTGGGCGAGGTCATGATGATCGGAAAGCGATTTTATGAGAGAAAACAACAATAGGTTATATGGAATCGACTTCAACGTATACTTGCGAACTGGCGAACTTGCAAACTGGACGTTTTCCAATAAGTACCGCTTGTCGGATATCGTTCCTAGTCGTTCTAAGTAGCATACGCGCGCGTATGAAGTTTCTTCAATGTAGTTTATTTAAGACCGGATAGTATCACTATTTGAGAGCCGCAAATTATAACAGGCCCTCGAGGCAGAATGTTGAGTGGCTGTGAAGTTGACTCAACGAATACCTAACCTTGCTATCACATTGCAGCAGTAGTTAGTTTGCGCCTGACAAGCAGCTAGCAAGCCGACCAACAGGTATCTCAACTTGGACCATCGGCTCTCTTATCCCGGCTCGATAGATCGATCTTTGGTGGATAGATCTTCATAAAATAAATTTCCAGAACTTCTGACGCAATGTATATAGCACCTCTGTGCTTGTATGCATCTAGGTGGCCTGTTCATAAATCGCGTTGTTGGACCTCAAGCGCTGCCTATATACTGTACCTAGCGGCGGTAGAAATAAACTTTAAAGAGGTTCTTAGAATAGACTAACAAGGCTGAAACATAGTACGAATAGTAATTCCTCGAATTTCTGGACCATGAAGCTTTTAACGCTGAGCAGAGCGTTAAATTCAGGGAGCAAATAGAATACACTTCATAGCCGCCGCATTCCTCATTCGGGTGGGAAATGAAACATACTACGAAGTATCTCACACATAGACGGATTCTACATAAGGATGATTATAAGAGCTATAAGTACTGTTAAATCACTTAGGTATAAATTATAGAAAGTCAAGGACCGCAAATTCTCGCACGATTGAGATAGCCTTTCAAGACCACCTTCAGTATCTATTGGCAAGACCAAGCAACCAAGATGGATGAGTTTGCTAGATTTGCTCGGAGTATTAACCTGGGTGAGCTATGTGCCGTTGCCTCTACCTGTCGACATGGTATGGTATGCCGGGTTGGAAATTATACAATCGGAGGTATTAAATTGCCCAATTCCTTGCCTTTTCCGCCGCATACTTGTCGAATTATGCCAATAACTGCCATTGTATCATCGAACGTATAGGCTTCAATGTTGTATACGATATCAACTTCACCGATGGAGTTACTTGGCTTGCACGAATTCCTCTTCCTTACAACTGCTACCAACCAGAAGAGATCACCGTCTCGTATGCCGCAACCCTGAGATACATCAAGAAGTATAGCACCATTCCTGTTCCCCAAGTCTACGCATACAATGTTCAATCTGCTCCGGGAAACAAAGTCAATGCTACGTATATACTCATGGAACGTCTGCGTGGACACGCATTGCCGACATTAGAGCACGCGAGCTCACATCCTGAACCCAAAGACAGAGCCCTCGCAATGAAGCTTCACGCACAATTGACGGACGTGATACTGCAATTAGGCACGTAACTCATAATCCTTATTTGCTTTATAGTCGCTGACTGTGTTTCTGCTTCCACTAGCTTCTCTCCGATTCGATAAAATTGGCTCTTTACGTGAAGCTCCAGATGGAACCTTTTTTGTCGGCCCCTATATGGAGTCGAATGCAACCGCATATCCGAAGTACAAGGCAGTAGCATACAGAAAGCTCGAAGCTCGACACAAGGGTCCCTTCTCAACAACGCTAGAGTGGTATCAGGCCATGGCAGAACTCAACCGCAGAGTCGCTATCGAGGATCCGGAAGAACAAGGAGATAGGGCCGAAACAGTTGCCGAGTATGAGCTTCTTGTCGAACTTGCTGAACATTTCGTCACACGAGAGTTCAGCCAAGGACCGTTTGTGTTAAATCACAACGATCTCACCGTGCAAAATATTCTGGTATGTCGAGTCAATCAGCCCTTCTATGCCTAAGCATCAGACTGACTAGGCGCTCTTCAAGGTCGATGATGATTTTAACATAACTGGTATCATTGACTTCCCAGGCACAGTCGTACCACTGAACTCACTATGCGTGTATCCATGGCTATTCAGTGACAATATGAGCGGACTGATGGCTGATCGAAGCATCTACCTTGATGTATTTCTCAACCGAGAATGCCGATTTCCGTCATCTTTACAGTCTCCTGAACTAAGGAGGTCGTTGATGAAGACTGCGACATCCCGTCAGAATTTTGAGCTTGGTCTAATGGGTCCATATACATCTCTCGTTCTTCCAAGACTATACGAAGAGATCAACCGGCGGCCTTTTAATTCTAAAGCGGAGTATCAGCGTATTGCGGACACCAGGCGATGGTTCAGAGAACTTGTTCCTCCAGGGAGGGATGGTTTGTATTCCTGGCAGAGGGAGTAATCATCTTGATAATATGTTTGTAAAATATTCGTTCAGCACCGCAAATTTTATTCTTCTTTCTGGCATTTCCATACCTATTGATTGATCTGCAGCAATGCCGTAACCCTAAGTTTTGTATATTCCGGAGTCACTATTCCAACCGGTGTAACCCTAAGACCATAACTCCATAAACCAATGTTAATCGCACTGTTAAAAAGATTCGAAAATATGCTGGAAAGAAGCGGAAAAGAATCTACGGCAATAGTGTCAGCATTGGCAATATTGGCAGCCGTCGGTGTCTACAGATTCAAGTCGCCGTCTATTCAGCTTGAAATGTCCCGTCATAACTATACTAAACTATTATAAATGATGAACGCCATTTTACTCATCACCACTTAACAAAATCATATTTCAAGACTTCCAAGACTTTCCAAGACTTTTAAACGCACTTTTCTTCAGCTGGCTATATACATATCTTGTATCTCGACATCAGACGCTATGCCATCCAGCAAGGTTTCCACATGGCGTCCAGCTGTACTCCGACTAGTCATGGCACCCATTCACCAGAAGAGTTTTACAAGTCCGATTTCTGTGCATATGCGTAGTTGCACAGTCATACAAATCAGATCATGTCTTCCGGCACCTTCCCCAATCCTCAAAATTTGCAAGCCGAAATTAATCGCAAGATTCGCAACTGATCAATCCAAAGAAAAAGCGTTCATGTTCTTCGAAAATAGTTCTTCACGCCGTCCCACCGACCACGAAATAGTTCATGCCTTCACGGGCTATGCCGCAGTGGACCACCCAAACCCCCTCCCCAAGGCCCCCAGAAGGCTAGCGATACCCACTGGCCCCTCTAGCTGATCTCGGACTCGTCACATCTTAGTTTTCTTAGCAGCCTTTAGCAGCCCTTTTAGACGCATCTTTCAGCTGAATCTCTTGAGCCACGGGCGACCACGCATTGACGAACCTGCACGATTTGGCCAATCGTTTCGTTGGGAATGTTCATCAGCGATTGCCGATCAGCTGATCTTGCAATTTGCAACCTTCGACTCTTTCAGGAAGAAGAAAAGATCGATCGAAAAATTGGGAGCACATCACAGCGCCACGATCGTATCAATGAACGCATGGAGTATTCTCCGCAGGGCGAGGGACGCACGGATGAGATGGTTTGTGCGTGAGTCTAACTAGGAGTAGTACGATGCTACATATAATGGATAGTCGGGGTTTAAATAAGCCTGGCGTCCTCTGCTCGTGGGACTTTAATTTGTTTCCATGTATGCATTTCTGGTGTCGTGTATAGAAACATCAATATCGATCCAAAAACAGTCGAACCGCGACAATAATTCATAATATTGAGACACAGACATAATCATGGGCAACACATCCGAACCAAAAGTATCCCTAAACAAACGCCTAATCGTCTGCTGCGATGGTACCCTCCCTTCCCAACCCTAACATGTTGACTCCTATCTAACGATGAATTGGATAGGAACATGGGAAGACGGCAACAGCGAAGAAATCAACAACCCGCTCAGCAACATAACCCGTATCGCGCGAGCCATCAAACCGCACGCCGAAGTTAACATCAACGGCGTGCGAACACTAATCCCGCAAATCACGTATTACCAAAAGGGTGTTGGAACGGGTGTTTTGGATTCGTATCTCGGCGGTATGTCCCTTATCCCTCCCCTCCCAGGGCTTTGAGGATGTGTATTGATGGGTGTTCAAGGGTTGACCGGCGTCGGTCTAAGCGCCAACGTGCGCGCCGCCTACGCCTTTTTAGCAGAGAACTACGAACCAGGCGACGAACTCTTCTTCTTCGGCTTCTCGCGCGGCGCATACACCGCTCGCGCCGTAGCCGGTCTCGTCGCCGACATGGGCCTTTTGACTCGCCGGGGAATGGACAATTTCCCAATAATCTACAACGATTACTACAAACGCAAAAAACTTGCTTACGACGACGACGCTCGTCATCAGTTAGGGTTTCGCGATTACTTGCCTCGATTCACAATCCGTCTTATCGGGGTGTTTGATACAGTGGGTTTCCACGATTTCAAGTTTACGTCTAAATTGTTTGGGGAGAAATTTGAGTTGCCGAATACGATATTGTCGCCGGATGTGAGGTATGCGTTTCATGCGTTGTCGTTGGATGAGAGAAGGAAAGCGTTTACGCCGACGTTGTGGCATACACCACACAAAGTGGAGGATCAAGAACTTCTACAGGTTTGGTTCTCGGGGGCGCATGCGGATGTTGGTGGAGGAGAGGAAGACCCCAGATTATCGGATATAAGTCTTGCGTGGATGATTTCGCATGCGAGTAAGGATAAGCAACTTGAGTTCGATCTTGAATATCTTTTCCACAAACCGGCGAGGGAGTTGCAGGAAGCGGCGATTATGCCTTGGGCGACAAGCCTCGGACAAGAGGAGGTTTATTCGTTTGCGCAGTATATGGAGTTGTTTTTGTTTGGGAAGTGTAATCGTACGCCATTGGAGTACGTGGATGGCAACGATCGCGTCGGATACACGAATGAATGGATCCATGAATCCGTCAAGGATCGACGATTCAACAAATTCCTCGAAAAGGGGACGATGGGTCAAACCGCAAAGATCTGGCCCAGCAAAGTCGTCGTGCGCAGAGTAGAAGGCAAAGATGGGAGCAAACAGTGGTTATTGAGGAATGGGCAAACCATCAAAGAGGTGGAGGCGACGGGGACGGAGTTGTTTCTCAAGGGAAGGATTAGGAAGGTTAGGGCTATTCAGATTGATCCTGCTTGATCCCCCTTCCTCTTCTTAGTAGGTGTTTTTTTGGGTAAAAGTCCAGCAAGCGTTATATTGTCATATATCTATCATAATAGTCGTCATATCTACATTTCTTATATACAGGGTATTCATTTATGTACCTACTTCCACCACGTCATCTTATCATCTTCATCACTCTTCGAAATTGACGCCAACACCAGCCTCCCTCCCCCTTACTAACGCTAACAAACACTGCCCAACACCCTCCAAATCGCCTAACAATCCCACATGGCCGCGCTCACTCCGCACAAGACCGTGCTTGATCACTCTGTATCCATGCGGCAGCATAGCTGCAGACGCCAAACAGACGCCATCACCAGCCGCAAAGGCGAGATCATCGTATGCATCCGTCCGCTTTATATCGTCGCGTGACGCAACTCGTGCCCCATAGACGGTGGGTAAAGCCTTGGAATACATAACCGCAAATGGAGGATATCTATTCGCTTTTTGATGTGCTTCATTGAAAGCAAGTTCCTGTCGGAATTGCTTCACTTCCTTGAGCGTGCGCCCCAGATAGGCGAGCGCTTCCTCCCTTGGAATCGTGCTCGTAGCTGCCGCCGCGTTTCCGCCTCCGGTGTTCATATTCGAGGGGATACTGCTGCTGCTGGTCGTTGCTTGGTTTGTGTTTGTCTCTGGTGGCGTTTTGGCTGTATTGGGTCCTAGAATTCCGCCGGCTGTTCCGCCTGCGATGGCTGCTGCGCCGCCTTTGTGTTTGGAGTCAACGGGGATTTCTTCGTTTTCGCTTCCCCCGGGTGCGTTCTCGCGTTGATCTTTTTCGCGGGATGCGCGTGGTGTTTGGCCATAGGATGAGACGGAGTTGGACTTGTTGAGTTTCATGGAAAGTCTCTTCTTCCCTAAGCCGATTCTTGGAAGGGTGCTGAGTGGACTCGATAGATTATCCATGATCCCCTTTCTGTTGTTCGTTTCGTTACCCGAAGGTGGCAGTGGTGCAGTGATACAAGGCGATAAAGCATATTTATCCCATGAATTGACATCAAAAAAATCCACCAGATAATCCTCTTTGGTATCCTTATTGATAAAACATCTGCCATCATCCGGAAGCAACGCATAACTTGTGCGGATCGTAAAATTGACTTGCGCAGTGAGAACCTTGGAACTTAACAGCACCTCGTCGCCGTTTCGCAGTGGTCCGAGGATATTCACGCAATGCTGTGGTGTGCCTGCATACAGAACTCCAGCAAACAGCTCCGGTCGTTGGTTAACCGCATGTCTGGTAATCAACCCTCCCAGACTATGAGCAATCACATACGCGCCTCTCTTTTCTGGCGGAACACCAGGCGCATTACACGGCAAGCCCTCCAGAAACTTTATCAGTCGTTTCGACAGCAAATGCGGACTCAACCGCCAATCATACCCATAATCCCAAACACGGATATCGCCATTCCGAGACTTTTCGTGTTTGCTCAGTCGCTGCAACAAGCGTCGACAAATATCCACGGGACCGATATGCGACAAGACTTCTCTCGCAATAATGGTCTCTTCCATTCGTTCCTCGTCCTCAGGAGTCAACCCAACCTCGAGATCGACTTTGCGAATGTTCAAGCCCACTTTCATGGGCACCCAGAGTTGTCGATGGGGTGGTTTTGCGGAGCGAAGGATCGATCCTCGGTAACCGCCCATGACAACGACGTCGCCGTTGATATGGGAGGCTGCTTGATCGAGGAAGGGGTATATTGTATGCGGTTTAATGTTTGGTTTGCTGCCATTAAAACTCGTTTCGCTACCGTTGACTTCTACGGCGCTATTAGCATCCCCCGCCGGCACGCCATCTTTTCGTTGGTAATCTCCTAGGAAACGGCCCGGATGCCACTCGTGTCTGAAGTCTGGAAGGTTGAAACTCGGCATGCTGAAAATTCGACTGCTTGAGTCTTGTAGACTGTCCTTGATCGCTTTGTAGCGACTGTTTACCTGCGAATGAACGTTTTCGTAGTGCGGTCGATGTTCCAGCGAAGAAACCCGCGAAAGGCTCCTCACGTATAAACTTTCGTCTGACAACGAGTGTCGCACACTTAGTGGAGGTCGCTTCTTCGTAATTGGATATTGCTGATACGAATGTGTCCTGGTATTCTGCAACGCGCCCAATGCCGCTAGCCCGTCGTCGTTGTTTGAGTGTATCGTACTCGAGGATTTCGAAGCTGCATTGGCCTGTGTATCTGCACTATCATCTCTCCGTCCACGCGGACTTCCATGCGGCGTACTCGACGACCTCGAGCGGAGCGTCAAATCAGCCGAATTGAATTTCGTAGACGACGAACTCTGTCGACTCGGCGACAAGCTAAAATCTGGTAACAACTTCCTCAGATTTATCCCATACCCCGAATCGCCAGACAACGCGCGCCTTCTCCCGGATAGACTGGACATGAGCATTGATCTTGTGAATGAGTGTCGATTACTTTTCGGCGCGTTCTTTTCGAGTTTCCTCCTCTCGTCACCAACTTGCACTACCGGTTCTTCAATCGACTCCGGCTCCTCAAACAATTGCGCCCCCGAGATCTCGTCCGGTATCACATCAAAATAACCCCCCGACCTCTCAATCGCGCGCGTCTTCTCTTCGGCAGGAGTCTGGCGCGCTTTCATCCGACTCTGGACTTGACTTATACTAACACCCAGCACATCATTGACCTGATCCTCGTCCGCTTCATTCTCCACTTCGTTATCGATCTCATCGCCGCTGCTTATTACCCCTTCGCTATTACTCTCGCTGGAGTCTAACCTTTTGGGTAGCTGCTCCTCGCCGCGTTCGGGCGGTGTGATGTCCATGTCTGACTGGGTAGTCATTTCGTGTAACTGCGACGGCGGAAGGGTAGTTTGATCAACGGGCGGTTTTTCACGAAATATCGTTGTTGGTGTGGATTGGGTCGCCATGGTTATTGACCCCGCCAATTGCGACTGCGACTGCGACTGCGTATATCCAATGGAAGCAAAACGTGGATATCAGAATACAAAATAGCCATATAGACGTGCGATTTACGATTGCAACGATGCAACAATAACGATAAAAAGTATACAGAAATGCAAAAATACTTGTCAATGTACAAATAGCTGTAAGTGTATAGAAGGGAAAAGAAAGAAAGAAAAAAACGCTGACCTCAGCGCAATTGCCTTAAGAGTAAGCACAGCCTAGATAGCGGATCCCCGCCATTCCGCGCGGAGCCGGACAGATTAAATCCAATCGTCGTATTCATATATATGTCTACAGTAGCACTTATAGGCCGATGTGAGATATACGTAGTTATATTAAGCAAGAGAGATCAACAGCCCAGTTACCTGTAGGTATACAAGACTAGTAAGTACAGGCAAGAGGCTAAAAAGCTTAGTTGGCGAATGGTCCCTTGGCGAGATGACGACACGATGCATTGACTGACTTCTGGATGATTCTCTTTTGGTGTAGAGATCAGTCTCTATCGAGTTAATTGATACATCGAGTTGAGTTGACAAGAAGAGAAAAGAGGATGGTAAGGATGTAATGACGTCATGCGTGGAAAACTTTACAGTGCTGGAAGGTTGCCGAATTAGGAAGGTGGTTTGTTTGGCGTCAAAAGTGCATATTGTCTATTATCCTAGAGGGAGATGGTTGATGGTAGAATGTGTTGAATATTGTTGTATGTGTTTATTGTGACAAGACAAAGAACAATAGACAGAAGAACAATGGCAGTCGATGGCTCCTTCCGTATTGATGCCTGGGCAACCTCTTTCCCTCGGCGTCTTGCAGCTCCTCTCTGCTTTTTCTCTTGACCCAATCTCAACATCGGCTTCTACATCATTCCTTGAGCAAGACAGTCTATCTTCAACACCAAATCTGAATCTAAATCTCTCTACACCACAAACATGTCAGCCCAAGCTCAGGTATATGCCCCCCGACACCATTCACCAGAAACACAAAACTAACAAGCCCCAAAACAGGCCTCTTCTCTCAAACGCAAAGCCTCAGGCGACCTCCCACCAAACCTCACCCACTCCGTCGAAGGAAACCCAACTCAACCCTCGACAAACCATGCACAGAAACACGCCTCCATCAAAGAGATATCCAGTCTGTACGAACAAACCTACGTCGACACCATCACCGAAATCAGACGTCTCCTGCAGTACTACGCCTTCGTGCTTGCCGCGGACGCGAATCCAGATCTGAATCCAGACGCAGCCTTTGCTGCCAACGAGAATGCAAATACTACTACGAATGATAGAATGATGACGGCGGAAGACGCGAAAACAGAACTCAAGGCGATACTAGATGATCTTGCCTCGAAGCCGGAGGTGGTGGGTATGGAGGAAGTGAGGAAGGTGTTGATGGATTGTGGGATTGTGGTTGATGTGCGCGAGGGACAGGATGGGAAGAAGGAGGTTGATGTGAGATTGCTTTGATCTGCCTCCTACCAGTGTTGGATGGAGGCATGGCGTTTACGGGGGATGATACCAATTTTTTTTATCTTTATTATCGGCGTCAGGTTCAAATACCAATTCATTCTGATTTACAAGAATAGTCAATCATAACTTCGTATCCAACTGAACGCATCACATATTAACCAATATCGATAATGACTTGGACAGTCTAAGTCCGATTCTGCCTATTAAATCCCTCCCTCTGCTTCGTCGAAGGCGCAAACTGTCCCGACCTAGCCTCGTATTCACCTTCGCGCCCAATAGCCTCGTTCTTGGCTACACCCTCTGGCTCATTGAAGGCGCGATCAACGGCGGCATTGAATGTTCCTCGAATCGATTCACCGGCGCCCTATGCTTATCAGCTTGGGTCATATACAAAGGGGATTGGAAAAGAGGCTTACGTGAATACCAGCAACAACACCTTTGATTCCTTCGCCAATACCTTTACTTCCTGACGCAGCATCAGTGGTAGTACCAGTGTCAGTAGTCTGCGTCCCCGTCGTCGTGGCCCCTGTAGGCACTGTCGCCGGCTGCGTAGCAGCTTGCTGCTGCTCTCGATGGGTAGGCGTATATCCCGTTCCAGTCGCCGGATTGTAGCTTCCTTGCTCACGACTATATTCCGTGGGCGTCGAGACCGGTGACGGTACGGCGGGCGCACCCGTTGAAGAACCGCCGACTACGCCGCCGCTGGTAGAAGGTTTGGTAGATGAGGTCGGTTTGAATGTTGATGAGTATCTGTGGCCAGGGTTACTGCTGCCGGTGGTAGTATAGTCGGAGGTAGTGGTAGGAGTGTTGTTGTTACCCGCATTAACGGGCTCCTTCCGTGGCCCGGTGCCGTTGCCATTCGTGGTCTTGGTGGTCATTTCGCCTGTCTTGCTGTTCACGCGGGGATCGAATTTATTCTTGATATCGGACTCGTGTGGTCCGAGCGTGTTATTGGCTTGAGGGTTTGCTACATATGAAGTTGCACCTGGATGCGAGTTTGTCGTTGTCGTTGTACCCGGTGCGTATCGAGCGCGATTGTTCAAGTCACTGTCCACACTGGGATCGAGTTTATTGGCGAAATCGGATTGATGCGGTCCTGCGGTGTTACTGGCAGGACCTGTTTCGTAGCTCGACAAGTTTGGGACGTATTCTTGGGCTTGATGAGGTTGTTGTTGGGGTTGAAAGTCGGTGGTTGCGGTGCGGTTATAGTTTGTGGATGAGGATGCCATGATGTGGGTATGATGTATACTATATATCAACTGAGGGAATATGGTCGATGTTTTCGATGGTAGTAGATATCTGTCTGTCAAATACTATGAGGAGTAGAATAAGTTTATAAGGTGACTATCTAGACTATATATACCATTTCTTTTCAATCGTCTAGGCTGTCTGCCTGTCGACATCATCCATCGACTTTTGACGTCACCGAGATGACGTTGCTGATGTCCTTCTTTTGGGCTGCTCATTCTGTACTTTTTATTTGACGAACCGTCATCTAATACTCGCCAATAGCCTTGTCTTATGATTCGAAGCTGACTTTATCCTGTCCTTCTGGTGCATCTCAAGACGTCGTGATGGATCAATTGATGCGTCGATATAGAGTTCAAATATAGGGTTCAATGACTCAGCAATATGACTAAGCCCCCAACCAACCAATAAGAAGTTCATCTCGGCCTCCCCGTTGGCGTCGCGCAGGCGGCCTCGATGGGGTAACATCACCGAGTCAGTCCCAGTCTAGACACATCCCACGTCCCACAATCCTTCCTACGGACGTATCACGATTCACTTGCGCTTCAAATGGAAATGTCCGTGTCTATCTACTATAGTATACAGTATACCTGCCGAGGTTCTTTGATAATTTTGTCTGCTTAGTACTTACCGGTAGCCGGGGAGACTCCTAGTTACTAAAAACAATACAACTCACCTTCTTCTCTACATACATTCACCTTCACCTTCACCACAATCATAACAATCATATCATCAACATGGCCCTCTCAAACAAACAGATCATATACACCAAAACCCCCACTCCAGCAATCAACCCCGATCTACACAGCGACAATGGCACCTTCAGTCTCAAACAAACCACCATCCCCCTCCCCATCCCATCCGACAAGGTCCTCGTGCGCAACCACTACCTCTCCCTCGACCCCGCCATGCGCCAATGGCTAACCGCCAAACGATCCTACATCGCCCCCGTCGAACTCGGCGCCGTAATGCGCAGCTTGGCCGTCGCACAAATCATCGACGTCGGCGCATCACTCAAATCTCAATTCAAAAAAGGGGAATGGTTAATTGCCGTTACAGGGTGGCAGGAATATGCGCTTCTGAGTGCGAAAGAGGCCGCTAGTCAAAGAGCGAATGTGCCCCCTGGATGTTCACCTATGGACGCTATGACGGTTCTGGGTACGGTGGGACTTACGGCTTATTTTGGGTTGTTGGAGGTTGCGCAGTTGCGTGCTGGGGATACGGTTGTTGTTTCGGGGGCGGCGGGCGCGACGGGTATGATTGTGGGACAGATTGCGAAGATCAAGGGCGCGAAACGCGTTGTTGGGTTGGCGGGTAGTGCGGATAAGTGTCGATTCTTGACGGAGGAATTGGGGTTTGATGTCGCCATTAATTACAAGGATAAGGATTGGAAGAAGCAGCTGCGTGCAGCGTGTCCGGAATACATTGATGTGTATTTTGATAATGTGGGAGGAGAGATTCTAGATGCTTGTCTGGGACTTGCAGCCAGAGATGCGCGGTTTGCGATTAGTGGGCATATCAGTCAGTATTCTGCGGCCAAGCCGGAGGGGCCGAAGAATATCATGATGTTGATCGTAAGCCCTAAGCCCCCGTTCATCCATTTTACGAACGAACGCTAACAAGTACCAGGGCCAACGAGTCATGATGAAAGGGTTCATCTATCTCGACTACCGTAAGAAATTCCCCGCTGCTCTGGCCGATCTACAGCAATGGTTACTCGACGGCAAAATCAAACGCAAATACTATATCATCAAGGGCGGTCTGGAGGCTTGTCCGCAGGGACTGATGGATATGTACGCGGGAGCCAACACGGGCAAGACGATGGTCGAAGTCGTGCCTTTTTCAGAGGCGATTCCAGACAGCAACAACACTAAAGCTAAGCTGTGATGGGGTTGGCGATTGTTCATTTTGTATATATTATCATCTAGGGTGTAGGAGTTAATATCATTTCGAGCTTGGTCATGCGATGTATACGTAGTTGTGATCTACAATTTCATCTGATCGTCATCCGAACCAAAGGTCAAGATTCTTCTATTATCGGATTTCCATCTTATATCAGAGCTGGATTGATAAGAATATTATTGTGCTACCTGGATAATCGCATTCTTAGCTAAGCATAGTCCCACATGACCAACCTAGCCCTAAGACGTCATACTGATGATACATCACATTCCTTCATACTAAAACTTCACCAGGTAAATCTGCACAACAAATTACTCTACCCTGACGTACTCGAGCATACTACGTAAAAATCAAGAATGTCTCTCATTCGCCACGCCAACTAGCCTGTTCTAGATGGATACTTACTGGGATACCTAGGTAGTGAATGCATATATCAAGACAATTGACGTCTGCCTTTTCCCAGTCTAGTCAGCTAATCCACTGCATAAAATCAGGCAGTGAAAATGTCATCACTCCTTTACGCCCAGACGCGTCATAGGCTGCTTCTGTCTAGGGCATATAAGACTCTTGCACGAGTGCAGATCGCATCTCCAGTTTTGAGTCGAGAATATCATTGCTTCAACACCTACCACCACCACTATCACTATTTCAATCAGCAAAGAATTCTTCCTATTACACTTTCAAAGAAACGATCAGTATCGACATCCGCAAAAATGGGCGCAGAAACGAATAATGAGCAATTCAAGCTTGAGAATTTGTTTAATGTCAAGGGGAAGGGTGCGTCCCTACCCCCCCCCTTTTTTGTGTCTCTCACCAAACTGACATTTAGATAGTGGCATTGGTTACAGGCGGCGGCTCAGGCATAGGCCTAATGGCCGTACAATCCCTCGCCGTCAACGGCGCAAAAGTATACATCGTCGGACGCACCGAAGAAAAACTCCAGCGCGTCTCTGAACTGTACTCCACCGCGCAAAACGGACCAGGACAGATAATCCCCATTGTCGCCGACATCACCAAAAAGACCGACATTGACCGTCTCGTCTCCGACTTCAAATCCAAAGAAGACCATCTCTCAATCCTAATCAACAACGCCGGTATTTCTGGCTCCGCGCGCCACGACACCGAACGCGAACATTCCGAGGCTCTCAAAGAGACATTCTTCGACAACAATGCCGCCACATTCGAAGACTGGGAGGACGTCTATCGCACCAACGTCGCTCAACTCTTTTTCATGACATCCGCCTTTTTACCTCTACTCCAAAAAGCAACCGACTCAATCCCCGGATTCAGCAGTACAGTGATAAACATAACCTCCATCTCGGGCATCGTAAAAGCATCTCAACACCATTTCGCATACAACGCTTCCAAAGCAGCGGCCATCCATCTCACCAAAATGCTTGCGCACGAAATTTATACCTCGGGGCTGAAGATCAGAGTAAATAATATTGCGCCTGGAGTGTTTCCGTCGGAAATGACGGCGCAGGAAAGTGATGAGAAGCAAAAGAGTGAGTTGCCAAAGGAGAAGTATGAGAAGAAAGTGCCTGCCCAGAGACCTGGGAATGATAGGGATATGGGGAGTGCGGTGTTGTTTGCGGCGACGAATCAGTATCTTAATGGGCAGACGGTTGTGGTTGATGGGGGGTATGTTTTGGCTACTGGTACCATCTAGTATCTGTAGTTTGGGGGAATTGTAAGATAGGTTAGAAATACGAATACCTTATTTTTTGTCAGGTTGATGCATATCCAATTTTCATCTATATCGTTTGTCTATAATTTTCAGACATCGTAAAGTACCTATGTAGGTTTTTTTCTCCCGCGCAAGGATGGTTAAGAAGAAGGAGACCGCGTATTCTCAATCTTCAGTACCAAAATGTCTGTAGCTCCCACAGTCGTCAACTCATCCATCACAGTGGCAATCTTCTTCTTCTCAACCATGGCGCTAATAGCAACCCAATCCGCTTCTTCGAGAGCGGTGACGGTCGGCGCACGCTTGCCGGGAGTGATTTTTGTAGCGGCCACGAGTTGCGCGCGGGGGATGTTGTATTGACAGAGGACGTATTTTTGTGCGTCTATGAAAAGATTAGTACTTAACCAACGGAAAAAAAGGGGGAAGGGCGTACCGATGACACCGCGGATACGGCTTGCGATCAAGTCTACAAGCTCGTTCTTGGTGTTCTTTGACTTGATCAGGACAGCTGTGCTCTGGACAACGGTGTCGATAGCCTTGAGGCCCGCTGCTTTCATGGTCTCGCCGGATTCTACTCTTATCAGCCCAGTCTCACCACCTTATCACAACTTTTCAGAAAGAGGGAAGAACATACCAACCAAATCAACAATCCCATCAGCAACACCCAACGCACACGCCGCCTCCACACTCCCACCCACATACTTAATCTTCGTCTTCAACTGCCCTCCTCCCCGTTCCGTCACCCCTTCCAATCCCGCAAAAAACTGCGTCGACAACGCCGTAAAACTCGTAACCACATTTTTACCCACAAGCTGTTTCGCCTCTGTAATATCCCCCTTTTCGGGCACCTGGACTTGCAATTTACATCCTCCGAAACCTAGATCCAAGACTTCAGTGACGCCGGATTCTTCGCCCTCGGCGAGAGCGGCGTCGTGTTCGCCGACTTGGTCACGGCCCGTAATACCGAGATCGACGCGTCCTTCACCCACGAAAGTTGGGATGTCGGCTGCAGGTAGGAAGATGAGTGCGATGGGAAGGTTTTTGACGAGCGCGATGTCGAGGCGGGTTTCGCGGCGGAATTGGATGTCGGAGCCGGAGAGGAGGTCGAGGGTTGCTTGTTGGAGGCGGCCCTCTATTTTTTTTTCTTTCGTTAGATTTCTTTACAACTCGGGAGAGGAGAGGAGAGGAGAAGAGAGGGCTGACTTTTGGGCACGGCGAACAATAACCGTCCTTCAAGGCTAAATGGAAATATATTAGTCATTGTATAAAACTTTGAATTGCTGTTTTTGTGACGGCAAAAACTCACTGATTGACCAAATCCATTGTTGCGCTGGCTAGGAATTAAGTATGCAAGATATTTCAATCAGGCGCAAAATGCGCGGGGTTCAGATTTTATCGGCGGCCCAAAAAAATTCTTGCAGTTCGCAATTGGGTTTGTCAATTGGTGTGGAGTCTTCTGGAATTTACCAATCGAATTTTCCTTTGAGTGTCGGCGCTGGTATGAGAAGGTGTAGGGAGGTGTGAGAGAGGTATTGTGTTGTTCGTTGTTCCTGGATAGGATTCTTGCAAACGTTTGCGGCGACGATACCGGAGTTTGAGTCATCGCGGGGAGGTCCGTTAGTGGCCTGAGGCACTCAACTAGGCCATGTGCAAGAATCAGCGACAACCAGTGTTCGCATTACCGAGCACACGAAACAAATTGATTCCATAGCTCTATACAAAAAGTCTTGGAGCTTATCAGTTGTTACTGAAATAAATTTAGCTATTAGTCAACTAATTGTTTGACTAGATTAAGAATTGATGCCAAGCTTTAGCTCCAAGAAAGGATTAGCGTTGATGGGAGGGAAATGGAGCTATCTGATTGGCTGGATTGCACCAAGTCAGTTTCTACCTCTCTAGGGAGCTGTAGACAGGATGAGCGCCAATGGCTTGTGATAGTTAACTACAATAGAGGCGTCGAGTGGTGGCTGAGACTCTATGGCGCAGAGATTTAGTCCGAGTCGAAGGTATAAAATCCCTTAATAGTTTCTGGAAACTTGCCTCGTACGCGGCGAAAACCCATTTCTTCACCATATTTCAGGGACGACTTAGTTTATATACATCGAACCGTGTATTATTGATCAAGGAACCGTGATGGATCTGGTTTCCACCAAATCGATGCCAAACCTTCCTCCTGACGTTTTATCCCCGAGGAGTTAGAACTGTTAAACCTCCTAAGTCAAAGGACATATGACTCGTCGCCTCGTAGAAACACGCATTCAGTTCATTCAGCCTCAATTCAAAGCAATACAATTTCATACAAGCATATATTCGGCATGCAATCGTTCTCTCTCCGTGCTCCGTGCAGACCGAGTTGACAACCAGTAGGTCAGAAACGTGATGCTGATCATGGTTCCGATAGGCTCGTCGTTAGCTCAGGAACTTGAGAAGTTAGGGCTAGATTGTATTTGTTACGGGAGAAATACCGCGCTATGCTCAAGATTGCTCCCGCTATCCAACCATAGACTTGATTTCAATATAAGTTTTGTCCTGTATGGTAATACACGGCATGTATTGTATATACATGTATTCGTATTGATGCATGTTCTCATACCATGTGCTCGATAGCAACTCCTTGGTTCCTCCGTACACATGGCAAGAGTTCACTCTGCTTCTACAGAGTACTATTGTTGGTGCCTGTGCGGTGGCTGACAGGGTCATTCTCAATCGTGCACAAAGTGTTACGTACGCCTGATTGTACTCGAGCCGTCTCCTCAAAGACTGTTTCAAACTGGACCTAAGTACTGTTGTGTTCCTTTTTGAAGAAAGAAGTGCTCAAACTTATCGACTTGTTCTGTGAAATGCCGACCGTTGGATTTTATTGAGAAATCAGCCGAAGGCGCAACACATCGGTCAGAAGCCAGAAAATGAATGTCTTCTGACACATACGAACACATGCGCCCAGTTATTAAGACCGGTGGGCGAGGGGATACTATTCTTGCTTCCGATCCTAGCGCCTTTTATGAGCTCTCTCTATCAGTCTAAGTTACTAGGGTCAGTAGTAGGGTGCGATTTATCGGGTTGAGATCTATGACAGATGTCCACCATCTCTACAGTTCTACCTACCTATTCATCCCTCACACGCACCCGGGCATTCCGCCCAAGTTTGTTGCCTGAGGTTGTGAGTATGTGATTTGGTTTACTATTTTACATTATATACTTCGTTCCGTCCTCAACTTTCTACACCATCAAAGTGCAACTATACGAGCGATCTTCACTGCGCATCTCGGCGCACGTGTCTCTCGCATGTCTAGAGACGTGCGGCGACACTTACAACACCGTCACACACATTAGTTGATCTACCTAATACGACAAAAATCAAACGTCTCGATGAGTTTTGGTTGGTCTGCCGGCGACATCTTCACACTTGTAGTTACCTGCTACAAGATTGTCGAAAACTGCCGGGAAGGACTAACCAGCGCATCCATACAACTCGGTGGCCTACAAAATGACCTCGAAGAATTCTCAGCGGTGCTTCTGCACTTGCACAATGTTGTCAAGGAGAGCCAAAATATTGCATTCTTCGATATGAAGGAGATGAAGAAGACCATCGTGGCTTGTAATGTCTATCTGACCAAGTATGCCGGTCTCAAGCGCAAAGCGTCGTTTTCGAAAGGGAAGGAGTTGTTGGATAATGCGAAAGATGCGGGATTAAAGATTAAACAGGCAGTTATATTTACGACGTTGGGTGGCGATCAGGAATTACAGGTGCTGCAGCGTAGACTTGCGCGACATCGACAGACGTTGGTGCTTTATCTCCAGATTTTGGAACGGTATGTCTATGCGAACACTACAATAGGACTATTTTAGCTAACGGCTAACCAATGTAGTAACCGACGAACAAAAGAAGATATCAAACTCAACAAACGTTTATCCGATATGGAGGCCATGGTCAAAGACATGCACTCGGTCCGACGTCTCTCTGCCACAGGATCTCCAGATATCGCACCAAGATCATCGCGTATACAACAACAGCAGCAAAGACAACAAGAGCCCGTAAATGAAGACTACGAGGCTATCTTCAGACAGCTCAACGAGCAAAAACGATTAGCTCTGATCGAGGCCGAGCGGCCCAATAATGACGACAACCTAGAAGAACTGAACGATATTCTCAGCCATCTCGAGATGATAAGATTAAGGGTGCTAAATGCAGCGGAGAGAACAGCTAGTTCGACGGCACAACGACGTACAGGCTCGGTGTCGCATCAGATAGCACTCAACCGTATGCTCACACCTCATCACACCATGGGAACGCCGCCGTTGCGACCGATACAGAGAGTCGATACACACGACAGCGGATTTGCTGAAATGCTACCACCGGCACTGGCTCCGGTGCGCGAAGAGAGTTCTGGTCTCACTGAAGCATTCGTCGAAAGCGGTCACGTCAACAAACATGTTCATCCTTCTTCTTCATTCACTGAGGGGATGGTTGAGCACCATCCACCACCTATCTCGCCAAGGACTCTTTTGAAGAGTCGCACTCTATCCGTCAACTCGATATCGCGGCCAGTCATAAGTCCTTCGTCGTCATCTGAATCAGTCGCAGCGTCTACCGCACCGACCACGCACTCGCCACGTCAGTCGCGTACTTTTAGCATCTCGTCATCGGAAGTTTCATTTACTTCTACCATCGTATATTGGCAGGCAATCCAATTTGATGGTTGGCTGAATTGGTACGAGAAATGAACACCCGCATGAAAGCAATATGCTAACATAATCATGTCCAGTTGTACGAAAACTTTACGCAAGCCACTCCCCTGCAGTATTCATGGGGGCTACGACTCCAATGGTCAGCTTTATGGTATTGACATACGAAGACAGGATACAAACACCCAACTAGTTTTTATAAAGCGTGAGTCTTGGAACCTCAAACCGTTTGTCCGAGGTTGTCGCTCATCGTGTTTTAGTTTTAAAGAAAAAACGACCTATCCCTCAGGTTGAACCATGCGGAACACGCCACGACGTTAATGAAGGATACCAGGTTTATTTTATAAGCCCACTTGACACAGAACCCAAAGATGAGGAAGTGAAATTCTTCTTCCAGGAAGAGAAATGTTCGTATCCACTTCTGCGAAGCAACATACTTCAACTAACATTTCGAACAATAGCTTTGAATAAATTCGAGAGTCTGGTCTATGGCCAAGAACTACTTTTGAGCATCGATTTCAGAAAGATATCGTCATCCGGGAAGACACTCAGTGAGAATCAAAGACTTCGCCTTTGGAGAAAAGGGGACACCAAGTCCCTGCTTTTCTACACGACCAACAAATCCGACAAGTCGAAAGGACGGTATCATCCTGTTCTTGGTTAGTAGATTATATCTTCTTCGGTTTACCATGTACTAACGTACTCTAGCTGGAGAAGTTTCCCAATCCAAGACGAGCAAGACGTCGTTGGAGCTCAAACTTCAGAATAATAGTCACGATTTGAAGGATCTCAAGATTGAGTTTGAAAACAAATCTGGTCAGTCAAATCATCTCTCTATCTTTATTTTGTTCTATCTATGTCCTTTTCTAACGCATATCAACAGATCTTGCCCTGTTTTCGAATCAATTCTTATCGAAACCAGTTGCATGAAGCCCTTTTTTTCGCTAGCGACCCCGTTTCTGATTTCATTTGATATATACGACTTCATTTTAAAATTTGCGACATTTTTAAACATATTCGACGGAATTTATTGGAAATTCAGTCTACGAACTTGATGTGTTACGGCTTACGACTAATTGGATGCGGTGTTCAGGGGGGACTAATACCAGGGATGACGGAATATATGAATGTACCAAACTCAACTGCTTTCTGCCAACAAATGATTCTCAGTGTAAAATTAGATAGTACCTAGGCTTTTTTTAATAGAATTTTTTTATCTTTATCGTTGATTCTTGCCATTCTTGAACACTAAGGCGGATACTCCATAGATACATAGTCTCAGTATGTTCAGGCCACCCGTTCGTGGCAAAAGAATCGTGCTCAACCTGACAAACCACCCCTGCAATTCATAAGAGTTCAAGTAGATACGAGCTTCCACTACTCAGACTCTCTAATCAGGCCAAGAACCGGTAACAAAGCTAAAATCGGGGAGTCATTCTCATGCACGGAGCAGCATCATGAGCTTACTAGTAATTTAGCCCTAATACAGTCAATACGGTAACATAATACCCATTACATTACCAATACACAAGTATACTCACTCCTAGTCAACTTACCTATTAGTGCAAGCCGTGTCGAATAAGACAAGTGTGCCTCGCTCAGCCTCAATCGCTTCGTCTACTTTTGCCAAAAGGGATCAGACGAATTCTTGTCTCGCTGTTTGTCAGGCATGCTTAGCCTCTTGGTAACTTAGGTAAAAGGCCTGTCATGGCGGGCGATGAGGAAGAGATGGCCTATTATCATGCAGGGAAAATGGCACATGGGTTTTGAGCCTCTCAAGACGAAATTCGAGGGCAGACTCGGTTCTTTTGGTTTTGATTTATTTATTTGCGAGGTTATAACTGCCCATGAGATCGCTCATCACGGGATGAATAGCTTTCATGATTGAAGGTACAACACGCGATACCTAACAAAAGGTCAACTGGTGCTCAATACAGCAACAGCGTATGATCAATTGCATTTCAACACTACCTACCTACGTAGTTGTATGCAGCTAGCATAATGAAGTGGAATCCTGTTGCTTTGCATGTCAAAAATCGCACCGTCAACTTTGATCATATTACAGTACGTTTATTTACTGTATATCCGCCACAAGTTTACTTTCACTAACACCGATTCTATCGCAACAGGATCTAAGACTTCGAAGGCGGCGCGTTCTCGATGCTCTCGATCGAACACATTTTCAATGGCTGGTGGTGTTTGTAGCCGGCGTTGGCTTTTTGGCCGATGGCTATGATGTATTTTCTCCTACAATTGCCCCAAAACCAAGTGCAATAACTAATAGCTTCTTGTCCTGCGACAGATCTACGCAGCCTCCCTCACGATCCCCATGATCAACCACGTATACTGGAACAATAACATGCCCGCCAACATACAAGCATCACTAAACGCCGCAACTCTCGTCGGAACGTTTATCGGTCAACTCGGTTTCGGAGTCTTTGCAGATGTCTTTGGTCGAAAGTCCATGTACGGTCTAGAGCTCCTTATTATCATCGTCTCGACTGTTGGTATCACAATGTCTTCTCCGGGGGCATTTGGCTCAATGAATCTGCTGGGATGGCTTATATCATGGAGAGTGCTACTCGGCGTGGGAATCGGCGGCGATTACCCATTGAGCGCCGTGATCACATCTGAGTTTGCGCCTACAGCGAGTCGAAGCAGAATGTTGGCGACTGTTTTCTTCATGCAACCCGTGGGATACTTGCTTGCAACGCTTGTCTCCATTATAGCGCTGGCAGGGTACAAGTCTAGTCTCACCCAACTCAGCACGGATGGCCATCAGACATGTGTGGATGAGGACTGTCTGCGTGCACTGGATAGCGTATGGAGATGGATCATTGGCTTCGGTACTATTCCCGCCGCATTGGCCATCTTTCTTCGATTTAGTATTCCGGAAAGCCCCCGATATACGATTGAGGTTTTGAATCGACCGGATGAAGCTTTGGAGGATGTTAATGATATGGACTTGCCTACCATGTCGTCGCCTACCCCGGCTGAAGTCTTTGATAATATCCCCGACATGGAAATGCATCATGAGGCAGATGTTCCTCGGTTTGATGAGAATGTCATGCACGAACGTGATGATCACTTGGCAGGAGAGAATGTACCTGATACAAGAAGTTGGGTATCAAGTCCCGGATCACCAATGTTTCGCGCCGCATCTTTGACTATTGTCGATGAGGCAGGTACCCATCATGTAAACTCCGCGCAATACCTTACAGCTGCCGGAGAGATTCACAATCCTGCCTTTACCGGCCATCACGAAGCCTCTTTCACGCATGACCGACCACCCTCATCGGCCCTCAGTCCCACTGCGCTCAGCCGTCAGTCATCGAACGAGAGCTCTTCCTCCGAAAGCGACGGAGCTGATATCGAGAACCGAAATGTCTGGGCCATCTATCGCTCCGGCTTGAGCGACTATCTCTGGGCAAAAGGCTACTGGGTTGTTCTCCTCGGGACATCCCTGACATGGTTCTGTTTCGATTTTGCCTTCTATGTCATGGGTCCCAATTCATATCAAGTCGTCACCAAGGTTTTCAACACCGCTGGCTCCCCGCCTCAAGACGTTTATACTAATCTCATGACGGAATCGTGGCATTCTCTCGTCATTGTCTCTCTCGGATCAATCCTTGGAGGCGGAGGTATGATCTTCCTCGTGGGTCGGTACTCACCACGCAAACTCCAACTTGCGGGCTTCCTGATCGTGTTTGTCATGTTCATCGTCGTCGGTCTAGTGTTCCGATTCCTCTCCGCGCCGTCTCGCACACCACTCGTGGTTTTCCTATATGTCATTTCCATGATCTTTTTCCAAATCGGTCCAAACTTCACAACTTATATCATCCCCTCGGAGTTGTTCCCAACTCAATTACGTTGCACAGCCCTCGGCATCTCTGCTGCAGCAGGCAAAGCAGCCGCCGTGATTGTGCAGGTGTTTGCTTCACTGTCCAAATTGGGACCATCTGGTGACTCAAATGAGTTTGGATACGGAATTATTGTCTTTAGTGCCTTCATGTTGATTGGTGCCGCTCTTACCAAGTGGTTAACACCAGAGACGTTGCAGGATGGTAAACCTGTGCCTCTGGAGAAGTTGGAGTATATTGGTCCGAAGTGGCCAATTGGTGCTCCCAAGGAGAGGAATAAGGAGGGAATATCTTTAGACCTGACGAATTCAGAAAGTCAGAATGGTGGAACGGTTTCTAATCATTGATACTGGTATTTGTTTGGGAATATGGGTTTTCGCCGGGGTTAGGGTTTAGGTTCTATATACTGCTCCAATATTTGCCTCACTACTTGATTATTCCGACATATTTTTGGGTTGCAAGCGTTTTATTTACATTGCATGATTAATTGATACATCTAATGCTCAGTAGACTGCTTGACTGAATCGTAGATCCTTCCACGAGTCGGTAGAATCCCGGAGACTTCAAAAGAGGGACGGATTCAATATCTCTTGTTTCTGGCTCTGGTCCTAACCTAATCTGCTCCATATTTTTGAGAAAAGCAATGCATCAAAGCGGGGTATATCGTCGAGCACGTGGAACATATAAAAGGTCAATGGCTATTGAGGTGGACCTACGTTGAATACCAGCATTCAGAGTTTTGATCTATATTTTAAACCTATTCGAAACTCCAAGTCATCTCGCTAAAAATCTGGGAAATTCCAATCAACCAACAGCTCTACATAATAGTGTCGAATGGGACTTCAACGTACGGATAAGAGAGGATTGAATCGTGTTCTACGATTCGTCTCTAACACCGGAGCACATGGTGACATGTTGATAGAGACTTCTTCTTGTTAGAAATCGTAATCAAATATCCATGACTGATCAATCCCAATAAGCTTATGCACATTCTAGGGCTGGTGATGGACTTATTTCTGAATTAGGAAACATAATGACCTACATTTCTTCAGACAAGATCAATCAGATCCGCTCCGATCAACCCGATAACCCACACTATCCAGGTATCTAATAGCACTACTTACCACAAATCGCATAGCCTCCTCCAGAGTCCTCCTACCTAAGTAGCTAACGTAGTGGCTCTAAAACAAGCCTCAAATAACCCGTCGTTGCACACAGCCCATCTCAAGAATAAACGCACTAACCGCGCCAATGTGACCATACAGAGCCATCACGTGGGTGGCTTCACGATTGTCAGTCATCGTCGTGTTCAATATCATGAGGTAACATCGAGTCATTTTAGATGCATCGGGGTGGATTCTTTCTGACTCGCTTGTTTCCTCTAATAGGGTTGCTGCAAGAAAGTCAATTGGTTCGGCTACGAAATATCCTTGTCTAATCTCCCCGCAGATCGTCAGGTCCGCGAGACATAATCAGATCTTCCGTGTGAGGTTACTTATCCTTGTTTTTTTAATGCCCTTTTTTTAGAACGTGGAGATCTCTCGTGCGATTTCGCAGCTATAGTTGGTGGTAATATGGCGAAACAAATGCATATAAATAGGGCCGTTTCCCCTGCTATCATTTGACTTTCTATTCGGACTTCTTTTCTGCACTGACTACTCGATTCTTTTTTCTTACTTTTAATAAAGATCGAAGGAAAGATGAAGTTCATCACCCTCACTAACGTGCCCCTCCTCTTGTTGGGCTCCGCCTTTGCCGAACCTATCGTTTACATGATCCGTCACGGCGAGAAGCCCTCTGATGGTAGCGATGGTCTCAGTGCTGAAGGCGAGGAGCGTGCTCAATGTCTGACCACAGTCTTCGGCCCAAGCTCTTCATACAACATTGGATACATCTTGGCCGAGCAGCCCAAGTCTGGTATGTCAACTGTAGAACTCCTTGGTCTAAATGGATTGTCTCAAGTATCGGTAATCTGACTTAGCTTCTTGTGTAGATGGTTCTCGTGAACGTCCCTACGAAACAGTTGAGCCCCTCGCTGAAGAGTTGGGTCTCACCGTTGATACCTCCTGCGACAAGACCGACGAGAAGTGTGTCAAGAAGGCTGTTGAGGCTTACGACGGCGACGGAAACATTCTCATTTGCTGGGAGCACGATGAGTTGACTTTGATTGCCGAGAAGTTGGGTGTTGATGATGCACCAGACTACCCTGACGATGAGTGAGCTTCTCCTTCTATCCTAATTATATGAATCAGTGATAGTATATTGAGCGAGTGCTAACTCCTGAAAATCAATAGCTTCGGTCAAATCTGGACTCTTCCCTATCCTTGGGATACTATTACCTCCATCACTGACGAAAACTGCGCTGGCCTTGGCCAGTAACTCCACCGGATTCGCACTCTTATCTCGGGTCTTTGATCTTATAGCCGTTCCGGTGGTAACAAGTATAGAATTCTATAAGTACGGAGAACAATTAATATCCCTGCGGAAAGATAGATAAAAATCTATGAATACATGTATGAATGATGAAAATTGCTTAATCCGAATGGTCAAGAGGACATGTAATCTGCAAGGCTATAAATATAGTCCACCATATCGCATTGAGAAATGTCCGCTGAGTCAGACATAGAAAACTTCATCTTTGGAAATGCGAAACAACCGAGCAGACGTGCTACAGTCACTGTAAATGAAAATAGGTACTATTGGGACTAGAAATGTCGATAATTAGGGTTATATACATCGTACTCGCACCATGTAAATATAACCCTAACCCTTATCATTGTGGTGCCCCACCAGCTCGACGGTGATTGGTGCCTGTCCATATCGGGTTAGCTACTACTAGTATTTAGAGAGCTTCAAGTTCGGCTTCCTTGACTTTTCCCTGGGGCTTAACCATCCCCGTAAAACTCTCTTGAACGCTTGGATGGCCTAATGTCGCAACTTCGGCGGTTGACCTTCTTATCGCGGCGTGCGATGTTCCCCCTCAGAAAGTCGCTCTGGCAGTTACCGCCCGACTCGGGTCCTCCAATTCCTCAGCAGGAACTTGTTGACGAGGAAGTTAATCCTGACTATGATCCAACCGCCTTCTACCCAGCAAAGCCTGGAGAAGTACTGGCCAAGAAATTTCAGCTCCTTGTCAAAATTGGTTGGGGGTCGCAATCAACTGTGTGGCTTGCCCGAGACATTTCAAGGTATCTACCCACACCCGTAGCCTTACTTGATGTTGACTCCTGAGACTGACCCTTATCTGCACATTCAAGACTGAGATGGCAATCTGAGCAAACAGTCGCCCTAAAAATGATCAATAGTAGCAATGCCGACGATGCTCAGTATGAGAAAGAAATTGAAAGCCACATTACAAAGCAAAATCCAGACCATCGTGGTCGCGTGATGCTGCGAACATGCCTTGATGACTTCGAAGTAACTGGCCCGGCTGGAAAGCACGTATGTCTTGTGTATGAGCCGATGAGAGAGCCTCTATGGATTCTACAGAGGCGCTTTGTTGATCGCAAGCTTCCTTTGCCCATTGCAAAGGCTTATATCTACTTCCTCCTGGTAGGACTTGATTATCTTCACTCGGATTGCAAAATTGTTCACACCGGTGAGTACTTATTTTTTTATGCCCGTTTTGGGATATCAAGGTCTAACCTCCCTATCAGATCTGAAGCTAGGAAATATCCTCATGAGCTTTGAAAACGAGAACATTCTTACCAGCTTCATCAAACGACGAGAACCGATGCAAAGCAAGGCTGATGCCCAGAGCGGTCGGACTATCTATCGCTGCCATAATGACTTTGGTGCTCTTGATGGGAGAGAAATCAAGAATATGGTTCCAAAAATAGCCGACTTCGGGCTCGCTACAAGACTTGATAAGCCTTCTACTCGGGACGGGATGGTAGGAGAGCAACTTGGTATCTATCCTATTCAACCAGATCATTACCGCGCCCCAGAGGTGATTCTTGGCTGTGGCTGGGGTGTTAAAGCAGATATTTGGAATTTTGGGGTACTGGTAAGATCCCAATAGCTTTTCTTATGTGTAATGCAACGGAATTCTTATTTTGCTATCTGTTAAACATTATCATCGGCTTGGGCTTTGTGCTAATTTTTTGTTTGACAAGTTGTGGAATATTCTTGGGAGCAAGGAGCTGTTCCAACAGATCTATGATAAAAGCGGACGCTATGACGCCAAATCACACCTCGCAGAAATGATCGCCTTGCTTGGGCCGCCACCCAGTGAATTGATCGCGAAATCAAATGCCATGTCAGGACATAACTGGCCTCAACCTGTCACAAAAGACACCGGCGAACTCTACAATAACGCTCAGGAATTCTTCGATGGACCCTTCTTCAACGCACAGAGTGGGTTGACAACTATTCCGTAAGACGATACCAAGCATACTAACTGTGTTTCAGATAAATTTCTCCATGATGAATTGATCCCACGTCGGGGCTTAGAGGATACAACGCAATTTTTAGAAGAGAAGGAACAAGAAGCATTTCTCTCTTTTGTCCGCCAAATGCTTACCTGGCTTCCAGAAGAGAGGAAGACGGCTCGCGAATTGATGGATCACCCGTTTCTCAAACTTGGGCGTTGATCACTCAAGTACTACATGAAATGAAGCAATTGTCGAACCTGTTTACGAGCTTCCCGAATTGTACCCCTCTCGATGATCAACATGCAGCTCCCCATCTTTTCCCTTCTCGGAGTCGTCTTGCGTTGATCCATTCTCCGGATCGAGAGGTGACAAAACCTTTTGACGGAACCCTGGAAGAAGTCGACCTCTCTTATCAACCACAAACAATCGGTCATTATCACCCATAAACAGAGCATCGATCTCCTCTAGACTTCGTCCTGTAGTCTCGGGGTAGAAGAGCCATACGGCAATGGCAAAGACGATGTTCAACACGAAGAAAATCATATATGTCTTCCAACGGATGTTTGAGATTGAGACGGGAGTGATTTGAACAACGAGGTAGTTGAAAATCCAGTCACTTGCGGCAGCGATGGCGGCTGAATGGGTCCGGTGACGAAGAGGCATGATTTCAGGGGCGTAAAGCCAGGGAACAGGAAGCCAGCCAATGGCGAAGATAGCTTCGTACAGGAAAAAGAATGTCAAAGATGCTTTTGCTCTAGTAGGAGTGATGTCTTGTTGTAGAAGGCCGGCCTGTAATAATTAGTCATCTTCAATAATGAAGGATTGTCAGGAAATGGTAGTACTGACGCATAAAAAGCACAGAGCACAACCCAAAGCACCCCATATAAGCGGCGGACGTCGTCCAGTCTTATCAAGGAAGTAAATCCCAATGAAGGAAAATATCCAATATGTCAGACCCAGACCGGCACCAACATGTAGAGAGGGCATGTAGTCCATGCCAATATCGGTAGTCAATGTATGAGGCGCATAGTATACCAGTACATTAATCCCGCTGAGCTGCTGCATCGCTTGAAGACCTAGTTCCAGAAAACGTTAGCAATAATACATGTCGAAGAGCGAATCCGAACGTACCTATTGCGAGGAGGAAACGGCGTCTGACTTTCAATGGCCCGCTTTTGAAGCATTCGGTAAACTTCCAAGGTCCATCAGCCAATTCTAAAGCTATGGCATCATCAATATCTTTCTTCAGTGATACAACAGCAGGGTCGTCGGTAGGCAAGTTCTTGCCGCTAATTTGAGCGAGGATATGGGTTGCTTCCGCATGACGTCCCCCTAAAAGTGAGTTAGAGAAGACTATTTCTGACGCAAGATAGTATGACAATTACTTACGAGTTGTGAGCCATCGTGGAGATTCGGGTAGTACTGCGGTCCAAAGTACCTGAAAGAAAATGATCACAATCTGGAAGGCGATGACGAGCCTCCATTGTACAGGTCCCGTGGCATAGGACATGCCAATATTGAAATAGTATGCAACCACGATTCCAAATGCGATTAGATTACCCTCAATGCCAACATGAAACCCACGAGACTCTGCTGGAACTAGCTCCGAAACCCATAACGGTGTTGTTGCGGTATTGAATCCATTTCCTAGACCACTAATAATGACAGTGGGTAAGTACGTATTCTGCCCGGTATTTGTATTTTTACAAAAGGAATAAGAAGGAGAGAGGGGGATAGATAGAGCTCTTACCACACAATTCGGCCAACTATCATTTGTGGCACTCCAAAAGCGCTTGTTTGTAGAATGGCCCCAACACACTGCAAGAATGCACCCATGAAGATGCACTTTTTACGTCCCAGACGGTTACCGATTATGAAGACGATAATAGCACCGCAAAAACAACCAATCCTAGAACAATTAGCCTAGAATGGCCAGACCGCATAGTTTGACATTTTCTTACTCGTAGATAGCGCTGATCGTACCCAGTAATCCGGACGATGGGTAGTTGAATTGTTTAAGGAAACTTTCTTCGGCGATCAAGCCCTAAACATGAACCAATTGTCAATCAGTCTGCGTGTAAAGTAAAGGTAAAACTGCGAGGGCATCATACACTTAGAAATCCTTGGTCGTAGCCAAAGAGCAGGAAACCAAGAGCTCCCGCAATCGAGATATTGGCCCTAAGCGCCTTTCCCTGAAGGCCAAACGCATATCTTTGACCTCGAGGACTGACATCATGAGTGCCAGCCATTGCTTCCTCTCGATAAAGAACAAGATGCGTTTGATTGAAGAGTTGAGGTAGTTGAAAGTGGTATTTGATTATTGTACGACTCCGATTGAGTGGAATGTAAGAATCTACCCCTTGGGACTAACAATCATTCAAGCTACATGATAGGAAAACGTGGAGAATTTATTCTTGCTCATAACCATTGTTGATCGCGGGGTTTCTCCCCCTCGTGAAGACTGATCGGCTCTCAGTCATTCACATACGCACCTAGCGTTTTGATGATTCATGCTTTCTCCACGTTCTCCATCCTCCTAAACCTGGAGTCGGCCGAATAGGTAAAATCTGGGGTTGAGCAAGGTGCCATTGGATCCACTTGGTGCTTGGACGGGACTGATGCTCGAGTACTATATCCCTATGTGGAATTTTTTCCCGGGTTTTGAGATAAAAGGCTCGATGTTCCTTCTCAGTCCTCGGGATATCTACATACATCTGATTTCACGGTCTTACAGAGCTGCAAGATGAACGCCGCCTGGCGAGTGCCAATACTAGCTTATAATTGTGAGATTACTAGCTAACATACCAATAGTGAACCTTGCAAAAGACGTCATCTCAAATGTACGTTTTTCCATCGTGGTGACAAAAACAGTTGGCAGGCTTAGTTTCGGGCGTGATGACATTGGGTTACCTTCTTTTGTTTCTCGATAAGAGTAGCAGAACTATTCCCTATCATGCAAAGAAATTGAAAATTCTCAACTACAGTCATAGCACAATGTCTGATCACCTCGGGACAAATGCCGACTCTATTATCGCCCTCACTTCCCCCTTTCGGAGAACCTCCGAGATGAGGGTTATACGTATACTAACTGACTTTGACAGGTGATCGCATACATCCTGTATGCGGAAAATGTTCCAAGTCTCGATCAAAGTTAAAATGCCGGTATCAAGCTACAAGATTTCGTCAAAGCTTATTGTCAATCCTGACGAGGGGTTCTTCGACTACTACGAACTCGGGCTCAACGTCGGGGTCGGGCCCGAGCTTTGGGGAAGAAGGTTCCCCAATATCGAATGGAAATGGCTCGGGGGATAAAATATCCCCACCGGCATCAAATCATGATATCGACAATTCTTCGAACGGAGAACCGGACTTGCCGCATACTCGTACCGGGCACCAGAGTGGTAATGATCAGATCTCTCCGCAAGATGTTATCCCCGCACTTGCAAATTCCCCTTTGCCTAGCTCATCTCATAGACATGTGCGGTGGTATTCTAGTTTCTCTTCCTCGGATATTGCATATCCTGGTCCATTCGGTGGACACGACAGTCCAGAACAACTTGTCTCGGTCAGGAGGAACCAGAAACAAGTTCACATTGGCGAGGCAGATAGTAATTTGTTTCATTATTATCTAACTCATGCAGGCGTTTGGGTAAGATATCACCTGTCCTCGAAGGAGAGAAAACTGCTAATACATACCTCACACAGCTTGATATTGTGTCACCAAACCGGGCCTTCTCCCAGGAGGTTCCGAGAAGGGCCCTAGGGAACCCTTTGCTCTATTACTCTTGCCTGGCATATGCAGCCCATGTATTGTGTCTACAGGGTCACGGTGACCATGCAAGTGCCGACCATTACCATAATAAAGCGATTGGCATTTTGATTCCACTCCTCGATCCGGGATCCATTATATCAGCTGCCGATAAAGACTTACTCGCCGCGATTGCAATCCTACGAATGTCAGAGCAATTCCTAGAACCAGACGAAGACGCTCAAACGCACATCTATGGCGCATTCTCCTTACTAACTAGTTCTACTATCAAGTGGCTTCCTGAAAGAGTAGACCTGCTAGGTATAGCGTTCTGGGTCTTTGTCCGACAAACTCTACGAATATGCTTCCTCCATGAGCAGCCATGTCCCTTCAACTTGGATATCATCAGTAGCGACAATATGTCCAGCCCCGCTTCGGATGAAGTGTGGACAAATAGGATGACTCTTTTACTAGCCAAGATCTGTAATGCATGCTGGTCCTTGTCATTGGAAGATACCAACTTCCAGCAGCAGGAGCTGGATTCCTTGGAAGCAGATATCGACTTCTGGCATCGGTCACTGCCGGAGACCTTTAAACCCTGGTATTACCGTCTCGTACCGTCAGCGGCTTTTCCTCGGGTCAATTATCTCACTACATGGCATGGTAAATTTACGTTCTTAGTGGTCAATGATTTTCTGTGCAGAAGCTGATTATTTCCATATAGTAATTGCATGGCAGCAATATTATACGTCAAAAACAATGATTGCCGTCTATCGTCAAAGACAAAAAACACCAAACGCATATCACGAGAGTAATCAATACTGGAACGTACGTATTTTACATTTCACTGTACATCTTATGCAAGTCAATACTGCAGACACTGATCTGGTGACCCAGTCAAAAATACTTGTCCCAGCTAGATTGGCATGCGCGGTTGTCCTTTCTGATAATGACATTGGCACCGGTATCAACGGCGGTCACCTGGCCTACTGGTGTGGACAGTTCCTCATGGGACGCGCAGAGCAATACGAAGTTCTGAGCTGGCTAGAGAACTTTATGAGCCGAACAAAATGGCCTAATAGGAGGTGTATTGAGCGTCTACAGAAGCAATGGGTTTTGTTACCTGAGAAAGATTTTGGTGGTAATTCGCCTCCCCACGTTTAATTGAATACCTGGAGCACCAGTGGTTTTGTATATAATCATTGATATTCAAAGTTGCCTCATGGTAGGAAATACTTCTGCTTAATGTTTATGAATTTTAGGGCTATACCTTTCGCCAAATGCCGATAGTTTGACTGGGCTTCTGAGGCACCACAATCAATTTTGATTGAATTGAGGCACTGGTACAAAGTCCGGAGCTGTTGCTTACAGAAATGAACGTGTTCGAGTGATTGATTGGTTTACCGAACTTCTAGAGGGTTGTTGGTGGGTTAGTACAAAGTAGTGATTGTATCATAGTTCACACGACAACCCAATACCGACGTTTTAGTGACCCAACCCTTTATTATTTGAGAAAAGACCTGAAGTAAGACCCTCTGATAGGCATCATATGTGCTAGTCTGAAGCGATGTCAAGTCTTCATTATCAAAGATCGTAGGTTTCGGCCGAACAAGGAAAGCGTCCCCGGGGAAAACCTCGGGATCGCGTGCTGGATATGGAAGAATTTCCCGCGATCTCTATTGACCTCGGGGGGTTGTGCTTAGATATTGGATAGTCCATTGATCTCTTTCCAACCCGAGATGGCAGGTGATCTTGTAGGTTTTGTCAGCTGCTCCCCTGAAGGTTTATGTCAAGTTCCAGTCACTGAATCGAGGGAAATTTTAAACTTAAGAAGCATAGAAGATCTGTTCGACTCTACAGATTGAATGCTGATGCCATCTGGCAATAGTCTCAAACATAGGTGAATAAAGCATTAGTGTATTGAGTATCAATGCTCTCACTTAGCTGTAAGATCATTCTCCCTCTGCCCATCTGTCCAATGAGCATACATATGCCATTATGCATGGGATTTTTCAGATTGAATGTGACTCGAATGCTAATCATAACATAAACCGCAGTACCAATCCTGATTACCGTCGCCGTGGTCCCTATCTGGATCATCGGTCGATACTTGAAAGATGACAAGCAACTACGCCGCTTTCCTAGCCCTAGTATCGCCGCATTTACACCATTATGGAGCATGTGGCAGTCGTGGAAGGGAACACAAACCATCGAAATCTGCAAAGTCCATGAGAAGCTAGGTCCTGTCGTACGCATTGCTCCGAATCACGTCTCTTTTACCGATCCCCGAGCCTACAAGGACATTTATGGCCATGGAGCGCCCCTTGTCAAGGATGACTTCTATGCAAATATCGCCGAGGGGAATCCTTCCGTTGCACAGGCGACGGAAAAGGCTGTTCATTCTGCAAAACGACGTGCCCTTGCTCACGTCTTCTCGGCAAAGGAGATAACTGCTATGGAGCCTAGGGTGATGGCAACGACCCAGAATCTCTGTGCCGTTATTAGGACTAAGCTATCTCGTCCCAGCGAAGGGCAACATGACCAGACATACCCTGTTATCAGGAATGATGATTCTGTTATATTCGATGTTCGGCCATGGCTCAATATGTTCACGTACGACGCAATCTCCAACATGCTGTTCACCAATGAATATGGATTTCTGAAGAAGGGTGATGATCTCTGTCGATCCACCGATGGCGCAGGCCAGACGAAAGAAGTTCATGCCATGGACTCATTCCACTCAGCAAGTCGATACAACACAATAACGGCACAATTGCCACTGCCTTTGTACAAACTTTGTCGCCGATTTTTCTTCTGGGTCCATGGAAACAAAGCTGGTGGTTACTTCAGTGGTATGTCTCGTTCCCAGGTCCAGCAAAGATTGCAAAATCAGCCCGCCCAGCCTGATCTGTTCTCGTCATTTCCAACCCGGCCGACGGAAAAGCGTCCTGATCCAATGGAAGAGGATGAGCTTGTGGCTGAATGTGCTACAATGCTTGATGCGGGCAATGACACAACACAAACAACGTTGGTAAACTGTATCTTTCACCTGGCTTCCAATCCTGACAAGCAAGAGAAGCTCTACAATGCTCTTACATCGGCATTGAACATCGATAGAAAAGAAAAAGGAGAAGAGAAAGAATTCTATGTACCAAACGCAAAGCAGATCCAAGATGTCCCGTATTTACGAGCTGTTCTTGAGGAAAATTGGCGATGCCGACCACCTGTAGCAAGGGGACTGCCACGTCGTACCACCGGTCAGGGCACTACGATTTCTGGACACTTCATCCCTCCAGGCGTGACAGTCTCGGCCCCAATATATGCCCTCCACCGCAATGAGGCGCTGTTCCACCGACCCCTTGACTTCATTCCCGAACGTTGGATACCGGACGAGGACTTTGGCAAGAATGAACAGGAAGCTAAGAATTTGAAAGAATACTGTATACCATTCAGCCTTGGCCCACGTGCTTGCATTGGCCGGAATCTGGCATACATGGAAGTTTCCATTGTAGTTGCTGCTCTGGTCCTCAATTTCGAGTGGGAGTTGGCTGATAAGAGCTCGGATATGCCTATGATTGAGCGTTTCAACTACAACCCTAAAGAGCTTATGGTCAAGGGCAAAATCAGGAGATGATTTCATGAATTTGCATCGTCGGCTTATCGAATCATTGCTAATTTGATTGTCTTACGTGAGATCAATTGACGATTGCGTTGTTTGTTTCTGGTTATCTAAGTAGGTTGATCGCACGATTTCTTAGGGTTACTGTATATGTGCCCTATCTAGACAGATGACCTCCAGTTTCAAGAAGTTAGATTATTTAGTTCAGAGAACGTGATGCTGCATAAAATTCACAATATATCAATTGAAAACTTAGCATCCAGATAACCATAGACTTAATATTGTATTCCTTGTATTGATCATGCTAGGTGATGACAGCCCCTGCCCAGATGGTGCGATTGATATCTGCATCTGGCAAATATCTTTGCACTTCGAATCATAGTAGAGCCTGCCTACGATGGACAGATGGAGCCTTTATTGCTATATTGATACCAAGGTAGAAATTATTCATATGAATGTAAACATGGAGAGTGTTCCAAATCATTGTCGATCAGAACAGTTAGATGTATTAGTGCTCTCCATTCCGATGTGAATCAGAATCACCAGATATCATATTTACACGTTGGAAGGCCTTCTGTCCGTTATAGCCAGTTTGTTTTGTTTAGTTTGAGTTTGAGCGGTTTTTACAGGCATCCACAGGCATGTACTACAAAATCTCTAATAGATCCAACCGTAACGCAGATAGTCGATCTTGACTAGGTCGAACGCTATAATCCTCCCAACTTCAGGGGAGTTCAGGATCAGAGAGTTTTAGAAGAGCTTCCGGTCGAAGAGTACACATCATGGAAGAAGTCATCGCTGCTGCAGTTATACAGCTTCAGTTGCTTCCAGGTTTTAAACCAGGACGAGGATTCGAACACTATAATCGTCCCAACTCCAGGTGAGTTTGTTCGACCACAAGATCTTCAAAGGTTTTTCGAAGAGCTTCTGGTCGAAGAGTTATACAGCCTGGAAGAAGACATTGCTACTGCAGTTCCACAGCTTTAATCGCTTTTAAACCAGAAAGACCGACAAGAACTCAACTCAAAGGCTTGGTCTCGACTCTCTCCGCAAAGATAAGCAACGTGACGGCTCCACTGCGTCTCATGTCCCTGGCCAAAGAATACAAAGTGGAAAACACCGACGCTGAGTTTCAATGCAAATATGTGATTCAACAAGGAAACAACCAGTTGAGATCAATCACCTGTACTGCCTATTCGCCTTCTGCGGTGAGAAAAGGTCTTAGTAAGTGCCAGAAACTACTATCTACAATTCTCAGGCACCATACTTACAAGTCTTCAAATAGTCCTATCACTACTCGTTTCCCGCAAAGACAAGCTCGGATATCATCGTGCAATTGTTTGACATTCATTCAACGGCCCTTGCTGAGCCTCACTCGGTCTTGCTCTCTCGTTCTTCCTTCTACGGAAATGACTATTTCGCTCAGCTCTGGAACATTTTCCAAACAGCCGCCAAAAGTCTGATATTCGATCCGGCTCAAACTCGTTCCTTCAAGATGGCCAAGAGAATACTTAATGGCAGACCTTTCTATGCTTCGCGCCCGCAAGTATCTCAACATAGAGATCACAGACCATCTATATCAGGATGATCAAATTGTTCGTCTCTTACCGTCAAGACCGAATGACTGTGTTTCAGCAGGAAACTGAAATTTGAGGCCGCAACGGATGGGTTTAGTTTGTATCCCTCGCTCGCACAACGATTCCAGAATCGGTAAAATTCCTCAATGATGGGCGAAGTACAGAGTCTCTATTGCAAGGATTGTTGGACATCTTTTCTTCCAAGTTCACATCGGAGGCACTGGTTCCCCGCAGTCGGCTTATTACTTGATTAGGAAACTCCGCTTCGGCAAGTCAATGATCATGATCGCCATATCGTTAGACGCGGATATAAGTACACGGATTTTCCCACTTCAATCGATCCGTTGTGAAAGTGATGACTATCATTGCATAAAAACAACTGTGGTTAAGAATGGCGTCTATAAAACAAGCCCCCCTATCTTTCATTCGCAATGTGTCGACAGCGACAACGTCAACCACAAAAGCAGCTGGAGATATAAGCTCCGTCTTCCCATCATTATCTGGCAAGGCACCAGAGCCCCTTCCGCCACGTTTTCAAGCCCTCAAAACTCAACTCTCGGCTGGTAGAGAAAAAGATGTGACCGAGTCATGGTTCCGCCTCTTGGAGTCTCTCCGAGAAGAAGTCAAGAAGATCAAAGCATTAGGAAGTGACGTAAGCAACCATCCATCAAAGAAAAAGCCAACAAAACATGAATTAATTAATGGCAGGCCATCCCTTCGATAACATACAAAGATATCGAAAATGGAACCCTGACCGAAGAGCAATTGAACGAAATCCGCCATCGTGGCTCAGTTGTCATCCGCGGCGTAGTGCCTAAGGAAACTGCTCTCGAATACAAAGAAAAAGCCAGAGAATACATAGCAGCAAATAAAGGCAGGGTTAACGCATTTCCAAAAGATGACCCTGCAGTCTATGAGCTTTACTGGACTCCAAGCCAAGTACATGCCCGCGCACATCCGGGCATGATTAACACTCAAAAGTTCCTCACAAAGCTATGGTATTCCTCAAACCCGCTATCCCAGATTTCGACCAGCCATCCTCTCATGTACGCGGACCGTTTCCGTATCCGAAACCCTGGCGATGCCAAATTCGCGTTGGGTCCCCATTCGGATGGCGGATCGCTCGAAAGATGGGAAGACCCCGAATATCGTCGATGCTATTCGAAGATCTTGGAAGGAAAGTGGGAAGAATACGACCCATTTGACGCAAATCACCGAATATCTGCTCACCAGGATCTCTACAATGGTGCTGGCGCATGTTCGATGTTTCGATTCTTCCAGGGCTGGTTGAGCATGTCTTCTACTGGGCCAGGTGAAGGGACCTTGAAAATTTGTCCGTTGCTTAGGCATGCGACAGCATACTTGATACTGAGACCTTTTATGACTACTGGGTCTATTCAAGCTTTAAATGCGGAATTTCCTGGCTCCGTGCCCGGCGCTTGTCAGGAATATAACAATGAGACGCACCCGGATCTCGATTTGGCTAATACCATGTGCTCTGTGCCTCATGTAGAGCCTGGTGATTACGTTGCATGTGAGTCTTTCTTCTCCTAATATTTCCTTCTTATCGACATATATACTGACCCTTGATCCCGCCAGGGCATTGTGACTCCATCCATTCAGTCGACAAAGAGCACCATGGTAAACGTGACTCCAGTGTGCTGTATATTCCGGTTTGCCCAATGACATTGCCCAATGTGCAGTATTTGGTCAAGCAACGTGAGGCGGCCCTGAAATACAGCCCACCTCCTGACTTCCCGGGTGCAGGCGGTGTTGGCGAGCAAGGATTCACCGATCAGTTGGATTGGAATACAGTCTCGATCGAGGGCCTGCAAGCAATGGGTATGGGATCAAAGCCATGGAATATCGATATGAGCATGTCGGATGGCGAGAAGGCGGTTATTGAAGCTGCAAATAGGAAATGTTTCAGCTGAATGACGGATGAAAGTTTAGCAAATACATTATTTCCTTACAAATTGTCTACAGCAGTATAAGATGGTTAAGTACTGGGTTTATGACTTCTTCAGGAGCCTGAGACGTGTAATTCCACTCTGTATTATTCGCCGGGAGTATTCCTGAGGTATCCAACTGATAAGACCAATCCAATGTTCTAAAACGTTCAATGTCTTGCAATGTCTTGGAATCCAACTCCTCGATGAGAGATCATAGACCATGTTCTCCCTTTTTTTAATAGAGAATATTGATGCCATCCCTCCTCTTCCTGAGTAGAAGAGTCCTAACCCTATATCTTACCAAACATCTTCTTAAGCGAGCATAGCATGGAGATGTTTAATGTAAGTCCATTTCAAGAAGTTTTGATTATTCTGTGCCAATTGGCATGCGGAAAAGAGCCCTGAGTGATTGGAAAATATGATTGATTTTTCCAATGTCAAGGCTAAGCCACAGTTATAGTAGCGAAGCTCGATCTCTGGCCAGTGTACACGTTTCCGCGGAGGAATAAAAAACCTAACCTAGCTCACCGTGAGTACATTCAATCAATATGCCGGTCGAGGAGTCATTGAGCGCACGAGTCGGCATGCTAAGATATACATATTCTTCTAAATAGATGCAAGACGCTTATACTAAACGAAGGTTATATCGTCATAAGCTATACACGAAACAGAAAATGCGTCAAGACGAATTATGAATAGGTGTTGTTGCATGCTGAAGTTGCTCCTTCACGAAGAAACAGATAGTTTCGATACTCGTCCTTCCAATGGTCCGCAGATGTCTCGATCGGGGGAAAGTCCACAATGTTCCGATCGGCTAACTCTCGTTTGATGCATCACTTGCATGGGTGAAATCAATCAAGTGTTGGGCATTTCCGTGATGTATGCAAAGACCTCGGTAGTTGATTGGAAAGGTATGAGACTAGCATACTGATTCACGGTAATGAGCATGCACTCGATGAATATTCTGATAAAATAACACCGTATTCCATTACGGCTTTGAGTAGAAACTAGTAAGGCTTCTGCATGGCGTCGCCCGATATGTATGAGGAGATAGTTTGGCATGACGATTGGCACAAATCTGACCGATAAATGGTATGTCATCCGCTTAAGGGCCACTGAAGTTAACAATGATGCCACATTCCTCCATGACCCAGTGTTCTATGTCCGGCAGATTTTCCTTTAGGCTTGCAACTCGTTCATCGGTTTCTAGAATGGTGTTCAGAAACGGATCCACTGGAGAATCACTAAGGCGGGCCCGTCTTTTTATCGCCTCTTCTTTCATGAGTGTCGCGAAATCGTGGGAAGGATACCAGATTCGATCCTCTGGGGGAAATCTGCTGTTGAAGGGAAGTAAGCCGCCTCGATAAAAGCGGAACCATTTGTCCGGACTCAGGTCTCGCGACTTGTTTTGACAGTCAAGCGAAAGCGTTTTCCAACTCCTGCCTGATACAATGTGTCTCTGTATATGAGCGAAAGAGTACCGTCTTCGCGTGTTTTCGAATGAAACGAAATCCATTATTTGACATTCGACAGGCCATGCTGTGATAATATGTGAAAACCGTTCTTCATAGCCACGCTCAATCCAGTGGGCGAACCGATCGAGACGAAGCATATTCGCAGTTCTACCTGGGAGTATGTCCATTTTGAGATGGAGGTAGAAGTAGAATATATCGGTCAATTTCCGATGCTTTGCTGTTATCGATGGTTTAGAACCAGGTAGAATTGATTCCGCAACTTGAGTGAGCCAGGCTCTTGTAGTAGGGAATCGTTGCGGGTGGAGATTTGGCAACTCCTCCAAGAGACTCAGTCGGACATCTTGAACATTTTGTAATCGGTAAAATGGAGTCAAGACCACTTCGACGTCAGATTGAATGAAAGTCAAGCCGATGTCACCACGATATGTTAGAGGGAAACTAAAACTCAATCGCGGTTCGCTATTTCCTGAAACCCACAAACTCTTATGCATCAGGTCTATCGTCAATGACTTGATAGGCTTGTCCGTTCTCTGCAATAGATGCACAAGTTGTTGGATCCTTTCACACAGACAAATCAGCTGTCCGGGATCATTCGAATCTGGAGGCGTAATGGAGACGACAGTAGGTATGATGTGTAGTGGTAAGAATGCCAGTCCTCTGTTTATAGCGTCTTCAGCGCTGGCAAAGACCCACATGGACGCGATATCCACTGCTTCCTTGTTGGGACAATTTGTAACGAACATCTGAAATCCAGGAAATTGTCGATCGTAATCAGGCCGAATACAGAACGCAATTGATTTGATCACCTTGTGTAGATGGCTTATAATCTCCGCATGGAGTTGCTTGCTGGTGCGAAGGATAGCAAGGTCTGTCTTTGGTCTGTGCCATCCTGAAGGAGCAAGTTCATCCCAGATCAGATATCGAATCTCTGGGGTTAGCCTGGAAAATGATCCTAGGCCGAGACTAGCCATCTCTGTAAACAGGATCGAATAAGCCTCACAAACAACGATCCGATGTTTCTTGAACAGATGTCCCGAGAATGGATGTATCTTTAAGATATAAACTTCTCTGATGCTCGCAGGATCCTGGCGACAGGTTGTAATCCTCCCGAGGTCTGTGAACTCTGCAAAAGTAGTCCTCTGAGAGTCTAGTAGGGCTTGCTGTGCTCCAAGACGCAGTGTGATAGTAAAAGGTACTCTTTTAGTCTTGTATGGCCCTTCTTTGATAAAAAATAAGTGGAATTGTCGGTAGTTATTTATATGCGGTGGCTGCCTGTTGTTGTTGCCTTGGCCCAGGAGTGAAACCTGGACTGGAATCCTAGCTCAGACCTCGGAGTCCGCTTTAAGCACGCCCATAATTTTGGAAGTTGGTTGGGCACGGGCAACAAATTTCCTGACAACATTTGCCCACTTCGCATGGTCAGAACCGTAGTGTGGAGTGCCTATGAAGATTATTGCTCGAGTCATGCTTGGGACGTTTGCGCGGTGTCTCTCCGGGTCATGTTGCACTTGAACAAGGGCCCAGTAACCTTCTTCAGCAAAGGATACCGGTCACTCACGCCATCAAGGACTGTTACATCTTCCACCACTAGTCCACCCAGGCTGTGAGCGACAAAGATGATAGGGCGATCGGCGACATGATCCGCATCACGGATGTTCGCTAATCTTCCAGAAAGATTTGAGGCATGGTTTATAGTGTTTTGTCCAGCGTCCTTCCAGTCTGACTCAAGCATTGACTTGTAACTCGGATTCAAACCGCCAGCCACTTAGGCTAACGTCGACCCTATCTATGATCGGAACTCCGACCCCCCCTACTTTTTGCAAGGAACGATGCGCATAGGATAATTCTCAACCTGCTTTCGGCTCAAGTAGCCTTTTTCTTCTCTCGCTGAAGTCACAAGGATCCCATGGTCCAGACAGCGTGGCGATCTGATGCCGATTACATGCGGATGCGGATGTCCTATCTGGGCAATATTCCGCCTGAGGGGCATCCCAGTACTACATAACTACATATGCGAATGTTAACTTGTATGACCAATTTCTGGTTTCCTTTTTCCTCCGGGTGCATCCCCATCAAGGATGTATCCTATCTCTTGTCATACTGCTGTCTTGACGTGTCGAGGGATCTACCAAACAACAAGCGGTTGACAAAAACAGGCCTTAGGGTTAGGGCTAAGGGCCTGGCTTCACCAGGTGCAGGCCCACGATTAGTTTAGTCCTTGCCCATATACCTGGGTAAAGTCGAATTTTGTTTCCACTGTCTGTATCTCTCTGATTGCGGATTATTTTGCAGTATTTCGTTCTTCTACATACTTTACAGTGAGGTGATCCGACAGCTCACAATAGCCTATCATCAGGGTCGACGCCGAATAGGATATTCGCGAATGACCGGCCAATTGACCCCAAATGAGCAATTACACGTCTTTTATCATTTCTTCAGCGGTATCACAGTACGGCAGATATGTGTTGGACAGTTGGCGTTGTCCGCTCAGTATCCCGATTCGGCATGACGCGAGGGGTTTGCAGATCTGGGGTAGCACATCCCCCGCACTGAATCTTCTCCTCTTCTTGACAACCTTCACTTCTTCTCGCCTCTTGATCAACTACATTCTTTACCATATACCCTCAACTCATTCTAATCCGCGAAAAACAACAATGACTACACTCTCCCAAGACCGCGTCGAGCCAGGCTCCGTCAACATTCCCATCGGAAAGTTTCCATCCACAACCTCGCCAGATCCCTCCTCTTCACCAACAGCAGCACAAATCGCCTCCAAACTGGTCGCAGACTTCAACAAAGCTCTCACAAACAAGGATCCTGCCGCCATCTCTCAATTGTTCTTCGGGAATGGTTATTGGCGCGACCACCTCGCCCTATCATGGGACTTTCACACTCTCGCTGGCCAGGAAAAGATTTCCAGATTTTTGTCTGCAAATGCTATACGACTCACAAAACTCGAGATTGACTCCTCAACAGCTATCAGGACGCCTCATTTTGGGCCTATTGATGGTGGTCTCGGACAAGCGAACGGCGTGGAATTCTTCATCAAGTTTACGAGTGACGTCGGCTCGGGGGAAGGTGTTGCCCGCGTAGCTGAGGAGCCTAGTTCACCTGGGCAATGGAGATTCTTCCTGTTGTCAACTACACTACTCGAATTAACGGGCCACGAACGGCGAATCAATCACCTCAGGCCAATGGGTGTGGAACACGGGGATGGTCCGAATCGACAGAACTGGAAGGATAGACGTGCCGCAGAACTAAATTTCGAGCATACGCAGCCTCAGGTCATCATCGTCGGTACGTATACCTTCAAAAACCCAACAGAGTTGCATTGACTGAAGAGATCAGGTGCCGGCCAAGGCGGCCTCAGCGTCGCCGCATCCCTCAAAACACTCGGCGTCGAAACCCTCCTCATCGACCGCGAGGCACGTATCGGCGACAACTGGCGGAACCGATACCGCCATCTCGTCCTTCACGACCCCGTCTGGATGGATCATTTACCCTACATGCCGTTTCCGCCGACATGGCCCATCTTCACTCCGAAAGACAAACTCGGAGATTGGTTGGAGTCGTACGCCTCGTTTTTAGAATTGAATGTATGGACAAAGACGAATTTGACGTCCTCGTCCTGGGATGACAGTAGCAAAACATGGACGATTACGGTGGAGCGACAAAAAGAAGACGGGAGCAAAGAAACGCGCACATTCAACCCGCACCATGTCATTCTCGCAACCGGCCACTCAGGTAAAAAGAACTTTCCCGAAACCAAAGGCATGGATTCATTCGCAGGAGACCGACTATGCCACAGCTCCGAATTCAGTGGCGCCCTCACTTTACCGGAGAAAACCACAAAACGAGCTGTTGTGGTTGGATGCTGCAACTCAGGCCACGACATCGCACAGGATTTTTACGAAAAGGGGTACGATGTGACAATGGTACAACGCAGCTCGACTCTCGTGGTCTCATCAAACGCTATCATGAGTGTCTACGTCAAGGGTCTATTTGACGAAGACGGCCCCGCCACCGCGGACGCAGATTTATTTATTCAAAGTTTTCCGGCGGAAGTGTTCAAGGGTATTCAGATACAAGTCACGGATCTAGTCGCGAAGCAAGTCGACGCAAAACTGCACGAGGGACTTGAGAAGGTAGGATTCAAGGTTGACCGTGGCCCTGATGCGGGCGGTATATTCATGAAGTACTACCAGCGCGGAGGGGGGTACTACATTGATGTCGGGGCTAGTCAGTTGATTATCGACGGCAAAATCAAAATCAAACAGGGACAGGAGATTACGCAAATCCTGCCGAACGGAATTGAGTTTGCGGATGGCTCGACGCTCGAAGCTGATGAGATTGTTTTCGCGACCGGTTATCAGAATATGCGGACAGAGGCACGGAACATTTTCGGCGATGCGGTTGCGGACCGTTTGGGCTCTGTATGGGGATATGATGATGAAGGCGAGTTTAGATCAATCTGGAGACCGAGTGGACATCCAGGGTTCTGGTATATGGGTGGCAATCTGGCGCTGGGTCGATATTACTCGAAATTGTTAGCGTTACAGATCAAGGCTATTGAGGAGGGATTGAATCGAGGTTAATGTATCTATCTAACTACCACAATATTAGTGTTATACATGCTCATCACCACCAGCGGCCTTCCCAACTTTAGCTTCGGTACTATCTGCCGTACTCATCTCCTTCTCTTCCTTAATCCTCTTCATCATATCCGCCAACCCAGTCGGTCTTCTCTCCCACGTCCCCAGCGCAACCAATAATCCCAAACCAGCAACACCTAGATTGATATCCAACTGCCTCACAAACGCGTCCGCAAACGAACTTCTCACATCCCCAACCTGCGGCGTAAGTAACGACATGGCAAGCAACGAGAGCCGCAGACTATCAATCCCATCCGCAGGCACAACGCCCCTTAGGTCTGAAATGAGGCGTTTATAGAGCACGATTGTAGCAATTGCGAGGCCGATGTTGCCGCCTAGAAGGCGGGCTTGGGACATTAGACCTTGTGCTGATGCTATTCCACATCACACCCATTAGCTTAGCCACTACACATATAGAAAGGGGGGAGGAATACCGGAGTCGCGGTGATCAGCATGAAACTAATCAACACCGTAGTCGTGGAAAATATCATTCCAAATCTGAGACCCATCAGAAACTCGAAACTGTATATCTTTGCTGGGATGGAAGTAGCAGAGTTGACGGTGTGCATTAATCCGGTGTCGAGAATGATGAAACTGCAGCCGGCGAGGAGGGTGTAGAAGATGTTGTTTCGTTATACGGATAGAGCGCCGCCGAGGAAGGATTCTATCCCAAGATAGGTTTATTCGCAAAAAGGAGCAATTTTGGAATGGGGGATGGTGTCTGACCGAATGCTGAAGGTCCGGATAAAGCGAGGAGTGGCACGCCAGCGATCTCTGCGGAATCGTCATCGACGATTTGAAAGACTAAGGTTGAATAGTTAGAAGACGAATCCAACGTAGGTTGACAGTCTGTTCACATCAGCGTCTCCTCTCTCTTCCCCCATGCGAATCACCGGATACAGACGAGCCAACCTACAATATAGTAGACAGCATAATCCGACGCGTCACAATTTCAGTCGGAAACAGCGATACAACCGAATGCTCCCTTCTCGTCAACCACGAAATCCAATTCGCAAAACAGGCAAATGTCACAGCATCAAGAATCATACACACAATGAACGTAGCTGAGGACCAGGCTATGTATCCACTGCCACTTTCTTGCAAAGCCGTGATTAGCAGCGTGCATGAAGCTACATAATCCAGCAACCGAACATATCGAATTGTTTCCAGGTGACACGTTCTTGGTGTTTGAAATCGGGACAAAAAAAAATAACAGTAAAAGGAGGAGGATGGTGCCGCTGACGGGGATGTTGAACCAGGATACCCATGATATAAGTGCAATGCCATACATAATGTCAGACTCATTAGGATTGCGAAAATACTAATATCCCAGACGGGATTCCATCGAAACGTCGGGTTTATTGGCTTACCTAGGTAGCATAGACAGTCGCTGGTTGGCATAGTACCTAACCCTAAATGCGGAGAAGACGTGAGGGTTATCGACAGAAAAGCTTGTTGTTTCTCGACAGTTCATGCTTATTTGTAGTTTGTATTTTTGGGACTACGTTTAGACTGTGTTTAATGAGTGGTTGGACTGGACACTATTTACCTACCTAGGTATCTACTAGGTATGTCAACTGGTATAGAGATGCATCAATGGCAATATTGAACCTGTCAGCCGCCAGGCCGAAATATATAAACCTGCCTTGGTCAGGGCTGTGAGCGATTCCGACCAGCAGCATCCATGGATTGAATTGATACGTGTACAAAACGCAATATAAGATCTCTTTCAAGCATTCTTATAGAATTCAGCTTCAGTCATGATCAACAAAAATGGAGATCACCAACTTCCGAATTCGGGATTGAAAGATGTTTCTATTTCGGATCTCGTTGCCTACTTTTCTCGCCGCTGCGATCTGATATACGATACATAATGTATACAAAGCCATGAAGCTATAACACTCAAGATTAAACAATCTCATCTAAGAGGGCATATAGAGCGCAATTGTCAATTCGATGCCCTCATCTACAGCACCTAATCAACCAATCACGTCTAAGCGATGCGTTTACTCCGGCGTCGGATCGGGTGGTCCGATAACAGCGATAACGTCGTTCAGTTCTCGACAACTTTTCCCAACTTCTTGTATGCAACACATTTCATCCATTGACTCATTCTAGGGGTCTATAACTTCTCGACTTGATGACAAACTGAGGTAGCATTGGCCAATCCATGTATGAGTGATTGTGACTCACTCGCTCTCATCCAACATCCAGCACCCGCGAAATCCTGCCGGTTTGGCGCATGGAATGATTAGCGACGGAATAACGACTATCCACGGAGTTCGACTGAATTCCGGAATAAACTCAATCTCTATATAAGCTCTGTGCACCTCGTAAGCAATTTGTCACTTTAAACATCCAGACAACAGACTCAGACCAAACAACATGCCATCCGAACTCAACATCATCGTCCTCGGCGCCGGGGTCGCAGGCCTGACCACCGCGCACAGCATTCTCGCCAACCTCCCTTCCACCAAAAGCATAAACCTCACCATCGTCGCCAAACATCTCCCCGGCGACATCAACCAAACCGAATACTGCTCCCCTCAGGCAGGCGCCAACTGGCGCTCCTTTGAGCCGGAGCTCAACCAATACGGCCAATACGACAAGATCGCCTTTGAGCGATTCCTAAAAATTGCGCGCGAATCACCCGAAAGTGGCGTGAAGCGGTTTCCCCTGAGATTGGTTTTTGGGGCTAAAGATGATAGACGTAGAGAAGGGCTTTGGTTTGGGGAGTTGGTGGGTGGAATTGTGGATGTTCCCAAGGACGAATTGCCGGAGGGAGCGGGTTGGGGGGTGGATTTGGTGACTTTTATGTTTAATCCGGTTGTTTACTGTAATTGGTATGATTGTTATTCTCTGGTTGTAGATTGAATGGGGGATGGGCTGACTTGACATAGGTTGTTTGCGAGCTTGCTTAAGAGAGGAGTGAAAGTGGTTAGGCGCTCGTATGATCATGTCGATACTTTGCGGTCTGATTTTCCGAATACGGCTGCCATATTCAACTGCACAGGGCTGGGTGCGAGACATCTTGGTGGTGTAGAGGATACAAAGGTTCACCCAACGAAAGTACGCAAATTTCTTCTACTACTACGTAATACAATTGACACTAGTGATGAATAGGGCCAAACAATCCTCATATCAGAGCCCAAGAAACCCCTAGAAAGAATGTCCGTCTGGACCCAATCCTCCATCTTCCCACCCGGGGAATTCTCTCACGTATTCCCCCGACCTTTGGGCGGTGGTGTCATCATCGGCGGTGTACGTCTAGACAACGACTGGGATGGCTCTTTTGACGAGTCAAGGGTTGAACGAATCAAGCAAAGAGCATGTCAATTAGCCCCTGAATTGGGTAAGCCAGAGGATTTGCAGGTGGTACGGCATAACATTGGCCTGAGGCGTAAGTCGATTTCTCCGCTGACAAATACTGATCGGGACTGACCGTAATCATGCTATAGCGAGTCGGGATGGAGGCGCAAGAGTCGATATCGAAGATCGGGATGGCACGTGGTTGGTCCACAACTACGGTGCTGGCGGTGCTGGATATCAATCGTCATGGTATGTAACACAAGAATCGACTCCTCGGAGAAATGCCTTCTGACTCAGGGATTAGGGGTATGGCTGAGCATGCTGTTGCCTTGTTTGCTGAGAAGCTAGACTCGGATCTCGGTGGCCGTGAAGCGAAGCTGTGAGAGGTTGGGAGAAAGATATTTGGCGGTGGCCTAGATAGGAAATTGGTGAGGGTTTTCACCGGCTTTTCCCATCGCATGATAATGGGGCGTAAATATCTGATTTATCATAATCCATGTTCTCATCTGTTTGTGCAGAATCATCTCTTGCTTTCTATACAGCACTACCACCGCTCCTGATAGTCACAGACTAGTGAAATAACAAAAGACAATGAATATGAGGCAATATGAGGCGTTATAAGGGGGAAAATTCAACCGAGGGATACTCTTTTAAGTAAACCGGTACTGTTTAGGGCTACCGCGCGGGGACCTCAACGGCGTCCTGGAAATTGCTCTTGTCGATCTGATGTGCGCTAGCTAACTTTAATTTGACCTTCGACCGGAAATTCCCTGGTTGTGGCGATATCAAACAGATATCAAACAGCAACGCCCGACGCTGGAGCCAATACTAGGACAGCGGAGAGATTGTGAGCTCTTTCTGCAGAGATTTTACTAGGCAGCGGTGATGTGACTCATGGTGAGATACAAGGATGACAGTGTTTACCGTGAAAATGTGAGTATCTGGGAAGTTCTTTCAGCTTCTTTGTCCCGACTGCTAAGAATATCTAGACCCTTCGATAAGGGGTTCATTATTTGTTTCAAGTTGTGTATTGACGTTATTAAAAGAGCTTTGTCCGCTGTCGTGATTCTATAGGGCCGTGAAAATGGGTGGCAATTATGGACTTAGGGTTTTCCCTTCCATTTTCGACCGCATTTCCTAAATAGGCAATCATCAGCATCGTGTTTGTATGTCGGCGACTCTCACCGGCGGTCATATCAAACACGCCTTTGTTCACTGTTTGAAGAAACCCCTGATTCATTATCCACATGTCTTCACCAAAGTGCGCCCCATGAAGAATTTTCTTGATAGCTAGCAAACAAAAGAGCAAATTCTACAAGGTTCCACTTGACAGACCCCCTTCTTCGAGGCCTCCCCTCGACTATAAATAAGACCTCCATCCCCCATTCCTCGACCTCGATTTCTCTTCCTCTTCATACTCCAACAAGCCCAAGTCTCTCTCCAAGCCTCGACTCTCTCCTTCTTTTCCATCTTTCCTTACTTTGACTTCATGCTTTTCCTTACTTTTGCTTCATTCTTTTCTTCTTTGGCTTCACTTTCTCTATCTTCTCAACAGGATGACTCGTTTTAAAACGGTCGTTCTTCATGTTTGATCTTCAGTTATGGCTCAATCTTGAGTTTAAACACGTATCTTTGGCCACATCCTCGGTTAGGTCCATCTCAAGTCATGCATTTTGGGGCCTGTCCCAGGCATGTTTCTCGTTTTTCAAATCACCGGCAAACTCTATGATTCCTGTATCTGAGCTGGCAAACCATTGCACCGCACCAATACACCAAAAAGTTGGATGTGGTGCCTTGGTAATCTCCAAATCATCAGCCAGCTCTATTGTTTTGTCTCTGGGCCTGGAATCAATATCTGGGCATGGAGTAGCTAGTATCGGTGTTTTGTATTTGAGGTCAAGCGACATGAGCTCGGCTCATGTCGCTTTTACCTCATTGTTCTGTTGCTGGAGCAGATTGTATGGTTGTTTTGTATTTGAGGTCAAGCGACATGAGCCCGACTCATGTCGCTTTTACCTCATTGTTCTGTTGCTGGAGCAGATTGTATGGTTGTTTTGTATTTGAGGTCAAGCGACATGAGCTCGACTCATGTCGCTTTGACCTCATTGTTCTGTGGCTGGAGCGGATTTTATCATTATTTTGTATTTAAGGTCAAGCGACATGAGCCCGACTCATGTCGCTTTTACCTCATTGTTCTGTTGCTGGAGCAGATTATATCGGTGTTCTGTGTTTGAGGTCAGCGACATGAGTCGGGCTCATGTCGCTTTACCTCATTGTTCTGTCGGTGGTGAAGCTTTTATGAACGACCAGGCAGGTGTGCCCTCGATTATGTGGGTTTTTGTTTCTTTTCTGTCTCTTATGTTTTTCCGGTCATGCCATGAATCATGGCGCTCGTCGAGGCTTGGCCGGGCTCATGTCGCTTCAACCTCATGGCCCGACTTTTGAATGGGCATCAAAAATGTGTGCTCAATCATGTCTTTTCCGAACTATGTCTCGATGCACTGGTCGAGGCATGTGATGTTGCGTTGGCTCCCACTCAATATCAATCCGGGCTGATGTCATGCACTGTCAAATGCCTTGGCTTCAGGATGGGCTGGCAACATCTTCGATGAATGGTGACTTTACCATGGACGATACAAAATGTAAGTCGACTCCAACAACACTTCATCCAACCAGTGACTAACGTGCATAGGTATCCTATCAAAGTCCATCTCCCAGCGATTTTGTTGTATCGTGGGGGATGAAACTACCTGTCCACCGAACAACTGTCAGGAAGAAATTCCAAGAGCAGCATTGCCGAAAAAAAAGTGTAAGTCAACTATCACAAAACTTTCTTACAACGCAGTGACTAACGTTCAGAGGTATGCTGCAGTGACTCGCCAGATTGGATCTCAACAACAGCCGCGACCCCCGACTACGATCTTGACATTCTATACGGGGAACATCTGTTCGACAGCAATATCATCTTCGGTTGTTGTTCATTCATCGGAGTGGCCACCACAATACGTCTACCGAATTAGACATACACATGCCATCAACGGACCCAAGCAGCGGGTGAGCAGTTGTTCGACCTTCATGTCTGATTTGCTATTATCCTCCGGTTGAGAGCTTGCAGCCACGGACAAACACAACACACAGCTCGCCACTCAGAGCACCGGACGACTCTCCCAATTCATTGCACTGGGGTCCAGGGACGACAACATAGTTCTGTTAGACGCCGAAGACCATCTACATCCGGTCAATTGACCGATTTCGAGCGCGATGTCTTCCAATCGATTCACGACAACAACAATGGCTTCGACAACCCATTTTTGACTACCCGATGATGAGATTGACCGGCATCTCTTTCGAAGCATTGGCTGGCAGTCATGATGCTTTTGCATTACCAGTTGTTCCAGTTGCCCCCCAATGCACTGTCCTGGGGTACTGAGCCCAGCTCGCTCGGAGCGACTTGGGCTCAATGTTGGTGTGCTGTCCTCATTTGCCTCAATCACTGAAAGTAGCCCAGGTCGCTTCGAGCGACCTGGGCTCATGATGTGTCTGGGTAGCTTCAATGGCAATACGAAACGACCCTCGCCAAGCTCCGTGTAGAGCTTTCACGCCTGAACGACCAGCTCCAGGCTCAACACTACGAAATCGAGCGCCAGCATACAATCATACACGTCCTTGAGTTTCAAGTGGCTTCGCACGCCGTTTTCCGTCCTAAGCCTACGTTGCCGGACCCCGACAAATTCGCCGGATGTGCTCAGAACTACGATACTTGGCTCCCTGCAATCAAAGAAAAGCTTCGCGTTGACGCTGATGCTATTGGAGACCAAATCGCGCAGTTTTACTATGTGTATTTGAATCTCCAATCATCGGTCCAAGCTATGGTGTTGCCGCAGGTAAATGAAGCCGAGTCTTCCAATTCTTGGGACTATACGACGATTCTAGACCAGCTAGCTCGTGTTTACCATCCTGATTCGAACAACAATTCGAACGCCATGGATCTTTTGGCGGTGTCGATTGCTGACCTTACTATGGCTGATTCTGACAAAATAGTTGGTCCGAGATCCACATGATTGTCCTTTGAAATCATTCCTTCGATCAACAGTATCCGGGAATGGTCGGTGCGGTTGATTGCAGTCTTTCACCCAACAGTCAAAGCCCAACGAAGGGAGCTGGGCTCATGATGTGTCTGGGTAGCTTCAATCGCATACCAAAACACCTGAACAACAACCACCACAACTCCCGGAGGTCCATTTTCAAGCTTTTCTTTCCACCATCAGTCTCCGGAAAGATATAAGCTGCATCTTGACATCCTGCGCTTCACCGAGTTGCTTCGCCAACGACTCACGAACACGAGCCTAGCTCGCTCGGAGCGAGCTGGGCTCATATGTGTGTCTGGGCTGCTTCAATCACGAACCAAAACAGATGCTTCGCGAAACCCACCCACATCCATGGAATTCTCTTCCTATCTTGTGTTTCAGGAAGATCGACAATGCCTATACCGCATTATGTGGCCAACGACCTTGAACTTGAAGCCCAGCCGGCTGGAGCGAGCTGCGCTCGATGTTGGCTGGGCTTCCCACATGGCCTCATCAACGGATATCGTTGTCTTCCATCATTGCGGTAAGACAATGCATGCTGCCGTTGGTTGCGCAAGTTGTCCGAGGATGAACTAAAGATGGATTGATTGGACAAGGCACACTCACATGTTGGTTGAAAGCATCGCCACAATCTGTCCATGGACGATGGCTCGGCTTTCTCAAATGCCTAAACGTCGATAATGACGGGGCTTGTTCCCTTTGCACTACTTCGACAACATGTCGCCTCGCAACCCGTCTTCCAATGTTGCAGAAGAACGATGCATGGTGCTGTTGATTACAGCTTTCCAGCAGAACCTGTCAATGGATAACAGGCCTGCGATTTGGCTGCGCTGGCTGTTCTGTCACTATCTCGACAATATCTTTCCTGGCAACCTTGACACCACGGCGCGGTCTTTTCATATCATCGAAAATGTTCCCCCGGCTGGAACGAGAACAAGTTTCGCCAATTCGATGACGTCCTCGATGCATGGCGAAACAATAGACTGTTCATCATTCACTGTCGTCCGTCACGCTCCGACGGTCCGCTTGCTGATATGTATGTCGCGTCGTCGGAAAGCTCGTCTCCACGATCAGCAAAATTGTCAATCGGGATGACCTTCCATCAACGAGGATCTTCCAGAACGAGTTGATGTGGAGGGTGGCCTGCAGCAACCGGTGCCCTCATTTCCGGTCTTTCGCCAATATCCTGATGGCAACCAAGCGAAGAAACAAAGCTGGGAATAACATGTTGCTGGACCTTTGGCAAGCGGGATCAGCTCCGGTCCTTCGACGCCGGACTCATCGCAAGTACACCGATAACCCTTGTCACCTTGCAGCAGCGATGCTTGCGGGGTGGTCATGGCTCCCGAACGATCTGTCCGGATCTGATGTGTTTGAGGATTATGGGGTTGTCGTACTGAGAGTACTGACAACGAGATATATTGCGGGTGAGTACTTCTTGCGAAACCAAAAAGTTATTTGCGATCTGATCACTAACTCTTGCTCAATAGGAACTTCAATAGGAGCCTCAATATCAAGTTCAACAGCCCTGAAGCAGAAGATGATCGCCTTTTACTATCTGATTGGCGCACTCATCGGGAGTTTTCCGTAAGTATCTTTGCCCAATCCGACGTTGATTTGTGATCGAGCTTCTAACTCGTTATAGATCAAAATCAGCAAGCGCAAGAGTGGAAGAACACACTTCCTCGTGCTCATCCATGGACCGTCGATGAATCCAAAGAAAATATCGCCGTGACTCACGAACCGTTCGACACCGATTCCTCCTCGATCCTCTCCGCGGACCTTCGATGAACCGACCCATGTCGGTGGCGCCGTCAACTTTGGTGCACTATCCTGTATCTTGAGATGGTCAGGGGGAACATCAGCAGGATCTCCTAACTCCACCATTTCTGTTGGAGACTTCGACATGCACGGTACCAGTCTGCTGGAGGCGAATCCGACTATCGAATACTCTCGAGCTAGCACAGGCACAAGCACAAGCACAAGCACAGGCGCAGGCGCAAGCACAGGCTCATTGTGCCACCCCCCGGCGATGGTGGGATACATCTGGCGGTCCGATATTGACTTGGGCATACATGTACCGCATCCTGGTGCTTATATCGACGGTGGCGTACATGGTATCGACTGATGGAGTTGACCTGTGATGAATAAAGATAACCAAAGAGTTATCTAAATCTGAGGTCTTTGACAACTCCAGTATGTCTGAACTATCAGTACGCTCCCCGAGAGACAGGATTTATCCGATATTGCTCGGTACCACCTACACACGACGGTGACGGACGCAAGATGTGTCCCAAGAAGATACCATGGTGCAACGATATGCCCGATACATAATGTATCGATAATCGGCAGACTCCGCTCGGACGCGTCGCGACTGTCTGATTTCGCGTTTCTATTGTGCGCCGTGGATGCTGCGGCGCTCCAATATTGTCATGCATCAGCCACATGCACATTTGCGAAACTGCCTCTTTGAAAAATTGAACGTCTTCGATACATAAGGTATCAATAATGAGGTTTTTCCATCACTTCTACTGTCGCAACTCGTTGAATTCGCCTCACCGATTAGAATGGGGCGGGCCCGCGCCGAGTGATGATGACTATGAGGCTTGCGACTTGATACATAATGTATCCAATATCAGTCGCCGAATCCAGATGAGGCCAAGATCAAGAGTTGGAAGCGCGTCTTTCTGGATTAGAAACATAGGTCCCATGGCGATTCAAAGTGCCATCAGCACCTGTTGTTGCTCAAAGGCAGAGATACCACCGAAGACTAATGTTTCTTTGGACGCTTCACACTTTGTGGCTGGTTGTTGGTGACAGCCATGTCATCAAATTCTGGATGGAATCAAGCCATCCATGATTTAGCATGACCTGGCAGCTGCCTAGTGTGTCGCCTGCTGGTGGTCAGGCTCATCATTGCGTCGAGCGTCCACTTGAAACTACGTTGCAAATGGTGCGGAAATTGACGAGTATTCAAGTGCCTAACCGATCTTCTCAGAAAAGGTAAGATAGATCTCAACGTCGCTGATTGTGAACTTCGCTAACTGGATGGCGCAGAGATGATGTATTCATCGAAGCTATGTGTCTGTTCAGTATCGATTTCCGACAGAATTCAGATACTGGGACTTGAATGATGGAATCATTGAGGATCATTCAGATCATTCGATCGAGATAGGATACAATCAATCTCTCCTATGTGAACTTCTATTCGATCTTCGCAGCAGATGTTGAAGATGTTACTGCTTTTGGGTGTGGTTCTGATAACCAGGTAAGTCATCGTGACCTTTCTTTTATATTGTCTCTGTTCTAAAACCAATACTAAAGTTGTTCTGGTAGGTGCTATGGTGCGACCTATCCAACGGCGAAGAGATTCTCGCTCGACGATGGATGATTATTTGCGACATGAGGGCTACACCCGTACAACGAGCAGCAACCCCAGTCTGCTCGAATGGCAACCTGTCGTCCATGGCTGGTTGCGGGAGTTTCCTCGAAGCGAAAGATTCCCTCCGAGGATCGTCAGAAGTCAGAACTCCAACAACAGTCCGAACACAGAATCAACTACAAAACTACCTGAATCAGACGATTCAGGACGTGGCTCCACTCGATGTTCCCTTGAAAGACACCGACAGAACCCTCCGCGGGATATGCACCAGCTTCACCACTTATCGCTGTATTCACAACAAGAGGACATCTCCCTTGTCTCCTTGAGGAAGTTCTGGGCTTGGATTCCTTCGCTTCATTGCGGGGATCCTCAGCTATCGGCAAACTCTGATTTGTGTGTTATTAGAAGCTCTCAGAACTCTGAGCTTCCAGGAGAAGCGAATTACCAAATATTCTCCTGCTATGGGCACACAGGAGCTAGCAAAACCATCATCACGTAAGTAGGATTTAGATTGTTATACATACCTAGGTACAGGCTAACATGTGAAATAGGTCTCTTGTGATTGATTACTTATTACTGTCTTGTTTGGACTTCTTCAAATCACTGGCAAACTCTACGGTTTGTCTCTGCTTCCAAAGTCGGAGCATTTGCACGCCGAATCGAACATGCTGTTCAGGCGCCGCAAATGGAATCCCGCTTGCATTGCCTTCCTCGTGAAAGGCTTGCAGTCTGTGGATGCAGACAAACCACCAGCAAACTCTATCATTGCCGTTTGTCGTGGAGGACAATGGAATTTCCATTTGCCTGACGATTGTTGGTCTCATAGCACGGTCCCAACAACATGTCCAAGATGCAGTGGACATGCAGCCATTCAGATTACGACTACGATGGAAAATATGTCCGAACAATTCACACCGCCGGCCGATTCTAAGTGGCGTGTGCAAGTCGCTATCTGCTGGACAAGATCCTGAAGTTTTGCGACTTAGAACTTGAACCGCTGCATTCGCTTCGAGAACACGGAGAATGGGGCTCTAAGCTATTTCCATTCCAGCCTCTGCTCTGCCGATCCACGGTCTCGACCGACCATCGTCGAGTCGCTATGGATGTTCTGGGTTTGATATGCCTGACACTTTGAGAATAACCATCATCGGAGCGCTCTCCGCACAGGGAGTCAAGCGAGACCTGGTCCTCGATTTCGAGAACAGCGCCTTGACACATTTCGAGTCCAAAACAAACATGCGCGTCCGACGCCCTTCGATGTTCAAAATCTCCAGCTCCGTCAGTGTATCTGCAACGAACGGCAACTCATACATTCCCTACATCAATTGAACTCGACGGCATCAACCTAGGTGGCGGCAAAGGATTTCCTTCTCCTCGCATGGAAGGAGAGGCGAATTATCCACCGGCATATCAAAGCAAAACACAAGAGTCCTCTCGCACTGTGTTCTCGCCAAAGTACGTGTTTGGAATAACTCTGGCATTGATCCCATATCTCTTGCCACGCATTCGCAACGGACCTTTACCAAAGCGATTCGCGAATGTCGCCTGCGCCGTTCAAAGGATGGCCATGAGGGATACTCATGTCTCGAGACTCATACTCGACGTGATTATTGACTCGGCATCGCCACAGAAGTCAGCTTTGGCAGAATGAAGCTCCAAGCTTCTCACGTGCGCACACGACTGAATTCATTGTTGCGAACTCTGATCGATGAGGATGGGAAGACAAAGATTTCCTCGTATGGTGTCATTCCTTGCTCTTGGATCTAGATTGACTGGAGCACCTAATGCAACTCCATTACGTCTCAAGGCCAATGTCCGAGCCCTAACGCCTCTGTTGTCGAGTAATGGGTCGCCTGTAAAACGAAGAACGCCCTCTCAAAATGCGCTTATGGAGAAAGATGCCATCGAAATACTTCTATTTATGTTGAGTCCAGAAATCTCCGGCCACCATTCCAGCTCTCGAGCAAGAAAGTCAAGTATGAGCGTTAGCATTGAAGCTCAAATGGCAGTCAGCACGCAAAACTCGTCACAAGGAAGCAATATGTCTGCGGCTAGACAAATGGCGAACTTCAACTTTCTTGATAGCGACGTATTGAGGGCCGCAGTCCCTGTGCCCATGTCGGTTCATGGTGTCATTCCTGACTGGTTCTTGAGCGAAAATGGTATACACCTGTTTCTCACGAGTTTGACAACAGTGCGGTCTCAAATCTGAGCCATGAGTTCACCGTTTCAACGTCTTCGACCGCATCACTGAAATAGAGCGACAAACATGGACCGCAATCCATCCACGCTTTTTGGTAGGTTTTATGACCCATCGCGTATCGATTCAACCCTTTGCTACATCCTCACAGACTCCTGATTCTTGATTCTTCATTCATCCTATATATTTCCCGTCGTTTCTTATGTACATATGCTAACCAGTTCCCAACATATAGCTTGATACTGTGTCCATCGGACTTCTCCGCCCCTACACCTTCGTCCCCATTCCTCGAGCCGTCGTTCCTCCGTTCGATACCTAGTCCGATACCAAAACCTCAATTTAATTGGCGAACAAACACACATCTTGATTACGCCATGCTTTTTGCTGGTCGAATCTGGAAAGAGTTGGCATCGAATAAGAACTTTTGGCGAAGCTTCTATGCCATACGTTTCATCTCGACCGTTTTTCGCTCCGTTACATGGTTTGTGGGAGGAGAAAGCCAACACAAGAATGCCTCGAGGACATCAAGAGCAGAACCCATTCCACCATGCATTGAAACAAACACCAGGGGCTTGTGCGCCTTGTTGATATGTTTCGTAAGGTCACCTGTATTGACAAGACTTTGTTCGTATCGCTCTATAGTCAAGATGCTGGGGCTCCGTTAGCATTGACATATTGCTGCGACTTTCAGAGATAAGTCATACTTTCTGAATACCTGTCCGAGTACGAAGTGGACGGATATTACGAAGTTGAAGAAGCGGAAGAAGATGATGATGTCTCCAAAGCCAACCACTACGCCTAACCTCGCAACAAGAAGCCCAAGACTGACGATAACGAAGAGTACAATCCATCAAAGGCAAAGAAGGCGAAGAAGGTATCAGCGTGTCCACGCGCTATAAGTGGAAAACCTTTCTACAAGGGCGTCATCGCTGTTCGGCCATGCGTGTATAAGCTGTCAACCGCCAGACGTTGTCCTCTTCGCGATGACCGACGAGGAGTACGCCATGGCCCTGGGGTGTGGGAATCGGAGCCTTGAGGACTTCCAAGGTTTGAGGGGCATGTCTCCTGACAAATTCCGGCTGTGGTCCTCAGTCGAACCTTTGGATTGAATATGTGATTCTGTCGGCAAAAGAAAAAAGTACAAAGTTTTCTGAATCGTGACGGACTGGATCGACTTTTGGTGATGAGCTCATGGGCTGGCCGCCCAAGTGATTTGCAAAGATTGATTCTTCAACATTCAGTGAGCTCCTAAGGTGGATCGACGCAGCACCTATCCCGGAAGACTATGTGCATGTCCATGTCCGCGATATTGCTACGATAGTGGTACGACTGCGGGTGCACAACAACAATATCTCAGAGAGAGAGCGATGTCATTTGGATACATAGGTATCATCAACATAACCACCCACTCGTTCTGGTCCGATATCGGTAATGGATCAACAATATCAGGAGACTAGGGGAATTCGGTCGACGACAGAAACAACCGTTGATCAACCCTACGAAGGACATCGCGAAAGATGTCCGCAGAACAGGGCCTGTACTTTCATTCCAGCATTCAAATGCACCAAGTCATGCAATACGCGCCAATTGGGGGGTCGGAGAAAAACGCTTCGGCATCAAAACTACACCAAGGCCTTCCCTTTTACACAATCCGGTTCATACCCAAGCCAAAGAACCATCGTGTACCGCGTACCAGCTCCACAAAGATTCGCGAATCTCTTCAATATACGCGGAAGCTCCGTTCGGATGAGTTGACAAGGTCTGGACTTCCTATCCATGGAGATGAGATGCCTTCCCTTCTACACAATCTGATTCATACCCAAGCCAAAGAACCATCGTGTACCGCGTACCAGCTCCACAAAGATTCGCGAATCTCTCCAATATTCGCGGGAGCTCCGTTCGGATGAGTTGAAAAGCTATGTACGAACTGTCGTTTTACGACCTGATCTATTATTTGGGATCATCTCCGATTCTACGTCCTACTTCGCGAATCTCCCCAATATGCGCGAAAGCTTCGTTCGGATGAGTTGACAGGCTATGTGTGACGGTTGTACGCGCTCGCTGCTCAGTGTCTTGTACGGTGCAGCCCGGTCTCGTACGGAAGCCCTAAGCCCTAGAGACGGAGATTCCCTTCAACCTCATGCCTTCCTAATTAGGCACCGCCGCGGGGCTGGCGCACCATATAAAAGCTGTAGCGAGCGCGTACGAGCTTCTTTTTCTTTTTTCCTTCCTTCTGTATGTTCAATATTTCGTCGATTAGCTACTCCTGGATAGAGGAATTGAGCATTGTCACATTATATCGAACATACCCTTTTCTTTTCTTTTCATCATTTATCTGACTGAAGCCTGAATCCCTAAGGCCGTTATTGCAACGCTCGAAGGTAAGGCAAGTCATCCTTTTTCATCACTTTTCATCAAACCCCATCGAATTTCATCAAGGACAAGGATCAAGATGGCTAGACCAACCACTCTTGATAGTCAGAAGGACGACGGTGCCGCACAGGAACCCGCCCGTGAGCAGAACGAGCCCGTTGAGAGCAGTCAGGTGGGCGAACGCAAGGAGCGGCGTCTCACGTTCGACCCTGAAGACCTGGCGCAGTTGGAGGACTTGGAAGTTAACGATCAAGCGGAGGATCTCAACCTGCAAGACTTCATCAAGTTAGCTAGACGTGACCCCAAGATGCTGTACAAGGTTATGGCAGAACGCTGGATCAACGAATCAGACAATTTCCAACGTTCCATCGACAAGTTGAAGAAATCGTGCGAACGGAAGATACAGACCAAGGACGAGGCGTTGACCCTACTCATCGACGAGCGAGATGAGCTACGACAGGCACTTGAACGCATGACAATCCGATTCACCAACATGGGCGGCTCCGGAACGGCAGCGACAAGCAGCAAAGGACCTAAGATTCCCGACGGCAAGAAGTTACGGGATGGTCAGAACCCACGATATGAGTCATGGAAGATCGATGTGCAAGGAAAGTTACGCGCCTTGGCACACCAGTACAACACGCCAGAGTCACGAATCCTCTATGTTAAATCCATGTGCGAAGGCGAGGCAGCCGACCACCTCATGGCACGCATGCGGGACGACGCCGTCGATCCCTACCTCGATTCCGACGATATGTTCGAGCACCTAGATACAGTTTACCTGGACGCGAACCGTGAGATCAACGCTAAAACCGAGTTCCGTAAACTCAAGCAGAAGACGACGCGTTTCCAAACCTTCCTTTCGAAGTTTAACTTGCTTGCTTTGGACGCCAAGAAGGCTCGCTCTGAATGGAAGGAGGAGCTCTATCACAAGCTCAATCCCGAGATGAAGCGTGCCATGATACGTGAAGCGAACGACCCTACCTGCGAGTACAATGAGTTCGTTCGTGCCTGCAATCTTGTCGCCAACCGATTGGAACAAATCACTAAGGAGGAGAAGAGCGCAGCTAAGGATAACAAGGGCGGTCAGGCTGCGAAGGACGACAAGGCCAATAAGCCACCAGGTGGTGAGGGCGGACGAGGTAACCGTGACGGCACCGCTCGAGCTCCTAGAGTCCCACTCTCTGAGGAAGAGCTTGACAAGTTGAAGGAGAATCGTCTGTGCTTCAACTGCAAACAGCCAGGTCACATTAACCGCAACTGCCCTTTACGAAAGAAGGCCGCTGTTAAGGTCAAGGCTGTTGAGGAAGCGGAAGCGCCTTCAAATCCAGAAAACGACGAGGCCTAGGGGAAGCCTCCTCCTTAGGCCAGAAAGGTGTTGATTATTGGGCCTTAGATTTGACTAGATTGTTAGGGAATGACAAGGAAAGTTTTATTATATCAATCCGATTGGCAAAAAATTCACTATCAATCGCATCTAGAGCACTAGTCGACACTGGAGCAAATGGGCTAGCTTTTATTGAAGGAAGAGGCCAAAAAGACTATTGTTGAGTCCATGTTGCCAGAGAGACCCAAGCTACTGGAACAATTTCACGGCTACACGATCCCCAACACGCCAGGGATTTCCTACGGTCGAATATATGGTCTTCGCAGCTGGAGATGGTTTGCAGCAGCACACGCAAGCCAAGAGAGATCTGCAGCTGCTGTATGTGGAGGAGAGAAGAAAGCAGCAAACAAGGGAATATCGCGACCATCTATCTTCCTTACGCCAGACGACCATATGGCGGGCTACGATACCGACGTCTTGCGGGGAGAAGTATACTGCCTCCTTGGATTGACCGGAGTTGCGAACAATTGCGAGATGCTTTTCGAGGCAAACTATCACAAACCTTGAACTCAATCGTTCGAATGCAACCACATCCCGAAAGACACGCTCCACAAAGCAATGCATGTGGTGGGGAGCTGACGACGTGAACAACCTCAGGCAACAAGCGAAGCTTGGGACAAGGCTCATCGACGAGATTTTACAGCCGTATTTTGCCCGAACTCAAGCCCTCATCAATAGGCACACAGGCCGCTTTGGGATCGATGAGACTATTCGTCCGTACCTACTCTACAACAATTCAGTAATGAGCTGCTTCACGCAAACTTGATCCACGGCCGCGTCGAGTTCCGCAGCCCCCCTAGCGTGGACAATTGGCGTGAGTGCGCAGCTTGGGTCCATTTTACGATGGAGTTCCTACATGCCGCTATTTCGACTAAGGCAACAATGCATCGGCTTGGGGAGTTCGAGAGGACTGGTCAGAATATTTCTGATGTTTCGCTTCGAAGTCTACGAGATGCTATCCGATAGTAATGGAACCTTGATTCTGATGGACCCTGGAACTTCACCATCTGGTCAATGTTTGCAACCACCAATTCTCTGGTTCGACTCCATCACGGGAAAGGTTCAAAAGAACAATCAGAGAGCTTTGAGGCCTCTGCCTTGTTGTGATAGATGGAAAAGTTTACCTGCTTCACCAAACAGCAAAGGAGTTCCTAGTACCGGACATTCGCTCACCGTCAACGTCGCCTAATGATTCTTCACAGAAGAATTCATGGAAGCATTCCTTGAAGGTCGAAAATTCCACCAATTTCTCGATAGAAAAAACGAAGACTATCACAGCCGCTACTTGCCTCAGATCTTCCTCCATATCATGACTTTTACCGACGGGGCACTCATGTCACTCACCTGGCCTCACACCATGAGTGATATTTCTGGATGGGGACACATCTTCACAGTATCTATCTCCTCGCTGAAAGACGAACGCAAATGCATTGAAGCACTGCTTCAATCCTCCTCATTGTTTGCTGGTCGTGTCTTAGCGAGACAACTGGAGGGAGTTTTTGCACTATCCCTCTGCTCTGCAGAGAAGGTTCGAGGAAGGACTTTTCCATCTTTCCTTACTATTTTGTTGAGGCAATGTATTGAAGCAAGGCATGGCATAGACTATATGTCCAGTCTGTCTGTCTGTGTTTGGAGAAAACACGTTGACGCCCTGAGGAAGAAGTTGAAGAGCTATATGGAGAAGTATCGCAGGCTAAGTTTCCTCACGTATGAATAACGAGTCTGAGAGTGAAGAAGATTGATATGTGAGATAACATCTGTATTATTCCTAATCATGCCTTGCTGTCGAAGAGCTTTCTGTCTATACGCCATACATATCAAGCACGGAGAAGAAAAAGAGAAACAACAACACAGTCCCCCTAGCCAAGGATAATTATTTGTGCGAGAGATTTTCCTACGCACCGCTGAGGGTCTTTTCATATAGCACTGCTCAGGGCTTGAAGCCTTATTGACGGAGATATCCTTCTGAGCCACGTCGGGAGTTACCATCAACGGTGCCTTGCTGGCTTTCACATCGGGGATGGTATTTAAAGTGTCTCTCTTTTCTTCTTACCTTGTCCCTCATCAATCTACACCCAAAACTGCTTCAAGAATATTCTTACTTGCAAACGGACGTTTTGAAAATCTACACCCGAAACGCCTTCAAGAATATTCTTACTTGCAAACGGACGTTTTGAAAATCTACACCCGAAACGCCTTCAAGAATATTCTTACTTGGAAACGGAGTTTTTGAGAATCAAGAACATCATTATGGATGCAAGTATGTTTTTTGACCCTAATATCATAGGATTTTCTACTGTTCTTGGGCTAACCACCTAGTTACAGATCACAGCACTACTAGCAGGGTAAGTCCACACCTCAAAGCTTCATACCAGACCATCAATACACGCGTCTCTGTTTCCCTTGTCCAAGGCTGATTCCTCTTCTTTTCTAGTCGACTGGACGGATACCCCACTCAGGATTCGCTGATGATACGGCGAAGTCGAAGGAAGCGAAGGCGGCTCTACTTGAAGAGCTCGCTATTGCGCGAGCGAAGATCATCCTGTGGCAGGAAAAGGAGCAGAAATTGCTCCAAAAGCTAACGGATGATGCTGCGAAGATGGACTAGTTGGGGAACTGCTGAGGTGGATTGTTCGATGGATTCAAGGAGTTTCAGATCTGACATGGTGGCTGTAGTCTCTTCCTTCTACTCCATGTCCCCTCCTATCTTGCTCTTTTAGTCCCCAACTTTCTACCTCTACTATCTATCTTTTTTATTCTTCATCCAAGGGCCTATCATTACACCAACCCTTCCAAGACATCAATATTCTCTCCAGAAAAGACGATTGCTACTCTCAAAAACACAAATTTCAATACTCCGAGCTCATTCTACGGAACCTAGTAAGTTTTCTAACTCCAATAATATAGAGATTTCTACTCGTCCATAGGCTAACCATCTGATTATAGTCTTTACAAAAGCAGTGATAGTAAGTGCATATCTTAATGCACCTTAGCAGTCCGCCAGCTAAGATCTTGACCATCCCAGATTTTACAGTATTTCGACGGCCAATATTTCACAACATGCTAGGCTATATATGTCCCAGGTGGTAAGAATTCCAAGCTTAGCACTAATTTGGGACTACAGCTAACAACCTTCTTTGAATATAGTTACATTTGCTTTTTATTGTAAGAGCCGAGTCCCTCTGTCAATTGCACATTCTCTTTCAATTTCAACTTTTCATTTGATACACCCGTTCGTCAATCTAATGCTGACTTCTCTGGTCTTCTCCTATAATAGAACAAGAACGATCCACGATTCCAGACTCCCGATAGAGATGGAAACAATCGGAAAGAAGCTTCAGGAGTTGGAAGCAAAGAGGAAACAGGACGAGGAGAAAGTCCAAAAGCTCAAGGCACGTCTTCTTGAGCTGGAGCATTGGGTTCCATTTCGATGAACCCCTACCAGCCTTTTCACATCTTGAGTTCATGAAAGGCATTGCGTCCTAGAAGACGTTGAAAGGGCAGTTTCTGTATGAGTAGGTGGATATTCTCAGAACAGGCAATCAGTCGATAACAGCCTACACCATTGCAACAATCCTCGCCAGCCATATTCATGGATTCTATTGTCCTCCACATTGACGAGATTATCCTTTGCATGACAGGAGAACATCACAGCACCATTGTCTGCCGGTGTTCGAACGAATTATATGTGGAATAATATCTGTGTTATTCCTAATCATGTCTAGAGACAAATCATGTATATAGAAGAAATAGAAACATAAAAACTTTTAACTCATATCCTTCTCCTTGCCTAGGACTTGTAAAGTGTGATAAAGCCTCGTTCATTGCAAGTAGTCCGCCTGCATGCATGTTAAGGCTAATGATTGTTTTTGACTTTTCACCATGCCTTTCGTATTTACAAAGGTGCAACCAGTCTTGTCCATGTATACCGAACGGCTACCCTGTGACGCCTGGTCTTAAAGAACGCTCTGGAGATTTCGATCTTCATTCCAGTACGTAAATCCCATTGAAAGATGATAATACGCTGAGGATGTAGTAGCTGCCACAGGCCTTACTTATTTTCCCCTCCCTTCACAGTCCGGACAGACCTTACAAGTCTCGCCAGGACAATCCAGTCGAATCAAACCTGTCCCCGGAATTTCGCTCGTTTGTCATCCGTCCACCATGTAGATCCCAGTGCTTTGAATTTGGTCGAACTGATCAGAGCGCGTTTGCTCCGTAGGTAGGAAGTCGTTCTTCTCGAAGAAATTTCGGGGATCGCATTCCCTTCTAAGATTCCTCTCACGTAGTCTGACGCAGGATCTCTCGAAGGGTCTAAGTGTCATCGAACATCGGGAAAGACAGTTGTGTTTATGTTGAAGTGCGCATTCCTTGTCGTTTACATGAAGCAAAGATAGATGCAAATCCACAGAATGGCCGGGAGCAAAAAGCTCATCGCCAGGAGCATATTTGACGGACGAGGTGGTCTTTGCGCTGGGACGAATTCCATTTTTGCTGACTATATCACTTCTGGAACTTGATGATGTCCGATTTATAGTAAAAAATGACAATCTTAGTGTGGTCACGACTTTGGTGATGGTTGATATCGATGATGTTGGGTAACGACGTAGTTAGACCGATGCAAAGTGAGTCGGTTCAAAGCCCAGCAATTTCTTGATAAATAGAGCTAGGCGTATGCAGGTGCAGCCTGTCGACGAGAAATCAAGCTGATTTATATACCAGCGTAATCGTGTACAATTATCCCCGAAGATGGATCAGCCGACTTGGAAATAAGCAGGTAGATATAGATAAGCATGAATCATTTCGTTCATCCCCGCATCATAGACCATCTGATATGTCAATTATAATTAGCATCTGATTCGATAAAGACAAAAAGAGGGGGCCAAATTGGATATAGTCCTGTCGATTCGGGCCGGGGTTGTCATCCATCTCGGAAACCGAAGGTTATCAGAGGGTTGGCTCGCTGGGTGGCGTTCGTGAGCATTAATAAGCGTGCTTGCTTTCTTCCAAGGTTGTAGGGCTAGTATGCAGCTTGTAGAAATAGGTAGTACAGAAGATGTATGGGGCACAGTGGAGTTGGATTGGCTGTGAAATGGTATCCTCGCGAATGGCGCCCTTGTTAGGGTTATGTTCTACCTCGTCAAGATAACAGCGAATCATTTATTCACCGGCGATAATAGCCATGACCTGTGAAATTCATCAATCATATATTGACGTTGGAAACCGAGGTCAGTGAATGCTTTGACAAGTCAAGTGAAACATTTGGTAGAGAAATCCTACCGTTTGATGCAGGGGGAAAGCAGCATGATTGTAGTGTAGTATCAGCGCAGGTCGCCAGATTGTAAGTTTGCAATATCCATTCGAAATCTCAAAGTAACTGACCGAATTAGAGCAAACCTTTTATTATCAATTTTCGGTGTAAATAGTCGACAGACATGATGCCATACATGTCGAGAATAGAGCACGCTCATTGGGTGGTTATTGACCCGCAGTGGTTCTTTTCACTGTCCCAGTTTCCCTCTCTAATTTCTCTCATGGCTAGAAAACAACATCACATATCTATCGACAACTTCATCATACCTTTAAATAGAAAATCAGATAAAGAACATCTGCTAAAGAGAACACAAAATGGAGCCGCCCTTCTTCCCCAAACCCACAACACCCTACTCCAGCAAAACCGAGCTCCAAATCGGCGGCCTCAAAGCATACATCTACGGCCTCGACCAAGCCCGACAACAAGGGCAAACGGATTTGGGAGTATTGTATCTTGCGCATGGCAGAATGCGGTCGTATCGTGAAATTGAGGCACTGGCGCATGCGATACTACATCAGGTGCGAAGTGATGCAACGCCCAAGAGGGCAGGGTTGATTGTTGTTTTGATGGATGCGAGGAATCATGGGGAGAGGAAGGTATGTTGCTGGACACGTTGTATATGAGGTGGATTATGCTGATATAGGTGCAGAAAAATGATGTGATGAACATGGATTGGGCGGAAGGGAATATATCACATGCGTATGCTTCCTTCACCTCCGTAAAGTCGTGAGGTGTTCTCATCTGACCGAGATAATAGACAAGACATGCTTAGCATAATCTCTGGAAGCGCCCAAGACTACGAGCTTCTGATGGACTATCTTCCCATCTATCTGCCTGACTTCAATAAATTCTATAACTTCATGTCCGGCATCTCCCTTGGCGGCCATACATCCTGGCGCGTCGCAACCTCCCCAGTCGCCCAAAAAGGAAAACTTCACGGCGTCGCAATCATCATCGGTTGTCCAAATCTCACTTCCTTGCTGCTATCTCGTCTGGGCGTAGATCTCGAAGCCGCAGCACGGCAATTCAAAGTCCCCCTTGACTTAGTGCATATCATCTCATACGATAAACTATCCACAATCCTGACGGAAGAGCAACGACAGCGCTGGCCGCGTGCCCTCGCCGAGTTGACTACATCTCTAGACCGGGTAGTCGAACAATCCTACCCGAGAGACATCCCGACATTCATTCTGAATGGAAAGTTGGATCCGGTGGTGCCGGACAAGTTTACGGCGCAGTGGGTGAAGCAAAGGGGTATAGAGAGGTATGATAATATCAAGTATTTTGTGCAGGAGAATACGGGACATACCTGCACGAATCAGATGGTGGATCATCTTTCCCAGTGGTTGATGGAATTGCTCAGGATTGGGAATGGTAGATAGACAGTAGATATCGTTAGCTTTTGAAGTTTGAGCCCCATAGAAGCCATCTGGCGCTTTCACCACGCGTCCTGGACCGAGCCGTAGTCCTCGGACGATTTTTCGGCAGATGAAAGCAAAAACGAAATCGAACAAAGACTTCGCCGTCTAAGATCAGAGCCTTGGTGGGAGAACACAAGGAACGAAAGTCGTGCAAATCCTACACGACGAACTTCCTAATCAATGACCGTGGGGTTTCACTGTCTACCGCACCGTCTACACACCAGAATCCAACCAGGATGTTTTACTCGATGCAATCCATAAGAATCTCTATGCAAGCTTAGGCCCAGATTTCAATTAGGACAAGTCCTCCCTGATCTTCAAGGAGGGATACTGCCCTTTGGTTTTCGATGACCCCGCTCAATTCAAAAGCGAAACGCTGCACAGCGAGACAGTAGACGAAGTCCGTCAACATTTCAGAGCATTCCGGCACAGCAACTACGCAACCGCAGGGAGTTCGGTCGCGGTGGTGTATAGTCATCGATGAAAACTCTTTACAATCCATCATCCGCCACCCAGAGCCACAGAGTATCTAGAACCTTTCGATGCAGCTGAATATGTTCAATCATCATGAATTTCATAAACCCTACTTCGTGTCCTTTTATAGTAGACTTCTGAAATCCGCTCCCAATCACTGCCGCTGAAGACATCCCATTTCCTGGAGTGTCTACATACCAAGAACTCCTAACTGAAAAGTAGTTCTAAATAATGATACTACGACGGAAATGCATTCGAGTCATCAAACACGGGTATACCCTAGTTTTCACCGCCGTTTCTGCTTCTTTTCCAATTCCCCAACACTTCGAAACACCCTAGTGACTTCTCTCACTGCCTGCTTCAGATAATCTGCCAATCAAAAAAGTTCAGCCGGGTTATTCCCTGATTCCTTCCTTGTAGAGATTGCACTTACAGCCAGGAATAACAATCCAGATGAAATTCATAAAGAAATAATAAACCCAGAAATAATAACTCTCCGGCCTCGAAAACTCCACCCCACGGTGATGAAGATCGAAAAGGCTGGTAGCATAGTACAGCACATCACCATACAATTGACCAACGGAGATGACTGTTTGCAGGATGTAGCGTGCTGGATGTCGTACGGCGATGCAGTAGGCGATGAAGAATCCGAGGGGGCCCCAGCAGATCTGTAATCGAAATTGCATTATCAGTAAAGATGTTCCAAATCTAAAGGCAAGGGCAAATTGGTTATACCGCTGTTACGCTCTCCATACAAACAAGAAATGCATCAGAGCGAAGATACCGCGAATCCGAGAGCGAATATTCCTTCCACAGTTCGGCGAACAAGTGACTTTTTCCCCCGATCGTCATATGATTTACCACGAAATAGCCTTCGAAAAAGAGATGGATCGATGCGGCTAGACAAGACCTTTTGTAAGACCACGTTTTTAACTCTATTTTAAGTTCCAGACCGGGGAAGTAGGACAAACATACTGAGGCAAAACCACACAAAGCCCAGTCGGTCGGTGATACGGGCGTCAGGTCTGGAACGAGAGATAATCAACCATGCGATACCGACGATAGCTGCCCAGAGCAATGCGAATTGGCCTATTAGAGAGGGCACGGAGGATTCGTTCGGCAGATATCCTGGTATATGGATACCGAGAGGGTAGTAAGAGTGTAGTAACGCGGACATCGTAAGTAGATAGGTGCAAGACAGGCGAAAACAGACTTTGATGGGAGAATCAATCATATGATTCCATATGATTGTCAGATAGAGTATAAATAGTGGTTATTCCATGAAATAGGTAGAATGGGAGGTTTGTACTTGTATCGTCTCTCAGCCTCAAGTGCCAGGCTCCTTCGGGAACTCGTTTTCCGGATCGGCTCACTTGCCAACAAACACGGCATACCATATAGGACCCTTTGGATTTGATATATAGAGTTAGTAATTAGATTTACGAATTGGTAGAGCTATCGCTTTCTTTATTATTCAGACTTCTCACCAACACTAGCTACAAAACGCTGGCCTTGCAGGACATTCAACCCCGGATTTCTGACAGCTTCTCCGCAAGCAACATAGGTGAATTCGATTGTGTCCAAGCAGGGTCCAAGACTTCAATTTTGATAGGGGAAATCTATACCAATTAGGTATGACTTATCTAATCTATACCGCTGAGAATTGTTGATTGAAATTGTGCAGGCTAGTTTTTTGATACCCATTCCGCGAGATCCCGTCCATCAGTGAGACGAAACTCTTAGCCCTAAAACCCTCCCCGTTCAGAACCCATCCAATATCCCAAGCTCGAGCTCGTCGACGAACAGGGTAACAAGGGTGAAACAACAATTTCGCTGTCCCCTGTCGTGGAGTGTTGTCCGACAAGCAATATGTCCGATCCGTCGATTCAGAAAATGAATATCAGACTTCCTCAAGCGCTGACAATGATGGATTGACACTGTGGCGCGGCACAAACACTGACACGGAGGCATTCCTCTTGAAAGGGGTCACAATCGCGAATCAACCGTTTAATACGTAGCATAGATAAATCCAGAAATCTAGCCGGTATAACCGTCTTGGTCAGCAACTACAGTACAAACAAGTCGGTTGGCGCATTTTACCAACAAACCGACAGACTCGAAATGTATCCTGGTGTCTGTGGGTGGTGCAAGACGCGTTTTATCATAGCAACGACGATACTATACGCTATCAAGGCGTACTACTCGAATGTGCTCGCGCAGAGGATTGTGGCATGGGAACTTGTGTAATGTTGCGCGTGTTATACAGTTTGGTTGGACGCCCGGGAGTACGAGTACTGTGAGCGTTGATATGGTCGATGGCATTCATCAGGCTACCCCAGATGCAGGAGAGAATCCGGGGTTGATTGGGGGTGATAATGATTATGTGTATGCGCCGGCCGGGAGGGTTGTTGGATGATCATAACACTGCCGATATGAGCGTTAAACAAGCGGGTTGACATTCTCGAATATCAGGGCCGAGGGGTTATCAGTGTGCCTGTGTAGGATCTATGGGCTTGGGAATCTGGCGTCGATACATATACAGAATGTATGGATTGAGGACTTTCAAGGCTTGAGTTTGAATACGACGGAGAGAGTGTTGCCGCCGTTTTACGACGCGGCAGACGGTGTGCTGGCCGCAATCAACCTTGGAACGATTTTGTGGTCGAAGACTTTCAGGTTGGCGATTATATTATCTGGAATGATGATAGTGCTGTGACTGTGGACTTGATTAATATTGATTCTGTTTATAATCGGATTGTTACATACTCCAACCCTTAGCCCCTATTCACCATTATATACATACACCCGAATCAAAGAACATGCATCAAGCCTTATTACCTCCCTCCTGAGCATCAACCCAATCCCTCACCCTCTTCAAATCCAACGAAATAAAATTCCGAATCCACTCTTGCGTCCAATTCGGCAATGCACGAATATAGCTCGCTACACCAATCCTCTCGGGAATACAGACTTGTCCACTGTTCCCGCTCAGGACGTGTTTTACAATCACTTTTGAGACATCTTCGACCTCGAAAACGGGTTGGCGGAGTTTTAGGCCGGAGTCTGTGATGGGTTTGATTAAGGGTGTTTTGACCCATATGGGATGGATGATACTATTCCTCTCTCATTAGTACTCCGCATGAAGGGAAGGAGAAGGAGAATGGGGGGAGGAATACCTAGTCCTCACTTTCCTCGCCTTATACCACAACCTAATCTCCTGCGTCAACCCCTCATGAAACGCAAGCGCACTAGCTTTACTACAACTATAATCCGTCATCTCGCCCAATCCCAAGAAGCTGCCCGCACTCGCGATAGTGATGACATGTCCATGGTTACGTTTCAGCATCGCCGGTAAAAATTCGCGAACAGTCCAGTAGTGCGATATGGTGTTTACTTCGAATACGGCTCTGATTACGCTTTCGGGTTTGGAGAGGATGGAACCTTCTTTGCCGATGCCGGCGTTGTTGATGAGCACGGTTGGGTCGCCGTGGTCAGAGCGGATTAGGGTAGCGGCTTGGTGGACGCTGGGGGGGGATGTGACGTCGCATTTGTAGAAATATACATTTTTCGCTATATCACCGTCAGCTCAGCATTCTATTTAGATGGCGAGGGGAAAGGTGGGGGGAGTACGGAGAGGAGCAACAGGCTCGTTGATATCAGCGACAATCACTTTTACGCCTTTGCTGGCAAGGCTATGCGCAACGTGCTGTCCGATTCCGCTACATCCGCCTGTCAGTAGCACGATTTCGCGGGACCAGTCGTATTTGTCGGATGTCCAGTTATTGAGCACGAAGCTGGACAGAACACGGTTGAATGTTCTAATGAGTGAAAGCGCAAGTACGACTGCTAGGACGTTGCGTGTTGTGGATGAGAGGAGAACGGTTTGAGCTGGTGGGGGGAGTTTTTGGACAAGCTCCAGGAAGAGCTGTTGGGCTGTTGTTATTGCGTCCATTTTTCTGCACTCGATTGAATCACTCTCCTTGGAATATATCATTGAGATGGTTGAGAATCCAGGGATCTGGGGAAGACAGGCAGCTATTTATCCCATCTGTAGAGGCGCGATGAGCCTCGGTTTCTGTTACACACATGGTATGGTTCATGCTGAATGAGCGCATCGATCTGCAGATCAGCATTGTTGGGGCAGTCTAGTCTAGGCTACCAGTTACTGATCGAGTCTATTCACGCTTTCACAGAAGTTGAGGAGAGAAGCTAATTAACTTTGGTGGAGTCAGAACTTAATCGGCGAGCCGAGGTTGTGCACGTGCGTCAGGGTTAGGGCTGTTACATCTAGATCTAAGGCAGGATAATAGGATCATTAAGATCATAAGATTGTCATATTGCACGCAATTAATTATATCTGCTAGGCGTTCATCGCACAGTATACCCTCCATCAATCACAAGATCCGCACCGGTGGTATACGAACTCGCATCACTAAGCAAATACACATACGCCCCCTTGAGCTCCTTCGCATTCCCATTGCGTCCGAGAGGAATCATCGAATTCCACAGGTCCTGGGTTTCCTGCGGCACAAAGTCTGATAATCCAGTATCAATATAACCAGGCGAAATGGAATTGACACGCGCAAAATCGCGCCATTCGTTTGCCAGTGACCGCGCGAAGTGAATACATCCGGCTTTGGCGACGTTGTACGCCGTCTGTTCCTGCGGGAAATTCGCAATGTGTCCCGACATACTAGCAGTAATGACAAAACTACCCTTTCCGCGAGCCTTGAAATGAGGTCCCACGGCTTTGGCGCAGTGGAATGTCCCCGTCAAATCAGTCTGAATGACTTCCTCCCAATCCTGCACTGAGCCATCCAAAATTCCCTTATCTGCCGTACGGCCGGCATTAGCCACAAACCCATCGATTTGACCAAACTCCTTGATGACATCCGCAACAAGCTTTTCGACGTCCTCCCATTTACTGATGTTGCATTTGTAGGCTTTGGCTTTTATGCCGTATTTGGAGGATAACTCGCGTGCATTCTTTTCGCCTCCTTCGGGGCGAGAGGAGTAGGTTAAGGCGACGTTGGCGCCCATTTCGGCGCAGCCGCGGGCTGCTTCGATGCCCATGCCGCGTGGGCCGGAGGCGCCGGTTATGATGACCGTTTTGCCTTTGAGGCTGAAGAGGTCGGTGAGGGAGTCTGCGGTGGGGACGGAGACGGGCATGTTGGATGTTTTTGTTGCAGGTTAAGGTTCTGTGAGATGGATGTAAGTTCAATGTTGTGGTGTAGTGGTGATGAGAAGAGACGACAGACAGAGGGGTAGTAGGGTTATATACACCAACATACGACAATGCAATCGTCATACTACTCCGTACCCACCAGACACGCCACAATACAATACCACGTATACATAGTAAGTAACTAAGTCAATTGTCCGGCTTACATTATCCAGTTTCTCGGTTAGTCAGGTCTCAGTCAGCAGTTGGATAAGCCAGAGGATACTTCCTAGGTTACGATGTATGATGTCAGCCACTCTCGGCGGAAGTACGGAACGGGGAAGCCCGGATCTGAGACTACGAGGGTACCCATGTACTATATCCATTTGACTATGTGATGAATTATCTTGAATAGAGTCATGATATGAATAGACAAGAATGTCTGTTCTATATCCGAGTGTCCGTGTCTGGCACATCGAAGGCGGGGGGGTTAGGGCTTCCTCTCAGTGTCTCGGAGGTACTCCGACCCCGTGAGAAAGATCAACGAATGTCCAGTATTGACAGACTAAACACTACAATATGTACTTTTCCAATCCGGCTGCCCAGGTAGGTATAATAACAAAAACAAAAGGAAAATCTACATCTTCATCCAATCTGGCGTATTGCGGACTACACGTCTCCGGCTAATTTAAGTACGGCGGGGTTGTATATACCAGTCCTATACCTAGTAGTTAACCACAGGAATTACGTACATATCGATTACATATCGATTCAATCAGCTTTCCTACACAATTCCTACATGTAGGTATATTGGAGACATTTTACTTATACTACTTGATACTAAGCATAGGATACTCTAATTCCTTCCCCTGTCCTACTAGATATGTCCACCATGAACGAGAACTTCCACGGTCTATCATACCTAGGCATGTACCACACTTTAGGACATGGATCAGGCCTAGAAGTCCTAACCCCGCATACCAAAATACGAGAGTCAAAACTCTACTTTGTAGACGAAAAAGGGTAACGAATATCCAGTATTCATTCACTAGATACTTTGACCAGACTCAACAGCAAAGAACAGAACGCCGCCGATATGTATATACACGCCTTCCCAGACAATTCCAAAACAGAAGACAAAAAACGCCTACATCATCCGTGTGGTTTCGGAGAATAGTCCTGATGTAATAACTTTGTCCGACCAGAAACAAGAAAATAAATGAATGATATATGGACTTGAAGGAAATCGAAGAAAGAAGGGTTATGTGTGGCGATCATATAGGGTATCGACTTCCCGAATTCTCAATCACGGGCGTCATTCGACCTGCTCCCCGGCCATATCGCGACCCCCCACCGCGACCACCTCTCGGCATGGCGGCGGGAAGCTCAAAATCTGGGTTTCCTTCCAGCAATACATCCTGCATTCGCGGTCCTCTATTCACCGCCGCAGGAACAGGTGGAGGAGGAGGGCCCTGCCATTTCGGGTTTATGGGTCGCTCCGATATCGAGGTGAAATGACTTCCTTGACTTATATCGCTAATAGCTGGTGAGCCAGGTGCAAGATCGCCGACGGTTTCGCCGGGGATTTTGATGGGTGGTGGTGGAGATGGTGGTGATGGTGATGGGTGAAGCTCACCAGCTGGTCTTCCTGCCATGAGCACCGAGGGCACATGATTGCCGCCGGTGTTGGTCTCTTCTGCGAACCGGGGTTCGATGTCTTCGTAGTATTGATCGCCTGATCGTTGGCGGGCGTGGGCGGGACTGTTGTTCATGCCGCGTTCGGGGCCACGTTGCCATGCTGCGCGTGGGGGGACGTATTGTCTATCTATGTTAACATCATTCTTGCCTGTGCTTAGATAGGAAACTCACTCATTGCTGTATACACTTGTCGGACTTGGGAGAGACTCGTTATTAGAAAATCGTTGTGGTTCGGCCAGATCAGCGTTCCGGACACGTAAATTAGGCTCACTCGACTGAGGCATCATTTCAATTGCAGGACCATCGCCCATTTCCAAATTTGGCTGTGAAGCAGACGGATTGCGTCCTTGGCTAGGACCATACGGCCGTGAGTAATTGTTTGAATTGCTGCGGGTAGGACCAGGATAGGGTACTCCGTCAGATGGCCGTCGACCCATGTTTGCATACTGGTCGTATCCGCCTGGTCCACCGCCTCGTGGAGGGTAACCCGGTGGAGGGCCACGATTACGAGGAACACCGCCAGGAGGAGGCCTCATTCCGCCGCGCATAGAACCACCTCGGCCATTTGGTGGAGGTCCGCGTCCACCACGACCACCATACGGACCAGGTGGTCCTCCTCGATATCCGCCGCGAGGGGGATAGCCGCGACCTCGTGGCGGTTGTCCTGGCGGGCCGTATCCTTGCGGTCCTCTTCGAGAGCCAAGACTGCCATCTGAATACTGGTTTTGTAGCATTCGATCTGAATTCGACCCGATCATACCGGCGTCAACGGCGCCAGCAGCTACAGGGGGAATTGGATTTCCATATTCGTCGCGCGGGCCATGATAACCCGGTCGCACAGGTCGAGAAGAATTATCGTAGAAAGCAGTTTCCTCGCCGCCATTCAGAGGAATCTCATCGGTCGTGCGACTCGAAGCGTACGTCGTAAAAGTCGGAGCTGAATCTGAATGCGAATTTCCAGTAATCAATGGAGCCTTTACGTCCGTATTGATAGGAAGAGGAGGGGGAGATTCTGCTTTTGCAAGTTGCGCAGCCGCGGCTTCGGCGCGTTGTCGATTGTAGAAATTCTCGCCGCTCATTTCTGCGTTTTCTGCGACGAGCTTCTTGCGGGCTTTGCGACTGACCAGTGTACGACGCATGGCACATGTGACGACTCCACATGCAACGAGAATGATTGTCGCAGCGAGGACTATCCATCCTCCCCATTGTAGATGCGGTACAAACAGGAGAATGTCGACCAAAAAGGCTAGCAGACTAACCAAAACCGTCGGCAGAAGAAGAATCAAAAGAGCGAGGAGGTATCGTGGCGAATGCGATGGTGAGTGAAGGTGAGAGGTCACGGCCATGATAAAGCAGACCAACGTAAGAAAAGCGGCCACGGGATGGACGACCAGGATGGCAGACAGAGAATTTCGGGCGCTGGAGGGGAGGTTAAAGTCGCCATTGTCGCTTTCATTCGTGCCAAAGATGTTTTCTACCGTGAAAGTTAGCAGGACAGCTTCTTTCTAAAAGTAAGAAATGCAAATATACCAGTATCATATCCCACCCGGGCTGCTATACATTGCGATCCCCTGCAATATCCAAACACTCCGAAATCGACATTCTGATAAGTCGCCAGCGGAATCGCTTTGATGACGGGTGTGGAGAGGGTGGACAGTAAAAGCAGCGCAAAAGCAACGAACAAGAGAACAGACAGCGGTGTCGCTGGTTTTAGCAGCATGGCGGCGGTGGCTGCCAAATACAAGACTATCGAAGAGGATTATCGGTCTGCGCAGAACAAGCGACGAACGGAAGCGAACACGATTAGGTGATCATGGAGATGGGAGACATTGGAATGGTACGGCAAAAGGTCGGTTAATTGGTTGATCGATGAGTGATATTTTGTGGATAGTAGTGCGAGCTTGCGACAAGTTGTTGTAAAGTCTTATGAGGAGATGGAATCGAGTTGGACGTAGATCTCGGTCGTCGAGTCGAGAGATGAAGCGAAAGAGTGAGCGAACGAACGAGCGAGAGAGGTGGTTCGGTTGAGCTGTCAGAAACAAGTAATAGTCGGCAGACAAAGACAGAAACAAGAAACGTCGTGCAGACTGCCAGAGCCTGGAGGTGATTGAGTTGAGGCTTGAGAGTCCCCAGCAGGTCTCACAGAGCAGAGAGTGCGGGTAGACTGTTTCTTAGTCTTCGTACTAACCCGGAGTCGTCCTAGCGCTGTCGCATTCTTAATTTGGTGCCAAATTGATGGCTGTCAAAGCGGGACAAGAAGATTAACAGATTAACGGCTGTCAATTCTACCTTCTGTCAATTGACTGAGTTCATTTATTCAATTAATTCTAAGTCGACATAGTAAGAGAAGACTGTCAGCCCCGGAGTCCGAGAACAAGGTAAATGAGGATCGGCCGATCCACGGAGTTTCATAATGCATCAAATCAGTTTCAAATCTCCCGGATTATCAAGTCCAAGGTTGAAGCTATTGTGGCTTGCTCGCCCCTTGGATGATATGCCTGTTGGCCAATAATCTCTCAGCGACAGGAATGAGCCATTATCTATGGAGTCTGGTCTAGCCAGTGGAGACTCTGCCATGTTTTTGCGTGTTAGACTGTTAGTTAATTAACAATCTAGACTGAAAGTTGTGGTTGGTATCAACCAACTACTAGTCTGCGAGTTCCTGAATTGAGTGTGCATTAATTGCAAACGACAAAGCAAATGTATCCCTGTTGTTGCAATATAATGAGCTCTCAGCTTTCCTTCCATAACTAACTTAAACTGAGTCATGGACCAACCCTAACCCTAACCCGCGATGACGTCGTGCTCCAGGTCAAGCTTTTGCGCGCTTTCCTCAGAAGAAAACTGATCGACTTCCTTCTTTCTCTCTGTAATCACTTTGCATCGTTCTATTCTCTCATCATGAATCTCTTCATACGCCCCGATTGACTCTACCAGTCGCATCAACATGAACGACCCAGGCTTAGATCCTGCCATCGCCGAAACAGCCAACGCAGTCGAGCATCGCACCCAAGACGGCCACAAAGAATCAAAAAGCCAATACGTGCATTGGACATCACCAGAAAGAGAACTCACTCAGTTCCTAGAACCGACACGATGGTGGTATGCCAGTACCGAGATTCCTCTGATTGCGGCCACCTTTGGTCCTATGGCCAATGCGTTTAGTGTCTGTTCCCTGGCACAGAAATGGAGGGAGATTGTCAGTGATGGAGAACCTCCATATGCTGGACAGGCTGTTGGTGATCCGGCGTGGGAGGTTGCCATTAATGCTGTCTCGCTGGCGGCAGCGTTGTTTGCCAATTTCTGCTTGTTGTTGACCATGGCGCAGAAAATGTCGTTCAATATGGCACTTCCGATTGTCATTGCAGGATGGTACGTTGCATCGATACTGCTGGTTGTTATCCTCATCATAGTTGGTCGTGACACGCAGTCAGCGGCAAACGCGAGTCAAGGCATGCAAATGACAGAGGCTTATTACTATGGATGCATTGCCGCCGGTCTATATTTCACCATCGCCAGTTTGCTGATATTCACAGTCTACGGAGCAATGAAGGGTCATTATAGTCGAAAGTTCCATCTAAGTCAGAGCCAGAGAACGCTGATGATCCAAAACATTGGCTTCCTGGTCTATCTGCTTGCAGGAGCGGCTGTTTACTCGCACATTGAAGGCTGGCGTTTCAACGACGCCGTTTGGTGGTCAGACTTTACCATTTTGACTATCGGGATTGGATATCCATCTCCAACGACGCATCTGGGTCGGGGACTGCTGTTCCCGTATGCATTTGGCGGTATTTTGATTATCGGTATTGTCATTGGATCAATCAGATCACTAGTCCTCGAAAGAGGCAAGAATAAAATGAGCAGCCGGTTGCTTGAAAAGACGCGCAAGACATTCACCAAAGCAATGGCTGGAACTGGAAAAAAAGATGATTCGGGAATTCTCAAAGTATTTCCAATCATGGACGGTGATGCCGAGGATGAAAAGGAGCTTGCAAAACGCGAGTTTTTTGCAATGCGCAAAGTCAGACATCTTGCACACACAGAACATCGATGGCTTTCGCTGCTTATTTCTGGAATTGCTGTGGGAATCCTATGGTTCATCGGAGCGTTGATCTTCCAACATGCCGAAGCAACACAGCAGTGGACTTACTTTGAAGCGTTGTACTATACGTACACCAGTCTGCTCACCATCGGCTACGGCGACATATACACCATATCTAATTGGGGCCGAGCCTTCTTTGTCTTTTGGTCTCTACTCGCTGTCCCGGCAATGACGGTGTTTATTTCCAACCTAGGAGACACATTCATCCGCCAATTTCGAGATTTTGCGAATTTCATCGGTGAACTAACGGTCCTTCCTGGCGACATGGGCTACCGAGAACGATTCAGAGAGTTTTTCAACACCGAATTGTGGCCATTCACTCTAAACAAATCCAACTTGAAGAACAAATCGCCCAAGAAAAATGAGAACAAAGACGCCACACAGGCCATGGAACGCGCCGAATCAGCACTTGAAGAAGAACAACTCAAAGAAGAACACGCCGCACACCGACGAGGTGACGTGGTTGCAGAAAATATCCACCACCATCAATACCTCCTGATGCGCGAACTACGCGAAATGTTTAAATGGATCAATGCCAGTCCCGCCAAGGAATTCGACTATGACGAATGGGTTTATTTCCTGAAATTATTGGACGAAGACAAGTCAGTTGAGGATATGAAGCGCATCAACGATGGCAAGAGTCAAAGCGAAGAAAAAGAGGAGACGAAATGGAGCTGGATCAGTCATCAGAGTCCGCTGTTGGGTGACAAGTCTGAAGCGGAATGGTTGTTGGAGGCGTTGGCTGACAAACTTGAGAGAGAGTTGAGGAAGTTGAGTGATGAGTATCGGCAGAGGGAGGAGCAGGAGTCGGTTGATAAAAGCGATGATGCTGACAACAAGTCTGGAAGCTCTCCGAAGCAAAAATGATATTTGTATTGTATTTTTGTGCTATTTAGTTGAGATACCACGAACACGAGTTTTTGAATACTATTGTCTGATTTATTTGATCCTGAATGAACCAGCCCCTGACTGACTCCGTTCTAGGTCGTTCATCTGATTTATACTACGTATGATTAGATGTGTACTTGACGCATCCCATCGCAACCCCAACATCTCTTTCCCTTTCATCTCAAATCATTGACTCATAAATGATTCTCCCATTCAACAAACTACCTAGGTATGGTTGACCACTGCGTACTCCCAAACTTACTCCCTTGTACTACCGGCCCTGCACTCTGCTCGTTGAAATTGAGGGATCCAATAATATCTCTGTACGATCTACTGTTAATTTCTCTTTCTAGATAATTGATCATTCAATATCTAGATATATGGTTGTGGGTTCTTCTTCTGGGGATTCGATTCCAAGGTTTGACTGTTTTTTTGTGACTGAGGGGGGGATATGACACAGTTCAATTTTTCACTGCGCCTTTGCATAGTGACTTGGTAACTTGATGACTCCAAATGTGACTATATCTTTCTTTTTTCCCGCTCCCATTCTTTCTCACTTCAAAGAGATCAAGACATTGATGATGGCCTTCATAGGTATTACGGACTCTGAAAACGCAAACATGAACAAGAACAGAAACAAGAGGAAACGGAAGAGGATGTTCGACAGGTTCTTTCTCAAAATCTTGATCAGCACTATTTTCTTTCTTTTGCGTTACAGAGTGCCATTCCTTCCAGAAATATTACTTCTTGGAGTGATACTATTCGGCGTCAGCTTTTCCACCATGGCCCCTTCAAAAATGGCATCAACAAGGAAGACAAGCAAATTTCTCTCCTTTCGGTTCCTATTCCTTCTATTCCTTATTGGACTCGACTATCTGCCGTCGAGGACATATACTTCCTCTTCAGAGCTATCGTCAAAATCACCACTCGGCATCGGCGTCCGCGCTGACGTGGTCCTGATGAGCACCTTTGTCGAAGTCACAGAGACCGTTCCACCACCTCCTGCTGCGACTGCGACTGCGGCGGCCGCACCAGCACCAGCACCAGCTCCCGATGGAAATGCGCCTGCAGCTCAAGCTACGGATACAGCGACTGATACAGCGGTGGCGGCTACAGCTCCAGCTACAGCAACAGCAACAGCTGCTGTTGCTACTAACACGGCTGTAGCGGCATCCGCAACTGCGTCAGGGGTAGATGGCGCACAACCGACGGCGAGCGGCGGAGGACAAGCTATGGTCCAAGTGCCGGGTAGTACAGCAACTACATCTATAGCAGCCGCAGCAGTGACAGAAACCGGGACTGTAGGAGCATCTACCTCCACCAATTCAGGAGAAGTACCAGTCTCAGGTCTAGCCGACGGAAAAACTGCTTTTGTATCAATGCCCTCTGCCCCATCGGGAATCACGACTTCACCTATCCGCGGGAAATCATCGCCAACAGCAACATCAACCCCCAGCCCTACTTCCACCTCAACATTAACATCTTCCACACAGAAATTCCCAACATACGCCGCCGGCCTAGCATCCGGCACAGCCATAATCGCCGCCGCAGCCGCATTCACAGTTTTCTACGCCGTCCGCCGCCGCAGCCGCCGCCATACACAGCGACGCAAACCCAGCCCCGTCAACGAAATTGGCCAGGTTAACAACAACAACAACAGCCGTCCATTCTCAATTCGAAAAGTGAGTGAGGTCATGAGCATGACTAATCTGGGCCACAAACCTTGCGGCGATGGAAACAAATTGACGAGTATGAAACCGCCGCCGGATATTGATCCGGAGACTAGTTGGCCGAGGGGGTATGTACCACCTGACCCCGAAGAGTTGAGAGAGAGGATGGATGATGAGAAGAGGCGAAGTGGTGGTAGTAGAGAGGGCTTTGATTCGGCGGTGGATTTGGGGATTGGGTATGTTTCTTCTTCTGGCTCTGGTGCAGGTGCTACACCGGGCGAGAAACGGGATGGATATTTTGATGGGTATGATAGGCAAGAAACTGTGCATGCACGTCCGTTATCGGAGGTGTCGATGCCGGAGCATATGAAACCGTTTATGACGCCGCTGCAACCACGGCATACCCATGGCTTTGTTTCCGAACCAGTCGACAGGTTAGGCGCTGTTTCGCCTGCATCATCGATCTACTCTCGTCGTCCGACTAGTGTGATAACCAGTTTCGGGGAAATACATGCCAAGATCGATGGCAATAACAACTTCAATGCGCATCGAGAAGAGTATCGTCTTCGAAAGGAACAGGCGCGACAGTTTGGGACCTATGACTATGTGGAAGAAGAAGAGGAATCTCCCGATGGGTGGCCAGAACCGAACCAAGGGCTGGAAGGGAGCGAAAGACCGGATGTTGCGAGAGTAGATGAATACAGCAGTCCTTATACCGCGCAGCGTTCTACCGCGAGTCCGGCGAATGACTATTTCTCCATACAACACCCTGCAGTCAATCAGAATACGGAAGTGCAACATGATGACTACTTCTCTACACGACACTCCGCTGTGAACTCAGACAATAGGGAAAGCCAATACGAAGATATCGATTTGAGTCAAAATGATCCATATACTGGAAGCCAGAATGATCCATATACCGACGAGACGACGAATAGCAATAAAAGGAATTCAGGTGGTTATTTCGGCAGGTTTTTCGGTAGGGGTTTAGGGCGATGAGTGGATATTGTCATGATCCCATTTTCATCTTCTATTAGGGCTGGGCCAATGACCCCGACATTCGAAAGCCGTCTATTTATACAATTTTCCATTCCATTGCCTTGCACCCAATTGACTCATGTATCATGCCCCATGTGTCTCATCTTCTTTGTTTTCTTCCCAAAAAAAATTGCCCTTTGATTGAAAGTTTCCCATTTGCTTATAACAAGTTGTATTGTTGTTTGGCTGGAGTTTGTATGTTTTTTCCTCGCTTCTGATACCCCCTTTTATAGCATTTGGGCGCTATATCTCTCTTATACTTCCAGGCAGGTCCATCCTTGAATTTGATTTTTACTATATTATTCAAATACATACAGTCTGGTACTATTGCAATCGTCGTCGTCGTAATCTGGATATAAATATGGGGCGTGACATAAGTGGTGACGTTTTTCGTAGTTAGGGTTACTTTCCGTGGGATCCGGAAATCGACATGCCATGGAATATACATATAAAAGCATAGAGGAGCCTGGATACATAACGACATTACCTAGGTATAGTTTCAGGATGTCATCAAATTAGAAAACATTTTACATTCTTCAGGGAATACGCGATAACAGAAGTCTAGAGTCACAGACATCAATACCCGTTAATCAACCTTCACCCCATGCCAGATACAACACAATCTGCTTCCTAGGTATATTAAACAGGCAAAATGCCGGTTCTCCCCTCTTCACAAGGATCAACATTCAACGCCGACCTCCTTAACCGCCATCTAATCTACGACTACTCCGCGCAAGACTCAGCCGGAAACCCCCAAAAATGGCGCTACGAAATGTGGTTCTACAACGAAGACCGTATCGTCTACGCAATCCACGGCGGTCCCATAGCCGGCCGCAAAAACTTCCAGTCTGCAACGTACCAATGCATTCGACCTGGGGAGTTGTGGCAATGTAATTGGCTCGAAGAGACGGGCACGATATGTTCACTCGTGTTTGATATTGTCAACAAGAAGATTACGACGTTGTTAGCTTTTTCGAGGGGGCATTAGGAACGCAACCAAGACGCAAAGGGGGATAAGCGCAATCCAAAGGATTTTGAGAGATGGAGGGGACTGGCGAAGGTGGGTGAGGGACAGGCTGATAGGGTGTTGTTGAGTGAGCAGGCGGATATTGTGGAGGATTTTAGGGGGAAGGGGGATTTGGAGGGGATTGAGATGGGGTGGGCTACTCTTTGAGGTTGGCGAGATGAGTTTGAGTGTATAATGCGTTTGCTGTCGCCATCTGTCTATTGATGGTTTCACATTTATTTCTCTGATACAGGTGGAAGTGCTTGCTTGTATGTAGATATCTTGACGAACACAATGGAGCCTCCCCTACCACCACCAACCCTCCAATACCTCTTCAGCGTCCAATGCGCCGTAGATCCGCCCGTTGAGACTGGCAATGGACCATACGGGCGTCGCCGATGTGTACCCATCACCGGCGGGACGGTGAGAAGGAAGCATCTGAATGGGGAGGTTTTGCCAGTTGGTGCGGATTTTATGTATGCATAGTGAGCCATGTACTTGTTCGAAGACTGTGCGCTGATGATAATGATAGGCTCGTGGAAGAGAAACTGTCCATGTCAACACCAACTACGTTATCAAGAGTGACGATGGGGCGTATATTTATGTCCGGTATGCCTCTTTTATGCCTTGAAATAACTATTTTCTTTGACTGACCTCCTAATCTGAATATAGAACTGAGGGACTCCGTTCCAGCCCTCCAGAAGTGCTCCAAGCATTAATGGAAGGCGGCCAGGAAGTCGATTCCTCGCAGTACTGGTTTCATCTACACATAAAGCTGGAAACTGGGCATGAGAAGTATAAATGGATGAACAATCGGCTGATTATTGCAAGGGCTACGAGGATAAACGGGGAGGTTGCTTATGATGCGTACTTCGTCGACAATTCATAAAAGGAATCATCGCAGACATTATATACAAACCCAATTAGTCAAATGTAGCTTTAAACTCCTGATAAATGAAGAGGACATACATCAGAAGCAAAAATCCATAAATTAGAAGAGCCCGTATCAATTTGTACAGTGACTTCCTGCGGAGGCGTGCCAATGGAGATGTTTACAAGATACTGCGGACCTTCGCCGGCGCCACTTTCGACGAGTGTTAATGGTAACTCGATTGTGCCTGGGACATTGTCGCTGCGATGGTTGTGAGGGTTATTAGGGTTTTGGGTGGATATGAGGGTTGGCAAAAGCCCTAATAGGGTTGCCGTGGTGGGATTGACCATTTTTAGGGCTTTCAACCAGATACTTTTGTTGAGCTTGAACAAGATTTCACTTCACTATATTCCATCTGAAGTACAAGATTTACTTCTCTTATTATTCGAGAATGAAGGATGAAGGCACCAAAGTTACTCGATTTGCCCCAAATGGACGTTACAGGCGTCATTGGCACCTGGGCCCCATCGGATGCCAAACGACAGCCTTGGAAAACTAGCCCTAATGTCCCAATATGCGTTAGGACGATGTAACTATAGAGTAAGCATCTTAATTAAAACTGCTTTGCGAAAGTCATATTTGCGGCTGAAAGGTCGCACTGAGTTGAAAGCATACGTAGTTCCTATTTGTAAATTAATGACTGTGCTACGTATCTTAGTGTCTAGTTGCGACCATTTGTCGCTTCGGGTTTGAGGTAAGAAGGCGATTGATTAGGAAGACCAGAAGTTGCAATATCAAATCGAGATTTGTCTTTTGACGTACTTTTGATAAGCTAAACGGATATTGGTTCAATATTTGGAATTGAAAGGAAGGGAGAAATGTGACTTAATTGATCATGTATGACCCTAGGGATTTACTCCCCAATAGGTAGAATTTACATGGTGTAGATCGTGTATACACGAGTCCAGGGTAATCACTTAGCACGCCACGTCCTTTTCATGAGTGATCGACTGACAATCATTCTACCACCACAAGCTTGGTACTTGGCAAGGTATTGCAATTGTTGGGATTGCAACTGGAAATGTGGTACAGATCATTTCTAAAAGGTGACATTGTCTCACCAAGTGTGTCCATAAGAAGTCATGGTATCTTGGTTGATGTTTCCGGGTAGGTCTCGTAGCGCCAGCTAGAAATCCCGTATCACCTGTTATGTAGTCCGTAGTCGTACATGCTGCTATCCAGCTCTTCCACGGGTAACTACATATGCACCAGAAAAGGGATGGCAGTGTGTTGACATGGCGGGGAAATAGGGGAGCCTCTTGAACTCGGTCATCGTCGTTAACGTACAGCATCAGAGATCAAAGTCGTAAACAGTTGAACCCATAGCCCTCAAGCAAAATACACACAGAGAGTACAAAAAGTCTATCGATAATCTGGTGAGAACCAACAAATCGACTACTGTATTTGCGTGAGGCTCCGGAGGAGCAAGATACGTTTTGTGTTTGATATAGGCACTTAGCGTCCAGATTTCCGTCCGTCACGATGTCGACCAAGTCCACTTTACCGAATGATATACCCGATCTTATCAAACGTCTGGAGACAGCCTCTCTGGAAGTTTCGGAAAGAGAGACACTTCAAGTACTTTGTAGAGCTGTTGTCCAGCAACTTGATTCAAACTCAATCTCAAAGTGTGCCTGGGAAGCCGCTCGGCTTTCTCGGTTCTTGCCTGACGATACCTACATACAGCTCCTGAGAATATTCACCAATTGCATTGCCTCCGGGACCCAGGATCGCACCTCACTGGACCCCGAACTTCTTCAATGTTTAATCTTTATCATTCGAGGGGGTCAAGGTAGAAATGTCTCCTTACACAACAGCCCCCTTGGGTCACTCTTGGATACGCTGAAGAGCAGATTAGAGACAGCGAAATCTTATCCTAACAAGCAGCAACGATATGACCTTATATGTACGGTCTCGGCGACTCTGGATGCCATGGTTGATGCCGGCATCTCTGGTCTCAGTCGTGAAACTCTCCACGAGCCACTTTTGACAATATTGAAAGGTCTGAATGATGATCCGGAGCTGCACCTTGCCCAAGCAGCGTCATATGCAGCTCAAGCCTTGCATAGTGTGCCCAACGACGATGATCCAGGAGATGTTATCATTCGTGGTTTTCTGCGAACTGTTAACATTGCCATGATGATCACTAGTGGTGCTTTGAACAAAGATCCTCAGAAGCTTTATGAGGCAGCCCGAGAGGTTTTTAAAGCCGGGTCTGATCTTAAAAAGCATGGCTGGGACAGAGTAAAGGCCGACACCAGGCGGTCTTGGTACATGTCTTTGCGGGTTACCGAGGTACTCATAAGAATAGAAGCATTTGAAGAGCTTCGGGGTTATGTGAGCAGGGTGGCTTGTCGTGCAGAAAAGTTCTTCTTATGCGGGTTGTGTGCACAGCTTGAACGTTATCAGAAAACATTTCCGGGGCAGCAATTTCAAGATGTATACAACAGTCTTCAAACCGACATACCACGTGTTCAAGCCTGGCTTCATTTCTCTACATCGAAACTTACACAGAAACAGCAGGCCTCAACTGACAATGATAGCCCCCTTACTTGGAAAGGCCGCAACGGGAGACAATATGAATGGGGTCTCACTGCCTCTCCCTTGATGTACCAGACTAAGCTTCAATTCAACATGATCACTAGCCAAGACTTGCTCAATAAGGCTTGCAAGAGCTGTCCAAAAGTTCTGCGTTACTATGCCAAGGAAGCATTAAAGCAGCATTACTGTAACGAAGGGCGTCTTCAGATCAAACGACTATCGGGAGAAACCCTGCCAATGGAGCAATGTTATATCAATCTAGCCGTTGTCTCTGCTTCTGACAATCAGGAAATCACGCTACGTGACCTGTTCAATCCCCGGAAGCAAAAAGATGGCGAAATAGCCCGACCGAGGCAGGTTTTCATTGAAGGGCAGGCAGGTGTAGGCAAGACTACTTTATGCAAGAGGATGACTTATGACTTTCTTTACAACAGCCTATGGAGAGACCATTTTGACTGGCTTATCTGGCTACCACTACGCAAACTGAAAGAACAGCCATCCACTTCTTACAATCTCAAAGGCTTGTTTGCCTATCAATTTTTTATGGACCAGTTCGATCAACACCGTGACCTACTGGCGGATTTTATGTGGAATGAGACCGAGAATCCAGCGGAGAGTAATCGAGTGCTCTTTCTTCTTGACGGTCTTGACGAGATTACCCATTTTTGGGACGACGAGACACTCATGAAACAATTGCTTCGCCGTTTAATGCAAGGACCACAGACCGTGATTTTGACTACCAGGCCGTACGGCACGAATATGGCCGAAACGAACAACTTTGAATTCAGACTGAGTACCATTGGGTTCAATCTAGAGCAGATTGAGTCATATGTGAATGCCCCCGAAATAATCCCGGAAAAGAAAACTGCAGAGCAAATTCTCTCTTTCATCAGATCACGTCCCCAAATTGAGAGTGTCATGCGCATCCCCATCCAGCTAGACGCATTATGCTATACATGGAACGATTCCTCCCAAGATGGGAAGACATTCCAAACAATGACGGCGATATATGAGGCTATCGTGGTCAGCCTTCTAAGGAAAGATGCGGTCAAACTAGGAAAGGTATGCAATGGGAGAGAGCTCAATAATTCAACCGTGGCCGAATTGTCAACTATCGAGATTTATGGATTAATGTCCGAGGAAATCAATCTTCTTGAAGGTCTAGCATTTCAAGGATTCTATAACGGATGCATTGAGTTCGATAAAGCTACTCGGAACCACATACAAAAATACCTCAAAGACCGAGGGGATCCTCTACCTCAGTCACATAACCACACGCTCCGGAGTCTCTCGTTTGTACGAACGCCCAACGAATGTCAAGAGGAAAAAGACAAGCAGATCTTTCATTTCATACACCTGACTTTTCAAGAGTACTTTGCCGCGTGTTACTTCGTCAAGTACTGGTCTCAAAAGGCCGAGATACCTTGTATCGAACTACGAAGCGATAGGAATGTAGCAAGTGCCTCGACTTTGCCGCACATACTTCTCAACAGGCAAAAATATAACATCCGCTACAATATCTTGTGGCGGTATGTAGTAGGCCTTTTGCATACGCGCAGCAAAAGGCCCTCACAGCAGCTCGGGAAGTTCTTCGAGCAGCTAGAGGCAGAACCGCAAGACTTTTTGGGGCCAACCCATCAGCGTTTATTGTCAAAATGCCTTGAAGAAGTACCGCTAGCTGCAGCCTCTTTATCAGACTTTGGTTACTGCAAGGAAACCCTAGAGAAAAAGGTATCCTGGTGGCTATTGTTCGAAAGTAAGGCTTCTATAGGCAAATCTGAGCTTGCTGGTGGACTAGACTATCCCGAACACCTAATGTACGCCCTATTCTTACGAGCAAACCTTGACATAAAATTGCAAATGCTGTCCTGTTTAAAGAAAAGATCAAAGGTCACCGATGAGATTTTAAGGTTGGCTCGTCTGTGGGTGACCAAAAGAGACGTTGATGGCCAAAACTTTGAAGAGTTGGCATTCAAATTGATAGCACGCAATGATTGGGGTTCAAGGAAGAAAGCTCTGGACACTATCTATGACCAGACCCTGAAGCCAATTCCAATTACCGAAATTCGGACTTATCTCGAGGCGGTCGCTTTCCTAATGTCAGGAATGGGTTCACCCCCACAGACTTTTCTGAAAATGATCATGGAGTGGCTACAACGAGAAGAACCAGAATGGCGCGTCGCAGCGTCTAGTTTTCTTCTCCTTTCGGGAATGCCTTTGGCGTCAGAAACTGCTCACTCTCTAATTCTGTGGCTGCTTCACGAAGATCCCGTTATCAAGGCATATAGAACTACTACAGTGAACTTACAGCCCGTAGAAGTATCTACTTTTTTTGATGCAATGGGAGTTACTGAGGAGGATAGCAGGATACAGGCTCCTAACAGTCTCATCGTCAGATTGAGATGTGCAAAGGATACTCCGCCTAACGATTTGAAACGCTTCCTTAAATCAAATTCACTCTCTTCGGAATACCACGTCTTCAAAGCCAGGAAAAATGTCAAAAGGGCTCTGAGAAATCAATCACATCTACCGTCCAATATACAAAAGCTCCTCATCTGCCAACTTGATGACCATGATATCGTGGTGAGAAGAAGTGCAGCAGATGTGTTGGAAGCTTTATCTAATCTATCTGCTACTTCTCTCAGGACTCTAGCAGATCGACCAAAGGCTGTTGATTTGACGGTACGACGAAGTCTTATGCAGTGCTTTGGCCATTACCCGAATATGCCACAGAGCGTGGTACGAGGGCTAGTGGAGGAGTTGAAGAATCAGCATTATGATTTGGCCATACAAGCCAGAATGGCATTGTGCAGAGCAAGGCCTTTATCCGAAGAAATGCTCGGTGAAATAGTGAAAATGCTGTCCTACGAGCCTAGCCGTCTAGATGCCATAATGATCCTATACCATCATTCGCCCTTACCTGGTGACATTCTTTCTGAGATATGGAAAAGATGCTGGGACCGTGACAGATATGTATGTAATACTATATTCGCATGGCAGACAGTACTGCCTTTACAAATCACGGACGCCCTGGTAAGCATCGTAAAGGATGGCAATACTTCAAGGCAGGACAAGTCCGACGTCATAAAGTTATTCGAGAACCAATCAACATTGGAGCCTGGGGTTCTTGAAGCCATGCTTATGGGTATCAGGGATAAGACTCCTGAAATCAGCGCCGGTGCAGCAAGTGTTCTATCTAGGCATTCAAACTTGCCCCCAAGTGTTATTGATGTATTGGTGAACTGCTTGTATGAATGTCACGATTTTTGTACCACGCAGTCAGCAATATATGGCCTAGGGAAACAGCAACTAAGCTTACCATCCACAGCTATACATGGACTACTTAAATGTTTGGATGATCAAGAACTCAGTACAGCAGCAGCAGAGACTCTATGGAAACGCTCTGAGGCAATGTTCCACGTTCCAAAAGCTTTGCTCAAGAGTCTAAATCACGCAAACGACCAGAGCAGGTTGCATGCGGCAAAGGTACTAGGGAAAAACTCCCGCTTACCACAAAAAGTACTCCACGCTATTCTCGATCATATTGATGATCAGGAGTCTTTGGTCACGCGTTATGTGATTGAAGCTTTGAATAATCAATTAACCTTTTCACCAGATATAATTCATAGGTTGAGTTTACGACTCTCGGCTGACGACGAAGAGAAGTCCAGACAAGCAGTCCATCTATTGCATAGCAGAGTCGAATTCTACCACTGGCTCCCGAAACTCGATTGGAATCATTTTAAATACTTCTATCGAGCAAGCCTTCACTGGAGTTTCAACAGCACATATGCCATCATCCTCAGAGATAAAAATCTTGTTATTGAACTACCGCATGCACAGAAGGTCATCCCCATCCCAAGTCTACGTGATCGATTGAAACTCCGAGCATACTTTGCACTAGCCCAGTTCCTGGTCTTCCATGGCGAAAGAAGAGAAGTCCGCTGGATCATGGAACAATTTCAGAACCGAGCGAGGTTGGCGTTCGCCTTGATTTTTCCGATCATAATCGCAATGCTGCTTGCTTATCTCTTGTTCTGAAAACATCGAGACACCGCATATCTGATGTCCCGGCCAGTGGCGGGTCGCTGATTAGGGCTTTACCTACAATGAGTCGAAGGAATCATGAACAAAATAGAGATCAAAATGAATTTTAAATCTTGGAAGAGAAATATGTCTCGGCATGTGCTGAACTCATCCATGGATGGCTCAAACAAGTAGCTTGAAGTGTTTGCGGGACTAATTAGGGCTTTGTCCTCCTTAGCCCTAAAAAGCCGGAAGGGAGTTGGCATGTTGATCCTTTTATGTATTTTGGACTGATGATTACGATAATTTGTGGCTTGATGGATATTGATTTTCTAGTGGAAGAACAAAGTAAGCAGGTATCTTACAGCTTTAAGCTTGGGGACTATGTTCTAGTATGTTGTATGAAGAACCTTGGAAGATTTCATAGCCTGTTGGAACTATTCGCATACTCGATCAAACAGCATAATGCTGTTGAAGTAGAACGGAATTAGTCAAGTATTAAGACTCGATTGATAGATATGGCTTTGAATAATTTCTAAAGGGGTTTCAATTCAACAAACGATGGCCCAGCCACCAATGAATTTCTATATCCGTGTCTAAGTAAAACAGCTCTTCGTATAATAAGAAAACGAAAGCCAGCCAGAAGCTAGAAACATTGCACATGTATAAAAGTGTCAAAGAATCAGAGAGATATAGGAAAGCAAGGGAATGTGTGTAGACATGTTCGTATCCATTGCGCTGCAACGGACGTAAAAAAATGAACATCGTACATAAGAACAGTTATAAAAAAGAAATGAAGATATGACAGATTCAGGACGGAGGAGAGGAAAAAGGGGGCCGGCTTCTTTCGCCGGGTGGTGGTTGCGAGTGAGATATGGGTAGGAATAATTAAGCGGCGTCATCTGTCATAGAGTCGTTCAAGGGTAGAAATGACAAAGCAAGAATCGAAGATGTAATGATTAGGGTACATGGTAAGAATGTACATATCTACAGCCGCTGAAAAGAGCCTGTGATTGATGAAGGAAGATTAGGAAGGGATGTCGCTGGTATCAACGGCGGTTTCAAGGATATAAATGTCCGTTGTAGAAGTGGGATATTTCGATGGCTGATGAATGATGATTATCCAGATATCAGAACCCACAAAAGGAAGAAAATCTGCAGAGTACAAAGTCAGCGATAGTATTCATAAGAAAGGTGGTGACGAACATACCATTAAAACACCAAACATCTTCGCAATAAGCCATCTGTTACCACTCATTCGGGACCAATACTTCATCAACTCGCGCTGCGCGCCCTCGACATTATCGACAACATCTTCCGTGTTTGCGTCAATTCGTTGAATCATTTCAGATTGTTCGCTGACCATGGTCGCTAATTGACCGAAAATACCACCCAACTCATTGATAGTTCGTTCAATGGCTTCGATGGCTTCTCCTCGGGCTTGAATATATGTGTTTTCGGGTTGAGCTTCTTCCATCATTAATAGTTGTTGGTCTGATGCTCCACGGTTAGACTGGCCCAGTACAGAAGACGAGGAAGGTTCGAGTGTGAGGAGATCGGAAGTGTTGCCGCCCCCATTGCGGAAACCAGGTTGTGGTGTCCTGCTGCGTGGTGCGCTATATAAAGGCGAGTCTGATCGCTGAGGGTCGAATTGTGTTTGGCTTTTGGATGATACGGAAGAGACGAAATTCTCCGTGCGTGAACGCGATGCTTGAATATTCTTGGTGCGGACTTCCAAGACTTCCTTGAAGTTTGCGCCGACATCAGCGAGTTTGCCTTGTAGCATGACGACGACATTGTCGTTGTGTTCTCCTTCTTGGTCCGTTTTGTTTCGGCTTGCTCGAGGGTGCTGGGATAATGTAAGAGCTTGTAATTGTGCAATTTGTTGATTGAGCGACGCGAGATCTTGTTTGATGACATAGGTGAGTTCGGAGATTTCAACGGGTCTATCGTCGAACAGTGTCTTGCGCTTGGCCACTATTTCAATTGATTAGTCCAACATTATAACCATCGTAATCTTCGAAAGTTGATACTTACACTCTGCCAACCGCTGCAATTTCGCAGTCGTGCCAGTAATCCCTCGACCGATCTCTGCAGCCCTCCTAGCAAACTCAGATCTCCTCTTTCCTGGGCCTTCTGGACTTCCGTTCGCTTGTCGGCGCTGTGAATCTGAAAGCAACGCCTGGCGCTGAGCGCCGACTTTGTTGGATGCCATCCGCTTCTGGGCCTGTCCTAAGATGGACCGGAACTCGGTCGTCCGGTCCTGTATCGAAGCCATCGTCATTTTGAAGTCTGATTTATTATGCACAAGGGAATATTATCGAGTTCGTTCGCGCTCGCGTCAAGGAGAGTGAACGTATGTATGTCGATTGATGGTTGGCAAGAAGGCAACAAATCAAGGCGCAGCGGATAGGGTACGTGGTTGCCTCTGTCTGGCACGGAGTTCAAGGCAATTCGCAATCTCGTTTGGTTGTGAGTGTAACAAGGAATTCGATTTGATCGGTGCCAAGTCAAAGTGATTATGCGAGAGAAGCAGACGCTGATAACGAAGGGAACGGTATGTCGTAGTTCCTCAACAATTCCACCCCGTACGGAGTAGACAAACTTGGCTTCATGGCGAGGCATCCGAAATCGGCTTAGTGGCCCCGCTCATGTCACGTTTCAGATTTCTTCGAGCTCTGATTGGCTAACTATGAAAGCACATGGCCGCTAGGCCGGGAACGGAACAATCTTCTGTGTAGGTGCCTCAGTTTCAAGGCACCAAGCTTACGTTCTCTTATCGTCTATGTGCCTACAATAGACATCGCCTCAAATTTCATACGGTTAGACCACTGATAGGACAACCAAATCTGGTCAAATCATCCATTCCATTTCTAGTAAGTACATACATGTTCAAATCGCTGGACAAAAGTATAACTTCATCAACAGCTTCTAAAGTGTTCGATATAGATCCGCGGCGAGCGGCCCGCCGTAACACATGCCTCTCCTTCGGAGTCCTTTCCACTCCTCCCAATCCCGATTGTCCTACCAGACCTCCACCTTCTGTATCTCTATTGAGCAGTACTACTATCCTACTTCTTGGAAACGAATCTCGTCTCTTGCCAATCCAAACAGACACCAATTGTGCGACTTGCATTCGGCCGGAACGTAGCCGTCCTTCGTTCGACTCGCCGCGGCTGTGGGGTAAAATATCCAAATCTTATCGGAAGCCATTACGAGTCGCGAGACAAGACCAAGTTACTGCCATCTTCCCATCTTCCCACTCCGTCCGACGTCCTCTCCTCGAAAATATATCCATGGCCGATTGGATATTATCTCTATTCCGATCCTCATGAACCACGACTCGTCTGTCGCCCAGGATGGGTCGCCAGTCAATGGCGCCGCGAAACTCCCCTCCGCATCCGACGCCCCCCGCACTCTTGAAGAAGTAGCCGTTGGCCTTCGAAGAAAAGTACTCGATTTATTGGCGCTACAGACGGACGATGAATTGTTACAAAATGTGCAAAAGCAAGTTCGCATATCTATGAAAGTTATTGAAGAATCGTTTCAGCGGTATAAATACAAGTATGTTGGAACATAACCCCCGGCAGTCAACCCGGAGCGACTGACACTAACTGGATATTATCATACAGTTTCGAAGAATTGTCGCTTTCATATAACGGCGGAAAGGATTGCCTCGTCTTATTAGTCCTCATCTTGGCCTGCCTCCCCGAGTCGATACCCAAGTCCACGAATTTTCCGCAAACCCTCCAATCTATATATATAAAATCATATGAGTCATTCGACGAAGTCGACGATTTTGTTAAAACTTCCACGAAAGAATATTTTCTCGACTTGACTCGCTATGAGCTCCCCATGCGCGCCGCACTAGAGCAATATTTGAAGAAGAGAGAGAAGATCAAAGCTATATGGATTGGAACGAGACGAACGGACCCGAATGGTGGACATCTTACGCATTTTGATCCTACCGATGGAGATTGGCCTCGGTTCATGCGGATACATCCTGTTATTGTAGGTTTTATCGATTTATGATGGAGTATCTCCGCGCTAACAATTTATCTAGGATTGGCACTACGCAGAAATATGGGCTGTAAGTCATTCTACCACATAATCAAGATCATCTTGCTAACATACCCTAGTTTATTCGCCATCTAGGGCTGGATTACTGCCCTCTATACGACCGAGGCTATACGTCGCTCGGGGGTAAAAAGGATACTTTTCCCAATCCTGTCCTCGAAGTACCAGGCCATCAGTCTCAATTCCGACCGGCCTACGAACTCAAAGAAGATAACCAGGAGCGACGAGGCCGTGAGCGATGAAAGCAAATACCCCCGAGAAGGGTCACGTTCCTTTGCTCCAAAAGTCTATGTATAGATAGCGGGTCGGTGGATGCCTCAATGACACTTAGTCGTCTCTAGCTCAGTGCAGAGCGAGCTATGGAATATATTTTGGACGCGAATTGGCAGCAACGAGACATATTGGATTTGGATCCAGCATAGAAGATATGGCTTTCCGTCATAGAACTAACCTATAGCATATAATAGATGGTTATGACTTGTTTCATTTATTGCAGCTACCTTGTCGTTTGTTGTCTTGTCCGGGATCGAGGATACATAAGTAGATGGTCAAGGCACGTGTAGTCAACCAGCTAGTTAGCTGGCTAGTGAAGGAACCTCAGCGACGGCGTCTATCGGCGTCTTTTCTTGACGGCCTGCCATACCTCAGCGTTGCGACTTCTTTTGATTGGGATATAACTGGGAAAATGCCGATCGGTAGATAGCGCATCCACTGTAGAGTGGTCGCATTGAGAATGAGGCGGGAAATGTCTGAAGTATCTGCCGGGCTCGGACAGTATGCGTCGCATGATTATTGTCAGCACTTCATTGAGTAGACCGATATATCATTCGAAAGGACACTTCCACAAATCATCTAATCTCCTCATCAGATTGAAGCAGTGGAAGAAGATGGAGGTGGACCTGATGGAACTCGATATAAAACGCCGACACGCTAAACCCTATTCAGGCTGACCCGTGGCTGAGGCAGTGGCGACCAGCCAACCCTAAGGCTTCCTTCTTTCCCCCCTCCGCACCTTCCCTGGCAACGTTCCAAGGTTCGGCTCTTAAACTTCTTACCTTCAAGAAGGTTACCTCCCGAGAGCCAAAAGGAGACTTTGCTCTTCTATCTTTGATTAACTTCTTAAGCACAATTCATTGTACAGCCTCTTTTTGTATAGTGAAATTATTCCTTTCTTTGTCTGATCCAGATACATAACTCCCTCGACCCGCCGAGCAACGGCCTAACTCGTTTAGTGGAGCTCGGATCTGCGGTTGCTTATTGCAGTTGTTTCACTTTAACTTGCCAACTCTCTCGCAAACTCTCTTGACTACGACAACAACATCGTCTCTGCCTGGCCTGCACAGTCTTCTTTCAGTGCATAGTATCATACTATGCTTTGAATGATAACTGCTTTGAGGCAAGTTGTAGTGGTTGCGGTTGTTGTATAGTATTACAGCGACGAGTCCATAATGTCGGGTCCATACCGGCCTGGGTACGTATACCCAAGTTGTCGCGCATTACTTCTGTTATATGGATACTAATACTTACTCCATGATAGATATCCCGGAAATGCAGGAACACCGTTGAGTCCTGCTTCTCAAGCAAATCAGCCAGTCTCGTTCAAAACCGACATTAATCGCAAAAAGACGAAGAAATGGGTAGCCGCCAAGTCTTATTCCTACGACGGTGATGATTGGGGCGATGACGACGATGAGGAGGAGGAAGAGGACGAATTAGAAAAAGAACCTCCGGTGCCAAACACGTCTCGTTTCGCTCCTGCAGCTCAACAACCGGCACCAAATCCTGTCGCGCCCGTTAACCCAGCTGCCGAGTCTCCGTCAACACAAGCGCCAGCGTTTGTTCGACCTGCAGATATATATAGACGAATGCAAGAGGAGAAAGAAAGGACACCGCACGAATTCGCTCGATCGAATACAGTACCTGCAGAAGGCGCAGCCGCGTCTTTTGCTCCTACTTCTGCCGTTCATCAAGATACCAGCCAAACCGTACCACCGCAACACTTAGCGGGAGACAATGCGCGGTCGCCATCGCCACTAGTTATACCTGAAGTTAAACGGTTGTCTGGGTTCGGGCAAGATTTCTTTGGCAGCGAAAGCCAACCGGAGCAAACGGCGCAACCTACACAAGGTCCGGAAGCTCTAGGAGCGGTTCAAGGTTCGTCTTTGCATCATAATCCATCTCTCGGCTTTACCTCTGTCGTTCATCAAGCATTTGATGTGGACGAAACGCCAAACTCCAGTACTGGAAGCTTCAGCCGCTCAAACAGTGATGGCACATCTGTCATCAGCCCGATCATCAGTCCCTGGAAGTCGGAGACTGACAAGACGCCTACTATCGCAGAAGATCCTACTGCGGAAGCATCTGCACAAGAGCCACCTGCAAATTTCAAACCCGGTCACCGGCGTGACCTGAGTGTTCCATCGCCAGGGAACGGACCGGATCGAGTTCCAATGCTTGCCAATGCTGAAGAAGGCCGCCCTGCTGAGGTGGTTCGGTCGTCATCTCAAGATAGTTATACTTCGTCCGAGTGGGATAGACCCGCGTCTCCGGCTGCCAGGGAGCAAACTGGATCTGGGGAAGCTACGCCTCGTCCCTTGTCGGCCGTTCAGCAAAGTTTCGACCAAATGAACTTAGGGCCTACTTCGGTCGAAAGCGCCGTGAAGGCCTCAAACGAAGAGAGCCACCCACGCGTACCATCACCACTGCAAATACCCGATGAACAGCCGCAACATATTCCACAGATTGCACCACCCTTAAGTATCAATGAATCCCCTGTTACGGAACCTTCTCCTCAGGATATGGAGAGTGATCGTCTTCGACAAGAGATCATGCGCTCTTTCAGCAGCGATCACACACCCGGTGTTATTCCCACGGTACAACCCCAGGAGACCGAACCTGAGGAACCTGAGGAGGTCAAATCTCGGCCTCAACATGAAAGTACCTATTTGCCAAGTGAATACGACAGCTATTGGGGCGAGCAGGCGATTCCTCCGACTAGTCCACTGCAGGTCAGGTCTGCTACTTCGCCATCTGAACCTGCGACCCTCGTTATAAACCCACAGTCAACGGGAAATGTTCCATCTACTGAACCCGTGCCAAGCTCTGCTGCATCTAAGCCACGTCAGAAATTGAAGAAGAAGTTCTCATGGGAAGCATCTGATGACTCCGAAGAAGATGTCCTTGAAGAAGCTCCAGTCTCTGCACCACCTACTCAGCCCATACAGCCACCGCCAATTCCAGTTGTGGCTCCGGTAGCAGAAGCTACGGATAGTATTCCGCTTCCCCTCCATAGTCAAAGTTCTACCGAGATAAACCCAGAAGCCTTCGGCAATCCAGACATTCAGCCTTCCTTGCCGGAATATCCCACGGGCGAGAAGGAAGTTCTTGCACAACTCGAGCAGCAAGCAGAACAGCCCCAAAGCAACCTTGAATATATTGCAGCAATTCAGGAATCAGAACCTTCCCCATTTAGTCAAATAGACAGCAGTGTCATCCCGCCCCAGATGCAGCCTGCTCCTACTCCAGTCAATGAAGCAGCATTGCCAACTTTCCGTAAGATCATGGAGATCTCATCGCCCAGTGAAAAGATACAGGTATTCAACGACACCCGAGAGCAATTCGCCCATATTGATAGCGGCCTCTCAGACTGGATTCGGCGCTCGAGTGAATCTCTTCCAGAACATGCAGATTTGATCCAAGCAAATGGCCGTCTACCAGGCGGTGCACCAACCAGCGGTTTGCCTCCTAGGGCAAAGTTCCCAAAACTGTCATCTCTCGGAAATCTATCTTTGCCATCTACTTCATCACATGGTACAGATGGCTCCTCTTCTGGGTTCACTCCTGGTCATAACAGGCGTGGTTCGGGTTCGCATATTACCGGTGTCATCAACAGATCGAATGTTGAATCGAAAGGAAAGGATTTCCTTCATAGTGCTGGAGCGCTCGGTGGAAAAGCTGGTGGAAAGGCTGCTGGAGCCGCGCGAGGACTATTCGCCAAGGGCAAGAGCAAATTGCGAGGAGCCGACAAGGTAGATTGATTTTCTTTCTTTTCTGCACATTTTGTTTATTCATCACCTTAATGTTTATGATTTTGGCTTTTTGGGCGATTTTCATCTCATTCTCCTATTGTTTCAAGTTTCTCGTTTGTCGTTGGGTCGGTCATGCTAGCGCGTAGTTCAAGGTGACCGGAAGCAGATCGTTTCCTCCGATGTATATTGTACCTTCAGCTACACGAAATCTTTAGTCTATACGATTCTAATTCGGGTTTTTTCTTGTAGGGAATGTCGTCCATATTCCGTGCCCAGCGCCGTCAAAGTTGGGCAGTGAGCACTACTGGCTCTGATGCTCAATCTTCTTCTGACCTAGAATTTGACCACCACCGACAAGAAGCAGAAGAGCCCGTCAATTTTTCAGTCTCTTCGCGATATTCACTGCAGCCCGTTCCGCGAATCCCATCCTTGAGACTGGGTGATGGTAAATCATTTAGAGATTCGTTTGATGGCAACGAGGTGTTTTCGATGCATGCGCGGTCTTTCTCTGCTGATTTTGGAGGGAGGATGAGATCACTTACGGAAGGGGAGACTATTGCGTTTAAGCCGGAGAGGGCTAGCTCTTTGAGAAGGGCGATGATGTCCTTTGGTAGTGATGCTGATGAGAGTAGTAGGGCGGAAGACTCGTCTGTTGTGCAGGACAGTCTTTCGATTGCGACGGCTTCGCATGATGAGAATAACTTGAAGAGTGTGGAGGAAATTGAAACTCCTGTGGTTGCGAGTGCCAGTCATGGTACACACGACAAGACGAAAGACAGCTGGGTTGAGGATAACGAATCGCCCCATGCACCTGCTGATGCCACGACGAACAATGTCGGCTACTATTCCCAAACGAACACGACTAGTCAGGACCGAAAATTTCCACCACCCGCTGTCTCGCCGGAGGTGTCACCAACTTTGAAACACGAACCGTCGCAGTCGAACAGTCAAGTGTCGCGACTGACCCAAGACAATAATGTCCTAGACGCAGCGTCACCTCAACTCACCATCAAGCCTGCGATGCAGCAAACGACGTCTGATACAGTGAACTCGCCGGATGAGAGTGTTCGTAGCCCGGTGTCACCTGCATTACCTCAACATGGAAAATTGAGTATCCCGGAGCCAGCGAATCGACGAGATTCGATTATTTCTCAAATCTCGGAAATCAGTCAAGATGAGATGGATCGCATCCGTGAAAAATTTGACGAAGATGGTATTTATGCCGGTCTTAGGTATCCATCACCTACGCGATCTCAAGTCTCGGATCTAACAGAGGACGAGGACGATGTAGATGACGCTATAAGAGAGAAGCTAGACGAAGCTGGTTTTCATTCTGATCCGGAAAAGGATGCTTATGGAAACTTTCCTCGACCACCGACTGCTTCCTCAAACAAGCAGCCTATACGTGTTGTGAGAATGACAAAGTTTTCTATTGATAAGAAGACTGCACAAGCCACTGAAGAGGAGACGAAGAGGTACTCTAGGTTTTCGTTTGAGGGTGAGGGGAATACGCTTGCGGAGGCGGCGGAGGAGATGCTTGTTAATGGACATGCGCGGCGCTCGGGGCAGACCAATTATCCCAATCAAGGTGATAGGCTAGAGGGATCGCATGTTCCTGTAACCATGGGTGAAGACGCGTTGGATGAGGCTCCGCCGCCATTCCCCGATAACGAAGCTCAATATGGAGAAGACCGCAAGGAACAACAACCCCAGGGACAGACCCCGGCGTATGATGGTCGTGTTTCGAATTCACACAATAGACAATCTTCTCGAGGAGAAGGTGCCAAGAGCCCGCCTGGGTATCGACCCATTCAATCACCGCCACCGTCGCATCTAGATACTCTCTGGAAGACTGGCCGCCTGCAAGATCTGCGCACGCATCGTGACTCAATCGCGTCATCGTCCGTGTCTTCCATGAGCAATCCGAACATCAATCAAAATGCGCCGAGGATGACAGTATCCCCCGAACCACCGGTTACCGGCGGACCTCCTCATAGTCAACAGCGCTTAAGTCACAACCCCAAACCAAACCAGCCGCAAAACTTACCGCGCATCGACGATGTCACTGCTGCACCCGATAGACCCGGTTGGTCACGATGGGCAAACCACGGCCGACCCCAACAAGCACAGCAACATTCCTCCAACGAATCTGGATTGAGTCCTCCACTTCCTTCCGGTAACTCTTCAGGGAGACGTGACGGAGACAGTCTCCATAGTGGCGATAGCATGACAGTTCAAGCTGCTGCTTCTCGGCAGGATTTGCGTACGACGCCGTCGCCGTTAATGAATAGTAGTGAGACTGCTTCGGAGCATTCTAATCATGCTAGGATGTCTACTCAATTGCTTAGTAAGGTGAAGTTTATGGGGAAGAGGACCAAGGCTGCTCCGGCGCCGGCGAGTGTGCCGCCGGCGGTGGTGGTTGAAGCGAAGGCTGTTGAGAAGAGGAAGGAGAAGAAGGCTGATGGGAAGAAGGGGGCTTTGTCTAGATTTGGGGTGAGTATTTAACAATATGTCTTTTGGTTTCATTGATTGACTGTTTTAGGGTATCTTCAATCGTTCTGGTCCGAACCAACGGCCGGAAGAGAACGCCCAACCTGCCAGAAACTCTCAATCTAATGAAAATGCATGGGGAAACGCTGGGTACCCAAGCTATCCGCCTGCGACCAACCAACAGCAACATTACATGGCGACAACAGCATCAAGCAGGCATACCTCAATGCCGGCACAAGACAAGGCACTGCCGCCTCCGCCAGCTGGATATTATGCCCCAGCTTCTAAGCCTGTCTACGAACCGCCAGTCAACTACGCGCACCAAAGCTATCCGCAACACGGGAACGCTTATATTGGCGGATATCAGCCAGCGCCAGCGCAGTATGCACCGAGCAATGGGCAGTATGGGTATCATTCATCCGCTCCGTCTCAATCACCCCCCTTTCAGGCTCAACCACAGTTGCAACAGCCACAGCCCCAACCAGCGCAATATGCACCTAGCAAGGAACAGTATGCGTATCAGTCATCATCACCGTTTCCAGCTCAATTGCGCCAACAGCAGCAACCACAACCAGCGCAATACGCATCAAGCAATGATCACTATGCGCATCATTCCTCACCTCCCCTCCAACCTCAACCACAGCCAGAGCAATACGCACCAAGCAGAGAACAGTACCCCTATCACTCACCCCAACCACAACCCCAGCTCCAACAACCCCAACCCCACCACCAACTCTCCACCTCCAGCCGATCCTACAACAACATCTCCCCAACCCTCAACAGCAGCAACAGCAACAGCAATAGCCGCGCCTCCAACGCCTCCCCCGAACTCGAACAATCCCGCAGTCGCGCCCGCGATCTAAGGATGCGCTCCCGCAGCCCCCGACCCACACAAATGCGTGCCGTAGGCTCACGCAGCGAAAACGTCAACTACGCCGACCCAGCATACAATCTCGGCAAGTTCCACGCAGTCACAGAAACGCCTAGGATAGGTGATCAATCCCTGCCGTTCCCGATTACGTTGCCGGATGATCTTGCGAATGGGCAGTTATCGCCGCGGAGTTCGATACAGCCTGAATCTTCTATTTTTTATAATCGGAATAGAGTCTCTGCTGATGGGCAGAATGCGGGATTGGGTCTAAATCCAGAAACGCAAATGTCCATCGCGTCTGCCATCGCTGGTGCCGGTCCTACCACCACAAATACTACGGCACAAGCAAATACAAACCGCGGCCCGAACTCAGAGTACGAAACCCGCCCCGTCCATGTCAAAAACACAATCCCCATCGAACTCCCCGTCCCCAACGATCACGACGAAGACGAAATCGTCATGTCGAGTACCGCATATCCAGGGCAGGAATGGCAACCTGCTGGGTTTGAGCAGTGGATGCCTTATTAGTCCCCTCTCCGCCTCCTTTTATACCTCTTTCTTTTATTTTAGTATATAGTTATACATTCTAATACCCCCCGTTGGAAAAAATTTGGGATGTTTGTTTTGGATTTGTTGGATATAAAAATGTGCGAGATACCCTGTTTTCTTTTCTTCGTTGGATATATCATTGGCGTGTTTATCTTTCGTTTTCGATTCTTGGATGTAATTTTTTCCTGGGGGGGTATGGATATAATTTGGATGCGCTTTGGACATAATTTTCGGTGGATATAGGTATTTTAGGTATATATGAAATTCAATCGGGGAGAAGGAGAGTTTGACGTTGAGTCTATGTAAGAAACTAACATCTCAATGTAGTAAATAAAATATCAAGTTTATGGATCTTGTCCAGTGCATTGCATTTCAATTCCTTATACGATGGTATGGTACGGGGATGACGGTTTGGATCACGTCGCGACTTCGGGCTTGATTTAGGGCTTTGTCTTGGTTGCCCTATCTACGTCAGTCTTTCTCCGTCAGCATTCTATACAAGACGGATTACTGGAAACTTATTCATCAAGTTTAACACTAAAATGCGTCTTTTATGTAGATTTACAAGCCTAGATTCAAACATGAGCTTGCCACATTAAAACTACGTACAGCCTCACCGTGGTCAATTTTAACTAGTTTCGAATATGTACGTCAAGGAGTGCAGGACTAGCGTCTCTTATAAATGAAAAGACAGGGCATCAATAACGCCCCTCTTAACACGGGGTCACTGAGCTGAGGCTATGTAGGTGACTAGCTAATCCCGAAAAAGAAGCCTTTTTAAAATGCGGCTCATGCACTGCATAAAATGAGGGGCATTTCAGCCTGAGACAAAAATCGACCTCTGGATGTCAAACACTCGCATCGCTGACTGCAGGCCTCAGCAAAAATGGCTCGACTTCCGAGTGACTCCCCAGATGATAAGCTCTCCATTCTCTGGCGTTCTGCTTGCGATGACTACGCCAGAGAAACCGGCATCGCAATCGTCGACGGGGATTTTCCCCGTATTCTCAATCCTGAGGATCTGTCCCGCCAACTAGACGCGGAAAATGGCTATTTTCAAGACTTTCGCGCAAAACGGTCATCGCTACTCCATGCTATGCAAATGGTATTGTCCCCCTTTGAAACCTGGGGAGACGTGATTGCCGATGCGGTATCTTCAGGCTTTCCGCCTGCGTCCTGCATCATGGGCGCCATGATGCTTCTCATTCGCGGTGCGCGCAAAGTCAGTGAATCGTTCGATATGCTCACGGATTTATTTCGCAAACTCGGCAATTTTGCGTTGCGTCTAGAGTCGTATAAGAATGTTCCGCTGAGTGAAGGGATGAAGACTATTATTGTCAAAGTTTTGGTCAATGTCTTTCGCGTCTGCGCTGCGTCACAGAAGCTACTTAATCGTGGCTCAATCAGGGCAAGGGTCACAAAATGGGCCAAGAACGTATTCGTGGAGGATACATCGATTAGTTCTCTGCTGGGCGAGTTAGAGGAGTTGACCAGTCAGGAACATAAGATGGTCTCCGCTCACGGGCTCGACCTCACTCATCAGACGCTCAGAAATACTGCGAAACTACTCGAAAGAGACGACGAAAGAAATGATCGTGATAGATTGGATAGACTGAAAAAAGCTCTCAATCCCGTCTCTGCATCCGGCCAGGTATTTTCCTCGATTAATGAGAGTCGAATGCCAGGATCGGGTAGCTGGGTAGAAGATAGGATACGGTCATGGTGGCAGGGATCCGAATCTCTACTCTGGATTCATGGCGGTCCCGGAGTAGGAAAATCCTATTTGGCTTCGAAAATCATTAACGATCTCGCAAAAGCAGAAACATCCGCCGGGTCTGCGCCGATTGTCGCCTCTTTCTTCATCAAGAACAACGATGTCGATCTGCGTTCCTTGAATAAAGCATTGAGGACTCTGGCGTGGCAAATAGCTGTTCGACAGTCGAGCTTCGCGGCGCATGCCGAGGAGTTTTGCTTGAAAGAAGACCCAGCAAACAGCTACGTCGTCTGGAGGAATCTCTTGCTTGAATACTTCAGCGAGTCTTCGCCGCATGCCGGACCCTGCTGCTTTGTCATTGATGGTATCGATGAAGCTGATCCAGAGGAACAAGAGATACTTTTCAGTCTTTTGGAAAGTACACATTCAGCGGAGGATGAAACTGCACCATTTCGAGTTGTATTTCTAGGTAGAGATTCCATACGCGGCATCCTCGAAGAACACTCTCTCGACTGGATCCCAGAAATCGAGATCAACAACAATCAAAATAAGGACGACCTCCACAGATACGTCTCTCAAAAACTTCAAAAAACCAAATTATTCCGCGATGCCCAGGATTTTCAAGATGAGGTCATACGCAATATATGTGCACAAGCAGAAGGTCTCTGGGAATGGGCAAACCTTGTCATCAAATCTGTCACGCACTGCCGGACCAAAGAGCAGATCCGGAAAGTGATTCGGAAAATTCCTCGAGGTATTAGTGCAATGCTACAGGCAGAATTGGAGCGCCTGGGCAAAGAGTTATCAGCCTTGGACGCGACGTTGAACGAGCTGCCCGACGAGTTCTCGGATGAGGAAGGAGCACCCGAGAAAGCAACGGCTACACGAACCCAACAGCTTAGTATCCTACTTTCAATTGTGACAAAGGCTCGAAAACCGTTGTCCGTGGATCACCTCGGTTTCATCTTGAAGGTTCTCCTTGACGAGGAAGTCTTGAACCTTGAGGATGATCTTCACAAGATATACTCATCCCTATTTTCGCTCCGGCCCGCTGGCGATGATGATATAAACGAAGGAGGACACAAAGATGCGGTCTATGTAACTCTGCGTCATAGCTCTTTCTACGAATTTTTCAGCAAATCTGTGGCGGCTGGTCCTATCCATGTCGACTTAGACCAAGCCGATGCGCTATTCGTACACGTTTTACTATATACGATTTCCAAGCGCGGTACATCTTCCTCGGGGTTTTGGCTATTTCAGTTTAATCAATATGCACAGAAATTCCTTCCTGAGCATCTGTCTAACGCGGATCCCGAAAAGGCAACGAATCGAGAAGAAATAGCCCGCTTATTTGAGGAACTTCTGACAGAGGAGTTGACATTCGACCGTAACCGTGATCGTGATCACTGGCTCATTGAGACATTCCTTATTGTGCACGACTCTCGATACATTCTTTACCCGTCTTCCGGTCCAACAGAGGTTTCACGTTACTGGTGGGAGACTGGGGATCGGGACACGGCAAACGAGCGGGCGGAGTTGGTTTTCAAATGGCTCACCCCAGATGCGAAACAGCTTTTGCAGGATTGTGCTCGGTTATCGACAGTTGCAAGTGATTGCTGTTCCTTCACGGTTCTTTTCTCTCGTTTGGCCGAGTCTTTTTCCCGACATTGGTTGGCGCCTAAAGACATAGAAGCGGAGGATGGAACACCAGGCACCATCTGCAACATGCTATTAGTGTATCATCAAATGGCAGGCACCAAGGAGAAGATATCAGGGCTATATACGTTTCTTGAACCTCGAAAAATTCTAGAAATTGCCGAGATGCAGTGTCTCGAAAAGACTCCCATCTGGCATGCAAAGCTCGCTCAGACGCTGCTTCACCATCATGCGTACAGTGCAGCCATCGAACAGTTCCAAATATCCCTTGATGAAAATAATAAAAACTCTATCTTGAGCAAGCAAGCGATAGCTGTCATTCACAGGGACATGGCTCGTTCCTGTACCGAGGTCGGAAGGTACAAGGAGGCATTAGAGCACTCTAATCTAGCGGAGTTGCTGCAAGTAGAGGAGTTCGAATCCGTTGGCCGCGAGATTGGCAAGATTGGCAAGCTGCTAAATATTGCACAAGTAGAATATCACGCAAAAATGACAGATAAAGCTATTGCTACCGTGGATGAAGCCTGGGAAGCATTTATGGGAGAAGATTATCGGGATTACTACACGTTCACATCGTTTTTCTCGAGCTTTCTAGAGCTTCATCAGGCGCATCGGATTCGACCTGCCTTTGATCTTGCATTTTCTCATTTTCACGAAATGCCGTCCACCGAAAGCGAAATTGATGCTTTTGTTGCCATCCTCCGGGATACCCTTTCAAAGCCCCGTCTGATGCATAGGATTCTGCACTATGTATTGATACATGATGGGGAAAAGTATATTGATCTTCTTGCTCCAACGGTAAACAGGCTGGATTCAATGTCCTGGAAATTAATCTCTGGCCCCGCGGAGGCCAAGTACTTCCTCGGGTCACTAATGTTCGAACATGGCCTAGTCAGCCCAGGAATTCGAGCTTGGTACGAGATTAATTCTATCGAGACAGGACCTTGGGAATTCTATAGCAAAGAAGCCCAGAAACGGTCACGGAGCCGCCTAGCGGACGTGTGCCTCAACCATCCAGATATTTCATTAGGTGAGGAAGCTCCTCTAGTATTGGATGAAAGCGACGTATCTGGTGACATCTGCTTGTTTCTTTCAAGTTGGCTACGGGATCACGGGGATATTCAGAACGCCCGAAAGGCTCTTTGCGCTCGAGTGAAGAGCTTTCTCGAGGGGGAAGACCAAGACTTTATTATTGATGACTTCCTTATTGGCCTCTTCAAGACATTTTTGATCGCTGGGGATAGCCAGGAAGACCTGAATGGAGCCTTATATCTGCTCAAGGCCAGACATGAACAGATGAGGAAAGGAGGTAAAGAACATCTCATATCAGAGGCTGCATTAGTGTCTCAACACCACAGCGCAAGCAGTGAGCAACAAGGCGACTCTATAGATCCTAGCCAGGTGCAACCTGCCAATGACGAAATACAAGAAACGGTTGATGAGGTCTCTGAAGAGGAGATCCTTCTTATACTCGATCCTAGCAGTGAATGTGCCCACTGCAAACGTGAATTTGGCCCAATATATCATTGGTACTTCTGTCGTTCCTGCCCATTGATGATGCTGTGTCGACGCTGCTACGTCGAGATTCAGTCGGATCTTTCTAATCCGGATAAGGCGGATCATGTCCGGGGTATTTGTGATCCTCGGCATCAATTCTTTTATAGCGGTCCGCTGCTTCGGCCTGATGAATTCGTGCCTGAGGGCATGATGGTCCTTGAAAGCGCTGGTGGTGAAAAACAGACAATAATAATCAAAGAATGGAAGGATAGACTGGCGAAGAAGTGGGAGACAACGGACTTTGCATTTGAGGGCGGATTGTCGGCCTGGTGTATGCAAGTATTGCCGGAGCCACAGAGATCGCGGTGGGCTACCTTGTTCAAGACGTAAACTGCATATACCTAGGTATGGGTCCGGAATGGGTAGTATCTCAGTCCCTAAGTCTTCATGTACTGCTCATTGCGGCACTTCTAAACTATGCTATCAATAGTAGACACATGCATCGTTCCCACAAGAAGCTGCCCCTGAAGGTCTGTGTACCCTGATCAATTGGTGATGTCCCTGAAATAGTACAGTCCTCAACTGCTAGACTAAAATGCTATTTCTACATGTTTGATCATCACGCCCTCCATCAAGATTCGAGTCCCGACTATCCTAGGAAAGAGACGTAGGCAAATAGTTCCATGGAATATTGGCTTGAGCACCATCACATTCAAGCGAGGGATGTGGATTTTTCAATGTAGAGGACAATTCCCAATGTTAGAAACGACAGAGCTGTCACACTAGCAGCCGCACCCACAGGACGGACACCCTCCCCTCCCACACGCATACGTCGCAACCCCGCAGTCCTGCCACTGACTACACTTAATCCAAGCGCCCCAGCCGCCATTCGCCGCTGTCCAGCACCACTCGCCCTTACTCCTGTCCCCGCAGGCCTTCCAGCAATATCCCCCAGAGCACCCATACGGTGCGTCCTTGTAGCACGCCCGTTCCTGCAGGGCGCCACGGCCGTCCGAGTGAGCCTCCACAGGGATGGTGTCTGTGTCTGTGTCCGTCGTGCTGTTGTAGAACGAGGCATCCACCGCGTCGAGCGGCGCCAGCGAAGCGCCCTTAACGTGCCGGTTCCGGCCGAGCGGGTGGTCCAGGCATTTACGGACGTCACTGGCGGCGACGCCCGCGGGGAGGTCGGCTGGGTCGACGGTCATAACGTCGAGGTCGCCGCATTCGACGACGGGGTCGCCTTCCGCGGCTCGCGGGGTGAGGGTCAGCGCTGAGGAGAGCGCGAGCATGCTGATAATGGCGATGGGGAGCTTCATCGTGGATTCGGTGGCTAGAGACGCTGAAAGGTAAGTATGCTTGCTTATTGAGATGGGGAGGAAAAGAAGCAGAAGAGAGGATAAGGGGCCTACCGATTATATACGGGAGATGTACGTTCTTGGGCAAGTGGAAGGACTGGATTCAGACTGTGTTGTTGTATGAAGGATAGACCTAGCCGGATAATACCTTGGATGGATGGGAATGGTCTTACCTTTAATACCTCATCTCGTAAGAAAGGAGCGTCTACATCCGAAAGACGATACTACCAACCACACAAATGGGCTCCTGCCTCTGGTGAACCGATGACCGTACTTGGTCCTCGTCTCGATGAGCAGGATTTTGACGAGGAAGAGCGCTGGCAAGGTCGGTGACAGTAGGCGCAACGCAACCTTAGGTCCCATTGACCCCTGGTTATATTAAACCAGCACCAATCCCCCGGCCTGCTAGTCGTGTAATTCATGTAGTGTATGTAGGACTGGCACGATGCAGTGAGAGAATGCCCGCATAGGCTTCGTAGTAGATGGGTAGCCTGGAGCAGCTGCCTGTCATTCTGGTCTTTCTACTTGTCTTGAGCCATATAGAACCAGGTTTATTCAGTAACATACTGGTCTTCTAAGGCTTTTTGCGCCGACATACACTGTATATAGGGCAAGGCCAGTAGCCTCTCTTGCGCTCAGGCAGATTCTCTCGAACCTTTAACGACTCACCCACCTTGAACTGAGACACAGGAGCAATAGCGTTATTTTTTGCGCTTGTTCACAACAGGTAACTTCCCTGAGTGCCTGCCACTTGGAAGCCTCGGCTCTGGAATCCATCAGTGGTCACAAAAGAGAGCGAAGGAAACCCTGTGTCACTCGAGGACTGCGGCAACTTTGGTCCAGACTCTGGTCAAAGAGTGCAGACACCCAGTAGTGTCTAACGAGTGTAGATAATTACAACTAGAGCAAAGATACTTACTATTTGTGTATACACCCTGGTGTAAAAACACAGGGGTAGTATGTGAGGAGCCGTTCCAAAAAGACAAGAAGCTTCATTCCACTACCAACTATCTAGGGCGCTGTTCGACAGGATCTTGAGCTTGAGAGAGAAAAGAAGAAGCCAGGAATAAACAGTGGTTCTGTGGGCTTATATATCCCCCAGATTCGCAGCGCTCACCAGAGCGGTAGCCCTAACCCTCCCACATGCTGCCACAGCCCTACACCCTACACGTGCTCAGCTTGATGAGGGTATCTACCTAGAGTCGTTAAGAGTATGCTGGACTTTGCAAGAGCTGTGAACCAAGCTGTCACATAGTAGAAAGGCATACAGATAGTGTAAAGGCACTAAGATGTAAGAACACATAGGTGCAACACAATTAAATGTAACGCACCGTAATATGGATACACAAATATGCTAAAACACTTGAATGCAATCACACTACTATGTGGATACACAAAAGTGCTAGGATACAAAAGCTATGCAAAAGTAACAAGAGTTTGTAGAGACACCATACAGTAAGAATACAGAATAGTATAGATGCTCTTAGGTAGTGCCAATGCACACAGATGTAAAGGTACTTGTTGTAGAAGGTTGTATGAGAGTATGACATGGTAAAATAACATTTCTACTAGATGACATTTCACATGTGATATGATGAAGAGATGCATCAGAAATCTACTACGCTTAAAGGATACACAACTACTATACTAAAACACTTAAATGCAACCATACTACTATGTGGATACACAAAAGGTATACAAAAGCAGGAAGAGTTTGTAGAGATACCATATAGTAAGAACATAGAATAGTGTAGATGCTCTTGGGTAGTACTAATATACACATATATTAAGACACTTGTTATACAAGGTTGTATAAGAGTATGACATGGCAAAATAATATTTCTACTAGATGATGTTTCACATGTGATATAATGAAGAGATGCATCTGAAACCTACTACACTCAGTCAGTGAATACGTGTAATTTCTCGCGAAGCAGTTTCTTAGGTCTCCTTTGGTCCTTTCTAGGCCCACTTTGCTCGGCCGGCATTAAGGTCTCAAAATCTTTGTGAATGCCTCAAGCACTCTCCACTCTGCTCCCCTTCTCCAATAACAGCGATGGCCGTTGTCACACATAGCCAAAGCCAAGTCTCGTCCGACGCGATATGCACCGCTAGTCTCCAGTGTCATTGTTGCACTGCCAGCTCCGCCAATTCTGGCGCCAAATGGCGGAGTGTATCGGTACGGAGGAAACGTCAACGGTATACGCGGCGGAGGCTTGCGGAGTCAGGTTCGCACTCAGCATGTTGCTACGGTTCGCGGAGGACAACGTACGGCTTCGAAAAGTGGCTATATTTTCGGATAGTCAAGCGACGCTTCAATCAATCCAGAATCCACGAATGGTCTCGGGTCAAACCTACATCCGGGACTGTATCAGTTTGTATTGGGAATGCGTGGAAAACGGCATCGATGTCGTTATTCGCTGGATCCCAGGCCACGAAGGAGTTCCCGGAAACGAGGCTGCAGACCGAACCGCCAAACGCGCTGCCATGATGGGTGCGCGTCGTCAAGTCGTACCTGGCGATATCAAGAATTGGACCAGGACCATGTTCGGCGCTGCTGCCAAGCGCCGAATACGCCAGGAAGCGAAGAATGTCTGGGGAAAGGCCTGGGATACGGAGAAAAGTGGAAAACCCACGAAAAAGCTGATTCCAAGGCCCTCCAAAGGCAATCTTAATGCTGGGCGTATCTGCGCAAGGCCACGTCATCGATCTTGATTCAGATTCGTACGGAGCGAGTCGCATTGGGGCACTACCTTTGGCATATCAATCGACGCGAGAATCCGTATTGCGCATGTGGCCTGTCAAACGGTAGTAGTAGTAGTACGCAGTAGAAGGTAGTACTGTAGTAGTAGTAGAACGTAGTAGTAGTACTAGAATTGATATACCCGCTAAAGCTACCGGTCATGTGCCCCAGGCTCCAGCTCTTGCACGTCAACACCACCTCCCACTTCTCAGTCCTCAATCCTATCAATCTTGCACTGATACCCACGTCAAATCAAGCGCCAACGCACGCTCCAATCCTCTCCCAGTCCTGCACCAATTCTCGTATCAATCCCACGTACGCATTCTCACTCATTCGTACGTTCAATCCTCGCCAGCTTCCCACAGCGCGCTCTCGTCAACTGGGAGTTTCAAAGGTACGAAACCCCCTTCCTCCCATCTTTCTTTCTTGATCAGCCCTCTTCTGCTCTTCATGTTTTTTTTTCTCTCTAGGGCTAACTACACCACTATAAGATCATCGCCTGATCCAACTCCAACATGAAGCCCCTCACCTACCTCTCCCTCCTCCTCGGTATCTCCGTAACTACCGCCCTCGCTGCTCTCGGCCCAGACGCAACCCCTGACGAGGTCGCCGCAGCGAAAGCCGAGTGCGGGTCCCTAGGCGTGATGAGGATCGACCCAGCAGAGCTGCCCGAGGGCGTTGCGATGTCCGACGTCCGCATGTGCGCCGACCATCCCCTCGGCCCCGGAGGTCCTGGGGCTTTCGCCGGGTTCCGTCGGTTCTTGCCGAGTTGGGTGCTTTGAGAGGAGAGCTGGGTCGAGGCCCTGTCGGTAGCCCGGCACGCAAACTTCTTCTGCTCACGGGCAGGTTAGTTTTTTATACCCAATCTGGCTGCCTGCGCTGTGCGGTAGGAGCAGCCGTTTGGGAATGGAACTCTTGGATATCTACGTTCGAAAGGGATCACAGAAGGCTAAGCACACAAGACAGGGTATGGAATGTCAATGTACCGAAGCCTATCTTCGCTCTCCTGGAGCAGCTGCTATCTTTATAGGCATGTAAATTACACCAGATATTCCTTGCCCGAATAGTTTTAATAGTTAAAAGTGTAGTCTGAGGAAGCTGAAACTATCCTTGAACATGTAAATCTTCATCTGGTGTAGCTGAAACCCAACTTGAGACGCCATGGGCATACTTCTTGGAACGGTGAGACACTACGCCTGCTGGTTGTTACAGTAGATGATTTGAGGAGCCATGTCGCAGCAATAGTAATGACTGACTGCGAGCTAATAGGTTGTAGTCACCTGCACAATCATTTCCTGAACCTTGACTCGGTCTTGCACTCCAAGTGCATCCGCTTCATACTACACAATTATACTGTACTTAGACCACCAAAGGCAGCTCTGGCGCGTGCAAATCCGCACATATTCCTCCCGCCTTCAGTTGACCCGAGCTATACTGCTGTCTCAAGCGACGGTTACCAACGAATCGAACAAAAAACTGATCGACCTTAAGAGGTTCACTGCTGAGGACGCTGGTGTCATTCAAGCTTGGTTCGATCGCCTTGAAATTGAAATTAGAATTAAGAAGATTATACCGAGCAATATTTGGAATTTTGACGAGACCGGATTCCAGGTTGGACAGGGGAAAAAGGAGACTGTGGCCACTCGGTGCCCTAAACCTCTACAAGAATTCCAAGTGCATCCTTCCGAGCATCTCTCAATGTTATCGAGTGCGTAAGTGCCACCGGAAAAGTGATTACTTCTCTCGTTATCCTCGCCAGTAAGAATCATATCGAGGAATGGTATCAACATCTTCAAAAAGAGGATTATTTGATCACTTATTTCAGAGCTGGCTTGTCAAATAGCATGATTATCTTCAAATGGATTCATCATTTTGCAATTTCAACTAAGGAATATGCCGGAAATGGTTGGCAAATGCTTTTAATGCATAATTTCAATACTCATATTAAGTTTTTAACGTCACAAAATTGGTATTTACACCTTTTCACCAAACACGATGCACATTCTTCAACAGCTAGATGGGGTGGCTTTCCAAGCCTATAGAAATACTACCACGGAGTTGAGGTTGACTACCAAGCACGTGCTGGAGGCTATGTTTTCGACAGATTTGACTTTTTATACCATCTACTAACTGCTCGCAAACAAACTCTTACGTCTAAGATTATACGCACTGGATTCCATGATCGAGGAATTGTTCCTTACAATCCTGAGCTTATAACGGAAAAGCTCCGAGCTTCAGAGATAATTTAAGCTATTCCTATATATTACAAGTCTATGGTAATGAGCAGGCTATTGCCAGTCCACTTACAACGCGGTCGACCTCACCACTACTTGATCCGTACAAATTAAGCGTCACGTTGAAAGGACTGAGAAAGACCCAGCTAATATTAAGGAGTCTATTAGGAATATCAGCCCAAACCTTGAGCGTCGTGCTCAGCGTGTTATAAAAGGAGGGCTTATAAATGTGCATTTTCGAGTGCAATCCAAAGCTCACACCAACCAACTCTTGGATCTCAACCGGCGCAAAAGTAAGGCAAAAACTCGACGTCAAACTTGGAATATCGGAGGTGTTCTTTCTGTTCGATAAATACATGAATTGAGGTTAGAAAAGCCGAGGGGAGAAAAAGCGAATCGCACAAGACCTCGCTAGTCCCACCAATATTGTGAATATAGTTCGGCTTTCCAAGGTTCTTTGATTCATTGCGACTGATTCCCTACTATCAAAGGTATTGCACTATTGGGAAATAATCAAATCGTCAAGTGTAGACTACGCTTCTTGCTTTCGATCTTGTCTTCAAAATAAAACACTAGTACGTATCCCTACAAGCAAGCAAACCGCGTCTAAACGCAAAGTATAAGTAAAGAACCCGAAAATATGACCACTAATCGAATGAATCCTGCTCCGAACTGGTTGGCGGCCGCCGAGGTATAACCCCAACCGCTAGACGACGACGAAGACGAGGTAGCCAACGGCGGCAACGGCGATGGCTTCAGGTCAATAAAACTGGTAGAAGTCGAGGTTGCTATAGGTGTTCCATTAGCGGTCACAGTGTTCGTTATGATCCATCTGCAATACCCAGGTTCGGGCCCACACTCTGAGCCCTGGGGGCAGCCTGCAAAAGTTAGCTCTGCGGCCTAGATATGAGCTCGCAGAAAAAACTTACAAGCATCATCACAACTTGTCTCGGTTTCTCCGCAGCAATGTTGCCCTCCCTGCTCATTACAGGTTGTGCCCTGGGGACAAACATAATCGTTGCAACATACGGAACCTGCATGTGCGCAAAACTGGCCGCCACACGTCTCGGCCGTATCTCGACAACATCTGTCATTTTGGCAGTCATAGCCGTCATCGCAGCAGCCTATAAGGTTGTCGCACTGTGCTACTGTGAGCGAATTTCTGAGGTCAAATGTACTAATTATATATACTTACGCAGTACGAGCCATCCGGACAGCCCACGTACCACGTATCGTAGTAATAGGGGTTCCAATATTCGCATATCTCCTCTCGTGCAAAGAGATGACTTGGGTGCTCTGGTGTTGAGGAGAGATGAGAAATAGCGGGAGTCGAGTGTTCAAAAGGGTCAAACGTTGAGTTTTTGCTTGGTGGCTTGAACACTGTGCCACCTGCCGGAGTTTGCGCAGCGACAGTTCCACTCAGTAAGACTGCCACTACCAAAATGACACTGGAGGACATCATGGCGAACTGAAGTGATAAGGGGATGGATATCTTCTGGAAGGAAACGGAAGTTTCGAGTTGCAAGGAAGAGAGGACTGTTTTCGAGTAATCCGAGGGTGGAATAAGAGAAGAAGCTTGAGTAGTATAATAGAGACAGAGGGAGTGCTGAGGAACAAATTTCTATGCTAAGAAAGACAGACTAAAACAACACAACAACACACAAGGAAGGAAGGTAGGCACCACCAGGTTATAAACCTCACTAGGCTGCCAAACGTAGGTTGTTCACTCAGGCAACGATGGTCATGAGGAAACCGCAATCAACTTGACCAAGGCTAGACTCACACTCACTTCCATACCTGGTCAATCTTTTAGTTGGTTGGACCTCTAGGATGCCCTCTTGAACATGATCAACTCGGTACAATCCCCAAATTTTCACTTACTCAGACGACTCTTGATCTCCGCAACGTTGGAAGGGATTCTTCTCCATGTCACTTCCATATATGTCACTGCATCTAATCAGCTTCAATCCTACTACCTATCACCTACATATTATTCTTACCTTTATTCCCTGTCTTTGCTTGCCCCGTATTTCTTTTATGTCGCCGAGGTATTGTCCCGATGCTATCCGCGGGCGTCTGTAGGGGTTTCGAGAGTCAGCTCGATTCCACGAAATTTCCACCAAACATCGGAATCTGTTATGAAAAACGTACAGATCTGCCTTATGCACATGATCCATGGTTGTGGAATGAGACCATTCTTGCCTGCTCTTACCTGGCAGGCATCCACAGGATCTCCTTTCCGTTGATGTGCCGGGTTGCCTGAATTGTGATACCAGTCCAGCTTTTGACGGTCTTATCTACAAGTCAATTTGACTTATAAGAGTAAATATACTGAGAAAATCCTCGAATTCAATCCATAGACAGCCCAACCCTAAGAATGCGGTCATATGTAGATCAACACCTGCGGGGAACTGGATAAGTATTCAACCGGTTAATCTCTATTCCAATTGACTCAAACTATCCATTGATGGATGTAACGTAACAATCTTTAACCTTCATCTACTTCAAACCAATCCATAAACCAGAGTCAAAATGGCAACTCACCACCTCGCCTTCTGGTCCTACAACCTGCAATACTCCTCTCTCCCTCCAGAAGTAATCCGCGCCGCCATCAAAACATTCTACAACTAGACCGGCTACGCAATCGGGGGTAGTAACCATCCAGCAACCACAATCGCATACAGAACCTTATCCCCCTTTTTCGGAAAACCTACTTCTTCTCTTTTAGGCCGACATCGTCACTCAGAAGGAGGTTCAGGTGGGTATAGGTCTGTAGACGCACAACACGCCGCTTTGATAAATGGGATTGCGTCCCATGTGCATGATTATGATGATACGCATCTTGATACCATAATTCACCCCGCTGGACCAGTGGCCAGTGCGCTTTTAGCAGTTGCGGAGTGGAAAGGTTCAGATGCAAAGATTTTGGGGAAGGATTTCTTGTTGCTTGTTGTTGGCGTGGAGGCTGAGTGCAAACTTGGTTTGGCGGTTTGGCCGGAGCATTATGATGTCGGATGGTGAGTACTCCAATATCCCCAATACCTAAGTACATATGTTATACTAAAGAGTGGTGAAGGCACATATCATCAACCACAGGCTCCATCAGCGCTGCAGTAGCAGTCTCCAAACTCCTCGGTCTTTCTATTGAGCAAATATGCCACGCAATTGGCATCGCGGCGACACAAGTCATTGGTTTGAGGGGAATGTTTGGCGCACATACCAAATCTTTTCATCCTGGTAGGGCGGCCCAGAGTGGTCTCATAGCTGCCGTTATGGCCCAGGGTGTATATACGAGTGGTTTACAAGCGGTTGAGGCTAAACGGGGATGGGCTAATGTTGTTGGCGTGACAAAGTCGAAGGCGGAGTTGGAGGCTGATCTTGATAAATGGTTTGGTATTGGTGCTGCTGCTGGTGGTGTTGGACTTCCTGATGGAGCAACCGGACGATGGGAGATTTTGCGGAATAGCTTCAAACCATATCTATGCGTTATCGTGATTCATCCTATCATCGATGGATGCTCGCAACTTCACCACGATCTAAAAGCAAGAGGTCTATCTGTTCATGATATCGCCTCGGTTCACTCTAGAGTCCACCCTCTCGTCCTCGAACTAACCGCCAAAGCGAAACCACGCGACGGTCTCGAAGGCAAATTCAGTTTCTATCACGGTGCTGCTATTGGTCTTTTATACGGCAAGGGGACTCCGAGTCAGTACGAAGATAGTGTTGTGCAGGATCCGGAGGTGATGGCTATCAGAGATCGAGTTCAGGGTACGGCTGATGGCAGTCTAAATGCGGATGAGACACGGATTGTGGTAGAGATGAATGATGGCCAAATCCTTGAGAAGCATGTCGTGCATGCAGTGGGTAGTTTGGAGGTTCCCATGAGTGATGAGGCCCTGGAAAGGAAGTTTATGGATCAGTGTGTGGGTGTGCTAGGAGATAAGGTGGATGCTGCTAGTCAAGCGTGTTGGGGGATAGAGGATGTTGAGGATGTCGGTAGTATGGTCAAGTTGCTTTGTACAAAGCGAAAGGATTTGATGTCGAATATATCCATGACTTGTTTCCCTTGTAGACGCAACTATAAACACATGCCACAGCTACGGGCTTCAATAACAACTATACCCCCCGTCCACAACCTACATTCCACGTCAGTCAAACGCTTCCCTATTTTAAAAGAACTTAACTGACAATATTAGCCCCCGTCATATAACTACTCGCTTTGCTCGCCATCCATACAACCGCTCCTTGCAACTCAGACGGGCGACCCATTCTGCGCATCGGGGTATTCTCAAGCCACTGTTCTGTGATTTCACTACCTTGCTTATCTAGGAGGTCAATGATGAGGTCCGTGTGCATGTATCCTGGTGATAGGGTGTTGACGCGGATTGAATGGGGAGCCCATCTGTATACTCTCATTAGCAGCTTGCTCTTTGTTTAGGGTTATGAAACGTACTCGGTAGCAAGAGACTTCGCAAGCATGATGATAGCTGCTTTACTCTATGACGCTGTCAGTCACCCCTTAACCACCTCTCGATTCCACAACCAGCTCAAACAATCGGAGAGGAAAAAGGATCATACAGCATTATAAGCAGCCTGCTTCTGAGGCCGAACACAAACCTCGCCACACATACTCCCCACTAAAATGATACTCCCTCCCTTGATTTGCTGCTGAATCATATGCTTCCCTACTTCCCTCGCGCACAGAAAAGAGCCATCGAGATTAACATCCATCAACTTCCGCCATCGAGCATATGAATAATATTCCGCGGCGACATTGTCGACTATCCCCGCTGCTGTGACTAGGACATCGATTTTGCCAAAGTCTTTCACGATTTGGGTGATTGTCGATTCAACTTGGGATTCGCAAGTTACGTCGCAGGCATATGGTTTGAGGCCAATTTCTGATTGGGATTTATTGAGGTGGGAGGTTATGTGTTCAATGGAAGATGTTGCGGCTGGGAGGGAGAGGTCGATACATGCTCTACTTGCCATTTAGTTATTGAAAATGGAAGATGGATGCGAAGGATGTACCCATTTGCACCGGATTGAGCGAAAGCAGTTAGAAACTCCTTTCCGAGGCCGCGAGCTGCTCTGCGGGACATCATTTCAGCAACCTATATCCACATTTCTAGGGCTTCGAACAATAGTAGGCTCAACTCACCCCGTAACTACAAGTTCACGGGAGTTCGTTAGCTATTAATCAATTCCTGTTCTCAAGGTACGAGATGGATTATATACGTACCGACACAAGTCTTCCCCTCAAGCGAGAAACTAGGCAGCGTCTGCGGAGGCCTTGTATACTGTATATTCCGGCGAGGTGTCGCTGTCGAGAAGCGATTCACCTGTAACTTGCACAATCTCGTCATTGAAGTAGTAGGAACGACCAATTGAGGCTTATACGACCGAAAAACCGCACTACTTCCGACATTCCTTGAAATGTGATTTCGGAATGTAGTTGAGAATAGCGTCATCGTTGCTATACTTCTTGTCTATTTTCTAACTGTCTTGCAGGTTGAATATCTCGAAGAAAGTAGAAGTTCGCCAAAACCCCTCCGCTGAATTTATGACAACAGTCCGATTTGAAATGGATTCTAGACGTGTAGAAAAAGAAAATAATCTAAAACAAAGCTCACTGGATCACATGGCCACTTCCAGCCCCCTGCAGGCTCTCCTCGCGAACTATAGACTGATCTCGACCTTCTCACCGATCCCTTTAGTCGCCTAATGCGCCTCCAAGACGCATTTTTCTCCAAATCAACTCAATTAGTCCGGAAATCCGACTGAATTGGAAGGGCGACCTGGCAAAGGTGAGAACGAATTAGGGTTGTCTCTCGGCAAACTTTCCTTTTTGTCAAGTCATGCGGGGAATCTACATCATCGAGATCGGGGTAAATCCGACCTCTGCTAGACTCACAACAATCTACTTGATACTAGGTAATACTACGGAGGCACCTAGTTAAGTCTATTCAACTTTTTATATTCAGAGTAGGGTCTATAATACACGGCGGGTCATACGTCTATAAGTCTATAGCAAAAGGGGAGACAAGAGCAAAATCAACCCTCGAAAAGATTCTCATCCAATTCAACGCCCATATCCTTGGCCATTATCTTCATCTGTTTCTCAATGTCGTCTTCCATTCCACCGCCCCATCCGAGGAGTTGTCGGATCTTGGAGATGTAGAATACGAGGTCAGATGTGAAAAGAACGAAGTGGAAGACGATGTGTCCTCCATAATTGCGGATTCGTTGCGACAAGGGAATGTCGCGTGACTCGACAAGAGCTCGCGATGCCCATGTCGCTGTAATTTTGACTCGGTTTACGGGCGAGCCGAGGAATTGGTTATTGCCCTGGACGATACGCAAGTTACGTCCGATAAAGATCAATTCGTGGGGCCACTTGGTTTCGTCGCCGAGAATTTCGCGGATTGCTTTTCGGGCGGCTTGTTGCATTTCGTAGCTTCGTTTTGCGCGTTCTTCTTTGCTGAGTCGCTCAATGCCCTTGGCGGTGGACATGTTGCCGCCGCGGTAGGGGCGCATTAATGTTGCGGATGCGAAGATGTCGGGGTTGTTGACGCCCCATTGGCCGGCGATTTCTTTCAGGGTTTTGTTGTCTAGTGTCATGAGAGCTTTCCAGAATCTTGAGTATTGGTGTCGGAAGGTTGGGGTCATTTGGATGTAGAGACCGTGGTCTATGAGAACGATTTCGGGCTTGCCATTGGGCTGACGACGGACGAAGATGTTGCCTGGATGGGGATCACAGTGAACCCAGCCCCAGAGGAACATTTGTGCTGAGAATAAGTCGACCATTGTTGTCATGACTTCCTTCAATGAGAGACCGAGACCCCCGCGCTCCTTCCAGCCTTTCCAGTGGGTACGCTCAGGTTTGATCTTCAATGATGCCACGCTTCGTCGCGCAAGCTCTTCACGACTTGGGATTTGCTTATCGGGAGGATCGAGCGGCGTGCCGTGAGATCCTGGACTACCCTCACGCCAACCACCTCTCCATGGGCGAGTAATGGCATCTTTATCCCACAAACGAACACCTTCAATCCACTCTGTGGTCATCACTCGCTTCGAGCTGAGTTCATGATACACCTTGGGAATGTAGACTCTGTTCCGTAGACGTGGCTCATTTGCTACAAATTCAGCCATTTGTTCACCGTTTCTCGCTTCGTTCTCAAAGTCTGTTTCAAGGAACAGCCGCTCGCTAACAAACGGGACCAAGTTGTAGAATGGAATGTCGAACCATTTACTATAAATAAACGAGACGATCCTGTTTCTGTCAGCACTGATAGGACTCTTGTGGAAGAGAGCAGACATACTTGAAAGCCCACAAATCCCATTGAACCTGCGCAGCAATTTCCCTCTTTTGAATCTTGATCGCAACCTCCCGGCCATCCGCCAATCGAGCCCAATGTACCTGCGCAACACTCGCGCTAGCCCTAGCCCTCCTCTCCATCACACCCTTCGTCGGATCGCCCGTAAACGAAACACCAAAGACATCTTCCACAGATTTTCCAAAATCCTCTTTAATCACCCGCTCAACATCCTTCCAATCATTCTGCGGCGCATCATCAAACATTCGAGAAAACATCTTTTGAAACTCGGGCGGCAATATCGCGGATTGCATGGCTATTGCCTGACCGATTTTGAGATATAAACCGCCATTGTGACGTAACAGATCCGATAGACGTTCTGCATTACGTTGATGCACGGCAGCGATGGATGCAGCAAATGGCGGGTTTGGTCGGAAATTGATCTTGTAATCTATAGCTACTAACAGACCCAGCGCGAACGTACGAGTTGTGCGCGTGAGCGAGGAGGCGTAGAATGTCCTGTCAATGACGCAAATCACACCCGTCGTCAGGGAGATGTAGACTAGTCGCCGGAGCCATTTCCGGGTTCGTGTGTATGTTTTTGCGGGAGCGGCTTTTCCGAGGGAGCTTGGAGAGGGAGGGACGAGGGGTCTGAATTCGTTAGGATGTACGAATCTGCGTTGCTGGCGAAGCTGTGAGAAGGTAAACTGGCGGGGCGGAGAGCGGACTGAGTGAGTAGTGAAGCGCCACAGGGAATGGGCAGTGCCCGAGGCTGGGAGCGGCCTCAAGGGCATGGCCGACTGTATCAAAGGTACTCAAAACGATGAAGAGAATGAAAAAAACAAGGAGTGATGAACTGCAACCGCTGGAGGGAAAGCAGCCAGACGGTTGATTGAAGCAGGAAGTTTTGTAATCAGGTTGGCTCGTCCTGGATAAATTAAAGACGTAGCTTCGACACCTTAGCGATCAGGCTGCAGCATTCCGATCGATCCACTGGACGGGCCGCATCTCCGAGCTCTACTCTATTTCAACTTTTATCAAGAAGTCTCTGGCAAGAAATATTTATATTCTCTGCAGTCGAAAGCTACTATAGCTAGAAAGTATAGCGCATCCCTACAGCACACGGCACTAAACTACCAGGCATCGCACGCTCAATACAAAACTTTGCGCGCCATCCAGTGCAATGTCCTGCCATCATAATCGCTGGATCAAGAGATTTCAAGTCACTAACTGTAGCGTCGATATTCTTGACATCGCTGGCAGTGGCTAGATGATATCCACCCACAATGGCGTGGAGAGGTACGTTGCTTTTATCCTTGCCGTCGTTGTTGTTTACCAGTTTGCTGGCATATCGAGAGGTATTGACTACGCCTGCGTGACTGCACCCAGTGAAGACGACTATTCCTTTGCCTGTTGTATGTTAGCCATTAGTATGCAATAAGGATTGGACAGTATACCTTTCAAGTTACACATCAGAAACCGCTCATCAACAATCCTCTCATCAGATATCCATTCATTCTCCGACTGATCAAATCTCATCCCAAACTTGACTCCATTTTCATAAGATGTCTCACGCGGGATTTCGCCAGAGACGAGAAACATATCGTCGAGTACAGCGTGAGTCTCGTCATTTTTGTTAAGCGTCGCTCCATGGTTTGTGATCTCCTGGAAACTGGGATCAGCTTCAAGAGAAACAATCTTGTCGCCTAATGCGAAGCCGCGATAGTCCGGACGAGATGGGTGTACGTCAACCACCACAGGTTCATTTTCTGACTTTGATTTCTTTGCTTGGTGGATCATATCAATAGCTTTCAACATGCCGCCTCCGTGACTGTTAGTGCGAGATATAGACCGTATGGAAGGAAGAGATTACCGGAATGGTCACGATGCCAATGTGACAATACGATCAGGTCAATCTGGGATATATCTGCTTTGAGTCGATTGACATTTCTTTCCCATGCTTGCTCTTCGGGTCCGGTATCAAATAGTACTGTCCTTTTGACATCACCTTTGGTTGCAGTCTATTCATATTATAAGCATTATTTCTTAAGATCAGTCGGGGAAAACAGACAATCATGATAGACAGTCCATGCGCCGAGCAACAAATATTCTCCATGCGAAACTCCTTGACTGCATTGCCACGCTCGCCGGGTTGAAGGGCAGGTGATGTCGACAGCGCTATCAGGGGCATAGTTCCACCGGCTAAGTGGACAGTGTCCGGCGCAGGTTGAGACAGAGGATCCAGCTCATTATCGATGATGACTTGAATTTCAAGAGAGTCAATCTCGATAAGAGACAGACCCGAGGGCATTGTCGAGTATACGTGTTGTTTGTGGTGTTATGATTGGCCTGTTGCGGGGTGCGGGGGAAGAGCTGGACGATTCAACTTCAATATTGAACTGCCAGTTTCGCTAATTGCCACCAAGTGACTGCCTATTAGTGTCACGGATGAAATTCCTGGCGACTAGTCGTGATACAATAGACCAAGGAATATGTTTGCACAAAGATGGAGATGGATGGGAAGATGATCCGGGCTGATGTAAGAAAGCGTCAGCTGAATGCGCATTCAGTGCCTGAGGCATCACCTTCCTTTCTGACTTTCAGCTCGTGTATCAGCTTTAATTTTGAGAAAATTTTCAATTGGACAGAGTTATGATTACAAAGGATATGATTCAATGCAACTAATCTATATAGGTCTAGCAGCCTTGGATATCGACCATCTTAAAACAAAATATTGACTTACCATAGCTTCATGCTAAACCAATTCTTGAATCTGCGCCTCATAACTGGCAACAGCTTGACGCCTTTGAACAGTTCCTTTGGCCGTCCTAGCCAGCGGCTTTCCTGCTTCACAGAAAACAACCCTTTTGCGGTCAACCTTTACCCAGGACGGTGAGGAAAGATTAATCTCGATGATGGTGGGCCAAATTTCATCCAAGATTTTCTCCTTCTTGTCCGCTTGCTCCTGTCCAGACATAGCCGATAACTCTGTAGCGAGTGAAGGCACTAGCTCAAGCAACAACACTATATCGGTGCGCTTGAACCCATCAAGAAGAGCCTCCTGCACAAGACGAGAGTTCTCCGACACAATCCTGCGTTCTGCCACAGTGGGATGCCATTTCGAACCACTTGCAAAGACTTGCATATCATCAGAGCGACCATAATACCTCCAAAGTTGATGATCATTTCCCGGCTCAGAAACGGGAGTGTATAGGTCCCCGGTGTCATATTCAGTATCCTCCTTGGCGTAGTGAAAGACAGGTTGCACGCCAATTTCTGGGTTGTTCTTCACGACTATGGCGCTGTATATACCTTCGGATTGTTCTCGAAAGTCGATACTGTTTTGCGGATGGAAACACATTTCCCGGCAGATAGTGGGATCCCATGGCCCGGACTTGCGGATGACAGGCCACATGCCCATCTCCGTTGAGCCACTTGTGTTGAACAAAGTTATGAGAGACGCTACTGCCTCTGCATTATGCTGGGAGACTGGACCGCCAGCCCAGAATATCGCACTCACACCGTTTTTGACTAGAGTGTCGACCATCTCTAGATTGGCGCCGAGTTGTTCTATATGAGGAGGGACCAGAGTGTAAGCATCAATTTGAGTATGCTCAGACGCGGCTACAGCAAGTTCTGCTGTCGGTGTAGCCAGGGCCGGTGGCATAATGACAGTAGTACCACTGTAAAGAGCGAACAGAATACCCATGAACAGATGACCAGCATGGAACTGAGGAAACAGGCTGAACACACGGGTTCCCAGTATGAGGCGATCAAAGCTCTCATACCCCTCGGGGGGTTCGAGATATCTTTGCAGCGCAAAGCTTGCAGCCCAATCATGCGTCCAAATAACGGGTTTTGGAAATCCAGTGGTTCCAGAAGTATGAAGCACCACCAACGGCTCATCATGCGCTTCTTCAAAGGATTTCGTGTATGGAAAGTGTTGGTATTTACCATCCAAGAAGTGCGTGGTCATCGGAACCTGATATACTGGAATATCCCCATGTTTCTCCGCAACCTGCTCCACAATCTCCGACATTGGCGTGATTATCGACGAAGTCAATATAGCCTTGCAGTCAACGGCCTTCATCAGCCTCACTTGCGCCTCGTTACTATACCTCGGCGAAGTGAAGAGCATCTTATATCCTGCCTTGACGGCTCCAATGACCAAAAGATTATGACACATGTCGTTTGGTCCGACGTAGGCCACGGTAGGGAAATCGGTGCCTGCAGGTCCCAGTGTCGCCGTAAGCCACCATGCCACGCCATTGACTGCATTTGCCAATGCGGCATACGTGACAGGGCGGAAGCCAGAAGTGAAATCGGTAAAGGATATAGGTAGTTCGGCGTATAGCTTGTCCGGTTCATCCTGGGCGAGTTGGTCGACGATATTCGGAATGAGTCTGTATGGATTTTTCGCCATGGTTGCCTTTTTTTTCCCTTGTTTTTATTTGGTGAACTTTCGAGGTTGACTAAGATTTTACTGCGTGAGAGATTAATTTCAGTCCATTTCCGGGGCATGGGACAGCTTATTATGTACTACCAACGAACCCACCAGTTGACTGAAATAGGCGCCGCTTGAGCTGAGACTGCTCCAACTCAGCTCATGCACTACCTAACTGGTAGTCCTTTTTTTCAGATGATCTCCGCATCATTTCTACATACAAATGCATTATTATTAAGAGCTGAAAACACCCCCGGTGCCACCTCCCCTGTTCAATGTAACAGGGTCAAATAGGCATTGTATCAATGATCAGGAAGGTTTATATTTATAATACGTACCTGCGCCACAAACATACTACCTAGGTACCTAGGTAGTCGGTATCAAATATTATATAGGGCGTTTAAACAAAACAAGACCAAACATAAAAAAAAATGACAGGCCAAACACACAAGCTCGGGTAGTACATTTGCGGCGAAGCAATGCGCTCAATATAATTTTTCTTTGTTTCGGATACTAAAATGATTAGTTGGACATCAGCCCTGTCTATTTATGACTCGTTGTTAGAGACATATTAATTAACTAGTCTACAGTTGCGAGAGAAGGAAGCACATGCCATTTACGATATTCTCTTTCGAGATTGAACTTTCGAAAAAAGTCCACCACCAGGGAAAGCAAGTTGGAGACTATGTACCTACCTGTCTATAACTGTGAAGAATCACGAAGTATGTAGTAGAGCAATTTTCTACCAAAATTTTGTCGTTTTCTCGATGCAATCTTGTATGATTCGACGAACAAGATTTTCGGAACTATCCCTTGCGATGGAGCACGGTTCGATCTTGCTACTGGTATTCCCATGTTCTTATTCTTGGTCGCAGCTTGCTATTCTTCCAGTCGGCGAGTGGTATGCCTTGCATTTCTCACTCTTTTTGTTGTTCTTTCAAGCAAGCCTCGGAATAAGCACTAGGTGTACGTGTTCTATTTCATAAACTCCTCCATATAATCGGTAGGTAAGGTACTCTAAACTCTAGTGATAGTGATAGCTGCTGGTACAACTACTGTGACTCTATTGTCTAATATAGGCCCATTCAGCGGGAATAGATTCTCCAAACCGACCTATCCATTTGTGCCCTTGTGCGGTCCCCTTGTGCCGCATTGATTTACTTTCGCCACGTATGTAAGGTCGGTCTCCTAGGTAATAACGATAACGGGTCATAGCAATGCACGTAACCGTCAAATAAAGTAGGGCTGAATGACTCAATAAGATGTCTAGAACTGTTTCTCACTAATTCGATTCTCTCGAGGCTAGTACTCGCTCCATTTGATCATCTAGTGTAGCCATCGGTCTGCTTATTATCTGGAGGCTATCTATTGTGTCGAGTACGGTAATCCGTGCCACTGTCTTTTCCAATTTCGATCTGCTCATGAATTCTTACTCGGCATTTCATTACCATGCTCCTTCTTAGATGGGACTTCGCTACTACGACTTAACCTAACGGGTGACCTTACCTTTGTCATATTCGGGATCATTTCAGGGAGGCCATACTTAGCGGGTAGACAACATGTTTGGCTATGCCGTTCACAGTCGATGCAGGGCAGGACATTGATCTGGCCGTGGCGACGGGGCGACGGTTGCACAGATATGCTTTTTAGGTCTGGGGATACTGTCGGTCATTGCGCATACTCAACTACCTCGACAGACCGCTGGACGCTTTCCTTGAGATGACTACAAAGAATGTAATGCATTTGAACGGGGTGGAATATAACCAATGGTGATGTGATATGAAACTCCTCAGCATGTTGGGCTAAGCAACTGATTCATTTGACCAGTGATTTCCCATCACGGTTTGTCGCCTGCGACGCTCTTTGATCGCATCGAATACGGTGAGAGACTAATCATCACCGCCCCGTTTGCGCGACTTCTCTTGGTCAAACACATGCCAAATGATATCTCACCGAGTTATATACCAGCGACACGGAACAAAGAGGGGACAAAATAGGACATCCATCGAGACAGAGTCCGCCATTCTTTGTGGTGTTCAAACTTCAAACAATGAAGAAATAAAGACAAAAAGAACCAATCAAAATTTGCTCTATACTGCGTCGTATATGCATGCAAGCGCAAGAGCCGGCATGAATCATGGCCAGAATCAAAGAAGATGCGTATACGCCGATTCAGAGTATGCTGCAGCTCAAATTCAAGGAATCCATGGCATCACATGCATACCCGAGACTACTACTCCACGGTAAATACTTGACAGGGAGCTTAAAGACGGTCTGCATCAAATTGTCAAACGACAGCAAAGAAATGTATGAAAATTACAGTGGCATATGATCCACGGAATGCAGCGCCACCGGGGATGGCAGCGGTAGGCAAGGGCGATCTTCCCCGCCAACGCTGACTAGCAAGCCCTAATTCAAGCCATCCCGCAGCGAGGAGTCTTTGTCGATGCGTCAAAGTCAAGAGAAGAAACCTCCAGAGTAATGAATGAATATTACCAGTAGATGTTGAATCACCGCCTCTTTTAGCAAGCTGCTCTCGTAAACCAGTCTTCGGGTATATTTATAGGTAGTTGCAAACTAAGAAGCTGCCATACATAGTAGACACTCCTCGATCTACAAGCTAAAATCCAATAGTCGGAAATGTGATGACCCAATAGCCTAGAAACGAGGTGCATGCAAGTGAACATGTCAACTCCGATTGCATCGCTTAGTTTAGCGAGGTGCCCTGAGCTTGATGAATTTTGAAACTGTTATTAGTCATGGTGGACACAGATCTACCATTGTTGTATGGCAGCCACTTAGAAGCACTAAATAGGAGTTTCTAGTGCAATATTGTACTATTATTTAAGAGATTGTTTGCCATGTGTGATGGGTTGCTAGAATATTTGTTTTCCTATTTCACCCTAACTTATTTCACCGGATGTCTCTTTCTTATGCCAGTGGACTAGTGCACAAGGGAGCCTATCATTCGCCGCCTGCCCGAATAGGAAGGAAGGGAATTGCCGGATGTGTGACTATATCAACAGTCCAGGACAGAGGCATCTCTTTTCTCCATCCTCCTCTTACCCTCAGCCAACTTAGTTCTTCATCTCTGTAACAAGAGCGTGAAGATCCTCACATCTCCATCTCATCCATCTCAATCTACGCGCCAGAATCCTCATCCAACAGACTTGATCAAGTCTCCGACCTCAAAATGGCGTTCACGACGCGTCTCGTCGTCAACACCCACCAATACGCGCAGAACCTCACCCAGGACATCGACTTGGCCTCCCTGTCAACTTCCAAGGACCTTGCCTTCGGTCTTATTGGCTCCATATTGCTACTCGCCGTTTTTGCTCAATGGATTGTCAAGACTTACAAGTTCTGGCAATACCCTTTCGTCAACAAGGCCAGATGGTGGAATGCCTCCAAATCCAAGGAAAACTTTGTCTGGAACGCCCAAAAGTTGCTCGTCGATGGCTTTCACCAGGTACGTTTCTTGGTCGGTCGTGCAGCGAGTTTATAAATAGTTTTATCTGACAACAGCAGTCCCCCAAAGGTTATGTCATGGATACTGACATTGATCGTATTGTTCTTCTCTCACCTGAGTACGCGAACGAGATCCGTAGTGATCCACGCTTGGACTTTATGAAGCACAATGCAAGGGTGGGTTGATTATCATCTGTCTACGAAAATTCCCCGTACTAACATACGAGACAGGATTTCCTGGGCCATCTCTTTACCTTCCAGCTCTTTGACGATCGTCAGAACTTCGGCGAGATGGTTAACATCATGGTGCGAACAAAACTAACGCAATCATTGGGTACGCCCCCGAGATCTAACATGCAATACTTTTCTAACTTCATTGGCAGGACTTATTACTAAAATCGTTTCGGAGGAGATGACTGATGTCATTCGTGAGCAGTGGACAGAAGATGCTGAGTGGCATGCCATTAATCTCAAAACCACCCTGCTTGAGGTCATCGCTCAACTATCCTCTCGCGTCTTTCTCGGACCGGAACTCTGCCGCAACAAGAATTGGCAGCGCATTACGATCGACTACACCGTCAATGTTTTCATGGCAATCTCGGCGGTGAAGCGATATCCCAAGATTTTGCATCGAATCGCTCAATGGATTGTGCCTGAAGCTCGCGTCGTTCGCACCCAGATGGCCGAAGCGCGTCGTCTCATTCAGCCTGTGATTGATCAACGCAAGAAAGAAATACTTGCCAAAAAGAAATCTGCTTACGAGAAGCCCACTGAGCCAACACGGAAACACACCGATGCCATCCAGTGGTTGTACGAACTATCCAAAGGAGGAGATTACGATGCGGCATTGGCTCAGCTTTCTCTTTCCATGGCAGCCATCCATACCACAGGAGACCTGATCACCCAAGTCATCTACGATCTTTGCGAGCATCCAGACCTAATTCGACCTTTGCGTGAAGAGGCCATTTCTGTTTTGGGAGCTGATGGATGGAAGCGGACCTCGCTCTACAACTTGAAGCTTATGGATAGTGTGATCAAGGAAAGCCAGCGTATCAAACCTGCTGGAATGGGTACGTATCCAAGGTTCTGTGTTTTCTTCATTGCTAACATCAGCATAGTATCCATGCGCCGACTTGCTACAGAAGACGTCACCCTCAAAGACGGTCGCCGCATCCCCAAAGACAGCATGGTCGCAGTTTCTGGACACTGGAGCTGGGATGACTCAATCTACGAGAATCCTGATCAGTTCGATGGTTATCGCTTTTACAAGATGTCTCAGAACCCCAAAACCGAACAAATGTCACATCTTGTCGCCACCAGTCCTCAGCATCTCGCTTTCGGTCACGGTAAACACGCCTGTCCCGGACGCTTCTTTGCTGCGAATGAAATCAAGATTGCTCTTGTGCATATCCTGCTCAAGTATGACTTCAAGCTTGACGAGAGCAGCCCTCCTCCCAACATTTTCAAGATGGGCTGGTCGATGCAGTCTGATTACCAGGCAAAGATTCTTGTCCGTCGCCGCAAGGAGGAGATTTCTCTCGACTAGGTTCTTCTGCTTGGTGGTGTTTCTGGAGATTTCTTTCTTTTTCTTTTCTATTTCCCTACATTGTGAGTCGTGGCAGGTCAAGGTTTTGGATTGATGATATGGGTAACTTTTCTCAATTTCATCTCCAATAGCCGACTAAGCGATGCATCAATTTGTGATTAGAGGTAGCAATCAATGAGACACGAGAATAATGAATTTAGAATGGCAATTATACTCTCCCACAACCATTGCCATGTATTCGTAGGTTGTATGAGTGCCTAGGTACATCAAGTCCACAAGGTTTGAGTATTCCACTATTACTCAATACCTCGATACAATGCTCTCCCTATCCTCTCCCCAAGGGAAGGTTATCACTATTTTGTTGTAACCAGGCTACAGATTCAATCCAACGCTGAGGGAGTGAGTGCTTCTCCTTTCAGCTCCTTTTGAATATCATCCTGTCTTGACAGACAATATTCACACTGTCTATATCATGTAAAGTTTGTAAGATGCCTAACGGCGGCCATTAGGCTTTGGAAATCTGACCTGCACAGCGTCGGTCTCCTTATATTCCACAAAACAGCAACAATTTCTCGGAGAACAGTGTTACTACATATCTTAGCCCTAACCCTAATATAACCCTAATCACGTTTCTACTATGTTCAGGCTTGTTTTGTATCATTTTCAATCGCCGACCAAGTATGCAATATTATGACTAGTAGTAACTTGTCAATGAATGAAACACATGAGAATATTCAACGAACAAAGATTGATCGAATTGATGGTTGCCTCGGATTTAAGGTTGATATCAAATAGCACGTGATCTTGTTGGCTGTTATCTCAATTTTGATTGTGGCTGTTGTTTTTCAGCCTCACATTACCAACATTCGCGTTCGATCAATCGTGATCTGATCCCATCAATTCATCACGTATATGCCTGATTGTTGATTCAATCCTGTCAATTGAGGCGCCATACCAGAACACTAAGTTACCTAGAACATAAGGTTGACTCGACGCCGTGGAATTTTTGCGGAGTGCTTCGGATCGCTTCATCCGGTGTGCAACCATGTGATAAAAAAACGCGTTTTGTGCAATCAATTCGGAAATCACTACCAATACAATGGCGGATAGAGCTTTGAATAGAGATACGCGAAGATTTCATCGCAAATCGCGTAATGGGTGTATGCAGTGCAAGCAGCGACATGTCAAGGTACGTTTTTATCCTCCACTTATATCGGAGGATTGATGCATCTATCATCGGCTTCGCTATATCGAAGCAACACATTATACGGATAATTCTAACTAGAAAATAGTGCGACGAGAGCAAACCGTCCTGCAGCAACTGCGCACAAACAAATCGTGCCTGCAGTTTCCTGCGCATGCTTCCCAGTATCCCAACATCACTGGCTACAAATACTGGCATTCCTGGTAGTGGGAGCTACAGCAGACACAACTCCATATCACCGGCCATATACTCGAAATCCGGGCCACCAACCCCCGCATCAGCAGTATCATCAGCAGCGTCACCATCATGTATTACTCTAACAGCCAAGGACACAGCTGCAGCCGCAACCGCAGAACCAATCCCACCACCCATCGACATCGACGCAAAACTCTTCAGTCAATACAACACCAACCCGACACCGGAATTCAATCTCGCGGATCTTTCCATGATGCACAATTGGTCTACTGAGACCAGTCTTACTCTTTCATCTACACCAGAAGTGCAACAAGTCTGGGCACGGACTGTAGTGCAATTCGCGCTTCAGCATAGGTTCTTGCTTCACGGGGTGCTTGCCATCTCGGCACTTCATGTAGCGTATACGCGGCCCAGTTCGACGAAGGAGTATAGAGAGTTGATCGACTATGCGGCCCAGCATCAGACTGTTGCAGTCAGTTTATTTCAAAGAGCTCTCGCGAGTCCCACGGCCGGTGGGCAAAGGGAGGCGCTTTTCGTCTTGTCTGTACTCATATCCGTGATTGCGATTGCGACGCTGCGAGACGAAATTTCGGACGCGATGGAGATTGATATTATTACAACCCGCGCGTCCGGGGCCGCGATTATGGATTTCAAATGGATTCGTCTGTCACGAGGGATCTTGGTGCTTAATCAGGAACATCTAGATGATTTGGCTCGCGGACCAGTAGGATTACTGGTACGCAGCGATGTTGTGCTAGAACATGGGAAATGGAAAGATAAAGATCTGGCGGATGATTTACGGCATTTGCAGCGACTGTGGCATGGTGATGAACCATTGGCGGGGATTGAGGGGTTGGAGGGGGAGATTTCACCCACAGATCGGGAGGTGTTTGATGAGGCTTATGTTGCGTTGATTTCGACGCGGTCCAAGGCTACGGAATATATGCATGCATTGCAACCCGACTCGAAACCAACAACAACCCAGAGCCACCTTCGGGGTGGCATCACGGCATCAAAACCGAGCGTCGACAGCAGAGTCCTCGCCGAAGTCTTCGTATGGCTCATCCGCGTCCCGCTGGAATACATCGAACTATTAGAGCGACAACACCCGATTGCGTTGATTATACTTGCGCATTATGCGGCGTTGTTGGGCAAGGAGTGCGCTACGTGGTGGTCGGAGAAGAGTGCGTATATGATTATTAGGAGGGTGTGGGTTGTGTTGGATGAGAGGTTGAGAAAGTGGATTGAGAGTCCAATGGCGGATGTTCGGCGCGCGAATGGATAGAATCAAAATCCGTGGGAGAAATGATAAGTAGGCTTCGGTTTTATCTTGGCTAGACTATGAACTCATACGTCCGTTCTTTCGGTCTGTGGACGGAATCGCCATGTTGCATTGGATCGAGGAGCCTTGCTTTACTTGTCTGATGCATCCGATCTGGACATATTGGTTCCTTCCGGTTATTTACAATCGCTCACGGAATATTTGAACAAATCGATTCTACCCTGCAAGTTCCTTTGCATCAGCATCGAGGTTCTCTATCTGCTAAAGGCTCATTCTCGACGAACGTCCGGTAACACTCTCGAAAATATTCAAAGTGCGGACAGCTATGCCATACGAATCATCCTATGATTCGCCCGTGCGCACTAAAAGGATCAATTAAATCAGAGAAATCCTATCTATGCAACACACACAACACTCCACCTCCTCAGAGAGTCTTGCGCAAGTTTAGTTCCTCATTGAGATGTACTCTCAAGGAATCCTTTCGGCTTATTTACAACATCCTATGCTCAATAGGTACGCCCGATGTACGGATATACGTGGACCACAACATTCTACGTAATGACATGTGTTTAGTTGTGTATAGGATAGATCTCATGACTTTTCCTGAAGGAACAACATCCATCACATGAATCCTAGTACATGAATGAAGTCGCTATCTATCCAGTGAAGTGTCATAAGAGCATGAAGGAATCAGGAGCCGGCGTGGCGAAAGAGGAAATACCTAGACTAGACTTGAATAAACAGGTAATTCATTCTCATAGAGTATTGCCTACTTCCATATTCATAGAACTGTAAAGAATACTGAATTTAGACAGAAACGAACCGGGGAAAAGAAGAGTGCAACAACAACAACAAGCCACATTACGCGTTCAGCAGTTAGCAGCAAATTTGGCCGTTGATTTTGTAAGTCTAGCAACTTCACAACGTCCAAAACGACCTCGGGAGCGAAGGATCTTTTGGCTTTGCCAGAGTCCGGTTTAATCGCCATCGGTCAGTTACTTCCTTTATAAATTCTTTTAAAGGATTCTCTAATTTGAATATACTCATTACATTCACAGGCACGTATTCATGTGTGTTCAAATATACGCCATAGCTGCTATTTGAACTGGCTAGGCCCTGAAGCTTGGCTGATATCAATCTCAGCCCTTGGACGGGCGATCATTCATGGTCATTCTAATATTGATAACTGGATAACTAATGGAGCTGCAGCGTCATCATCAGGATTCGGGAAACAGTTAGTCCATATTTTAGTTGGATATTTACTGGGATAGGACCGGAGAAAGCCGAATGGATTCCATCTATCATTTTAGATATCTGTTGATGCGTTTTTCTTTGGAAAAAGGGTTTACGCATTGTTCACAAACATGAAAACGCTTTGAGTACAATCATTCCAGCCGCTTCCTATTCAGCTCCTGAATTTGGACTAGAAACAGAAACCAGAAACAAAATCAACCATGGTAGGAGTTGAAAGAGGCCGAAAAGGGTACCCGGGGGCCAAAATCAGCTGCAACCCTAAGCCCCTAAGCCCCATCTCGGTACGCGCCATAGTCATACTAACTAAGCATTCGTGGTGCTCGAATCGAATCTGACACTAAACCATCGTTTAGTTTGAAACGGATCATGTTTTGCAGCCGATCAAGCCGTGAAATTTTGTTGGTGCGTATACAATTTCTGCCCTAGTCCCTTAGAGTAGTGCGCTTACGTACCCTGGGTGACGTCGAACTAAACATAGCCCAGTCGGGTCAGGTCAGCACTAGGGCTAGACTGCGTTTACAGGTGTAAGACCCCAGTTGATGGGCCAATAAGGAGTAGAAAAGTAGGGTCTAGATGACCCCATGTAACGAGTTGGGGAAGCTATGCTGGTTATGTACTACAGTCAAGGATCGAGGGTAAGATAAATACGACGTCAATTGGCATTGGGAGATTTTTTTCGTTCATGAGTTTGTGTACTGTTGTGTATACGTAGTTCAAGTTGTATAGGTGGCGAAGGCCAATCAGTTGGGTTGGGTACCTGGCAAGTTCAACTTGTAAGCTTTTGAGTCCAATATGCACTGCGGCAAATGATCCGTTTTCAAGAAAAATCTAGACAAAGATTCAAGTTCGTCTTCGTCAAAGTTAAATTGACTACAGGTAACCTACCTTATCACTGAGTGCAAACACTGTCCAACACGTTTCCTGCATACACACTCATGGTCTGTTGATGAATTCGAAGCAATCGTACTCTAGCTAAACTATTACACTTCAATACTGATCCTTCTTGTGTCTAGTTTGTTGGCATCTATGCTTTACGTCAGCCTCAGGTTACAGCTTCTAAACAAACCACAGTGCCTCCAACTCATGTTCGTGCCCCGTAAACTTACTTCCTAAGAGCGGTCGATGGTTTATCTCTACCTACTCCGTACCTATGTAAAATTAAGTCTATAACGATTACTTTGTTTTGTTGTTTGACTGTTTTGAATTGTTTGATGGCTTGGGTGAGCTGGTCGCCTTACTGGTCAATGCTCACGCCCTGTAGGAAAATGTTCGTGTTCGAGTTCTCGATCAATATTGAATGCTGTCTTTTATGGTCTGGATCAGCTGTTGTAGCACGTGGGATGTTGGCTACATCTTCTGCAGTAGCATAGCGCGAGTCATCGTCATAGTCATCCAAGATAGGTTGTAGATGATAGACATACGAGTGTATGATTCACTGGTAGAAAGCTTACAGTACCTGACCGCATGGACGCTAACAGTCGACTCCGGTCCAGAACTCTTTGTGTTTTTTCTCCGGACCAATCGTTTACCCATAAAACATTGCTATATGGCCCTAAAAGTGTCTGGAATAAGGCGGAATTGAAGTCGGGCTAGTGCGTAAGCTACAAAGTGGCACATGTAACCTGGGGCTCGAAACATGCATCGATTCAGTTTGACAGACATTCTACGTTCCTGTTTCGAAGAATTTGTCCGGTAATTCATGTTTTCCAGACCCTCTGTAGACTCCGTAAGCACATGGCACTTTAACAACTATGGGTCCAACATCACCTTGTTCGTACCTGCACTCCTCGGGCCTATCCAGCCGGGGGTCTTCGTTCTTTATGCTAGACTCTTAGCGTGCCCTAATTATATACATTTAGGTAGTATCCAGCTGATGACCATGGGATATTACCTGTTTCAATGTTATCCCTCCTCTATAAAACTCTCAAGCCTGTCCTCTCTATAACCCTTTTCTCTTTCTTTTCCTTCAGCCAGCTCATCAGGGTCTCTCTGTTCCATTTGTCCTTTACATTCCTTTCAACACCAAATTGACTTTGGTTTATTCATTCCTTTCCAAACAGTCCCTCCTTTCAGACAAAAAAACAGCCAAGATGGTTTCATTCTCCAGCCTTATTGTCGCCTCTGCGATGGTGACAGCAGCTCTTGCAGCTCCCACCAAGACCCTCGCCAAGCGGACCAATGCCAAAAAGGGAGCTGCTTACAACGACGCCAGCCTTGTCAGCCTCGTCACTGACGCCTCCTGGGCCTACAACTGGGGTAGCTCTCCTGGCGGCAGCCTCCCCTCCGGCGTCGAATACGTGCCCATGCTCTGGGGATCCGACACCAGCGGATGGACCGCCAACGTCGAAGCCGCTCTCGCCAGCGGCAGCACGCACATTCTCGGCTTCAACGAACCCGATCTCGATACTCAATCCAACATTGACGCTGCCACCGCCGCTGCCCTGTACAAGCAATGGATCACCCCTTACAAGGACCAAGCTGAATTGGTCACCCCCGCCGTTACTAACGGTGGCGCCCCGATGGGTCTTACATGGATGGAGTCCTACCTCGAGGCCTGCAACGGCCAATGCGGTCAGACCGCCATGGCCATCCACTGGTATGCCGATGCCGTAAACACCGACTTTGAGAGCTACATCACCCAAGCATACAACCTCGCTGCCAGCCACGGTATCTACAAGATCTGGATCACCGAGTTCCAGAAGACGGGTGTCGATGCTGCTTCTCAGGCTACTTTTATTGGCAACACTATCCCTTGGTTGGATGAAACCAGCTACGTTGAGCGTTATTCTTACTTTTTCGCTGCTGATGGTTATTTGACCAGCGGTAACTCTTTGAGCACCATCGGCTCTGCTTACAACTCTGATGAGTAAATCTTTCATCTTTCTTGAAAGACCAGATAGGGAGTCGAGCTTCATGCTCCTACGTGTCAACCACTAAACACTTTTTGTGAACCACATATCTTCACTTCACTTCTGTACATAGCTTTTACCAACTGAAATTTGAATGAAGCCATTCGCTTACATACCAAGTTTAACCGTAGACTTTGCTCCCGTAGATCTTTGCAAGCTGCATGATATAATCGAGGCATATCAAGCTACTTAGTTGAATGTAGATCCGGCCGCTTCCCTATACATTCCCATGGATTCAGGCCTTCAATGTTCTAGAAGTTCCAGAAAGAAGTTCCAGAAAATGTAATTGACACAGTTGAGCTTCTGATTGGCCGATTATTGAAGGTGGGTCCCGCGATTGGCAGTTCTTGGCATCAATTTTGTTCCCGATATGGTCTAGCTTATAGCCGCCAAGGTCTCACTTAGCTTTAAGTGGACTAGCGCATTCCTAATCTGGTAATCATCGTAAACTGCATCTTTCAGCAAGCGAACCATGCATTACAGCGCATAGATTGGAGGGTGGAAGTATAATAAATATGCCAGTTTGTATTGGTATCTAGCTATCTAAGGAACCAACATCTGCCATACATGAATGTGGTACATTCAGCCCGAAGCCAAAGGTACAGGGGATACCGAAATCCAGAGCTGGAAATGGCTATTTCTCCATCTCAAAGACCCTAAAAAGATTTTAGTTATTTACAAACACAGAGAAAATAATATTGGGAAATAGGGATCTTACGATTCGATGTCACTGCCAGCCTCACTTTTCCAATCCGCGGCAGCAGGCACTTGTTCGTCCTCGTATGAGCTGTCTTCTTCCTGTAGGGTGGCATTACCAGGAGGAGTGCCATCATCGGAGGAAGGATTTTCTTGCGAAATTCTTGTATCAGGATTGAGCCTTCGGTTCTTTGCACGATACTCGCCTTCCTTCCTGATCAAATCTTTGCGGTGAGACCTGTCCACAGGCTTCACCAACTTATCCAGACCATCCAGATATGGTAGCGTTCCATCGTCATTGACTAGCTCATAAGAGTATCTCTTTATAAACTTCCCTCGTCTTTCCTTGATCCTTCTGGCGTATCTTTCGATGACGTCGGCGATGTTAACTTCATGCTTGTTCTTGGCCTCCTCCATGCCTTTGTCGATAGCTGCGAAGTATTTGAGAGTAACCTCCCGCCATCTTTGGAAGTATTTTTCACGCTTCCGAAAGATCTGAATGAAGAGCTCCTCTCTGGCCGCCTCGAACGCTTTGACCTCTTCAGGACCCAAGACTGTATCAGGGCTTGAGGACGACTTTCGTGTTTCCATGGCTTCTTCTCCTGCTGATGAATGTGTAGATTCTGATAAAGAAAGAGTACAAACTTGTCTCGTTTGTGGAATACCTGTATTTTGAAGTATTGAGTCGATGAGAAAGATAATAGAGAACTTGTAGAGCTGCAAAGATACCATGGCTTGGACTCTGTTTTTATATCGCTTTCTTCTGGATACAGTCATTGTCTTTCGAGTCATACTGATATTACTCTTCTATGACTGTATAAAGTATGACAGTAGCGATGTATTACTCACAGAGAGTAATAGGAGTCTCAAAACTTTGCCGAAAGCAGACGACAGCAGACCTTTCATCCTATTTCTTATATCTTACAGCCATTCGCCTGCTGTCCAGTCATATCCATCCCGTTATTTCTCGGAATAATCAAGTGTAACGCAATTATAATCAACCCGACCTCAAGGCGTTTACTGTATGGCCTACTGGCCTCCTTGTGGAACACGGACAATAAAATTTGGGCTGGATTCCAATGAACGCCTTTAATCTCCAAATATCGGTATGCTTTGATTGGCTTCTAGATTCATTGACAACTCATAGATATTGGGTGCCATTCCTAGAACCAATAACGGGGTCGATTATTGAGACAGTAAGCGATACCTAAAGGTGACTCCTAGCAATTCCCTCGACAATCATGTAAATATCGGGGCTTTAATCGGACTATGAGCTGGACATCATTGGCGTACAATTTATTTGAAATAAAACTAGATCTCTAAAATCGCACCTAATCACGAGACTTTTCCCCCTGAAACTGCCGTACGTACCATTATTGTCCTTCGAGTTAACAGCGTTGACAGCGATGCCTGAACGACGTTACACAGCTATGTATCTAGTTCTTTACGAGATTTTTTGTATGAAATGTTCCAACGGCTTGATCAAGTACTCTTAAACAAGAATCCACAATGTCAATCAGGAGAATGAATGCGAATACAGACTAGGGCATATAGTTATCATTTGCTAGAACCGTCTAGGGTTATACATGGCTTCAGATGAGTTCGAGTAAGGATGAACACTAGCTTTCTCAGACAATGACTGAGAGGTCGTGGTCACGAATTATTCATTCTTCTGGAGTCAGCCCTGGCCGCAATAAATGGTTCATTTCATCTAATCTAGATCAGCGCATCCCCTCTTAACCATTGTTGAGTCATACCACAGGCCTAAGACTTGCATATTTTGTCCTACCATGCCACTTGTGTCAAAGATACAGATAGCTTCATCCCTTTAAGTCATGAATTATGTTTCAATATGACTGGGAAAGTCTTTTTCACTATCATGAATAGTCTGAACAATAGGAAAGATATTGTGATTCACACATCCATCATAGAATGTCGTCAATAGGCGGTATATCAAGGGTCTCATTTCCCTCTACCCTTTGTAATAATCTTCAGAGTCTGCAACCAGCAATTTTTCTTCTACGTTAGTCGCCAAAAAGAGGAAGAAGATACATACTGCGAAAAGCTGTGCTTGTAGCAGCATAGGTCACTACAACGACGACATCACAGTCAACGCCAACGATATCCTTGCAGCAGTATCAAGATGGAGCAGAATAATGATAAAGGCGGTTACAAGTTCGGCATCGAGCTCGAATATCGCCTGACATTGAGACACAATCGCGATGAATATTCGAATCGACAGGAGATTAAGGAACGACTGACAGAATTGTGGAATGAAGCTGGGAAGGGAGTCCAAGGCCATATTTCAATGAAATATGGTCCTCCAATGACTAAGGCCGAAGATTTTGAAGTCTGGAACATAGTGGATGAACATTCGATGGATGGTTCAGCAGACCATTTAAATTGTAAGTGTACAGCCTCCATTCAAGCAAGCGAATGGGCCCTTCATTATTGCTATTGAGATCTGATATTTTCAGTTGGTTTTGAATTTGATTCGCCTATCTTTAAATACAAGGACGGCATGAAGTGGGCAAATCAAATTAAAAGGTTGTTGGGCTATATTACTCGACACACGGAGCCAGGGATGGATGAGACAACTGGACTTCATGTCCACGTTTCGCCCGCGAAAGGTCGTTGGAGCCTTTCTGATCTTAAACGAATTGCCGAGGCGATTGTTTACTTTGATGAACCCCTAAGAAAGCTTTTCCCCAAACACAAGTATACGCAAGCTTGCCTTAAGTCTAACTTGACGGATAACCCAAGTTTCAGCGAATTGCTTCCTGGAGAAAGTGCTATTTCACTCATTCAAAACGCCCAAACAATCGATGAACTGATTGATATCATGAATCCCATGGAGGAAAAAGACATCTCTAGTCGACGAACCTACGCTTGGAATCTTACAAATTGCTCAGAGAATCCATCAATATGTCCTACTCCATCAAAACATACCATTGAGTTTCGAAGCCCGCGGTCCACAACGGCATGCAACCTCATTGAGCAGTGGATCGCATTCACGGTGACTTTCCTTCATGGTTCGGCTGCCTCATACAAAAACGAAAACATCTACAATGATTTTGAGCCTACTCTTGATGGGCTTAACGGATTCTTATGCCACAATCGTCCTCCCGGTGGTACCGACGACTACTGCTGGGAGAAGCACTTGCCGATGGATATGATAGCTAGAGTCGTGCAAGGCCTGGGACACCATACCGTTGACATTTGATGAGAATGCTTTGGTCCGACATTACATTAGGGCTATTGTTATGTCATCCTTGAGTCCTACTATCCCCTCACTACCTTCCCCTATTCTTTCTTTTTTTCATTTAGCTTACTTTTCCTCCATATACCCCTTTTTCTTTCCGTGATAGACTTCCTTTTCTTCTTTCACTTTTCTTTCTTCCTCTCCTTTCTTTCATGTATTTATACTTCCCTGCCTATTGGTTTGATTCGCTTCTTCTTCGACTACTTTGAGAATTAATATTCTATTGATTCTTAGATTTCTCACGCTCCTTCTGGTAAGGGCTTAATTCTTCATGTGACTTGCTCTCTTAAAAATTTGGAATAACCTTAGGTATTTTCATCTTCAAAATTTTCTTTGGTCTCGCTATGTATAATCTTATGCAAATTTTGGATTTCACATTGGGTACATGCTACCCATACAATGATACAAGCCGGAGCCTTGTCCGAATGGGTAGTTTCTCAACCAGTACTGCCAATACATAGCGAATGGGCATTGAAAGATATCCAAGTATGCTCCATTTGAACAACTCAACAGCAACCAATCAAGCCGTTGTCCCAGTATCCTCAACCTCCATAACACCCTTCTTCGAATTCTGCATGCCCTGAACCAAGTTCTCAAAATGATCAGATTCGAAATGGCCCTTCTTCGACCACTCCGTGAAAGCAACAATGGCCGAGGTCTTGTAAAAGATTGCATCAATCTCTTCGAGACGACGACCTGTGGTCTCAGGGTAGAAGAAGTAGATGACGGGCACAAACACAGCGTTGAAGACGGTAAAGATCAAGTATCCTTTCCAGCCCAAGTCACCCATGACCGAAGGAGTCATCATGACAGTGGCAAAGTTCCAGATCCAGTTTGATGAAGTCGTGATAGCGGCACCGCGGGCACGCAAGTGCAGAGGCAAGATTTCGGCGCTGTATAACCATGGGATAGCGAGGAATCCGATGGCGAAGAAAGTGTAGTACAAGAAGAATGCGATGACGCAGACGATAGATGCGCCATAGGTACCGGAGCGGATGGTAAGGGACATGGTCAAGAAGCAGCCAAACATACCAAAGGCGCCGATCATGAGCATGTTACGTTTTCCAAGCTTTCGGATAATGAAGAATGGTAGGAATGAGGATACGAGGTACCATAGACCGTTGAAACCGGAAAGTAAAAGGGAGAGGTTGTGGCTAAGACCGACGGATGTTTCGAATAGGTAGGAGATGTAGTATCCGATACTGCAGACACCAGACCACATAACCATGAACATGAGCCTATAAACAACAAATTAGTCTTGCAAATCCACCTAAATATGGCGTCGTAATAGATCGAGGTTTTGACATACCACCAACCAAGCATAAGACGACGGAAGTTTTGTGTCTCGGATTTATTCTTCAACAAGTCGAGCCATCGGCTAGCGTTATTCATTTCCTCAATTTCAATTGCCTGGTTGATCAACTTCAATTCCTTTTGGACTTCCTCGTTTTGGACGTCAGACGTTCCATGCATCTTCATCAGAATTTTAACGGCTGAATCAGTATCGTTGTGAAGGAAAAGCCATCGAGGTGATTCTGGCATAATGGGCACTATATTCTAGTTAGTCATTGCCCAACTTCCTTTCTGTAGGATTGTGAAGACAGTGGTCAAATTTGTCCGACTTACCGAAGCAAAGAAGAATGACCGCAAAAGCCAACTGGGCAGCAACACCGAATCGCCACTGGAAGGAGGTGTTTGTTGAATACGACAGACCGTAGGACAACCAGTAGGAGACGGAGGCACCGCCGCAGACCAAACTATACTGCAACGATCCAAAGGCTTCACGCTTCTTAGCTGGTAGAGTCTCGGCTTGCCATACGGGGATAACTGAAGTGTTCAGTCCAGTTCCGCAGCCAGCCACGAGTCTTCCAACAATGAATTGAGCTCGAGAGTAGGAAGCTGTCTGAATCACAGCACCGATGATGATGACTATGGTTCCGATCAAGATTGGCTTTTTGCGGCCAAGTCGTTCACTGAATGCAAAGCTGGCGATACAACCGAAGAAGCAGCCGAGGGTGTAGAGACTGGATAGGAGGCCTTGCATGGAAGTTGATGGATTGCCCATAGTTTCGATGAAGTTTTCGGCAAGTCTGGATTCCTTATCAATATCCTTCTTTCTTACAACTATCGAAGATTCCAGGCCCAAGTTGAAAAGGAAATTATTTGGCTTACAAGACACCAGACATGAAACCTTGATCATACCCATACAGAAGATATGATATACCGCAGGTGATGGTCATCATGATACAGGCAAACTGCCCTTCCATTTTGATTGCCATATTATCAACGTTGTTTTCGAGATTGTCAGTCTGCTAACTTGGTTCTTAACAATCAATCTCTTCAAAGGGCTGGCCCAATGAGTTCATTATATAGCGCCGCAGATTAAGCCAGAGTTTGGGGAACCAACGTGGGAAAGAAAAGGAAAATCAGATGGCTGTTTTCTCGTCGCTTTAACCCAGCCAAGATATACTATACAAGAAATCTCTCAGGTCGACGCCATTTCTTGCATATGGTTGCCATAAGATCGGAACCTTATATTGGGCAAGCCATAAAACCTACACATGATTCATATCGCCTTTCTCCCCGATGGGAAGATCCTGCGTCGTGATTGGTCAGATTGAAGCGATCTTCTACTCCATACCCCAAAACATACCCCAAAAATGGAGAAAAATGTGCGTACGTACCCAGTTTTCCCACGGGGATTTAGCTACAGGCATCGCTATTTAACTAAATTTGGAAGTCAACCGGTACCAGTACCTACGTACTTCACGACTTTTCCGGATCTCTAATCGCGAGATACCAACAGTTGAACCAGAATGTAGGGAACGATGCGTGCTCAAGTACTCGGATAACCCTCCAAGGATCATAAACCATCGAATAATGCAGAAAATTGTCCCCCATGGGGAGCTCAAGCCACTCGACGCCGAAATCTGTGAAGCCGAAGAGCGGCGACACTCCCGAGTCTACAAAACATTACCGCATTAGGAAACTAGCCGACAGACTCGCTCCTCGGCATTTTAGTCCTTTTCCGTCCCACTTGGCTCTTGGATTGGTGGCATGGGAATTCGTCTGCTTCATAAAGTATCATGAGTCAGGGTGATCCATTAGTTTTTTTCTCCAACAGGCTCATCTGATTTCGTGTCCAAAAACAAGTTATCACATTGTCCACAAGTACAAGGCTTTTGTTCCCGACGGCATGATGCCGAGCCAATTTCGCGAGAAGCCAATTCAATATTGTCCATCTTTGTCTATGATCTGTTTAAACATAATTGAAAACTCTATTTATCTTTCTCAAACATTGCTATTTACATGCTATTGTGCAATTTACAAGAAGTAGTTTTGCTCGAGGTCAGCAACCAATCCAATTTGAGCCGGTGTCCATCCAAGCTCCTTTCGTGTCTTCTCATTTGAAACAGGGTTGTGGCGGCCCAGTAGATGGCCAAAGAAGCCCAGGGCTTGATCCACCTCTGCCTGTGGCTTACCCTCAACGGGGAGGTTGAGCTTCTTGCCAATCGCGGTCATGAAGTCCTTTGAGGGTACATTCTCAGCAGCACAAATGTAGGTGACTCCCCCAGGGGCAGCTTTCTCAACTGCAAGACGCAATAAAACCGCTGCATCTAGTCGGTGGACAGCGGGCCACTCGTTAGAACCATCATCGACATAATAGCTGCCGCCAGCTTTCTTCGAGAGACCTCCCATCATGGTCATGAAACCCTGGTCTTCTTTGCCGTGCACAGTCGGGGCAAGTCGAACAACAGCACCATGAACGCCGAGCTCCTTCGATAGTTTGAAAAGCAGAGCCGAAGAATGGTTTCGTGCACCAAGATAGCCGTCTATTTCAGGCTCCGTGTCCTCAGTCGAGAGCGAGCCTGATGGGAGACCCATTGTGCCACCGACGATGATAAAAGGCTTGCCGGCAAGTTCTTCGCCCATTGCTTGAATGCCTGCTCGGTCGACGGCAAGGCTGTGGTCGAATTTCGTGAAGTCGTGGATAAATCCCAGATGGATGACGGCATCGGCGGCTCTTGCGCCGCTTCGAAGACTCTCGATGTCTTCTAGATCGCCCTGATGGGGTTCCGCACCGAGACCGCGGAGGATCTCCGCATTCTTTTCGTTGCGTGACAATCCGAGGACTGTGTGGCCGTTCTGGATGAGTTCTTGGGTGACGGCGCGGCCAATAAAGCCAGCTGCTCCGGTAACGAAAATATGCATTTTGTTCGGTGGAAGTTGATATGAGGTGGTTGATTAATGAGCTGTCAGTTATTGGCTATAGATTATCCGATAATTGTTGTATAAGTATTCTTTGTTCGGGCTAATGATTGTTCGATGATGAGAAAAGAAATTTCGTCCCAAGCTTGCTTCCAACAGCGCCCTTTTATAGTCGACCTCGATTACATTGACATGCATACTAGCGTCGATTCCATCCTAGCAAATGTGTTAATCCTGGTTGTTGATAGGCGATGCTCAGTGTACATCTCTGGATAGCCTCGTACGGACTTTAAAGTGGGCTCGGGGAATCATCGCCATCCCGACCCTCCGCCCTTGCGTATTACGGTATTACCCCTCGGTTTTAGTGCGGCAATGTGTTATACCGGTATTTATGACACTATGCATACGATGGATCATAGTATATCGAATTATCAATATCATATTGCGTATTATATCATTGTTCCGCGTTCAATCCCTCAATTCTTCATGTTTGAGTGCTTACAGTCTGCGATGGACACCAGTTGACCCTAAATCTGGCAGGATTATCGGGACAAAGTTTAAACATTCCAAATGTGGCATCTGCTTTTTCTGATAACATCAAATTCTCGTAGGCGACAAGATTGACTTCGCCGTTTACTGTGTAAAGTCAGGATCCCGGAGGGTCAAGAAACGTTGCTATCTCCGTGCATAACCCACTCCATGCCAAGCTGATACGGTTTCAACACCTGTGAATAGCCTCTAATTCGCCTAGAACAAGCGGCATTCTAATTAAAAAGGGTCAAGCACCCGCGGGTGCAATAATTTCAAGCTGTTGATGATCGTATTCCGCGTTGCTAACCTTGGATCGAAAAAAAAAGCTGCCCATCAGTTCCAAGATTATTGCATGTAGTAAATACTACCAGTGCATGGTCTCAAAGGTAGCATACAGCTGCCTATGGAAATCTCGCTACAATCATCTTCTTCAAACTCAACATGCTCATCATAAAATTAGATGTCGACGGATGTTTGGCCTCGGAACACTCTCTGGCTTCATATTTTCCATGACTGGCGCATGTATGCTCGGTTGGGATATGTACGGACTTCGAAAACATCACTCGAAAAAATCACTCGACTTTTGGCATGTTTACAGACAGTGCGGTAACGGCGGTGTCGAAACATTGTGAGGCCTCCTTATCGAAATTCGAAAAATGTAATAAGGATAGTTCAACGTTGTGTTGTCGACTTGCCGTCTCCTTGTTCGGGCTGATGATTTCGCCCGCAGAGACTTGTTGCTACACAAGTTCAATTCTGCGGCATGGAAGCAAATGAAGTTCAAGCTAAAATGTCTCTCTTATCCAGCGAGAGTTTTTGAAAACTGCCATCTGTCATTGAGTCTACCATCTGCAGTTAAAAAGGAAACTGGAATCCAGGGCTTGGTAGATCACATGATGTCATGACCTCTATTCAGGTGATAACAATACTAGTTGTTTTCTGAGTTTTCTGAATTGTTTCAATTTCATCTAGAGAAGAAGGGACTAAGCTAGTGCAAATTATAGATACCAATCTTAAGCTTCAACCCGTTCCAAAACTCATCACGATCATCTGAATTTCCAATCTCCTACTTCTGCCAAAGCCATATCCCTCGACTTCTGCACTCTTTCCGAGGGGACGGTGAATAAGTCTAGACTGCAATGAAACTTATTTCGTCGTCGTCTCCATTGGTTTTCACTCCTTATTCCATGGCTATAATGTCGACATGAGCAGGTTCCTTTGTCCAAACTGCCTCACGCTCGATGAGGAGCTCTTTGTTGTCGAAAGACACTTTCCAAAGGGATGGCCAGACACTGATCTGCACAGTACTACCAATTCCGTCCTTGAAGTTCAAGCTATTCATGTGTTCTGGAGAATAGACAGATGCAGTCGGGCTTCGATGGAAACCGTAATCGAATTCCTGTTGTTCTAGTTTGTGCTTGAAAAAGGAGCAGTCTCTGAAAATCTTCTTCAGAGCTTTGTAGGAATTATTCTTAGAGATATTTTGACTGTGATATTCTCCGAAGAGAGACTCGACTGTCTGTACAAGTTGATTGAAGGTGTCATCAATGCGTTGATGCTGTATCAGAGCACCATTGCCCAGTGCTTTGCTGGTGGCTGTGCGCCAGTTTTCCCAGGTACGACTATTGTCTATCGTTTATGTCAACACCTGCAATAATGTTTGGTATCAAGTCGTCTTTTTCAACTTACCAGAGTTTTTAATAATTTCCCCAATGTCCCTCAACACTCGCTCTGCGCGTTTGTTTGGACTAAAGACAAATGTACAATCGAACACAGCCTGAAAGATGGCGTCAGAAATAACACCCTGAATGTAGGCATGCTTTCCATGTGTGTCTTGTGGTATGTCTTCTGTTAAACCAACAGTCAAGGCACCCTTCTGCAGAGTCCGCAATGTCATACGACTCAGCAATGATTTGTCTTTAAAAGTTCGCCTTGTCCATAACTCAAGGCCTTGTCGAAGTTTCTGCCACTCAGAAACACACTGTTCGTCATAGAATTTGTCTCTGAGTGTCTGCATTGAGTTGAGTTTTGTCATCAAATCCGTAATCACTTTCTGGTGACGGGTTGCAGATGCCGCGGCGGCTTGTTTGGTTTCGGTAAGAATCTCGCGCTGACGACGAAGCTTTTCATTAAGGGCTATGTTTTCACGCGACACTTTTCTGATGAAATCCAGCATTTCATGATAGACTGATTGGTAGCCTGTGCTTCCTCCCATGACACCATCTCGAGCAACAGTTTCTGTCTGGCCAAGAATTTGCTGTGTTTCTGCCAATTCGGTTTTGATTGCCATAAATGCTGACTTTAAATCCCTTTCACTATCGATGAGATAGTTTACGTTCTCGTCCAACTGAACATTCTGGTCGATCAGTGATTGCGCGTGACACTTCAAGCCGTATAGTTCCTATCATGCCGGAAATCGTCAGAATTTTTCTTCTTCAGCTTGCTGTGGAAATGAAGTACCTCTTCTATCGCGCCAAAGTGCTCTTCCATTGATCTGCGATCTGTCAATAGCATTTTCATCAGTAATTGTCAACAAAATCAAACTCTCAAGATATTCAATTGCCCTTACATTGGTGCGGATCGCTCATTGCTGAGGTGAAGTTGCGCTCTTCCATATTTTCAGCGAGTTGACGATGCACCCTAGGCTAAATTGATGCAAAAAAGAGGTATAGAGGTAGTCGTATCTTGACGAAGCTTACTCGAGCTGCAGAGTCTTCTGTATTTCTGCTAAGGAAAGACCAGTGCGAGGTTGGTAAGCCTTCAGGTCGGGTCCATGAGATACGATGTTTTTTTTTTTGAAGAGGGCTGGGCGTAGATGACTTTCGTTTGAAGGCAGGGCGTCATGTGATTGTCTGACCTTTTCGTTTGCTTCAGATTTTTTGTTGACTTAGAAATTTGTGTAAGAGGAAAGTAAGATTGTATTGATTAGCTTGTCTGTCTAAAATCTGTACCAGCTATGGGAAACATCTAACTATTTATACCTTTCCATGCACAGGCATACTTTCCATCTCAATAATGACAATCTCATGAAACTCCAATATGAAGCAATCTTGTCAAAGCATATAAAACATACAGAGCTTGCCTTTATCAACATAACACATTTTGTATAAAGGCGGAAATGCTTGCACAAAGATTATTTATGCCTACATTTTTTCGTTTGTATGGTGCCCAAGGCAATCCCTCCTCCCCTCAACCGCTCTCATTCTCTTCTTCCAACCTCACTTCCTCCTCACCTTGACACTCACTTGCCCCTCCATTTACTTTCCTTCTCTACTTCGACCCTGAGACTATTCACACTCATTTATTACTTCAATATCTTTTTTACTATATCTTTTTTACTATCTCTCTATTCTCAGGCTTGAAACCCCTGGCGATACAAGCTTTCTACTCTCAAAAGCTTCACTTCGCGTGATCTCTCTGTCCCTCATGAACAACGCTTGAATCCGAAGATGACACAACCCGGCACTGATCAGTCCATAGTCATAGGACTTGACTTCGGTACCACTTACAGTGGGTCAGTATTTCTATCGATAACAGCTGTGAGGCATTGAACGAGTCTAATTGCCATACTGCAGTGCTGCTTGGGCTATCGAAAATGAGCAACAGGATATCGAGGTGGTGTCCACATGGCCAGGTGCAGGAAATAGTAAGTCTGACCGCTATCGGAGGATATCCAAAGACATAAGAGCTAAGATAATTCTAGGAACAAGTGTCAAACTACCTACAGTTGTGGCTTTCTCAGAGAGTCGCTTTTTATGGGGTTGGCAAGCTTTATCATCGTCAAAAGAACCGATTCGTGGTGTGAAACTCCTTCTCGATGAACACCAGAGTCATCGTTATGACCCTTCACTCAGGGCCAAGAAGATGCTTAGTTCTATGGGGAGGTCCCCAATTGAGGTCTCCGCTGAGTATCTGAAGAAAGTTATTGAGCAAGTGCAACACAACCTTGAGCGTCGTTTCGGACCCGCAGTCAAAGACATGAGCAAAAAATATGTTCTTACTGTGCCAGCTGTTTGGACTGACAAAGCCAAGGATGCAACTATGAAGGTCGCCATAGGAGCTGGTCTTAAGCAAAATCAGCTCTCTTTGTTATCTGAACCTGAAGCAGCAGCTCTTTACACACTACGATCAATCCAGCCTAACACGATCAAGGTATGTACATGTCAACATACACTTCAACATGATGCAGTGATCAATAATAACCCCTTGACACAGAAAGACGACACTTTCATCGTCTGCGACGCAGGCGGCGGAACGGTGGTATGATCTCTATGATGGCCCTCTATGTTCAAAACGAAAGCTTCTTAACTCATTGTATAGGACTTGATCTCCTATCGCGTCCACAGCCTCAATCCGCTCAATTTAGAAGAGGTAGTTGAGGGAACTGGTAAGTTCCAAACTCTAAGAGGTCTTGGAAAGTTGTTTCTAAGTCTAATGTCGAATCCTGTAGGCGGAGTATGCGGTTCTATGATTCTTGATGAGCGCTTCGAACGTTTTCTCGAGGAACTGCTTGGTTTCCAAGCTTTCGAACTCCTCTCGGAGCGCACCCGAAATGCCGCTCTACGATACTGGCAAGACTGGATCAAACCTCAATACACCGGAATTGATTCTGAGGATGGGGAAGAGGATGTTGGTTGGGAATTGCCTCTTCCAGGAATTCCAGATCAACCCCTAATCGATTTAGAAGGTGGGTTTTTACAACTCAGCAAGTAAGTCACGATATCTACATATCGACCAATATCATCAAGTGGTTTCTGATCCTAGCTATTCTGTTAGGTCTCAAGTACAGGGAATCTTTGATCCTGTGATTCAAGAGGTAATCAAACTGGTACAATCTCAGACAAGAAAAATCAAGCTAGCCGGACATTCCGTCAAGGCCATACTCCTTGTTGGAGGCTTCGGCGGATGCGAGTACCTGTTTCGTCGTCTTTGCAAAGCAAACCGAAAAGTCACCATTATGCAACCTCCTGATGCGTAAGTCCCTGGATCTTCTTTTGAATAGTTTTTTGCTGATACAGATTCTAGATGGCAAGCAGTAGTCTGGTGAGTGCTCCCCTGCCTGAACACACCCCTGTAGCGGTCTAATCAAGGCGCAGTGGAGCAGTTCTGCGAGGTCTCGAAGGCAACCAAGTCAAGAATCGTTTAGCGAGATACCATTACGGTGTGATTGTACAAGCACCATATGACCCAGCTCGTCACAGCGAGTCTGAGAAGGTGTGGTGCAAATTTGAAGAATGCTGGAGAGTCCATGGTGCAATGGAATGGTTCATAGAAAAGGTAAAACCCTTCTGATCTATGGTTTGCAATTTATAATACTGATTAATACAGGGCTCATCTCTTTCTGAACGTGAACCTATCCGCAAAAACTTTTACCGCACGGTGTCCACTGATCACAGGTTGAAATTTGAAGACGATCTGTATTTCTCGGATACATCAGCAGCCCCTTCTCGATTGACAAACGGTGAGTAGTAATCTTCTGAAAAAAACTTTCTGGATGTTCTCTAATATGTTTATTACGATGTAAATAGAAGTCCGCAAGCTTTGTGAAGTCCAAGTCGATCTCAGCGCCGTACCAAAACAGTTATTCGAAAAACGCACGAACAGCAGAGGTGTCTCGTATTACAAGATAGATTATGATATTGTAATCATTCCCTCTTCGGGCTACATGTATTTCCAACAGGAAATCAATGGCATTTCTTACGGCAGCGTACAGGCAGAATATTGAAGCCCCTAGCGTGACATGATGTGGTTTGGAGTTTGATATCGGCGTGGAGAAATCAGTTGGCAAGGGAATCGACGACTGGACCGGGAAATTGGAAAGAGAATCAAAAGACGGAGGAGCTTTCAAAATTGTCATCAGCTCTCCTGAATTTGATGGGTTGGGATGTTGCCATGAAATGGAAAATGAAATTCAGTTCTTCACCAGAATGCTGAATGCCATCCCCATGGCTCGCTTTACTGCTCGTTTTGCTATCATGTTATTTTTGGTCTTGGTTACAACATGCTTCAAAGATTGAAACAAGAAGGGAGAAGCACAACTGCGCAGGAGAAGTGATTAGAAGCAAATTCAAAAGTTTTCGAGAACCGTACTCAAGCATACCCTAATATTTAATGCTGACGTAAGTATCTAGATTGCTGGCAGAGCCTATCTACGTAACCACCAGTCTATACATTTGTTCTCTAGACTCATGTTCTATGACCTCGCATCCTTGTTTGATACTCTGAATTCTTCTAGCTTCTTCATGACAAGACCTCCTGACATATCTAGGATCGTTAGGCCTATCTATGCTGTCTATCTCTGCCAATATGTAAGTGAGCATGAACGAGCCTCGATCTCAATTTCCCTGATTTTTGCTCCAAGAGTATACGCATTGAAAACGAGACTTGGACTATACCTATATATAGATAACACAAAGAATTTCCATCGAGTCTCAGGATGTCCTCATGGTGATCTCCGTTAGACAACTCCTATGCCATCTTCAATTCTAGTCATCGCTCCAATCTAAAAGGCTCGCCCAAGTATCGCACATTGCTCAAATGTCTTGTGTTAGATCTGGGCCAGAAGATCCTCGTATCTTCTCTTCACGTAGCATCGTACCACCTCACGTGTCCTCGGAACCCTATTTTCGATACAGAGCGGGCTATGCAATGGAACACATGGTGTCAGTCCTACGAGATTGAAGTCGATAATCGCAGACTTTCCGGTAGTGATGTTGCATGTGTGACACGCCTCGGTCATTAGTCTATATTTTTGCTGTTTGTCCTTTCATCGAAGTCATATTCTTGCTACTCGTGACAGGGGATCGCTGCCAGTGAGTGAGATGCATTGTCCTATCCTTTTTGCTACCGGAATTCGTTCTACTTCTCAATAGCCGCCTCAAAAACCAACGCCGGAAACCACACAAGCAGACACCATACACTTCCGAAGACCCAATCACATTCCAAAGACGCTGATGACTGAGCCAAACTCATCACCTTCTCTGGCGGTACTCTGTACGTACGTACCTGAAATCCTGCCCCCATCGCGGAGTTAAGCAACCCCTCGCACCATCGCACCAATCAACCCTCCCACAAACCGATGACCAATTTACCACACGCACGAAATCCGACCCAAAAATGCCAAAAATCGATCGGAAATTCGGAAAATTCGGGAATTTCCCATCAACGATCTGTACCAACCAATCAGACACTCAAGATAGCCGTACGTAAGAAGAGCGGGAATCGGGCCGAGCGGAGGTCGGCAAGTTCGCGTACAAAAAATGCCTCATTTAGACTATGCTTTTTTCAGGAACGTCGTATTGCACACATCGCGAAACGAGACGCTCGAAAGTTTCGAGGCAACGAGAAAGGGCAGGGATTGCTTAGTGTCGTGGATCATATGCGGAGAAAACAGCGTACACTGTACTACGTACGTCGAGGGGTTTTCAACCTGCCAACCAGACTCTCAGCAAGTTCAAGCTTTTTACATACGAAGCATACATACATGCATGATGCATATGTAGCTAGGCATTTTTCTTCTTGTTGTTCTTTCTTTTTGGTCGGAAAATTTATTTATTGTTTGTTCGTGGTTGCTTTTGTGTCATGTCATGTCATGTCATGTCATGTATCTGAGGGATTTTTTTAGACCGTACTCAACCGTACCCTTCAGTATGTACTGTAAGTTGTATATAACCAGCATACATACGTACGTACGAAGTATTATTTCATGGTGTTCAATGTTCATGAACGGTCAAAGGGACACACGACAGTCCCCACAATAATCAATTTGATTAATCGATTAATCGATTTGCTACTCCCTGCTCGGGTCTCGTAACTGTATCTGATTCGGCGTTGCTGGGATCAGCCTCATATTATGATATTACATATGTATGGTTACGTATATCCGCCTTGTGCCGGATTTCCGCGTTTTATCGCGACGGCCGGTTTGGATATTCGATTTTGGTTAGTAGTTACCAGATTTGATCATGTTTAAATAGGAAAGTTGATTCGATTTGATATCGAGATTAGATAGTATATAGTTTGTATGGGACCTATGGGTCGAGGAAGACGGCGTTTGGGTTCGGGATTTTTGGTGATAGATCCCGCGACGGGATGCCGAGTTTGATACTTGATAGGGGGAATATCTTCGTTTTGAGGGCGTTGGCGTCAGTGGGACTTGGATTTGGGTCAGGGGTAGGTTAAGAAGACCCCGAGTGAACTACTACGTACGTACTCTTAGAGTGTTCGGTTCGTTCGGATGTGAACTGCATGGCGAAGAGCCGAGTGGATTGTTTGTCAGTGGATAGAATCATTGATGCGTAGAAATGTATGCATCGATGTATGGCAGCATACAATACCGCCCAAGTAGATTCAATCAACGAGCTATTCCCAGGTTCTCATATCGTCCATTCAGAAAGCACAGCACAGCGTAGCTATATAGTATGTCTTGACATGCATACCTTCCCACAAGCATGTGCCCAACCCCATGATCTAGAACAAACCCATCCTATCCTATCCCTGCCCATACCTATGGAATGTCAGCGCATCCAGATCTAATCCTCCAAAAACCCCGCCAAGAAAAACCACGATCTTAGCATTCCAGAGACCTCGATGGTTTGCATTCCTCGGCTATTGGTCTGTACCTTGGTTGTGCGAAAACGTGCCTGGAATTGACATCCGTGGAGATATTTAGCTCGTGGTTCTAAAAGTACATAGCTAGGGATGATTTTGTTTTGAGACGTGGAATGTAGACGTCGAGATACGTCGATACGATGGTGATGCAGCCTTACGATTGGCATGCATATATGCTTAAAACTTCTGTACTCATTGATGATCGTATATACTGTATCCTTACGAATATTCAATTTGGCAAACTAATCAGCGTTCAAGGCGGCGTCTGACACTACAAAAGTACTCCATAGTTCTAGCTCTAAAATTGAAGCCGATATGTTCTGTCCCTGGACCGTATATCACCAGTTTTTGAAGATTCAACGACGCGCAAGCAATTGAATTGTTTGCCTAGATAGCTCAAGTAGTACTTTTGTACGTATCGTTTAATTAATTGGACTGATACGACAAAGCATCGATGAAATCAGAATAACATTGAACCTTGGAAGTCTCAATTGATTGAACGGTGTATATATCTGCCCGCGATATATATATATATTGCCACATGCAGCTCCGGAATATTGAATGAAGATATAAAATCCACTACAACCACATCAGTGAAAATAGGATAAAAATAAATGACAAAGAATGGAACACTACTACAAGATGTATACCAGCTTACTGAACACCTTGAAGTAATAAAAGTGCCGTGGATATATGTGCAGCCAAAATGCAGGTTCCTGTCGCGGTTTCCATTTTAGGAAATTTCCCCTCGACGCATGTTGTTTAGCCCTAACTCAGGAACCACCGTTTTGTCCGACATACAGAATATGTAGGCAGAATCTGAACAAATAACAGGAACATGTAATTGATTTGTTCTCGTAACTAGAAAAGTAGTTACGACAATCTACTACAAGAACTGACTCCGTGACCCCTCAGCGGGAATTCAACTCTCATACAAAAACTCGACTTTTCGGGATACAGTACTTCAAAATTAACGCGCACACACTCAACCAAAAAATTAAACGTTTCGGATAAATTTCGCCTCATCAACCAGAACCACACTCAACTCTGGTGCAAACTCTACGCCCCGAGAAAGTGGATGGCAAAACAGACAGCACAAAAAAAAGCACGTTTCAGCCGAACCATGGTACTCGTCAACAACCTTGGAAGTCATTGTTTTCTAGAAGGATTTCGAAAGTGTGGTTCAGAGTTCAAAATTAATTAATATTAACCCATTTTCTCCACGACGTCGGTACTACTCTGATACGGATGGTAGAGTTTATGTATGCATGCTTTTGCGCTATGGTAAGAGGGAAATTCACGCAAGTTCGCAGTACGTAAGTACGCATTCTACCACTACAGTATGAAGGACGTTGAGATATGAGAGATTTTTGATTAGTGTAGTGTTGCATCGCATTGCATCGATTCATCGAGTCTATCTACGTATCAAGCCACAAATCCTACTCACGAAAACATCCGCACAAATCATACTCGAGTACGTACTTCCGTACCTCCGTATGCATGTACTCAGCAAGACGACAAGACTTTTAGGGTTGGCGTTGACGTGGTCGGTGCCGCCGCTCGTGTATGTACGTTTTTTTTTTCTCACTCTTTTGCATGTCATGTCATGTCATGTTCAAATCGAAAAAAAAGCCGCAGATGCAGGAGTAGTACGATCGAGTACTTATGCATAATACTATACTAGTAAAGTTCGTTGGTCATGCGAGCATGACGGCATGTACATACGTAGTATACATAGTACGTATATGGGAGATAATTGCCTCAAATGAGGGTTTTTGTGCGACGTACCGTATACACCGACTCTTTCGACTGACAAGAAGAAGGTTTCATTGATAACTACACACATATTCTGTAACTACATAGTCTCTGTTAAAAATACATGCAAACTCGGCATTTGACTCATCGTTCTTCAAGGAGTGTAGACAAGTGTAGGCAATTGAAGTTGTACATCCTGAATCCTGATCAAGGCCAAAATGAGGCAACTAAACTCCGACCAATCACATACTCACAGAACGCATTGGTTGCAACGGCCGAAGCGCCGAGCGGACAGAACAGGGAGCTTGCAATGTAATCAAAAGCAAGCTGCAAAAAAAATCTTCAAAGCTTGCCGATCTTTTTTCGCTTTCTCCGAGTTGGCTCTAGTCTATTTCGGGGTTAGGTGTATTTTTGCTAAGATTGTGTGTATTGTTGTACAGGCGCCAACCGCGGCAGAATGGACAAACTCGATGAATCATTGATACGTACGGACGGTATTTTATTAGCTTTCAAAATTACGAGCCTCAAATACGTACGAGTGTACATCGTCAACACTGTAGTATATAGGATAGACAGATGACGACAGTCATGCAACTCCAAGAGCCTTGGCTTCAATAGAGAGATACGTAGAATCAAGGAGGCACATACAATGTATGTAGCAGCGTGATGTACAACAACTATTCGGAGTTTGGCATCATTTGTGTCGCCATTCAAGCCTTGGCATGGAGTATCATTGTCTATCTACCTCTAAGCAACGTGAAAGAGATCAAATACGTACATACAATGCAGAGGAATACCAAGACTTGAGGTACGTAGACTAATTGCTGATCATGAGCAAAAATAGATCTGACCAACGTCCCCAGCCTCAGGTATCGAGGCACTCAAAATAGGAGTGAGAGATGTCAAAGGCCAGAAAATTGAATGTATCCAATCAGATTGACGCAAAATAGCGACTCAGCGTAGGCAATATCTCTTGGCATATCGAAATATCAAACACGAGAATTGGATTGAAGTTTGAGTTCTCCTATCCCCCGTACCTGCCGTCAGCAAACAGAAGAAGCCAAGAAGAATTCCACAGATTGTCCTACAAGCCACGATGCTGCGTACTCCTTCTCCGTGACTACCAGACCTGTCCAGCTGATTGATATTCACATATTTGGGAAGTATCCCAAAGTCTTGGTAGCATACAATCCAGTCAGCCAAGAGTCCCCCCTGCCAAGCTGCCCAGACAATAAATATGGTGATCATATTGAGTGCATCGTACACATGATGAACATTGCATATGTGCGTCGGCAGGTTGTAGGCTGCACAATTCAGTATCATCTAGTAGGCACGATTGCATTTCCAAGCATATGATTGAGGTTGAGGCAGTGCTACGAGTACATACCCAACTCATCACTGCCAAGTTGCCAATCTCGATGAATATGTACGCGATGTTGGGGGTTGGATAGGGGCGGTGGAATGTCTATTTACTTGGCTTTGACTCTATTCAGCTATCGATCTATGTAACTATCTGGGCAGTGCAATTTGTAGTCTCGAATTGTCGCGTTTGGCGTCTATTTCGCGATTCTTCTTCACTGTACAGAGTAGACAGCTTCATCGCGTATCGTATCGATGGTATGATAATCGTACGATAGCACAATACAGCTAGTATGATTGCAGTCTCCACTAATCCTTTCACTAACTGAAATTTACCGCAATACGGGTAATACACAAATTACATACATCCGATTCCTAAGAAGGTACGTAGAACAAGTTTGAAACACCGTTACTATGGCGACCGACAGCTTGCTTGGCTCCGTACAGCGGTACCCATGATTAAGTACCGGAGATACCCATATTAAATTTACCCTTTTCTTTGATCTTGAAGAACTTTCGACGTACAAAAGCAAAATTATCACAATCAGGCGCGTATATAAAATCTACACCATCACGAAATCTTGTAGAGAATTGCATTGAGAGAAACGGTCGTGATGATCATTGAATCATGACTCTGTCAGAAGGTCATGACGTAGTTCTAATCAAGTCCCAGGTTTCAGCGATTAGCTTGCGCACGGGGCTGAAGCGGATTGAGCTTTTTCTTTTTTTCTCGATTTTCGATTTTCGAGGTTGTATTTGCGGCGTGCGCCATGATACTCTGTACACACAATTCAGACAAACGAATTGTATTTATCGAATTGATACGTGGTTAATTAACTGCAAGAATTTACTACGTACACTGCAAATTCAAATCGATTGCTAAGTTAAGTTAAGTTAAGGAAATCTACTCTCCACGAAGATCGGGTAATTAATTAATCTCCATACTCCATATCATACTCCACTCCATACCAACGATAAAATACACATAAAATACGCCCAAGCCCAAAAAGGCAAGTCCGTCCATCGACGAACCCTAATACCATTACGGAGACCACGCCAATTGACCAATAAGACGCACACGATTAGTTACTGCTCGCTGTTAGTCATACTAGCTACTAACAAAGTTACCGAGTAGCTTAACTAACTAACTTAGCTAGGTAGGTAGGTACGTAGCTAGCGAAAAATGGCGCATAGTACATGAGATTTGCACCAAGCTTGATAGGGGATAGACGTATCTTTCAAGGCGTTTGTGAGGACTCCGTAATAATTAATTAGGTGATGGGGGATCGGAGAATTTCGATTTGATCTGAGATTTGACAGCTGTCACATCATGCCTGCTTTGTTCTTAAGTCAATACTCCGTACATTCAAGAGAAGAATGGAATTGATGAAGCGATTGTTCGCACGCATTGAAATAATGTACTCTCAATTACGTCCCGTAACTCCAAAAACAAGTTAATTGTTTGTGGAAATCGTGGGTACCCTTTATCCCGGCTAATGAACAAACTAGCAGTTACCTACGGAGTGGAATAAGTCGATTGGCCAATCAGGGCCCGCGCGACAGGTCTGTTCCTGAATATCATCTTTGTGTTAACCACTGTTAAGGAGGGTTAAGGAGTTAAGTTCTGTTTAAGGAAGGTTATGGCCCATGACTATCGACTCCACCGGGTGACTTTGTTATGCGATTATGGAGTCGGAGATACGTACTTGTTAAAGTGTGTAATGCGTACTACGTACGGAGTAAGTACGTGGTATTTGAATAGGAGAGCATGGACGATGTACGACATATGGTGATCGCTATTTAGTACGGAATAGGAGGAGCTTATTCTTGAGTTTTGAGTCTTGACGTCTAGGTACGGCTAATTGACATGTGTGTATGAGTATATGGAGTATGATGCCCTGGCAGATGACAGACACATGGTTAGATAATAGACACAACCAAATGAACGACTGTCTCGGCACATCTATTCATTAGCATTGGATGGACCTAGGTACAACACCATGCTGTACTCTGATGCTGACGCGACGCGTCTAATGCCTGCTCTTCACATGTAGATCATCAACGTCAACCGGCTAGCTAACTACTAGTACTCAGGTTCTTACGCTGTCCGTCACTAGCTCATAGCTCCTGATGATATTCGCCACTCCTGACTATGTATTTGACTTCATATGAGTCAATTGAATGTAATAGATTGTCTGAAGTTGAAACATCCACGTACTCCGTACACATACCGTTCCTGACTATTGACTAGTCATATTGACATCCCGAGCTGTATGAGGATATCCTCCGTGATAACGGCACAGAAGCGGTACGGAGCAAAAACATGAAACAGGCATGGCTTGTATCTTACCTTCTTTTAACTTGAAGTTGTTAACATACTACGTACTATGTAGGAGTTCGTACGGTAACATACGGAGTAAGTACTCGTAAGCTAGGTACATGACTAATCCCCTTCTGTACTGATCAAACACGAAAACGCCAAAAGCTACTTAGCACGCTGGCTAGCTACGTAGTCGCGTTTTGGTTCGTACCGTACAAGAAGTAATCTCGGAAGAAGGCCGAACTTTGTCAGTGTCCGTGTCGCGACGAGTCGCAAGCTTTGATCTTTTGGCGTTAATTAGATTAATTGCGTACATGACAAGTGTCAGGACTCGGGAAGTCAAATCGCAGATACGTGGATAACAATTGTGTTCACTCTCGATAGCATCTACGGAGCAGCACATATCCTCAGGGGATTCTCTGTGAGTGCTACGCTGACTACTCCTACTCCCTCTACATACGTACCAACACACTAAGCCGGACAGGGATAGCTTTGAAGCTTTCCCAGAATGGCTAACTCGTCTCGATCAATACGTACAGTACGTATTACGGAGTAAGTAACATCGACTAATCGTGCATGATGCATGCCGATGCATGGCGGTTTTGTGTTGTGATTGGTCAATGGGTGCGAAGTATTATCTTGATGAGCTGATTGGTTGAAGCTTGCCGAGCTGGTGTGGAGGTTGTGAGCCAATGTGAGCCAATGGGAGGGGAGTGATGACTTTCTGCGATCACGTCCAATGACTCCAGTGTCGAAGTTTTGATGAGATACATACGTAGTAGCCTTTTGAATAGAAGAGAGAGGATAGTGATACGACGCTTCGTCTTCTAGGAATCGGACTGAGTAAGGAGATGCGCTCATCTGTAATTGTCCTACTCCAGATGTCGGGTCTAGGGTATATCACTTAGTCATCCGCTTAATCAGCCACCACTGATTCTACCTTTTTTGGCCTATCCCAAGAATACAAACGCAAAACTTCGCTAGTGGTTTGTCCTCGCGCTGACTCAAGCGGCAAGCCATCATACCTGCCAAGTCAGCATTCGATGTACTATGACTACGTATGTCCAGCCAAGCGAATAGTTACATGTCTACTACATACGGAGTAGGGCGTGGGACAATGCATAGAATCACGAGAGAAGATTGTTATCGGTCTTGGCGACGCAATCCGGCTTAGCAGAATGCTTGGCGGGACCCGTTGTGAATCCTGGGCGTAGATCATTACTTGCGATGTATACATCACAGTCGTACGTAGATGTCGATTTGATCAATGGCACAACGCATTTGTCACGATGAATAGAGTTGATTGAGTGGTATGTACAGGCTACGTCGCGGAGTCAAAACTCTTGAACGTTGTCTTCTGTCGGACGACCAGATCGAACATTTCAAGTTGTACAATCGATCGCACGGACGGGATGGGTTGCAGGCGATCATCGGCACCAACGGCGATGACATCCAGACAATCCGAATGAAGATGCGACATATGTATAGTAGCGTCCCCAGGCCAGCTTCAAATTCAATGTCAGGTAAGCCGATTGATCGTCCATATCCTAGTCTTGCCGGTTATACCGACCGAAGCGCAGGCGAATACTGTACTATATAGTTGTGTTATTTTGGTTCGGATTTAAGATTTTTCCATATTCATTCTCGTCGATGATTACTGGACGGCCTGCAGGTGTTCCTTACAAGATAGTTGCATGAACACTGAATAGGTGAAGAGAGCCGACTTTGCCGTCGGGGAGATAGTTAGCAACCACTAGCGACCGCCATAGACAGATTGGTGAGCATCGCAAGTAACAACCATAGCAAGTCTAGTCTGGTAGGATACCTAGGTACTGTCATATAACTGACCAGATCGTGGAAAGCAAGAGAAGCGAAAGAAAAAAAAAAAAGACAAAAATCGCGCATACAAATCTGTCCGACCGCCGCCCACGCCTTGAAAAGTTGACCGGAGCAGAGGACCCTCAGCCTACTAAACCCAAAACGGAAGAATAATGAGAGAGAGAAAACGTGCGTTTTGTTGCCAGCTAAGCCGGATACGGGAAGAACCTAAACACACGGGATCGCCTCTAAGGCAACAAGGCAACAAGGCGAAAGGCGAAAGGCAAAATTGAAAAGGCAGAAGGCAGAAGGCAGAAGGCAGAAGGCAGAAGGCAGAAGGCAAAAAGACGCATGCAAGAAAATTTCTCGGCCTGTGAGATGATGACATCCCACGTAGTTTATCTACTCTACAGGCGTAGCGCACAACTTGGCCATCCCCATATGGAGAGAGCGAAGGAAAAAGGAAAAATTTGGAGCGCGCAAAAAGAAACGAAAAAGAATTAAAAATGGAGAAGCTAAATTGCTAGCCAATTGGTGTCTGTGTAAATCTCTGCTGGGAGGGGCCGTCGGCACGCCTGTCCCGGGATTTCATCGATCATCCACTCCACTTTTCATCGAGTACGATACTGATACAGATACACATTTACAGACTGCGACGATAATGAATCTATATTTTTGGAGTTGCGTTGTAAAATAATGAGAAATATTTACAGAAATATATGCGAAATCTCGTTCGTCGTGTGGTCAAAGAGTAGGCAAGAAAGAACTAAAGCAAAGACGGATAGATATATGACGTCGATCAGTCATGACGCAGCCTATTTTTGATGTGAGAATTACCGATGGCATTTATCTGCCTATCAGTGTGCGATAAGTAGAGAGTATGGCAGTATGCCTATGGCAGATAATGATATCAAAGACTCATCAATGATCAATCCAATGCCACATGCGGAACAGAGAGATTTCCATGGTGTCAGTGGCTGACCCTGGGACGCTCGCGGAAGACGATGCGTGTAAATAGTAATACGTGCTACTAGGACTAATACAGTTGCTCTACAGTCTGCCCAGAAACTTACGTAGGGGTCAGTCTAAGAGCCGTATTACCGTTCGTATCCCTGGACGGCACCATCTGCCGTTCAAACAGCAAAGTCTGCCTACTGTGCCTACAGAGTGCCTGCCTAGTGAAAATTTTTCGTTTCAGAAACAGAAAAATACGCCGTATTACTCCGTAATCCGTCTCGTACCGTCGGTACCGACCTCATTCCATTCAGGAACTTCTTTTCTGGTGTGGACGGAAGGGTAAAAACGGGGCTAATCACCCGATGCGGTAAAGTAAAAATACCATCCCGTCATAGCCGAACTGTATGCGGACGGCGGCAAAACCGCTAGGACCCGTTCGGGGCAAACGGCATTACTAGCGCGTACGGCTTGCTTGCCATGCCAGCGACAAGAAAGGTACGTGTTTCCGTCATGACCGCCCGTAAATTAACCGTAAAACGGGGCGGATCCTATGGAGCTGCTTAGTTGTTTCTGTTTGTTACGCTCGTCCACCCCCCTCTGCCTCTCTGCTCTTGCTCTTCCTGCCGAAGTGGTTCCGTCCTTCTCTTCTTCGCTCTCACCGTCGCGCCGAACCAGAACCTTTCCACACCAAAGCTTCTTGGAATAAATAAGACGCCCCCATCCCTCCCTGACTTTCGATTCTCTCTCTCTTTTCCTACTCTTCCTCTTTCCCTTCTTTCTCTCCATAGGAAATCTCCCAATTCTTCCATTGTTGCTTAGTGTGTTCCTTCGTCTACCTGCTCAGTTCCCGGGCTATCGAGAGGCTGGTGAGCCCCAACACCAATAGCAAAAATGGCTGAACGGAGAATCTCCTATGCGGCCGATGTCGAAAATGGCCAAAACACTCGCAATTCTACTGATATCAACAACGATGGCGCCGCTCTCGATGAGTACACCGCGTTGAACCGCTACATCTCGACTGCTCGCGACCGCCGTCGCGGTTCCACCTCCAGCGCTGGTGGTCTCAACGAGGACAAGCCCAAGAAGAGCTGGTGGAAGTTCGGTGGCTCTGGCGCTGCTTCCAGCAACGAGCCTTTCGTCGCCCCCGATGACTGGGTTGACACCGACATTCGCGCTGGTTTGAAGAGCTCCGACATTGAGCCCCGTCGTCGCAAGACTGGTTACAACGAGCTGGTCACGGAAAAGACGAATCTGTTCGTTCAGTTTATTGGTTACTTCCGTGGTCCCATTCTTTATGGTATGTCTACACACTTTTGCCGAAGTTTGGGTGCCCGCTCAATTGAGCCAATTGGGCACTCAGACAGAGTTTTTACTTCGTGTTCATTGGCTAATCATCAACAGTTATGGAATTGGCTGTCCTCTTGGCTGCTGGTCTTCGTGACTGGATTGACTTGGGTGTCATTATCGGTATTTTGATGCTTAACGCTGTTGTCGGTTGGTACCAGGAGAAGCAGGCTGCCGATGTCGTCGCTTCTCTCAAGGGTGACATTGCTATGCGTGCCTGGGTTATTCGTGACGGTTCCGAGCAGGAGATTCTTGGTAAGTTGATACCACGCGGTTTAACTACGTTTAACTACGTTTAATACTAATTCAATTGAATAGCCCGTGAGCTCGTCGTCGGTGATATCGTCATTCTCGAGGAAGGTCAGGTCGTCCCTGCCGATGTCCGTCTTATCTGCGACTTCGAACAACCCGGTGACTTCGAAAAGTACAAGGAGCACCTCGCCACCATGGCTGAGGACACTCTCAAGGAGAAGGGTGAAGACGATGACGAGGAGGAGCACCACACCGGTCACTCCATCGTTGCCGTTGACCAGTCTGCCATCACTGGTGAATCTCTCGCTGTCGACAAGTACATGGGTGACACCTGCTACTACACTACTGGTTGCAAGCGTGGCAAGGCTTTCGCTGTTGTCACTGCTACCGCCAAGCACTCCTTCGTCGGAAAGACCGCCTCTCTCGTCCAGGGTGCTCAAGACCAGGGTCACTTCAAGGCTATCATGAACTCCATCGGTACAACTCTCCTCGTCTTGGTCATGTTCTTCATTCTCGCTGCTTGGATTGGTGGTTTCTTCCGTCACCTCAGGATCGCTACCCCCGAAGATTCCGACAACAACCTCCTTAAATACACTTTGATTCTCTTCATCATTGGTGTCCCCGTCGGTCTTCCTGTCGTTACCACTACCACTCTCGCTGTCGGTGCTGCCTATCTCGCTCAACAGAAGGCTATCGTTCAGAAGTTGACCGCTATCGAATCCCTCGCTGGTGTCGACGTTCTCTGCTCTGACAAGACTGGTACCTTGACTGCCAACCAGCTCTCCATCCGTGAGCCCTACGTCGCCGAGGGTGTCGATGTCAACTGGCTCTTCGCTGTTGCCGCCATCGCCTCTTCCCACAACGTTAAGAACTTGGACCCCATTGACAAGGTTACCATCCTCACTCTCCGTCGTTACCCCAAGGCTCGTGAGATCCTTGCCCGCAACTGGGTTACCGAGAAGTACACTCCTTTCGATCCCGTCTCCAAGCGTATTACAACTGTCTGTACCTGCGATGGTGTCCGATACACTTGCGCCAAGGGTGCCCCCAAGGCTATCCTCAACTTGTCCGAGTGCTCTGAGGAGGAGGCCCGTCTCTACCGTGACAAGGCTGCTGAATTCGCTCGCCGTGGTTTCCGTTCTCTCGGTGTCGCCGTCCAGAAGGAGGGTGAGCCCTGGCAATTGCTTGGAATGTACCCCATGTTCGATCCCCCTCGTGACGACACTGCCCACACCATCACTGAAGCCCAGAACCTCGGTCTTTCCGTTAAGATGTTGACTGGTGACGCTATCGCTATTGCCAAGGAAACTTGCAAGATGCTTGCTCTCGGTACCAAGGTCTACAACTCTGAGCGTCTTATCCACGGTGGTCTCACTGGTTCCCGCCAGCACGATCTCGTTGAGCGTGCTGATGGTTTCGCGGAAGTCTTCCCCGAGCACAAGTACCAGGTCGTCGAGATGTTGCAACAGCGTGGTCACTTGACTGCCATGACTGGTGACGGTGTCAACGATGCTCCCTCTCTCAAGAAGTCTGACTGTGGTATTGCCGTCGAGGGTGCCACCGAGGCTGCTCAGGCTGCTGCCGATATTGTCTTCCTTGCCCCTGGTCTTTCCACCATTGTCGACTCCATCAAGGTTGCTCGTCAGATCTTCCAGCGTATGAAGGCTTATATCCAGTACCGTATCGCTCTCTGTCTCCACTTGGAAATCTACCTCGTCACCACCATGATCATCATCGACGAGACCATCCCTGCCGACTTGATTGTCTTCATTGCTCTCTTCGCTGATTTGGCCACCATCGCTGTCGCTTACGATAACGCCCACTACGAACAACGTCCCGTCGAATGGCAACTCCCCAAGATTTGGGTCATCTCCATCATTCTCGGAATATTGCTCGCTGCCGGTACCTGGATCGTCCGTGGTGCCATGTTCATGTCCAACGGTGGTATCATTGAGAACTTCGGTCACCCCCAGGGTATCATCTTCCTCGAGGTCGCTCTTACTGAGAACTGGTTGATCTTCGTTACCCGTGGTGGCAAGACCTATCCTTCCTGGCAACTCGTCGGCGCCATCTTCGGTGTCGATGTCTTGGCTACTCTCTTCTGTGTCTTCGGTTGGTTGACCTCGCCTGACAAGCAGATCACCCACCCCACCGACCCTGCCACCTTCTCCGCCAACGGCCACACCAGCATTGTCACCGTTGTCATCATCTGGGCCTACTCCATTGGTGTCACCATTGTTGTTGCCACCGTCTACGCTATCCTCACTGACATCCCCTGGTTGGACAACCTTGGTCGTCAGACTCGTTCCAAGGCCGACACTGCCATTGAGAACATGATTGGCCATCTCTCCAAGTTGGCCATTGAGCACGAGCAAGACCGTGTTACTGGCGCTTCCCGCTTCGTCATCGGCACTCGTGCCCCTGAGGAAGAGGACGATGAGTAAATGCATTAATACCCATTTTTTCATTTGCCATACATCAATGATTTTTGGTCTCGACTCTAGGGACTAAGTCATGAGGATACGGAGAACGAACTGAATGTGGTGGAGTCAATATTCTTTCATTCTTTTCTACACCTTTTTTTCACTTCTACTACTCGCTTTTTTTCTTTCTCTTTTTAATTTTTTTTCCTATGCTGGGATGATCTTCTCCCATGCTACCAGACCACCCAATCTTTTTCTGATCCAGTTTTCCACATGCACTTTTTGCTTGGTTGTCGTGTGTGTCTTGCTCTTTCCAAAAATCAATGCACAAACAAAAGAAAGAAAAAGGAGAAAAACCACCAACTCATAGACTCTTTTCTTCTTTTTTCTTTTCTTTTCTCGCTGAGAACAAAGTGTTGTACATCTTTTCTTTTCTTTTCTTTCCTGTCTTTGCTTTTTCTCATCGAGGTTTCATAGAGCTATTTTCTACAACTTGCTTTGTGTTACTTTTATGTGTATGTATGGTTAATACCAGTAATTTAAGTTTTAATAATATTCCTCCTTTGTAATGATGTAGACTTGCCTCTCTGGAGTTCAATCTCATTGTGCTGATGCAGTCCAATGTCAGATGGTCTTTTGACTACTTGATAGTATCATGGACACAACATTGAAACTGCACCTCGCCATTATACTGTGCAATCAAACAGTCATTTCATCTTGTATACCAATGACCTGCGAAGTGAGTTAGTTACACACCTGAGGCTGGAGACAGGTCACGTGCCATACCCCCAGAAAAAAATGTCCATCTGTTCTCCGATTGGCCAGCATAGCCTCCTCCGCCGAGGCTTACGCTGTATGAAGTTCAGGAGTGCAATTGCGATTTACACGTTTCATTCTTCTTGACTATTCTTGAGCTGTGGAATTATTCATGGGGCAAATGTATCGACGCGATTACATTTTCAGAATAATAGACGAACGGACCGACGAACGAGTGAACGAACCAGCGAGCGGTCGAACCCCTTGAGCCTTGAGCCTTGAGCATCCCGCAAATGCGTCATTGAATTTCTCCAGATCTTCGCAGACCTCCAGAGAAGACAGATCACATCCTCCGTGAAACCGACACGAACATTACGATAAATCGCATTGGCAATCGAAGCAAGCACATGCTGCTGTCATGTTTCTGACCGTGCCCCGCGGGCTCACAAAACGAGTTATAATCAGTCTGATCACCGTGCTATTACTTGGGATTGCCTATTTCCGGTTTTATATCGGCTATGAGCATTGGTATATGTCGTCGGGGGATAGGGTGTTGTCTAATATAAAATTCTGTACGTCTGTTCCCCTCTACTAGAGAATATATTGGGCAATCACTAACTAACGTTATTGTTGGTGGTTTGATAGCACAATCCCAACCATCCACAGCACAAACGACGTCCATCCGCCCCGATTCGGCGATTATATCACTCGTGCGCAATGAAGAATTGAACGGCATAATATCTTCCATGCGGCAGTTGGAGACCTCGTGGAACTCGAAATATAATTATCCGTGGATCTTTTTTAATAATGTCCCGTTTTCGGAGGAGTTTAAGGCGCGTACGCAGGCGGAGACGGAGGCTGAGTGTCGCTATGGTACCTCTCCCCCCAAACAATCTATTCAGTGGAAAGGATATGTTTGACTAATTGTTGGTGATGGTAGAATTGATACCGGAAGAACACTGGGCAGTCCCCGACTGGATTGATCCAGAGCTGCTGAGCGAAGCAACGCAAAAGATGAAGAAACAAGGCATCAAATACGCCGGATTATTGAGTTATCATCAGATGTGTCGATGGAACTCGGGCTTCTTTTATAGACATCCCGCGCTGGACGGGTATAAGTATTATTGGCGTGTTGAGCCTAATGTCAAGTGCGCTTCCCCCCCTCTCCCCTCTCAAAGGGATGAATACAGAGAGACTAATGTAGGGTAGATTCTTCTGCGACATAACCTACGACCCCTTCCAATTCATGGCCTCCCACAACAAAACCTACGGCTTTACAATCAACATCTTCGACGACCCCAGCTCCGTCGCCTCGCTGTGGCCCGAGACCCAATCCTTCCTCAAATCGCACCCGGATTATCTGGCGGCTGACAACTCGCTCATGTGGCTCACAGACCGTACCTTGAGGCCTGAGCACACCGACGCCGCGAACGGGTATAGCACGTGCCATTTCTGGTCGAATTTCGAGATTGGAGATTTAGATTTCTGGAGGTCGGAGAAGTATCAGCAGTATTTTGAGCATTTGGATCAGTCTGGTGGTTTCTTTTATGAGAGGTGGGGGGATGCGCCGGTTCATAGTGTTGCGTTGGGCTTGTTTGAGGATAATTCGAGGATTCATTGGTACTCCCTCCCTTTTCCCCCCGTTCTTTTTTAAATTAATTACATACTGATTTGTGGGATATAGGTTCAGAGATATAGGCTACCAACACCCACCCTACATAAACTGCCCAGACACCTCATCATCCTCCTCATCCTCATCATCGACTGCTGACTCGGCCTCATCAGGGACATGCCAAAACTGTCAACCAAACATCTTCACGCATAGCTGGGGCGTAATGAATGAGGATTGCCGCATAAACTGGTTTCGGCAAATGTGTCAGTCGCGTACGAGACATAGAAGTACGATGAGGCCTGATGAGGATGAGATTTGTAGGCATGTGATGGATTTTGGGAGTTTTCTTTGACATACACACACACACACACACCCGTCTCATCCTGAATGGAGGTATATAGGTTTTTTTTTTTTTTAACTTTTCTTTTCTTGTACAATTTTTTTTTTCTTTTTTGGTAAGGAGCGTGTACAGATATAGACCATTTGCATTTGTATTTGCATTTACCATTTTGGACATGATCGATAAATCCCGCTAATGCTCAGTATTAAGTACGTATAGGTATATAACAACCCGGAAATGTGTAGCCTACCTACACCTACATGTAGGCAAAAGGCCTAGAAACAGTCCTTCAAGATATTAGCCAAGTCACTCCCATATCCAAACATGAGATCATCCGTTGCCGGCCACGAGGAGGTCGTATCAGTTAATATCCCATTCCATCCTGCACCACCACTTGGACCGATACCGCCACCACCGAAACCACCAACAGCAGCAGGGTCCATAATCATCATCCCATTCTCAGCAATGCCGTTGTTGTTGTTGTTGTTGTTGTTGTTGTTGCTGCTGCTGAAAATGTTCATGTTGTTAGTGGCCCCGTTGTTGAGGTTCTCGTATATGCTATTGTTGGGTTCGCCCATGGCTTCGAACCAGTCCATTAGTTCGCGGCTCATTTGTGTGCCGTCCATTAACAAGAAATCGTCGGGGGAGGGGTGGAGGTCTGGTAGGGTTGATGTTGCTGCTGGTGGTGGTGCGGGTGGGATTTGGAGGGATGATTGTTGTTGTTGTTGATGTTGGGGAAGTGGCTCGGTTGGGGTTGGCATGTAGGTCGGAATACCACTTGCTCCTCCTCCTTCGTGGGGGACTGTGTCGATTGTTGTTGTGCCGGGATAGTCCTCTTTTAGTTGTGGTGGTGGCTGCTGCTGTTGCTGCTGTGGTGGTGCCGGTTTTTGTTGCGATTTCCGTCGCGGCCTCACAACAGTCTGATTCTGCTCCAACGGCTTCGCAGCAAGTCCAATCTTCGGCCCCAACTTCCGCAACCCCTTAATCGATTTCCACAATCTCTGCGAGATATACGAATGCATCGAAAATCCTTCAATCAATCCCAGCGCCATATAAAACTCGTCTTTACATACACTCGTAAACTGAGCTGGTGCATGCGCCACAGCCAAAAACAGCACGGCCAACGCCGAGATTAGGAACCAGTTGAATGTGATTTGTTGTAGCTGGTAAATGTCGGTGGAATTGTTGAGGTGCGTGATGAAGCAAATTGTGTTTTTGGCGATTTCGACGACTGTTGAGGCTTCAACCGGGGATTGCGCGATTTGTGAGGGTGTGTACAGGATGGGTCGGTAGATGAGGATTTTCATCAAGTTGGCGCGAAGATACAACAGCGCTTTGAGGCGGCGAGTACTTCGGGGCCCGTCTTTATTTAGTTGGTCGAGTAGGATATCCGTGGAGGTGATGGCATTATTGGTTATTTTCAGAAATTCTGGAACGGAGTTGTACCATTGCGTGACCTGCCAGTCTAGATAGGCCATTTCTTCTTTGCGAGAATTTTGGTTTCGGTTTGGTGATGTGATGAAGCGCCAGACTCTTTCGGCGATGCGGTTGTAGCTAATCATTGTGTTTAGGTATGGTACGTTGGACTGTACTGTTAGTTCACTTGTCGTAGAAAACAGTACGAGGAGAAGCTCACCGGTCGTGGAAGTGATGGATCTATATCACTAGAGTCCAGGTGATATGGCATCCCGGTACCCATACTAAACCTGATATCCAAGGTGTACACAGACCAGAAAAGGTTCAACACGCCTTCCTTTCCATGCGATACAATCGCAGGCTGAGGATACGTTTCTGACCGATGGAGACCCATCTCCAAGCATAGCCGTTGCGCTGTTCCAATGGTCCGCCAGGCTGTTGCCTCTTCGTCTATTTGGAACAAATATATTGACTGTGGATGTCAGTATGCAACAGAGTACTAAACGATAGTGGGGTATGGACGCACCACAAGAGTGATAAAAACCAATCTCTTGATATTTGGCGGTTGCCATATCACGTCCGACGCAACGTCTCGAACACCCCGGAAGATCCTCATCGCCAAGTCACTATTCCCATTCGCTTCGGCAGTCAAAGCGCACGCAAACACCAGCTTCAAAATATTGATGTCTTCATCCGAAAGCGGTTCTTCCTTTGCGACTTGTTCCGCAGATGACAACGGACTAAGATGATTGTACAGGGCATTAACCTGATTGATAGCAGTCTCAATATCCAGTACAGGGTACATGATACCCATTTCTTCTTCGTAGACATGACACAACCGAATCGCTTCTTCCCGGTTAATGCCCCATAATGGATCGATGGTGGCAGAAGATCGCTGATGGTGATGATCGTCGCGATGCGGCGTGATTGATGGTGATGGCATGGGCGATGTATCTCGTGTTGTTGAGACTGCATTCTCTTCTAGATCGCCGCCTTGGTTCAGACTGTAGTCGTCAACGTCGTCGCTGCCACTTACGCCTTCGCCGACTTCCGTGATCCCTCTACTTCGGAGCGTTTGCCGTGCAATTCCGAAATTGAATGAAGAGGTCGTTAGACCATGGAAGGAGATCTTCTCTGTCGTGGATGATGATTGTGACCTTTCAGACTTGAGATTGTTGTTGCTGGGTTTTGCAGGAGCGGTAACTGTGCCACGCGACAGTTTTCGCTTCTTTGGAGATGGCGGAACTGCTGAATTGAATGACTCCACTGTTCCAGTCAGAGTGTCAATCTGCGTTTGCATCTTGGAAATTTGATCCAGCAATTTCTCAATGTTTCTTGAATAAGAATTAGCATTATACATCATATTCATAGAACAATCGTCTAATCTCACCGACTATCCGCAGTAGCATCATTCGCCGCAAACACACAGTCCATCATGCGCCGGCGACAACGCTGGCATGGCTGCTCACCACAACATTTGACCTTTCGCCGTTTACATTCAACACTATACCTCGGGTCAGCATGTTTATCGCGATACCACGAAATTAAAACGAACTCACCAAGCCTTTGCCGCATATTTGGTACGTTTCCGCTTCTCGGGCGCGGTGGTACCGGCAGCAGCGGCATTTGCTGGCGGAGATATTTGTGCCATTGGTGAAGATGACATTGTTCATATCGACATATATATATCAAGTTAAATAAACAGGATTAAGTGTATATATAGATGCGTGAATTCCATCGTCCGTTGTGAGGGGACGAAATGGAGAGGTTGGAGGAAGAAGGTTTTTTTGTCTCCCTGATCGTCCGTCCGGGGTAAGTTAGGTACTTCCGACTAAGACTCTCTGGGAAAAAGAAACAATTTCCTTGCTTCGTTGGCTATCCAATCAGGTTACACCTCGCTTAGTCATGGCGTCACAGCACAGAGACATTCCAATGTTATACAGTGTATTTCTAATGAGAAATATTGATCGCGAAAGGTCTTGATTGGAGAAATGATACGTTGGTCCCATAATTGATTCGGTTTTGTGGAGGAGTGGGTACGCAATGGTATAGGCAGAGCCCGGAATATGCGGAATAACCCTAATTTCACATCTACCTTTACCTACCTACCTAGGCAAAGTTGAGATGATAATTTGAGGGAATTGACTACAAAATATAAGATGCTGTCGTCAATCATCGCTGAAAAGAAACTATGCTATGCGAACTCGTACATATGCCGTCGCGCCGTCGTCGGGTAAAGAATTGCATAATCCAGTCATACAAACATCTCACTGTCTAAAATTCAATCAAAGATCCTTAGTCCGCTCCTGACTCTCCGCAATCCACTTCTCCAACAACACCGGATCACGCGCCTTGAGCCCGACCTTGAACGGCTTCGGCTCTGTGGTAAGCGCTGTGGGTATAGAATTGCATTCCATCGCATTCAGGATGGGGTAGTCAGCCGGATTTTTAGGAGGGTGAACAGTGAAAGCCGTGAAAATTCGGATAAAGGCTGTGTACAGTTCACGATTGGCGAGGTGGGAACCGGCGCACATGCGAGATCCGGCGCCGTAGCCGTAGTGAGGAGTGCCTTGGTTGCCCTCGGAGGTGTCGAGGTAGCGTTCTGGGATGAATTTTTCGGGGTCTTTGAAGTAGGTTGCGTCGTAGTCTGCTGCCCAGGCATTCTGTGATACTCATTAGCTAAGTAGACGAGATCGGAAGAAAGTGAATAACCCACCATGAAGAATGTCGTGCCGGCTGGAATGGTAACACCATTCCATGTGACATCCTTAATACTCTTTCGTGGAAGACAGATAGGAATCACAGTCCAGAAGCGGAGAACCTCCTTAACCAGAGCAGTGATATAGGGCACTTTCTCTTCAACAAGACATTTGTCCCAGGCGTCATTCTCAGGGTAGACTTTCATAATCTCGTCGTACGCCTTTTTCTGTATGCGCATTCCATCCTCTGATGCTAGATAGGCCAAACCCATGACCAAGTTTCCGGGTACTGTGTCGAGACCGGCGGAGACCATGGTGAGGCAGAGAGATTTGATTTCAGCTGTTCTAGTTAGCTCATATCCTTGTACTCGCATGAAGAAAAAAGAATACCTTCATTGAGTTGAGCCTCCGGATCCTTCAAAATATTCCCCGTAATACAAGGCTTATCCGTCCCATTCGCAATACTCTCCTTCAACAAATTCAGCAAATGCGTCAAATACTTGTCCCGTCTAACGCGAAACTGTTCAGCCTCAGAATTCTTCTTGGGCAACAACCGTAACAACGGCACATAATCCTGCCAATTATTACTCGTACTGCGGAAATTCGAGACACCGCGCTCAACGGCAACGATTTCCTGCAAGAGACTATCCTCCACATTGCCATCAATACGAATGCCGTAGTTGAGCGTCAAGCTGGTGTTGAGCGCATATCGCTGGAAGTACGGAATAGGGTTGATATCGATTTGTCCCTTTTGACTGTCGCGGTACATTTCGTGGATGCTGGTGGTTGCTTCCAGGTCAATGATGGGCATGTAACTCTGCACGGCGGGCTTGTTGAGTGCTGTCGCAGCAGCTTTGCGACGCCGTTTGCAGGATTCGTCCCATGGCGAGGTGCCGATTGTGAATCCCTGGCTGCTGGAGACGACGCTATGGAAGGTGTGGAAGGTTGGGCGAGAGATGAGGGCTGATTGTTCTTTGAGCCAGAGTTGTTTGACGGATTCGAAGCTGTTTGCGAAGACGATTCTCTATTTGCACCCATTAGTTACTTGTTTTTGAGGAAAAAAACAGGGTAGAAATTACCTTATTGCCCATGCGCACTTGGAACACAGGACCGTATTGCTTCGCCCATTCCGCGGCTACTTTTGCGTGATTCTCGCCGAGTTGGATCAAGTTGCCGAATATGGGCACACCGGGAATTTCGGGTAACCCATTGATTTTCGGTGTATCGGTCTGATTGAGGTAGCGATAGAGAATGACAAGGATGGAGAGGACGGCGACTGCCACGGCTTCGTGTGCCATTTTGCGTTCCTGTGTGAGCTTTTCAGGTTATACGAATACAACCTTGCAAACGGGACGAGCTTGTTTATTTATAACAGAGTTGAAAAAAAGATAAGGAATTGTTCATTCGGTCAGCCAGAACGTGGATTAATAAGTAGTACATGCGACACGATGTAATGCAATGCAACAACAGCAGGAGCTACTGTACACGGCAATGCGTGTATGGCTAATCCGTGCAGACACCCTGGATTAGTTCCAACAATACTGCTGTCATTGCGGTAGGCGTTCCGTCACGCAAACCCCCTGTTAGGGCAATTAATAGGTTGAGTATTTCGATTTCTTTGGTAGAGTAGATGAATGAGTAAGAAGGTACTGAGAAACGAGTCTCGGAAAGGGTTCCGCGTATAGCTGGTGTCACAAGTGTGGGTGGAGAGCTACAAGTAAACCCGGGTTATAACGAAACGGAAGAAATATAATTCGTTATGTCGTAATTATTTGTTGTAACCGTTGACAAAAGGACTGCTGCTTATTTTCTCAAGGAGGACAGATTTCGTTAATTTGCAAGGGATTCGTTGTAACTAAGTTCGTTATAACCCGGTTTTGTTGTATTAGTGAGGGGATCGGATTGAACCCTGTCTATAAGAACAATTCTGTTATTTCCGCACTGGAGACGGGGGAATCGTCCTGGGCCAATGAGTAAGCGCCTAAGCATGGAGATCATACGCGCAATTGGTGTAGCCTGAGAGAGAACGTAGGACAGAAGAAAAGTGAATGACGGAAAAGAGCAATACGTAGTATAACTGTATAAAGAGACGCGGGGTAAGGAAGTGCTTCCGCTGTTTCTTCAACCCGAATTTCTTCTTCTCCAGTTTCTGGCTTCTAATCTGCGGAGTATAGATCCACTGTATTAGTATCTATGGGTGGCCGTTATGATCGACGGATTTTCTCTCATGATATGTAATAACCAAGTTCAAATATGTGTTAGCAAAAGAATGAATGTATTTTTGTTGAGTGATCAAATCATCTGCCCATGTTGAGTAATCCGAAATACATCTTCCTCGGTTACTCAAAGTCTACACGCAGATATTAGGTTGAAATCGCAAACTAAGACTATAACAAGTCATCCGCCGGAACACAAACCTAGATATATGTACCTAGGAAGTCTTCAATCCAGCATATTCAGATTCCAGACTAATTCTTCATACCAATTGCCTCCGTCCTGGCCATATGCATAGCAGTAACCTCATTCTCATCCTTCAAAACTCCAACGTCACTCAAATACCGCCTCAAACCTTCCTCGCCTTCAGCATGCTTCACACCACCTTTATGAATCAACTGGATCGAGTCACGCAAGAACAGCTCATAGAAGCCAGTCGCGAACAGTGTGGCAGGGATGTTGATCAAGATACTGATCCAGCAATACGATTTGTAGGAGAAGGCTTCGCCGCCGTAGAAGATGGCTGCAACGAATCGGGCGCCGAGGTCACGAGCCATGTTGGTGGAGATGGTTATGTCGGCGAAACCCCAGACCATGACACCGTAGCCGATGCCGATGACGACGGGGACGGTGGCGGGGGTGACGAAGGGGTTGGCTGGGTCGATGCAGGACCAGATTACGAGGCCCTAAATTTGTCAGTTCTTATTCGAATGAAAGGGGACATGCTGTTTGACGTACAATGAAGGAGTCGACGAAGAACTCGATCCTAGATACGGAATTAGCCTATCGCCCAGGTATCCGACAACCTAAATGAGCCTGTGGGAGGTCCAACTCACAAGAAGAGATAACCCATACTCTGTCCCTCCGCGGGGAAAGAACAGAAAATTCCGGCAGGACCCGTGGCAGACACCAATGGCATACCCAAAGCTGTTAATGCTTCTTCATACTTCACAATCTGCTCTCGGTACATTCCCATGACCAAAAGGGAGGCCATGAAAGCGCCGAAAATCTGCGAGAGGATGTCTAAACAGCAAATATGTCAGCAACAGATCTCTTGAAATTGATATAAAGAGGAGATGGCTCATACAGTGAGGAACTTTTTTCAACGGAAATCCTTGCCTAAATCATTTCGTCAGCCAGGAAGCAGCCTCTGGTGAAGAGGCCGGACATACCAAACGGTCAAAGCAACAGTCACAGCCGGGTTGAAATGGCCACCAGACGTCGGTCCAGCAATGATGATAGCAAACATGATACCGAGAGCAAAGGCAAAACCAATCTGGAAGAAACTACTGAATGCAGTGACGGGAGGTTCTTTTGAGGCGCCGTTTGTGATGAAAGCAGCGACAGAGGCTAGACCGGAGAAGCTTTGCACAAGGTTCAGTCAGCATTTCTCAGAGATGTCGTCGTGTTTCGTGATACTTACACGTAAATGAATACACCTGTCGCCTCGCCAATACACTCACGCAACCATCTTGGGCGTCGTCGCTCATAGTCTAGCACACGTTGCGAGACGGGTTTGTGTTGAGCGACGTGGCGGCTGGCATGGCGTTGGAGGGCATCTGTCACTCCAATCTCGATGTCGTGAGTCTGCAGGCGACTGAGGTCACTGGATTGAGACATTGTCTCTTCTTCTATCTCAAAGTATGAAGCACAAAAAGAGATGAGTGTTGTGATGGGTTTTTAGATGGGTAAAGAGCTTTTGAGAATGATGAGCGGCACTGATCTAAAAAGCCAGGGTCTGGTATAGGGCCAGAGAGGCCTATATATAGTCTTCAAGATCTGTCAACAGACAACGAAAAACACCAATCCCCGATGAAACAACATGGCTGAAGGATCCATGCATCATTAGTCGACATCCGGACTGACCGCACTTGCGTTGCGCGCCCAAACGAAAGTTGCGCCCAAACGAAAGTGATACAAAGCAAGCGACAGGATCACGACTCGCTTGCTCAGACACCCTTTCCTTTCCTTTCCGGCAGTGCCATCTTACCTTCCCCTTTTCGAACTAGAGTTTTGAGCTAACCATCAATCTAGACACAAACAACCTGGAGCAGACTACCCATTGGGGAAAGTACTGTCCGGGGTAAAGAATAGAAAAGCTGGGAAAAAACAAAATGCGGGGTTATTTCTGACCTCCATTTCGTTGGTTTATTTTTTCTATTTGTGTGTGTATAGAGAAAGGAATGGTATGGGGTTGTTGTCAACTGGTATTAGCGCTAATGGGCTGATGGCTGATGGCTGATGGCAAATCCAGGATTAGTTACATCTAACTACCTATCTTAGCGTGCGCCATGTGTTTGATAGCATCCTATCCTGGCGTCGAGGACTCAGTGTTACGGATACATGCAGGGATATGTGTTGGACGGCATGACAAGCAGTCCCCGAAACACATGGGCATTGCACCGGGAACGTGGTTCGGATTTCAACCAGAGGTCGACTTCCTTCTGGCCGTCGATTTACGACGCGACAATATGGATGCTCAAGGAGAGGATTGACAAACACAAAGAACATACAACTTCACATTTCAAATCTAGCCAGTTTGGTCAAGCGTTATCTACGTACACCAAGCTAAGCAACGGACCAAAAACACAAAATCCTTCCGGTGCATACGTACAATAAGGACTGCCTTAAGTCCGACGTAGTGCAGACAAACAATAAAGATCAGCATAGCCGGGCGAACCATACAGAAGCTTCAAAATGGACCAAAAGCCTCGGCATCCGGTTAATGCAGTTGACTGATGGCGTTTAAAGTTCTAGACTGACCGCCAACAAATTAATCTGTATAGTCTATCTGGCAGGGAAAACTCAAATCAAGCCCTTTTTGATCATGCAATGAGGCTCCGTGCCCCCGACGTACGGGATTCGGAGTGCCTTTTTTTTCTTTCTTTGGATCAGACCTGTCAAGAAAAGAAATAGGGATTTGAACACATGGTCAACGGCTGAGAGTACCGGTTCAGGATGTTGCGCCGTGAACAACGTGTTTGTTCTCTTTTTTTTACCCCACAACCAAACTCCGCAATCCCGTCTGTAAATCCGGGGATTTTTTTCTGGAGAAAGACCCAGAATTATTACCACAACAACGATAGCATGACTCGACAATTCTGTGGATATGATATCTATCATTGTGTTGAATACTCAGGTTTCTGCTACATTAGTATCATCATGACCGCTGCATTCTAGGTTCAGATATTCCTATCCCAACATAACGGATGGAACCGCTCCAGCCTGCCTATATCGGCCTAGCCAAGTGCGCATAAAAACAAGCCCAACACTTGGCCAGAGTTAATCATAATATGACATGCCAGGGTTCAGCTATGAACAAGGATTTTTGCTTGGATCTCGTGGTGGCTGAGTTTTGGCTGATCGAAATACGTGGAGGCTATTCCATTTTTTGACCTGGACCAGGACCAAGGTTTTGCCGCGAAAGTCTCTTGTGACTGCATGACGGCCATACATATTTTATGTTCATTGTTGACATTGATAATTCAATTAGATATTAGATACGCAGAACAAACGCTGGATAACACTAAGTTCAGATAACGCTAAGCTCAGGTAACGCTTATGTGGATATGTTGATGTCAACGCTCAGCCGGCGTATGGTTCAAATGTTTTAAATCGGGACAAAGGAGCTGAAAGGATAGCTGGGGTCATTACCGAAAGTACCTAGGCTGTCAAGTTAGATAGCCGAATCTAGGTTCTCATCTTGTTCAAAAGAATATATCTGTTGAATATACGGCTTTCATCTATTCTTCTTCCTCCACGCCCACTTTTACACCAAGGACATACGTACTAGACTCGAAGGACCTTGAGACTGTTTCTTAGAGTAGAAGACCTTTCCCTCTCCTTGACAGCTAGCATGTGTAAGTTATTGCTACGTGAATGGGCCGGCATACCACCTATCTGGATTGAGTCATACCCCGTATACAAGGTCCGGCTGAAGAGACCAGATCAACCTATCTAAATTACCAACGGCATGAGTGCACAATTTCAAAGTTTACATTCATGAAGATAAATCAATCAGGTGAGCTGAACTTCATTCGATACATTGACACATTACTCGCTGACGTCTCCCAGCCCACATATACATTCATACCTCGTCCCATTCCCCATTACAATAGCTATTCACTCATGAGATTATATCATGTAGATTCATTCATACATCTCATAATTCCATCTCAACTTTACACCCCAACAAGATGGAATTACCTTCACTCAAGATGCTCACTCTGATTCTTAGCAGCCGTAATAGCTTCTTCAGTAGCAATATCAACATCCTCCACTTCAACGACACGATCACCGAAAGCCGCCGCAATTTCTTCCAAAGTTCTCTGTTTCGTCTCACTAAACAAGAGTCTCAAATTAGCCACATCCCCAGATTAAACAAAAAGGAAAGCTTTGAATGCCTACGGGAAATAGAAATAAGCAACAGTCAGGAAGAACGCCGTACACGCCACAAAGACGTAGTAATAATTCTCGTGAATATTTGCAAAGGCACTTGGGCCGGCTTCGGTGACTGTTTTGAGGGGGTTAGAAGTCATATTTAGTCACGGAAATGAAGATGAACTTACTGCCGACGTTGACAACGAAGTGGGACGCAGCGGCCAAACCCATGACTTTGCTTCGCATGTTGATGGGCAGGACTTCGGCGCCGTAGAGCCAAGTTGTACTGTTGAGCATGCCATCTATGATTATGATCAGTTACATGCTGTCCCATTGAAAATGAATTGAATGAATTGGGACGAGAACGTACAGTAGCAGACGACAAAAAGATAAATACCCAAAATGGCAAATCCTTTACCCACACGGTTGTGCGTGTTTTGAAACTCGCGTTGCATGACGGCGGCGTAGATTTCGATGAGAATAATACCTCCGAGACCGGTGAGGATCATCCTATTTTTCATAATTAGTAACGTTGACAGCGGTTAGATAGTGGGGAAAAACGGTAACTTACTTTCGTCGACCCCATTGGTCAGTGAGGAATTTGGTAGTCAGGCAATTGGCTAGGAAGGCAACTGTGCCGTAGACACCGGAGAGGGCGAGGATGAGTTTGGCGTTGATACCGAGGGATTTGTAGAGTGTGGCTGTTCATTATATTTTAGTTGTGCTTCTGATTATACTGAGCTAGAGATCTCACTTTGGTAGTACTAGAAGACCTGTTAGTAACTCAAGTCAAAAATATTTCTAGGGCAAAAGGGGCATACCTGAATAACATTGACACCCGTCAAAGAAGTCATAGTCTGCACGGCAATAGAAACCAGCACACGATGACGATACAACTTGAAAATCTCCTTGTACGACTTGAGTTCTCGCTGCATCTCATACTCAATTTGGGCCTTCATCAAGGTAAACTCTTCATGCACTTCATGCGAATGCAAATCGCGTCGGATCTTGATAAACTCTCTTCTGGCCTGCTCAATCTTACCCTGTCGGATAAGCTGACGGGGCGAGTTGGGCATAAAAGTAGCCAAGCCAATAAACATGATTATGCCCCAGGGTAGTTGAATACCGAGCGGTAAACGCCATTGGACTGTGCCGTTGGATGCGTAGGAGCATGCGAAACCGACCCAGTTGGATGCCATGGTTCCGAATGCGATTCCGATGCCGGAAATACCGCCGATAAGACCGCGGGATTTTGGCGAGGAGATTTCGGAGAGGTAGACGGGGACTGTAGCTACCATACCACTTCACAAATTTTGTTAGTTTCCTGGAATTTTCTTTTGGCGAGATGGATACATACCCAACAGCATACCCGGCCAAAGCACGTCCGGCCAGGAACATACCAATGTTGACGGATGCGGTTTGAATAGTGCAGCCAATTGTCACGATGATACATTCGAGTTGCATGAAACGGATTCGACCGAGCCGGTCGCCGATGAACGTCTGAGTGAGAGCACCGAGGGCTTCGCCGGCGATATAGACTGAGACGACAGCACCGGTCAAGCCATTGGAAGGATGGCCCATGTAATCAATCCAACTTTGATGAGCAATTGCTAGGGAATTTAGTCAGTTCTCGGTCATCATATCGGTTGCTGCTATAAATGAGGCTCACTTGTGGTGGCAATGCCGGTATCGAAGCCCTAGAAATAGTGTTAGTTGTTGACACTTTTATCGACTTATGAGAAGACGATCAGGAAACATACGAAGAGGAATGTTCCAATGGCAGCGAACAAGGCAACGCCAAACGTATACCAGTTATTACCCGCCATCTTGTGTCTTGATCCCAATTTCGGGACTGATTGTATATTCCAAGAGTTTATAACAGGCCCGGATAAGAGCTTTGAAGAAAAAGGACTAGGTAGCACGCCTGTGTTTTATATACACCAGGCGAGTCGATCTATACTAGTACCGGCTGACACTAAAAGACGACAGACAACTCGATGTCAAAGATGCCCAGCCTCAGACTCGACACTAGTTCCTGCTATAGCGCCAAAAACAGACAATTCGGCGCAAATCCGAACGTCAAAACGTTTCAATCTGGATGTATCGCATATTACCTAGGTTAAGTAAGTGGCTTGGGGACCTCCTAGTCTTGGCTGAAAGTCTGGGGCGCGGGGGGCGCCTGTGGGGGTCCCGGGGTCCGTGGGGAAGGGTCTGGTTCTGGGAGCAGATTCCTAGTTAGGGCTTATGGACTATGGTAGGCCGCATGTCCCGACATCTGGAGCTTTCTGGATAGCATCAGGTGGGCATGCTACATATATAGCCTCTATCTACATACTCTTATGCGCTAACGGCCACTTCCATGTCACCTAGTAATACCCAGTGAGATTTAAGTGGCTCTATTCAAGGAATTTTGTATGGCGATTATTCACAACCCCGCATATTACATGAGTATGGAGTACTATATAAAGGGTGTACTAATGCAGGGATATACTTCTCTGAGCAATCATGACATCTCATTCGGCGAGAAGAAACAAGATACGGAGTATTCGAATTGCACGATTGGTACGGAGTCTTCTGTTTTTGTGTTGATTTGGCTTTTCTCCGAGTCAGTTATAAACTTACTAGAGTCACGCAGATATGACAGGTGTGGCTAAATGCGCCCAACCACCCTACGTAATTGCTGAGACAAGCCATTCGATATGACTGACCAGACTTTAGATTGTCGATTTGCCATAAAAATTCTTCAAGATGCTTCATATTCTGGTCTTTTCAAGCCGGGACACTCACATACTTCCTTGCCCTTCCATCTTGTCTTCAAGAACCACAAACAATGCGTACTCACACCACGCTCGAACTCGGTCTTCGCATGAATTGAGCCCGAGACACCGCTAGATAGAGTCATTAACTTGACTCATACAAAGGAAAGAGTGGTCGGATCATGTGCTCTCCACAACAGCAAGTGTCGAAACTCGGAGTTGTTCCGAGCATTTATAACCAAAGCACGTCCATTTCTCTCGGCGGTTTTCCGTGTTCCGTCGGAAACCCGAAAGGGTAATCCGTATATCCTCAAGGCGGCTTGAAGCGACAAGAGGCGAGGACACTCATAGAAGGTTTCGTTTCTGAAACTCTATAACTATCGTTCCGGACAGTTAGGTTACCTGATGATATGAGATCTCTCTATCAAGGTATCAACCCAATGTTCTTGGAGTGGGAGCTCGCCCTCAACTGAATGCTCCAGAAGTCGTTCTGATTGGCTCACAGGAAATAGCCCTAACCTCTGCACGTGATCGAGACCGGTCACATGACTAAGCTAGCATCATGTGACTCTACCAGTCATCTTGGCCTGTGATTGGTCATCGATGTAAGCTCTTCGATGCCTAGTTTCTCAGGCATGAAACCGCATCTCTCCGTTCCTGAAATACTCCTTAGCATTGTTCTCCATGTTCATAAGCGTCCACTGAAACTTCCATGGCTCATATCGAAGGACTTCCCCGACATTAATTATGGGCATGCTATTAGTATTGAAGGCATTGAAAGTGCTCTTCGAGGCACTGCGGGATGTTCGTGATGCTGGGGCTCAAGACTTCAAGCCCAACAGCACCCAGATCAGATCGACTGCAAATGATATTCGTTCGCAGGGGAATACTACTTCTTTTTGGTATGGATAGTCCTATGAAACGTTAATATCTATATTATGCGTCGTGAGCATGCGGTCTTCATTGGTCCAGCGTGAATACAACCAGAATGATACGGGTTTACTGACACATAACAATTCGAGATGGAATCCCCTTCGCCCCAGATTCATCCGGGGGAAAAACTGGGGTAATCTTGGAAACAGTTGGAATTGATATCTGAAATCTCATTTTAAGAACAGTGTGTTCTTCTTCATTGTTGGTTCAAATAATCGACAATCATCGTCCATAATCCAGTCGGTCAATAAAAAAGACAAATAAAAAGACCATTTCTATGTCCATGAAAAGTAGACTGACGAAGAAGAACCGGCTATTGACCCTCTCCGCAGAACTTGAAAGCATGCTCTAGATGGCAGATTTGGCCGTTTATGCTTGATCGGAATATACCTTTTTTGTTGAGATGAGTTGGATCTTTGCAATCTATAACCGTCCCAAGGTTTCGGACCTCATTATGTGCTGGGTAGATGATAATAGACTTAGGGCTAGAGCTGTCTAGGGCTAGAAATGGCCTAAATTTTCTGATGATGGTCAACTAATAGGAAGCCAAGTACCTAGGTTAAATCCAGCTACGAACGTGCGAGAACATCCCCCGAAACCACGTTCTCAACTATAATTCATGCTTATACGGCCAGTAGTAGTGAAGGAATGGATCTATCTGTCCAATTATATCAGCCAAGTATTCCTAGGCAGGTAGATACATACCTAGGTACGCACATGCATTCATAACTCCGAGACAATGTCGACCCAGATATGCGGAGAGAATGCCGTTTTTCGGAGTTAGTCCCTAGAGATCTAGTATATAGACTAGCTTGAAAGTTCGAGAATGTATATATATTCCTTGATTCCTAAATTATTTCAAGTCTACATGTGCTTCGTGAAAACATCGCAGATCCGAAATGTCCATCATCCGTTAAACGCCGTCCGAAAAAGGGCATCAAAAAAAGGGTATGGAAAACGACATATACCACCCAATACAAATACGCAAGAAATCAAGAAATCATAACTCGAAATCTATCTGTGCAACATGGCGCAGAAAATTATACGAAATTGAAACTCAGATCAGTCAACCCATAATCACCACCACCTTCAATGCCATCCAACATCGGCAAAAATGCTGCAGCACCACCGCCCATACCGGCACCAACACCAGAACCGACAACCATCATACCATGATCATCGTCTTCGGCGTTGAGATTACCGAATCTCGGATCTAGGGACAAGAATGATGGTTGTTCGGGGATTTCGCTGACGCTGTTGAATAAGGTGTTGTCGACGGAATCGTGGTGCACGAGGGATGGGCTCATTGTATTGATGCCTCTGCTCCCACCGTTTTGGTTGTTGGTGTGATGGGTGTTGTCCCATGATAAGGGCATGTTTGAGAGTGAGCTACTATTAACACTACCGTTGATGCTGCCGCTGCTCATACTACCCCTCGAGCTTTGCGCGGAAGAAGATTGTGCAAGCATCTTTGCAAGACCATCGGCCATCCAGTGCACGAGATGATACTGGCCACACTTCACGTACCTAAAGAAGTCGATTACGCGCTGAATAAGTGCATGGGTGGTCGCAACATCGATACCGAGATCATCGCGATATCGATCCGCGACTTTCAGCAACACAACGCATGCGAATGCGACCATTGTGTGGAAGTAGTGCGGTACACCGATTATGCTACGACGGATGTCGGCGTCGCCGAGTAACAGTTCCAAAATGGTGGTGGCGTGAGATACGGCTGTTGAGGCTGCGTCTTTGAAGTACGAGGGGATATGTTCGATGTGGTCGCCTGATTTGAGACCGCGGAAGACGTGAGAATAGAGATGGAGTTTGCCGAAGTGGTAGTGTAGGAGAACTCCTTTGGAGGGGAAGTTCCCGATGTGTTCGTTGGGGCCTGATGAAATTAGTCCGTTGTCTCTTATCAAGGATGCGGATGGAAGACTTACGAAGTTTGGAAGACCAATGGGCCAACCATTTATCGAGGTGATGACTGAATGTGTTGATGTGAGGCATTGCGCCACGGGGTATAGACTTGGAAGCATCCACGCCGAAAAACTCGCGGATCTGACTGAGTAAAGTCATAAGTGCTACCTGCGACGAGATTCGGATATCCGATTGCGAAGCATGCGGAGACTCGAGATATGCCCGCCACCCACGGATAGTGTCATCTTCTCGAATCATTGGTGCTCTCGTATACAATATCGACAAATGCTGATCACAGATATACAGCAAATACCACAACCGAACGGGGTCAATCGAAGATTCCGGGTCCGACGGATCCCAGCTATCGGGAGTCTGCGCAAATCCATTCGTCGAATCAATGATCCGGTAATAAAATTTATGAAGATTGATATCGCTTGCTCGTCGGACAGCCAGACCAGCTAGTGTCCATGAAACATCGCTCAACCAATACGAGCCGATCACTAACGCACGCAAATAATCTAGACTGATACGGCGCTCGAACATTGATCCAGAAACTAATCGGCGGAATTCTTGATTGCAAGTTTCGTATAGTTGACCATTTCCGGCTTGATGTGATGCCGCTACTGTGCAGATGCAGGCTGTGAGCAAAGAGGAGCTTCGACGTAAGCTTTCCAATGTCTTATACTTGCTGGCCAGACCATAGATATAAGGGTCTAGCTGGTTTTGGTAGAAATGGAATAGTTTCTCGGCCTCGTCGACGGGGACCAGCCCGCGGGAAATGAAGTCGTCATGATTAGAGGGCTGCTCTTCTACTGTTTCTCCTCGTAGCGAGCGCAGGCGGGTGAGTTCGTATAGCGACTCGATTGGTATATGTGACGATGTCTCCTCAGCAGGTTGTAGTTGAGAAGAGGTTTCGGGATCTCTAGCGGTAATCGACTCGGTTGTGTGTGTGATGGGGGCTTCTGGTTCTTGAAGACTTCCGAGCTCTGGTAGTGGGGTGTGTAGAGAAGGAAGCGCCGGGAGGGATAATGCGCGCAGTGTCTGTTCGAGTGCGGAGTGCATGATGGTCAAGTCATGGCTAACTGTTTTGCGCCATCTGTGATATCTGTCAGTGACCATTCCCCTACCACGAAGAAGCGAGTATTACCTTGACTCTTCATCAATGAGGGTTTGCAAGCTCTTATTGAGCTTGCACGATAGACCTCTTTCCTTGCATCTTTTGCAAGGAGGGTGGTCATCATCCATGTCACATTTAATCTATTATTGAATTTCGGATTAGTTTTCCGTTCCCGAAGCCCTTATCCGAAGATTGCAGTCTCACCTTCTGCTTGCGACAAGCCGCACAAGCCTTTACCTTGCGCGTAATAGACGGCCATGCAATCTGCTCATTATCATCCGAATGAGTACTCGCCGCTCTCTGACGCGATCCGGATTTAGCAGATCGAGGCTCTGAACCGGCATCCGTCAACGTCGGGGTGGGAGGATGCGAAAAGTTGACCTTGACGTCGTCGGGGCTACTTGGACTTCCGGACTTGATGTGAATGGCTGCTGTCGATGTTTTGTTTGCGCCCCGACGGATCGGCTGTGTCGCTGCTCCTTCGACTTGATTCCAGGAACGTTTCGGCATGGTGATGCACGCTGCAAGGGATGTTCAGAAATAGTTTTTAGTGTAGCTCAGTTCAATGCATCAATTATCTTCGTTTTCAACTCAATCCTGATCAATTGTAAAAGCTTTGTATAGTCCGTATGTATGAAGAGGAATGAATTCTGGAGAAAGTTGAAATCCGGGGGAAGGCAAGTCAAGAACTACGTACGAACAAAAGAAAAAACTACGGAACCCCTCACAGACACACACCATTCCCCCAAAATCCAGATCAATCGCATCACTAATTGGTACTGTCAGACAATTGGGTCTGGACGCGAGCTGCCAACAGCCACGAATAGCTCTAGCTAGGTGGGATTAAAATGACTCAGATAGCGATGAATATGATTACAGCAGACGTGCATTTGCCAATGATGTGAATGGCCAGCCCAGGTCTGGAGGTCGCCCAACCTTCCCTACGATCGGCATTATTCCGTGAATTAACTGAATTTACCCTGTACCATGGACACTCTCCACTGCGGGGATTTGACCTGCAACCTCTAAGAGAGCTGCAGAAATTGCCTATTTCGGAAACCAGTGTTGGTTACCGACTTCAAGGTGGAGCTCATCCGTTCCAGGCAACTCAAGCCGGTCTGTTGATTGGTGATTTGACGTTGCTTGGAACCCCGTTTGCGGAGCTGGTAGAAAGTTACGAGCCCATATGGCATCTGCCATGCTTTTTTTTTGCTGGTCGCCTGAACACAGACCAAACGAGTAACCCGCAATGTGGTACAAAAGCATGACTCGGGCCGATTTGATGAGGTACGTACAGTACGTATGGGCTCGTCTAATTTCTAGAACAAGGTTTCCCGACCGATGTTGCCTTTTCGATTTCCTGGGTCATGGCGTCGGTTTGGTCAGATTGATAGGTGAGCCAGGGGCCGTGTTCCTGTGGCAGGTGAATGCGATGCTTCTTCGCCTTTTCCAGAAGCTGGCTTGGAATGGTACAACCCATGAAGTAGGATGTCAATCCGTATCCTGCAATTCGTCTAATTCGTTTCATCCCGGGCTGCTGAGCAGCGAGCTCTGAGCACAGTGCTCACATGGATATGACAATGTACCTGTACTCCGCGCGGGGAGATGGATGACGTGGGGGTTCAGGAAGCTACATGGGGGTACAAAGCATGCCCTCGCATCGAGGGCATACTTTTGATTTCACCCGTGGACCCAGACAACAATCAAGCTACCGGTGTGTCCCTGTGCAGAACTTACTACGTATGTAACTGCACAAAACCACACCGCGTATTCTTGAATTTCGAAAATTATGAAGTCATGAACCAGCATTTCCTTGCTATATCTCGCCACTAAGAAAGTAGATTTACTATCACGTGGAAGGCACCCCCACAGCTTACCTAGCCATGGCTTGGCAAGGTTTAACAAATTCCGGAATAACCCCACGCTTGTATGCAATGGGACTAGCGTCAAAGCGTATCGGAATTAGGATTGCGTGCTTGGAAATAGTTGAGGCATTAAGGCATCACTCGGGCGAGAGGCATCTCGGAATTTTCCGTATTCCACAATCTGTATTACAGGTCGATGCTCCTTGTTCTTAATACAACAATTCCAATCTAATACTGTGTCAATTGAGAGCACATACGAAGTACTAGCTATGTCCTCCAGGAAAATAGCTGGATAAATTCATTAGCCGATGCGGGATTATTCTCCTCCGACGGAGCTTCCCCGACCATTATTCTCCGAAACGGGACTAGCGTGACATGTACAACATTTGGTCCATGTGATCAGATCATCACTTTGGATGAAAGGCGCCTGGCGCATATGTACATGATTGGAGCGAAATTAACCAGCGAGTTCTTGATTAACTTTTCCAAGGATATAGAGTCCGCCGGAGAGTTTGCATGGGATTTGTGGTACGTATGCGGATTTCCGTATACGTACATCCTAGTGACCCCCCGCTCAGTGGGGTTCTCCGATGGTACAGAGCCCTATGTAGGAAGGCATGTATCCTGGCTTTTATACATACCGAATTTATACTTGTATGGCAGTGTCGGATCGAGATTACCAGGTTCTAGGCTCATTCGAGTTTGATCGTCTCTTGAAGCTTCAAATTCCTCAATCCCTATTATAGCGTTTTCACAAAGTTAGAATACGAAGAGTCTCACGTATCTAGCCGGAAAATAGGTACTTAGTGCGGTGTATCAAATATCAATGTATCTCAAATGTTCAAGATGCACGCAGACAAACTTCTATCACATTTCATGATTGACTACTGCAGAGGAGCAAGGGAACCAACAAGTCTTTCCCAAGACTGAAAATCACCTGGCTCTGGGAGACTACGAGTTGGACCAAACCAGTTTTCAAGCCAAGGGTCATTGTCAACGGGGTCGTTCTCAGTGTTGGCCACAGGTCCAGGTGCTGCTGGATTTGTTGTAATCATAGGAGAGTGATACAAAGCCGGAAGACCGTTCGGATGATGAGGATTTGTCCCCTCGACAGGGTTGACGTCCTGGGAGCGCGTGGAAGTTGTTCGTTCCTCCATTATCCCGCTTTCCTGCCTAGATCTTCTCGCGCTTGATATACAGAGTTCAATAACTCGGACTTCTGCAAGCGCAAACTCATTTGCCCAAGGGTCAGAGTTTTGCTTCTCGCAATATGCTGTCAAGTCTTCCAAAATTAGGGCTGCTCGGGCTGATAGTGGATCGCGAACAACGAGAACCCCAAGCACTAGACCACTACTCAACAGACTGTGCATCGTGGCGCCGGCCCTCAACCGGTCAGCCATGGTGGTGTTACTGATACTCAATTTGAGTTTCAGATCCGCGGAAGCAGAATTTATACATACGTCGCGACTATACTCGAATCGATCTGCGATTGAATCGAGGAGGACGTATGTCTTGTGGAGTGTGACGCGTGCAAAGTGAAAGGCAAAGTGGAGGTACAGTCTCTGCCAATACAGATACGGGCGACCATTGTCCATCGTAGTAAGCGGGTTCTCGACTTGAAAGTACTCAGGCAGCGATGCAGCCCATGCAAGCAGGATCTCGTCCAGATTAAGAACCTTTGCATAACAGGTGTACGAGGTTGTGAGAGGAGTGAGTAAGAAGCATTCTTCCTGGATCAGACCCAAGATTTTAGAAAGCTTTTGCTGGTAAATATAAAAGACACTGGGAGTAGGGTCGTTCTCGGGGCGTTCCATAGCTACTTGAGCCTCGTCGTGCGCTTTATCGTCTATCCACACGTTTCGTATCTTCATTTCCATGCTGTTCTTGTCACTGGTAGCTGAAGGCCGGCCGAGGGCTAGTGATATGTATTTGTCCAAAGCGTGCGCTGAGCACCATAGGCGTCGTCTAGTTTCCAATACTTTGGGAGGTAAGCCCCAGCTCTCACCATCTATGTGCATTCCCTGTGCCTGGGCAAATCGAATGGAGAAGCTGGAAGCCAACCAGGCCTCCGTCTTGCGACCAAGATAAACAAGATACCGAGTGATGAGTATCCCACACCTCACAGCATCAGTACTCTCCCCGTAAAAAGTCATGGCCAGAGTAATTGCAGTCCTAGAAGCCCAATAGAATTGCAAAGATGCCTCCTCAGAAAGTTCGCGGATATCCCGTGATGCATTGGCGGGACATTCAAGTAGCTCTCCAAATGCAAGGACAATGAACAAGAGACTCAACCAGCGAAGATCGATAACGGAACGATCATCATCCCTCCATTTGCGATTCCAGAATGCTTCGTAGCGGGTCATGAACGTCTCTTCATGGAGACCGTCATATATTTGATTGAGATGCTCGATGAATGCCGCAACTAGCTTGTCGACGACTGCTTTCTCGCGAGGCAGGTAGCCCAGAAGCTCCCAGATGTGGCTGTAGGAGCCCCTCTCGCTTCTGTAAGAATACGTACGACGCCCATCGTAGGTGCTTCTGACACCTATGTTGTTCATGCCTGTCGGTAACTGCGGGCTTTCGACTTCGATCATATCAGCGGCAGATTGGTAGCCAAAATATGAATTGCCATGATACGTTGGAGCTCCGCGGGTATTCCATAGACGCCCGACGTTACTGGGTGGTAGAGACTGCCTCGAGTCTACCCTTCTATGAGAGCCATCGAGTCTTGTATCCGCGACGGTATTACTTAATGGCGGTGTCGGTCCCTTACTCCTCAACCTGTCGTGCCTTGAAGGGGGTAAATGGCATAAATGTGGGATTGACCTGCGGATACAATTTGAGCAGGGTGTGTTGCGGTCACACTAATCGAGTTGAGTCCACTAATAAGCTAAGTGATTAATATGATCGGCGGACTTGAGACGTACTTTTTGCTTTTGCCGGCGGCATTGTGTACAGACGTTGCTCCGACTAGACCGGATCTTGGAAGGCCCGAGAGGGCGCGACATGTCTTGGTCCATGTTTAGAGATGTTGGCAAAAAAGATACAATGCCGACATGTAGTCCTTCAACGAGGCAGAGGTCGTATCAAGATTAGGCTTCTATGTAGATTTAAATGCGAAGAAAGGCCGAACGCATCGGGCAATTTCGCCGATCAAGTGATAAGAGAGAGTCGGATGCTCCGACGAGACCGCTTAGGGTTAACATCACTCAGAGTTAGGGCTAATGAAGTACATCGGCATCTTCGGCACGTAACCGGCCTTGCATGTTCAAACCGATTCACATCCATATGAATCATGTGCTTGATGAAAATCAAATGATGTTGATCGCAGGATTGAAAGTTCAATTGATTGGCGTAAACTACAATGTACGAGGAAAGAAGTCCAAAAGTTGTTTTGTATTCCTAAGTACTTAAATGCCTTCGAATCATGATTTCATACTTCGTTTATGATAGGGTTAATTAGTGACCCAATTTCAGATATCCAAACTCTAGTCTCTGAACCCTCTCTCAGATACAGAGGAGGATTGTGACTATGACCGATTCCTGCAGGAGTACCTGTCAAGATCAATGTACCCTTGGGAAGAGTGGTGCCCTACAGAATTCCTTAGTTTTGCAATACCCTTGATACAGTAGAATTACCTTTCAACTTACTCTTGAGACGTAGGATATAATTTCCGGAACTTCAAATATCAACTCTGAGGTGCTACTGCTCTGTAAAGTCTCACCCCTTACAATCGATCCCAATTGTAGTTTCGACGGATCAACAATCGTCTTTGACGATACTAGTACCGGACCGATAGGGCAGAAACTATCGTATCCCTTGCAGTATCCCCATTGCAAAATCCCGTTCTGCACATCTCTGCAGGTGAGATCATTGGCAACTGTGTAACCGAGCACGTAGTCCATAGCCGATTCAGCATCGACGTTTTTGCAATCTTTGCCAATCACGACTGCTAGCTCAACTTCGAGATCGACGGCATCCGGGGCTATTTTGGGGAGAACGATGGGGTCTGAGGGTCCGATGAGGGTGGTCGATGGTTTGGCGAAGACTTCTGGGACGGTTGGGATAGTGCCTTTCATTTCGGCCTAAAAAGGGGTTTAATGAACGATTAGTACGGCTGGTACATGTAGAGTATTTCTTCGGTTCTTAGCTGCTACTTACAACGTGGTCTTTATAATTCATACCAATGCACCGTATCGTTCCCACCTCTTTAGCAGCAAGAGGAGAGAGGAGCTAGTTGGTGTGAGTATAAGAAAGACGAAAAGATCAGAACAGAAGTATTTTACCTTCTTGATAGTGGCAGTCTCACCGGTGAACTTGCCACCATCTTGCAATGGGGAAGCCACATCCAAAACTTTCACTGGAACAATTTCATTCTTCGACAGAGCCAAACCAACTAGCAAACTGTTAGGTCGTCTTATGGTTTTTGGGATTTCGGTTTCCTGGTTGATAGTTAAAGAGGGCCTTACCATCGGTTACACAGCTATCCGGCTCGCCGCATAGTTCACGATCATCTGTAGAGATAAACCGAACGAAACGGCTCCATACCTAAATGATCATGAGAGTGTTGGTTAGTTGAACTTTTTCTATGACTAGATGTTCGACTCACGGGAGACATGATGTTGCAATCGATAAGGGATAAGGGATGGTTGACTTAAATATTCCGTGAGGAACTGAAGTAAATCTATCTTTTGATAGTCAAAATTCCATCTAATGCTGTTTTCTCTTTGGAATTACAATGGCCGTTTCCTTATACATACGCGAGACCGTTGACCGGATATAATTCTTCTACAATATCCACTCTCCGGGTTTCGGACAGAGAGGAACGCAACATCTTTGCATACTTCTTTCTATTTCCGAAGACAATCAAAAAAGAGTAAGCGCGATGTAGAAATTCCCGACAACTTCTTGAACATCGGCATTTTTATCAGTTTATCGAATGCCTACGCCGTAGTGTTGCCGTAGCGCTGCCGTAGTGTCGGCCATTCCAGGCCGATCAGCCCTTATCTCCTCTCCTTATCGACAGTAGAAGACCGAGAGATATTAAGACTGACTAAAACGAAGAGATTGCAGGTTCTAGGATCCATTAATTGACTCTTGGCTCTGGTGGGATTGCATGACTCAACTGTAGATAGTAGGCATATCAGCTACAGCTCTATCTATCTATACCCTAGGGTGTCTAGAACTTGGTACAATCGATATTATCTGGATATCTGCTATGATAACATGTCTTATTGGAAGCTAATAAGTCTATAAACAAAATCAATTCCCATTGCCCAAGTTACTGATCTGCTTCTGGGATTACCCCCCAGAACATTCGAAACTTGTTCTACTCACCAAAAGCTATAATCTGTGCATAGCATAGCACTGAACGAGAGGATGCAGAATCCGGAGAAGACCCTAGTCCTAGACACCACCCCTCACGATGTGAGCGATGGGAGTATCGAAGACAACCTTTATATCGATCCGGCGGCCGAGAAGAAATTACTCAGAAAGCTCGACATATGGATTTCTCCCGCCGTGTGTGTGGTCTTTCTCGCTGCGTACCTTGACCGTTCCAATATTGGCAATGCTGCATCTGCCGGTATGACGACTGATCTGGGAATGAACAATAGCCAGTATGGAAGTAAGTTCAAACCACCTTGCAAGAGACTCGAAAGAAAATCTAATACCGTTTCTTATAGATGCCGTCACGCTCTTCTACGCCACCTACGTCTTCTTTGAGATCCCGTGTGTTCTTTTTGTCAAGAAGTTCCATCCAAGTGAGCATACAACCTCAAAATTGCCTTGAACTACATGCAGAAAAATACTAACACATGATTCAGGACGCATGATACCGGCTCTTATGTTCTGCTGGTCCTTGGTCATCATCGGTTCTGGATTCATGCACAATGCCGGAGAACTTTACGCAACTCGGTTGCTGCTCGGAGTGTTTGAAGCTGGAATGTATCCATGTCTCTCCCTATACCTCACGACCTATTACAAACCGACAGAACAAGCACTGCGAGTGTCATACATGTTCGTATCGGCAGCTTTATCCGGTGCTTTTGGAGGTCTCTTTGCCTACGCCCTGCTGAAGATGGATGGTGTCGCCGGTTATGCCGGTTGGCGTTGGCTATACATTATTGAAGGCTGCGCCAGTGTTGTGGTCTCTATCCTCGTATATATTTTCCTGCCGGACTCTTTTGAAACGGCTCGATTCTTGACCGAAGATGAAAAGCAATTGATGCGCACTCGTGCTGCACTCATGACAAGATACAATGGAAAATCCGTAATGGAATGGTCAGAAATCAAAAAAGCTGTTTTGGATCTCAAGACATGGATCAGTTGCTGGAGCCAGTTCATGGGCGATATTTGCTCTTTCGGCTTTTCTACCTTCCTACCGCTGATTATCAAATCCTTCGGCTTTGATACCGTGACAACACAACTACTCCTCATCCCTGTCTATTCCTGGGCTGCCGGCACCTACATCGGTATCTCATGGCTTTCTGATAAATACCGGAGAAGGGCTCTCTTTATGATCCCGGCTGCTCTTGTGACAGCAGTTGGTTATGCAATCAACTTGGGAAGCAACTCAAGAGGCCCCTTGTATTTCGCTACCTTCCTCATCGGTCCAGGGATCTATATCATTGCAGGTATAAACTCTACTTGGGTTCTAAACTGTCACGCCGGCTACTATAAGCGTGCAACAGCCATCGGAATGAACCAATCTCTCGGCAATTGTGCCGGTCTTGTGGTAAGTAATATTTGTATGTCATTTAATGGAGTGCCATATGCTAACTTTGCATTTCACTAGGTTGGACAAGTTTTCAAGTCCAAAATTAACGGTAAGTATCAGATGGGCCTGAGCTTTTCTCTGGGTGCTATTTGCCTGGCTGGCCTAGGACACTTTGTTCTAGCTCTTTATTTAAATCAGCAAAATAAAAAGCGCGACAGCATGAGCGAAGAACAACGCACCCAGGCCATTGAGCAAGGCAAGAATGGCGATTTCCATCCGGACTTCCGCTATCCTATTTAACCTGGGCAGCCAATGTCCGTTCAATTGGGGACGTACTTCTGGCAAGAATCTAGTGTCTTGTTGAATATTATTCCGTATATATATGAATGATATGTAACTCATTTTGAAATTAAATGCCTCCCATGTCGTCCAGGTAAATTTAGCCCTAATATCATGTCTGAGGACATCTCTGCTTCTTAAATGGACTTCTGCCGGGTACATATGTACAGGTAGTCTCCATTCCTTTGCTAGAAAATGCCACTTACAATCGAAATCAAACGCTACGTAGCAATCTATTTCCATTTCAAGGCTTCGTTCACAAAATATATATACGTCTCGTATTGCACATTCCATTGCGGAACGACTTCAAATGTTGATTGACGTGATCATTTGTAAAGGGACTTCTATCCGCAAAGCTCAGTAAAGGAAAAGAGAAAAGAACTATTTCCATACATGTACACAATTACATCACGGCCGGCCTTTTCACCCAATCCAGGATGCTTTTGAATATTGCGATGCCATCATGATCAAGGTTCGCCCTCTTCAGGAGTGCTGACTTGGCATCCTCGCTGTTGATTGCAGAAGTATATCCCGATTCCTTGCTAGTAGGCGACAATAGTAATTCTTCCATCAGTGCAGCACTCATCTCAGGGTGTCCTTGGAAGGTTATTATCCTGTCGTCATCTGACAACAGTATCTGACAATTTTCTGCGAGCTCCTTGAATCCCGACGGCGGCGATGTAATGTATCGTTGATGGAACTCATGTATGCGAAGCGACGAACGGTCTTTTATTGTCAAATTGGAGAAGAATTCTTGTCCAGCCGGTGTTAAAGGAATATCGGTAACCGCTAGCTATTTCTACGATAAGCATATTCCTTCAAGGTTGCTCAGTCTTCAATGTTGTTTCAGCACAAATATAAACTTACTTCTGGTTCTCCGGAATAACCCATAATCGAGCCATTGAGAATTGCCAGCGTCTGGTGTCCCAGACATATTCCCATTACCTTCTGCTTCGTATAGACACTGTTCAACTTGTGCTCAAAGTCCTTCAAATTCTGCATCCAGGCAACACCTGGCTTGGGTGGATATGTTGTTCCACCAAGTATGACCAAGTCATATGTCGGTTCTTCCGTGAGCATTGGCAATTCCGGAGATAGCAGCAGATTGAAAAAATCTAGCTTAGATCCAGGGGCAATGCTCTCAAAAATGCGCTCAAAGCTTTCTCGCATCATTCGGTGGGGTATTGGATCATCTGTATGGATGAGAATTGCTATTCGGAGAGGACTCATTGTGAATATTGCTCAAGCGTCAACCTTAGAAAGGGGATCAGTAAAGCAGGTGTGATAGCTTTTACGACAATCTATGAAACGTTCAAAATCTCAAACACAGTGGTTCGAATAATCATCATCAAATGGCATTAGAAATCACAGGCATGATTTTCTGCTACACAGCCGGAAATTTATCCGCCTCTACGATGGCACAGGGCCCGAGATGTAGCTTCCAAGGTTGTAGGTTGCTGATATTTCGGCGACGCTACGGCATATCTATTGTATCTATCAATTCTGTCAACTCAAGCCTAGAACCAGGTAAGCTATCTAGCCGAGAACACTGGATTGGAGCTGCCGCAACCGATGTCTTCAACATTGAACCGGCGACCGCTGCAAACAATAGCTTGGTTCGCGATTTGCCTCCAAATCTTACGTTTTCACCGCACACAGCTTGGTATGCAGATGCTAGCATTGAAAGGTTGCAAACTATGATTAAGTCTATTGTGGAGGGTTATGTAGCTGGGCAGTTACAAAATATGGTCAATTGGCTACTACATAGAGAAGTATTCAACTCGTTCGATATCAAATATAGGCTGAACCTTTACATTATGTTAGTATTTTGACTTCTTGGAGTCCCTCTTTTCTTGACTTATAGCAGGTTCTATGCTGACTGCTTCCATTAGTCCTGTTTTTAGACCTTTTAGGCGGTGCCTTCGTGGTAATAATAGCAAGAATTGGTCCAGCACAGTGGAAATGAAGCGTCAAGAACCCCCCTTTGCTAAACAGCCCATCAATTGGACCCAAGGAAAGCTAAAAACTATGGAAGCATCTGATTTTCAGTGCCATGAAGTACGCTTCGTTGTTCGAAAGACGATCTGCCCATGTCCCACATCAGCCGACTTTTCTCGGTTAAAGTAGTTACTGGAGGCGAGGTTAGTCTTTATGTACCGTAGAAATGGATTTTTACTACTTGTTGTACTTAGAATGGTTGTAAAAAGTGAGTTGAATTGTAAAGTACGAACAATCACAAAAGCCTTAAGTACAATTGAATAAAAACATCGTCGCCAAATCAGGATACAAAGAAGCCTACCTAATCATCATAATCATTTCATAACCATAAGATCATCACTATATACAGAGCTCTCATCTTATTCAAATAACCAGCCGGTGGAAATCAACCCGTTGGACCACGGCCCTGGCGTTGATATGTTATTACTACCCGCCATCTCAATCCCAACCGGAACACCATGATGGATATCCACTTGGGTCAAAAAGTCCTCGATGGAAGGATTATTCAATCGACTCTGAGTCAAGAATGCACTGTTGTTGTTATTGTCCACCAGAGGGTTCTGCTGTCCATCTGAGTCATCATGCAGCCCAACGTCTGCACTACCCCCGGGCATGACGAGTAATTCTGCTATATGATCCATTGGCGGCGCTGGACCATTGCCATTACCATTACCATTAGTACTGCGATCTGCGAATTCCAACATCACTTTTCGGATTTCGAGGAAATGTTCGTAGAACCCGGCTGCGGGCAGATTGCCGTCTTTCACAATCGACTCCATGATATCGGATGCAGTGTCGACGGCTTCGCGGTCGGCGTGGCTGTTGTTTGTGCCGAGGATGCTGGACATCATCAGGATGATGGTGGAAGAGAACAGGTAGTGGGCATCAAAGTATCCGTAGATTGCCATGCCGGCGTCGATCCAGAGTTGGGTGAGGAGGCCGTTGGAGCTGCGAGCAGCGTGGATGCATGCGTCTGCTAGGGCCATGGTGGTTGGTGATGGAGTTGTGGCACCTTGACCTTGGAAGCAAGATTTGAAGACGTGAAATAGAATTGGGCGGGTGGTGAGTATGACGCACTTTGGTACGGAATTTGTGTATAAGCAAGGGCGTCAAACTATGGCTGAGTGCGAGCAAACTTACTTGGTTGAAGCACAAATGCAACGAGGCAACATTCCTCGACGAGTATTTCAAGGGTTTGGTTTGTGATATCTGCACGCTTGCCGGCAATGTTTCTGCCCACGTTCTTAGGCTGCGAAGAATCTTCTGCACACTCTGCACAAATGCCTTGGTTTGACTAGACCGACCATATATGTCCGAGATAATATCACCCGAGATTCTCGCCAGCTTGACATGAGCAATAAGATGAGAAGGATCAGAAAATTCTTCTTGCTCACTAGGCGTGAGTTTATCCATTGATGGTAAGTCGACGTCAATATCACTGTCCTGGACAGTGACTGGGTGACCTAGTTTTGAGCTAGTCATACGATCGATAATGTATACGCTCCACCAGACCCGTATGCGATGTTCTCTCTCAACAGCAGAGATTGTGTAGCCTTCGGGGACATTGTGATGTAGACCTAGAGTAAGACAGAGACGGAGGGCCATTCCGGCGTATGTATATGCGGATTTGGTTCGGTTGAGTGCCAATGAGTATAAAGACTGTATATGTCAGAAATTCAGCTGTGCTGCGACACATTGCCCGATAAAAAACAACTTACGATAATCAAAAGTGCTTCCACGTACACGACTGAAGCCTCTTCATGCATATCTTGGGTCAGACTCATTGCCTGCACAAAGTAGCCAGTACCGGGTACATCAGGTCCCTTAGTCGATCCCAATCGTCGGTTGGAATACATCTCCCCCATGGAGAAGAGCGCAAACAATTTGCACACAAAAACCGGATCATCAAGTTTCTGCGTATCATATATTGCTTGCATTCTCTCTATGGTCGACTTTCGCAGCATCAAATGATAATCATTACCCAAAAACCGTAACGCCACTTTAAGCAGTAAATGTGCATAAGCACGATTAGGCCATTCGAATCTGGGAGCTGGGGCTGCCATGCGTAAGAAGGCCTTGTGTTTGGAGTACTTGGATCGTGATAACGGCGCGACGGGTTCATTGTCATTCAGGAATTGGCGTAATCGTGTACCGAAGGCTGTACATGCCGCTTCGCCGATGTAGATGGGTTGCCATGACGCACTGTCTGTTACGAACCAGGCTTTGTCTTCGATGAGAGGGTTTTTGAGGTCAACGTCGACATTGCCGATTCTTTCTGGGGAGTCATCGTCTTCCTCGAGAGTTTCGGGCGTGTATTGCCTTTGTGATGATTGCCTGACTATATCTTCTTCTGAGACTTCTTTGCCTTTGAGAAGCGCAACCTCTTGCTTTAACCAGTTCAGATAACTTGATACATCAAATATATTAGAGATACAGAAACAAACCCTCTAAGATCAGTAGACTCACCTCTCCTGGACCTGGACCTTCCGGTCTCTATAAGGGTAGACACACTCGGTGCCTTCGGGTTTTCGAGCACAGCTGCGACATGGATTGCCTCCCGAACATTTCACTTTGCTACCGTGGCAATTCAAACATCTACAGAGCATATCAACATGATTCTCTCTCAATAGATACTAATGAGATTGTGGGACATACGCTAATGAGTTCCGTTGGCGTTTCGATGGTCGATCATCCAACTCTTCCACGGAAACTGGAGAACCGTCTTTCGACTCCCGACGAATGGTTTTAGGCATATTGATTACTTTGATCAGTATCTGCTCCTTATTGTGGATCTGTATCCATGGAATTAAAGACGAGAAATGATATGAGGCTCTGGGGTGGGTTACATACCAGACAGGATCCGAGTCAAGAGATAGGAAGCCAGCCGGCAATATCTTATCAGAGCCGAAATGCTCGGCTCGGCAATTATCTTGCCGTTGCCGTGAACAACACACCCACCAACAACCTACAGAGTTTGAGACTCGTATCCCATGTAGACTCACACGCATCGGCTGCACATTGCTATCGACCGGAGGCTATACTTTATCGAACCGAGTATATGCTTTGACAAATCGTGCGTCATTGCAGGACAATCAAGATGCATGAATATAAAGATGTACGACAGCCACGTCTTTTGGTGGCTTACATCCATCAACACCAACCAAACATAAAAAATCGGCCATAATCTTGACAACGAAGATTAATCGGAATAATCGGAACAATGGCTATAGAAAGCGAGACTAAAGGCATCAGAATCGCTATTGACAGGGGCGGCACTTTCTGTGACTTGTACGTTTTCCATGTCTCCTCTCGCTCAGGCCCTTTACTTCCGAGGTCGAGTTGACTAATGTATATCGGAGAATAGCTGGGCAAGCATCCCTGGCCGGGAAAATGACTTGATTTTTAAGTTGTTATCCAGAAATCCTGGAGAATATGATGATGCGCCTATCGAAGGTATTCGGCAAATCCTTGAACAGGCCACTGGCCAGACTATTCCCAGAGGTACGCCTTTGGATATTACACCGGTTGAGTCAATCCGTATGGGTACAACTGTTGCTACAAAGTTAGTATCCTACACATTTTTATGTTAAATAAACATAGCTAACATTTATTGATTAGTGCCCTCTTAGAACGTAAAGGAGAGCGAGTCGCCCTTCTAATCACAAAAGGGTTCAAAGACCTTCTCGTAATCGGCAACCAAGCCCGACCTAGCATTTTCGACCTTTCCGTTTCCAAACTCGACCGTCTATATGAGAAAGTCATCGAAGTAGATGAAAGAGTCACTATAGAAGGCTTTGCCGAAGACCCCGAACCTCAACCCATTGATATAAAATCCGACCCAGCCTTGGTCGAAGGCTTGACCGGAGAAGCCATCCGCATATTACAACAACCAGATCTTACACAAGTCCGCCAAGATCTTCTATCATTATGGGACGAAGGGTATCGCACGCTGGCTATTGCGTTTATGCATTCATTTGCGTTCCCGGACCATGAAGCTGCTGTGGCAGCGATTGCACGAGAGATCGGTTTCAGAGCATCGGTGTCTTCGGAATTACAGCCTATGATTCGAATTGTTCCTCGAGCTCAATCGGCAACAGCAGATGCTTATTTGTCTCCGGTCATTGCACAGTATATTGAAGGTTTCCGATCGGGCTTCAAGGGTCGATTGGAAGATCATAACGCCAAGAAATTACTTTTGTGTCAGTCAGATGGTGGTTTGACCTCATTCACGAGATTCACGGGTCTACGAGCAATTTTATCCGGTCCTGCTGCTGGCGTTATCGGGTGTGCTCGCACTTGCTATGATGAGGAAGATGGAACACCTGTCCTTGGCTTCGATATGGGAGGAACAAGCACAGACGTGTCCCGTTATAGCGGTTCATTCGAGCACGTCTTTGAAACCACTGTCTCGCAGGTCGCGCTTCAAAGCCCACAATTAGACGTCCATACTGTAGCAGCAGGTGGAGGCTCCATGCTGTTTTGGCGCAATGGCCTGTTCGTCGCCGGTCCTGAATCTGCAGGAGCATACCCCGGTCCGGCATGCTATGGCAAGGGAGGACCTCTTACAATCACTGACGCAAATTTCTTTCTCGGCCGTATTCTGCCAGACTACTTTGCTCGTCCTTTAGACTTTGATGTCGTCAAGAAGAAGTTCTTAGAACTCACTGAAGTCGTCAATGCAGAAAAGAAAGGCACGGAGACTCTGACGCCCGAAGAGGTTGCAATGGGCTTTCTTCTCGTTGCGAATGCATCTATGACACGGCCCATTCGCGCTCTGAGCGAGGGCCGTGGTTATGAAACTGCTGCTCACAACCTTGTCTGCTTTGGTGGTGCTGGCGGACAGCATGCAACTGCAATTGCGCGGGATCTCGGCATCAAACGAGTGTTAATTCACCGTTTCTCCAGCATCTTATCAGCCTATGGAATGGCTTTGGCAGATGTTGTTGTTGAGCTTCAAGAACCCGAGTCCGGTGTTTATAACAAGGATTCCGCTCCTCGTATTGAGAAGCGAGCTGATGCTCTCCGTCAGCGAAGTACCAAGCAACTCATTGAGGAAGGGTTTGCTGAAGATCAGATTTCGCATGAAGTATTCCTCAACATGCGTTATCGTGGCAGTGATACTTCGCTTATGATCTCCAAATCCGACGCCGCTACCTTTACCGAGGGTTTTATTGCTCGTCACAAACGCGAGTTTGGATTCACCCAGCCTCGCGAAATTCTAGTCGATGACGTCCGCCTTCGCTCGGTTGGCAAGGCCGTGGATGTCAAAATCAAAAGCCCATTCAAACAATTGAAAGAAATCAATCGCTCAACTCAGCAAGACCTGAAACCAGCTCTGGTTCGAAAAGTATACTTTGAAAAAGAGGGATGGACCGACTCACGCATCTTCCATCTACAAGACGTACCCAAGGGCAGCGTCATACTGGGACCAGCCATGATCATTGATGCAACTCAGACCATCGTCGTCGACCCTGCTAGCGAGGCGACTGTTTTGGACGAGCACGTTGTCATTGATTTACTCGATGCCGAGACTAAGAAAATATCTGCAGATGAGGTTGACCCTATTCAACTCTCCGTCTTTAGTCACCGCTTCATGAGCGTTGCCGAGCAGACGGGCGAGACCCTTCGAAAGACGTCAATTTCTACAAATATCAAGGAACGCCTTGATTATAGTTGTGCAGTCTTTTCAGCAGATGGCCAACTAGTCGCCAATGCACCCCATATACCCGCTCACTTGGGATCAATGTCCTACGCTATCGCATACCAGGCGAAACGGTACGCAAAAGGGGAATTGAAACCAGGCGATGTCATTCTCTCAAACCATCCTATTGCCGGTGGTACCCACCTTCCGGACTTGACTGTTACGACACCTGTCTTTGATGAGAATGATCCTACAAAGATTCTCTTCTTTGTCGCAAACCGTGGCCACCATGCTGATATTGGTGGTATCGCTGCGGGAAGTATGCCGCCCAACTCGATTGAATTGTGGCAGGAAGGTGCCGCCATTGAGTCATTCAAGATGGTGAAGGAGGGTGTCTTTGATGAACAAGGCGTTACTCATCTCCTATACGAGGTTCCGGCTCAATATCCCGGCTGCAGTGGCACTAGGACCCTAAACGACAACATTTCTGATCTCAAAGCAGGCATTGCGGCAAACAACAAGGGAATTCATCTGATCCAAGGCCTTGTGCGCGAATACAGTTGGCCTGTTGTCGAGCTATACATGCGCGCCGTTCAAAAGAATGCCGAAGATACCGTTCGCGGCTTACTCAAAGACTTCAGTCGCCGCTTCCAAGGTCAGCCTCTCGAGGCAGTCGATTACATGGATGACGGAACCCCATTGGTATTGAAAATCACCATCGACCCAACCGACGGATCTGCCAAATTCGACTTCACCGGCACCGGACCAGAAGCGCTAAACAATCTCAACAGTCCACCAGCAGTCATGTACAGTGGTATCATGTACTGTCTCCGCTCCATGATCTCCACCGACATCCCCCTAAATCAAGGCTGTCTGGCACCCATCAACGTCATCTGTCCACCCAACACAATTCTCTCACCAAGCATGAAAGCCGCAACAGTGGGATCAAACGTTGAGACAGCACAGCGCATTATCGATGTCATCCTCAAAGCATTCCAGGTTATGGGTGCTAGTCAAGGAACATGCAATAACCTCACGTTCGGCTACGGAGGTAAAGATCCCGTTACTGGTGCCGTTACTAAGGGATTCGGATACTATGAAACTATCGCCGGTGGTGCAGGTGCAGGCGCAAACTGGGAGGGTCAATCTGGTGTTCATACCGGTAGCACAAACACAAGGATGACTGACCCAGAGACCTTTGAGAAGCGTTACCCCGTTCTTCTGCGCGAATTTAGTATCCGCAAGGGCAGTGGTGGCGCAGGCAGAAACCGGGGTGGTGATGGCTGTATTCGTGATATTGAGTTACGACGTCCGTTGCAAGTAAGCATCTTGTCCGAGAGGCGAGTTGTTGCGCCGTATGGCATGGCTGGAGGAGAGGATGGAAAGAGAGGAGTGAATCTGTGGATTCGCAAGGACCCTATCGATGGATCTGTGCGGACCATATCTGTTGGAGCCAAGGCGTCAATGGCAATGAATACGGGTGATAGATTTATTGTTCAAACTCCTGGTGGAGGTGGTTATGGTGTTCCGTTGGATAAGAAGCAGGCTGTCGAGGTTTTGGATGAGTTTGTTGTTAAGCGTGCTGTTATGTAGATTGCCTTGTTTATGATACGATAATGATATGCCTTTCCCGTTTAATTTAGCTACTCTATTTATTATCAACATGTGATTATCCTTAGAATGATATAACCCGTCCATCGGTCTTCGAAATTTCCATATCGATACCCGTCATCTAAGAGGTGGACACAATTTCTCCGTCTCCTAACCCTAAGCGGAGATTTGACTGGCATGCGCAATCTGCAAGGTCCAAGCTATACACGAATCAAAACATTTGTTTTCAAAAAGAAGCTTTCTCAAGAAACATTTCTAATCTGTAGAAGCTTGGTTATTTCGGACAGTACGTTTTATTTCTCCAGTCAAATGGGTGATTGGGGGAGATAATACGGAGGAGAATGCTATTGCTTCCCCGCATATTCCCCGGATAAATTCAGGGGATGTCGTCAACTGGTCGAGCTAGTATTTGCATGTGGTGAATCTATATAAGGAGGTCAGTTATTTCTCTTTGTGCAAGAATATTTTCTAGTAGATGTCACGCTGAGCAGGACCACATTTAGCTGTGATTCAGTACCCAAAATATTGGGCGTGGAACACAAGCAGCTTTCACCATGAGATTTCTAAATAATAACAAAGTCTTCCAGACTTTGGCTGCATTGTCTGCTCTTCTTCCTACAGCTCTAGCAGCACCAGCAAGCAGAATCAATTCTCGCCTCCCCTGCCAGGCCGGCATACTCGCGGCTTGTCCAGACCACACCGTCATCGTTTCCAAGGACAACTCTTCCTCTTCTTCTTCCAAGCACGCACATTTCACCACAATTCAATCCGCCATTCTTTCTCTGCCTCATGACAACTCATCGGCAACAATCCTCATCCGTGCCGGCGACTACACCGAGCAATTGAACGTCACCCGCCCCGGCCCTGTGACTCTCCTCGGCGAAACGAACCATCCATTGAATGCTAGCGAGAACCAGGTCACTGTATACTGGAGCGCAGCAAACAGTGCTACTTATCTCGATAATGCGTTTACCAGTGTATTGACCGTGGCACCCACACAGAATGCTTCTCTCACTGGCGCTGGTCCCACGGGTTGGCCTGTCCCTGTCGATACGCCGTATGGCAGTACCGATTTCAGGGTTTACAACATCGATTTCCGAAATGTGTTCTCCGAGTACTCTGCAGGGCCGTCACTGGCAGTTAGTGTGAGCTATGCCAATGCCGGGTTTTATTACTCTGGTTTCTATTCTTATCAGGATACGGTATGCCACACCACCCCTATGTACATACTTGAGCAATGTCATCGTACTAATCCAGATGAATGATAGGTATACATCGGCAAACTCGGCAACGCCTACTTCTACGACTCCATCATCGCCGGCCAGACCGATTTCCTCTACGGTTTCGGCACAGCCTGGTTCCAATCCTGCGCTTTACAGCTCCGCTCTTGTGGTGGCGGTATTACGGCTTGGAAGGGCACAAATACCACGTATGCCAACAAATTCGGAGTCTACATTGTCGATTCCACCGTCAAGGCCGCCAATGCCTCAATCGCAGCCTCGATTCAAGGTAAATGTGCACTTGGTAGGCCTTGGAACGCCTTGCATAGGTCAATCTTTGCGCGCACGTATGAGGATGGGAGTATCAAGAGTAGTGGATATACGGATTGGGTGAATAAAGGTGTTGAGAATTACACACCGGGGGTCACGCTGCAGGCGGAGTTTGAGACGTATGGATCTGGATGGAATGAGACGGGACGCATTGCGGGCGGTTGGGATACGATTCTGAACGAGACTGTGTGGAAGGAGTATGATGAGCCTGCTAAGGTGTTTCAGTTTGGGTATGCAGGTGGCGGATTTGGGTATGTTGACTGGATTGATTGTACTTCTTGGGCTTAGTATCTAGCACTTGGAAGATCAAGGCAAAATTTGTTCGGATACTAGATTTTAATTATCAAATTAACAAGAATTAAACTCATTTGCGAAACTGAACAGGCCAGATGTTTGAGAAAGTCTAAGCAAGCTTAGATGCCGAAGCCCTAATCTTTTGCCCTACCTTCCGTATCGGGACCTGCCATACAACTATGCCTTTAATATACCCATATGAGTTCTTCCTACTTCTGCTTGTCGATTTATGTATATCTGCATCCTATCCTGTATGAACAGCTCTTTCGTCGGCGTAAGAGACCTTGATAGATATTTCCTCTTTGGGACAGCTCCCAGATGACATCATACTTCTGTCAAAAGTATCAGACCACCTCAACGTCTCAACGTCTCCTTTTGCCATGTTTTGTACTAATTGTCTAAATACCACACTACATCAAATTCATCTTTGAAAAAGAGACGGAAAACAAAATGCCCACCCCACGACCAGCCATCCTCTCCTCCATCCGCTCGCTCATCTCAGCCTTCAGCTCCAACGCCTCCACGCCCGCCATCCTAGCACACTTCACCTCCTCCCCAACACCGCTCGTACACGAGCACGGCTCCCCCTTATTTCAACCCTTCCTACCTTTCCTTGGCCGCGACTTCATCGGTCTCAAAGCCGTTGGCGAATACTTCGATTTACTGGCTCAACACCTCTCCATCAGCGACGCCACTTTTGACGATGAGGATGACTGGGTTGTTGACCCGCTGATTCTGACTGTTTGCCTCCGAGGTAGAGCGCGGTTTACGTCCCTAGAGACGAAGGAGAGTTGGTTGGAGACGTTTATGTGGCGGGTTACATTGTCCGAGGATTTGACGGGGGAAAGTGAGCCTGATGCAGGACAGGGGCTAAAAGTGCAGGAATATAGGGTTTGGGCTGATACGGGCGCTGCGTTTTTGGCGAGTAGAGGAGAGTTGAAGGATCTCGAATCTGCGAATCCGAGTAATGTGAGGAGATCTGTTGCCGGAGCTCATAAGGTTGATGAAGTTTTGGGAGGGGAGGATTATCCGATCAAGGACAAATTAGGGACTGGACTGTCGTTTGGTGGGAGTTCGGGGTGAAAGATTCCTAGAATCGGATTGATTGTTATTACTATTTCAAGACTGCTAGATCAAAAAGTAAAAAGATATTGTGCTAAAGTTACAATTTTAAAACAAAAAGCAAAAGGCAGTAAAAAGCACCGCAACTCCTGTTCCCCTCGAGATGAACGGTAGTCTCGACCTGGGACCATACCTGCGCATCAACGATTCTAAAAGTTGACCACAAGAACGAAATGAAACGAAAAGCAAAGAAAAGATTACTGCTTCCACGACTTTCCGCAATTCAAACAAGTGCAAAACAATGTCATCGGTTCATCAGCACTGCGCGTCTGGGCCTCGGTATAAGTAACCTTGCGCTGACCACATTTACCGCATTGCAGACTGGAGCTGATACTTCGCTCGGCTTGTGCCACCATCGCCTTGTCCATATTCTCCTTGTGAATCTTCTGATCCAGCGCCCTTCGCTCGTCGGATTTGAGTTCGTCGTGGGTCATTTTGACAAACTTGTCCGGCGTCACATCACCCGAAAGCACACGCTGCCGAAGTTGTGGATTTGACTTGTTCTTCAAGTTCTGGAATAGACTGCGAATCTTCGTCTTGTATTGTTCTTTGGTCTCGGGTCCGAACGAAGTGAATGCTGCATTTTCTACAGCTACCGCCTTTGCTAACACGACTTTCGGGGGATCGGTAGACATAAACGATAATCCGTCGTACATAAGACCAAGACAACTATCGCGGATCTTATTATTTGTGACGTTCGTATCAACACCATCTGCCTTCCACGACCGTTTCTCGGGCGGAACAGTGGACTTCGGAGCCTTATCACCAGGTGTGCTTGCCGGCGCAGGCGACGCCGTACCGGTGCGCGGTGTACTCGAGCGCTGCGGCGAACCATTCGACTTTTGCTTATTCACTTCACTCCTCCATTTGGACACAATCTCGGATGATAGGCGCGCAACGTCGGGTGCTTTGTGTTGTTTGAGTTTATTCACCACGATACCGATACGGGTTGAGCGGAGGAGGTCTTCTGTAGGTCGGACGCCTTTTTGGAGTTCCTTCAAGATGGTGATTAGGTTGGCTGGCGGTTCGCTGGATGTCGCGGCTTTTGTGAGAGCCTTGGCTTTGAACTCGATTTCTTTGGCGTCCATTTTGGAGGACCTGGCGAAAGCTTAGTTAGCGCGATCGACCATTTTCATGAAGTAGAGCCCTGTGTAATGATAGTGGTGACCGTCATCAGTCTATACAAGTGCATGTATCACTGATGCGATGCGCCGGATCCCAGGCGAAAATCAACCATGACTCAATATGTACATACCACTGATACCCAGCAACAATAACGAGACTCGATGACGACGAAGCCTAGCAGGCAGTTACGCAAAGCGCAATGAATCAAAAGTGAAAGTGAGTAAACACTTCTAGACGAGTAGTCCTGATGCTCGAAGCCCCAAAATCCCAGGTTTGCGACAAAGCGTCAATCAAACAGGAAATTAGAAAGAAGAGACAAAAGATATAAAGAGACAAAAATGAAGATAATGGCACAGCGATCACAAAGTGAGGAGAGAAAGAGAAGGAAGCTGCTTTTTTGCGACAAAAACACTTTGGGAAGTTGTCCGCTTGACCCGCTCGGCAATTGATTTGATTGGCTGCTGCCTTTGCTGAGTACGTATCTACACCTTCTACGACACACCTGGATTTTGAATTAATTCCGTTTTATACAATGTGAAGCCTCTTTCTTCTTGAATTGTGGTATCTTGATTAAATTCTAAGTAAAAGAATAAGCATGAGGGGCATCATGGGCTGAGGAGGTGGGGATGAGAGCAACGCAACATGGCCGGGGATGATGGGTAGATCAAGTCGGCATGATCTATGAACCTGTTTATTTACATCGAACACAAAATGCAGGACAAACAGCAATGCCTTTATCACATCGCTCACTCTTTCGGAAAGGGGGTTGCAGCGAGATTTCTGTTTGTGGTCCAAACAAGTTGGAAGCGTGGGGGGGATATGGTGTCTGCGCCATGCTCTTTCTCCAAAGCTGATGCCTCTTGACGTTGAATACGAATACTCATTGGCAATGATGCAAGCTTAAATGCCCGTCTTGCCAAGAGCATCAGCCAACGCATCCACATCATCATCCTTCTTCTGGCTGACGGGCTCATCCTCGGCGCGAACAGTCTCCTTCAATGTCTTGTCGGCCAAATGTGTCCTCACTTCCTCTTCTTCTTCCTCCTCGGTCTGTTCATCACTTTCATCCTCTTCTTCATCTTCTTCAAGCTCGTCAAGCTCATCAAGACCCCAAGCATCCTCAGCATCTTCATCTGTACCATGCTCTTCCTGTCTCTTCTCGAGCAGCACGCGAAGTTCCTCAATATTGGCATCATCCTCCATGAATTTATTCCCATTCAATTCAACTCGCTTCAAAGCGGGGAGAGTATTCTTGGCCGCAAACAAAAAGTGCTTAACACCCTCCGCATTGATATCGTTAAACTGCAGACGCAACGTCTCAACTTTTTCGTTTTTACCAGCCGCAAGGGCCTGGGCGACCTTGATACCACCACGAGGAGAAAGGAGACAATCTCCAACACCCAGCTCGCGCAACGAAGCCCATCCGTGTACAACCTTGGCCAACGCAGTGGATCCGAGTAGCGTGAACGTATTATCCTGCAAATCAAGAACCTCCAACTCCGAAGCATGGCTCAGTCCATCTTTCAGCAGCAGCGAAATACCTTCCTGGCGAATACCATTTTGAGTCATCTTCACGGAACGTATACCCTTCGCATGCGCCTTGTATGCCGAAGCCCAAGCCTCCATACTTCCATTCTCGAGACGGTTGCGTCCACAGACAATTGACTCTAGGAGAGGAGCTTCTTTGCCCTCACTGCGCGCCTTCTCCTTTTGTGCTGCCAACTCCGTAAGTGCATCGGCAACCAGAACACCAGCTTTAGGACCCAGCCCGTTATTATTGAGAATCAAATGACGAAGCGGCACAGCACGCGACAGATAATCAACAAGCGGCGCTTGCGTATTAAGTCCAAACGCATTATCGGACAAGTTGATAGTATGCAGATTCGGAACCTCCAACAGCGCATTCAATAACGCAGATAACGCGGGGGGGATCTCGGACAGGAGGCGCGATGTGAATATATCGTCGAGATTGGCGACTTGTAAATTCTTCTGGGCAGCGAGGGCGGTTGCGAGACGTTCGGAGGCTTCGACACCGAGTGTGTTGCCGCCCAGGTGCACTTCTGTGAAAGTGGTGTCCTCGAGGAGAGGTTTCGCATGGGTTTCGATGTCCGCCGCGGTATCGAGTTTGAGGCCCTTGCCGCTGATGGAGAATATTTTAGCCATTTTCACGATGCTCCTAATGAGTATAATATTCCAGAAGAGATCCGTAAAATAAACACGGTAAAGGAAAAGAAAACAAGCACGTCGAGACGAAGAAAAGGGAGGTGAGGGGCTGTATTGTTTTTTATTTTTTTCCCTTGTCCGGTACGGAATACGTATTGTTATTCGCCTCCGATGCTTTAAACCCCGCCAGTCGCCAGGGTAAAATTAAGTTATCAACAGCCTAAACCGTTTTGGTGCTAGCGGCATTGAATTATTGAAACCGACTCACCGCCCTGGCAGACCCTCTGCCAATTCTGCCATCATCGGGATCATTCGATTTCGAGATATAGATTACTAATTGCGAATCTTCCACCATTCTTTCTTTCTCGCAAATTGTCCTTGATTCTTGACATTTTCGTCTTAATTCCAGCAATCGGAGAGACGACAAACCTATAAACAAAAAGCACATCCTCAACTATTCAAAATGTCTTGGTTCTCAGGCTGGTTCGGTACGTTTCTCTCGCAAACAGTCCGCAAAGGCACATCTCACAGCTCAATTCACCCCCAAGCTCCCCTTCCTCATTATTCAGACAATACCTAACTAGTATCTACTTACCAGGCTCCTCGAGCACATCCACACCCGCCCCCAAACCAGCCGAAAAACCCAAGGTCCGTCCATTCTCCACCCACCAAAACGCGCCCACGATCTAGCTGATTATACTAACGGGGGAGGACAGCCATGCTGCGTCTGCAAAGAAGAGAAAACCGCCCGCGACGACTGCATGCTCTTCTCCAAAGCCGATGATCCCGCGAAGACGGATTGCAAGCCGCTGGTGGAGCAGTACAAGGCTTGTATGGCTGGGTATGGATTTAAGATCTAATTTCCGCCCACCGAACAAAAAGACTCTGTCTGAAGGGGAAGGGATGAATAACTGCATATATACATTGCATTGGGATATGTTATTGGGCTTTTGCGGATACTCCTCTCATTTGATTGATTGATTGATTGATTTGGGCGTTTTGTTTGGAATTTGTACTTTTGTATATATATGTACTATATGTTATAGAAATATTGAACTTGACTGGATTGTATGGTATGGTATGGTATCAAAGTAAAACATCAAATAAAGAATTGAATATACAGATAGAAAGATTATTGAGTCTTCTTCTTCACATCCCCAGCCGGTTTCCCGCTCAATCTATAAGCCTGCACGATCAGGTTGCTCGTCGTCCACAGGTACGCCAGACCAAATCCGCTGGCGCCAATCAGCACGTTCAAAACAACCCACAGATCTGGTTTGTCGGCTGGCGGTTGCACGAATGCCTCGAGGACATGCCATCCAATCATGCTGAGATAGAATATTGAATGAATCAGAACCGTAAGACCACTCACGGACGCCTCTTTGGTTGTAGTCGTAATATTTCTCGCTCTGAAGATTTCGATTGAAGTAGGGAACAGTCCCAACAGGTAAGCCCAGAGGAAAGTAATGACGAAGTATGGGATGCGGAGGTCTTCGCGTTTCAGTAAGGGGTAGATTGTCCATGCGCCGAGAATATTGGCCCAGCCGATCCAGGCGCGATTGACTTTGTTGAGACCTCCGTCACCGGCGAAGAGGAGGGTCATAGGAAGTAAGGGTAGTAAGACGCTCTTCTCGTGGACTTGGAAAGAGAAGAGGAAGAATCCCCACGCGGAGCTGCTCAAAGCAAGTAAGAGGAATTGTGGACGAGGATAGCGGAAGATTATGAGACAAGGGATTGAAATTGATGCTAGTGTAGCGGCGAGAGATACACGCTGCAACAATGATGATGGGAAACGGTGTAGTTTGTAGAATGTGTGGATGGCGCACCAGGCGTTTGCGACCTTGTCTTCGAACAATCCTCGCGCAAAGGGGAATATGCGATGAATAAGCTGGCCGAGCTGAAGGAGGGGTGCGTAGTACCAAGCTTTTCCATCTAGTTCGACAGGCAATTCTGCGATGAGGGCCGGTAACGGACCGGGTAATGCAGTCCCATGAGCCCAGTCATTCAGCGATACGGCGATGAACGGTGCAAGTATAATAGCAAAAGCCGCTACCGTCGACAAAGCAATGGCCAAGAACCGACCAATCCGTATGCGTGGGAAGATACAACTTCCCAGGAGGAACGAAAACATAATAGGCGCATAGTAAAGTGCCATCTGTTTGAAGGACAAGGCCGCGACAAAGAATGCACATGCCAACGGCAGTCGGCCCGTCAGTATACTCTCGATGCTAGCCACCATAAGCCCCAGCATGACAGTATTGTACTGGAAATGACCATGATCGACAAGAATATTTCCGGGCTGCATCAAGATAGCGATCAGTGCTATTGAGGTTGACCACATCGGCACCCCAAGGAGACGACCGTAGCGGCGTGCAAATAGCACAACGGCAGGTATATAGACAAGGTATTCGGATACGATAACGGTGGCGCGCATGTAGAGCTTAAGAAGGGGGTCCTCGATACCCCGCGATGCGTCAAGAGCGAAGAAAGCCGGATCAACCAGGGAGCCACTACTAAATATTAGTTATGCAGTTCTTCGCACAAGGGTCTAGAAGACAAGATCCATACATTTTCCCCAATAACCAGCTATGATATGCCGTCAACGGCGGATAATCAAGCCCCCAGTATTGCAAATCATAAAAGTACCATTTCGTGAGCGGAAGATGAATAGTCAACTCCATCCAATGTCTCTGAGCTTCAAAGTCGCCGTGTAATGGAGGCACATTAAACCCTACACCCACATTAAGTCAGCGACAATTCTTACCCAAAAGCATCATGAAGCGGTACACACCTGAATACCCCCACAAACTCACAGCCCACCGAAACAATCCCACCACCATAAGAATCAACGGAAGTATAATCCATTGCGAAGTTGGGCTGCGCGCAAACCACATGAAAGAGACCAGCGGGAAAGCAGGAGCTGCATGCGGGGAGCCCGCGTCGAGGATCAGGTCATTGTTGTTGGTGCCGGAGAAGGTTGTTGGGAGCTTCTTTTTCTGTCGAGGACGGTAGGAAGTTGGTGAGGAAGCCATTGTGGCAGGTTGATGAGAAGACTTAATTGGTAACTTCCATGGGCTGAGTGAGAACTATTGCATGTAACAATTGCAAGTCAGTGCTCACAATGGTATACAATTGAAAGATGTCGGATCAGATCTGGAGACACGGTAGCTTGAGCTGCGCATCGGGGATATCGCTAGACTCCGAGGGGACGGTCCGCACTATGCCGGATTGGGGTTCGCTCCATATCAAGCAGATCAAAGACAACAATCACTAGTTATTGGTCGTTGGCATCCAGCATCAGTGCATGGTTATCATGGTTTGTGAGTTGTTCATGAATAGTGCCATTATAGTGGTCATTAGGCTGAACTCCGAATACCCCCCTATTGAATCAGAAAAGCGAAATTAATTTGAATATTTCAGGCTAAATAGTCTTCATATCCTACCTCTTTCTATGACTTAACAGCCTCATGGAATGATAAATCACTCATGATATTGCTCAAATGCCTAGAGCTGACATCTATCAAGATCCTGCCATCTTAGTATTTCTACCCCATACATGCGTCTCCACAACGAAAGCTCACCAGATTCTCTCTCTACCATTGCAAGCATGAACAATCAACTCATATTAGTCATTCTTCTCAATCTCATCATTGTCTCGAACGCATCAACTATCGTAAAATGCAATCAGCCAACCTCAGTCTCCTTCTGTACCCAGGCTTGCGGCTGTTCCTGTCCGCCAAATGAGGAAAACAGCATCTCTTGCTCAATGAACCCAATTACATGCCCGCAATCAATGGAAGAAACCTGCATTGAGACTTGCTTTTGCGTTGCGGATACTACGCCTGAGCCTACTACTATCCTCTGCGAAGAACCTGTCAAGACGTCTTTCTGTGAGGAGGCGTGCGGTTGTGGCTGTGATGACGGGGGTTCTATCAATTGTCTGGCTGAAGAAGGCACTTGCACCCATGATGCAGCCCAACTCTGTGGAGCGGCCTGTTCATGTAAAGTAGACCAGACACGCTACAGCTTGAAGAAGGAAGGGCCGAGCAAGCAAGTAGTGTTGGAACATGTCAACTATCACTGATTTCAGATGTTGAGCTCGTTGCTGTATTGGAGTCCGCTCAAAAGTACATCATACTAGCACATGATTATTATTTCTTGAAGCATGCTTGAACCATGCAGAAATTCTATTGTCAAACGCTCATTGATACAACATTTGTATTGACTCATCGCTGAAATCTGAGGACTCGACCATCAGGTCCTACACTAACACCAAGATGCTCTCGTAAAAACGTTGTGGTCTCTTGAGAAGGTGTAAACGCAGTACGCGGCCTATTTCCCGCATTGTGTTTCCACTGATCACGTATTGTCTCGAACAAGCCCATATCTAATATCAAGGCTTCCCCGGATGCAAACGTGTCAAGAGGGTGAGTGTGTCTAGACGCCGGACTTGAGCCATCTTCAGCAGGTTCGGCTAATAAAGCCGTTCGCTCAAGAGTCGAATCCTGTGATTCTTCAACAGATTCATCATTGTTCGTTTCATTTCGTAAAACACCCCGTTCTTCGGCATCATAATCTTGTTCAGGGTTTATACCATCCTCCGCCTCTATTGAAGTTGCCTGAGACTCGCCGTCTTCTGTAGACTCGCGTTTTACATCCGTCCGCACTCGTTCTAATATCAATCCCAATGTGACCAGATGTATCAGCATGATGAGAAAGTCGAACATCACGAGCCGGACTCGCGACACTGGAGCTTTCTGCCCCACGAAATCAATAAAGAGGCCGCCATGGAGATATCCTCGTGTTTCTTCGCCGGCACTCGGATGGATGGCGACTATATGTAGGAACGCACACAGCAAATTACTGCCAAAAATGGCGCCGATATATGGCTGACTTCTCGTGGGCTCGAAGGGCGGGGCTTTCGGCGTGAAGAATATAAGCTGTACAATAACACGTAACGCAAAGAGGAAAAAGGTACAACTATATCAAAGTCAGCATTGAGTCAATCGACATCGGGAAAGGAAGCGTACTCCATATAATACAAAGCAGCAAGCTCGCAGTATATGATGATGTCGAGCTCGCGCAGTAACCGATCAATCAAAGCAATCTTCGTCTTCCGTTGCACCTTTTGCCTCAGATCCTGCTGGGCGGGTGTGAGGGGTTGCTCGACATCATCGAAATCAGCCACATCCGGGATGCCAGAGACATCAGCGAAGTGCTCGGCATCCCTGAAGGCATCCGGCGTGGTCATAGGGGGGTCATGAGGCAGTGAAGAATAGACGTCACAGCTCGCGGCGGATGAACGCGCACAACCGTCAACACTCGACAGGGAGGAGAGGGTACACAAGTGCGGTTGGCGTGGGGGTGGGAAGTCGGCAAGGGTACAAAATCAAAAGAGGCACGAAAGGTAATGCGCAGTCAATGCAAGTCGTGTGAGGTTGTTGAGGCTCTCCTGGTCCGTCGTCGGCTCGTTCCCAATTCCCACTTCGCACTGCGGCTCGGCGGCCTAACTGCCAATCCCCACGGACTATCGTCGGTCCGGCCCATCTCCAGCCAATCTCGTACTATTCAAGTCGCCAACTAATGTAACGTGGCTGTCATCGCTTTGCTTTTTCAACGCACGAAGTAACCGTATTAACTACGTATTTCGACCTGGCGCAGATATTCAGCGCGGTCGCCGGAACACTAAATGTGTATTTTTTTATGATTTACTTGCTCTATTTCTAGTTTACCACCATTCATAATTCCATGGCCATATCCCGTATCCCGGTGGAGTAAAAAAGCTAGTCCCTTGAGGCGTATCAACCTGGAACGCTGTGGCTCTCGTGCATCGGGATCTGCCAAGGACCCAGGATCGTCCCCTCTTCCCTTTTTCGATGGCCAGTGTAACCACCCCGGTCGGTTTGGAATCTCTTTCTTCTCTTCATCATTCAGCCTGCAAGGTCTCCTACACTTTTACGCTCCTCTAGGAGCAGTTACGAGTGTACGGTTGCTGACAGAACGATATCATGCTCACATGTGCGAGCCGCCAATTTGACAGACGCCGCCATATGTGTCTCGGAATTGAAACACCAGCAAGCGTGTTCAGCACTCGGTGATAGAGGCGGGAGGAGCGATAGAGGGGGGAAATAGGAAAGAAAGAATCAAAAACAGAAGGAAAAGAAAGCAATGAAGTCGATTTCTACCAACATTTTGAAGGCAGCGCTCGCCTTCGTTTCTATCCCGATATTGCCGGCCACCGCCGATTACTGCACCTTCGACAATGGCAATTGCATCGATGGTCTAGCCCAGGTTTCCGTTTCGTTCCAATTTGACGCTATCTCACCCGCACCGCTACTTTTCTATTATGGATTCGACGCCGGATGGGGTTCTCCCTCCAACCCAAATACGTCTGCAATCAAAGTGGGATATTGGCTTCAGTATGATAGGGGAATCGTCACGGACTTCAACTCGAATATGCGCAGCATCAATTGGACAACAGAGGTCGCATTACGTATTGGGAATCTAGGCGGTTGGGTCGGCGGCGCCAATAACGGCTGTGATGGCGTTTGGGGCGAGGCTTGTTCGAAGAATTTGAAAACTTTCTTGCGGTCCTCGTTATTTAACCTGAGTACTTCGGGACAACCTTACGATTTACCACTGGACACGGTACTGAAGCCGTTGACGACCGGCGCTCCAGGACCCTTTATCGACGGATGTCCGTCTACATTGTTTGACTTGGATTTGATTCCCACCTATGGTAAGACTTTTCCTCCCTCCTTGTTCGATTAATGCCCAAGCAAAGGCTTATTTTCGGGTTAGCTGTTGTCAATGCCACAGCATCTGGCAGTAACAACGCATCGGAAGCCATAAGTGTTACCGCACCAGGCAGCCCTGGCGCCCCATGGCGGACATGGTACATTCCCGGCGCAACCCCCATGGGGCAGGCTCAAGAGGTTGCCGTCGGCATCATCGCTCGCGGACCCAATCACGGCTCCAACCCACTAAATAGCCCGGACGATATAAAACTTGAGTTGGTTTGTGCGAGGGCACCAAGACAGCCACATCATCCGCCTTATGATGGCGATCATGACGGTAACAATAAGGCCCCTCAGGGATACGCCCGAGGAATCATCAAGACATATGCTTTTGACGAGAAAGACTTTCTGTACGAAGTCGAAGACGATGTAGAAGAAGAGGCCGAAGATGAGAGATACTATAACGACGATGACTCGGCGACAGGGACCGATGTCGATTGCCCTGAAACCAGTGCTACAGTTCTCTAGGTGAGGACTTAACATATCTTTTCACTTTCTTTGAAGATATTATCCGTGTACATAATACATTTCAAGGCGCGTCGGGCGTTTGGACAAATATAACTTCGATTTTTTTTGCCTTTTACTTATTACACTGACTGCGACGACGTCCAGAGACCAATCCGGGCGTAACTGCCTACCTTCCCAAATAGGCAGGCGACAAACGAAACGACCTTCTTGGCACGTGGTTGCCTCCTTCCTCCCTGCTAGCTCCTTCTTCTTATCTTCTTCTCTTCCCCTCTTCCTCTCCCTTTTTCTTTCTCTTCCTCTTCCTTTTACTACAGGAACAGAACCATCACCACCAACATCAGGGTCGGGACGATGGCTGTTTCTTGTTGTGATGGCATTGAAGCCAGACACCTAGGACACGAGAGAGCTGAATCTTCTTCTTCTTTTTCTGCTTCTTTAGAAATCATTTTGAGTCAATAAATCTTGATGGTGCATTTACCACCACCATCATCACCATCATCACCATCACCACCAACAGCAACAACAGCAGCAACAGCAGCAACAGAGAGGACGACAAAAGGGACGGCGGCAACAGGAATAACAGCAGCAACAGCAACAACGACAACAACGACAACAACAAGAGCAGCAGCAGCAGTAGCAGCAACAGCAACAGGGACGACGACACTGCTTCCTACGGCATGCAAATTGTTGATGTGCCGGTCCTAGTGCCAAAAACACAAACATCCGTCTTCATGCTAGACCAGACTCACAGAAATATACATACCACAACATGGCGATAATGCCTACTATGTTGTTATACAAGACATGGCACGATATTATTTGAGAACGATGGCAAAGAGCCACTCCTGTGGTGATTCGGAGACAGGTGGCGCCTCGGCCCACGCTTATCCCACCACCTCCTTCTGGCCCGCTGCGACAGCGACCATTGCGTCCCGCCTCTCGACTGCCTGTACCAGTCAGTCTTGAGGTCCAACTACCACGCATCGTCACTCCTCCGCAGCCTGCATTGGTGTCGCAGTCACACAATGGGAATCACTCGATTCCAGTCAGAGACAGGCAGGCGCCATTGTCATAGTGATACAGTAGGCCGCAGCATCGGTCATTTTTAGTCAAGGGCACAATATGAGCTTCTTGGGGTATGTCAGCTACCTGCATGAATTGTCGATATAGACTAACAAAGTCCCATCTACCTAGGCAGTGAATCACCTTTCTCCACTAGGAGCCCGGTTCAAACGCGACGACAATATCTGAGGCGACTCAAGCATCGTTGCTAGCATCCTCATCCGGAAGCAGCACATTTTCATCTCTACCTCTGCGGGCACAGTCAGCTTGACAGCTGTCGTCTTGAAAGCCATGGGAGTAACCGAGATTAGCAATAGGAGCATGGCGATCCGTGATTTGGCATATATCGGTCAACTTTCCTTTGTCTATATATGGAAATATCATACTGCAGAAGCAGCTCCTCTCAAGCAGCATAGACAAGACCAAAATGGTGTATCTCACAAGCAATAGACAAATTGAAGCTATTCCGACCAAATGTGCGTACACAACGACATTAACCGACTGCAATCAGTCTCTTGGCCTGGACAACCCGGGAGCGTCGGTCGTGCCATCGTCTCTCGGAACCCTATGCGGCAGCCCGACGCAATCCAGTGCCAACGCACCTATTACCTGCCCATCATCTCCTCCGCAGGAGTCCACGCAGCATGCCACCAGATCTCCTCAACAAAGCCGACAACGTCAGCTACGCGGGCGCCTGGATGGGCTACGCGTTCCACGACGATGGTTTCAGGGCTGGCCTCACAGTGGCGAACAAGATTCGTACAGGCAAGTACGAAAACCCGACACGCTTTCGGTCGGGATATATTGGAATCGATCGTCGAATTCACACCATTCCCACATTTTATCGTGGCTTCCTGAGTGAGGCCTACCATCAGAGCGAGCAGTATTTTTTTTTTCTCCCGCAAGACTCTTTAATGGATGATTGATTGTCCGCCTTGGGCATGTCTTAGTATAAGCAAGGGGTGGGATTTGTCTAGGCGGCCGTATCAGTTATGTACACTCCTCGGCTCTACACACTACAAACGTTGTCATGATTCCTTAGCATTATCTCAGGTAAATTGCTAGATCAGTTTTTGCGGTTTCACAAATACTACCAATCATGACCTAATTGGTGATTGAGTGATTGATTCATATGGCTAAGAAACTACGTATATGTCTGTCACACAGACTGGTTCTGCGTGTCTAGGCTCCTGTCCAGGGTGTGTAGGACACGGTACATCGTTAGGAGGGATGCTGTGGTATCTAGGGATATGGTGTCGTTCTACGTATATACGTATCATGGACCTTGTACTTACGATTTTACTCATCTTTTGCCGTGATAACTTTCATACTCTCTATGTCATCCAACCTGAGTGTTCAAATTTGAATCTGAAATGATGAAGTCAACCCAAGAAAGCGATGATGGCAAGGCTTATGCCCTGATTCGAGACAACAGCGACGACGATATCGAAGAGCCTTTCTTGCGTGACACCAGCACCAGGGAACGAGTCAAGCATGGCAGGATCATCCGATCACCAGTATGGGCGGTGATGACGTTCGTCTTAGCTGTGGTGTTGTTAGTTGAGAATATCTATCTACTTAGAACGATCAGATCAACAAAAAGGAATATCGGTACATATGAGACGGGATTTGATACCGAGCTCGGTAGGTTTTCCTGAACAAGCATCTATACCAATGAAATATCAACCCTTTGTTGTCACATTTGCTAATCTCATCTTCTTTTTGTAGACGAAATGAAATCATCCATCAAACTACACCAAAAACGCTACACCAGCGCCATCCGCGACCACCCTAACGGCACTCTATACATGGCCTTCAACACCTCCGAACCACAATACGTCGGTCCCCCTTCCCCGGAAATCGACGCTGCCTGGAATTCCCTGCTTAAAGGACGCTACATCCACTTCACAACCAACGAAACAACCTGGCTCAACTCCGATCCTGACCTACCTTTACTCGAACAACTCCCTTCCCACGGCTCCTCAATCCCGACAACAGGGTACTACGGTGGCCCCGACATGCTGCATAGCCTACACTGCATAAACGCTCTACGCCAACATATTGATATGGATTATTATCATAACGAGCATGTGGCCTGGTTACCGGAGGAGTATAGGAGGATGCATATTGATCATTGTCTGGAGCAGTTGAGGCAGGCGACGTTGTGTCATGGCGATATGACGCCTGTAACGCTCAAGGCGATTTGGATGGATACGCCGCGGTGGGCGGCGTTGGGGCAGACGGAGAGAATGCATACGTGTAGGGATGGGATGGCGTTGAGGGAGAGGACGTGGGAGAGGGGGGAGGATGTTGGGAGGATTTCTTTTGGGGAGAAGTAGTTAGTATTTTGCTAGTGGCATGATAAGAAGTCATATGGAGTCTCGCTGAAGATTTTAAGTTGATAGGTAGATAGATTTGACGGTAATTTTTTGTCTCCTCGTAGATAGGTTTGATGAAATAATTACTAGCCATGCTAGTCCAATTTTTTAGGATACAGGTACCTATCATCCATTTATTCAATTTGAAGTACTATGTTGAGAAGCATACGTTAGTGGTCCTTTGTTGTCTGCTTAGCCCTAAGCAAGTTGGACGTGTCGACCCAACTCTTTACAACCGTGACCGAAGGAGACGAATCAGTATCTTCAAGATTTATGGGCAAAAACTCGGTACTACTTTAATTTAATAATCATTCAAGAAAATCCATCAGAATCAACTTCGACGCTCAAATGTCAACATCCAGTCGATTACCCTTTTGGGACATCCAGCAGACGATACTCATTCTGATTGGCTCAAGATGTTTCAAGCCAATAACAGCACACAAAAAGGCCCCACATACCAGTCACCTCTTCTCTGATTGGCTGGCTTCCCAGTCATAAGCGTCATGACGGGGTTGTTGGGCGTTGTCGGACAATAATAATCAGAGTCCTGCCTCCGCTTTGTTCGTTCAACAACCCCCTACTATCATTCATCTTTAAACCTCAATCAGACACTACCAAGTACCTACGTTCGTGTCACTGCTTAACGGGCCTAATTCTCACATCCTCGCAACAGCCAGCCCGCCGGTGTCGCTCCTGGTGGTACCAGAGTAAGCTCAACAACCCCACCACGGTGGCTCTCTACGCTGTGGGGGAAACAAGCTCGGCTCGTCCAATACGTATTCGACATCCCCAACCTCGTTAACGGTTAACCTGGCTTTCTGGCACTGGCTTGGATTCTGGAGAGACAGAACCGCCGTTTAATTGCTTTTTTGGCAGAACCAGATTTAAGCGACAGACCACGGAACTTACGGGAAAATTCGATACTGGGTTCAACTCACGTCACATTCAATTTCCCTGCCAACTGGCCACCAGTCAACAAGCAAAAGAAGGTTTTTAGACTTTCCGGTCTGTGCCTCTCGCTCTCGCCTCAAAAATGGCCGCCGCCTTTGACGACGAAGATCTTTCCGTCTCGCTTGCGTCAATCCCTCCCAATCCGAATAGTAGACAACAACGCGATCAATCCACGGCCGATGCGATGTCCAACTCGAATCCCGCTGCGATGGCAATGCCGCCTCCGCCGCGGCCGAATAATAACGGTCATAACGGACACCACAACGGTGGTAACCGGAGCGGCTCGTCGGCGTCAGTACAGTCACCGGCGACACGGCGAGATATGCAACGGTTAGATCAATATAAGACGGTTAAAGTGTTGGGAGAAGGGTCGTTTGGCAAAGTCAAATTGGCGATTCATCAGCCTAGTGGGCGGCAGGTTGCGTTGAAGATTATTCCTCGGCGGAAGTTGTTGTCGAGGGATATGGTGGGACGGGTTGAGCGTGAGATTCAGTATTTGCAGTTGCTTCGGCATCCGCATATTATCAAGCTGTACGTTCTCTTCTCACTGTTTTCGGTACTATGGCTAACCGAGTACTTCTAGATATACCGTCATTCCCACAAAGTCCGATATTGTCATGGTTTTAGAGTACGCCGAGAGAGAATTGTTCGACTACCTGGTGAAACGAGGAAAGTGTAACGACGACGAAGCGCGCAAGTTTTTCCAGCAAATCATTTGTGCGGTCGAGTATTGCCATCGCCACAAAATCGTACATCGAGACTTGAAACCCGAGAATTTATTGATTGATAGCGAGAAAAATGTGAAGATTGCCGATTTCGGTCTCAGCAACATTATGACGGACGGAAATTTTCTCAAAACCAGCTGTGGAAGTCCCAACTACGCCGCACCGGAAGTTATTTCAGGAAAATTATATGCCGGGCCCGAAGTCGACGTGTGGAGTTGCGGAGTTATATTATACGTTCTCCTTGTCGGCCGGTTACCGTTTGACGATGATTATATTCCTGCTCTGTTTAAGAAGATTGCCGCCGGAAACTTCCATATGCCTTCTTATATTTCACCGGGAGCTGCCAGGCTCATTCGAGCCATGTTGCAGGTTCATCCGGTCCACCGAATCAGTATTGCTGAGATCCGACAAGACCCGTGGTTTCTCGACGGTCTCCCTAAATATCTTCAACTACCTCAAGAAGAGTTTGTCACGACAGGCGCCGATCCAAACAAGGCAGTCGACCGTCGCAAATTCGCACCGGGCAAGTCTACTAGCGTACAGCAAAAGATTCATGATTTTGCCATCAACAAACTGGAGCACAGCATGGGTTACAAGAAGGAAGAAATCGAAGATGCTCTGCGAAAGGCGGAGCCTAGTGCTGTTAAAGATGCATTCTTCATTATTGCAGAGAATGAACTGATGCAGACAAACTGTATGTCCCCTTTCGACTAAGAATTTCGACAGTACTAATGCAGAACAGCTCCCCAAGAAGACTCTCTCGATATGTCATCTCCTCCGACACCTTCATCTCCTATGACCAACGATAGCAGTGGCTACAGCTCTCCACGTGCTCCCAAAACAGCAGCGGCAGCCCTTCGTCAAGAAAACGCACTTACACCATTGACACCTCACGCACGAGAAGCAACGCCGCCACCAGCTCCTCCTCCAACTTGGGGGGCCATGCCAATGGAAGAAGAGCCTCGCGTAAGCCATGTGCGTATTCTTCCTACGAGTCTTCCATATGTTCACGATCAGATCATGGAGCAACGGGACGGTATTCGGGAACGCGCTAGAAGACAGAGGGCGGACGCCGAACAAAAGGCTGGTGTTTCTGAAGATCGGACATTGGAACAGCAGGCTGCAACCTTCAGAGCTCTCAAACCGCATGCTCGTAGTGTCGTTGATCTGGATAAGCTTCGTTTAGAGCCGCCAGAGAAGTTCCATGCGGCGCCTATGCCGTCGAAGAGGTCCAGGAAGTGGCAGTTTGGTATTCGATCACGTAATCAGCCTTATGAAGCCATGCTCTGTTTATATAAAGCCATCGAAGCTATAGGTGGTGTCTGGGAGATTATACCAGCCGAGCCAGGTGTGTATACTCAGATGCCTTTGATGATACAAACTAACAGCAAACAGAGGGCGACGCACCATTGGAGGAACCCGATCCAAACCAACCCATGCCACTGCAACGCAAATACCCCGACTTGCCGTCAGATTACTACATCCCCAAAGATCCCTGGTTCATTCGCGCACGCTTATTAAAAGAAGGCGTAACAGCACCCGGAGTATCACTCAGCGCCCACAGCAGCCGCAGTGACCTAGGCGATCTCCGCCGCAAAGTCAACCTAATGAACGCCTCCATCAGCGCCGAAGACAAAGCCGCCATCGCCGCCGCAGTCCAAGCCAACGCCGACGGCAGCGGTGGCGCGGGTAGTAGCAGCACGACAAGCGCACCCTCCTCGCTCGAACAAGTCCAATCAATGCGAATCTCGTACGGAGTATGGTGCTTCATCGATATCCAACTCTATCAACTCGAAGCTACGAACTACATGGTCGATTTCAAATGCGATGGATACCAGAACGTGATTCGTGCAGATATAGACGGTGAATGGCGACCCGTTAGCAAACGCATCCGAAATAAGGAGAAGGAAGTTACAAGTCCGTATCCTTATTTGGATGTTGCGTCGGACTTGGTTGCTCAGTTGGCGATTGCCAGTTAGGCAAGTATTTATATTGAACATTTTCTGTTGTCTTTTTGGTATACTGCTCGCACAAATGGGAGGATTTTGTCGATATGTATGTGATTTTCTTAGCGGGGCGTTCTTTTCGTTTCTTTTCGTTTCATGGGTATGGACAGCGACGGTGTTTTCTTTCTTCGTGTTTATTTATTCGTTGTCTCGTCGATAATCTCCATCGGGGATTGTTGGAGGATACGTACAAAGGTTTATCTGTTGATTTTTCGTTATATTTTGTCACTCCGATGCGTGAGTGGGTGTTATATTTTATGTGTCGTGGACAACTGGATAGTAGTTAGGTAGTTGAATAGTTATAGGTATAGGGTATAGCCATGAGTGACGAATTTCATTTACATTTCTTTCGAACATTGGAACATTTGAAACACTGCCGTTATTTTTGCTCCTAGGTCCATGTACCTAGGGTTTCGGAAATCCCGTGGTCTTGCGTTACCTCAAGGAACGCAGTCTTCGACAAAAGGGTTTGTCCTGTCTCTGCTAGAGCAGAGCTTTTACTTAGAATCTAAATTGAAGAATATTTTAGGATAGTTTGATCCAAGATATTAATCCTAATGATTGAGGTACCAATTGCCATGAGTGGTTCTAGTACCTAATATACCTAGGCATATACATAGGTATCCGTACAAATACAAATAAGCAGTCCAGAGGTTACACAGAACGTGCGACTTTATTTAAATAGAATCGGCCATGTCCTCGAAGGAAGTAAGATCCGACTAGTCCGTACCTAGGTACTTAGGATCTGCGTTTCACTACATATGTCCGGGTAGGACTGAGAAACGTGACATTGACTGTCGTGATCAATAGGATTGTTGTAGCCTCGGTTGAAAAACAAGTATCGCAGCCACCGACTACTTTCCACAAGATTGATAATCATTACACTGGCTGAGTACCTACTAGCCAGGCAAGATGATAATCGGATTAATTAAAGAGGGTCCCATCAGGCCAGAAGCTGAAAGTTGCGCATGTACTATATACGCTAAGTACCTCGACAGACGTTGATCTGACGTCACCTCTACCTTCTTCCCCTCCAACCTCCCCTCCCAGCCCTAATCATACCACTTTAGAAACCACGGAGTTAAAGAGAAGAAAAAACCAGGCTTTCGGAAGTTCCAGGTTGGAAGAGTACCAGTGCTACGTAGTAGGTGGATGTATATACTCAGTGCCTGCCCCTCTCATCCAATTCATTCTGTTTCTTTTGTGTTTGGTGTGGTTGGGATTTCTTTACTTCATATAATTTCCTTCAGCTCTTATATACCAGCTCTTATATACCATCCGCGATCAGTCAGACATTGAATAAGACTGCAAGTATCCATCGCCAAACATATACCAATCCCATTGATTGATATCATATAATCGTTATAACCATGGTACGTCCACCATCTATCGGTACTATCCGAACCAGAACCATACAACCAACTCAACACCACACTAACACAACAAACCAGTCACCCACCACACTCGTCGCCAGACAATCAACAACTTCCACCTCCGACACATGCCCCAGCAGCCTCTCCGGCGGCGCAATCGCAGGCATCGTCATCGGCACAATCGCCGGCACATTACTAATCATCTGGCTCATCAAGTCCTGCTACTTGCCCGGAGCACCGGGCAACCCCGACCCTGAAGGTACAGGTGGTGCTGCGCCTGTGGTATACTCTTCTTCCACACGAGCAGCAGCGCCAAGACGTCAACGACGAACGAGGAGTTATAGGGATGGACCGGATTATGTGGAGTATATTGAGAAGTCGCCTGTGCGGGTGAGTCGGAGTCGGACGAGGAGGGGGAGTGTGGTGAGTCAAGTGAGTAGGCCGGAGAGGGTTTATATTTCTTGATCTCTACCTACCTCCAGCGCTACAATGGCATTAGGTTGGATGTGGGTTGAGATGAGATGAAAGAGGAGGGAGATGATGATGCCTGAATGTCCTGGCGAAATTGCAATGATGTACGATGTTTTTCTTTATTTGTTTACGGCTGATGAAGAGATGACTTTTCTGTGTATACCTAATTGTTAATGCATTTACTATGGTTGAATTGATACTGTAGAAAGAGAACATGACGCAATGATAGTATGATACCTAGGGTAGGGTAGGGTAGGGTACAGACGGCACGTGCGATTGGCCAGGAGTCGGAGTCTCGGAAATCTCTCCTTTCCCAGTTTAGGACTCGAGGTCATCCCAATTTAGCAGTACGTATCACTGTATCAGCTATGTAACAGGGATATCCCAGACACTAGTTACAGAGTAGTAAGTCACCTTATCTCTAACCTATTCTTTCATACGGACACTCCGTCTCAACTTCATTTCTACTCTTTACAGGCAACAGCGCCACCGTCTGAGAATAACCGTGGAATCAGACGGGTCACACCTCGCACACAATGGCCTGGCCATACGGTCTGATACAGGGAAAAATTACGGGGGAAGATAAAATAGATTAAATAAGGGGCGCTTGGCCGGAGATGAGTCCAATCAGATGACACAGCAGGGGAAATAGAATGGCCCGCTATGAGCCTCATTGGGCCAATGTGCGGCTGCCGTTGACTACGGAGTAAGAGTCTAGGAGAACCATTGTGCACGATCTTCTCGGCATGGAGTAATTTCAGTATGCAGTTATGCGAAGAAAGTAAGGACAGTCAATATTCATTTATTCTTACATTCAGAGATTAAACAGCAGCAGACAACCACACGTGGACGACGATGTGACGACGTGACAGAACAACATAGGTTGCAGTTGCAGAACTACGGTAAAATAGTCGTAAAATACGTACGAAATACATCGAAAAACCGCGGCGCAGACTGGCTCAGGTACCGGCCAATCACATACCACAAACTCCCTTTAGCGCGGCAGCCCCCTTCCTTTCCTTGCTCAACTTCTCCCTCTCAACCTCACCCACAGACTCCGTCTCACTAACGTCTCTTAGCCTGATGGACCGGGGGGCCCTTTTCCCTGACCTTTTTCTCTTCTTCTCTTTCCCTCCAACGAGTCCAGTCCTGTTCGGGAGATAGCGTTATCTGAGGAGAACACCCCATTATTCCTGCCGCCGCCTCGTTCAGTCATGCAGTAATTAATCTCTTTCCACTCTCTCTCGACACTACGGAGTACTGTTTGACACTCTCTTTTCGTGACTTCCCCGGTCCTTTTCGATGTCGCTCTTTTTGATCGAGTAACTGTCATTCTTTACCACTCTCCACGATTATATACACTCATTTATATTACCCGGGGCTCATTCCTTTGCACCCGTATATACGACTCAGATTCCTACCTCCAGTAGGCAACGTGTGGAGAACCTCCCACAACGCCTTTCTTTGCCTTCGATTCGATTATATACAGTCATGATGCGATCTTCAGTATTGGCAGTCCTCGTGGCTGCTCTCGTCTCGACCGTCTCGGCACAGACAAGCACGACCTGTCAACCCCTAAACGAGACATGCCCGGCAGATTTGGCCTTCGGTACAAAACATACCTGGAATATTAGCGCCAGTTCGCAACTAGACGACACTTGGAACATCACCAACGGTGTGCTGAACTACACTGACGACGCCGTCGGATTCACAATCAACAAGAAACTCGACTCGCCGACCATCAGATCGACATTCTACCTCTTTTTCGGCCGCTTGGAATACCACGTTCGGGCTGCTCCCGGCCATGGTGTTATTAGCAGTGTGGTGCTCCAGTCGGACGATCTTGACGAAATTGATTGGGAGTGGGTGGGCTCAGAACCTAACCAGGTTCAGACAAATTTCTTCGGAAAGGGACAGACCATTGCTGGTACGGCCGAATACTTCAATATCAGCAGCAACACTCACGACCAATACCACAATTACACGACATGGTGGGACAAGGACAAACTCGAGTGGTGGGTCGATGGTCAATTGTTGCGCACTGTTACACCCGCAAACGCCTCAAACAGTACCTACGACTGGTACCCTCAGACTCCCATGAACATCCGTATCGGATCCTGGCCCGGTGGTGATCCTTCCGAGCCTCAAGGTACGAGAGAATGGGCTGGTGGTGAGATTGATTACAATGCTGGTCCGTATACTATGTTTGTGTCGCTGGTTACGGCGCAGGATTTCACCTCGGGCAAGGAGTACAATTACACCGACCACTCGGGAACATGGGAGAGCATCAACGTTGTTGCGTAAGTCCACCGACAAGGAAGACATTGGAAACGAGCTAACGAATACAGTGGCAACTCAACTGTCGAACAAGAACTCAATGCCGTACACCTAACTCTCGCCCAAAGATGGAACAACCTGTCTTCCGGCGCTAGAATCGCGATTATCGCCTGTGCCAGCGCAGTCGTCGGCATCGCTGCTCTCGCCTTTTTGTTCTGCTGCATCCGCCAGCGACGACTCGGCAAGCGTGAATGGAACGCCCAGAACAACCAGTGGACGCAAGAGCGTACAGATATGATGAATATGCAGGCCGAATGGAGACAAAAAGGATATGTTGAGATGAAGTAGGCATCCTATATACCCGTCTATGTATATAGGCTATGTCTCGATGATGCTTTTGCTTGCCATGTTTTTCTCTTGGATCTTCAAAAGACGAAGGAGAAAGCAACTTACGATCTTTACATTTCGCTTTCGCTTGCGTTTCGCTTCTCTGTCTATATTTTATTCTTTTCGTTTTGACGCATCGTCATCGTCTCAACCATCCGATACCACTATTGTCTCCGACTCTTCCTCTATCTCTCACTCTTAGAACCATTCACGTCCGTCCGTCCTTCAGCCTTTCAACCTCTCCGATGGCCCAAAACCCATCTCTCGCTCCTGTTTCTTGTTTCTCGACCCCAAATCACCATTTCCGTACAGGGCTTCTCTGATATATTTCCAAATCTGGTGTTCATTGTTTTATCTACCGGTGTTTTTCCCCGATTTAAAGTTACAATCTTGACTGAAATTTCTTGACTATTTATTTGTATCTATTCTGATTGGATTGTTGTGCCGCTGTTGTTTCTTTGTCTGTAGTAGATGTTTGGAGGGGGTGCTATGGGTAAGGAAAGGGGAATCAGAATTCATTGATACGTTCATTTCTTGCGTATACCGTACGTAGGTCGATATCAAGATGCAAGTATTCTCAGACTAACACAGCCTGAGTACATTGTACATTCTTCAGGGCTGTTGCACATGTCTAAATCTCACCAGTTGACCAGAACTATTCAGCCAGTTTTCTAACGCGGCGATGACCCTGTTTGGGATCAGGATGAAGGACTTGAAAGGTTCCAAGGTTACTTTAGTTACTTTATATCATGTGTAGCACGGGGATTAGTCTGATATCCATGGATGCTTCCAGGTTTTTTCAATGTTGTAAGAAAGATCTCAACCAAGCATGAGCTAGGTAGCTAGATAATCAACTCTAATCGCAGATAGAGAGATATGGACCAGTCCCCCTTCAATGAACCAAATGCATATCGTTCTATCAGTTAGATAGTTTTACGTGGTTCTATATTCACAAACCTTGAACCTTGGAAATATTTCCGGCAGAACATTCCATCAAAATGATGCACGGGATCCATGCAATCGGGGGGGTTCACACCATTTCGAAGGGCACAGTATGTAGGTTCAGCAAAGCCATTCCATCTATTGACATAGGTAGGTAAAGGAAAACCGGAATTGTGTCTGGTTTCTCGGTTTATGTGCATTGTAGTAGGTAGGTAAGTGGATATATACATGTATGAAAGGGAGGGAGGGAGGGTATTAGATTGTATAGGTATCTGAGAAAGACAGCCTGGAAGAGACGAGATGAGAAGCGATGATGATGCAGCCAGTAAGTAGGTAACAGGTAACCCCTTTATGCCGAGAACGCCGTGAATGATGATGACCAGAAAAAAGTATGAATGGGAATCAATATTGACACAGAAACAATAGACGGGATCAGGGAACTGAGAGGATAGAATAGATGGTTTTGAATCAACCGGTGTTTTTAGGGCTTCCTTCTTCCAAGATTAAGTTGCAGCAGCAGCAGCAGCACTCTCAACATCCGCCTTGGGAGGAGCATCCTTCTTCCTAATATCCTTCCAGCCCATCCCCCACGAAACCAAAAACATCAGTCCCGCCGCACCAGCCGCAAACCAATACACCGCATCCACACTCTTCGAGTACGCAAGTAACGTACCCGCCAACCCCGCGGGATCATTGCCCACAGCAGCCCTAACAGCCGGTCCCGATCCACCCGCCGCAATAACGGCCGCCGTATTAACACTGGGCGCGTACTTGGGTATATTTACTCGCAGTTGATTCGAAAGGATAGTTTCGCCAATCGCTAAGAATACGGCGCCACCGAAAGTTTGCCCGAATGTGACGAGCGCCATGGCGACGGGCACGAATTTGGGGTTTATGCTGTTTTGGACGGCGATAAGAGGCATTTGCATGCCCAAGCCGCGGCTGAAACCGAGCAGGATTTGGTAGCCGATCCATTTGCCGGTGGAGGTTGTGGGGTTGAGGGTTGAGAGGAGGCCGAGGGCGACGGAGCTGAGGGAGGAGGATGCTACGATCCAGGGGAGGTAGTAGCCTAGTCGTCCGACTATCAAGGGTATGTTAGTGAGGGTGAATATACAGGGAGAAGAAGGGAGAGGCTTACCGAGTGCGCCAGAACTAACGGTAGAGACCAACTGGCTCAACACGTTGGGCAACATGTGCACACCACTCACAATGGCAGTCGAGCCACGAACCGTCTGGAAATAGATGGGCAGATAATACGACGCAATCTGCAAACAACCAAAGAACAAGAACATGACAAAACAGGATGTCCAGACATGTCTAATCTTGAGAATCGAGAACGGAGCCATGGCATTATCGCCTTGGTAGTATTCCCACACCCCGAATAGGATGATTGTTCCTCCCGAGCCACAGAAAAGTCCGATGATGGTAGCGCTGTTCCAGGCAAATTTACTTCCGCCCCATTCCAGGGCTAAAAACACCTGGATGGCGGCAGGCGCGAAGAGGAAGAACCCCATAATATCGAGTTTGCGTGTGATGATGGTCATGATGGAATCAGTGCGCGGTTTGACGACTTCGGGGACGTCGATGAAGAATAGCATAATGGCGCCTGCGACACCGCCGACGGGGAGGTTGATATAGAAACACCAGCGCCAGTTAACGTACGTCGTAAACGCGCCACCGATGATCGGACCTAGAATCGTGCCCATTTGGGCGAATCCCATCATGATGCCGAAATATTTGGGACGTTTGTGGAGGGGCATTGAGACTGATAGGATGGTTAAACCGCCGTTCATCAATCCGGAAGAACCGATACCTGCAATGGCGCGGCCGATGATGAGCATTGTCGAGGATTGGGCGACGCCGCAGATGAGCGAGCCGACTTCGAAGACGAAGAAGCAGGATAGGTAGATGTTCTACCGTAAGAATTAGCTATGAACATGAAGATGGGACTTGTAAGAAAGGGGTACCTTTGCGCGAAAATTGGAGTAGACTTTTCCGGCGAGAGGTTGTAAAGAAGCACTATCCTCATGTTAGAGGGGCATCAAGTCTGAGGGGTTGGATAGAACATACCAAGCCAACTGATACGCAGTACCGTACCAACCCACATCCTCCAAGGAATTGAAATCACTCGTAATCTGTGGTACAGCCTGCTCTCTTTATTAGCCTCATCCCTTGTTGAAAAGTTCAACGTTCGATAGATCAAACTCACGGTAGAAACAATCGTTATATCAATCATAACCAAAAAGAAGATTAGAGTCATAGACGCCATGAGAACGTATAATTTCATGCCCTCCACATAGTGCACGGTGGATGTAGTGCGCGTCAGATCTGCCTGGCCGGCGGTGGCATCATGAGGATCTTCCTTCTCGTCTTCTGTGTCATGGTTGAAGGTGCGTCCTGTTTCTTTTTCATGTTCCTTTTCGATGTCATGGTTTCTCTCCATGGTTGTAGTAGTTGTATCAAGACTTGCAGACTCTGCATTCATTTTCTTTGATTCGTGTTGTATTGTTGTATTGTTAATGTCTTCATTGTTCAATGTTGGAGTCGCAGAAACTGGTCTATGATCGTCTGCCATGATGCTTGATATCTTTGACCATCAGCCGGATGACTTTTGCCAAAGAGTCAGGCAATAAAGGAAACAGTTGAATATTTATTCCATTTCCCTTTGGAAGCTTGGAGGAGTAAATATTTAATTTGTATGGAAATGGAAGTAACTGCCGGAGATAAGCGTCCATAATACGACTAAATAGTTACTAAGTCGGGATCGGGCGGCTTCCCGAATTCCGTCTGACTCTTGCCTAGTTAATTACGTATTCAGGAGAGTTGATTCTTCAAGTTTTAGTTGTGTGAACGTGGAAGCCTAGAGAACTCACAGGCTGATTCGAAACGATATGATGCTAAAGTTGTTGATGTTTTGATGCTCGTATATGAAACCCGAAACCCGTCTTCAGGGACAAGATTGATAATCAGATCTGTGTAACAAGCGACATAATTCTTTGCTTCCTGTTTAGGCAGTATTGAAGATCTATCACACTGATGAATATCAGATATTGACGAAACCGAGAGGATATGTAGGCAGTTCCCTTCTACTATCTAGTCCGGGTATTGTATGATCGATCTACTCGGGTCTTTGGTACGAGGGTTACGTCGTCGTATGACTATGGAGTCGGTAGTCAGTAATGAAATAAGCTCGCCAGCTAGATTTTTCTATTGGATGATTTGTACACTTAATGTGTCTGACATTGAATATGTTTTCAACTTGATATAACGTACGTAGGCAGCCGCCATACATCGAGTCCAGAATACGACACAAACCCCCACCAATACAGCTTACGGCCGAACCCAGCATCGTATTCATCGATCGATGCTTCGTGTTCGTGATATCGTACCCATGTCCCCGTAGAATTCAGACCTTAAGGCTTACAACGTGCATCTAGAATCTTTTCTGACTCACTGGCTTACTGGCTTACTCCATCTACCCAATTGAAGCCCATCGCTAACACGAGCCCCTAATCATTTCTGAATCCCGTGGCGAGTATACGAAATCCGTTCGTACTTAAACTACATGCGGCATCTCTGGCCGGCGAGGGAGGTCATAGCTTCTTCTCGGAGTATCGGTGGCTAGCCGAATGTTCTCTAAGAATCTAAGCACGGAGTTAAGTCAGTTAACTGAAGAAACTACTGGACTAGCCAACTACTCCGTAGAGTAAGCAATTCAGGGCTTTAGCTGGTTGGTGGTTGGTGGTTGTGTGTTGTTCGACCGTCGGAAGTCGGAGATGTGAATCCCGCTTTCTGCTTCTTCCCGCTTGAGACGGATTTGGATTGGATGAGATGACTATTTTCCTATTTGGGTAATTTCAACGAGAACGATTTAGTTTAGCTCGAGTTTGATGAGTGCAAGATTTTGAAAACGGGAGAGAACATTTGACATGAGATCGATATTAGGTTTCGTATGGTATTAAGATTATCCGTATATCTTCCCACCAGTATACAAATCCCAAAACCCAAATACATCCTCTGCCCAAGGCTCCTGATTGAAATATGGAAACATCTCTGGCGGCAACGGGGGTTGCATTTGTTGCGCCAATACTGCTGCCGTAGCTGCTGCCGACGATTGGGTTTGCCCATTCATCATGAGCATGTGCGATGAATCAGGTTGGTGCGCAGTCTGCATCTGTTGTTGATGTTGCTGCTGCTGCTGCTGTTGCATTGACTGCGCCCGTCGCTCATGTTGCCGTGTCTCCTGCTGCTGCCCATCAGGCTTCAAACCCGGCCACGGATTCTCCACACTAGGCGGCTGAGTGGGAAGACCCGCAAACACCGCATTTGTCCAATTCATCAGCCCAATCATATGCTTTCGTGACCTTCGATGAATATCGTCATCATCCACGTTCGATTTCCATGGCTCAAGAGTCGCGACGTAATCCAGATGAGAGCAGATAACGTCAAACATTGCCGGAAGATTGACGGCTTGCTTTACTTGCTCAACGTCCCAGGCCGGATCTTCGAGGGTGGCGAGGCGCATGACGGTGTGGATTACGAGGCCGAGTTGTTTCCAGAGTGTGATGGGGACGCCGATGTAGTCTGTTGGTCCTAATGTCAAAAATAAATCCTTCCAGGAGCGGAGGGCTTGTGTGCAGGCGAGCAGGCATTGCATGGTCTCGAGTTCGCGGTCCGCGGCCAGGGGAACGTATTGCACACGAACGAGGGCTGTTTCGTAGATGGCTATTTCGACGTAAAAATTAGAGAGTTGAACACCTTCTGTAATTCAGTTAGTCGGTAGTCACATCAAAGCAAGAGGACCTGTCGACGTACTGTTCTCAGCAACGTAATCCGGCATCTGATTCTTCAAATTATTCAATTGGCATTTCAGCGCCCGGATATACGGTACAATCATCTGCGTCGTTGACTCGTTTTCGCAGCCACGCAATCGCGCATATAACCTGTTTATGTTGCTCAGAATATGCATGAACTTGACTTGCGTAACCTGGAAACCATCGGCGCGTGTCTCTCTGCCTTCGTCTAAGATTTTCAAAGTTTCTTCATGGTATGTTGACCATGGGACGGATTCGGTTTTGTGGTGAAAAAAGGCGCAACTATTCAACAATTAGTGAGCATTCATTATTGCATTATTGAGTAGTTTGTGATGGGTCATACCTCGCACTAAAACTATACGCAGCCATAGCAAGTCGGCGATGCTCCATGGTCCTCGATTCCGGAATACTGAATTTCGCAGACCATTTCGGCAACATTTGTTTGCCCGGATGCTTGTTGAATTCGTTCTGACAGGGCTTGTCCAATTCCAAATCCACCAAGATGGAGGCAGAGAGGTGAGTCAGAGTGGTGAGTATAGGGCCGAGTTGAAGGAAGTAGTATGCCCTGGAAAATAAGTATAAGAACACGCTGAGGGTACAGAGAGACATACCAATGACCAAACGTGAGCATAGCCAACAACAAATCCGTGGATCTGTCCCCATTGACAACCACCTCACGAGCAATCAACTCTTTAAATGCTCGTCCCAAACTCAATTGCTTGGGTACAAACGGACACGCAACAGCCATAATCCCTAACCACAAAACAGGTTTGTCCTGCCGTAACTGCGTAGATGATGTATTCTGAATGTATGGAATGGCAAAGGGAACATGTTCCATGTACTTGGTCTGGAACGTATGGAACCAGAGCTCTGCCTCGTCGGGTGTAGGCTCAACGTCACGCGGGAGAGGGTACGCAAAAGATGAAGAGGAGCTGGATGCTGGTGTGATGGGCGCTGATCTGTTTTGAGTTCCTGGATTCTCCTGATAAGGAGCTCGTGGAGGAGGAATTAGACATGGTGCGGGATTTTCACATCCATGACCATATTTGGATGGAGATTGGGGTGAGGGACCGGGGGTGGCATCGTCGGTACCGCCAATGCTTGTACTTGGTAACGTATTTGCGGATATACTTGAAGCCGAAGCTTCGATAGCCTCTGTGGATAGGCTGCCTTGGGAATTGGCCTTGAGCAAAGACACAAGTCCGTCCAGTTTCTGTTCTAGACGAGCAGTCTGCGACGAATGCCTGGGTGTAGCCCTCTTTTTTCGTACAGATGACGAAGGTCTGCACTCTTTCTTTAGGCGGAAGCATCTACAAGCCTTCAGTATATACGCAAATAGGTACAAATAAAGGGGAAATACCTCTCACAAATCTCTCCGCCATTCCGAAGAATACATTTACATTTTGCGCGTACACAATTGACGCAAGCGCGGCCATATGGCGCTGGTCTGGAAGCCAAGGTCGGCGCCCCTTGCCCTAAGACACCTGCGCCTGCACTTGCAGCGCCATCGGCAACGTTACGATCCATAGCCAATCCAACATCAAACGGGCATTCAATTCACCTCAGAAGAAAAACTCCGAGTCTTGGTTGCGCGCGCTTCAACTCCGTGTCATGCACAACTGGAATGTGTTTGACTGCTGGATTCCGTCGGTACTAAAGGATCCGGATATTGAAATTAAGAAATAAAGGAGATCGATCAGCCCTGTCGATTGATTTGTAACCCGAGCTCATTATTTGTTAGAAAAAAGATTAATAATGTAGAAATACATGTCAATAATTGTCCATGTTGAGGATCTTTCAGCCTGACCAAAACGAAATCCGGCGGGGGTTCTGGAGGAGCGGGATTCGGAATTCTGAGTTTCCCTAAATCCGACGAGATCCACTATGAGTAAGCTTGCAGATGGCCAATCAGATTGGGTCTGAGGTCACGTGAACTGCGTCTCACCGCCTGGCCTCAACGGCCTGTAAACACGGGCCGCCGGATCGGGCGATGAGCGACGTCTCTTGTTCGACCGTCTTTTCGCCAGACTACATCCTCCCTTTCGCGCAGTGTGCCTGCATCGAGCACACGCGTCTCCAGGCCGTGATACTTGCTGTGATCCTCGAGCTGAATAGATCCAGCATTCTTCGTCATTAGTTTGGCAAGCGAGACATCTCTGTTTGCCATGCAGTTGCTCCCCTAATTCCGTCTCCATGATTCTTCCGATATGACCGTAATCACGTCTTTTATTCGGGTGTGCTGAGCTCAATTCTTCGGGGGTTTTGGACCACCATTTACCCTTTATTTGAGGAGTGTATTCTTCGGTTGTTTTGCCGTTGGCGCGCCAATCCCAGGGTAGGCGGACTTTAGAGGCTCTTTGTGAGTCTTCGAACTCTGCTTGAGTGAGACCGGTTGTACTACTATCTAACCATTAGCATCTTATTAACCTTCTCATATCTCACGAACCTAGCTTTGTACTTACCTAGGAACTGGCGAAGGGGACGCGACAGCTTCCTCATTAGGAGACGGGGTCCTGGTTATAGCTTCCTGCCGAGGAGATGGGGATCCGGCCACGGCTTCCTCTTGAGAAACAAATAAGTCCTCGGACTCCTGTTCGGGAGATGGGCTCCTGGCCACAGCCTCTTTCTCACGAGAGGACGATTTAGCAATAGCCTTCTCTTGACGGGACGATGTATTGGCTATAGCTTCTTGAGGAGAGGAGGGCCGGGAAACAGCCTCTTTTTGAGGAGACATTGACCTGTCCATGGCTTCGTCTTGAGAAGGAGAGCTGATTACAGGCCGCTCTTGAGCAGCTGGAGATCCGGTCACATCCTCGTTTCCAGGAGGAAGGGATGAATCCATCACCGTCGATTCCGACGAATTGGACACAAAGAGACCGGATCCTACCCTCCGGAGGCGGGAAAGAATATAGCTTGCCATGGTTACCTGGGTATATATAAACGGTTGATGCAAATGATAAAGGTAAATGAGAAAAGGGGATTCAATGCATCCTGAAACAATTGGTATAAGGGAAGAACAAGTATACCGGTGGTTTGCTCGAGAACTCGAAAAAGATGAAAAAATTGATTAGTCCAGTTGGTCACAGTTGTGGGGCCTTGTTTGGTGCCTGAGCATGTCGTAGAGGGCCTGAGGCATCAATTTCTGTCTCATGCCCCCTTATTTCAGTTCCAGTAAAGGACTAACTATATACGACTGCTCACATCAACAACTAACGGCTCCTCTCCCCTCTTCACTCTCCACCGATTCGTCGACTGAATCAAGTCGTCACAATCAACAAGCATACAAGCCCACTTCTTGACAAATCCCTCCATCAACTCCCACGAATACACATCCCACGGCTCTCCCCAAACAATCATCCCATCTCTCTCATCATGCCTGCTCACCTCCTCGTCGTACATCGTCCCTAGGATATCATCACATAGATCGCATTCATCGATCATGCCTCGGAGTCGTATGAGATTATCGCGTAGAGCTGGCAAAGGGAAAAGATCAATCCATGCTTCGTGTGGGATTGAGCGTTGTAGTGGTGTTGGTATGAGAGTTGGCGGAACTGTCTTATCCGGAAGGGTAGTTATTTCTAGTAAGGGCGCGGATAAAGAGGCGATTGTAGTCTTGGGCTCTTCGCAGCTGAAGAAGCAGGGCAGGGAGAGGATGGTCATGTTTGTGAGTAGGGCGCGGAAGACGTTGAAGTGGACTAGGGTGAGGAGGTAGTCGGTTGAGAGAGGGAAGTAGAACGGACGCTGCCTTGGAGTTGCCGAAAACATGATCATCCGCGTCCTGTTCTCTATTTCCGAGGATGTGGTGGATCCTCGAGAGAGTTTGACTTGTTCCTTGCGACGTCCTAGTTGAAATTATTTGTAAGGTTCCTTCTAAGTATGACGACGTCCTTGGATACTTACGACGTGCTCGCTGATTAAGTCTATTCTGTCTTCTGCGCCGAGCTTGTGCGTCTGTTAGACCCGTCCAATTATCATCATTGACCATAGCCTTGTAGATGTAACGTTAGCATCAATCTATGAAGTGAGCGCGAAGGAAATACTGACTTCATCAAGTGGCCGCATAGGCCGTAGCATAATACGAGTCTCCATTGCCACCAGGAGTTTAAGACACACAAATCTCCTCAAAAAAATCTACGTTGCAATAAAGAAAAATCCAAGATATGCAACCTGCTGACATGCAGCGGGAGGATTTTAAATAGATTAGAGTCGGCGCTAATCATGCAGCCTGCTGACAGAACCCGCTAAGCCCTAAACGTGGTGTGATGGGCTGAACTTCCCAAAAAGGTAATTATCTTCAATGTTTGAGGAGTTTCAAGTGTTATCGGAAGATCAATCGATATGTCATTAGTAGCAGCAGCTTCTAGAAAGAATCGAGTATGCAACTATAAAATCGACATCTTCCCCTGGTCCCCTGACGCAAGATCAAAGGTGAATAGTTCACTTCAACCAACTACACATTTTGTAAACTGTGTCTCTCCTCCCAGTGAATAAGATGCCGGAAGCACCACTCGTCCTCGTAACCGGCGGAACCGGTTTCCTCGCCGGCTGGATCATAGTCCTCCTCTTCCGTCAAGGTTACCGCGTCCGCACGACAGTACGCACACTCTCGCGGGCCTCCGAAATCAAATCCTCCCTCCGAGCAGCTGACGGCATCTCCGAAACACAAATCTCATCTCTCCAAGTCGTTCAGGCTGATCTAGTCAAAGATGACGGATGGACCGAAGCCGTCAAGGACGTTACATACGTGCTACATGTCGCCTCCCCATTTCCAGCTGCACTACCAAAACATGAAGATGATCTCATCATCCCGGCTCGTGAGGGTACGCTGCGTGTCCTTAGGGCTGCTCGTGATTCTGGAACCGTTACCCGCGTTGTGATGACTAGTAGCTTTGCGGCTGTTGGATATGGACATCCCAAGGAACGCAGTCAGAGTGGTATTCCTTTTACTGAGAAGGACTGGACGGATCTTGGGCCTGGTACTACTGTGCCGCCATATAACAAATCAAAAACCCTAGCCGAACGTGCTGCTTGGGAGTTTATGAAGACGTTGGAGAGTCAAAGTAACAGCAAACTGGAGCTCGCCGTTATCAATCCAACTGCTATCCTGGGCCCGGCACTCGGTAAAGACGACGCATCCAGTCTGAGAACTGTCAGCGAGCTTCTCAATGGCGCTATACCGGGCTGTCCACGCCTACAATTCGGCATCATCGACGTCCGGGACTGTGCGGATATGCACCTGCGCGCCATGACAGACCCCAAAGCCAAGGGGGAACGATTTTTGTGCGTTGGCGAAGGAAGTCTTTGGATAGAAGATATAGCCAAGATGCTAAAGAAGAACCTGGGGCCAAAAGCAAGAAAAGTGCCGACTATGGTGCTGCCGAATATCGTGATGCGCGGTGTGGCGCTTTTCGTGCCTGTTGCTCGGCTCGTGTTGGGGGATTTGGGAGTTGAAAAGGTGATAAGCAATGCGAAAGCGAGGGAGTTGCTTGGTTGGCAGTGGCAGTATTCAAGTGAACAAGCGGTGATGGCGTCGGCTGATAGTCTTATCGAGTTCGGTATGGTCAATGTCTAGAGTGGATGGATTGTAGTAGGAGCAGGTCTTCGTGCACTAAATTTAGGGCTATTCTTGTTATATTATTATGCAGAAAAATCTCATTCAAGAGTTGGAAGTATTCAACTAATCACTATCTACAACCTCCCTATAAAAAGCCTTCACTTTCTTCCCCTGCTCCGTCTCCACCGTATCACCCAACATCAAATTAAACATAGGCGCAACATGTGCCTCCTTTTCACCCACAAAGAACTCAACTTTACCACGATCACCAGCCCCCTCATCCCCATCAAGCCCTTCCTTGAACCGACTCGCAAAATCCTCAATAAACGGCAACAACAACTCATACCCACCAGCCGTAACAAGCACATGCTTAATAGGAAGATTATGCCACCACTCAATCGGCGCCAGTCGCGCATCCGTATAATTATCCCTCTCCCTTCCAGCCAGATAACTTCCAGCCCATGGCTTTGCGCAATCAGGATGAATCAAATCACCCAATGGCTCCGTATCCTGCGGCGGGAAAGTAGTCTCTAGCGAAGTCCAGGGTGATAACAGCGTTGCACCACCAAACTCCTCCCCAGCCGAAAGTCTCAACGGCTCAACTTCCGGATGTGGATGCGCGATGTGGCTCAATACAGCAAGGACAAGATTTCCACCGGCCGAGTCACCGCCAAAATAGACATTGCTGGCTTTGCGATCTGTCTTTTCGAGAATGTAGCGTAGAGCAGTTGTGCATTGGCGTAGTTGCATTGGGTAGACTGCTTTGGGGACGAGGGTGTATGCTACTACGAAGACGGAGATGTCCTTGTTTGCTGCGTGCATTTCTTTGAGAAATTTGTCGAAGAAGGCGAAGTAGCCTCTGTTTGCGGGGACGGCGAAGCCGCCGCCTTTTTTCTTCTCGTCAGTTTTCTGAAATTGAAAGGAGTGTGGCGTTGACGTACCGTGTATCCAGATAAGCACATTCTTCGCATTGGGGTTTCCTACCCAATGGCCCGTGGCACCGTCACCGAGATCAATGGTCTGCTGTTTGATCCCTTTCTTCCAGGTATAGATTTTATACTCTGTCGTAGTAGATGGCACAATAGCTCTACTCCAGTCAGCATCACCGCCCCGAGAACACTAATGGTAAGGGAGGAAAACACACTGAATCTGCAAAGGCGAGAACCGCGCCACAACCCTCCTAAAAATCGAATACCCAACATGCAACAACATAGACCTCGCAATGGTCTGCTTGGGATTCAATTTTTGCTTTCGAGCTCGAAGCGGGCCCGTTAGGATCGCAAAAATTGCTACGAAGGGAACCGAAAGAAGGGCAATAGGTAGATCAAGTTTTTCGGATAATGTCATGCTTGATCTTTGCCTGTAGACGGGTTTGTTTTTTGCTGCGGTTCCATTCTGATGATTGAGGCTATTGAGTTCATCGTGAGTTGGTTTGTCTGTTTGTTTGGTTGAGGCCATTTTGGCTTTTTTTCTCTCCCAAGGTTGTTCAAATGTTAACACCCTGTGGGCGTCGATTTGTCGAAGTACGTAATCCAAAATTTTGTTGTTGTTTATTCCGTGGATTGAGTATCAATGTTCCTGAAACGAACTCGCAAGGGGTATACGTGCCAATTTAAGCCAATTGTTAAGGTTATCGTCAATATAAAGAGAGGGGAAGATCGTCACTCGAATCAGTGAGACCAAAAATGTTGAGGCGCAATCGTTATCATGTGCCTCGGTACTTGTGAAAGGACACTCTGCGTATCAGAGTGGTATTGATCGTCCATCATAGTGCATATGACACGTATTTTAGCGTATTCCCTGTTACGATGATGTATCTAAACAATTTGCCGGATTGATACTCATATGATTCAAGTTAGAAATGTTAGTGCTTTTGTGTTCAAGGTGTGATTATGAATATACGAAGAGTTTTGCGGAATCTACTATATACATTGACGCTGTACAAACTGGATCGTAACCCTAATTTCGTCTACAACACAATGCTACTGTATACATCATCAAAAGCTCCCGTAGCAATTCTGTAGAACTACCATTCGTAAAGTTGAAACGATACTGGAATTCACTTCGCAGAAATATACTCAATCCCCTTATCAACCCGCCCAAACATCGCCTGCCAAATATCCACATAATAGCTCCCCTTGGGTCGCCATGGATACTCCTCCGCCGTCTTGGGCATAATCTTCTGCGCTCTCTCAAAGTACGTCGAATTCATATTGATAAGTTGCTTGGGCGTCAAAGCGGACGGATCCTCAACTCTTGGAACAGCGACAACCGCGTTGCGACGTTTCATGTACTGCAATATACGCACAAACAGCAGTGCAGTGGCATCAGCGCCCAGGGTCCAGGAGGCGTTGATGTATCCAATCACATAGCACAGATTTGGCACGTCTTGTAGCATGCATCCGTTCCAGAGGAATTTCTGGGAGACGTCAATCTTCTCACCGTCAACTTTGATGGGGACGCCGCCTGCGACGGAGATTCGTAAGCCTGTCGCGGTAATGAGGATATCTGCCTCAATCACTTCGCCGTTATCGAGAACGATAGTGTTCTCTGTCATAGTCTTGACTGTCCCCGTTTTGACGTCGGCTTTACCGGAGCGCAGGGCCGTAAAGAAATCGCCATCGGGCGCTAGGCAGAGTCGTTGATCCCAGGGGTTGTATCGTGGGGTGAAATGAGGGTCGATAGGCAAAGCTCCACGAAGAAGCGATTGCATGCGACGTAAAATGAGATATCGGGCTTGTCGTGGGTACGCGCGACATAGCTCATAACTGAATCTCTGTAGAAAAATGAAGAACATGCGACTGAGTTTATGACGAATAAAATTGGGAAGCAAGAAACTAAACCATCCGCGCGTGTTATTCGGGAGTGGGTATACATATGTCGGACTGCGCTGAATCATGGTAACATGTGCTGCTGTTGGTGATAGATTGGGCACAAGAGTGACTGCTGTAGCACCACTGCCAATAATGGCGACTTTCTTGTTGGCGTAATCGAGATTCTCGGGCCAGAATTGTGGATGAATCACTTGTCCCTTGAAATTTTGTAGACCTGCTATATCGGCACTCAAAGGTTGATTGTAATCATAGTACCCCGTTCCAACGATGATATTTCGCGCCCGGACGTATTTGGTCTGTCCCTGAACATCGATAGTCAAAGTCCAAAATTGATCCTCAGACGACCACTCCATCGCCTCCAACCGATGATGGAACCGAATATGCCGATCAATCCCCGTCTTTTTGATCGACTCTTGCAAATACTGCTTTATTTCGCTTCCCGGTACAATCGGGTTATCCTTGGCCCATGTATTCCACTCAAACCCAAAAGTGTAGAAATCTGAATCGGAACGAATGCCGGGATACTTGAAAAGGTCCCATGTGCCTCCAATGTCGCCGCGGCCTTCGAAGATTCGGTATGTGGCATTGGGGAGTTTTATTTGGACGCGGTAGCCGGCGTTGAGACCGGAGATGCCAGCGCCGATGATGGCGACGTCGATTGTTTCGGAGGCGCCACTTGCGAAGCCATTGGTATGGCCGTTTGCGTGGCCGTTCATTTTGTATTCTTCTCTCTTCTCGGTGCTGATTAAGTTGGATGTTGACAGGTTGGCATATGTTGGTAGAGGTGGTATTGGTGTTTGCAAATTATTTGAAAGAAAGCAAGGGCGACGTCAATATTTATCGCATCGTTCTTCACGATAACCTCATTAAATGCAGCCAAATCACATGTACACCTCGGCAGCAAGGCGCGAGAATTAGTTCAACATTTTAGCACCTGCGCAATACGTAGTTGTACTAGTTGATCATGAATTTCTGCCAATGTTTAAATCGCAAACCAGTTCCCTTCCCAATTCTTTGTACTCCGTACCAGCAAATGAGAATGCGCGCTGACGCAAATTGGAAGGCGCTAGGTTGTTGATCCTTTACTCCAGATGTTGCTACAGTAATCTCGCAACCCATGCCGTTAAGGAGATAGTCTAGATCCACTGTGAGGGTCTGCATCCAATTGTGCCTCGGCTTATCTGGGGGTTCACTTTCATCTCTGGGATGTGCCCCAACGAATTTAACGCTACGTATGATAAGGTGCTGCTAATATTGCTGCCTACCCCGGTCCATGTGCGATACTGCTCATTTTATCAGAGGCCAAACTTCGAGTCTCACGTACTATATACTCCAGGTCCAGAGATAGATGGGTGCCTCGATTTTGGATTTTCCATCACATGCCGGTGATCATACCGACAAGACCGACTGGTCGATGCTATTTCCGAGAAATTGTGAGATAGGATTGCTCTAGGTATCTCCCGCATTTTCAGATCTCGGATGAGTCGGATCTCATTCGAAAGCCGGATAAGTCGTATCTGGGGTTGCTCTTATTCTAATCTCGCTACGTATATACGTAGCAGTTCGTGGCATGTCGGATTATCCCCCACATTATGACTGCCTAGGCAATTTTGAGCCCTAATCAATCAAACCCTAATAAGATATAATTTTACTGTATACCTATGTTACATACTGCATTTTTGCAACTTCTAAGGCTGCAACTTGCGACAGCTGTCGATCAGCACGCCAAGTGTGATAAGTAGTATTAAGTACCCCTCAGCCTTAGCCCAGACCCACATTCTTTTTACTCTCGCAGCAACATGCCTACCAGGCTACATAGGTACCACATGTAATCGAGAACAAACCATTCTCAACATGTCGGAACAGGGGCAGCTCACAACCAAAGCGCTTAATAAGGAGCACATACGGGATCACGATGGTGATAACTCCTGGCCAGTATTGATTCTTGCTCTACCGCATGAGCTCTTAGCCAAGATCCTGGAGCTCGCCATCATTCCAAACGATATCCATGAATTGTCATGGCGTCACCAAGAGTCAATCTATGACCCTGCAGCAACTCTATCTGTCGCTTATACGTGCCGACGCTTCAGCCAGATCGTGGTGCCCTTCAATTACCGGAGCATCAATTTCACTTATCCCCTAACCCGAGGAATAGTTCCGACAAGTCTGCGACTCAGGCTGTTGGCTCGAACTTTCCAATCCAATCCGTCGCTTGGCTTGCACTGCCGAGAGTTCAAGATGCATATACCAGACAATGGGCCCAGCTCTCAAGAAGACTTCGAATTTGTTGAGCAGATTCTTCCGTTTTTGCCAAACGTTAAGTCACTATTTGTCCATGGAGGATTCGGTACAAAAAAGAACCAGCAGACTTGGAAACTGCTTCGAGCCTGTGTACAGCATATGCGTCGCCTCGAAATGCTGGACTTGCATAGGGAAGCAATAGGGGGCTTAGAGGTGGCCGATGTGATTAGAGAAGTCCAGATACCTTCGCTGAAAGGATTGTGTGTCGGTGGCTTTGCTAGATCAGACTCGGTTTCTTGCCTTGGGGACTTCAAGGTACGTAGCAGTTTTTGTTCAGCGGTGTCTTCGGCACTTGTCGTGTTTACTGGCCCCGTTGAATCGTTTTTCTCTCCTGCTGACCCTGAACTACTCGACCCTTAAGGCTGCCAGTCTAACATCGATCTACCTGTCTGATTACTCCGACAGCCCGGAAGCACTGGAAAAGCTTCTCAGTTGGCCAAAATGCCTTTCCAAATTTACACTAGCGCCATTCTATCACAATGTCCACTACATAGACCTGCCGATGATCAAACAGATGCTTTTCCAACACAGAGAGAGCTTGACAGACCTCGACATTGGTTATTTGTCCTCTGATGGCACGGGGAAACTCTCTCACTGGTCCGAGTTCCCAAATCTGGAGAACTTAACCCTCTCAAGATGGCTGTTTGAATCATCCAGGGAAAACGGGCATCTGCCTGAATTCCAGGATGAACTTGCGGATTATATTTTTGCGCCGGGTCTGAAAAGATTCACATTAGCTTTCACAATATGCGATCAGCACTGGGAACAATGGAACGACTTTGGTCAGGAGGAGGAGGCGTGGGTCCGAAGGCTTGCTCAAGTTGCACTTGAGAGGAAGGCGTCACTCCAGGAGATTAGAATCCAATTTGATCCTGAGTGGTGGGGGCCAGACGCCCGTAAGACCGACTATCCGTGGGATCGGATGGACGCCTTGAATAAGGAGTTCCAGACACGGGGGATAATTATTACCTATGCTAAACCACCAGTGACCCGGGAGGAATGGTCAACAGGTCATGTTAACGGGGAACCTTAGATGTAACCGAATCCGCAGATTCAGATTGAGAAATACGTTATTATGTAATCAAGCCACATCCTAGTGGTATCAACAGCTTATCTTTGGATCTCTAAATTCGGTTGGTTTAGAAAGATATGTGGACAAATATTGACGGCAGTAGAGTGATATTAGCCACTGAAATTAGGAAGCATGTAGTTCGTACGTGCTCTGCTACAACAGCTACGCGGATCCCCTTATGTGCTGGAGCAGAGAGAAATTGGAATGAGAGATTACAGAGTCTCTAGGAGGATGTTCGAAAGACCTCCTGTCACGCGACATTATTTTATTTTGACACTTATGCGCTTTTTAATGCCGTGATTGATAATCTAGTGCTGTTTCTACAGACTTCTTTATATTAGAGTACCACCGCGTTTTGTGCAGCGTACGCTGGGTATGTACCAAGACTCTTTGTTAAATCATAAACTAATAGCAAACATTCACTAACATTCAATAGCATCAAGAATGAAACTACCACATCACAAGATTGTGCGTATCCAATAGATGGCTCTTTGTAGTACAACAGACTTCATCCCACCTCTCCAATGCATAATTTGTTGGCAGAAAGAGTGGACCACATATTAGCGCTTAAAGATTTATATAGTTTGACTATTTATGGCTGCTTGTTAGGAGGAAGCTACCTAATCATTCTGTGAATCCACAGAAGTGAGGGATGTCTATAGCCAGTATGTGTACGGCTGTTTTTCAAGCCCTCACTTGGTCAAATATATTAAAAGATTGTTAAGATATTAGTGATAACAAATGCAGGATTTCATACATAAAATACCATAACGTGCATGAAGACTGAAATAGATTTGAAGTGTGGAAAAACCTTTCTCAATCTAGCCGTAAAGTGTATTGACAATAAAAACCAAACAAGCCACTACCAATCCCAACGTTATGCAAATTGAGTAATACAAATAGGTATCAGTAAATGAAGAATCCCATGCATGAATGCCGAACAATCGCTGAACCAAAACCCGAAACCAGTGTAACCCCAAAGCCGATATACTCCAGAACCAGAACAAGGTCAAAACCAATGGATGTTTCATAACCTCATGCGTGAAGTCGTAGCTCGTACTCTTTCTTGAAACATGTCGTGTCACCAGTTGGATCGCCGAGGTACCATTCAGCGAAATCCCGGAAAGCCTTGGAAGTCTCATTACGGAAATCGTAGATCTTTGTACGGCGTAGTACGAGATTCTTGCCATCGAAATATGACTCGAGTACGCGCCCTTGTTTTCCAAAAAGCGAGAAAAGTAGAACCTAGATTGACGTGACATCAGTAACCCGTCGAATGATAGTCAAAAAAAGAACGAAATGGATTATTTACCGGTGCGACCATATGTTGAATGTAGCGTTTCTTCTTCAATTGACCCAGCATCATGCGAAGGCTAATCAACAACTCTCCGCGGAGTAAACGCTTCTCACTAGACGGGATATGGTCGTGGTAAGCGACTGCCTTGGTATGTGGAAGCTTTTTTGATGCCACGTCTGTCATTCTGAAGACACCGAATTCCTTTGGAACAGATGGGTCTCCTGTAGGCAATTGGTATACACTCTTGTAAACTTTGTAATCGCCAACACTGTAAACCAAATGTCAGAGGAATTGACTTTCACCAAGCCAGGCCACGAGAAACTCACTCTTTCATAGTCCACAAGAGCTCATCGAATTTGGCCCATAACGTATCAAAAGTATACCTATCCAAAGTTGTTTCGAGCTGATACGTTCGGTCGATGGGTATGTAGCAGGGATCTTCGTCGTCCAAGCATTCGTGGAGTTCATCGCGTTCCTCCTCATTTAGCTCTGGGAGGCTGGGGTATGCCTCGAAAAAGTGAGGCTTATGCTTTGAAGTCATATCAAGGACCAGGTGTTGTAGATTGATATTCATGTCTTCTTTGATAATGTATTCATTAGCATGCATCCTCTCGAACATGGCTTCCAGTTGGAACAGAGCCACGCGCATATCGGCGCGCTTGGCTGGTTCGACAGACATGTTGGAGCAGAGAAACAGCAGTATGAGACTTGAGTGAAACGATGGATGAATACGATGTGCGTAGAAGAACGTGAAGGGATGAATACGATGAATGAATACGACGTGCGTAGAAGAACGTGAAGTTTAATGGCTGTTGATGGCACACAAATAAGCGATCTTTAGCGGGGTTCGTTATTGTTGTTACTTGGGCGACGCCCCATTAATGACTTCTTTGTCCTACAAACTGCGCATTTCCAGCGGGAAGCTGCATCCTTCTGCACGCCCCCAACGGCTAGTGTGAGCCTCATTTCCAAGCCCTAACTTTGTATATCAAGTATGTACTAGCCTGTTACGGAATGCTTTTGTCATCTAAGAGGGAGTGTTATGAGTTGGCATTGAGTAAGTTTCCTTGTTTGCATTCTAGAGATCTTCTTTGATACTTTTAGCCAACATTGAATGTTCCCCCAACGAGGTGAATGGAATAGAGAGATTAGAAAGAATAGATAAAAGCTTGACCTTCCAGTGACTGGTCAGCAAACTATATAAGGTAATGTATTGTTTTATTCAAACAGTTTCTTTTTTGGAAAAAGAATGATATGAGAACTAGCTCCCAGATATACATTACCTAGGTAACTGATGCGGTCGGGGTGTTCCCAATAACTTGCCGCCTACGTATGTAGAACACAGTACTGATTATCAAGTCATAACCTTGGAATGGTGACATCGATATTCATGTATAAGATGGAGAATATTAGAAAATGTAAACTGAAACGACCCCATTGTAAATAATAGCCCCGTTCTGCATGTGAGATTTAGATATCTACCATATCTTTTGACATAACAGCTGACAGGTCAAATCTTGGAACCTTCGAATAGACCACATAAATAAAATATCTTTGACATCCTCATTGACGCTAAGAGTTCTTTGAGGCTTAAGAGACTGTTCTAATCTATGTGATCTATCTCACCATTGAGCCATGGTCAGAATTGAAACAATCAGGTTGGCTTTGTCACTTTCACTCTCAGAAGCTGTGAAGCATCCACGGAACAACCACAATCAGGGCTTGGAGAACGCTTCATACAATCTACAAAATAAGTTATATAGTACCGCGTATGTAGTGCAGAAGAGTAATGAAGCATTCAGCATTTACTTGACAATTTCCCTAGTCATACGCACAAACTATTCTCGTAATGGCGGACTCCAGAATCAGATTGCCCAGCACCCCTGGTCAATGGCATAGGTTACTAGCAAAACGTGGCCTGGAAAAAAGCACAATTCATACTGTTGATCTTGCCTCCGCTTCCAAGATCGGCCTGGATCAGTTTCTCCTGCTCCGAGTGTTGTGGAAGAAGCACGAAAAGAGAAAAGATGTGATCAAATTTTTGGGATTGCAGGACTGGGTGAAAAAGGCGCAAAAAGAGCTTCGTGGCCTCCAATCGTGGTCTACATATTGTAGCAGCTTTGGCATCGATGAACGCATTCCGGAGGGAACTTTTGCTATCGTCCGCCACTATCAGCTTGACGCTGCAAAAACTGACGAAGCGCCAACCCCTACAATGTTTGATACGCCTATTGCTAGGCGAACTCGTGGACGACTGCTTCAACAAGTACAATCAAAAATGAGAGATACGCATTTGAGCACGCCAACTCCAAAGAGCACAAATATTCCGGAAAACTGGTCTGCTTCAGAGAGCGACGACGAAGATATACCCACTCCCCCTGGGGCGGAAACCCCAGTTCCCCAAGAATTGGTGAATGTTATGTACCCTCCAACCAAAGACGAACAGATTGTCAACACGGCGCTCATTGTACTCCTGAACGCTCTTACAATCCACCTTGAATCCTTCTCCTCCAAGTGGACCCTACATCGAAAAGCCTTTATCGCGACCTTTGGGGATGCCGAATTTGAAGCGAGAACCGATGGCTATTTGAATGACCATCGAGACAAACCCAGCGTCATAGTTGAGGTCAAGCCTGTGATGAGGTCTACAAAGCTGTCGGCGATTAGGATGCAGGAGAGCGCGCAGATGGTAGCTTGGATAAAGAGCGATGACTATGAGACGCAACGAAACTTCATGACGTACGTGATTTCGGAACTTTACAACCCTGTCCTGTGATGTACTGATTTGCTAATTTCAAACCACTGGTAGGCGTATTCACATATCTCAAGACCGAGGCCAAATCTTCGTGAACGTTGCTAAGTACGATGAGGGTTATCTCAATCACATGAACAACACGCAACCTTCTAGTCAAGATACTAAACCGTCTTTTCTGACGATGCATCAGTTTGGTCCATGGGATACTCTGAATGCTGCCCACATGAGAGAATTGGGACCTATTCTGTTGGCGATCAGCTTACACGCCGACTACGAGAGCAAGCAAAGAAAATAATAGCTCGGGTGTTGTGTGTGCATTATTCAAGGAGTTTATGGGGCTTTGCGTTTCCGTTCATTAGTATGTCGGTTGTGATTATTTAGTACGCGGTGTAAGTAAATATACGGCAAGACGAAGTGCCGTCAAGTCGAAGATACAATAGTGGAATGAATATTTACCTCTGTTTCAATTAATTTTACTACATGAGGCAGCTCATGTTGACCCTCAGCCGTTTGACTATCTTTTACTATGCACCTGTCTGATAGGATGACGACGAATCTGTATTCCTAAACTTCATTCATGGGTTTATCACCAAAGGATCCGGACCCTGGGTAGTGCCAAGTAAGTTTCAAAGGTCTGCTGTCTCCACCTCGCAAAATGCTTTTGATCCTCGAGGAAGTTCCTGAATAGCGCCACCTCACTTCGTGCCGAACTGGCTGCTTCCGACGATGCCTCGTCACAAGAGTCCCATCATCAGCCTAGTCAAAGTCTCATCCTCAACATGGAACACATCCAGCGAGTTTTGTAATTGTTCACTTGGCATAGCATTTGCTTGATCAACCTCTCCACGAATGCCGAGTTGAGGGTCCATGAAAAAGTCACCAGCAAACTCAAAAAAGTTGGTCAGGTCACTGTAGTCGTCTGGTGTAGTTTCATTGATTAGTGACGGAGGGAGTGAATAGATTGAATGGTCTATATCAGCGGGCTGTGGATTTGGTATCGTTCTAAGCTCGACTGCGTCTGCGTGACTAGAATCATTTGCAGTTGCAAGGAGGTTGGATCGACTAGAAGGTCGGTTGGTGCCGAGTCGTTTGAGGTTTTTCATGACCTTGCGAAGTCGTCGAGAATGTCTCCCGCGGGTAGATGATCGTTTCAATGCATTCAATGCTTCGGAAAAACTGTCGCGGCAGACGTTCACAAAGTAATCCGGATAATGAAACATGGCTAAGAAAAGTGTTGCTAAAGCCGAAAAGAGGAACCGATCGAATGGCTGAGGTCGTTGGAAATAGATAGCTGAGACATAGCTGGGATTGCTCAGTGCTTGTATCGTGTTTTTGGCATTCGCAACGGCAACGTTTGCGCCTGCAAAATTGTTCCTGATTGACTGGGCGCTCAGAAGGTTCTGTTTGTAGATAAGTATTCTCATATGATTTGCACGTAGATGTAGGAGGATCCGCGGTGTAGCCAGACGCGCATCTCTCATCGTAGGGGTCCAGTCGCCCTGTAGATCTTCCAGGCGAAATTCGGAAGGTATAGATTCCTGCCATTGATGTATTTGAAAGTTTAGGAAGGACTCATTATCAGATGCCACCGCTTTAGCTGTGCTACCCCAGCCGATCATTAGATCCCATATGTTGCCTCCAGCTCGACAGTACGATATCATACACTCTAGGTATGTATGGTGTTCGGACTAGTGAAAATTAATGGTTAGTACACGGCTGTCGATATTCACACCGGAATGAACATACCGGTCGAGGCAGGGTTGAATCCATGTCGGAGTCCCGCATGCCAAATGGCAAGCCTGTCTCGAATGAATATTCCTTGTCGAAAACGTAGATGCACCAGAAAAGATTTATGGCCCAAGAGCGCTCCAGGTCACCGGGAAAAATGCCCCCGGTTCGTAGCCACGTATCGCATCTATGCAGCCCCATTTGCATGGCGCCTCGTGACGCTAAGCCGATGGTACGCCATGCCAATATATCATCATCCCGACAAGAATGATACAAGGACTTTACGATAATCAGCGATAAGATCTATTACATTTTCAAATGGAGTAAACTTACCACCAATGTTAGGATGATCAACTCTTTCATGTCGACCTCAGGAACTTGCGTCCGAGTTGTAGCAAACGTATCTTCAGCGCTCGCAGCAAGTATATTCCCTAGCTCGCTTTGTCCAGGCGATTCTGATATCAGACCCAAAGCAAGCACAAGTTTCAAGACTTCTGTATCACGCGCCGAAAACCACCAGTCCTCATTTCCGCTTTGGGGCGGGGACAAGTGACCAGCGGCATCATTCGAGTGTTGACTGTAGTAGTCTACAATGTACTCTCGTATACTTTTGAGATCCACAACAGGATACATCATTCCAACAGCTTCCTCGTAAACATCGACAAGCCTAAGAGCATCGGTCTCGTCGAGCGATAGTAGGGGATTACTTCGCGAAATGTTAGTTCTCTTGCTTTGCTCTTCTGGCGCTGCCGGCGGTGCATATGGACTGTTTGAGGAAGACGGTTGCACTAGTTCCGAATTCTCTGTTTCGTCCATATCCGGTGCGTCATCATTGGGGACATTTAGACCGAATTCACTACTGGTCGGCCCGACATAGCTAGGTGAAACTGGAGCTCGGCTCGCCCATCGGGAATCAGTAGGCTTGTTGGCTCTTTTTGTTGTTTGGAAATGTTGCGAAGGTGGCTTCAATCCTCGTCGCAGTATCCGGATTTCACTGGACATAAGATCCAGCTGCCTTTGCATAGCTGACATGCGGCTTTCCAGTGATTCCAGCCTCGATGGGGAACTAAGATTTCGGTTAGTTTCATTTAACAGAAATGCTGGGACTAAAAAAGGCGTGGATATCTTCGTACTGATTTCGTTGATGACTTTCAGTATGATTCTCCTCGCTTGCAGTTGGTCGAGGGACGGCATAGACGCAAGAAACACGATTTGAAGCGCATCGCTTGCATACATCCTCTCCGCTGCATTTTAGCTTTCGGCGTTTGCATTCATTACTATATATTGTTAGATGGATGGCGTTAATATATGTTTAATAGAATGAGAGTCTATATTTACCACGCAACTTGGGTATATTTCCCGCGTTTCCGCGGTTCAGAGTCGTGTGCCTCATAGTTGGCCGCGCTTCTCTTGTCGTTTGCTGCCATTTGCCAGATACCATGCTCTTCGGCTGCTCGGTGTAGTCATATATTAGACAGAAAATATCGGGATTCAAATGCTAGGGGAAAAAAAGAAAGAAAGTTGTGGAGAGAAAGGAAGAGTTGACAATCGGCAACCTTGAAGTCGAGATACCTAAGATAAGCTTCTCGGAATACTCCCGAGGTCGGGCCAATCAGATACCTAGATAGTATCGCTTCATTTCCGTGTGTCATCTTGCCAGTATCGTTTGGTGCTTGGCTATTTAAGTGAATGTGGAGTCAAAAGTGTGTCCTGACTCTGGTGCACTTAGGTAGTTTCAGATTAAATATCCCTACTGTAAGCAGCTACACGAACTACGTGGAACGACATCTAGATCAGACCATTTGCTGGCCGGAGACTACAGGCGGGTAGAATATCCTCATTACCTAGTTTTCAATACTGCCTGAGCTGAGTTTGTTCGTCAAATTTATGTTTCGGAGGCGTCAAGAAACGCAGTCGGTGGCTTCCTCTTTGAGATAGAATTTTCAAAGGCACTCATGAACGCAACAAGAAGATCCTGACAACTTGCAACCCAACAGGCCGACTCTTGTAATCAAGATATGACATAGGAATTGCAGCGATAGGATAGCCTACAAGTATTTTCAAAATCTCTCAACCTGTCGGTTGCCAACTTCGTGTTTAGTGCTTCAATCAACACATCCTGACTGGGGTACTCTGTTGCAATGTCAGAGAAACATCATTTATAGGCTTTCACTTTAAAGAAAAGTACCAGTGGGAAGTGCTTCTTCTGCATGCTCCTTATTCCACTCCACGAGTTCCTCTACGCTTTTCACGGAAGAACCTGGTAGCTTGCTAAGATATTCATTCAGAACATCGACCATTTCCACATCTATGGCCGTTAGCAGTATTGGCTTATGAGGTTATAATGGACGTACCCCAGATAGTATATATCGAATGTTTCCCATCAAGCATAAATTCTGAAACCGGAGGAAGGGGAACATTTTCATGAAAGACACTAGTCAGCTCTTCACGTATCTTGGAATATGCGTCCAGAACAATTTCATTCTGTACGCGTTTGTTAGCTGGACTATTAATAACTGCTTGGTCGATTTCTTACCATTTGCTTCGTAGCTTCAGGAACGCCCTTGACTAAGAAATCCGGGTAACTCCAAATCTGCGGATCAAGCGTACCGACTCTGAAGGTCTTCTCTTGGTAGTTAGCAGTAGCAGTTGCATAACCACCTTCCGGAACCGCGGTCTGGTCCGACTCGACAAGAGCCGACAAAAGATCTGCTACATCCTTGACACTCCTACCTATAGGGCCAATTGTGTCAAAAGATTTCGAGCACGGAACCGTACCTTCCACTGAGACGATTCCGGTAGTTGGTCTAATCGAATACAGAGACGCTCTGATTGCTGGCGCAGTAAGGGAGGCTTCGGTATCTGCTCCAACGGCAATCGCAGCTAGACCAGCGCTGATGGCAATGGAAACTCCTGAGTACGAGCCGCCGGGTACCTATGTGAGGCAAGTTAGGGGGGTTTCTCTTCCCTGGAGATGAGAAGTGTAAATATACAGTATGCCCACCAATCGAGTCATTCGGGTCGAATCCTCCGGGAATATAGGGAGATTGTCCTTGACCATCAACCGCAGACCAGCCGCAGGGAAGTCCGTTTCCTCTAACACCAGCATCAGAGAGAGGTAGGGTATTTGTTTATGTGGACTGGGAGCCCTCACTTTCGGAAGCTTAACTCCTGAATGTGTATGAGATCAGCTTTTTCGTCCACGATTGTCCAGTGCAACCCCACAAGCACTTACTGAGATGGTTGTCTTCCCGAGAATAACAGCACCGGCAGCAAGAAGCTATTAAGCCTTAGAAAGCGCGAAGCATTTAAAGGACAGTGTAACAGAGGTTACCTTATCGACAACCCTTGCATTTTTGGTAGGCTTGGTATCCAGAAGCGCAACTGCTCCGGCCGATGTTCGCATTTCTAGGCTCGGCTCCGTATCGAATGTATCCTGATTATATCATTCCAGTGAAAATACTCAAAATCTGACTGACAATAAAGACTCTACCTTGATCAAAATGGGAATCCCATGAAGTGGGCCCAAGAGTTCTCCCGATTGTCTCTTAGCATCCATTTCCTGCGCCCGTTCCAAGGCATTCGGCGCATATACGGAGACTGCACGAAGATAGCTGTTGTGTTTCTCAATCTGTCGAACATATTCTTCGACCAAATCGGTACTATTCAGTGTTCTGGCAATCATCAACTGCTGCAACTCGTGTGCCGTCGCAGTGAGGGAATTGAATAGAGGAGGTCCTTGCCGCGCAACAACTTACACCTCGTGGAGGGTTTCCTGGTTTCCAGGCGTGAGGATATGCTGATCTAGACATTGTCTTCAAGGTTCCTTTGATGAGTCTTCTGTATTCAACAGTCGGGGCCAGAAACAGTATGATTTGATAGTGTAGAGGTCAAAAATAGCATCTTCGTTCGAGGTCTGTGAGCCAGAAGACTTATTTGTACCTTTTGAGTCACCCGAGGACAGGACTTTGGACGAAGTAGTAGGGACGAAGTCCTATAACCGGCAAAGAAGAGAAAATCAAGCCGTAGTCTTCTTTCCCAAGGGGTCAAAGGATATGATGGTCCGGTATCAAAGAGATGAGACCACGATTTGAAATATACTTTACTGCTGTCACAAATGCATGCGTTATTGTATTCATCAGTATCTATCCATGATAAATGACTCAGATATTTAACACTTGAACAGAACTCTTGGGGTATCACTCAAAAATATGAACGCCATACTCGCAACACTGAAGGAAGGCTATACCGCTTCCCAGTCCATAGCATCAACGATAAAATCCCAGTCAGCATCTGTATCCCCACCGGCGACGGCTTCAATTTCCATCTCCGGATTCTCACTCGAAACATGTTGCTGTGCAAGCGCATGTCCCTGTTCCAGACCGTTGAATATACTTGTCAATATCCCTTCGAGGTCATAGCTTTCTAGCGATGCCGCCTCGTTGCCAGAAGCAGCCGATCTGTATTGCTCGTCGTCTTCCGGGGAGTCTGCCGTCTTCCATTGATTGCGTAGTTGTTTGGCTCATCGTAGTTGATCACGAACTGATCCAGTTCCTAACGCAGCGTATAAAGGGCACGATTCTCGCTCCAATGCCTCTAGGACATTGGCATGGTATCGATGATTCGAAGACCAACGATCGCTGGAGGTGGTTGGGTTGTCGGTCGCCTTGTATCGTGAGACTGTGATATTCCAAACTGCAAGTAAATGGACAATTGCGCGTTCGAGGAGGGCGTAATACTCGTGAAAATCGATCTTAAACATCATCTCGGCGTAATGAATGTCAGCGGGGGACATATTGTAGCGGGCCGTGGCTAGGCGGTAGCCTTCTGATAAAAATGGCAGTTTCCATCGTAGTCGTGAAACGATCTTCAAGAAGCGCGCGAGTTCTTGAGCGGAAGAAGGCGATGGAGTGGTTGTTTGAGGGGTTGTGGTCTGGGAAGGCGCCCAGATTGAGTCGTAGAGGCTTTTGTTGCGCATTTTTTGTTGACGTCGGGGAGTTTCGGGCGGCTTAAGCGGCGGCCTTATACCTAGGGATCCCGTGCTTTCTCGGGCCGCTTTAAGCAGGACAATAGAAAGCCCTAATTTAAAACTGTCGTACGTTTCAACTTTCCATTCTTTGATTTGAAGTGCCTCTTAATGTGCATTTTCTCGGGAAGTCTATATATGGAAGATAATATCTTACTCATGATTATCAACTTCAAAAGGTCTTTATTCTTCACCTCCGGTCTCTTATATGCTAGCTGGAAACGGAACAGTATACAACGAGCTTGTATTACCAAGGCTTAATACGTAGCTCTTCCTAAAATATATTGACCCAGCACTGACTGATATTCGATAAATGACAAGTACATTGCGTATTGTTCTCGAACACAAAGTGGATGGAGCAGGGTTAGAGTTAGGGTTGGGTTAGGGTTAGGGTTTTGATGAGACTTATGTGGAAATAAGATTCCAGTCTATGCTGTTGTGGGCTTAGTGCGGCTGTTGCCTGCTTTTATTTCGACCATAGATTTTTGGTTTCTCACGAAAATCACGTATATAAAAACATTGCTTATCAGATCTTGCTTTTGACACTGAAAGAAATGGCGCGAACGAAACAAACAGCTCGCAAATCCACAGGTGGACGAGCGCCCAGAAAGCAACTTTCCGGCAAAGCCTACTTCATCGACTCATTCCAGGACCATTCTCAGAAACCATATACAGTCGTGGGAGGGCCAACTTATTCAATGAACCCGGACATCATCCGCAAATTGAGTTTACATCTCTATTTTCTCAGTGATGTGGATGCAGAACAACGAGCGGAAATCGGGAACAGTCTTCTCCAGTCCGACGCTATTCTAGGATGGGGGAATGCGAGAAATTACTGGCCGCGGGTAGATGTGTATGCACCTTTGCGCAGTATTGAGGAATGCATTGAGCATCACAGGCGCGAAAAGATTTATCGACGCCGGGCGGTTGAGGAGATGCATGCCACTGTCGCTGCCGATGCGAGAGATGAGTGTGGGCCCGAGATGGATGATGACGACCGCGAAGAAGCGGCACAGGAGGCTGTATTGGCACTACGAGGGTTGGAAGTATACCCACATATCGTTCCCACATGGTGCCGTTCTTCGAGAGTGTGGGTTGATCGTGGAAATTTTGATAACCGGTATCAAAGTTGGATCCTAGTGATCCCTGCGGATTGTCACTCGTGGGATGATGTTTTGCAAAAAGGGATTATCCATGTCATGTTTGATCAAGATGTGACACCTGCCATGGAAACATACATAGATGAATTTTATGACGAGGAAGAAAAACAGGAATCTCTTGAGAATGATCGAACTGGTTGGGCGTATGTTGAGAAGATTGATCATGGCCCACCGGTCCAAATTAAACGCCTTTCTGTGGACGATGATGCCAATGAATTGGCGCTTCGTATATACAACAGGGAGCCGCAGAGCCCAGAGGAGATTAGAGGCCATTTATTTCATACATGGTCAGACTGGACGGGTGCGCTCTGGGATTGTACTTATCGCATACCGGTCTGTGATTCATGTGACAACGAGGAGCCCCATGAACTGTGCGAGCACGAACTGTAAGTCACTCGCTTACGGACAATTGTCGGATGGAATTTGATGAGAAACATCCACTGTCTCATAACTGACGTTTTCATTCTGTCTAGGTATGATCATTATTTCAATCAAGACGGGGAATGTGTAGCCTGTCAACGGGCCACAGAATATAGACGCCGCAGCAAACGGATATCGAAGAAACGAAAACAGGACCAGACAACGACGAATGCATAGGTGAATAAGTATATACATGATAGCTACTATGTAGCCTACGAACTAGGCTTTGAACAACAACTCGAAGTGACTAGCTGAGAAGCCAGATTCTTCATTGATGGGACATCAATGGCCGGATTCTCTGTAAAGAAGTCTGCCGGGCGGATGTTGAGTTGATAGCACTCCACAGGCCTGTACGTACGAAAAGCGTTAGCAATGATTCGAAAGTCTAGCAAGAACAGGCAATCTTACATGACCGGCCAATCCTCAACTCTAGGGTTATGAGTGATACCGAAAACATTCCATACCACAACGTCTTCATTCGCCACAGTTTCACCTCGTTTCACGGCATCAGAAACACCACCGATCTCGTCTTGACTCTGTAGTGTATATCGACCGCCCGCATAGAGCTCACCATCCCGGTATTTCGTTACCCATACATGGTGCTGCGCAAACTGGGCCCGTCTAGCCTGAATAGAACGCTTGTCAGCGAGTAAAAGCTGCGTTGCCATCGGTGTGAATTTATATCCCATTGGTCTCTGGCTGATTGGGTTGATTCTGTCGGTATTAACCATCTTGATAATCCGATTATGTTCAGGTGCCGCATCAAACCAGGCGGATCTCTCAACTGGCGTCTTTTGGATCTGGTAAAAATTTCCTTCCGGATTGGTGATATCGTTCATTTCAACTGCATGTGACTCCTCCACATATACCGTATTCTTGTGTCCCTCAATAGCAGGATCGATACGGATGCAAAACACGTGTTGATGGTTCTGTGCCAGGACACCGTTACCAACCACGTTTCCATATTCGGATACTTTGCCAGGGTCAATATTTACGACACTGACGATTCCTGTGGCTCGAGATTCAACTGATATGCCGCCGGCGAGATCGAATTTGTATGCGAAGATGTACTCGTAGTTGGCTAGAGTGATGATGAATTGTACGACCAATTCGCGGGATCTGGTAACCACGGCGCGTCCGGTGCGCCAGTTGGTGTGTTTCCAGCCGATGCCGTTGTCTTGTTCGTGGAGACAGATCACATTAGGGGCGGGTTTGGCGTTGCCTTCGCCGTCTGTCATCACGGCATCGAAATACTGGAGGGACCCCGTTAGTTTCTACACTATATTCGGAAACGAATTTCACATACCTTGATGACACCTAAGCAATCACAGCCAAGTGACAGATTATTTGCGCAATTTCCAGCACCTCCATCTCCAAAATCGAAAGCCTGCTTTCGATGGAACGGATACCGAGGATCCGCATATGGCACAGTCTGGCATATTCATCAGTTATCTTCACACATACATAAGACGAAGATATACAAACCATCTCACTCATGCTAAGTCGATAAAGAACGCTCCTCCCATCATACCAAACATCATGTATCGTCGCACCTTCACGCGGATTAAAGCCCACACGAAACCTCCACTTCTGCCACTCAACCAACGACTCATCCTGCGACACTTTGAACGAAGGACCATCCGGCTGCAGTACATTCAACTCTTTTAAGTTCTTCCGTGTACCGTTTGGCAATAACTCTGGTACATACTCTGCCGTCGTACAATGACCGATAACATCTTCCCTGAAATCGGCATCGGATGCAGTCAGGGAATCCCCCTTTCCGCCTGTGGCTAATTTGTCGATGCGGACGATTTCGCGTTTGTGGTAATCCATGACTGGGATGATAGGGATGGGGTATGCATAAAAATTGGAGTCCGGGTTGTTGGTGCGCTTGTCCTGCGCGAAGATTAGGCCCTGGAAGTAACGGCTGTCATCCGTGACGCGGTCACGGCCACCGTAGGGCCAGGGCTCGATGACATAGTCGAAGCCTTCGGGGAGTTTGAATTTGGAAATTGCTTCCTTAAATAATGGAGATTCTTGACAGGTTTTGACGAAGATATCGAATTCATCACTATATCCATATCAGTGGCTTATCGCTGGTCAATTAACGGAAATCAAACGTACAGCGTCAAAGAAGCCTGATGCTCTTTACCCACAACAACATGATTTATCCTCGTCTTCCGTTCAACATCAACAACAGACTCATGATATTCCGGCACACGATCACCGCCAACAACATCATACTGACATTTCGCCAACCTTTGTGGGCGAGGTGATGTCGGACTCAAGTTTCCGGAATGCTCCAATTCTAGATAAGGAACGAGTTCTGCCTTTGCGGGTTCTTGGAGGTAGATTTCGCGGAAGAAGATGGCTTTGTCGGGGTGGGAAGTGAGGATGACGTCTCTGGCCGTTGTGGTTTCGAGCTCGGAGAGCTGTGAGAGGGGGTGGGTGTGCATGATGAAGTTCAGCCTATGATATCCTTAAAAGCGAGTTGTGATGTGGGTGAAGATCAAAATCGAATTTAATTAGTTTCTGGGAGTATATATATATATGCTCTTGAATACGTATGAATTTCTTGGGGAAGCATGTCTGTAGCACGAATAAGGTGGTATCGGAAATTTCCGAATTTCCGAGCATGATAGGTCTGGGGAATCAGTGGTGAGCGAATTCCGACATTCCGAGGGCCTAAGTAGATACGTAGTACACCCATACAAATCAAAGACATATCAGATAGATAAGTTCCTATGCTGAACATTGAACTTTATCAAAAGTCCTACCATTTGCTATCTCTAGAAGTAGAGATGATTGACTAATACTCGGAACGCAAGATTACATTGCCTGATAGTTTCCGACATGGAGCCTCAGAGCGTGAAGCCCTAGCCCTAAACCTAACTCAAATTCAACATCGGACATTCAGGGTGGTTGAGACAGTCAGCTAAACATGACCATGAATTATATATCAGGCAAGACTTTTCGAGAAAAGAAGGAATGCCCATAAGTACATATGACACGCTACATTGCAAGTGCATTTTCCCATGCATTTCTACTCTTCTACGTGGAACTTCCTCTTCCGGCAATGATTGACGCTTTCGGCGCAACTCCGATGTTCAAGATCACAAGACCATCACTGATGCATTTATCTCTCTTCTCTTTCTAGATTGAAGAGTAAGCCAGCCGTTCGACTGTTATAGAGGAGATGTACGGATAATTTCATACCCAGCTAGTGGCTTGACTCGCTCGACTTGCCTTACAGGAACAGGGTCTCTGTTGAACTCCCCCACTTAGCGAGTAAGCAGGATCTCCTTCCGCGAGTCAGGAATTCCGCCTGTATATAAGCCTGGAACTACGGAACTACGGCCTTTTTTGAGGCGATGGAACACATTTTTGGAAAGGTCGGAACTTCCAGTTTTAGGCTAGTGATTTAAATTTAACCGATGCTTCATTGTTTGTCCTGTACCCCGGGGGGAACCCCGGTCTGCATATCAACTTATCAAGGGAGTTTTTTTTACCGATCCAAGAATCATCTGTGTAGATGGTACCCGAAAATCTTTCTCGACCGGTTGCATACTCTTGGCTACATACGGTGCTTTTCGGTTACCTCAGTCAAAACACGTGATACACGTTGTAGCATGAGTGTGCTCGTTTCCACGCCGTTTGTACAACATCCAAGTCTGTGTTATGTGTAAAGACTTAGCATTTGGCGGGGTTGGCTGATCCCTGCCATTCCACTATCTTCGGCCATGGCTAGTACGTAGAACCTAGAAGCAGGCACTAAAACGGTGAGTACAAGTCCATGTGAATAGACTGACGCAAGTGGAGGATTGCCGGAAAATTTGACCACTTTCCCAGTCGAGACTGGTAGCAGTCCCACTCCACATGCAGAACAAAGGCACGCATATGGCTAGGTACTTGAACGTGTGCTCAATTATAAATACTCGGATGTCCGCCGATGTGCAGGAAATTGGAAAAGAGTTTCCGAGACTGGATGGAGGCTTCTTGGAAAATACTTACAGCATAGAACAAAAACACCGGCATCATGAGCGACAAAATCAGCTCATGGAACGTCGTCCACCGCTTCGAGAAGCGCCAGCTTCTCATCGCCATCAACTGCGCCGCGGCCCTATCAATCCTCATGTTCGGCTACGACCAAGGTCTAATGGGCGGCGTCAACAATTCCAAGAACTACATTGATCTCATGAAGTTCGGTTACACGAAGGACGTCGATGGTTCTCCGACTCCGGTAATCACCAATAGTCTGCTTCAAGGAGGTATCGTCTCTGTGTACTATCTGGGGACATTGTTTGGTGCGTTTTTGGGAGGATGGGTTGGTGATCGTATTGGACGGATTAGGTCGATTGCGTTGGGGACGCTTTGGGGGATTGTTGGGGCTTGTTTGCAGACTTCTGCGCAGAATCATAATTGGATGATTTGTGGTTAGTATTGACCATGTTCTGTGGGATTTGTTTGAGGGCAATGGCTGATGTGCTCCAGCTCGAGCGGTCAATGGAATTGGTACGGGCATTCTCAATGCTATCATTCCAGTCTGGGCAACAGAAACAAGTGTACGCACTTCCGACTGACGCTGATGAAGGTGATCCACTGATATGAAATATAGGAACACACTTCTCGCGGCCAGTTCATCGCTATTGAGTTCACCCTAAACATCTTCGGCGTGGTCGTCGCTTACTGGATGGAATTGTACGTCTCTCCCCTTCCCTAGCCGGGATGGGAATACATGGATCTATTCACTAACAATAATAGCGGCCTCTCATTCATCGACGGCGGAAAATCAGCTTTCAGATGGCGCTTCCCCGTAGCCTTCCAAATCATCTTCCTCCTCATGCTCTTCAGCATGATCTGGTTCTTCCCCGAATCACCCCGTTGGCTAGTCAAAGTCGGCCGGGAAGACGAAGCTCGCTACATCCTCGGTCGTTTGCGTGGCAGTACTACACCAGAAGAACGCGCCAGAGCGGACATGGAGTTTCGCGAAATCTCACATATTGCTGAATTGGAAAAGTCGATGACGCATGATCATTCGTATTTGGCGATGTTATTTGGATACAAGTCTGGGAAATTGCATCTCGGGAGAAGGGTGCAGTTGGTTATTTGGTTGCAGATTATGCAGGAATGGACTGGTATTGCTGGTGTCACAGTTTGTACGTTCCTCTATACATGTTCTCTTGGTGTAGCGAATTCGTTGCTAATGTCTTCAACAGATGCGCCAACTATCTTCTCGATTGCTGGATACAACGCAGAGAAGAGTCAATGGATTAGCGGTCTTAACAACATCTTCTATATGGTATGTGAAATTTTGCCACGGAAACTCGGATCGTCTACTAATCGATCAATAGTTCAGTACCTTGATTTGCGTGTTTACTTTGGATCGTATCGGCCGGAGATGGACCCTGTACTGGGGCTCCATTGCACAAGCCATAGCCATGTTTCTCGCCGGTGGACTTTCAAGACTTGCCATAAACGCTTCAAACGCGGGTGACGCCTCCAAAGCCTCTTCATACGGAGCCGGTGCAGCATCCATGATCTTCATCTACACTGCCGCTTTTGGTGCTACTTGGTTAACAGTGCCCTGGCTTTATCCTGCTGAGATTTTCCCACTGGCGGTTCGTGCTCGTGGTAATGCCTGGGGTGTAGTCGGATGGAGTATCGGAAATGGATGGTTGGTAAGTAATTCTCCTTTCTGCCTGTGTAAGTATGTAGGCTGATGTTTCATCAGATGCTCGTCTGCCCTGTCATGTTCAACTCAATCGGCGAAAAGACACTCTACATATTTGCCGCCTGCAACATCATCACTATTCCCATGGTCTGGGCTTTATACCCCGAAAGTAACCAACGCACGCTTGAAGACATGGATCTTCTGTTTGCGGCTGACACACCATGGAACTGGGACGCTGAAGAGACGTTTGCTCGTCTCAAGGAGGAGAACGGGGACTTCACACAGACACCTGACCGTAAGGCGAGTTTGGTGGATCCGGAAACGGCAAAGACGGCGCATGAAGAGGTTTCTACAACGGAGTCATGATTGCCACTGGATGATTATCTATCAATAATCATATCGATGAGTTCGCGATCATGGGACTCGCTAACGACTGGATGAAGATGATGCTGGAATGGTCATGATTGGATAATACTCCGTGATTAGACGAGAATTGCCGCGATGAGTAGACTAGAGGGTTAATGTCAATGAAAGATTACTTAACAATGGATAGAGTCGATGCTTTGTATAGAGTTGTTGAGTGGAAAGAGTAGCCGCTCTCCCGGTGGATTCCGTAGAATCGGCCCGATTATATGCGGTATTTAGTGCCCGTACGGGACTGTAACCGGTCAGTCAATAAAACTACCCGCTCATTGGCTGCTGGCTGTATAGAATACACAAATGACCATACGTGACAATACGCATAGCTTTTGCTTTGACAACTTTCGAACTGGCCGACTGACGTTGCACCTCCAAAAGACAAAAACACATCCCCATCTATATCCTCACTCCACCCCCAATCAATTGCATCCGGGGTTCTGTTTGTTTATTCTTCCCGTTTGATACTTTGGTTTTCCTCTACACATTCCACGCCATGTTCCGCTCAATGCTTCCTGCGCGGAGCGCTCTCCGCACTGTGAGACCTCAGGCCGCCGTTCCTTCGTCCGTCATTGCTGCTCCCTCCTTGAGCCTGTTTGGTCGTCGCGGATATGCTTCTCAGTCGGAGGAGCATGATCTCGTTATTATCGGAGGCGGTGTTGCTGGATACGTTGCTGCTATCAAGGCCGGACAAGAGGGATTGAAGGTGAGATTTTCTTCCGCTGCGATCATCGGAAAAGCCGTGAATCAGCAAACTCAATGGATAGCGACTAACATGCGATTGCGAAATGATTTAGACCGCTTGTATCGAGAAACGTGGTACCCTCGGTGGTACCTGCTTGAACGTCGGATGCATTCCCTCAAAATCCCTTCTCAACAACTCCCATCTATATCACCAGATCCTCCACGACACGAAAAAGCGCGGTATCGAGGTCGGCGAAGTCAAACTCAACTTGCAACAGATGATGAAGGCCAAAGATACTTCCGTTGAGGGTCTTACAAAGGGTGTCGAGTTTCTGTTGAAGTACGTCATTTCCCGCTTATTGGTTTCCCGCGGAACATATGCCTGACCGTTATTTTGAATAGGAAAAACGGCGCCGAGTACATCAAGGGTACCGGTAGCTTCGTGAACGAGAATGAGGTCAAGGTCAACTTGGTTGATGGTGGCGAGCGCACTTTGCGCGGTAAGAACATTATCATTGCTACTGGATCTGAGTCTACGCCATTCCCCGGTCTTGAGGTCGATGAGGAGAGAATTATCACAAGCACTGGCGCTTTGTAAGTGAGCTTGTATAATCAGTTTTATATGCGGTGGCTAATGGTAGTTTCAATCAAGGACGCTCAAGGAAGTCCCCAAGAAGATGGTCGTTATCGGTGGTGGTATCATTGGTCTGGAAATGGTGAATATTCACGTCCCGCTAGTTTAGTCTAAGCTAACAATGTAGGCCTCTGTCTGGAGCCGATTGGGTTCTGAAGTCACCGTCGTCGAATTCTTGGGTCAGATCGGTGGTCCCGGTATGGACTCTGAGATCTCCAAGGCTGCCCAGAAGATCCTTGCTAAGCAGGTATATCAACTCGTTCCTTTTTTCTTCGTCGCGACACCGCTAATATCATCGTGATATACAGGGAATCAAGTTCTTGACCAACACCAAGGTCACCAAGGGTGACACCAGCGGATCCACCATCTCCATCAGCACCGAAGCCGCAAAGGGAGGCAAGGAACAGACCTTGGACGCCGACGTTGTTCTCGTTGCCATCGGTCGACGACCATACACCGAGGGTCTCGGACTTGAGAACATTGGAATTGAGGCTGATGAGAAGGGACGATTGGTCATTGACCAGGAATACCGCACCAAGCTCCCTCACATCCGTGTTATTGGTGGTATGTTCACCCAATTTAAGGAAAAATGGTTAGATGCCCTGACAGGATGATTAGACGTCACGTTCGGTCCTATGCTTGCCCACAAGGCTGAGGAAGAGGCTGTCGCTGCTATTGAATACATCACCAAAGGTCACGGTCACGTCAACTACGCTGCCATTCCCAGCGTTATGTACACCCACCCTGAAGTCGCCTGGGTTGGTCAGAGCGAGGAGGAATTGAAGAAGGCCGGTGTTAAGTACAACAAGGGTATGTCGGAAGTCCTGTCGTCTATGAGCTGTTCTAATCGTCAATAGGAACCTTCCCCTTCTCCGCCAACAGCCGTGCCAAGACCAACTTGGAAACCGAAGGTTTAGTATGTATCCCAGCCTCGATCATCAAAATCGTATGTTCTAGGGTAGTGACATAAGCTAACATTATAAAGGTCAAATTCCTTTCTGACGCTGAGACCGATCGTATCCTCGGTGTCCACATCCTTGGCCCCAACGCCGGTGAGATGATTGCCGAAGCCACTTTGGCCGTTGAGTAAGTGCTTTCCTCCCAACTTTCTTCCCACGAAAATACTAATTATTCTATAGATACGGCGCCTCCAGCGAAGACGTCGCCCGCACATGCCACGCCCACCCTACCCTCGCCGAAGCCTTCAAGGAGGCCGCCATGGCCACCTACTCCAAGGCCATCCACTTCTAAACCATCAACCTCCCTGCGTCCACCGGTGTCTAGGCCGATATCAAGGGAAAGAAAAAAGATAGATAATCACTTGTATTCATTCTTATAAACTTTCCATATTCCCTCCCATTCTATCTTCTTTCCTTGATATATAACTTTGGCCATGTCTCTCGTCCATCGTGGGGTTGAAATATTTTTTGTGACAAATTATAACTATGTATTACTGTGCTAGCAACTAGCGAGGGGAAATGTGTTTTCCCTTTTTTTTGTTTATGTTTTTTCTATTTCCGTGTAGAATTGTATGGATTTTTGTTGCAATTTACTTTTGTTTGGTTGATAGACAGACGGTATTTTGGATATAATGTGCGTAATACATAAATAGACCTTGCTTTGATAAACAGAGACAGAACCACCCACCCGCATATGTTTACTTTTCATAGCCCAAAAATCCAAAAAGGGCACAAATTGTGTTAGAGTCGATAAGTAAGCTACTACTTAATCAGTCAAACTCCGCCCATAAAGATGCGAAGAAGACGTAAACAGTTCCTCCGCCCAAGTCATGCTCGGCGCAAGAGGTTTTATCCATTCGGACAGGATTGCGTCGAAGACGTCGCATACCCGGCCGACGGCTTTGTCTTGGTCGTCGCTCCGGGATTCGATGTAGACTATCAATCAGTCAAAATCAGCATATCATCGAGATAGAATAGGGGGATGGGGGAGTGTACATTTAACCTTGGGCTCGGTTCCTGAACCCCTTAGTGTGAATTTGATATCATCGTCCAGCCAGAGAGTTAACATATGACTTCCCTTGTCCACCGGTAGCTCTGGTATGTTGTCGGATGTATCCGAATCATACCCCAGGGTCATATCACGCCAGTGCGTAATCGTGAATTTCGTCTTGTGGCCGAATTTCGCTCCCTTTTTCCACTTGTTGTTTCCAGCGCGAATCTTGGTGAATAAATCGGCTGTAGTTTGCGGATTCGGAGAGCGGAAGTAATGGTTGAATGTTTCGTGGTGGCCGTACTTTTTGAATAGGTCATGTAACTTATCGAACGGCGTTAGACCTTGTTTCCGCCAATGGGCTTCGGCAAGCAAAAAGACTGCAGCAGCTGTCAGGCCGTCTTTGTCATAGCATTTTGTGCCAGGGAACATGTATCCGATTGCTTCCTCAAAGGCGAAGGGGACAATGTAGCCTTCTTTCTCTTCGAGGTCACGCGCAATACTGCCCATCCATTTGAACCCTGTAAGGGTTTCGCGGTATTGGATGCCGTGCGCGGCACACATCTTAGAGAGCATGGTTGTTGAGACGGTGGTGTTGAGCATGTAGTATCCCCGTTTGGGGCAGGGGAATTTGAGGTTTTCGATTATGTGGGCTGCCAGTAAAACGCCGATTTGGTTGCCTGTGAAGGTGTACCAGGATCCGCGTCTTTTGCCCAGCAAAGTGAAGATTGTTAGTGTCAACGAGATGAACACATGGGTGAAGGGGGGAAAGGAAGGGGATGGATGTATGGACTCACTCCGGAATAATTTGTGCAGCTGCAAATCGGTCAGCGTCGGGATCATTGGCAATCAACAGGTCGCGAAAGTTCGCCTCGGCCGCCATCATGGCAAGATCGAGAGCATGATCCTCTTCAGGATTCGGAAAAGGAACAGTAGGGAAATTTGGATCCGGTTCAAATTGTTTGTCGACAGAAATCATTCGAGTACCGATACCAATCTGGTGTAGAAGGTGCGGTAGAAAGTTACCTCCCACGCCGTGTAGAGGTGTATAACAAAATTGCGTGGGAAGAAGAATTTTCGGCACGGTAGATTTCTATGATGGGTGTTAGTAGTCGAGTCAAATTGACATAAAAGGAGGATAGGTCAGTGGCTTACGGCATAGTTGACAACGGCATCAACCCATTTAGAGACATTGTCAATATAGATGGATCTGCTGAATTCACTTTCAGTGCCTGTCCTCCAGGCACCTTTCCATGGTACTAGATTCTCCTTGATGTGCTGCGATATTTCTGCGTCCCAGGGTGTATTCACTTGGATACCTCCTTGGAGGTAACTAATAAGTCTGGATTAGTAGATGATCGAGACAGGTCGAACTCTTGAGGTTGCTTACACTTTGTAACCATTGTCCTTGGCTGGATTCTAAACAAAAATAAATCAGCATGCTACTTGAACCCAACGGGACCTGTGACCTTACATGACTAGCAGTAATCATAACACCAGCAGCTGCACCCGTATGACCCGTAGTCCATGCCACTAATGGCGTATGAATGACCGATCCAAGCCATTGGACTTTGAACCCCAAGGCAAGCATGGCATTGGCAACAAGGACAGCGAATCTGTGCGAGTTGTGTCGCGCATCGGCACCAATCACAATACCATTTTGAATGGCACGTTTTTCATTCGTCGCCTTGAGGAATTTTGCTAATCCCTGCGAAGCCTGGATGACGGTGAGAGAGTTCATGAAAGCGAATCCAGCGCGCATTTCGCCGCGGAGACCAGCGGTGCCGAATTGGATTCCTGTATGTTGTCAGGATGGAATGCGTGTCTAGTGCTAGTTGTACTAACGATTCCTGAGACATTTTTCCAATTCAGCTTCGTTTCTGGCTTCCTTGAAACTTCTAATTTCATTCCGAGTTTTATCATCCTGTTAATTGAGTGAGTAAATATACCTCGAATGATGTGGATGTCTTACCTGGTCCCATTCCAGCCACTGGTTCGTCAAGTGCCAAAGTGGCGCCTGTTTTTGAGCCTGATTAGTCTTGTATATTTCTGCAACGATCATCACACAAGTGCGAGCAGTAGAAATAGTACCTCTGGAAACGACATATTGTTCTCTCGTAATGTTTGTCCTTACTTGTCTGTCGGAGCAGAAGGAAAGAAAGAAACAATAAGCAAAAGAGGTGCCTTATCGATAAGGACCACGAGGACGCCTGAGGCACCAAGGCATCCCACCCTCCACCATCAGCCAGTCCATTTCAGTCTTCCCTAGGTACAATTGAGCCTCAATATCATTCATGATCTCCTCGACATATCAATGATGGGTTCCGGATAAGGGTTGCCAAATATTCGCGGGAGACAGGGCAGAATACGTTTAGTTATCACGCCGCTTCAAATAGGTATGATGTACCGGTAACTTCCAAGATGACAGCCCCGCGATATCATATGGATTAGATAGGGCTATCGTATTCGTACAAAATTATGAGTCACATTGAGTTATCAAGATGTTGCAATTGACTGTAAATTGATAGTATACCCAGCAGCCTGTTATTGGTGGCCTACTATAACGCCTTCTGAGCCGCTCCTTCTCTTTTGGGATTGCGTCAATCCAGCCTTCTTATCATCACCGCCAGTTCCAAGGGTGCTTCTTGAACTTCTTCCTTTTTTTATTCCTGCTGCCTACTTCTTCATTTATTGCAATTATGCAACTACCAGCAGTAGGCCTTGTTGTTTCATTTATCGACTGCGAATATTCCACAGAATCACCACTCAATCGCTCGTTTATTGTTCTGCCTACGTCCTAAATCTTCCCGCCAGCCATTGACGATCGACTCAAGAAGAAAGACCGCACTCATATCACATCATCCTACTCTAGCGTCACTGGTGCATTATATACTCGAAGTCGATGTAATAGCTGCCCGCAAGGGTCTGATGGGTCTTAATTTCGGAGTATAAGTAGGAGGAGAAGGAAACTGCCAAAAAGTAACATCCATCTTGTTTGAATTTCCTTCCCATCATCTCCACTCAAGGAAAGACACATTCTATATGATGGAAACCCTTCTATTCACAGCAGAGCAAAACAACTCGATCCTTTCCAACTATGGAAACATCAATTCCTTTGGGCCGACGGCGGACGCTGCCTTTGATTTCACACCTCTCTTCGAAGACACCATGTTCAGCATGATCCCATCGGTATTGCTTCTTCTTGCCATGCCGTATCGCATCTTTACCTTGCGTGGCCAACGACCAAAAGTTGCCCGAGGGGGCTTCTTATATGATAGCAAGCTGCTCTTCATGGTGGTCTTTGCTGCAATGAACCTAGCATTGCTTGCAATGCATGCTCTCAGTTCATCGGAACGTACCAAAGTCACCATCGCCGCCGCAACACTGACATTTGTTTGCACCTTGTGCCTTTGTGTGTTGTCACATTTGGAACACATTCGGTCCATCAGGCCGTCTGCAATACTAAATGGATATCTGCAATTGACTCTCATTTTTGACATTGCACGCTTGCGCACACTCTTCATCTCCCATGCCAGTCGATCTATCGCTGGTTGCTTTGCAAGCATGGTTGGCGTCAAGATTATGGTACTGCTCACAGAAGCGACAGAAAAACGAGGCATATTGCTTGAACCATATCAAAACTTGTCGCCCGAAGAGACAAGTGGAATTTACAGCAGATCCTTTTTCTTCTGGCTGAATTGGCTTATGGCGACTGGCTTCAGTCGTATTTTGCAAAACAATGACCTGTACCCCATTGATCGTGAGATGTCCTCCGCCGTTCTTCGAGAACAAATGCAGCAAGCATGGAACGCTTCACCCAAAGACAGCTCAAGAGCTCTCTTCTGGGCGGTATTAAGAGCCAATATCAAACCATTCCTTGTTTGTATTATCCCAAGACTATCACAAAGCGCCTTCCGTTATGCACAACCATTCTTGTTGTCCAGGACAATATCTTTTGCCAATGATCTATCACAACCCGAAGAAATAGGCTGGGGCCTGACAGGTGCTTTCTTTTTCGTTCTGCTTGGATTAGCATTATCGAATGGGTGGTACTACCACATGACCTATCGTTTGATAACCAGCATCCGGGGCAGCCTGATTAGCATCATATACGCCAAAACGGTCGATCTCAATATTACGGCACTCGATGACTCGGTCGCCGTCACTCTCATGTCCAATGACGCCCAGGCAATCTGCAATGGCTTTCAGCTAATCCACGAGTTCTGGGCCGTGCCGATGGAATTGATAGTTGCTATTTACCTGCTTTCTCGCCAGCTCGGAGTTGCATGTCTTGCTCCAGCGATCCTTGCTCTCATCTCCGCTGTCGGCATCCTAGCTATTGCCAATCTAATGGGCGAGGCACAAAAGAAATGGATGAAAAGTATACAGACGCGCGTTGATGTAACAGCTACCATGCTGGGATCAATGAAGTCGGTGAAGATGCTGGGGTTCTCTGACTGGCTGGGCGGAATGGTCCAAGGGCTTAGAGTTACTGAGCTTTTGGTGGCAAGTTTATTTCGCAAGCTGCTTATGGTACGAGTCTTCCTAGCTAATCTGCTAGAAGTCCTTGCTCCATTCGCTACCCTTGCTTTCTACACGATTGTGCTAGTTTCTAAAGGCCGCGTTCTTGATGCCGAGACTGCGTATACGGTTTTGACATTGATTTCTCTCCTCAGTTCGCCCATGAACGACATGATTCGTACTATTCCTTCGATGAATGCGGCAATGGCTTCCCTCAACCGTATTCAAGTTTATCTACGATCTGACGAGCGAAGGGATAACCGATTGTACCTTCAGGAAGCATCCACTTCTACTTCGGTTGATCCGCCATTAGAGGAAGATGGTATACAGTTGCAAAGTCGTGCAAATACTGCTTACAAGCAGCATTCTCAGTTGATAGTCGCACGAGATGTTAGTTTCTCATGGACGAATGATGAGAAGCCTGTTGTACGCGATGTCAATTTTAGTGTCTCTACCGGTCAGTTGTGTATAGTAATTGGTCCTGTTGGGTGTGGCAAGAGTACGCTTTTGAAGGGTATTCTCGGGGAGACACTATCCACAAAGGGCTTCCTTTATACTAACTTCGAGGAGTGCGCATTTGTTGATCAAACTCCATGGATTCGCAATGCGACTTTGCGAGATAATATTATTGGCCTCTCTGACTTTGACGAAGAGTGGTATAAAACTGTGGTCAAGGGATGTGCCTTGGATCAGGATGTTGCTATATTGCCAAAGGGTCATTGTAAGTGAAGTTCATTAGTCGAAATCGTGAAGCGCATTGCTAATCAGCTGTTATAGTCACCAAAGTTGGAACTTCTGGTATATCCCTCTCCGGTGGCCAGAAACAGCGCTTGGCTCTTGCCCGTGCCGTATATGCGCACAAGAATGTTGTTCTTCTCGACGATATTTTCTCTGGGCTTGATGCCGATACAGAAGAACGCATATTCATGCGCCTGTTCTCTCAGCAGGGACTGTTTCGAAAATTGGGCACTACTATCTTACTAGTCACGCATGCCGTACACAGGCTATCATATGCAGATCATGTTGTAGTCATGACAGCCGACGGCTCGATTGCGGAACAAGGCACTTTCGAGCAACTCAAAGCATCTGAAGGCTATGTTGCAATGTTGGAAGCGGAATACAAAGCCGAAAAATCAAAGAAAGACGACACCGAGCAGGAAAAACCAGCAGATTCAGTGCATGCGGCCCTCATCGAAGAAGAGGAGGAACAACTGATTCAGGAAGAGAACACCGAACTGCATATTGCCCAAGAAGATCTCACTCGCCAAACCGGTGATTTATCTCTTTACTGGTACTACTTGCGATCTGTCCACTGGGCATCGTCAGCGCTCTGGGCTTCCTGCTTTGTCTTATATGGAATAGCAAACAAGCTCGGCGAGTATGTTGTTAACCTCTGGTCAGAAGCAACCGAGAAAGAAGGAAACGGCGCCAATGGGCTATACTTGGGAATTTACGGTACGCTGACGATGATTACTATGGTTTGTCTTGTGGGCGGTGGTTATCATTATATCATATATTTTGCCCCCAGAAGTGCCAAAACTTTACATGTACGACTTTTGGCTGCAGTCATGAATGCGCCTCTTTCATTCTTTACATCAGTGGATATAGGCACAACAACGAATAGGTAAGCAAGCTGTACTCGGTCAATTATTCATTCGATGTATTAACCTGGCCAACGATACAGATTCAGTCAAGACATGACATTGATAGATAACGATCTTCCATATGCCATGATTGATTTTATTCTGTCGGTTTCAACGGGTATAATGTCTGCCATTCTAATGTGCATTTCTGCTCGTTATTTTGCTGCTACGATGCCACCCGTCTTTCTTTTGATGTGGGTGCTGCAAAAGTTCTACCTTCGAACATCTCGCCAGATGCGTCTACTCGATCTAGAGGCCAAATCACCCCTCTTCTCTCAATTCCTTGAGAGTCTTTCCGGCTTAGTGACAATCCGGGCGTTTGGCTGGTCTTCCAGATTCGAAGAGCAGAACCTGGTATTACTGGATGCATCTCAAAAGCCATTTTATTTACTTTATTGTATTCAACGCTGGCTTGGGCTGACGCTTGATCTTACTGTCACCTGTCTGGGAGTAATTCTTATGGTCATGATCGTCAAACTGCGCAGTGAAGTTGGAGCTGGCTATGTTGGCTTAGCCATTCTGAACGTTATCACTTTTAGCCAGTCTCTGTCATTCATCATTCGCAACTGGACGGGACTTGAGACTTCTATAGGTGCGATTGCTCGGATACGTGAGTTTGTTGCGACTACAGAGAATGAGAATCGTCCGGAAGAGGTTTTGCCGCTGCCTGATGGTGGTAGTGACGGTACCTTTCAATCGTGGCCTCCGAGGGGAGCAATTGATTTCCGTAACGTTTCTGCAGCATACAACAAACTCGGAAATAAGAAGCTCGTAATCCGAAATCTGTCGCTTTCCATTCGTGCTGGCGAGAAGATTGGAATATGTGGACGAAGCGGCAGCGGAAAAAGTTCCTTGTTGGCTACATTGTTTCGTATGCTCGAGATCGAACCAGGAAGTTGCATCACTATCGACGGCGTTGATATCACGCGTGTCCCTCGTCAGAAACTACGTGCAGCTCTGAACGCAATCCCTCAAGAGCCATTCCTTACACGCGGCAGTGTACGAGTAAACGCAGATCCACTGGACACCCATACCACACAAGAAATTGTAGATGCCCTCCGCAGCGTAGAACTCTGGGACCTGGTCCAAGAAAAAGGCGGCATGGACGCCGACCTAGACGCAAACTTCTTCTCCCACGGCCAACGCCAACTCTTCTCTCTCGCCCGAGCACTCCTTCGCGGCAGCAAAATCATCGTCCTAGACGAAGTCACTAGCAACGTCGACGTCGTCTCAGACGCATTGATGCAGCGCGTCATTCGCGAAAAGTTTAGTGATTGCACCATCCTGGCGGTTGCGCATCGATTGGAGACGATTATGGATTTCGATCGTGTAGCGCTTATGCAGGAAGGGGAGCTTGTGGAGTTGGATTCGCCGCAGGCGTTGTTGGCGAGGGATAGTGCGTTTAGGGAGCTTTATGAGTCGAGGGGTTCGAGTAGTTGAGCGCTTGGACTTATGTCAAGCCTGGAAAACTTAGTCAGAAACTACGATATGAATCCAGCTACGCAGGGACAATCTATTTCAACTAGAATTTTCAGATTGGCAATTTGTACTTTTTAGATAGGCATTTTCATAGTCGCCGTATAAGACTCCCATTGTATTCATCTTTCGCCTAACGGGCTACTCAAGAGTACAGATGCACAAGCATCCAATACTTCAGGCGAATACTCCTCCAAGCTCCACATTTGTGAGTATCGAATGAGTAGTTCTTTGCCATCCATACAAGCATATAGTATCCTGACATGAGACGGAGGGAGGACTGAGATCATCAAGACCTATTAAATATTTAGCAGGCTTACATAGTAACATAGTAATGATATGAAAGTTATACGTACCGGAAACCGCCTCTCCTCCGGAAACTGAAGTTCTCCCTCACCACCTTCAGTCTCAACGAGCGTATTGTCCGAGTCATAGCCGTCCTCATCATCCTCTCTGCCGCCCTCCTTGGGCTGAATAGCACGGTTCCGCATAGCTGTGAGAAGAACCTCAAGTTCTCCACGAAGTATCTCACCTTCTTCGCAGACATGATGCTGGTCAGATAACATTATAACATGAGGATGCAAATAACGGGCATTCCCAGGCTCAGGGTCAAACTCATATACCGAAGTACCCCATCCATTCGGAAGAGGACAGTCAAAATCATCTTCATCGTTATATAGCGGGTGCGGAAAACTAACCCATCAATCACCAAAGTCAAGTCAGAAATGATTTATTATCGCAAAAGAAAAAAGAAAAGAAGGGGGGGAGGGATGGGATCCCTTACTAGACAGGATTTATCCCACGAATTCCGAGGAATCCATTAACCAAAGCACTTAATGTTGTTGCTGGCAATTTTCTTGGAATCTGCCTACCGTCCGCCCATCGTTTAATGTAGTGAGTGAGGTAAATTGGCCTAGTTATGATGATCCGCCGAAGGCTGGGATGGGTCGTATGTAATGAATTCAGGGATTAAGTGGGCGTCGGGGGATGCGTAGTCGATTGGATGGTCACTGAACTCTTTGAAGCGGCGAAACAGGACTGGACATGGACGATGACGGTCCCATGTTTCGATGTCTCCGAGGGACTCTAGATGTATTTTACTTGCATGTAGGACTGCTTCGGGAACGATGGGTTGAGTTGAGAGTCGCTCGTTTGTGTTGTTGGAGCGGATTAGATTGTAGAGATACTCGATTCTTTCGCGGATCTGGGGAGTGGGAATTTCAGGGACGAGATAAGGCATGATTAAGATTGACTGTATAAGTAGCATACAAGGCGGATTTGGGTTTTAATTGAGAAGATTGTTGGAGAAGTTCTAGATATCAGAATTAATGGGTGAGTTGACCATACAAATACTCAAGGTGGTCATGGCTGCCTGATTAGGCAACCTACGGTGCCTGGAAGGTGATGAGGTCTATTACAGAGCATTGGGTTATTTGTATCAGAGGGTAGTCATACTATTGCATAATTTTGGTAGGAGGGAATAGACCACCATATCTACAAGTTCTAACCCGGACAGGTTTTGCTGTTTCTTCGGGTTCAAAAACAACGGCAAACCCGACTTCCAAGTCGGCATTTTTATGAATCAAAAAGTAAATAACAAAATATTGCGTTGCTTGCTGTTTTTTCTTCCACAGTGTTGGCACAGAATTAGAGTGAACCATTGTATAGCTGAAGATCAAAGGAAACAATTCGATGACGCCGTGGACAACTGCTGGAGCTGTCCATGCGTGATTGCGGTGCATCCGTGTTCTTCCACCTTGTATGAATTCCTTGTCATCCATTTCTTCTCCCCTTGCACGCTTCGTTCCACAGTGGTTCCAGTATTCGTAGTAGTGAACTTTGCTCGTAGGGAAGCTCTCGTCTACGATTTGCTTGTTGTCCGCGATTATATAGGACGAGGGTTCAGGGCGCGGCGAAGGACGAGGTTTGTCCCTAATTGCCTTGACTCTGTCCACTTGCTCCAGCTGGTGTTTCGTCATCCCCTCGTGATAAGGCGTAGTCGGTGGATTCATGTTGGATGGACATCGAATGAGGTTGTTATGAGAAGAGGCACCCAAGCGATCGGAATGAGGCAGTTACCAATGACCTGATCTAGTGGTATGACCTGTAGATTGCCGGATTTGATGAGTTTGGAGTGAGATCGTGCAACAATGTCTGGGACCTCCTGTATTTCAAATTGCGCCTGAAGGTCGTGCTGGCGCGGATCATAACACCAAATCAGTGAATTGGTCTCTTTGAACCCGCTCTGCTTGAACCCAAATAGCAGTAACCAATCCCTTCATTTCAAACTATCCTCCATGTCCACATCAACGGCTGCTTCCTTTTCCACCTCGTTGTCAACATTAGCCTCTAACATATGGTGGAAAAATTTGTCGATGGTAACCTGCAATAGGCCATCAATCATACGTTTCTCACTCAAGTCCTTCAGCCACTCTGGGGAACGCTCGGATGGGCACATCAAGCATCATCGTTTGTCTTCGCACCGATTTTCAAAAGACTTGGGCTCGAGTAGGCTTTGAGCTATCATCACTAGCTCTCGACGCTATCAATGCGGAATGGCCCAAATTGTGAAATCGTCATAAGGCTGAGCGATTCTGTTTTGTTGGCGTAGAGAAATTTTGAGAAAGTGTTGTCAAACTGAGCAATCGACATGGTGATCTGATTACAAGTTTGTGAGAATATGGCACGCCTATTCTAGTTAGTTATCATCTTGAGAATCTAAGCCTCTGCTTCAAACTTACAGCCGTTCTTTGGATGGATATTGTGCCAACCAAGCAATCATCTCAGCCGCTTCCTGCATATCCACTGCAGGAGCGCATTTTTCACGAGTGGCTCGCTTGTACTCGATAACGATCTTGATGGTAGCTAGTTGAATGCTGGGATTGGCTGTTCATCATTGAAGTAGGCTCATTTCCATCTGGAGTCCCCTTTGCATACACGTTCTCAGTAACCCTGACACCCTTACTCCGGGTCCTTGCGGCAGGCAAATTCACAAAAGTTGCCCTGGGGCAACATCTGGAATATTCAGCGCTTGTACTATCACGCCTCGAGCACACTTGAGAGGTCTCAGTCAATGTTGTGTTGACTAAAGGCTTTTTTGAGAAGCTCCAATAAACTATCGTCAACAGCCAAACCTGATAGGTGTCTATCAAAGCTTGGTGATTCCTGCAAGCTAAAGGATGGTGTGGTTTGAAGAAGGCGGGAAAAGGATTTCCAACTTGCATGGGATTCATCTTCCGTGGCCTCAATCGACACTGTAGGCCTCATGGAATTCGTCGAAAAGGGGGGTTTTCTTTTGGCATGAGTGCGACTATACTGACAATTCCGCCGCCAGTGATCAGATAGTAATGTGATGGACATCGACAGGCTGGAAAGTTCTTACTTCTGTATGACTGTGTCTTGGTACGAGTAATTCGTTCCCCTCGTAAGAGTCCGGTGATTTTCGTCCGTTGATTCGCCGTTGCCGACTTGTGGTTATATGTGATGTTTATAAATGTAGCGGCACTTCATCTTTTTCTTCTGAGACCCCAAGGTGTAGTCGTCATGCGAATGGAATGGGATCTCCCTTTTTTGTGGGTGGTAGTCATCTTCTCCTTGTCGCGACCCAGCAGCACGAGTGAATTTGAGGTCTCCCACCTAATGGTGTCCTCGGATCCAGTCCAGGACGCCGTGAACCCTATCAGCTTCATCCACCAGCAGATAGAGTCCACCCTATGGTTGCTAAAGAGAACGCAAGTCCATTTGAACTTGGCTGCCATGCTTTGTTGTTTGTTGCGCATGACTGTACCCGAAAAACCGAACACGCTTTCCTATGGCCACAATGCCATACACATAATGTGTAGGTCACTTCTTATGTTGCATATTGAGATAACCACATAGCTCCTCTGATGCGCAGTCTGATCCTCTAGCTTGATATTGATTCTCGGGAGACTTGCATTGAGTGATCAAGAAGAAGCTACTCTGGCCAGCAGCGTCGTATTGAAAGACTGCTGCATGACCATGAAGCCGTTTGAATGAAATTTGTGTAAAGATATTGCAGCCAGCCATCGTTGTAAGGTGCAAAAAGTTTTCATGCCTTATTTTTGTTCCAGGAAAGAGTCGCGCGCCTTCGCAAAGGATAACACGTGTCGGGCCTCGCGATATAATATCTGCAAATAAATGATCAGCTCCTAGAATAAACATATGTCGGAATACATAGTAAACTTACGCGACCATGTACTTCAGTGGGTAGTCGATCCATACCTAGGTATTCGAAAGATTGCATGACTTCGCATGTATGTTGGTTATTTTCCATCTTTTTGTTATACCCAAGGTCGCTTTTTGGCTTCGACAATTGCCAATACTTCGGGTATAAGGTAGATCGTAGGGTACCGTCAGTCCACGCATTGAACCTTTCCTTGCCGAAAAGAGATAGTCAAATAGATATGATCAAACGTCGAGTCGACTGCTGCGTTTCGGACGGGATTCATGAATCCTTGGAGTTGTATTGTATCCAAATGGTGCCTCAGCTAGCACCTCGACGATGCCCTGAACAAACATCTGGAATATCTCCAGATGTATTCCCGCTTTTCGAGCACACATCAATGTGATTAAGGAAATTGTTTGTGTACCATGTAGTCGGCAATTGTTCCTCACCGCCCGTCTGATGTGACGCCACAACGGCCCTGGAGTATTCTCCTCGTAGGAAGAACATACACAGCTAGATGTGGCGTGGGAGAGTGGCTGTGTTGAAATAGGCTTTGCCGAATCTAACTGGCGGGATCTGCGTAGCGCGTCTTCCAGTCATGAAATTGAGGACTGGGAGAGTGATATGAAGCCAGCGAAGATAGGTAACATGAGGCTAAGATATCTAGGTAGTAAGTAGGCGGCTCATATTCTCGCTTGCAAGTTACTCTACCTTATAAGAATATGATGTGTTTATCCTCCCACTTCAGCGAGAGTATCCTTCTTTGTTTACTCCAGAAAAGGACGAGATATAATCACATAAATATAAACAGCCAAAGAAAACTAAGTTTGAGCCAAAAGCTGGCTAGATATGAGCCCAAGGCAACAGTATGTATTAGTTATACAAGCATTAATTCAGAGCTAGAGCATGACCTCGCCCAAGTAATTGGTTGGATTCTTTCTTGGCTGAAGACCATTGCTTGCTGATTGGGCTTGAAAGCAGGTTCATATTCTCGTCTTGCAACTTTATCCCAATCAAGGCCATCGAAAAAGGGATGGTTCTTGATTTCAGTTGCTCGATTCACTCCTAGTCAGTCCTCTGGTTTACGAGCAAGGAGCTTGCATAGAAAATCTTGTGCGGTTGCTGGTAGTGATTCTGGAAGTTAAGAGGCTCGGAGAGGGTCTTGTGACGTCTCTGCTTTACGTCTTCGTCATAAAATGGAGGCAATCCCGTCAACATCTCGAATAGCAAGGACCCCAAGGTCCACCACTTTGACGCTGTTGTGTTAGTACTGTGCAATATATCGCGGGAGAGCAATTCAGGGGCCAGGTAATCCAAAGAAAAGTCAGCCGTGACTTCCATGTTCTTTCTATCTAGACGCAGAAAACCTATATAGCAGAGGACAACATGACCTACAGAACCTAGAAGAATGTTCTTTGGCTTCAGGTCGTAATACGATGGATCTATTTCATGTAGCAACTCCAGTGCGAGCAGGATCTCTGCTGCATATAATCTTGCCGTGTCAACGGGAAAACACTGCACCCTTTGCAAATAGTAGAATAGGTCTCCGCCTGGAATGAATGGCCAATATAAACAGAACCTTGAGCGCGTATGTGCAATGAATGCGAGCGGCGCAATGAAAGGGCTATCGTTGATTTGCGAACAAAGTGACTGTACGACGTCGCAGTGTGGTAACAAGTCAGCTTTCGGAATATAGATGGATGCGTAGTGGCGCTTGGTTTTGGATGTTCAAGTGTTATAGACGTTGTCGAGGCGACTTTTTCCAATCATACTGTATGACTTCCGAGTTTCAATCCGCATTGTCTCGTTTTTAGAATATTTAACTTCAACGAGCAATTTCCCAGTGCCACTCTCAACCGGCAACCATTCTGTTTGGCTAAAGTGATCGTCTCCAAAATTAAACTTCAATTTTGCGCAACCAAGAAACACATCCTGGCTTCCTCTGCGATTCCTCAAATAGAGACGGATTGTCAAGTCCAAAGCTGTAAAAATGTCAAAACTTCTGTCACGAGCATACTTGTGCCATACTGGGCTTTCTGTAGTCCCCGAATTAGCGTTCACGGTGACTTGAGATCCGCCGCACTCAAGTATGGCGTATGGAAGGTTTAGATGGGCTGAAAAATAGGCATCTTTGATGTCAGATTCATCTTCGGAGTGATCTCTTGCATGTTCTTCTTGGGGGATTGCTAGGTCAACGCCCATGTGAATATCTGCTGTCAATGTGCCGGGTCCAATAAACTCTGGCGAATTTATGAGAATGATGTCAGGCTCTTTTCCCACGATGTATTAGCTCTCTTCCACGAATTAATCAGTTCTACATACTGCGCACGTTTTCATCTCCAGGAGTGGGACTCTGTAGCAGGAGCTTCGAGAGCTCAAGCAATCTCGCAGTGTCAAGATCTGTCGTCCTGGAAATATCTGCGGTGTTGTCGATACAGAAAATGCAATGGCCTCGTATTGAGAAGAATGTAGGGTCGTGGGTATTCCTGTTTCCATTCGAGATATAAATGTTCAAGAGTAGAGAGAAAGCGTTAGGCAGGAAGAAGGAAGCCACGATGCTTTCTTTTGTTGTATGTACCTCCTTCCCAAAAAGGCTAGAGGGATCTTGATAGAACCTGCAGTCTGATTGGCGGAATGAGCCATCACGCCTTACTAGATCAAGTTTAGCGTAAAATGGCCGTGAGCTTATCTGGGCAGCCCGATAAGAGTCCAGTTTTTGTGTGTGTGTGGCACGTTCTTTTTCAACTGCTTTATCTCTTCTTCCTATTTCATTTCGTCTCTTGTGACTTCTCCGTTTTGTTCCTATAGTGACCCGATATAAATAGTCTCCTCGGCATGATTTGACTGTGTGGCATCCTCAGTATTGATCAATCCGAGATCCCTGTCAACCGATAAGAGCAGGGAGCAGCACAACGAACCATAGGACCGCACTAACTACTTCAAAATGGCTTTCAGCCATGGCGTAATTGCCTCGGACTCAGAGAAACAGGTGAGCTTTTCGATACTACTTATCAGGGTAAAAATAAGTTAATCATTGGTATAGCTTCTCATCCAACCGACTTCGGAATGCAAGCCGAACTCCCCGTGGTCAAGCCGAGGGATGCTGATTGTCAAGATTGCCATCACAACAACAGCAGCAATTTTATACCTGTTCATCTTTTCCCCTACGCTAAGACCTTATATTCTTCCCAGCCCATGGAGGGCTACGTCTCCTGCAGTCGCACTAGACGACAGCTTCGGTGCTGTGGCGAGTGAAAGCTCGATATGTAGTACAGCTGGGATTGATATGTTGAAAAACGGAGGAAATGCCGCTGATGCTGTAAGTAAATAACCCCAGCAAGTAGAGTTTCATCTACTGACTTGGTCAAGATGGTTGCAACCGTTTTCTGTGTTGGGGTAATTGGTAGGAAGTCTCCGTTCCTACAACTGTGAAATATATTAGGCTAATGAATCTCTAGGTATGTATCATAGTGGGATTGGAGGTGGAGGGTTTGTACTTGTCAGGTCACCTGATGGTACCTATGAACATGTCGATTTCAGAGAGACTGCGCCGGCAGCAGCATTTCAGGACATGTTCAATGGTAATAAGCGGGCATCTGTTGTCGGTGGGCTGGCGAGGTAGGTTTATCATTTTAACTATAACTAAAAAATCATACTGATATAAATGTTCAGTGGCGTTCCTGGCGAAATTCGGGGTTTGGAATACATACACAAAAAGTACGGCACCTTAGAGTGGTCAACACTCCTTCAACCTGCCATCAGAGTCGCTCGAGACGGATTTCCGATAACGGCAGACTTGTCTCGCGCCATCAATGCCAGTCTTGTCGACCACCCTGATTTTCTAAGAACCGACCCGTCTTGGTCTCTGGACTTTGCGCCAAATGGCACTTTATTGGGACTTGGGGACACTATCTATCGGAAACGCTATGCCGATACTCTTGAGAAAATTGCGACTGAAGGGCCAGATGCATTTTATACTGGGCTTATTGCTGAAACCATGATTCAAGCGACACAGGAAGCCAATGGGACAATGACACTGGAGGACCTTCAACGCTATGAGGTCTTGATTCGTGATACCAAAGAGATCGATTATCGCGGATACAAGATTACCAGCACATCGGCTCCGTCTAGTGGGACTGTTGGATTGAGCATATTGAAGATTTTGGAAGGCTACAGTGATTTCTTCCATCCAGAGACCAAACATCTGAGCACTCATCGACTCGACGAAGCCATGAGATTTGCCTACGGCCAGGTACGTTGCATACTAGTACTTTGGGCTTCCGTGTTTTGCTAATGACCTGGCTTACTAGAGAACGTCGTTCGGAGATCCATCCTTCTTACCAGGCTTACGTCAACATGAAGAAGACATGCTGAATGACACCGTTGCCTCCGCGATTCGTGGCCGGATTTCTGATTTTCACACTCAAAATGTTTCGGCTTATGATCCAGATGGTCTTGAGAGTCTAGACACGTAAGTACAAATTGTTCGAATGTAAAGTATCATGGCTAACGGATGTAGGCCGGGAACCTCACATGTCTCGACTGCGGATCACTCTGGGCTTGCATTGTCTTTGACAACCACGATCAACCTCTTTTTTGGCAACCTGATCATGGTTCCAGAGACGGGCATTATCATGAATAACGAAATGAATGGTTAGTCTCCTATCCCGCGTGACTACGACTTATACTAATAATTGATCCATAGACTTTTCCATACCTGGTTCTTCGAACGAGTTCGGCTACGCCCCTTCACCCTCAAACTACATCCAGCCAGGGAAGCGGCCACTATCATCCATAACCCCGATTATCGTGGAAAACGCAGACGGATCACTCTATTTCGTCACCGGCGCCGCGGGCGGCAGTCGTATTATCACAGCAACAGTTCAGAGTGTCATCAACCTGATCGACAGAGGAATGACTCCGTTACAGGCACTTTCCGCACCTCGCCTTCATGATCAACTAATCCCAAATGTGGCCGCTATGGAAGCCGATTTTGACGATGATACTATTCAATTTATGCGAGATCGAGGCCATAATGTCACCGAGTTGATTATTGGTGCCAGTTCTGCGCAGTGTGTTCGATTGCTCTCGAATGGGACGTTTGAGGCTGCTGGTGAACCAAGACAGAAGAATTCCGGGGGTATTGCTATATAGATGTTTTAATATAGATGTGTACATAATAGTTATATATGATGAATAGACTATATCCTTGACAAATAAGACCTAGTATCAAAATAAAAATAAAAAAAAGGCGATCTTATGCCTGAGGCACGCATGCGTTGGTCAGGCACCAATGATTGGCAGGCGGTGAAGCCATACATAAGTGCGCGCCTATTCCTCGCCTATGACTTGCTCCATGCCAAATCCCTGCCCTGCCATCTCTTTCTTTGCGAGAGCTGCTAAATTTGTATTCTGCATCGTTACAGATCCTTATTCCTACCAAATACTCCGTACAGAGCAACCTCTCCGCACCCTTGCCGCATCAGACGACGGACAATAGCATTATTCTACACCCCGCCCTTAATAGACCTTGTCTAGCTGCCCACGTCACATCGTTGCGCCAGAACCCACATCAACACTGAAGCAGACTGCGTTGGCTTTCTACAACCGTTACGGTGCAGGCTTCAGGCCGCATCATGCCCTCTAACTGGACGACTGCGCAAGAGTTGGTCGACCAGGCCCCGCTTCGCTGTGTTGTCCAACCTCACTCAATGACACTGGTGACTCTCTGAGGTGCGACTCACGCAGTATAGCTGCCCTATCACAACGGTGGGTGCCCCGCGCGCTTCCCTGTCCAAACATGTTGTCTGACGTTCCGCTGATTTGTTAGGCGAGGTAGAAGCGATTCGCTTGAAACTCTCCGCTCATTAGTCAACCACCCTCTTACCTCCGGACTATGTCGTCGAAGCTGCGAAACATACTTAGTGACCGCGATCTGGACAAAGGAAAAACAATGGCCAAGTCTCCCAAGAGCAAAGACCGAGAGAGAGATGTGGAGAAGGATAAAGAGAAACGTCGGTACTCCCGTCCGTCCCATGGAAAACGAACGGGCACGTCAACCAGGGATCGCGACTCCACCATGACTTCGTCCACCTCCAGCTCTCACACTCGCACACGCAGGTCGTCCATGCCAGAGATCGATAGCAATACGGATTCTGCGGCCACTTCGTTCCTCGACTCGAGAGCAAGTCTTCCCTATCCAGCTCTAAACAAAGCACACAGCAAGGTGGCATTATGGGGTAAACCCGATCCTGCGCGACAAGCAGAGATTCCTACTCCAGACCCTACTGATGTCGACCACCACGAAAACCGCACGACTTCATCGCGAAATGGACACCGTCATGGAACTCCACCAAGCCCGCCTCTCACCGCCGACCAACGATCCTCGAGGGTGGGAAGCTCGGCAGGCAGCAAACACAAGGATAAAGAAAGGGATTCGAAGGTGAAAAGCCGCAAAGACCCAACACAGTCAACATCTAGTTTGGGCCGGGATAACGAAGGTGGCTCGCGAGTGAGCACAAAGTCTCCCCGATCAAGCACGCCGATCAAGGTTCGACTTCGAGATTCGCCTACGCCCCATCGTACATCTAGCCACCGGGCATCGAAATCGACACCACAGGAGTCTGATATTCCAAAACGTGCTGCGAGTCATAGCTCTAGGACGTCACATTCGATCGTTCACAGTACCGACAATATTTCACAATATACGACTGACTCTGATGCGACGTCGATTGCCCCAAACCAGGCCCAAGTTCCGTTACGATCCCAAGTTCGCTCGCCACAGAACCGCCCCAGGAAACATTCGCCTCCGATCGAGGTGTTTATTGAAGAAGATGAATCAGTTATCAATGGAGACCACAATCATGCCTCGCCTTCACTTCCTCCGCCGCCGCCTCCACCTCCACAAATGCCTGTCGCACCGCCCAGGGTAGACTATTTGCTCCAAAATGGCGGTTTGCGATATCCGGTACCTAAACACCTTCTCGGAGCTGCGAACACGCAAGAGCAACCTATTCAGCAAAGTACTATTGTTCAAGCATTTGAGCCCTATCATCGTTTATTAGACGACTATAATCAGGTTTTGTCAAAGAATGGATCTCTTGCGGTAGCTACGGGTTATCGATCTGTGGCTCGACGGTTACTGGATCGGTTGGAAGCGGTCTTTGCGAGAGACATATCGTCCGAAACTTGTCAATGCGTGATGTGTGATGGCCAAGAGTCCGATGAGATGACCACGGGTGTCAGCTGGGGCGAGGTTTTGGAGCTAGTCTCTGGGAGGCGCGAGTTACCTATTTGGCCTCCGTTCCATATGCCTACACCGACGCAAGATCAGATTGCTCCGGGAGACGAGCATATTCCTATGCAGAAATTGGATATTGATGTGCCAGAGGAATATCGTGACCACTACGTGCGACAATCTCGAAAGACAAAACAGGCAGTTGACAAATGGCTCCTTGGACAAACGGATACGAACGCGCCTGAAGAAGTAGACGACGAGACGCTCGCCTTTGCAATGATGACGTATTTGGATAACGAACAGAGAGACATATTTTGTACACTTCTCGGCATCAAATCGTCGACTCCAGTACCGAGAAGCGCAACGCCCGCTCCGCGCCCACGTCCGGAACCTTTGATTGCTTCTTCCTTGGCTATACAACGCTTGTACCGTCTGGCTGCTCCGGCTCGAGACTCTGAGACAGCACTCTACATGCTAAAGAACCCACTGATTCATAACGTTCTTGCGACACTTGCAGCGATAAGTGATGATGAATGGGAGATTCTTATCTCTGGCCGCTTTGATGGTTTCTTGCGAAGTGGTGCCGAGGACGCTTTTGCACCATCACGATCTGCTAGCCGCGCGGGAACTCCTTTCATTACGCCCTCCTCTCGTGGACCTACTCCTTTCCAGATGGACCCTACCTATCGGCCGATGAGTCAGCCGTACGGCTCGACCATTTCAGCATCATATGGTGCGCCGATTGGGTTAGATGAAGACACCGAGATTGCCGTTCTGGCAGAGATCGAGAAAGACATCTTTCAGAGCATGGAAGCACTTGAGGATGCATTCGAAGCACTACACTGCAAGGCCGAGGCTGTACGACGTGCACTACGTGAGAGAGGAGCTGGGCTATCGGTTGCTAATCAGGCACGTCGAGGTTCCGCTACCAATCTCGATGCCCGACTAGGTACTCCAGCATCCATGGCCGGAAGTCTCTGGGAGAGCGGTCTAGATGAAGACGACGGAATAGATGACGACATGTCCCTTGCCCCAGACGACTCTGCAAGCAACATCAGCTCGAATCGACGACGCCGACCAAAGCGAAGAAGTGAACGACGCACGCCCGCGCCAGTTGAGGAAGAGGACGAGGAGGAAGACGAGGAATACAACGCAAGGCGGATGCGCCGCAGATAGTTTTTGATTTCTTTATGACCCGGTACCAGTCCGTCATGATGATGATGATGAAAATGACAGATGATGAGCGATATGATATGCATTCAATGATTGATGATACCACACATCGCCAGAACTTATCTAGGTGTTATGTTTTGTTTGTTTATGTTTTGCATTTTGCATTTTGCATCTTGAAAAAGGAAGTTGGTGCATAAGATTTGGATCTAAATCAGATAAGTACCTAGGCAATGCAATGGCCGTGCCGTTTTCGAATTTGACCATAGCCGGCAGATGCTTATTTCTGACCTCGTCACATCGACAGCACATGTGCTAGGCTGTTGACACAGAAAATCACTTTATAGCGAGGAAATAAACAGATGAATTTTTGACCTACCTAGGTACCTCTTAAGACTTTAGTAGTACCCGACAAGTCAATCCAGTTTGCACGCTGGGGAGATGGCAAACATATATATAAGCACACATGCAAAAGACCTATTTTTGTATTCACCGTATCGCGATATAGACCCCCATATCATACCTAGGTATGTATTTTAAAACCGCCAGCTCGACATCGCCCATACAAGCCACACATAGAAAAGCACAAGCAGCACCACAAACGCCAGAATAATCCCACAGCACCAGCGCATGACTCTCTTCGCAAGAACAGACGAGTGAGCGGAAGGGAAGATCGTGTCTCGGGGATCCAGCTCTAAACGGTGGAATTGTGTGGGCGGAGTTGTCGTTGTGATGTTCGTATGAGAAGAGGTACTATCGGGATATAGAGCACTTGATTTCAAGGGGCGGGGATCCATGTTAAGGGACCTAGGGCTTTCATCTGTGTACGGCGGAGGTAGATTCTGCGACGCGTAGCTATCAGCGTCTCGTATATATCTGGGATAACATTTCCAAGGCATGGAGGCCCGGAGGCATACTTTGTCTGTATCCATTGTAGGGTAAGTGATACTAGATTGACTGGATGAAATGATAGTTATCGACTGAAGTCGGTACAATAGAGGATGATATTGTGACAAATGGGCCTGCTTATGAAGATATCAACTCACCCAGTCATGGTAACTAGTTGAAATAAGGTAGTTCACGCCAAGGTTGACTAACTTACACAGGTTACCGTAGTTACAGGCTACCCCTTGAGAAGAAGACTCGGAGCCATGCGATTGAAACACCCATGATGAAGTATCCAATGCGAAGACCTAAAAGGGGAACTGGCCGGAATTGAGGAAAGAAGGAGGAATATGCCACGAACACATAAGGAGGCCGCCCTTCGACGGGGGAATTTCACTGGGAAACGCGAGCAATCCAGGGAGAGGCATCGGGGAGCAAAGGAGAAGCCATTATTCTTAATGTTCCAGGAAACCAGAAGAGAGGACGATCACCTAGGAAGATCACAAGGATAGATGGAGCCAGGGAACTTGGCGAGACGGTACTACGTATAAGAAGAGTGCTCAATCGCGCGAAAGGGTGATGGCTAAAATTCTAGAAATTAATAACACTGCTAGATAATAAAACAGCTAGCAGTTTAGACGATTGCACTCTATCTGATTTGTATGACTACTACCTAGTACAGGTAATCAATTAGCCTAATCTATACCGTCATGAAGATTTGATATTCGCTTTTCTCCCCGGTCCAACGACGATGGACACTAGACAGTGGAACATTTTGTTTGGGTATAAAATCTCATTGGACAATTCATTCTTGAAATGAGACCTGATATTAAAAGGGGCTAAAGATATTTCGCACTACATACTACCACGTAGAGTGACTAGGGCTACCCCTCTCAAACCCCAAAGTCTTCAACCCCATATTTCAAGCTAAGCTTATGGGATTTAACCGGTAACCGGTATCTCCGCGTTTTTCTTCCAAGGTCTGTTGGATGATCGACTTATTCTGGATAGTTAATTACGAAGTCTGAATTGCTATTGGTTGCTGACCGGTTCAATTAGAGAAAGTTTTGGAGGTTTTAAGCGGATAAAATGAGTACTTATATCCTACCTAGGTAGGTAGGTCGTACATATAAATGAATGGAGCTGCCCGCGATGGCATATTGTCAAGTTGCTCCATATGTCATCTCTTACAGTCCGTATAACTGTCTATCGGATTCCTTCCTGAATTATATACCTACCTAAGGCGCTGAGAGACTCAATATGCGGCACTCAATCCCCATTCTGGCCGTCTTGGGCCGTGCCTCGGCATGGAGCTATTCCCAAACGCTATCGGCAAACATCCAAGTCAATGCGTTCCAAAGATACCAAGAAATGATTGGCGGTGGATGTTCAGGAGCCTTTGGCTGGGCCTGCCAGCAATTCCCCACAACCGGCCTGACTCCCGAGAACCAGGAGGAAGTGACGAAGATCCTCTTTGATGAGAATATCGGTGGTCTCTCCATCGTTCGAAACGATATTGGTTCTTCTCCCGGCAGCACGATCCTGCCGACCTGCCCAGCGACTCCAGCCGGACCCTTCAATTACCAGTGGGACGGCAGTGATTCGTGTCAATTCAACTTGACCAAGACGGCTCTGAAGTACAACCCGGAACTATATGTCTATGCCAACGCATGGTCTGCACCGGGATGCATGAAGACCGTCAGCACGGAAAACGACGGAGGTCAAATCTGCGGCGTTCGAGGCACAAACTGCACTTACGATTGGCGTCAGGCGTACGCCGATTATCTCGTGCAATACGTCAAGTTCTACCAGGCGGAGGGGATTGATATTAGCCTTCTCGGAGCGTGGAATGAACCAGATTTCAACCCGGTGACGTACGAAAGTATGGAGTCGGACGGCTTCCAGGCGAAGGATTTCTTAGAGATTCTCTACCCAACCGTTAAAAAGGCGTTCCCGAATCTGGACGTCAGTTGCTGCGACGCCACGGGAGCGAGACAAGAAAGAAATATCCTGTATGAAGTGCAGCAAGCGGGTGGTGAAAACTTCTTTGACGTTGCTGTAGGCGCTCCCCCTCTCTCCCCTCTCTCTACATTGCCTCTCCAAAAACGTCGTAAGCTAACCCGGGAATTAATAGACATGGCACAACTACCAGAGCAGCCCCGAGAGACCGTTCAATGTTGTAGGCAAACCTAACATTATGACCGAGTGGGCTGATGTAAGCTTTAACCTCCAAAGCATCTTGCCAAGAGCTTCTGATCGTGCTGATAATTATCTAGGGCTCTGGACCTTGGAACACTACCTGGGACATTAGCGGCCAGCTTGCGTAAGTCTTACTACCTGATGTATCTTGCAGCTGTTCAAGATAAGAAACTAACTCTGTATAGTGAGGGCCTCCAATGGGCTCTCTATATGCACAACGCCTTCACCAACAGCGATACCTCAGGTTACAACCACTGGTGGTGCGCCGGCGGCGGTGCCGACAACGTCCTCATCTCAATCACAGGCAACAGTTACGAAGTCTCCTCACGTCTATGGGCATTCGCATCCTACTTCCGATTTGCGCGCCCTGGCTCTGTACGTATCGGCGCCACCAGCAGCGTGGAGAATGTCTACGTTTCCGCGTACGAGAATAAAAACGGCACGGTCTCAATCCCTGTGATTAATGCGGCTCATTTCCCCTACGAGGTCACCATTGATTTGCAGGGACTCAAGGTCGGAAAGAGAGTGAGCACGTTTTTGACGGATAACAGTCATAACGTTACACTTATGGATCAGTCGGAGCTTCACGGTTCGGTGCTGAAGGCCACTGTGCCCCCGAGAGCGGTGCAGGTGTTTTGGTTGGAGTAGATGTAAAATAGCAATGGAATTGGCACGTAATTTGCATCGGATTGTTCCAGATCTCATGCTGATGCTCCTCTTTCGCAATATGAAAAAGAAGATGTGAATTATTTTTATATTTATTTTTTGGAAAACGCAATAAAAGTGTGAGCAAGAGAGCTAAACCTTTTAAGGCTAGCTAGGCTGAGAACCTGAGATGAATCACCTGCCCAATACATAATGATTCAATCGACTATATGATTATGATGTGCGGTGTTCGAGGCTTCAATAATCGAGATCTCAGATACCATTCCTGATGAAAAATCTTAGCATGATATATTGAGAATGTCTACAATCCCATCCGACAATTCGAATACTCTTACCAGTCGTTTCCGGGATGCTCTTCCTTCTATCTTGAAAACGTCCCGCCATACTGAGATTTGGGGCGTGGATATAGAGCATGCAGAGTGGCAGGTACTGGAGGTAATCCTGAATAAGGTATGTTCGCTCTACAAACATGCACTGATATCCATTACTGAATCATCAACAGTTCCTCAGAAGTCATTCCGCAATCCCTGCATTTCAAGTCTCCAGGGCAAGTGCCTCACTTGAGAAAACTTTGACATGGCGAAGCTACTCTTACCCGAGGGGGCTGCTTGCCGAAGCAGAGTCCGTTCTTCCAGAATTGGACTTGTGCCATATCACTCTGAACGAAGGTCAATATGTGCTGTGGATTAGTATTGATGAGATGATTATTAAGGGGCACTCAGCCATACATGAAAGCCTAACAACATCTCAAAGGCTGGTGAAGTTGGGTCTTGCTGTCATGGAGAAACTCACCACGCTTTTGCTGCATACACCAGTCCCTAATATTGGTCCGGATGACTATTCGGCTTCCTGTGTGATTGAATTCAAGATCTACGCCACTCCGAATACCGACAAAGAGCAACAGTTATTCCATAAAAGAATTCGCATTGCCCTTGAGGAATTAGGGAAATTGATTCGGTATCACTACCCTAGCATTCTCAGGAAGGCTTATATTATCAATCCTTGTGATAAATACCTTGCATATATTGATATCGATGAAGCTCTCTTGAAGAATACGGTACTGTTGGAAAATCCCGAAGATCTTGCTTGTTATCTTGGGTCGCAGATACCATCTCAGTATGGTGGCACTGGGAAATCATTCGTGGAATCCGATCTTCTCTCTCGTTATTCCCTTAAGGAAAATCTGAAAGAAAGCACCAGTATCGAAACGCCGGATATCAGTGCAATTTCTAAGATCGAGACAACTGGGGTGAACAAGGAGACTACCACAGCCTCTCCTACGAATACCAAGACCACCAGCACCGAAGACGTGGAAGAACCAGAGGAACAACAAATCCGTTTAATTTATTCAGAAGTCATTGGACCTCCATCCATAATACTCGACCCCAACGACTTGCAGACAGCAGAGAATCTTTGTCCTGGCAAAATGGGTGCGCGTGTCGTTTTTGCGGATTCAGATATGGTCGTGAAATTTGGTCATGGTGTTCGTTTAGCCGAAGCCGAAGCATTACATCTGGCATCTATTCGAACAACCATAGCTGTCCCAAAGCTGCTCAGTGCATATATCCTTGACGGTGTTGGGTACATCATAATGTCATATGAGGCGGGCGAATCACTCGAACAATACTGGGACCGGACTTCTCAGGCTGATCACAATCGCGTACTGGATAGTCTACGGGACTACGTAAAGCAGATGCGAGAGATTCCAGGAGATTTCATCGGCGCACTAGACAGATCACCCTGTCAAGACGGCATTTTCGAGGCTGGTTATGGCGACTACACCCAATACTCCTACGGCCCATACCCAACTGAGGAAAGCTTTAACGAAGGAATCATTCAAGCTCTGCGAGATCGACTGGCGCCAAAAGTGCTAGAGCGTGAAGATGACATTGAGTCACACTTCTTCAACAGCGAATACGCGCTATACCAAACGGTGCGAGGCCTTAAAAACCACAAGATCGTGTTTACCCACGGAGATTTGCATCCAGGAAATATCATTGTCCGCGCCGATGGTACTGTGGTTCTGCTGGACTGGGGACTGGCTGGATTTTGGCCGGAGTATTGGGAGTTTTATCGTGCGGCGAATAACATACCGTGGAGAGCGTCATGGGATCGCATGGTAGAGAAGTTTATTCCGCCTTTTTATGTTGAGTTCAGTGTGATGAAAAGAGTATTCGGGACGGCGTGGAATTGATATTACTGAGTGAAGCTCTTATACAATATTTAATAATTGCAAATTCTTGTGTCGAGGCCAATAAATCGGTAAGAATTTTCGACGTCTCGGAAGATAACAACACCCAACGCTCGATGTTGCCTAAAAATGAATGATAAAAGAGCAAAAAAATGTAAAGGATGCCTTTACTATGGTCAAGGATATGGAGGAATGCCGTTTGTCTCAAATGATTATCCTAAGAGAGCTTGACACAATTACAACAAATGAACGAGTCTGAGCTTAGCAAAGAATATTGATAGTAATTGTTCCATGATCCATTTCGACCGTAAAAATTCATGTCAGGCCCGTCTACCTTTGACGAATGCCAATTAAATACATGTAGGTAATTAAATAAGTATAAGAAAAGTTTCGAAACGAAGGTATAATCACCAACTCTTACCATCCTCCACATTACCAGAATTTCGATGATCCCGAGGATGATAAGGGGCAGGCTCACTCGTAACTTCAATCGTCGTCTTTTGATAGACCTTGCCCAACTCTGCAAGCTCAATATCCTTCTGGACGATGTTATCGGTTGATGTATTGTGGTTGCTGTTGTCGTGAGAATCAGTCGAGTATATCGTTTCATGATCAGGAGCAGCTCTGTTCCGGCGAAATCCACCACCTTCGCCGGCGTTATCAATACGACTGGTGATGGTCGTAGTCATTGTGGATATACCCTTATTATTTGATATCAAACGACTCATTTTTCGTTTCGAGTTGCTTTGACTGCCCATATTGTCGTAGTTCCCACGGTTGGCGCTGACTTCCGAGTAGATGAGCAAGTTGCGACGAGTAAGCGTATACAACAACACATCCACGAACCCGGAACTCGTCATCATGGCTCCAGCAACACAAAAGTATGCCGTACTAGGTGTCTTTCCTTGTGCTGATATCATTCGTCCGGCTGCGAGGGGAAGCGATAAGACGACGTATGCGACGGGATAGATAACCATGTAGCTGACGACGCGACGAAGACGTTTAAGGCTGTCCATTTGACTTCCGGCGAGAATCGAGGAGGCAGCCATTTGCCGGCGAAGTTGGAAGAACATGACGGCATAGAGAACGACGGTTCCGAATTCAGCCACAAAAATCCAGAGGTAGTGAGTGTAAAGGCGGTAGTCTTCATATTTGGAATCGATCCAGCACTGACGAATTTTGATGTTAGTTCATAGCTAATTATAGTCGAGAGATAGGAGAAAGCAAACCTACCCATACTCCCGAAGGTTTAAAAACGTCCACCCCATGAGAAGCAAGTGGAATAATGACCAAGATGGCCAAGAACACCCATACACCCACAACGCCAGCAGTGAACCACCTATGAGGAACCAGTTTTCCCGAAGTAACAAGCAAGAACGTATGAGCAGCGATAGTCAAGACGAATAGCCCACTTCCGGGGTCACCGGCTTGTACCAACAGTCCTTGTAGGACACAGGCCGCTGAGCCAGTTCTGATAGCATCCTCCGAGACCCAACGGATGCACATAACGAAAGACAACGACTGCACGAAATCCGCCAAAATCAAGTTGTAGATGAGGACAATGTACTGATTGTTGGTAAGGTTCCGTTTGTAGTATTTCTGCCAGAAGATGAAGCGGTATGTGATGAAGCTGAGAAGCCCGAACGTTGCTAACAAGGAGATCATTGCGAGTATCGAGACGGCGATGAGGCCATCATGAGCCACCGGGCTGAGATCGATGTCAAAGGTATTGCGCGTGGTAAGCGAGTGTACTCGTTGGAGTTGCGCATCGTCAACCGGATTAGAATCCTGGCCATTATTGTTGCTGTCCCATACCGCCGCCATCAGCTTTCTGGCGATGAAGCCCATCGCAGCTATCGGATGATCGGAATGTTCTGGATAGTTGATTGTTTTTTATCCCCATACATTGAGATGATACCTAAAAGAGAGTAAATGTAGATGCGTCCTCGATATGCAGGCTAATGGTCAAGCTTCAGACGTGGGACTAGGGCACAACGACCAGATGCCGAAATCTAGTTTTCGGTAAAATGAGCCCAATGACCTTTACTTTATACATGGATCAACTGTTCTCGAACATTGCATGCATGTGAATCTGGTGGCGAAGGATGGAATAATTTTATCCGGGGAAGGCTTACGCCACCCATGGATAGAAAGGGGGGTAAGAACAGGCAGCCTAGGTACAGAAACGAACGGGGATTGACAAGTATAACCCTGCAACAAGAGTCTAAATTTGATAGTCGTTCCCACAAAGTTCGAACTTTGCCAGTTTGATACGCAGATCAGCAGCAGAGTCTGCTAAAGTGATGGACATTCTATGGAACAGCGAGTTTCTTCATGTCATGTAATTGCCTTTTGAAGCCTTAAATTCCGTCCCACTGGATACCTTTTTTTGAGTCCAAAGTGTAAGAGCCACTTTTGCTTCAGAATTGCTGTCAGTGCCGTCACTAGTATCTACAACTAGTACAGAAATATATTATTCAGTGCCGTGCTCGTGCGCAGCTTATAAAGTGGGCAATGCACGAGCGGGGGTCCATCGAAACTTCGAAAGATAATCAATCTGCTATTGACTTTAGGTTTTGGTACTATGTATGACATTCCAAGGTTGTAGTATGTATGTAGTATGGCCAACAGCCGCCAACTTGCCATAATGCCATTATAGCTTTCTTTGTTGTTCTCATAGATCATTTCATGATCGATCGGATCGCTGGCTAATGTATAGCATCAATGAACGGCGCGGACAAATGGAAAGATATGGAGTTACCTAAATAATGACTCGTATATGTGCGTGCGGTATTAACAATCTATTTAATGTGTCAGCCCTGGAAAAACTTAAAAAGACGCAATGATAGCCCAGGGGAGCAGGCAAATAAGCGGACGCCAGCGAATACGCTATGCACGTACTACCTACAGGCAAAAGAAGCAAAAATCCGGGGTCAGGACTCAGAAATGCAAATCGTCGATATGGCTGGCGCATTTATTGGCCAATTTAGTGCGCAGATGAACAGCGTGGCTCTAACGGCTTTGAGAAAGTAAAGCCTAAAGAGGGCCCATATTTATCCAGGAGACAGTGAGAGACTGAGAGTGTGAGACACGAGAGAAAAAAATACGTACGTAGCATTGAAGGCTGAAGCGGAGTTTGCAGTGGGGAATCCAGGGCCCGTTTTGATATCAATGGCCTATCTCGTCGCTAGAAATTGTCGTCCACTCTAGCTGAACTTAAACATAACAATCTTTTCGTCCGGGATCATCGTTGGAGATCCGAGAAACGTGCTTCGCGGCCTTCGCCCCTGTTAGTTTGTGACTGTTTGTCCAGGTACGCGCTCTAGGTTTTACAAGTATTGGTTCAAGCTGCCACCTTGACACGCCGTCACACGGCCTGGACACGCTCAGACTGACAGCCTGAACGAAAAAGGACATTGTTCCGGTGGCCAAAGCAAACACGGTCCCCAATTTGAGCCGCGCTGGCCTAGTGATGTACGTACGTACGTACACGTACGTCGTATATAATTCTCCATATGCAAGTGGAAGTCGTGAAAATCTTTCTCGAAGAAGCTTTCGGTCTGTTCACTAGGTTCAGCTGGTGCGATGATTGATATGACAGAGTTTTTTGATAGAAGAAGTCGGAAGCTAAACTGTTATTAGTCAGTACAACAAGCGTCGAGTAACTCGAGTTTCGTAAATAGTTCAGCACCAGCGATTTCTCCTCATGGGTCAAGGTTTATTTGATTCTCGATATTCTGTTGAAGCGTTCAATCCAGAAAGATGCGGATTTTCCGGCAAATTGTTATGTAAATCCTTGCCGGGCGTTTTGACTATTGGAATTTGGAGCCTGCCTATCACGAACAGCTGAAAATGCGTGTTCCAGCTGTCGCTAAATCTTGCATGGATTCTACAACACTACATCCGTTTGGGAAATTACTGCCTAGTGTGGTCCAAGCACCGCATCTTGACTCCTTGGGTGATGAGGGACAATAAGGCATTTAGGCATTTCGTTAAAGAGCCAAGACTATCTAAATTCTGCAATATCTGGCGTTTGAAAAGCGATCTCGAGAGGTTTGGTTAAGAATACGTGCAAAACTGTGATACAACCATGGATCAGAAAATTATACCATGCCAGGATGAAGGTCATAGCTTGGTGTAATTCTCCCACGTTTTCTCCCCTCAAAAACTGGCGACCTTTAACCAAACAAGGCATATTCGGAAGTAGTTCGGTATTCATCGCATGTTTGCCTCCTCCATCCCCGCAAAAACTGCTTCGAAATGGCCCCTTCGGTCTACCGGATATTTCCAACGTCTTACAGGACCATCTGTCAGTTGTTGCCGGCTCGAGTCATGGCTTTGCCGAGAAACTCATCATCCAATCTAGTTCTGTCCACACGTGGCATATCCCGATTGTGGTCAAGAGCGAACCCCATAAGAGTACACAAAAGTGCACAAGTACACAATGATAAGTCTGATCGCCGAATTAAAAGTCAAAATCATAGTCACCACTACCCCAGATGACTGGATTCGGTAGTAGGTCCGGATGATTCCATATTAAGGCATTTGATGCAAAGCCCTAATCCTCGAATTTTCTTATCACCAAGGAGTGACTGCACGAGAACCGCAAGCCATTTGATGCAAAGCCCTAATCCCCGAATTTCGTATCACCACGGAGTGTCTATACGAGAACTACGAGCCATTTGATGCAAAGCCCCGAACTTCCGTATCACCTCGGCGTGACTGCAAGAGAACTGCAAGCCATCATTGTTGAGACATCCATGGATGATGGGTGTTGCGTCTCTTGCATACAGCTGTCGATTTAATCATTAGTAAAGTAGAAAGCTCGGCATCTGGCAAGACTTGGTTGTATCTCCAAGAGAAAGATTTCGATTGTCGAGATTTTACATCGCCATTGTCATATCTAACCATGAGCGAGGACAAGACACACCATCTGGAAAAGGATAATATAAATTGAACTGGCACAGGTCTTTTCATTTTGAATATGACTGTTGTCATGCCGATCGAGAGAAGTAGCATTCATATACTATAAATCTTCCCAGGTACGATGTTACTTGGGGGCTACGGTAAGTTTTTGACATATATCATAACCTCTTCCAAGATATTCACTGTTCTACATTGATTCCAGGTTAATTTGCCATTGGCGTGTCACTTAATATAATCGAATTCAAGCTAACGATGAGAGTAATTATACATTATAGATTGACTGGCTCTGTCTTCAAAGGATCAACTCTCGCTGAAGAGAACATTTATCGCCACAATCAGCCGAAAGATGACCACAATACCACCCAAATAACAATCACAAGCAAAGAGGATGCAGCGAACCACCGAGGCCCTTCTATGTCTTTGCTTGACGAGTTATCATCATACCGTGAAGCGTCCGTATATTTGAGCAAAGTCGAGACCGAAACGGCTAACAGCTGTTCACCATTGTTGAGATGCAATTATCCAGTAAATGCCTGCTTCTCGGCCTTTCTGCGAAGCATTCGCCTGTAGATGACGAGCGTACAGAATCCCAACACAACAAGGAAGACGATGCAGAACACCAGGATAACGCCGGGGTTTCTGCTGGCCCAATTGTGTCTTCTTTTCAGGAGCTCATGGGTGTGTTGGTGATCGTAGACTTTGCCGATAACAGCCATCGTGAAGGGTGTGGATAGTGCCCAGCGATTTCTTGAATGATTATAGTCAGTTTCAATGCTGGTGTCTAAGATCGATGGGTATTCTCACTGGATGTTTTGATCAAGAAGAAGGTAAAGAAGCACCCACTTTGGAAGGGAGACGAGCTGAACGATCGACCAGTACTCTCTAGACACCTCAAAAATTAGCATACGTTCCGTACTGGATGAAATGATTATATTAGAGATAGGTATACCGAAGTCGAACTGAAGGGAACGAAACCCGAAGTAGGAAGTGAATCCTTCCGTACATACAGTACGTAGATGTGTAGCTGGCGCTGTTTCTAGGGGATGAATAACTGATAGAAGAATGAATGCCTGCTGATGGTAAAGATTATTTCAACAACGAATACGGTGTTGAAAACAAAGAAGAGGAAGGATTGGAAGAAGAGAATTGAGGGATGTTGTTGAGATTGTCGAAGGAAGGTGTCGAAGAGGCAGGAAGGAGGCTACCATGCGATGAGTACTTGCTTCCACACTTTGTACCAAGAGTCCTTTCCAACAATCGATGCTGCTGAAGGTTTGACCATGCTTTGGTTCTGTTGCTGAAGTATCCGTTGCCTTCCGGTCAATCTTGAAGCTGCTAATAATAACGCATCAACATGTTCATTCTTGCAACAACATGAAGACAGGCGACACACATCACTTCAATTTGAAAAGATCATTGAGCCCAATGAATGACTCCCTATTAGGATCCCCGTTTCTCCAAACATTGTGTCAAGTTGTATCAAGCGCGTGATGCTGTATAGAACCCAGCGGATCTCTCCTCCGATATGCGACGTCATGACCACAAGCTCAACTCTAACCCTAATTCATCTGGGCACTATGAATATAATATGACAAAATATCACCTATTTTTTGGATGCTCATTGGTAGTGATTTGATCAATTGCATTCTACATGCCAAATTAGGGGTCCGAAAATAATGATCGTGGAGCTTCTTTTTATTCAAATATTCGAGCAGGCCTAGATACATGTAGTCTACATTCCTCCCAAGAAAACCCCCCAGCAAGGTGGAAGTGAATAAATAAAATACACCATCGACAAATTTCCAACCATCAGATGCATGTATACCACCTACACGTGAGTCACCGGTGGTATATTCCTCTCATTTTTTCTTACATGTAACTTCATGACTTGTCCAGTAACTATACCAGAAGCCCCGCGGCCGACAACCATCAGCTCCGATAGGATGTTGCCAGTTCCTGAACTGAGAACGCTCTTAGAATAGCCAATTTAGCCGGAATTCGATGCGAGGATCATTGTTTACCGGCAAAAGAATATGAGGTCAATGCAATGGAGCTCCACCAAGACTCGGACTTGCTCCGTGAAGCAGCGTGGGGGAGACAAATTTCCGAGGTCAATGATCTACGTAAAGAACAACTGCCAGCTTTTAAAAAGCTTCACGATCGTGTATATCCTGATCATTTTTCACGATTTGTAAATATCCTTTGATCGGAAATATATTGTTGATAATATAGTCATGACTTCTACAAAACCTGAGATTGGCTTCGTCGGCCTCGGAGCCATGGGCTTCGGCATGGCCACCAATCTTGTCAAACAAGGATACCCCGTCAGGGGTTACGACGTCTTTCCTGCATCGGTCGAGCGATTCAAGACAGCTGGTGGAATTCCCGCGACATCTTTGAGAGATTCGGCGGAGGGAAAACAGTACTATATCTGCATGGTCGCATCGGCACCTCAAGTGCAGGATGTGTTGTTTAAGCCGGAAACGGGAATCCTAGATGGTATATTCCCCTTCCTCACTTTATCACATTGATTTATTCTTTTCAAGCATAGCACTGACAAGATGATTGATAGTACTCCCCCAAGGCGCGACATTCCTGCTTTGTTCCACTGTCCCCTCAGCATATGCCCAATCCGTTGAAAAAGAGCTCAAAGCCCGCGGACGAGACGATATCCTCTTCATCGATAGTCCTGTATCCGGTGGCGCTGGTCGCGCGGCTGATGGAACGCTCTCAATAATGGCCGGAGGAAGTCCCGCTGCTCTCGAGAAGGGGAAATTTCTCCTTCAGGAAATGTCCGATGCGAAAAAACTATACTTGGTTCCCGGCGGTATTGGAGCGGGTAGTAATATGAAAATGGTGCATCAGGTTCTTGCTGCGATTCACATTGCTGGTGTGAGCGAGTCTATGGGTCTCGCCGCACGACTAGGATTAGACGCCCATGTTGTCGCGGATGCAATCATAAAGTCGGATGCGTGGACGTGGATGCATGAGAACCGCATCAAGAGGATGCTAGAAGAGGACTGGAATCCGGGTGCAAGTGCTATGACGATTATCCTTAAAGACGTGGCATGTAAAGCTCACCCAAAAAGTTGTATTAGAACATAGCTGACCTGAGCAAGGGTATCATCACATCTACTGCACGACTACACAAGTTCCCTACACCTCTTGCATCTACCGCCGAACAACTCTATCTCACCAGTCTGGTCCATGGCTATGGTCCCAAGGATGATTCATCTCTTGTCCGCATGTACACCCCTGATCCAATCGCCAGCGTGAAATGCACTCTTTCACCAGAGGAATCATCGCGTAGACTCCAAATGGTTATCAAATGCATGCAATACACAAACATCGTCGCAGCTGCTGAAGCCGTTGCCCTTGCACGCTACCTGAACGTTGACATGAAACAATTCTACGACTTGGTCATCAACGCCGCCGGAGGAAGCAAGATGTTCAACACGCTCGGCGTGACAATGGGCGAGGGTATACCGACGGGAAAAGCACCGGAGGGAACCTTGAGCATTGATACTATTATTGGTGAGCTTAGTGCTATTGTGCAAGAAGCGAGAGATTTGTTTACGCCATTGCACCTGGCTACTGAAGCGTTGACACAGTATCTGGTAGCACAACGACGTGGCTGGGGGTCCGAGGCTGCGACGAGTATTATCAGGGTGTGGGAGAACTAGATAGTTAGTTAAACGACTGTTAAATCATAAATTAACGCTGTAATTGCTTATGATAATAACCTGCTTTCTTTCCCCTTGTGGACATACATACCAGTACACCATCAATAATAAAACCTCGGCTACGAGAAAATGGCTCAGAAAGGACCAATATCCTTTTATCATGCTGTAAATACGTAACTCTAGTCTATGAAGAACCTAAACACGTCCAATAAAATTGAAGGTATTTCCAGGAACGAGACCGTCCACCATGAATTAGGGTTAAGACACCGCAGAAGTGTCCGATCTCCACCACCCCGCCATCGGACTTGGTCCGATCTCTGTGGAAGTCCGGGACTGTATATAAGCAATCGTATTCCTTATTACTTTTGCTTACATTCAAGAAATATCATTGCATTGACAATTGGACCGTTGGCACCATTATATCCTCCACAGGTAATTGACATCGTCCTTTATGGAGGTGACCGCTATGCTAACTTCGCTGCCCAAGATTCCCCATTCAAAAAAGTCAGCCAGAACAGAGGAAAATAATCATATAAAATGCCTCACCCAAACCTCAAGGGCAACCGAGCCCTCGAAATCCTCGACAATGCCCTCGCCGGCAAATACGGCGTCCCCGGAATGTGCTGCTACAACATCGAAGGCATTCTAGCCACCGTCCGCGCAGCAGAGGCCAAGAAATCCCCAGCCATGATCCTCCTCTTCCCCTGGGCAGTCCAATACGCAGATGGCTTGCTCGTTCACGCAGCTGCCGAAGCCGCCAAAAAGGCCAAAGTACCCGTCACAGTGCACATGGACCATGCCCAGTCGCCGGAGATCATTCGTTATGCGGCCGACCTCGGTGGCTTTGATAGTATCATGGTTGACATGAGCCATTATGAGAAGGAAGAAAACCTGGCGAAGACCCGCGAGTTGGTTGCTTACTGCAACGAGCGCGGAATCGCAACCGAGGCTGAGCCTGGTCGTATTGAAGGTGGAGAGGACGGAGTGGCAGATACCGCTGACCTTACCGGTCTATTGACCACACCCGAAGAGAGCCATGAATTTGTTGCTACTGGTATTGACTGGCTCGCACCTGCTTTCGGCAACGTTCACGGTTCATATGGTCCCCGTGGCGTGCAATTGGAGTACGACCGCCTGGAATCTATCAACCAGGCTGTTGGCGACAAAGTCCGCCTTGTGCTTCACGGAGCGGACCCTTTCACAACCGAGATTTTCCAGAAATGCATCTCTCACGGTGTGTCCAAAATCAATATAAACAAGGTCATGAACGCCGAGTATCTGCGAGTACAGGCTGAGATGGCTGGCAAAGTCCCCCTGACTACTTTGCATGAGGAGGCTACCAATGCCATGCAGGCGGCTATTGAGCGATGCATGGATATGCTGGGATCTACTGGCAAGGCAGCTTGAATATAGAAATGACTTTTGCAGCAGGAAAATAGTATATGCAATCTAATGATGTTTGTTATCGTACACATAATGCAATGACCAATTTAACTTCAGACCAAGCCTGTTGATAGATAGATACATTCGACGTGAATCGGTTCAATGATCTGATAGCTAGGTGAATGAAATCGATAGAATCTCCTAGCACCTGGGGATTTACGTTTCCAGCAGGTGAGATGTCAAATTTCAGACAGCTTCATGATGACTAGCAGCATCAGCAAACTCCTTATGTTCTTCACCAACTTTGTGCTCCCTATGATGTTGAATCTCTTCTTCGAACAAATCCTTGATTTGAGAGGTGCGCCAAGGTTTGACGTCTGTATCAAAAACAAGGTCAATTTCCTCAAGCGATCTACGCGCCGTCTCCGGATAGGTGAAGAATATCTGGAATGCCATCACGAAACAGAAAATGCCAAAGATGATATATGTCTTCCATTGGATGTTCGTAAAAGCGGGAGCCACAAAATAGGCGAGGGCAAAGTTGAAGATCCAGTTTGTTGCTGCGGATATTCCGACTCCTTTTGCGCGGTACTTGAGTGGGAAGATTTCAGAGACATAGATCCATGCGCCCGGTGCCTGTAATAAGGAGTCAGTAAGTGTTGGAGATAATTGCAGGCGAAGGCGGGAGTCATACCCAGGTCAAGCCGTAAAAACCGACGAATATGTACGAGCAGGCAATAACGCCCTTAGCCGGAGCACCGTCAATTGACCATCGCAGGTTACTGTTTCCATTGACTTCGCTAACATAATGGCCGTAATTTGCCATGAGCCCTGCGATCGCAAAGTGGCACGCCATACATGTAATCGAACCGAACAGAAGAAGTGGACGACGTCCAATACGGTCCACACGTGGCAGCATGATACCGGTAGTCACTAGAAAGATGACATATTGTATGGCAGAAGAGTATAAAGTCGTGTTTCCGGTCTGTGAGTACAAGTTAGCCATTTTGTTCTGAGGGACACCAGGAAGTGGAAAGACAAACCATGCCAGCCATCTCAAAGATGTAGACGACATAATACATGGCCACATTCCCACCAAGCAATTGTTGCCACATCTGGACAGTCATTCCGCACATTGTTCGCTTCCAGATTCGAGGACCGAATAATGAAAGAAAGGAAACATCCTGCGCCTCATGCACAATCCGAGCAGCTTCTCGGACTTCCTCAAATTCAATTTGCACAACAGGATCATTGCGATCACCTTTCGCATGAAGTGCTGCCAAGGTATCAAGGCACTCCTCCCATCTCTCCTTTGAGGCCAGCCAACGGGGTGATTCTGGGAAGAAGAATAGTGACACAAGCAAGATCAAACCTGGGACACCTTGTATTCCCCAGGCTATTCTGAAAGCGGCGGGTCCGGAGACGCCCACAGAGCAACCATATGCGATCAAATACATGATGAGTATACCCCATTCAATTGCCCATTGCTGTATTCCGACAATTCGTCCTCTGATGCGAGCTGGTGCAAGTTCGGCAAGGTAGACACAGACTTGTGACGATGTGATACCGACTACATCAAGGCAGAATTAGCATTCTCCCCGGCTTTTGGAATATCAACAATTTTGTGAAGAGGGCAGAAGAGAATACCTGCGAGACCGCTCACGACTCGACCAACGATCAAATGAGCTACATTTTGAGCACTGCACTGAATTGCTGCCCCAATCACCCATATACATGCAGCAAGCATAAGGGCACGACGTCGACCTAGATAATCGGATATGGCACCGGCGGCAATGGCACCACCAAATGATCCGGCGGACATGGAGGCCGTGATCTAAAGGTTTCACCAAGATCAGTCATGGTGTGGTACACAGAGAGACGAAAAATGTAATGTCAACATACCCCTCCTTGTAAATTCGAGTCTGGACTCCCAAAGTAATCAAGATATTGGGATGTGCCAATCCATGCGCTCATGGAACTGTGTGATTGTCAGTCAAAAATGACATTCTATACCTGAGTGTATATTGAAACATACCTAACATCAAACCCAAAGAGGGCACCACCAATGGTGCCAAACGCCGCTAGGACTGAAATCCATTCTTTGTCAGTATAGGACGCCTTCGGAGGTTCAAACAACAAGAGTGCCTCCATACCGTAGATATTTGTGATTCGATACATCCTGTCTTGCCAACCAAACTATCGGGCTGGCCCAATGTAGGGCTGGCTATGACAACAGCTATGGAGCTATGGCGTCGAAAATGGCGCGTGGCTTGCACGAGCGATCATACTACCAGAGAAATGAGTCAAGCGTGAGATGGAGGCGTCCAAGAGGATTGCGATTTATACACTTTATTTTGATGAATTGTTACCTACATACGTTGTTTCAACATGATCAACACTCAGCTTGCGTCATCTGTTTCTACCACGCATCTTTTCATTTTCCAGTTTCTCCAGTCTTCTGAAATCTGAATGCTCCAATCTTCAGACAAGAGCTGGAGAATATCCCCACGAAAAAGGTGAATCCCCACAATTTGTCTTCCCTATGAATGATGTAGTTATTCGAAGTGATTGGCTTTCCCTCCCGTTAAGTTCCACCTGAATTTAAGCGAAGTCGGTTAAATTTGTGATCGATTGCTTCACATTCCAGATTAAGGAATGACTGACGCGGGGCTCCGCAAGAAGACGGCAATTTTTTATCTGGGTAGAAGTGGGATTGCTGAAGTGATACATTGGTTCCTGGTACTGGCAATGTCTGGCATTCCACCTTGGTGATTCACTTGAGGCACCATATTCGTAGTATTCCATGCACACCTGCACACCACCAGTACTACCTGCTCCAAGAATTTACGCGCCTTTCACGAAAAACGACATGTATAGTACGTATCTAATATCAACTGTAGCTTTCCGATGATATCATTATTCGTGCCGCTCCTCCGGAACTTATACTGAGGTGTCCATTATACCGAGATGCCGACTCGGTTAAAAGCCGATGTAACTAATGTAGGTACCTACCTACCGAGTGCTGTCGAAGGAGCGGAACTCGGAATATCACCGTAACAACAACATGCGATATACTTCGGCATGCAATCCAACTGCAATAATGGACGGCAAACGGGTTGTTTCGGGAGTACTTGAGATGTCAGACATATCGAAATCGATTCTCGACCTGTAAGTACTATGACACGCGCCGGCTGAAGACTATTGGTAGTATTTGAACTAAGGCAAGGTAAATAGACGTGGCCAGGAGGTTTTAGGCTCATCCTGATTCGAAAATTCAAAGACGTTGTCACCTAGCCCTAATAGCATACCCTAGGGTTGAGCCTCTAGGGTTACTGACTGTACCCTAAGTCACACCCTGGCTTAGCGATCATTAAATTGCAAACATGCCGCTATCTTTCGAACTTCTCACATCAATAGATCACAATTGAGATTCAGTCCATATGTAGTGTGACTGATGACATCCCCTGACATCCAGACTGGACCGCGTACATGTTGGCAGCCCGCTTTTTGACATCCAGCTCAACACGGAAATTCATGCCTGGACCCCAAATAGTTATCTTAGTCAGAAACAAGGGTCTTCAAGTGGACAGGTAGTTAGATATGTTATCTATTATGAATGGCAATTATACTCCATACTAATGGTTGAGTGCATGGGGTACTCGAGGTGCCTATCTGACCACCTACATAAGTGGGAGGAATTGCTTATAAGGAGGTGGACTAGTGTATGTCTCTGTAATGAAATGTACCGAATGATACATGGATGGACGCAGATTACTAGACTGTATTGTCATATTCTTAACCTTAGATAGTAAGCAGAATGGGTCCTAGGTTGAGGACCAACCAAGTAATCAACTAATAAAAGGGTGTAATCCCTGCTAAAAGGCGAATATGCAGGCAGGTTAATGCAATGTAACCAACACATCATGTAATAATTGGCTAATAAGATAGCTAACAAACCGCTGTCACATTATGATTTCAAATTCCCTGTTAAGTGCTTACACGTAGGAAGATACGCAGTAGTGCTTCAGGGATCTTGAAGCAATAGTTGACCGGTATGTCGATACCCAGTGGGCATCAGGAACGAAAGACTCCATCAGCATCGGCAAACACACCTGGTATGAGGTATGTCGATCGATAATAAATCACCCAATAAGAAATTCAAAATTGTAGCACGCCTCCAACACCGAACTCGAAGGCCTTTGTCTCCACGGTAAGTTATCGCAGCCCACATGCCTTGAATGTCTTAACGACTACGGCGTATACTCCGTCTCCTGCCTACTCCGTACTCCGTAGTGGCTTCCTTTTGCAGTCTCGTGAATTGAGGCCTTTCTATGACTATACTAAATTTTCACTACTTACATACGGTTTCCGGACAAGTGGTACCCCTAGATTTGCTGGCTCGTGCTTCATGCATAAGTAAATCTTGCCATACTAAGATCTCAATGCTTCATACATCATAATCAACAAACCGGAAACAGGTTACGAATCGAGACACAATAAACAGTAAAAGAACGAGCATCATTTAAAAATGGGCCATAACAGGATCGTCGAATTAGCGACATCAATCTCTCAAAATGTTGCAAAGATTGATGCGTATCTAAAATCGAATGGACTCCCAGGCCCGTCTTTTGATATTGATTCTCCATTTGTGAACAGCTTCCCTGAAGAAATAGGTGGAATCAGAGATGCCGTACTCGAGGCTAATCTGGAGCTGAGCGAGCTTCTTCTAGGTCCGAAGGAGACTTTTGTCGAGTATCAGGTCAGCACTCTCTACAATGATTTATTATAAATATCTTATTGTATGCATTTGATGTCAGGGTTCTCATAATATCCTAGTACAATTATTTTGTCTGCATGCGAGCTCTATATCAATACAAGATTCCAAACGCCTTCCCGGTTGGAGAAGAGGCAACATTTGCGCAGATAGCTAGCAACTGCAACTGCAGCGAGGCCATAGTTCGCCGTATTATGCGTCTCGCAATGACAAATAGAATTTTCAAGGAAGTTCGCAAAGGAGTCGTTGCTCACACCGCAACATCCAAAGCCTTAGCGGAAGATGAAAAGTTTCGCGATTATGTTGGCATGAGATGCGAGGAAATGTGTCCAGCAGAGTTGAATGTCCGTATAGCCGTTGATATGAGTTGGTGAATCAAGAATGATAACCACAGAAGCAACAGACAATCCCAGCGATGTTGAAATGGCCTGACTCCGATGACCCATCTCAAACAGTAAGTCGGAGAGGTTGGCCTACTTAACAAATTTTCGGATAGTGAATTAATATCTTCTCTATATAGGGATTCTCATTGGCAAACAATACGACAGATACGATGTATCAGATCATGGGCAAAGACCCAGCCAGAGCCCAACGCTTCTCCAATGCAATGGCATTCCGTCTTACGGGTCCGGCCTTGAAACTTGATTTCCTGGTTGACCACGGACCTTGGGGTTCCCTTCCAGCGGGAGGAACCGTGGTGGATATTGGTGGTTCTCACGGAAAAGCAATGGTTGCCATTGCTGAGAAGTTTCCTTCGCTCCGGTTCATTGTCCAGGATCTACCACCCACTATTGCTGCTCGGCGGCCCATCCCTCCAGAATTTGAAAATTTTGTATCGTTCATGGAGCACGACTTCTTTACGCCTCAGCCAATCATTGGTGCGGATGTCTACTTGTTTCGATGGATTTTCCACAATTGGCCAGACAAGCACTGCATACGCATCTTGAAGAACTTGGTGCCTGCCTTGAGGCAAGGTTCAAGGGTAATTGTCAGTGAGATATGTTTGCCAGAGCCAAACACCATAGCGGTCAGGAAGGAAAGAAAGTTGCGGTTAGTTCTACCATTGATGTTTCTTTTATCTTCTCTAAAAACCCATCAAAGCGAATGACTTTCATTTGCTGACAATCTTTATAGTGCCATGGATATTGCAATGATGACAATGCAGAATGCTCAAGAAAGGGACAAAGACGAATGGATAGACCTATTCAAACGCGCAGATGCGAGGTTTCACTTCGTGGAAGTCGTACAGCCAGAGGAATCCGATCTCGCTGTTATCGAGTTTATATGGCAGGAATAAGATGGATGGGTAAGCTCAGATGGAAGGCCAATGGCCAATTCATGATGAAAGAAAGTTCTCGACTGTAGATATTAGTTGATATTCACTGGATTGTCTTAAAACCCAGCCAACATACTCTATGACAGAGAGAATGAACAGCAGAGTTCAGTATATATGGTTGAGTAAATTGTCAGTATTCTGCATACAAATCCTCAAATGTAGTCGAGGATACGAATTTTATTTATTCCTTTGGGTTAAGGGCTCTTTGATCTTGAAAGTCATCTTCAAATTCAAATGGTTCTGATTCTTAGTGATAAAACATTACCAGTGAATTAATTCAAGATTAGTAAAGCCGAACAGCATTTCATGCAAGCGTAAGTAACTTTTTATACTCATTGAATTGTTGTTTGCTTAAATAAACTGAGGGAATATCCATCGATAAGACATACATAAAAAAATGACCATAAATGAAAGTAGAACCATGTGCTTGCGAAACCCCCATGGTATAACGCCGACTTGATAATATCGAACAATTTTTTTTTTTTGAAATACATGTATGTTGTGTACAGTGGCATAAGTATGCGCAAACAGAGACATCATCCTAATATTACACAATAGACGAGGCTGATACATTGATATCTGTTTCGACGTGGATCTCACGAGATCTAGATGTTGCATCTTTTGAGTAATCGCCCAATGGTGGCCTTCCGGATATTGCAACAGGATTGAGCGGTACTTCTTGACCGTACGACTGAGCCCAGTAACCGTTAAGTCTTCGGTCTTCGGAATCCATAGTATGGTGGTCAGTATCCGGAACCTTTGAAGGCTTGCCCATGTACTTTGATCTATCCTGGGAACTGTGTATGTGGGATGAGGACTTGAAGCTGCGAGTCCGCCACGATCGAGGTAAAATAAATTCGACTACAGGACGCATAGTCGGTAGACAGGCACTGATGACGGCAACTGAAGGCTCAACAGACGACCAAATAACGGTGTTATTAAACCCCCCTTAGAATGATAAGTCAGTATACTTGAACATCTCAATCATATCCATTGGGATAATTGTATTGGCTCGATAGACCTAAATCGGTTTGTGTAGGAGTACTCACAAGTGATGTCGGGGCTGGAAACTTCGTGAAGTTGTGATAATCGAACGATACTCGCTATAATAACGCTGGAGTAGACGCAAAGAGTTAGCAGGATATCCGGTATAGGCCACAGAGCTTTAGCAACGATGCGAAAACAAAATAGATGGTTGACATACAAGCTACCAAGCATGAAGATAAAAGTAAGAGCAACCTTTTCCCACTTAGATGTGTGCAATCCCCAGACCATGCGAAGAGGGAGTGTCAAAATAAAGGCATCCGTGACAATGTTGGGCACCGCATTGGCGATATAGAAATGTTCTGAATTGATACACTTGGATCCGGCCTCATGCGTCCAAAAAGCTCGAACTGGAGTGCAGGAGAAGATGGAGACAAGGATTGTCGCAATGAGCCAGGCTGCGACTATACACGCAATCACCTTGGCAGCAAGTTTGAACTCTCGTGTTGGGAACAGCCGTGTGTAGAAAAGGAGGATTGACATCTTTGTCGCAGCGAGGCTGACGAAGTAGATAATTTCGTAGGCCATGAGGGCCTAATGAGTTGAATTAGCTGGCAAGTTTGAACATGATTGAGAATCGTACAAACCTTGGCGAAGATAACTAGGTTTTCTGGTGAGGCAAGCTGTACATGTTTGCCAACTCCATTGTCCACCACTATTGGCGCCCATCAGTTCAGATATGGTCTTTGATGCTCGTTCAAAATCGTTAAAAACTTACTGAGTATTCCTAAACCCAGACATCCCCACGAGAAAATCTAAAGCAGTGTGAGTTGCGTACATGAAGCCAGAATCACAAGGCTGTCCAAAGCTTACCAGACCTATGACTGCAAGCAAGTCGTCAAAAGCATAGTTGCCCTTGATTTTCCTGGAGATGAATCTGAGTACAATTGCTATATCAGCCAATGCAGATACCGCAATTGTTGAACCTAAAATGCGAGCTTGGTCGTTATCGTTGAGGTTGACACTCATATTGTTAATATACGTGGCCGCCACCTTATAAGATGGATTTACATCTCAAGGTTTTCAAGAATAAAGAAGGCATGATGGAGTTTAAAGTTCTTCCAAAGAGCCTAAAGCCATTGGCCATGCATGAGTAGTGTGGATGACCTTACCCTCGCACCAGTAGAGTTAAAACCCGCTAAGGCTAACAGTTTTGGGGCCGTTGTGGAAAAGGGGGGTAAGCATTCATACAGAGAGGGAAAAAATAATATCAGCAAATAAGTATCACTGTATCACAATTGCAACCCATGTAGTAGGATCAACAAAGACATTAATGAAGCATGAACAGAGCTAGTTAGACCCAGATCGTGCATCTTGCCGTTCAGCCTTGACCCATGCCGAGTCTTTCGATGAATAGGTGGTCTCGCCTCTATAGTACAATGACAGACCAGGTTTCTTTACGTACATTAGTACGTAAATATCGTGTACGTACTACGTACTTCAAAGGTAATATAATTGCAGGGGAGGGGATTATAGTACACCACTTGAAGTTAACGACGTTTTCACGTGTCTGACATGACTATTTCGGACTCTTCAAGTTTAAGTAGACTATCATCCATTCATTCACTTTACTCTTATCTCAGTAAATTCTCTAGCCTTTATAGCCGTTCTTGCTTAAAATCTCGCCCGATACAGCCAAAATTGGTTTTATATGCTGCATCAACCGAGTCATCAACTTCGTTTGGTATCCGAAATGGAAAAGTCCGCTGAGACGCGGGAAGTCACTACCAATGCGAGTCCCGTGCTGGGAATCAACGAGATGACGATACCTGAGACAAATGTTGAGGTAGATCCTTCCCAAGACGGACTTTATAGCTGGATTTGTGTTGTCTGCGTTTTTCTAATTAACATGCATACTTTTGGCATCAACGGGGTAAGCCTTCTAATCCCATCTGGTAATGAGCAACCGTTCAATTACTGAGACAGTCATATGGCGTGTTTCTCTCTTATTATCTTACGTCGAACACTTTTCCGGGCTCCACATATATTGATTACGCCTTGGTCAGCGGTCTGTCAATATCGCAGGCACTGCTCATATCTCCTTTGGTAACCTACACCACCCGGTCATACGGCACCCGAACTAGCTTGTACATTGGCGCATGTCTGGAAGCCCTTGCACTTGTTGGGGCATCCTTCTCAAACTCAATATGGCAGCTCTTCCTGAGCCAAGGCTTATGTTCTGGCTGGGGAATGGGCTTTCTATTTCTGGGAACCATTGGCGTGGTCCCGCAGTGGTTTACCAAGAGGCGCTCACTGGCGGCGGGTCTAGCATCCGCCGGGGCCGGCACTGGCGGTTTTGTGTACAACCTTTCCGTCAATTCCATGATTCGGAATATCTCTCTGCCCTGGGCATACAGAATCCTTGCAATTGTGGCTTTCACGACAAACATTACTTGTGCATCCTTTATCAAAGATCGCAATCGACAAATAGGGGCAGTACAGAAGACATTCGATTATAAGCTATTTACGAATGTGAACTTCTTAGCACTCGCCTCTTGGGCCGTTTTGAGCATCATAGGATACGTGATATTATCATTCTCTTTGCCCTCCTACGCTGTGAGCATCGGTCTTTCGCAACAGCAGGGCTCAATTGTTGGTTCGCTGCTTAATGTTGCCCAGGCCGTTGGACGGCCCGCAATGGGCTATCTGAGTGACCATTTGGGGAGATATCGAGTCACTGCTCTCGCAAGCACAGCCTGCGGGCTTTGCTGTTTTTTCATATGGATATTTGCTAGAAATTATGGTGTTTTAATATTCTTTGCTATGATGTCTGGTTTGTTCGTCGGGAACAATTGGGCGGTAAGTCAATTTTTGCTTCTGATGAGCAGATCAGAGAGACGCTAACATTTGAAACAGGCGACTGCGCCAGTTTCTGCTGAAATATTTGGTATTAAACACCTGCCTTCGATACTTTCTACACTCTGGCTGTTGTTAACCATACCTGGGACATGTGGGTATTCTCTTATTTTACTACTTTGACTCACAAACCCTCTAGGAGTACGAGCAAGTATTGACTGTTGATAGTCGCCGAACTGATAGCCCTTGGGCTGCGAGAAAAAGACGGCAGCAGGATCTATCTTCCAACCCAGATCTTTACGGGATTTCTTTATATTGGAGCCGCGCTTTGCATGGGAGTAATAAGTTTTCGAAAGACTAGAACAGCCAGTTAGAAATTCGCACCGAGGACCGGATAAAAAGAGTATGAATACAACCGAAAATCTTCATAGAATTATTAGAATCGCATAGTGTGCATAACTTCTGGATCGACAAGAGCTTCACGGCATTGACGAAGAAAATGGTAAGTGCTTATTCACTATTTACCAAATTACCAGTCAGTAATGACAAAGTTCTTAAGCCATGGGACGTTCCAAGATACGGAGTACCTCCTCAACCGATAAATTTCAGAAGGAATCGCACATCACCAGGAAATATACTCCGACTAATCGATCTTCGTTATCTACTGGTTTACGACACTAGTATCTCTGTACGAGGTCGTAATATTTGCCGTAAATACAATGTAAATACAGACGTATATATTTCCTTTTTGGCTCAAGGTTTTGAGCGGGCCGCAATCCCCTCCTGGCCCCACCAGGACCCACTAGGTAATCATGACCACCATTGTCATAGGACTAGCACTTCAACCCTTGTCCCTTTGATTTTCGAACTGCCGAACATGGAGGGTATCATGCTGTTTCTAGCCCGGTATTAAGTTGTTATCACCTTCGATACCGGGCCGTTAATGTGTCAGATTATAGTCAGTTTTGACCGATTGGTAGAACCTCGAAGGAAGGGCCATACTAATGCAAAGCTGTTCGCGCCATTGACCTGGCTGATTGGTTCTTAAACGCCACTCAGCCAGATGTCATATCGATCGGCGTGCGGCTTGTTCCTCAAGCAGCAATGATAGTCGAAGGCTCTATTATCCAGTGGCCAGACTCCATGGGTTCAGGGTTCAGCTAATTAAGATAATAGCGTTGGTAGTAGGGTAGCCCGTGGCGTCTGATGTGTTGAACTCAAAGACCCACACAGTTCATGATGGGATATTGTTTGGTTTCAAAGTTCTCTGAATAGGAGCTCATATGAATGGTGAGTTATTATGTTTTGCCGACTTTCAATTGATCATTTCTTCACCTGAAGGCTAAATAAATATATCGGCTAAGACAGCTCACGTTGCCATATGATAGAGGGGCATGTTCCAAGGATTTCGACATGGTTTAAATTAGTGGGTTGCGTATTCGGTCAATATTTCATCAGGATGAGAATCCTTGCGCTAGCAAGTTTCATGCTTTGATGCTCAAGCTCTCCCGGTGAATAAGCAATCGTTAACTACCCTATACAAGTATCCAGAGTTCGAGTTCACAGGTCAGTGTACTGTGCTGTCATCAGACACATAGGTTAATACATTATATCCTACTTCACGACATTGGAGAGCCTAAATTGACACTTGCCACTGATCGTATTAAACGACGTATTTCAACAACCATGGATTGTGTGAGCAGTAAGCATAAGCATATCCATAGTTCATTCTAGAACAGAATACTAGCGTTAGGTACCGCTCAATACACTTTGTTTCTTATAGCGAGTTGCAACTTGCTGGCATAGCCTTCATATACGCTCCTCAGTTTAGAATATCGTCGATAAGTACTCCGTACAGGGTCTCAGCAAGACTTATTGTAGTCGGATTATACTCATAGTAGGATTCGCGGGTCTATAGTCACAGTCACCTTTCACATATACGCTCGCTAAATATTCCGTGGTCGATGTTACATTAAGTTTGCCCATACATGCCGCAATATAGATGGGATCGACAAGGACCGACTCAGGCAAATCACCCAACGATAACCGACGTGTGTTATGTACCTATCTACCGCTCTAATCTACTAGTATCCTGACAATCCTGTTGCTCTTTCTCCATAAAAGATAACACCAAAGGCCCAAGGGCTTGGCACTGGGATACCAGAAAATCGTCATGTCCCCATTAAGTTACACAGTAGCCAAACTAAGTCATTCTGCCACAGATTAGAGTAAAAGCATTATCAAAATTGGGTATTTTGTAGCAAGGACCCGCTAATTGGTTGATGGACGTTAAGATTACTTTTATATGAGTGATAACAATGCATTGACAAGGAATCTAGCCCTTCTTTCCCTACTATAGTACACGCTGAATGCATCGTTCAACGACTGATATTCGAACCTACCAATCAAAACATGTCCTCGTCACAATCAAGACAGGTTATTCGTTGATTATTGTTCTCAATCAGACCACAAGTAAGTCATACGTGCCGAGATAAGGGCCGACGACTAGTGTTGCAGACTCGGTAAAAAACCGTGTCGGATGTCTGTCCCTAGTATCTATGCATAGGTATGTAGTTACATGGTCATGGACCAGTACATATGGCCAACGTCCTGAAGGAACTTCATCATCCGATTAGCCAGCATCATCCATATACCTAACATACCTCGCATTAGGGCCCAGCAAATCACAACTAACGTGATGGCCATGGATATCTGGCAGCCTGTGACAATCCCAGTTCTGACCAACAGTTTGGCGTGGGGCTATGCTTAATACTCTCCATAACTCTAACCTTGAAAGCCCTAATAGCATCGGGTGATGACCATGCCTTTCTGCCCCTGACTCTTAGTATCAACAGTTACGCGTCAGTCATGGAATAGATGTTGAAAAACATGTAACAAGTGTTGCACCTACTGTCTGACTTCTACCGGGTCATTCTACGTATGTACCATGTCTTTTCGAATCCCGAACTTCCCCGGGTCTGCTGCTGTGAGACTCTTCACAAGCGGTTGGACCCGACTTTATGCTCTGATCTGCGTCGGATATTCTCTTAGAGTACCCACAGCACCTTTGAGTTCCTCGCCCGTTGAAGAGTGCCAGCGCCACCCTTATTACCGGGTGGGTGTGACTGTCCATTCGAAACAAGAGGCTATGCATGAATCGCCAACCGTGAATGGTACTTGAAAGGTAGGTTGATTGTACAAGGTGGGATGTTACGGGACCTACCAGATTCCAGAAATCAATCTCTATTGAACTATCTAGATAGAAAATGATGAAGTATTTATAAATAATCTATTTGGCTTCCGATGTCAATGCTACATCTCTATTTACTTTCATTGTAAGGCACTTCTCTGATCAGGACATACCCTGGATACGCACGTGCAACCCGTGGACGTGATTAGACCTACTTTACGAAATAAAATAAACATGGCACCTAGTATTGATTCACCTTGCCGGGAGGAATTGCAGACATTGAACGGCGAATCTTCGAGTCTAGATAAATATAGAGGATACGACCATACGACTTGGTATGTTGGAAATGCCAAACAGGCCGCCTCTTGGTATGTAACCCGCATGGGGTTTGAAGTGATTGCCTATCAGGGCTTGGAAACTGGTTCTCGTTGTACTACTTCTTATGTGGTCGCCAACAATAACGTGAGATTCGTTCTTACATCTGCTACTCAGAGCTACTCTGCTCTTGAAGAGAGTGCGTCATTCGAGGAACGACAGCTTGTCAAAGAGATCTATGAACACTTAGAAAAACACGGCGATGCCGTCAAAGACGTTGCTTTCGATGTCGACGATGTCCATGCGCTGTTTTCAAATGCCGTAGCAGCCGGGGCTACGAGCGTTCAAGAACCAACAACAATCAAAGGTGGAAAAGAAGGATCTATAGTTGCGGCGACCATCAAGACGTTTGGAGATACTACTCATACCTTCATAGACCGTCGAAACTACGCCGGAGCATTTCTTCCGGGCTATCATGCAGTAACTGAGTCTGACCCTATTCAGCGATATCTTCCTACCATTGTTGTGGATGAAATTGACCATTGTGTTGGGAATCACGACTGGGAAGATCTTGAATCTGCCTGTAATTTGTACGTTATACTACCCCGGTGCTTGTGTGGTTACTGACAAAATTCTAGTTATGAAGAATGCCTCGGTTTTCGCCGCTTCTGGACCGTCGACGATAGATCTCTCACTACCGAATACTCGACTATGAATTCAATCGTCATGGCTTCCCCGGGCAGTGAGAAAATAAAGATGCCAATGAACGAACCAGCAGTTGGAAAGAAGAAATCGCAAATCGAAGAATTCGTACAATTCTATAATGGAGCTGGTGTCCAACACATTGCCTTCCACACCGCCAATATTGTACAAACTGTGACGAATATGAAAGGACGCGGTGTTCAATTTATTACTGTCCCGACAACATATTACGAAGACCTTTCGGTTCGATTGAAGAGCTCTGGTATGACGGTTGAAGAAGATATGGATATTCTTCAAAGGTTAAGCATCCTTGTTGATTTTGATGAAGGAGGATACTTGCTCCAAATATTTACCAAGCCCTTGCTGGATAGACCAACAGTCTTTTTAGAGATAATCCAAAGGAACAACTTCGATGGGTTTGGCGCTGGAAACTTCAAGGCTTTATTTGAAGCTGTTGAGAGAGAACAAGCCAAGCGCGGGAATCTATAATGTGTTTGATTTTAGATTAGATATGAGACTATTTAAATTTTGATTGCAATTCTGAGTTCTTGTCTTGTATCTATTAGAATCTCATTACACTTTCTCCATCGTAACCCACTCTGTAGCCCCCCTCATCTTCTCAATTTCTACTTTCATAGCCTCTTGAACAATATTTCCACATAGTCTTGCATATGGATTCGCACTCACGGCCATTTTCATAGCTTCCTGGTCACCGTATCTACCAGCTAGCTCCAAATCAGCCCTCGCTTTGTCTTCCATCTCACTCTGTGTCAACCCTTTCAATTCCTCTGGTAGATTTCCTGCATTTGATAATTTCTGATTCGCACGTTTCGCTGCTTTCCAGGTCAAATATCCCCTTTGCGCATAGCCAGCCCTCAATACCCTCGCCTGGAATTCACAAACCTTTCTATTCGGCTGCTCCGGTAATTCTAGATTGATAGCAGTGCAGAGGTCGTTCCACAGTGTGGTGGGCTTTACCTCCTCACTGTATAGGTCATCCCCGTATAACAGGCGCAATACCTGAGCCCGATTATTGTACGCACTGGAATATGTTGGATGCGAATGGATGAGGGCGGTCAATTGATCAATGGCTTGCTTCAGTGACTCCGCGGAAACAGATGCGCTGCTGCATGTAGTGATGATAGAATGTTCCTGACATTGCAGTTTATCCAGGATGGTGGGAGAAAGATTGGTTCTAGACGTTGTTGGTAGCTCGAGATCAACGAGGGACTTTGACAGGGATCCCGCAGGATGTGAATCAAAGACGCGGGATAGGACGAGTCGGTCGTTGGGGCTAAGAGGTTGTGCCATTGTGTCTGACCAGGCCAGTGCTTTGACTTTGTCGCTATTCTGGAAGCAGATATTTCAGAACACAACAAACCCGTTGAGAAGACTCCAACACAGGCATTCAATGAACCCGGCAACTTGCCGTTATCGTCGGCAAGACATCCCACCTCTCTTGAAGATCGCTGCATAATTCTGGTTTTAATTTGCCGAAACTAGTCGGGTCTAGATGAGGAGATCCTGGCTTATGTATTAACATTACGACCCTAGTAAAGAACGTTGATAAATTCTGACATTGCAGAAAATTGCTTAGTTGCATCCCGCTTACAAGGATTTCACTTTTGTGTGACCACCGTGCATGATCGTCCTTCGGCCCCCTTCAACTAACAGCCACAGAATTCTTTGAGGAAAAATCGAGATCAACCTCAACATGGGCGATGAAAAAGTTCTCAAGAAAGAGGAAATTGCTCTTCATTCAGATAGCACCGACTGCTGGGTTATAGTGAACGGAAGAGCGTGGGATGTAACGCAATACCTTGTCAATCACCCTGGCGGGGCAGACGGTATAATCCCAGTAATTCATAATAAGAATTCGTATAGCTAACGAAAAAACAAGTCATATTCTGTCATGCCGGAAAAGATGCATCCTTTACGTATAATCAAGTACACGACCCCAACCTCCTTGAACGAACCCTGCCAGCAACTTGTTTCAAAGGCACGGTCATCGATGAAAATCCACCCGCAACACCACAGGATGTCAAACTTGAGCCTACGCGCGACGACTCAATAGCCAAGAAGTCATTACCCCCACTCTCAAGTATTCTGAGCACACACGATCTTGAAGCAGTTGCCAAACAACACCTCTCGCAAAAAGCATGGGCTTACTATTCTTCAGCGGCTACAGATCTAGTCTCGGAACGAGCAAACCAATCCTTATGGGATAGGATCTGGTTCCGCCCAAGGATCCTGAGGAATGTGAGAAATGTAGTCACAGAACGACTGATTCATGGAGTCAGGACATCTGTGCCGTTCTACGTAGCTCCAGCTGCGATGGCAAAACTTGCCCATGACGAAGGAGAACTGGCTATTTCAAGAGCGTGTGCAAGAAATGGAGCTGTACAGTGTGTATGTGAACGTCAATTCCAACTACATCATATAATCCAAGCCATATCTAACAGTTATAGGACAGATCTGTATAAATGCATCATATCAATTAGAAGACATAGTCAACGCAGCACCGCCCGAAACACCCTTCTTCTTCCAATTATACGTCAACAAAAACCGTACAGCAACCGAGGCTCTGCTCAAAAGAGTATGGGACGCAGGCATACGTGTCTTGTTTCTGACTGTAGACGCACCGGTTGCAGGTAAAAGAGAGGCAGATGAGAAAGTCAAGACGAGTGCAATGATCAAGACACCAATGACTGGGTCACAAAGTGCTAATGATAATCGTGGAAGCGGTTTGACCCGAATCATGGGTACGTATATTGATGACCAATTGAGCTGGGACGACCTGCAATGGTTGAAGACTATTTGGAAGGGAAAGATAATCTTGAAGGGGATTCAATCTGTGGAAGATGCGATTATGGTTGTAGAAGCTGGCGTGGACGGTATTACATTGAGGTCGGTCGTCTCCTAATTCCACTTCGTTCAATGCATGATAGGAGACAATGATTGACCATATGTAGCAACCACGGTGGAAGGAATCTCGACACCTCCCCTCCAGGCCTCATGGTTCTTCTCGAGCTTAGAAAGTTCTATCCAGAGGTCTTTGAAAAAATTCAAGTACACCTTGATGGAGGCATACGACGAGGCACAGACATCCTCAAAGCATTATGCCTGGGTGCCACCAGCGTATCCCTGGGCCGACCATTCCTATACTCTGTTCTATACGGAGAACAAGGGGTCCAGCACCTAATACAAAGTTAGTTCCATCTCCTCATCAGCTTTGAACCTTGCTAATAAAGATATCACTACAGTCTTGAAAGAAGAATTGGAAACAGCAATGAGACTCGTCGGAATCACGGATTTGTCTCAAGTGAGTTCGAGATTTGTGAATACGAAGGATCTAGACTATCTTGTGATGGATTCAATCGTCAATGAGAATGGATCTGTGCTTAAATCGAAGATTTAGTCATTAGCTAGCAACTTATACACAAATACTACGTATGTAACATTCCGCGCCCTAAAGAGGTTGATACAAGTAGTTTGGTATGGTGATATTATGATCGGCATTGACACAATTGTATGAGTTTGAGACTGCAAATTATCTTTTGAAGGCTTTGATTGACTATTCATCTGTATCATTTTGATCGTTTATCACTATGATCCGACAATAAGACATCGTCTGCTGAGATAGGGTTATTAAGGGTTAGCCGTATTAGGGTTTGGAAAACAAAACCCTAGGTAACGTCCCGGGCTTTCCGTAACAACCCATGCTTCCATTCAGGACCAGAATTGGCTGACCATTGTACTGCTACATTCATAATAGTAACATAGAGAGTGACCAATCTGAAGCCACTAGTCAATCATTTTTACTAAACTCTTACAAAAGAGACGTTGCGCAGGTTGATCCTATAGTCATACAAACTCTCTTTTGTAAGAAGTTATTAAGAAACCCCGAACTAGCGGCCGTAAATTCAGTCATCCATCCTATTCTCGTAACTAAGTACGTACTGCGTTTATCATCCCCCCATAGTCCGTACTCATAGTCTTGTGTGAATTAGATTAATCTTTAGCCACCTTTGGAATTTGGCCCGAAGCTTGATGAATGGAACTACTCTTATCAGCCTAGTTCCCTCCAAATCCCTGTTCGCAGTTCTTTATATTTCGTGGCTATTAACGGTCAGGGTCTGTTCTGAAGGTACAAGCGTGGTACGTATGTAAAATTACATACGGCGTATGAAACTAAGTTTCAGACTGACTTCTAAAGTCGTATGCATCGACGGATTACGGCGGTTGCGTTTTCCGGATAACGAACTATCATACCATCGTCACTAAAACTCATCATGTCTGGTCCAGAACATACGAACCTACCAGGCTCCAGGGGAAGTGAAACGCTTGCTTGCCACGAGATTCGTAGTCCGCCATGAAAATGCCACTTCCCGTTTAGGATGGAATCAACGCTAAGTACATACTAGCTGACTACTAGCTACGCTGTGCCACAAAGAAAACTGCTCTGCCCCTCAGACGAAGGATTCAACTGCAATCAATTTTAGTTTACGAGCTTAGGTAAGTACGTACTAGTCAACTAATTCAATGCTTTGATTTGATACAAAACACCTGCGTGTGGTGCGTATATATTTAGAGCTTCCCTGGCAGGTGTGAGGGGTAAAGGGTAAACACTGCGATTGCGTCAAAGACCTTGGAAATTGATCGTCGAATACCCAATCGAACATACAACTACGGAAAAGTCAACATGGAAATTGATAGCATTGTCGCCGAGCTTCGTCAGACATTTGACAGTGGCAAGACTCGTCCAATTGCCTGGCGCAAACAGCAGTTGCGGAATTTGTATAATCTTATTATCGTAAGTTCAGAACCAAGATGATGGTTGATATCAATTGCTAACAGTTGGTGACTGTTGAAAAGGACAACCGCGATCGATTCACAGAAGCTATCTTCAAGGATGTCGGAAAGCCGGCTGTCCAAGTAGAGGTTTTGGAGACGTTGTGTGTTGCCAATGAAGTCTGTCTCCCAATTCACCGATTCTCTGCTCTCTGAAATTGTGTTGACAAGCTAATCCGGTGGTATCAGATTGTCCATTTTTTGCAAAACCTCGACGACTGGCTCAAGGATGAGGTAGTCGAGACTATGCCGCCGTTCGAGAATTGGTCCCCTATCATTCGAAAACAGCCAAAGGGTTTGGTTCTTGTGCTGGGGTGAGCGGTCTCTGGAGATTAGCTGGGAATAGCATGCTAACTATGAGCTTATAGAACATGGAACTACCCATTAACATTGAGTAGGTTTCCAGTCTGGCCATGATGCAGCTTCATACTAGTCATAGATACTGATTGAGCTCCTATAGCACTTCTACCCTTCATCGGAGTCATTGCCGCTGGAAATACCGGTATTTTGCGTCCTAGGTAAGCTTCCCCGTAATCCCCTTATGGCGGATCTATACCGACTGATGAATCAACAGCGAATTCGCACCCGCCACCGCCGACCTCCTCGTAGAGCTCTTCCCCAAATACCTCGATCCCAGTAGCTACCGCTGCGTCATCGGCGGCCGCGAAGCCGCCGAAGCCCTCCTCAAACACCGATTCGGCCACATCCTCTTCACGGGAGGCCTCAAAGTCGGCAAGGAAGTCATGAAAGCAGCCGCCAACAACGTCACGCCCATCACACTTGAACTCGGTGGCAGAAATGCGGCGATCGTCTCCGACAAGGCTAATGTCCGTCTTGCTGCTAAACGTATCCTCTGGGGAAAAGCTGCTGCTGCTGGTCAGACGTGCTTTGCGCCCAATGTTACGATTGTGCATGAGAAGGTATATGATGAGTTTGTGGGCGCTCTCAAGGATGTAAGATATTTCACTCCAATCCCACGAATTTGAATCCTAGCTAATGAGTATCAGTACTACACCGAGTTCTACAAAGGCAAAGCCGAGCTCCCTTCAGTCGGCCACATCGTCAACGTCGCCCAATTCTCCCGCGTGCAATCCCTCTTCTCATCCACAAAGGGGAAAGTAGTCCTCGGCGGCGAACTCAACTCCACCACCCGCTTCATCGAACCCACCATCATCACCGACGTCGAACTCGACGACGCCCTCCTCCAAGCCGAAGTGTTCGGTCCCATCCTCCCCATCATCAAAGCTAAGGACATCGAACACGCCCAAACCCTCGCCCGCGAAATCACCCCCGAAGCATTGGGTCTATACATCTTCTCCGAAGACCTCGAGGAAGCCAACAAAGTCATCAACGCCCTCCCCAACGGCTCTGCATCTATCAACGACGTAATGGGCCAAATCGCGCCACCCAGTATGCCCTTTGGTGGGTTTGGAAGTAGTGGCTTTGGCGCATATCGCGGTAAAGCCAGTATTGATACGTTCTCGCACAAGCAGTCTATTGTGACTGTGCCGACGGTGCCGGAGTTTGAGAATATGTTGGAATGGAGGTATCCGTATGCGGATCAGGCGAAGACGGTGGAGTTTATTAGGGCTAATATGTTGGCGCCTCTTCCTCCTCAATAAGTAAGGTAGCTGGTCAGTTAGCTATCTGCACTTGTCGAAAGGTGAATGCTTTAGATAGGTTCGTAGAAACCATCTCTGCCGATTTGATATGATGAAAAGTTTGAAGGGCTATGAACGCGATGTCTTTCAATGAGTATATCCATTGTCTAAATAATGAGGTTATAGCACGTCAATGTCATGTCTCCTAGGTAAACATTTCTAACGGTGAACCTTGGAACACTTGTACATTGATCGATAGAGAGCGAGCTTGATAGTACTTGACAAATACGTAACCGTTGATTGGCTGCCCGAAACCGCCAATCAGGCACTGTCTACAATTTCGCAGCAGAAACAGCAACCTCATTTGAGATACTGGAAATTGAAAGTATGCAATCATTTTGTAGAATTGAGCTCTATTCCTCTCCTGGACTCCATAACATTGCACCAAAATGGAGAAAACAGGAAGTTTTCACGAACAAGCCACTATCCGCAAGTCCCGTTCGTCCGAGCTACTGACATATGGCACATATGCGAAAGACGACAACACAGCTGATAGTTAGAACACAAGAAAGGCGGGATGTAAGCGATGTCTCAGTCAATTTATACATAAATATTCAATCAAAAATACAGACAGACGGATTTTACTTCTTCCTAAAACGCCATCATCTTCTTGATCTCGGCAATGGCCTTACCGGGGTTGAGACCCTTGGGGCATGTCCTTGAGCAGTTGAGAATGGTGTGGCATCGGTACACGCTCATGCTGTTGTTCAAAGCTGCCTTGCGCTCCTCGGTTTTCTGGTCACGGGAGTCGGCCAACCAACGGTATGATTGAAGGAGAATGGCGGGTCCGAGGTATTCCTCGCTGTTCCACCAGTATGAAGGGCAAGAGGTCGAGCAGCAGGCGCACAGAATACATTCGTAGAGACCATCGAGCTTGCGGCGGTCTTCGATCGATTGACGGTTTTCAAGGCCCTACTCATATGTTAGTTGTTGATAGCCATAGTAGAAATTTCGAACACGCACATCTTTGGGCTTGCTATCGGTTTGGAGATACGGCTTAATCGATTTGTATTGCTTGTAGAAATGGGTCAAGTCAGGAACCAAGTCCTTGACAACGTAGGTGTGTGGGAGAGGGTAGATGCGAGATTCCTTGGTGGTATCGGTAGGGATACGGCCTGCAAGCGTTAGCCACGTCGCAAACCTAATCGAATTCCTTCGGAATAAGGAACAGGTTGGTCATACACAAGCAAGCCAAAGTGTTGACACCGTCAATGTTCATAGCACAGCTTCCGCAAATACCCTCACGGCAGCTTCGTCGGAAAGTCAATGTCGGGTCGACCTCATTCTTAATACGAATCAAAGCATCCAACATCATAGGACCGGTCTTGTTCAAGTCAAGGGTATAGCTCTGCATACGAGGCTTCTCGGAGGGAGTATCGGGATCCCAGCGGTAGACATGGAAGGTCTTGGTACGCGGCGTGGCGGAAGGGGCAGGTTCCTTGACCGTCGAGGTTTGCGACTCGGGCACGAACTTGCTGCTGGCGGAGGTAGCTTCGCTGACCTTGGAGAGAGGGTCAACGGTGGCATAGGAGCGTGCGAAGACCGAGGAGGTGAACAATGGGCGGGAAGAGGCCAACAGGCGAGTGGTGCGAAGGGCGGCCATGGTGGGCACGAGGGATAGCAATTCGGTTGGAGATGGACGATATACGACGGACGCGATAGACTGCAATGACTATCACTCAATCAAGAGCGTAGCAGCAGTTGGACAGGGGAGCGGAGAGTAAAACGTGATCGCGTATAGCTTTCGTGGTGGAGAGAAGAGGGACTTTTGGTATGAAGTCAATCGAGGTTCGCTCGCTTTCTTGTTAGCCTACTCTGCCGGTCGAGTGCTTCTGCCGAGGGCCCGTTGCCGAAAGCAACACGTGACTGTCGTGGCAGAGGGTTTCAACCAATCAGAGCCGGCCTAATCATAAGCGTTTCGGAGACTTACGGCAATTGGACCATCACGTGATTTGCGTCATGACACGGCAATCAGAAGCGGCAGCTGAGTCAGCAGGCTAGCCGTATACAGTTAGTCTGTTGTTACTACGATTGACCAGTTAGACATTCGATTTGATTTCTTTCCTTGCAGACCATCATGAAGTATGAAGTACAATCTACATGAAAAGGCAGTGAGATTGCATGCCATGGAATTCTTCGTGCTACCTAAAGTTCACGCATTTGATACATATTCCCTGACTGACAACATCACAGTAACACTATCAACGCAGCAAATAATTAAGAGTCTTTATATGCCTCCTCCCAGAAGCTGAGCGAGTCCTCCGCCAACCATCGCTGGCTCTCATTCGGAAACTCAGGCTGTTTGCGAAAGTACAGCTGATCACGACTCAGCTCCACGGTTTGTCCGTGCAGAGATCCATCATTGATAAATGTATCATACTCCTTGATTACGGTCGTCATGGGGGTGATATGTTCCTTTGGAAATTTGTCTAACACACGCAGTGGACAAAGCCCAGTCGGGACAAATGATGGGCATATTGCGTTAACTTGAATGTTCTCCTTTGCGAAACCAGGTCCCAATGCCCTGACCAACCCGACGAGTGCATGCTTGGCTGCTGTGTATATGGGATTCGATTCCATCGGATATAACCCGGCCGAGGATGAGGTAGCAACCACCTTCCGCCGGGAACTTTATTCTGACGGGCGTAGTGCTTGAAGAGCCAGATGCCTTGAATGACAGCAGTGACACTCACGTCTAAGGAATCGAGTCGAAGAGGTTCCAGCAGTCCATTCTCATCTACTGCTCGGTCTTGCTGTATAAAAATTGAGTGTCGGCAATGCCCGCATTTGTAGCAAAGAAGCCTAGTTGGCTGCCTCCTCATTCAAAAGCGACCTTGAATAGACGTGCTTGTTGCGGGTATGAACGAACGTCTATGGCTTGGAAGAAAACCTCGTCTCTAAAACTCTTCGAGACTTATGTACCGGATTCCTCGTTCACATCGGCCATAACAACCCTTGGCTACTAGATGTTCCGTCAAAGCCAGGCCCATGCCAGAGGCGGCGCCCGTTATGAGTGCAACTGGCTGCGACATTGGTGGTGCTGTTTCGAAATACACGGTATGTTCGTTCGGTCTTTCTTTTCTTTCAGTAATTGCCAGTATACGCGCTGTTAGGAATGCCCCCAAGACTGAACAGATAGTAATCTTTTTCAGTGTGTCATAGTATCTGGGTATGTCGAGTAGATAATCAAAGAAGGGCTTGCACAATTTGCTTTACCTCTTTACCAAGGTATACTGAGATGCCAGTTTAGCCTTCGTTTTCGAAGTTGGGTATATTTGTAGTAGTACCTAGGCATGTCTGAAAAATTTGAGAAAGGGCATTCCTTGATCTCTTTCAACTTTCAACACATTTACTTACATTTACCCGAACGACGTACTTGTTTGAATCTGCCCGTCAATTTTTGAGTGTACGCATTCCGAAGATATTATTTGCTCAATAAGATCTTCGTATGAAGGATTGAAAATCCCCGGCTGTCAAATGTTTATCCTAGTGGACTGCTGCCATCGCTCCAGACTCGGATTAACCACAGATCGACACTACATTCTGACATCAATTCTGCGGTGAGAATCGAGTCTTATGCAATGAAATCCTTCATACTATTACGTATACAAAGCTCCGACTCGAAATGCTAAAATACGATTGCAGATCATCCGCCGCTATTGGAGACTTGAGCTGCAGTCCGCATAGCCAAGAGCTGTAGCCTGTCGATCTGCCCACTATGAGATGGAGAACACGAACATCATCTTTCGTATCTGCACGTTAAACTTGATAAACCGTGATCGGGCTCAAGCGTGGCGACCTGAACAACAATATGAATCTGCATGAACACCCAGATTTTGTTGCATGTGCGCTACAGTAGTGTATCTCGTCCGAAGATCATCATCCATCTATTCTGTGCTGAATTCCTCGATGTTGCATGAGAATGAAGAACCCTGCAATGGTTACACAAATCCCAGTCTTATATAAAATAGGAAAATTCTTGAGCAACCAGCAAAAATTGCCGAAGTAACACAAAATGATGCACAATTGCATCAATCAAAGAAAATCTCCATCCAAGATTCAATGTTCTCAACTCCACAAATTGAACCACTCACTGCAGTCTACAGCCAATAGTACCGTGACTGCGTGCGGTATATGCAGTCCGAATTTTAGGCTCCGACGATGCTAGACGTGAATGGAGAGGAAGCAAGGGACCCTCTCTGCGCGGAGAAGGGACGATCAGTCACCTTCTGAGCAGCGAGTATGAATCCAGACTCTGGGGTTTATGGCACATTGCTTTTGTTGCTGTACATGGCTGGCTGAGACTGTCGTGATGGAGTCGGGTATAAGTATCGCGCCTTCCCAGTAGTTCTTAATCAAAGGACGTACTTGCTTCCAACGTACAATCCCCGGCGCTTCTCCGTTGTTGACCAAAACTGTCAACATGGCTTCCTTCAGACTCTTTTCAGTATTCTTATTGAGCATCGTTATCCTGACCATTGCAGCTCCCGTCGCTGTCGAGACTGACTACGATGTCATCGTCATTGGAGGTGGTCCTGCCGGCCTAAGTGCTACAAGTGGTCTCTCCAGAGTCCAGAGGAGGACACTGATGTTAGACTCGGGCATTTACCGCAACGATGCTACAAGGCATATGCATGACGTGATCGGAAATGATGGTAAGTAAGCCGCAGGCATATTGATACATCATTATCTTACAATTCTATAGGTACTGTTCCGGCTGTTTTCAGAGCACTTGCCCGGGACCAAATCTCGAGATACAATGCGACAACCACCATGAAAAATGCAACAGTCGCATCTCTCGAGTCAATCAATAACGGATCATACTACAAAGCAACAGACTCCGACGGCGAGGAATACACTGCTCGCAGAATCGTGCTCGGTACTGGAATGAAAGATATACTCCCTATTACTCCCGGCGTCGCTGAGGGTTGGGGCAAGGGTATTTACTGGTGTCCCTGGTGCGATGGATATGAGCACCGTGGCCAGTCATTCGGTATCCTTGGTAATTTGAGCGATATCATGGGCAGCGTGATTGAAGTCTGGACACTCAACCAGGATATCATTGCTTTCGTCAATGGTACAAACACCCCCGAACAGCAAGCAGCACTAGCCGCCAAATATCCCAACTGGGAGGCACAACTACAGGCATACAACGTCACTATCAACAATGAGACTATTGTATCCATTGACCGTCTCCAGGATGGCGGCACGAATAACGACCCTGCTCAAGATTTGGAATTTGATCTTTTCCGTGTCAACCTTACCGACGGATCGAGCATTGAGCGAGCAGCTTTTATCACGAATTTTCCGGATGATCAGCAATCCACTTTACCCAGAGCGCTTAACTTGACAATGGATGGGACAAAGATCAAGGTTGGAACGAACATGAAGTCTAGCGACAACGGCATTTATGCGATTGGAGATGCTAATAATGACGGAGCGACTAATGTGCCGCATGCTATGTTTAGTGGGAAGCGCGCCGCAGTCTATATCCATGGTAAGTCGTTTCGTGCCTTCTACTTCGATGCGTATACTTACTATTGTAGTTGAACTTGGACGTATGGATTCACTTGCTGCTATTGGAAAGAGAGGGCTGTCTGCAAGGGAACTTGAAGAGGAGGCGAATAAGCTCATTGGCGATGACCTGGAGCATCTTTGGAAGAGGGCTCAAGAGAGTGTCTAGACTTTTACTTGAAAGCAGGGGAAATGGCATACATTGTGCCTATACAGAGATGGCCAATGAGGTGGATGAGCAGTTCTTTACTAAAATTATCAATACTAATTTTATGCTTAATGATAATAAATGCCATATATCAATTAATTTCCATCGCTCACTGCTTCTTCGGCAAAGTAGCCTCATACTGAGCCTTATCAATATAATTCTGATGCCACGTATAATCCGGATTCTCCTCCAAGAACTCGCGAATCAACTGACTCCCAGTCTTCGGCTCCCTACCCAGAAGCTCCCTCATCAATGGATTCGATAAATCCGCATCCCCCTTTTCGATACCCTCAAACCAGGAAATTCGAGAACGCCAGAATGACTCTGGCTTTTTCCCAATGTCGTTTTCTGTATGATATTTGACGTACTCCTCGGGCGATACGAGCTTTAGCTTTACGTTGCGGTTGGTTGTTTCGTTGATGATTTTGATAATGTCCGCTCCTCGGAGTGGTTCGTTGGCGGTCAAAAGGACGATTTCGTTCTCGTGGCCTCCTTTAAGTAAAAGTTTGGCGTTTGCTTCACCCAGTTCTTCGCGGGAGGTATATGTGATGACGCCGTCTTGGGGCATGACGATGGTCTCGGTGCTGGGATACCATTGGAGAAAGAGAGGGAAGGCGTCGCCATAGATGCCTTCGCGGATGGAGGTGTATGTTACGCCTGATCTAATCATTGGTTAATTTGTGTCTTCTAAAAGAGGCAGGGGAATTTTGAACTTACTCTTTCAGCATCTTCTCGGTCTCGAGATGGGCTTGTTGCACGGACACCTTCGAGTCCGACCTCAAACCGCCAAACGCAAGAGACGTATACCACACCTATCCTCACGTTAGCTTCATCTTCTCATTTATGAAGTAAATCCGGAGTACAAACATGTTTAACACCCGCCCTCTTAGCAGCCTCCACAACATTACGATGCTGCACCTTCCTCCTCTCATTATCAAACGTATTCGTACTAACAAAATACACATTCTCAACATCCGCAAACGCCGCATCTAATGTCGCCGGGTCATCAAAGTTTGCAACCCGGAAGGCTATTCCGGCCTTTTCGAATTGGGCGCGGCTTGCTTCGTTGGAGGAGGCAGCGGCGTACTCGGATGAGGGGAGGTGTTTGGAGAGGTAGGCCAGGACTTGGCTGCCGAGACCGCCTGTGGCACCTGTTATGAGATATTTGAGGGTCATTGTGCGAAGATAGGCTGTTGTTTTAGTTAGACTGTTAAGAATATTCAGATTTGATATTCAAAGAATGGAAGCTTGTGAGAATGGGAGCAGTAATTGAAAACATTCTTGGATTGAAGGACCTGTGTCTCGTTATATACAGCAGTAGAGTCAGAATTTGCCACTTCTTGACAGTCGTGTTAGTAAGAATACCGCATTGCCACATGCATCTCGCGGAGTAGTACTTCATTGTTGATGTATATAGAGGACGATCATACGATGATAGAAAAGCAGCGGAGTTGTGACCTAAGGCATCCACAACTCCGCAACTCCGCTGATGTAAGCGCTCTGATTGGCCGACCCCTGAATGCCCTCTTAACTCCCCTTCTCCATTCTTCTCCGCCAACTCTAATCTTCATCCTTCGTATTCTCATGAACTCTGTTCCAGTCGCCGCATTACGTACGATGAATTGATGCAATTCGTATGATGCGCTAGTCTAGATACCGCAATTGCGCTCGCCATCGACCAGTCAACGCAACTCCGCAGCATATTGCTAAAAGAGTATACGTACATTCCTCGCACCTTACAGATTCTCCACAACCTCAGACACAATGGCAGAAGCCGAATCGGTCCATCCATCGCCTGCGCAGCCTCCACAACCAGTGAACATTCCAAAGCGCAAACCTCTCCCCACAGACGAGGCTCCCGTTGCCGAACCCACAGCGACCACTACTACTATCGCGGACGATCAGAGCCATGAACCACTACAGCATATAGCTTCGGACCCGGAGAAAGATGTCGCGACTGGTACATGGGAGTTGCGAACAGTCAATAATGGCACTCGGAGGCTGTTTGCGTTGCCTGCTTTGTCGCTCGCTGTGTTTGATAAAGTCCGCCTCGGGCCGTTAGATAAGTACTTGCCGTATGAGCAACGGAAGCGTCGTTATACCGTTGCTGGGATATCTGCTGGTATAATACTTGCTTTGCTGGCGCTTATAATTGGTCTTGCAGCTGGATTGACCGCGGGTAAAAAGTAAGTCCATATGCGCATTGTACGAAGACATAGTTGGCTAATCTGATATGAATGTCAGAACCCAAAATCTCCCTCTGCCAACTTCAAATGGAGGACCATATAGTGGTGACCTCACCTACTATGAGCCTGGCCTGGGAGCATGTGGCATCACTTCCTCCTCATCAGACAACATCTGCGCTGTATCCCACTTAGTCTTTGATGCCGCTCAAAAGGGGTCGAATCCCAATGCAAACCCGCTGTGTGGGTTGAAGATACGACTTCGAAGAAATGACGAGAGTGTTGATGTTATCGTGGTCGACCGCTGTGTTGGTTGCAAAGCCACGGATATCGATACCACGACATCAGTATTTGGGACATTGGCGGAAATTGACCAAGGGCGAGTTACGGTGGATTGGGCTTGGCTGGAGAGTTCACCTGTCAATGTTACCTCTGTTTCTTGACATTGAAGGGAAATCCGCATTATCATTTATTGTCATTTACTGCGCCCAGCGGTGTTGCCCAGCATGTTTGTGCTGGGAAAGTGTTTCTGGCATCACTTTTCGTTTGCTTCCGTTCATTTTTGTGATACCCCTTTGACTTTGCTACTACTTAATTACCTGTCTATTTCTCACTTACTTAGCTACTTGTCTATCCACACCCTCATCTACAGCTTTATCCTGATCATCTCTCTTGCCTTTTCATCATTCTGCAACCTTTAATCATCTCTTTGATACTCAGAACAAGACTGCTGCCAGCCAAAGGATTCAGTTTTCTGGTTCTTAAGCCATCTTAGAGTCTTCTTGCAGGATTTGTGAGTGTTAACTAAAACTCACTTTGTTAAACCAACAAAGCACGCTGAAGCCTTCTGACTCACAGTCGTATCAACAAAGACACTCAACCCACGCCATGGCACGACAAATTGAGAGCGCCCATAAAAATCGCGACGCGCGATTCAAACTGATCACCGCTCTCAAACACCTCAAAGATCGCTCCGTGACTCGACTTCGCGAGACAGGCAACATGAGGAACTGCGAGCTACTCCCCAACTTGAACGTCTCGCCTGCCCAAGCTAATTACTTCCTCACCAACCAACCATGCATTTCGCCCGTTGACTACGATGCTCCCATGGAGCGTATCATACTGTACCCTCAGCCAAGCCCAGTGCAGACTCAACTCATCAAAATTTTTGAGACTTGGCTCAACGACGCCGCGCGGGCATTGTCAACAAAATCCAAAAAGCCATACGGTACGCGACAGTCATCACAATGGAAACTTCATGGACGTTGGTCAGGGTGCAACTACTTTGCTCGCCTCGTCCTCCAAGAAGTGGACGCGTTTCCCAGCGTCGTCTTTGAGACTATCCACATCGAGCGTGGAAAGGAAAACGACGAACATTTTGAGCGCGACTACATCTACGAGAAAGCTGCGCGCTGGTTCGAAGGCTCACCAAACGGAACGATGCAACTGGTCATCATTGCCCTCATCACGCACGACCCATTGCTCCCCTGGACATCCCCCTTACTACGTGACTGGGACCCAGCATCACCCTGCCATGACTGGGGCATGTCACCAAACCAAATCAACAACATCTCCGTCCCCACAATCGCCGCAAACATCGCCGCTCAGGACAAGAACTCCACCTCCCTAACTGGCGTCGACCTCTACCTCGCAACGGCGTCATACCCCAACCACCGCGGCTACTGCGAACACGTCTGGCACGGCCTCTTCCGCGCAGACGGTCAATTGCTCCCTCCCGACTACAACAGCGTCGCATCCGATTTCGCGCTTTCGCAGATCTTTCCGCAGGTCACCGGTATCGGTAGTCCCGAATTCAACGCCTTGAACGAATTACGGATTCCAGTTCATGAACTTAGGACTACACTTCCGCGTGCGATTGAACAGGACCGGCATGTGCAGGCTGAGTTTGTTGCGCGGGATGCGCAGCTGAAGGCTAGAGAGTGGCGGTCTCAGGGGTTGCCTCGTTACCAACACGAACAGAATGGAATGGCTTGACTGGGTGATATCTTTTGACTGGTGGGATGGTGTTGGATAGTGGGGTTTTCAATGGGGCTTTTTGTATCTAGACTCCTTTCAACGAGAGAAAGCGGGATTGCTACAAAAAATAGCTTTATGATCTGGGACCTTTGTGTGTGTGGTGTGGTCTTTGTGGGGGTTTCATACCTTTAGACAATGGACATTAAACTTCTCTCTTTGAATAATACCTTGCGCTTGTAATATTCTTTTTTTATCTCGTAGTCTAGTCTAGTACTCCGGCCATTCTGGATCAACTTCTGCTTTCCAGGCTTTGAGGCCACCGCGAATATCGCCAATGAACCGCTTCCCGTCTTGATCCAAGCCTAACTCTTTCAGCCTCTGAACAGCCAGTTGAGAGTCATTGCCCATACGACAAACGAAGTATATCGGATCGGTGGAGTCGGTAGAGGCCATTTCTGGCGGGAGGAGTGACTGTAAAGTCTTTTTTGAATCTGTATTTTGGGCCTTGCCCTGCAATATTTGGCTAATGGGAATATTGATGCTGTTTTCTAAGTTGCATATACCGAATTGCACTGAATCCCGGACGTCGACCAAGGTATATTTTTTGGAGTCGTAAATAGGCTCAAAGTCACGCACGGATATGCGTTCATCTTTGGAGAGTACTTGTGGAAAACTTGCTGAACCGCAGAACTGGACATAGTCCGTCGATCCCGACTGTAGAGTCTCAAGTGTAATGGTCGGTTCTGATGAGCAGACAGCGCAGTTGGCCCGTCGGCCTCTTAGACGAATTGTGCGGAAAGGAGGGTTGCTGTAGGCGGAGAATATGTGTAGAGAAGGTCGATCGTCAGTGTTCTGATCCGCAGGCTTTGTGAGCACTTTGATGGTTTCCAGAGCTTGTAAAAGGCCCATGGTGCCGACTACCGGGCCGAGTATGCCCCCATCTGCACAGCTAACCACAGTATCGGCAGGTGGTGGCTTGGGAAAGACGCATCGGTAACACGGGCCGCCTGATATATCACCTGGTGGTTTCGGTGGGTTGTTCAAGACCATTAGCTGCCCATCGGTTCTCAATGCTGACGCTGATACGAGTGGCTTGCCAAGAAGAACTGCGGTATCTGATATCAAATATCGAGTTGCGGGATTATCGGTGCAATCAAGAATAATGTCGTAATTTTGAAAAATAGTAGGCGCATTCTGAGATGTCAGATGTTCGCGATAGGCACGATATTTCACATGGGGGTTCAATCTATGATCAAGACCATATATAATCAGCCATGTAATTCGTCCAAGCTCAAAAGACGAGATCGTACTCTTCGAGATACTGAATCGCACTGTCCACTTTGTATTTTCCAACATTCTTCGTACGATGTAGAACTTGGCGATGAAGATTCGAGGATTCGACCGTGTCTCCATCAACCATACCGAGTGTACCAACTCCAGCTCCCGCGAGATATAGTGCTGCAGGACAACCGAGTCCACCTGCACCGACTAATAGAACCGATGCGGATCGAAGTTTGAGTTGACCTGAGATAGCAGTCGTTAGTAATCGTACTTGAACCCAAAAACAACCAAGCAATTGTCCTCACCAGGAAGTCCAATTTGAGATACAATCATCTGGCGCCCATATCGCTGGTACTCCTCCGCCGAAAGAGGCCATTTGCGCTCTGGATGCTCGCTTGACGCTGGTACAGTTTCCCCGCGCAGCTTCTCGGCCGCTTCAAGTTCCTGCCTGAGAGCTGATAGTTGGGACTCGGTGGCGGCAATTTGCGCTCGTAGAGATGCGCATTTTGTGTCAATATCCTCCATGCCAAATATAAGATTGCGACGAGATGAGTCGGTCTGGAAATAGAAGTACGTAGTAGAAGATGAAGTTGAAGTCATAAAAGTTCAGCGGAATGAGTCCGCTGCCCCACGTTGGCTGCCTGAGGTCTCAGGCCAAGAAGACGTCTCTAGGAAGGAGCGATCTGATTTTGTATTCGTTTTTACTCAACCAACACTCCAGCACTCCAGACATCATCACACATCTCCTATGAGAAACGGAACAGCAGCTTCAATTATACAAGCCAGGCATTGTTGGCCTAATGAGTTTGCTAGGCGCATCCTAATTCATCATTCTCATTCATTCATGGTCCAACACACTTGACTAGTCTGCGAAAACTGACTATTTACACACTTTTGCACGACAAAAACAACTATGACATCAATTCCAACTCTTTTGTGCTTAATATGCTTGCAAATTTGAAGCTCAGTGCCTGTGGTTGCATCCAAATCCAGCAGCCGCCCTCTTTCTCTTCGCATCACTCAAGGGAATCGGAGGAGGCAAGAAGCTGCGTCCGGACAAGTCGACATCCTTCTTCGAAATCATGCGTTCGCCGTCGCGCTTATATTTGGCAATGTTGGCGGAATAGATACTGTTCAACCAATTGGCCAATCTGTATCCACCCTTGGCGATTTGCAGCTCGATGGTTGGGATGACACTGTTGTAGTAGTCGGGGTACAAATCACCCTGCTGCAACGCTGCCACACCATTGGGCATGACCACAGAGCACACAAAAGCGTTGGCATCGCTGGCCCAGGCGGTGGCGGAGGTAACGGCGTTGGAGATGTCATCCCCCTTGATCCAGTTTGCGGCTACGCTCTTGTAGCTGCCGCTGTCGATCGATGCAATGAGCTCGTTGGCCCAAGTCTGCGCGTCTGACAGCGTGGATCCGCCAACCAGCTTCTGGGGGATGTAGGTGTCCCAATCCGCATGCAGGTTGTCGCTGCTGTAGCCGTCAAAAGTGACGGTGATCGTGTTTCCGCCTTTATCTAGAGCCTCGTCGTGCAATGGCTGAGTGATGTCACCAAGGAAGTGAACGAGAAACTTGAGAGCCTCAGCTGTGTTGGCCGCGCTAAGACGACCATCGCCTACGCGCTGTGTGTAGTTTGCGATAGCAGAGACGGAGCAGCCGGTAGAGCCGCAGTCTCGCGCGTAGTCGACGTTGCAGTTAGTTGGGGGGCTGTCCTCGGCATCGATAAAGTGCAAAGGAGCCGACCACTTCCCAGCGGTGGTGGCGCGATAACTATCGGCCCACGAGGCGATGTTGGCCAGGTAAGAGTCTGAGGTATCGTTCAAGACGCCCTTGGCCCAGGCTGCTGTGGTGTCGTCCAGGTAGTTCTGGGCGATATAGGCGACAGTGGCATGGCCGAGAGAACCCCAGGCTTGGGCACCCTGGAGGGTGGCCAGGGTAAGGAGGAGGGAAGGAGAGTTGAACATTGCCTACACTCAAGCTCTGGCTTTCTAGGAAACAAATATGTCTGGGAATGCGATAGAAGGTAAGTTCCAATTCTGATCTTTTGGCGGACAACCTTTCCCAATTTATACAAACATTCAATCCACTGATTATAGCCAAGAAAAACAAGACTTTGCCGGGGAACTAAAAACACTTGGCAGGCTGGCACGATGCTTGATAATGCCGTCGCATTGGCATCGATCAAAATAACCTTAACCCTGACGAAATGAGACCTGACCGCAAGGATGTCCCCGAATACCCAATCACAACACAATAATCCTGTACAGCAGTGTACGCAAATCATGCAGATCAGATCGTTATCGTGTCTCTGGCGAATTAAATATCCAAACAAGAGAGCCTAAATGGCCCTAAACAGCCCACCCGTGCCGCGGATGTAACCGTTGAGCCCCAATGGGGCTCACGTGCAGAGATATACTGATAACATTCGATAAACGCCATGTTTATTCACGCAAAAGTACTGAGAAACAGCCTTGCCAAGACTATCCCCAAATTTTGGTATAGTCGGAGGTCGCCGTCTCGGTAAATTCGCGATGGAGATAAAATTTAATCGGATTAGGATGACGTGCGGGTGCTTGAAGATTTCGTCCCCAATGAGATGGCATGTGATATCTCATCTATTTCATCGTCTTGACTGCTTGCGATTTGACGTGGTTTATTCGAGACCAGCCACAAAGGAATTGTAGCCTTTCGCTTCTGTCGCAGGAAGAACGTGGACGAATCCATGGATAGTACCTCGGCGGAATGAACCTCAAAGTATTGCTGGCTGCTTTTCTTGCCTTGACGTCGTCAACATCATTATTCCTGCCTTGATGGCTTGAAGACATGTAGAAAATGAATGACTATTCTCCAAAGTCGCGTCAATATCGATTCTTTTGCATCCGCAACCCCACATAGGAGACTGACATTATGACAAGGATCATCAGACATGTCACTCCAGGGACTAAGCCTTGCATAATCGACCTTCTTGAATAGGGTCATTCCCGAAGGCATAATCATCAAGCATTCTCATCCAGCATTCAACTCGAAATTCAAGATACATTTCTCCGGCGTCCTCCGCCCGTCGTATCTGATCACTCTCGATATTCACATGTCCCTCACTATCAAAATCATTGACTTGAAAGTCAAATAGAGTGCATTCACTCATTTTGAAACCTGAATGCTGACTCGTTGTTCTTCGTTCTCTTCCGGCGTCCCCCCGATGTATTGATTCGATCATGACGACTCCCAGGACAAACGCCTCCCGACCATTATCTATGTTCACATTAATAAAACTGGATAAGGACATCACCCCGCTCCGGGAATTATTGCCCATACGCAAGGAACTCAGACAATGTGAGATAGATACGCTTTTTGTATGGCTGAAAGTCGTCGGATGTGAAATGAAGCCACCACTGCTTTCAAAAGGATATCAATGAACAAGGTATCTCGTAGCTCTCTTGGAACGGATTGAAGTCATTTTGGCGGTAGTAATGTCGTACTTACGTAGGGATACATGCCCGCGGATCATGCCTTTTATACTACTGACTTGGGGGAAGCTCCAAGGTCCTCACTTCTAGGCACGCTAGTAGCCTTGCCCTAGCTGTCTGGCTCCAGTCAGGGGTTTGTCTATTCCGAGCTGATATGTTGCTAACAAGATCATCAGCTTCGATAATTGGCATGCAGTAAACTCTGACGCAACCTAGAATGTAGGTCCCAACTACGCACAATCCTGCTCCTATAGGATACTACGAACCCTCAAATTTACCAAGATTGTGAACAGCTGACCATCTGGCCATTGAAGTATGAATTGATCCTAGCTAGCTGTGTACAAAATCTCTAGTACATACGCCTTTGGTGATCGAAGATCACGTGGTGTACCAAGCCCTCAATCTACCATGAAATGCTATCGCCGATATGGTGAGTTGAGCGACACGGGTATTGATTTGTTCATAACTTAGATGAAATGGAGATTAATATTCTTACTGTCATTATCTCAATCTGTCTCCTAGAGACTGGGGGTCTTGTACTGCCTGAGAAAGGAGGAGAATTCCGATCTAGTGCCAGTATGTGGCAGGGGTATTCTAAATTTCGGTTCAATTACATACAAATCTACATTCAAGCAATTATTCTCGAGTATCCAAGAAGTACTAACGAGGATGTAAGCTTTTCAAAGTACGAGACGTTCGATTACATACCTCCTCGACTACCCTTTGTGGAAGCCGGCCGTTAATTGGTCAAATTTTGCATGCAAGCTAGAGACACGGCTAAATATTTAGCTTCTGCAAATTATGATAATCTCAACCAACAACGACAATCAAAAATTTACGGATTACTATAATGATTGAGGCTTGCTCCACGTTTGCATAGACGATAAATTTCAATTTTTCTTTGAATACGAAGATGGACGATACAATCCACGATAGCAAAAGGCAAAAAACAAGCTCGCCAACCTCCCCGACTTCCTGCACAGCTTGCCACAGTAAGAAGCGAAAATGTGACAGAAAGCTGCCAGCTTGTGACCGGTGTTCAAAGTAAGCAATCATTCCTCATTAGTAAGGCGAGCGGTGGCTGAGTTTTTTAAGGAACCGGCAGCAATGTTGTTATGCCTATCTGCGTGCGATGTCAGGAGATAGTCCAAATTCACCTCGCAGCTTGGACATTTGGCCAGACAGTACAGAACAATTTATCACCCGCCAAATACTATGGATTTTGGAAGAACACTCAACCAACCCGACTCATGTCATGGAGCGATATATCCAGTATATTCATCACTGGTTACCGATAATCGACATCCACAGAATTACCAATCGCATAAAGAATTGCCATATATTGGAAGTAGCAGACGCAGAGCTTGCCGGTCTTCTTTTATGCATTCACCTAGCCACTCAGCCATCATCAACTGAAGTTCGAGAACAGGCTCATATGCAAAGACTGTATGCACAGGCGCAGAAGATCTTTTCTTCTTTGCAGCTGACAAGGAGATTCTCCCTTTATACTATTCAATGTGGTTTATTGCTGGCAGTGTACCAAATTGGCGCTGGCTTGCTTTCAGATGCTTATGTCACTTTATCGACTACGACAGGTTTGGCTCGTGTGGCTCGACTTCTAGATTGTCATGACAAGAATCGCGATAGTCACGAAGCGACAGTCGTTTGGTGGGCTATATTTTTGCTAGATCGGTAAGGCTTCCCCTCCATAATCATGTCCATGGCCAGTATTTTAACTCTAGCAGAATCCTTGCGCTAGCTTCTTTACCAAACTCTCTTCCTCTCCTGATGGAACAGCCACGAGGTTTTGAAGATCTCCCAGATATGCATACCTTACGACCTTCTTCGGAAAATGAGGAAGGGAAACAACCATATGACTATTTCAGCGAAGAATTACAAGCTGCATACTTGGCCGGGCAGACTCTACAATATATGAGATCTCTTGATGAACATCAAGAGTCATATTTCAAAGATCTAAATAGTCATATAATGGCACGTCTTGGGGATATGTTTGAAAAAGCCCCTGGGTCCTGGAGACCATTCTGCAGCGCTATTGCTATACTCCTCATGTAACTGACTCATTCCTTTACTTGACAGCCTGTCTCTTGCTAACACGAGAAAGAACGGCGGTTGAACTTCAATTTGCAAGGTTGACCAAAATCACCAAAGACAAAGAAGCCGCCGAGTCATGTCTACAAGCAATCTCAACACACGTCAAAATTACTATCGATATTGCAAGAAACTATCTCGAGGATCAAGACACAGACTTTGCCAATGGAATAATTCCCATCACGGGGGTCATATCAGATCACCACACTCTGGTGGCCATGTTTCAGCAAAGGGAACTAGGCCATGCAATCACAACCGATTACTCGGAAGGATTATACGTTCTCAAAGCGTCGTTAAGAAAGAAGTGCAATCTATGGGGTCTTGCTGGTACGTCTTTTCAATGTTGCTATCTGACACCTGGATCGTACAGGAACGCTGACATGAAATTTTAGACCGATATATACAAGATCTGACAGGATCGATTTTATAAAATGCGTTATACCCTCCACAGACTCGTAACAAATGTACAATGCAATGGGCCTTGACAAATGACTAGAAAAGATTATGAAATGCGAAGGAAGAAATCCTTTTATAAATCAATGCCAAAGGTGGTTAGCTTGAAAATAATCGTCGATTTTTGTATGAGGGAGAATGTCCGCTAGCGTCCGCTAGCGCGATATCTTTTCCAACACTGAACAAACTATACAGGAAAATATCCATCGATTGTTCGACCGAAGAGGCGAGAATATTCGTCATGTCGGAAACTTATTTGAAATATTCAGCTTGCTTATGTGCTCGTATTAGAAATCCAGAAACCATAGCGGAAATCCTCCGATGAGACCCAGTCATCTATGTTTGACTTCGACTATAAATATGACAGTCTCCTGGTCACTTCAGGATTCATCTTTCTAACCAGCAATACGAGAAATATCAATTGATATCGAACGACAAACTCTACTAAGCACTGTTCAGAAACCCCGAACCAGATCTCAAAATGTCTGCGTATAAGAATGTTGCCCTTGTCGGAGTACGTCCTCTCCTTATTACCAACATTGGACAGCCTCACTCTAACATGGCTGAATAGGCAAGCGGAAGCGTTGGCCAGTCCATTCTGAACGGTCTACTTTCCTCTCCAATTGGCTTCAAAGTCACAGCTCTTGTGCGCGCAGGGTCAACCTCCAAAATCGCTCAAGAAGGCCATGCCGCTCTCAAAGTCGTCCGGGGCGACTTCGGCGACGACTCGTTCCTCAAGAGCGCACTGGAGGGACAAGATGCGCTTGTTGTTGCCTTGGATGCAAACCCAGTGACTCTGGAACTGCAAAATAGGTTGGTGGATGTTGCCGCCGCTGTCGGGGTTAAACGTGTGATTCCTAGTGAATTCGGAAGTGTCAGTATTGCCCTCAGAATCCAATTAAAGGTTTCCAAAGATTGATAGTTTATAAACGCAGGATACACCAAATCCCAAGGTTCTGGAAGCAGTTCCCATTTTCCAAGGAAAAGTGGACGCGGTAAAGCACCTTCAGAGTGTTGTCTCTAAGAACCCTGCTACCAGCTGGACAGCTGTTATTAACGGCCCTTTCTTCGATTGGGTAAGGAACACGGAGCCATTCTTTCACTACGACACAGTTGACTACGTTTACTAACGGCCACTCTAGGGCACGGAACGGAATGCCTTCGGCTTTGACCCCGAAAAGCGCACTGCAACATTGTACGACAACGGCACCGGCAAATTCGACTCTATAAACATGACTTCCCTGGGAGCTATCGTGAGTGGCATTCTCTCCAGGCCAGACGAATTTCAGAACAGATACGTCTACGTTTCGGAGTTCATTATCAGCCAAAACGAAATCTTCGAGGCGTTGCTCAAGACAACAAAGACCACTCGCGAAGATTGGACTATTACGCATCGCACAACGGACGATTTGAGGAAAGAAGGGTTTGAGAAGATTGGAAATGGTAATTTCATCGGTGCATTGGACTTGATCTTTGCGGCTGTGTTCAAAGCCGGGATTGGATCGGACTTTTCTACTACACGCAAACTTGACAATGAGGCCGTGGGATTGAAACAGGCTGATTTGGTGGAGAGTACCAAAGCTGTGCTGGAGAGGAAGTAATCTGTACCTGAATCGCATATGTGAAAAGCTTTCGCAGACTGCAGAATTGGCAAAATGGCAGATTCGTGCCTGAAATACAGGTAGTTTGATGTCTATACTTATTACGGTTTTTACTAGTCAAGAACACCACATACAAATCCCGAAGATCTACTGCGTTGAATGACGATCCGTCGTTTTGGGCCTGTCAATCAAAGCCGAATGAAATGAGCTTGTGAGTTTAGAGTTTCCAAGTAGAGTATGAACCATACTCAATAAGATCTTCAAAGTCATAAACAAAATTATTATAGGAGTAATAACACAATGAGATCTTCCAGTCTTCTGCGAGAAAAGCCTTTAAATACTTAGGTACCCAGTAGCCCTTAAACAGGTAGACTCTTCAGTGATGAAATATCGCATTGAATTCCACTTGACCTCAATTGATACGAAATCCGGAGAAATTTTAGATAAAAGTAATAAACAAGACGCCACCAACACGTGGAAAATCAGCCATGTTGTCATTCCCCAGACTGCTCTGTAAGCTCCGTCAAAAGAAATGAGTTCCCCGACGATCGAGGCGGGTTCCTGTCTGTGCTCGATCATCTTTTCCGTTCTGGAAGGTTAGAATTTTGAGGGGAAATATGGATCAGCAAACGGCTCAAACGCCGTGCTAGTATGTGACACTAGACGTTACTCCTTACCACCTTGGGATATTTTTTCGATGTCATAGAAAGTAAGCCGGCTGGAAGATCACCGTTTGCTCGAAAGCGCTTTAATCGACGACAGGTTTCTTCAATGGTGGTTGGCGAGATGATCAATTGTAATGACCATAATGCTGGAAATAAGGTCAAACTTCAATAGTCAATTTAGTAAGAAATTAGTTGAAACTTGAATGCAAACAGCTAAAGCTTCGTATGCCAATCATTTGCCACCGACGTTGTCTTTCTAGCAGATCTGTTGAACTTCGAACTACGTATGCCTGAGTATTCTAATTCTCTTTCTACGCATTGATCAATATTCTATAGTGACAATGATGTTGCCCTAACCTTCTAGGAGAACTCGTTATCACATAGAGACCTACATCAATCATCAAGCAATGTACATTTGGTGAGTAAATAGTTATGACAATAGAAGCAAAATCCTGTTTAGACTACTTAGGTACGTTAACGAGGGCTTCTGTTCAGCCACAAAACTGACACCAACAGAGGCTGAGATCGACAGGGCAAACCCCAGACACCATAAAGCCTAACTTACTAGGCAAAGACTACTTTGCTTAGCTTCAAATCTGCTTTACTCCATTGGAATCACGCAAGCAGCAGTCATTTTAAGTCACCCTCTCTAATGTCGATCGGTATGACTTCAAGTTGCCATTTGTCAATTAGAATTGGCGATCGCTGACTGTCAAACATGTTCAATTAGGCATATACAATGGACACTACAAGAAAATAGGGGTTAGGTCTACTCGGAAAGACGCATATAAAATGGAGTCAATCACTTGAGTCGAAATAATTCTTGTTGTTTCTTCATCAACACAATTCCAGTCTTACATTCGCTCATTTCTTTTTACAATTATCTGTCCAACTCAGTCACTCTTTTCAACCCAAATCTACCATCAAAATGAAGTTCACTGGAATTGCTGCTGCTTTTGCCCTCGCCGGCGCCGTCAGTGCCGTTGCTATCCCTCGCGGAACTGTCACCACCTCCCTTGACTCTACTTTGAACCAACTCAACACGTTGCTCAACAGCGTTGAGCCTTCTCTCAGCAGCCTCGTCAACAATGCTGAGACCGACCTTGACCTCAACGCCTTGGAGGCTGATCTCTCCCAAATCAAGACTTTGATCACTGCCCTCGTCGGTGCACCCGCTAAGCGCGAAATCGTTCAAGGTGCCACCGAGACCGTGGGATACGCCGTCAACACTGTTGGCTCTGTTGCTGCTCCTGCTGTCAATGGTAAGTACTTTCGTCATTCAAATCCCTCCCAGATTTTTAGGTTTCATCTGACGACCGGTTTTATAGAAGTCGGATCCTTGGCTCCTTTGGCCAAGCGCGATGTCGTCTCTTCCGCAGTTGGCGACATCACCAGCCTCCTTTCCAACCCTGTCAGCACCGTCGAGAGCATTCTTCCATTGGCAAACAACCTTTGCAGCGGCATTAACAGTAAGTCATTGCCACCAAACACGGTGTATCGAGCTTCTATTGAAATAATCCCTTAGGCAACGTCCCTCTGACCCAAACCGTTGGTGAACTTACTGCTCTTACTCAGGGAGTTGCTACATACGCCAAACTCCCCCTTTCCCTCGTCCAGCTTCCTACCTCCAATTAAGACGGTGACACAGTGGACGATAGCCGGGTTGCATACCTTGAAGCGACGCTTTACTCATCTGATACCTTTTCGTTTGACTTCTTGAAGCGCAGGGTCGCATTTGATTTTGTGATAAACTCGATGGGATGAGCATGATTCTTTGATATATTGACTTCTATTGTGTCTATCACTACGTCGATAGTGTGGCATTATTACACTTACATATTTTACTTTTTTCACAATTCCGACATGAGGGCGTTTGAAATAATACTGAAAGTCGGATAATTCCCTGAATATGTATATTATTATAGTCTTCTCTATAATGAAGCAGTTCTTAGTCCATTATAACAGAACATAAGGCACCGTTAGTCCCAAAAACCCGACGTGAGCCTCGGTAAAAACCCTGGACCTACGGCCTAGTCACAACGCTAATATAAGCTCCAAGATAAGGGCGATGGTTGACAAAAATCTTGGTCTTAATTGCATATTACCTCATTTTTTAGTTTTGGGCAATCGCGATGAGTGATACTGAGTTGTCGACCGTTGTGGCCCTTCAGTCAGTCACGGCTGCTTCGGCCTCACCACCACAGGATATAGAAAACGAGCCAACGAATCGCGGCCAAACGGAACAAGAACTTGCTCCCGTAGATGGAGGACCTGCTGCTTGGAAACTACTTCTCGTTGCATTTATGTTCGAGACATTACTATGGGGTAAATTTTTCGTTCTGAATTTAAGATATAGTATGAGGCTGATAAAGATTGCAGGATTCCCTCTCTCTTTTGGTGTCTTTCAAGAATATTACTCCCACATTCCAGAATTTGCCAATAATCCCTATATCTCAGTTGTTGGTACCATGGCATCTGGATTCGGTTATCTCGGAGCGCCAATTATCATGCCATTTATTCAGAGATACCAACGGTGGCAGCGGCAGATGATTTGGGTCGGATGTACGTATTTCCAAGCTCTAAGACACAGATTTCTAATTGATGTTTCAGGGCCGATATGTATTTTTGGACTCGTCTTAGGATCTTTTGCATCCACATTAGAAGTGCTCATCCTTACGCAGGGTGTCGCTTATGGTATCGGTTTCCTCATATTCTACTACCCTATCCTCAGCATGGTAAACGAATACTGGATCACGCGCCGCGGCATGGCTTATGGTATTCTGTGTGGTGCTTCCGGTGTCTCAGGATCCGTTATGCCGTTCGTGTTACATGCGCTTCTGGGAAAATATGGATATAGGACGACGCTTCGTGCTATGGCCGTGGCTCTCGCCTTGCTCACGGGGCCGTTGATACCTCTTTTGAAGAGTCGGTTGCCGCCCTCGCAGCGAACCACTGCTCGGAAGATTAATTGGATATTTTTGCGGAGTCATTTATTCTGGATATACTCCGCTTCGAATCTGCTACAAGGATTTGGGTACTTTTTCCCATCGTTGTACCTGCCGACTTATGCATCTTCGTTAAATCTCGGTGGCAAAAGTGGCGCACTTCTCCTCGCGCTGATGAGCGTTTCTCAAGTCGGTGGCCAGTTTGTCTTTGGCTTTCTATCTGATCGAAAGGTGCCAATCAACATCCTAGCTTGCTTGTCAACCACAGTTGCAGCAATTGCTTGTTTTACCATGTGGAAGCTAGCCGAGTCTCTTTCGGTCTTGGTAATCTTTGCCATAATGTATGGCTTCTTCGGCGCAGGGTTTACTGCCATCTGGGCGAGGATGAGCACCGCCATAACTGATGATGCGACAGCAGGACCGATGGTTTTCAGCTTGCTCAACTTTGGCAAAGGGATTGGAAATGTGCTTGCAGGACCTATTGGAGGATTCCTTATCTCCAATTCAAGGCCAACCGGAGCTTCAACGTCGGTGTCCTACCGCTGGATCATAGTCTTTACCGGAGTGTGCATGTTCTCTAGTGCTTGTACCATTTGTCTACGGTATCTTAAACACCTTATAGTATCGGTTGCCCATTAGGAGCAAGTCGAAACAGGCATCAACATGTGGTGAGCAATTTATTGCTCGAAAGTTACATATTCGAAGTATGTATAGATGAAATAGGTACCTATGTACATCACATAATCCCTGGTCTCGATAGTAAGACAACTTCCTCACGAAGAAGGAAGTTTCTGAGTAACTTGAACAATCAATGTATTCTTCTTTATATTTTTTGCTCGCTGTAAAAAAATTGAACATGGCCATAGCCCACTTGTCTTCTCAAGTGTCGTAAAATCGAAGGTGAAGCCATTAGGGTTAAGGGCTTAGGGCTACGGATTGGTATCATACTGTTACATTCTGCTTATCCGGCATCAACGATTGGACAGCTCCCCACAATAAGAACAAAGAACGACAACAACAAGTTACAACGCGCATTATCAAAATAAATTAACTGGAGCATGAGTCAGGCAGCAGCCAGCCTTAGTCAGTCATCTAGCTAGACCTTTCCCGTTCTCCGACTTACTCATCATTCATCTCTCGACACCAATTCATCTCATCTGTCTTCTCCATTTGTTACCTTTTCGCGCTTTTAAAACCCCTAGAACGAATGATTTAAGTGGACCAAATGGGACATCAGCCAGAAAAGCCGGAGGGTTTACCTCGTGGCAAAAAGCTCTCACATAGCAGAGTAGTTCTTGTCTCGTCTGTCATCGCGTTGGCTGTTTTGTTCAATGTGCACCAGTGGATATTTCCTGCTCAATTTAAGGAAGATGAGCAGACACGACCGCTTTTTGACGAGCCTTCTGAATTTGCATGGCATCATGTGAGTCTTGCAAATAGATCCATGCTGGAACATTCTCTACTTTAGCTCTCGAAAGAGTGCGGGAAAAACGCTTTTGAGGTCGCATTTCGTATTGACAATAGAATATAGATCACACCCACAAGAGATCTCAAGTATTATCCCTGTTTTGACGGCTATCAGTGTGCTCGTCTCAAGCTCCCAATGAACTGGAATCGGACGGACGGCGCTGGTGAAAAGATCGCTTTAGCTATCACCAAGCTCCCAGCTAGAGTCCCCGTTACAGATAAGCGGTATGGGGGACCTGTTTTGATCAATCCAGGTATGTCGTTATGTAGCTGACTAAATTCGTTGAGAACTGTTTGAAACGTATAGGCTGACAGGGTATGTTCAGGGGGACCGGGAGGTTCGGGTATAAACTTCCTCTTCAGGCAAGGCCAACGAATCCAGACTATTGTCGACTTCACCTCTGGTCAACCAGATCCCGATAGCGATCTCGGCAAGTACTTCGATATTATCGGGTTTGACCCTAGAGGTGTAAATAATACTACACCTAACTTTTCATGCTATCCAGACGCCCAATCTCGATACGAGGCTAGATTGCAGGAAGAAGCAGAAGGGCTTATCGGCAGCTCGGACAACGCAGTCCATCAAGCCTGGGCTCGAAATGAAGCTTTAGGTGCGGCATGTGCGAAGACAAAAACAGAATCAGAATGGGTGGGTAATTTTATGAACACATCGCCCGTTGTCTTAGATATGGTTGAGTTCATTGAACGACACGGGGAGTGGCGCGAAGGCGAAACGGAAAGATTGCTATCTCAAAAGTCTCTTCAGTTGGCCCCCAGTGACACAGTGGAAGCCGTCAGAAAACGAAACATTTGGAAAAAAGGCGAAGAGAAACTTCTGTACTGGGGTTTCTCATACGGAACCATTCTTGGAATGACCTTTGCGGCAATGGAACCCCATAGGATTGGACGCGCCGCCATAGATGCTGTCTGCAACGCGACTGATTACTACACTGGTTCCTGGCTTTCGAACCTGCAAGACACCGATTCTATCATGGACAAGTTTTTCGAGTACTGCCATGAAGCGGGTCCGGAAAGGTGTCCATTTGCAATCGGGAGCACGCCAGGTGACCTCGAGGAGAAATTCGAAGGCATACTCGCCACATTAAAAACCGAACCAATTGTGGTTTTTGGAACTTCCGATCAAGTGCCGGAGGTCGTCACTTACAGTGATCTCAACCGCCTGATAGCCGAAACGGTATATGCTCCATACTTGAGATTCGAGCTCTTGGCCAAAGTTCTTGCAGAGGTAGCGCAGGGTAACGGGACATCATTATTGGAGTTGAAACTACAAGGCCGTAAGGGCTGGTCACCGTCTTCTACTAGCTGTAAGGAAGATGCTAGTGGAAAAGACTGCTATACCTTTGACGACGAGGTAGCCATTGGGATAGCTGGTACGGATGTGGCCACCGTCAAAAATACCAGCAAAGCTTCCTTTTTAGAATATCGGGAAACACTTAATAATCAAAGCAAGATCTTTGGGAACATGTGGTCCACTATCGCACTCAAATACATAGGGTTCAAGGAGAGAGCAGCATGGCGATTTGACGGTGAGTCGTGTCCTCATCACCGATATTAATCTAACTCATCATTTTTGTTATTAGGTGAGATTGGTGGCAACACAGCGCATCCGTTGTTGTTCATTGGAAATACTAGGGATCCGGTTACGCCTCTGAGAAAGTGAGTTTTTGAATATGGAATCAAACATCTTTCAGGAGGACCCGACAAGCTGATCACTGTTCTATCTATAGTGCTCATTTGATGTCCGGCTTTTTCCCAAACTCCACTGTCCTTGAGCAACGTTCTGAAGGTGTAAGTCAATCACTCTTGCATTTCCCCTTCACCAGCACTGGAAAACCCCCAATACGACAGCTGACTAAAATATCACAGCATGGTTCAGTTAGCGCACCCTCTCTATGCACGGCCAAAAATGTTCGTAAATATTTCCAAACTGGAGAGCTGCCGAGCACAGGCACAGTTTGCGAAGTAGATGAGCTTCCATTTCACGTTGGCGAGAGCAAATACAAGGATCAATCACTACTATCTGTGGATGACGGTATGTTGAGCGAAACTCTACGTACGCTTAGCAAAGAGCCGAGTGTATACAAGCCCTGGTTTTAGTGTACAGATGGAATGTTTCCAGGGGATCAAACTGTCATTACCGATTAACATCTCCACTCAGTATTATATTTCGTCAACCACAAAAAAATATGAATACAGTAGAACCTAGCTATAACGAACAGAAGGCCTTCCAAGATCTAAATCGGATATCTGGAGATTTTAATTCATATGGGAATGGAGGGCACTTGGTATAATAACCTATCTGATCAATAACGATTCAGAGTACTCTTCATATTCATATGAAGAATTTCTAACTTGATATCAATATAATGACAAGGGGGCCATCTGCTCGTTATAGCCAGGTTCTACTGTATGATCTTGCAGAATCTTATGCACCACATGGTCGTAGCTACAGATTTTCATCTTATTTAATTCACATTAGCAAGATAAGTCTGATATCTATGTGGTGGGTTTGCATTGCCAAATCGGACGGTATCTATTGATCGCATTTCGGGTTTGATCAAACCCGGTACGAGATTCTTTTCTTGAAAATCAACGACCCAAAGAATAAGAGCATTAATTGAACGAAAATGAACCAGTTCTTGTCTAATTTGAGCTCGCCGAAAGTGTTGTTCGTATCGTAGAATTCGAGGTTATGGCATGTTTGTGGACAAATTGTAATTGAAAATCGGATTTGTTCTTAGACAAAGGCGATAACCCTAATTCGGGTTTGCGCATCCTTTGCACCGAAGACGAAAAATATTTGTGACAACACTTCGCATGGTCCCTTGAAAATGAAATCTTTTCGCCGTTTACAGGTGAGAACTAACAGCTTGTATGGCTTTGAAGAAAAGATTAGCTGACTGATTACTTCCAAGACCAGGCTATATCAGATCAAAAGGACGTCCATCATGACTACATCTATTGTTACCAAGGAGACGCCTGAAGCCTATAATATTGGTTCTATTCATGATACACAAACTGTTATTCGCGGACCAAGTAAAGATCCTGCCCTCCTGCATCGATCACTGGCAGAGCTACCGCATACAGTAACCCATGCACATGGGAGCTATTTATTTCTCGACGATGGCCGAAGGATTCTCGACGCGTGCGGTGGAGCGGCAGTCGCTATCTTGGGCCATGGAAATTCCGAAGTGATAGCAGCAACAATGGCTCAAATGCAGAAAGTGAGCTATATACACACCGGTTCATATACAGCGGATCCGGCCGAGGAGCTTGCACAATTGCTTGTCAATATGGGAGGCGGTGCACCCAAATTCGAAAAGGCGTATCTAGTTGGTAGTGGAAGCGAAGCAAATGAAGCAGCACTCAAAGTCGCCAGGCAATACTTTGTGGAAAAGGGGGAGCCTCAAAGACGCCACTATGTCGCAAGGAGACAAGCCTACCATGGTAATACAATGGGAGCAATGGCGGTATCATCTAATCTACCCCGGAAAACGCCTTATATGGGTATTCTGCCTTTGAATGTGTCATTCGTGAGCCCGGCCTACGCATATCAGTATCAAAAGACCGACGAAACCGAGGAACAATACGTGGAAAGATTACTTTCGGAGCTTCGACAGGAGTTCCTCCGCATCGGTCCTGAAAAGATCATATCATTCATGTGAGTAATCCATAACCCTTGAGAGTGGATACTTTCTCACACGCTTCTCAGAGCTGAACCAGTTGTTGGTGCAACATCCGGCTGCGTTTCGGCCCCAAGGGGATATTTCCGCGGCGTCAGGGACTTGTGCGACGAATATGGAATTCTACTTCATCTTGACGAGATAATGTGTGGTGTCGGACGCACTGGAACATATTTTGCGTTTGAGCAAGAAGGGATTCAGCCAGACATAGTGACTGTCGGAAAGGGCCTTGGAGGTGGCTACATTCCTATATCAGCGATGCTACTCGGAAGCAAAGTCGTTGATATATTAAGAAAAGGCACATCGGCATTCAATCATGGTCAGACATTTCAAGCCCATCCAGTAGCATGTGCAGCTGCATTGGCGGTACAAAAGATCGTGAAGCGGGACTACCTCGTAGAGCGCTGCGCCGAGAGTGGTGAAAAGCTTGGAAAATTGCTGCAAGAAACGTTTTCCAATTGCAAGTACGTCGGTGATATACGCGGAAGAGGTCTCTTTTGGGCCCTGGAGTTTGTGGAGTACCGAAGCAACAAAGTTCCCTTTCGAAAGGAGGTTGCATTTGGTGGAAGACTTTCGAAGGCAGCTTTTGACCTTGGGCTGGCCGTTTATCCAGGTGCAGGGACGATTGATGGAGTCAACGGTGATCATGTATTAATAGCTCCACCTCTAACGGCCACGGATGACGAGCTATGTCTGATAGTACCGACTTTAAAAAGAGCATACGATACCACCGTAAAAAGCCTGGATATGTGAAAGGGTCAAGGTTTCCGGGGTTCTATACATGATTGAACTATTTATCTATGGGTATCTTAGTAGTCTTCGAGGCTAAGATTTCACGTCTGATTAGAATCAATGCAGATGCATCGGCTTAGTAATAGTACCTATGCCAGTCACTTGTTGATACAAGCCATTTTATCATAGCTACCTAGGTGGTTGTCTCCAAAAATGCAGCAATAGACAGTTCCCATTTGGGCCAAATCTCCTGCCACTTTACTCCCTCATTAAAATATTAGATCCTATAATATTCCTATTAACTTCTTTATAACTCTCTTAGAACTCTCTCATATTTATATTAACTCTCTTACAACTCCGGGGTGCAGTTCAGGTAATAACTAAGTAATCCTAGAATAAGACAAGATACATGATAGAGCTTCTATTGAGGCTATTTCCATGTCCAAGCTCTCCGCCTTACATCAGATCATAGAAGAAAGCCCAACCTATCATATCTTTATTCTAGAAATATCGACTATGCATACACTTCCTATTTCCACGTAAGCACCTGACACTTTTGTTTCAGTCAGTTGGAGTCCACAGTATCCTATCAAAAACATTAACGCACTGTTTCACAATTTAAATTTCTGTAAATGCACTTCCATCTTTACCCAATTCATTCTTCATAATTTTAGTTCCTGTCCATAGCTACTGATAGGGCGAGTTCAAATAAGAGAATTCAACTTACTATATATGTATTTAATATCTCAGGCGATGGTGTGGCACTAGGATAGATTCAAGGAGCAACTACTATATAAGCGTGATTCTTGGGTCAAATAACAATCCCCTTAATATGAGATGAGCTACATGCTATCTTCCTATGCTTGTGCGTATGCAACACAGGAGGTGAAGCCTGTCGCTTTGTAACAGATGTGATAGTTGCCTGCTGCAAATCAATGGCCATCAGAGCGATAAGCATAAGCCTTGAGATATGTACAAAGACAGCTGGCATTAGAATTGGCCACTATATCCGCGACTTGTCTACCTCCTCTATCCCACGGGCGAAAAAATCAACCAAGGAGATGCTGGCAGTACCAGTGGCGAATCTGGCGATAAGGAATCGTGAAAACAAGAGCGATAACAGTTGTTGATCGGTCCAAAAATTGGGACATGGAAATACTAGGTAGAAAAGCTATTTGAAATTAGTTGCGTATGGAAGTTTTTCATCATAACTGCTGATGCGGTCACTCTCCATCTTCAATATATCGCAAGCATACCTGTGCTGTCGAATCAACCAAACATTCTAAACCTAGCCAATGTCATGGATATCATGGATATGAATATGAATAGTGGATTTTTTCATGGATAGTATCCGCTGATATATCCATGCTCTTTAAATTTAACGGATATGGATATGGATATGCTGAATTTTCATGGATCTTATCCATGGAAAGCCCTACGTGACGGTGTGGTTTCATTATAAAAATTGAATATCACAGCACAGATACTAGGTGCAGGCTGAATCCTGAATGATATGTTGTATCTTTGCCTTCTGCTCTTTGGAGACAATAAGTTCCGGTCCTTAATGTAACCTCACTCTGCTGTCGACTATGCTCTGATGCTCCCTCTGTAGCTTCTCGGCATCCATAGTCTCAAATAAGAAGCTGAATATCCGGTGATATGAGGCCTTTTCCTGACTGTGTTTCGTCGCACTGACCGCACCAACATGTTGCAGTACACTTGGAACCTGTGGCATCCGTCAACTGGGCAGCTCCACTGAACATGCAATACATTCATAAATTACTTACTATGGCCCACCGAAGTTCATGTTCTTCATTTGCAAACTTCTCAATCGTCTGGTCCACCCACATTCCGCTGGCCCTATTTTGTCTTTCTAGCTCGTCTTGGTGACGCAGATACTCTAGGACAGTTGGGATACGCTGTGAAGGGTAAAGAAGGCCCTGAGTACAGCAGCCGTATGTTGGCATCTGCACGATTGGTTTGCGATGAGGAAAAACAGACATGCGGCCTGCGGCAAAGATGCCTAGAACGAGCAAGATATTGGCTAAGGAAAGTATCATCATCCATTTCATCAATGGAAATCTCAAATACTTCTGTCGGACTGACGCCTCCTCGTCCTTGTTCATTCTCAAGTCTTTCTCGTGGAGGTCAAGCCTGCTGCGGCGATTTAACAGGGTGCGAATGGCGAAGAAAATAACCAGCTGGATCGATAGGAAGGCGGTGATGTTTCGTGCATATATCGGCCATTCTTCTGTGTTCCAGCCTTGATGCTTTTCCGACCAGAAAAGTCGGACATACAAATCTACAAACGCCAGAGTCAGCTATATGGCAAGGCACCCTCAAACTAGTATCTCGCTTACTCACAATTAGATAAACCCATGGACCATGTGCGGTGGTATGCCTCTTTGGCAGCAGCGATGGAACGATGATACCAGCCATCCATTGCCAGAATGTCGTCCTCCAAGATGAGCACTTGGGAAGCCTCTGTCCTTTGACATGCTTCCAGGAGAAGGGTATAGTCAATCCTTGTCTTCTGGAGTGCCCCATTATCAGAGAGCTCGAGGCGTTTGATCTCTTCAAGTTGCGCTGAAGGTAGTTTATTATACTGCAGGAAACTATCGACAGCATTGGCAATCCAGGTGGAATTGTGGGCGGGGTGCAAAGTGGTGTTTGTATGCGCAATCAGAAGGATCAAGTGTATCTCCTGGCGTTCTACCGGATCCAAGCCTTCCAAAAGAGATCCAACGGCCCCGTCTAAATATTGCACGCCAGGCCTGGCTGTGGATGCCATCGCAACGCACATTTTAGGCTGCTTTTCCTGACTGCATTTTGTCTGTGCGGATACGGTCGCTTGTTCGATATAGGCGGCGGCTTGCTTCAGGCGGATGGTAGAGTACGATGGGAGATATGCGCGGTCGGGGTCGAAGAACACGGAGCCTGGATCACGATAGCAGACCTGAGAGCTGAACAAGTACAGTATGCCCAGTAAAGAGAGGAATAAGGCCACATAAATTGCTTTTGAGCGTGTTTTTCGTAATGAAATCATCGCGGCAACGCGTCAAGGCAGGGAAAACATGAAGGACAAAGACACGAGGGAGGGAGCTAACAATGACAAGGAGAACGACAACCAAACGCAGTCTCCTGCTTTGATCGATTGAAACAATGACAATCACTCGGTCGTAGCTGTGTCATTCAGACGACTTTTTGCTGTCCACTGACTGCGCCGCATTCGGTTCTTTCAAACTGTCGAAACCCAAAGGGGTCCTCTTGCCACTGAATTTTTAACTGCTATGTAGTATGTTCAAGACAAGGGACAGCAAGGCAACGAAAAGGGTTCGGGTTTCTCTTAAGGACTGTCAGTGTCACCAGGAAATATGTCTGCCAGTCTTCCCTATGTTGATTGGTCGCGGGAAGCTCCTCGTCTTCATCAGGACCGCCTGGTGTCACTTCTCAATTTGGCAGCCCTCTAGCCTGCCCATTTGGTGGAATATAGACCCTTCTAGTAGCACAAGGCTGTGGAAATTTTCCAGTCCGTTTGATGTGATGGATTGGAGAAGGACCGCTTAAAGATTTACAGCAAACCGTTTCACAGAGTCTTGTTTTCGGTGAGTACTGATCTTAAAGCTAGCTAAACTTCAAATTCTTTCTCACAGCCAAAAATATCTGAGCATTTTTTTAAGGTATTTCGTTGAATATGAAAGACTTCAAGATACAATTCCTAGATTATAACTATGTAGTTGGGCGATGTTGAATAGCCTTGCCAGAAAGATACCCAATAATTAAAGATATTTCCCTCGTCTCGATTCATAGCAATCCAATCCCAATACCACATCTAACAATTATTGCCGTCACAGGCATTTGAAACAAATCTGTAGGATCGTCCTGCGGGGATTCGAACGCAATCATAATCACTAACGTCCGAAACACAGTTGCTCTGGCATGGACAGTTTGGGCCAGGAGAAACCACCAAGCTATGACCCCCAAATCCTACACCATGTAATTTAATAGAGTGGCGACCATTCTCATTAAGGCATCCAGGGTTGGCCACGTCGACTGAAGTGCCGCAATTTGCTGAGCAATTGTTGTCATCGCAAAACTGGGCCCATCGGGCTGCTGTAGATCGATTAACGAAAAGCGCTGCTAAGGATATGGCAGCTATGATAGACTGGCTTGTGACCATCATGTTGCTACTGTATTCATTAGTTTATCTTGAGGGAGGTCTAGCAGATATGACTACATACTGATTTTCAATCTTAGCTTTCGAGGTCCGAAACAAAATGAAGCCTGCAGGTATAGATTGCTGGTGAGTCTTCTGGAAGTAGAAAGCCTCATATCACAACTACAGTTGATGGAAATGAGAAAGGAATACGTCTTATATAATGCAATTCAAACATGAGAACATTTAGATGGTATTAATTCAGTAACTATGGGATTGATTGTCTAACGTTTGGTGATGTCTCATAGTAGAGAGGACAAAGTGTAACAAACTAGTTCCAATAATTCAATAGTAAGTAGTCAGGCATGAGACATACATATGGCAGTGTAACTCTCAGAATTTATGGCAGCCGAATATTGGCAGTGTCATGATCTGACAGTCGACAATTCTCAGTCACAACGCTGGCAATGGGGAGCGTCCAGATGTCAGTACTACCATTTCATATATTACAACCCCCGTGACAATTGACTTTGGCATATCAAGTGTCACTTTGACTATCATTCCAACTGCTGCTCTGGCCGCTGTTTATTGTGAGACTGTTAAATTATTCAATTATTATATTGGTTAATTGTCACACCAGACTGTTCGGTTAGCGACCTGACATATGATATTGGTGTGATCTTGTACCTAAGCACGAGAAATGCCTCAAGTTAGCTAAGTAGCTGGAACTTCTAACTCATACCTATTATGTTATTAAGAAGGCCATTTCTCAGCATACTGCTAATTGAATCTATATCCACGCAACTTATAGCCTGTGAGTCATACTAGATGATCTAGTATCGTATGATATAGACTAGAGCCGATGTCCCAAGCTTTAGCTCTCAAACTTGCATTAACTTATGTTGATTCATATTGACTCATATTGGCTCGCATAGGCTCGCATGAGCTCGCATTGACTTATATTGACTTGTGTTAGACTCATGCAGCTCATTCCCGTAATTCAATCACATAAGAGAGTAAAGCGGCGATGCTCTTGTTCTACTCCTGTTAAAGGCTAGAAATGAATTCTAAGGGGATGCATTTTCGCGAACAAGTATACAGGTAGGGTGTGAAGTCTGCTTTTAAAGCGGCCCACGACTACTACACGCAGTATTTGGGAGGAAAATAGAGACCAACGAGATAAAGCTCTAAAAGTTTCACATTCGATATCTATTGATAGATTGGGACGCTATCATCCTGTAAATCAAATGCGTACTCATAGGAGCTTCCTTCAACGCCAAATGCAGCCAACTGAGTATCACCCCATAGAGACCACAGTTCATTCCAGTCAGGTATAACCTGCGAAGCTTGAAAGGGTGCATCGTTCAGGCTGCGTGTTTGTGAGGCTTGTTGCAAACTTATAGCCGCTTGATGATCCTCCGACCTGTGATGAACTCGCACAAGATTCTCATGGCGTCCAAGTATTACACTCTCGTCACTATTTGCAGGCGAAGCCCCAGTACAATCATGGATAGATGTCTCAAGGTGTTGAAAGTCTGCCCGTGTCTTACCCGCGTACCTAGATCGATCCGCGCTCGCTCGTTGGTATAAATCTTGGATGCGTTTGATAGTTGCCCACCAACCAGCTCCCATAGGCCAGCGCGCTTGAAACTCGTCTAGATAAGCCAAGTCTAAGTCAAAATATGTCTCTCGCCCTCCACTGCGCCCGAGGTTCATTTGTGGGAAACATGCGACATAGATGTTCATTGTCGCCGCGGAGAAGGCACAGAAACCGGCAAAGGGAGTAAGCAGAGGAGCGCCCTCTCTTTTCAGTTCACTGAGTAGTGCCGTGATATTAGAGGATGCTGAGAACAACTCATCTGCTCGTTCTTCCCACCACCCCGAGGGCGCTGGCACTTCAAGAAGGGGAGGGTCGACTGGACCAGAGGGCCGGGAGTTCGGAGTTGGCAAGAATGGAACGTATTCTCGACACAAAAATAGTATGCTAAGTAGACGATATTAATCCAATATTCTCTCTTGAAAGAATAGATATTTCCCTACCTCACATGATAGATGAGATTGATATAAGCAAAAGCTTCTCCGTTTCCCCCTCGTAACGAGACGTGTCCGTCCACACTAGCATCGGGGAACCGAATACGGCTCCCATGCTTCTGTCTCCAAAGTTGCAGTCTTTGATAGTTTATTCGCCAGCTTGATCGTGTGGACCACGGCATTTCCTTTGAAATCACAACATCTGGATGACGCCTTCCGCCGCTGACGACCCATTTCAAGATATCAGACCAGATATCGATACCCTGTACAAGCAGGGCAAAATAGCCGTCAATGTCCTCCACAATAAATCTAGGAGAATCATCAAAGCTCAGTCCTGGAAACGATTTTACCCCAGATGTACCGAATGCAAAGTCCGAGTCGAGCGAAGGCCAATGTGTATCTATCGATGCGAGTGGTAGTGCCGGGGGCTGAGGTTTACCACAGAAAACAAGCCGATCGAGAACAAAACAGCTCCAGAAAGTACGATTATTTATAGCTTGTTGGAGCTCCGTTGTTTTTGCTGGATCAGTTATTGATCCTATGAGCTGCATCAATCTAATTGCCATTCCGCTGTACATCCATGCTCGATATGGCTTTCCATTGCCCCACTCGTATATAGCCAGGACGATCAGCGCCTGAACTTGGTATATATCTGCAGCTTCATCCGTTGAAATTAATTGCTTCGCGAGTGCGGCGTACTCGTCCCTCTTCATATCAGGCTCGATTATCGGAAGGGTGACCGCGATCAATGAAGCATATAAAGCAGTTGCTCGGCCAAACGTTCCCTGACTGTAAGCAGCTGACGATCCTGAAAGTTCATTTCCACCTCGAATTGAGGACCTAAGAGATTTCCTGAAACTTGACATGTGTAGGAATGGGATCTCCGGAAACTTTTCATTGAAGACATTGCCGGCCCGAAGAACAAGTGCAGGGTCAAGGAGACAATCTTCAGGGTTATGCGATGGCAAATAGATATTAAGTTCGCATGTTGTCGAACTCGCCTCTGGCAGAGATGAATCTAGTATCTGGTGTTGTGGTCGAGGAGTGTCTGTTGACGCATCCGGCACACTAACCGGCCGATGTCTGAAAATTCCTCAGTGTCCATTAGACGAGCGTGGAAGGGTGACACATCTACCGACCTCTTCTTCCTTGTCAAAGCTGGTAGCGAGAGTACACAATTATTACATGCCCCAGCGCCTGCCTTTGCACATCCCCGGCAAGGAGGAGTTCCTGAGTGTATGCATTTGACCTTGTATCGCCTGTTGGATGCTCGGGTTAGTTGTCGGCTATGGACTTTCGGCTTCAGCAGGAAAGACTTACCTGCACCGGGCACAAGCGATAGTTGTTCTGACCATCGTAGTGCATCAAATTAGTCTTGGAAGTGGAATATATCAACACGCGTTTGCCCCTTATCGATCGTTGTCGAAGTTCAAATTGACTATGCTGTCGGAGGTCTTTGGGCATAGACGACACACAGAGCCGATTGACGGATGTGCGAAACCCTATCTTTAGGTACCCACTCAAACCCTAATCAATGCTATCGCGATTCATGACTCGCCCTACATTATATAAAGACGAACGTCTAACTCTTGAAAGCTACGATCGCAACATTTTCAACATGATATCGGGCATAATTACTAACAAGACCGCGAGGCGTGGGCATGCCAGGCATGCCAGGATATAGGTTCCCGCGCCAGCTTGATGGCTACATGCCCAATTCGGCATACTCATACATAAGGACTGAGATCCAGATGTCTCACTGGCAGGATTCGTGATGGGCTTTGTTGTCGGAAATATGTGTATGTGAGCCTCGGCGTGATTATCTGATATTGGAACCTTGGGGTGGCCTACTATGTTTAATCTTAGGCTTTTAAAACAAGACGATAAGCATATATCTATAAAAATCAAGTTATTCTTCGGCTCTTCAAAGTGGAACCGGTACCCAACAAAGCAACTCATGCGTTTGGAATGCGCTTTCAGGAGAAATTGTGGTATAACCAGCTTTCGGCAGTATTGCCGTAGCGCAATGGATATGCATCGGAGGAATACTTCTTTACACAGTTATAAGAGATTGGAGGACTTGACTTACATGTACGGTGTCCCAAAAACGATATCCGCAGCTTCGATATTGGAAAGTATTGGCTAGTTACCTAGTTAGTTACTGACGATCCTTTACCCCTCATAAGTCATTAGTTCCTCGAATTTGTGAGGTGGAAAATTATGCATAAAACAGCCGCCCTCTATTGTGGAATCAGCCTCTGTTTCCTAGATACAGATGTGACGTCGAAGACCTTCAGGCATACGCCCCGGAAAGATCGCGGAGTTTCGGCCTGCATAAATCAGGCCGCCCTTAAAATAACTTTCCATCTGAATGAGGATATTGAACGCCCATCGAAAGATCCACCCGTCCGGACATTCATCAGAACTAGTAGATCATGAAGATTTTCAACGTAAGATCCCCCGTACCCAGTTGAGCTGCTTTCAAAGGTTAAATACCATTGGTTCCCATCCCTCACCAACGCATTCTTTGAAGCTATACTTTCCACAAGCTGCTCACCATGAAGTCATACGTGACCATATTGACTCTCGCAGGCATTTCCACTGCACAAGTTTCCGCATGGGGACAATGCGGAGGCACAGGTTATACAGGCACAACCACATGTGCTTCTGGATACTCGTGTGTATTTGTCAATGAATGGTACTCTCAGTGCCAACCTGGCAGCGGAACAGTATCTTCGTCAACTTCAACTTCACCATCGGCTTCGACATCAACTTCAATACCTACTTCGACCGGTAGCCCAGCTGCAATTCGATATCTCGGTCGTGTCAACCCAGCGACCAACGAGTTGACATGGCCAGGAACTGGCTTGTCCTTTACCTTTACGGGGACTTCAGCCGTCATTGAATTCGAAGAAGTCAGTGGCACCAACAGCGTTGACTTGATAATCGACGGTGGCGAGCCGACAGTCATTTCAAACGTTAATGGAACCTCCATCTCCACGCCTACCGGACTGGCCCAAGGCAGTCATACGGTTGAGTTGCGCAAACGTTCCGAGACCCTCTTTGGCACATTGTTTGTTGGTAACGTTACCACAGATGGTACTTCCAGCGCGGACTCGACCCCGGTGCGTAAAATTGAATTTATCGGCGACTCAATTACTGTTGGCTACGGGCTGGACGGCACTTTACCATGCACCAACACTGCCGCTCTTGAAGATAACCCCAAGACCTATGCTGCCTTAGCAGCCGAAGCGCTTAATGCAGACTATAGTATTGTGGCTTGGAGTGGCATAGGTCTTACACGAAATTACGTCTCCACAACTGTTGATACCAGCCCTATTATGCCAGAGCGCTATACCCGCTACGGTGCCAATGATGCCGATAACAGCTACACTTTCCCGGCAGACTGGAGGCCTGACGCCGTTGTCATTAATCTCGGTACTAATGACTTCGGTTACCTGGCGTACAATTCATCTGGACAAGCGTACGATGCCCGTGATCCCTTGAACTCTACCACTTACACAGACGCCATGGTCAGCTTTGTCCAAAGCATTCAGACACACTATACAAATACTCAATTCTTCCTAATGACCTCTCCGATGCTCAGTGACTACTACCCCACAACCCAGGACGCTCAGCATACCACCATGTCTAATGCTCTGCAGGCTGCCATTTCGCAGATTGGAGCAAATGCCCATCTTGTTGATTGGCCTACTCAAGGTTCTGATGTTGGATGTGATTATCATCCCAACGCAGCTACACACGCAGCTGAGGCGACAGTCTTGGCTTCGGCTATAAGTACTGTACTTGGTTGGTAATATGTTGAATTGGGTTCAGAGCATAAGATGTTTGCTGGGTGCTATGTACATACATTTGATGTTCCGAGCTAGTATCGCATATATGCATGAAAGCACTTACAATACGAGCAGAATAAAAAAGGAAACAACCAACTCTAATTTGAAGTATGACCTGGTCTAGATCTGGCAGACAATTATTATGTAGCGATAATCTTCAATGAATGCAACTTTGATGGGTGGGACTTCAATGTTGTTTCAATTGTTAACTACACATGTGCATCAACTAAAGTCGGGGTTTGATCGGTTTTAGCCGTTAAGTACGTAGCTGTATTTCTCTCGAGGCCATGAAAATATGTATACCTTGATGCATAACAGTTACACACTCCCGTGACAGTTCTGAGTGAAAAATATGTACATTGATCAAAACATGATGGTAATTAATGCCGTATTGATGGAAGACGCCTGAGATGAAGTGCGAAAAAAGCAATTTGTTAACATGGCCTGACTTGGATTCAGTTAAAGTCGGATCCAGAAAGTTCAAACTTCTAAGATAATAAGTGTTTATGCGTAATCGGTCCTGAAGGTCGTACTCGCCAAAGTATTGGCGGTAAACAAGCATAACTTGTCGATATCATTCTATCTTTGCGGGTTATGATATCCAGCGTCTGGAAAGGATCCTTGAACCTCGTATAGTGCAGGTGGGGTGTTTGTCTCCAACTCGTGCTGAGTTGCTGTGGGGGACTGAGGTTGGTTTGGTGGAGGCACGTATTGAGCTGGAGGCCCATATTGGGATATCGTCGAATATTGAGTTGTTGGCGAAGCCGGATATTGGGTGGGCGAGGTCGACGAATATTGGCTTGGAGGAGGCACATACTGAGCTTCACCGGGTTTCTGGGTATACTGAGGTGGCGCTTGGGTCATAGCTGGGGCTGGCGGTGCTGGCTGTGGTTCTGAGTTTCGCTTACGACGACGACCGAAGAAGAAACCTAGTCCGACAGCGATGGCAATAACGGCGACAACACCGACAGCTATGCCAGCAATTGCTCCTCCAGAGAGGCCGGAGTGAGAGCTGGCAACGGCAGAGGTTGTGGCACTGGTCGTGGCTGCTAGGGCTGTTGTCGCGCTAGTAGTATCTATTGTTGATGAAGCTGAGGTTGAAAGGGTGCTGCTTGACTCTGTTGAAGATGTTGCTGATATGGTGGATGCATCGGCGGTAGCTGGTGCAGTTGCAATAGAGCCTGTTACCGTGGTGGTTGCTAACAAAGCACATGTGCCATCAGCTGCGCAATAGTATCCGGGATCACAGTAGAATTCATCAGAACAGCACTGGCCACCATTAGGATAACAATGGCTGACACCACAGCAATTCCAGCCGGATGGACATGTACCTGATGCGCAGCACGTTCCGCCAGGTGCTGCACACCAACTACTAGTCACACAGCATGTCTCTCCAGCTGGGCAGCATTCTCCGGGCTTGTTGGAACATGCGACCCAGGATGAGTTGGTACAAGTCGATTGTCTTGCGATCAGGTTGATGCCATCGAATCTAGCCGAGAGATCGTAAGGCAGAGTACCTGTGTTGTTTGCAAATGCAATTTTCTGTGGCACGGACGCTGGTAGGTCTGCCATGGTTGGAATGGACGTTTAGGGCTTGTCTGCTTTTCTTCCCTATCTAGAGGTTGAGGGCAGAGAAACAAACGTCGACGAGAGCTTCGAAAACCTCAGAATTCGAAAATCCGAAAAAGTGCAACAGAGCTCTCCTGAGTCCTGACTGCGCCCATCACTTCGTATTTATTAGAGTCGCTTGACAAGAGCTATGGGTCCTCCTTTTTCCAATTTCCAATCAGCTCTCAAAGTATCCGAGTCCCAAGTGCTCCCAAGTGCAGTTGACATGGGCTTAGAGGCTGATTGCTTGCCATAACTCTTTAGGGTTAGAAGTGTGATTTTATTCTTGCGATTCTATTTGTCACAGGTAATCGGAGTACGGCTTGGAGTCGCGAGACCAAGCCGTCTACGTACTAGACTAGGTAATTGACTGTAGTGAATCTAGCGGTTAGCTTGAGGCTTGTGCTTGGGAAGTAGGGAGCACTGGCTTCGTATTGGATGCGAACAATACTAGAATTGCTGGAACGATAACCTAATTGAAGGATTGGCAACTTGGCGGGCTTGCCATCACAAATCGAGTATCTCGCTTATGTGGCACAGCCACGAGGCCTTGATGCTGCATGAAACTGCTCATAAGCTCATGCTGCGCTTTGTAGAACGTAGTGCATGGCAGGGAGCACAACGCATAATCATATTTGCATGGCGGTGAATTGAAAGTTTTATCCATCTAACGTCAGGCCGTGAAACAAAACTGTCCGAGCGGCTGTAAAGCTAACAATTCGCCAAGAGAGTTTATACGAGTCGCAAGTGGGCCGCCGAGACAATTGTGTTGGTTCAGAAGCGCTTTGTACTCCGTTCTTATTCCTTTTGATAGACTCCGGATTTTGTTCAATTTGTTGGATATTTTTGCTTCAAAGTCTCTACCGGCACATCCACAGAGATCATACGACTCTACGAGGGCTTGTTAACTAACAAAGTACATATACTCCGGCACGAACATCGATCCGAGTTCCTGACTCCGGAGTTACATACATACTGTGTAGCTTTGCCTTACTTCAACACGAACTGAGCACAGACGGGAACCTATTGAAGTCACTTGGAGCCTCCAAACTATGCTCGATTTGGACATAATACGCGATTGAGCCGCTCGATCTACATTTCACATCTCGTGCCAGCAGAGCAATGTCTCATCTCGTAACACGCTCTTTTCGTCCTCTACAAGATGCCGAATTGGTAAAATTCTTGTATACGTATCTCCAAACGATTTTGATATGTTTCAAGAGCACAATTTGGGTTGAACTACTATACCCTATATCGGACCCACGCTGTCGGGAAATAAAGCTTTGAGGCTCAAGCTAGATCCGCGATTCTTCCACCGAGATAAACGAGCATTAATATGGTTACTAAGATAACAACAAGCTACGTATGCAAGTACGTGCTGCATAAATCTAATGACCATAAGTCCCAAGCAGATTCATGTTGGCAATACATAGTAACATACAGACTCAGGGACTATATTAGCATCAAGAAGCGGATTTGGGACGGTTGAAATGTGTTTCTCTCAGCCCTTCGTGTTTTTTAATAAAAAGTTCTTTGCATGCCCAGATTTGTGAGCCATGGTAGAGCGTTGGGATGGGCGCTGACGGTACAAGCAGGCGGCGCGGGCAGTGCCTAGGTTCTAGGGACCATTTCCCCTAATAATAGGTCTGCCGTTGGGTCTACATAAAGATCGTTCCGGAACGCCTTTGCTGCGCCCCTATCCACCCAAATGGACGCTGGGGGCATCTCCGCGCAGCAGTCGCCCTAATCAATAGTTATTTGGTACGTACCATCCCCATTATTATTCTCAGTGTAATAGACTCAATTCAAACAATTCAAAGGTCATATTTACATACCTCATAAATCCATGACACAAGTCTTTTTGACACGGGCGCATGTGTCAGTAGAATCGTCAATCTAACAAACCATCGCCCGGATGCTTCGCAAGTCGATTATGTCCCCTCTCATTGTATGTAATCCATGAATAAAAAGTCGTCATTGCTTCAAGAGCGTCATTACTTTAAACATTTTTTTAGTCTAACACTCATGATATCGGACGACCATTTGCGCTCCCCACAATCAACGCCGAAGAGGGTAGCTGACTGCCTATTCGGGAAGCTGCCACATTAGGAAATTTTCCTGCGGCACGCTTCATCTTCCAACGTGGCCGGTTAATCATCTATCCTGTCAATATCTCACTGCATAGTAAGGTGGAAGGTATTAGCCTAAATAACACCAATAACGAGACAGAATCAATCATGAGTGACGATCAGCTACCCACAGCTGGCTTTGTACCACATAAAAAGTCTTCTAATCAACAGGTCCTTGTAACAACGCATATCTCCACGTACTACGTGGGGAGACAGGTACGTATCGTCATAGGACAAAACGAGAATGAGATGTATACCCCGCAGCTCCGTGTAATTGTACATAAAGGCATTGTTTCTTGTTCACTGCTGCGATGGTTTATAGGTCGGGATGAATTTCATCTTTGAGACGCCCAGTTTGAAGATAAACCCTGCCAAATCTATCTGAATATCAGAGCTTAGACATATTTGTTTGCATCTAAAGGACATATAGGCAATCACAATCCCGCTCAGTACCTAGGTAGCAGATCAAGATGCTTTCGCACGATACTCAAAACAATCGCCTCGTCTACCGATATGACTCCGAAAAAGTCTTCATCGAGCCATGGGGCACCAACGCCCTCCGTGTCCGCGCAACTCATCAGCCTTCACTTCCCTCCGACCAAGACTGGGCTTTAACTTCTTCACCAGAGTTATCATCTACCAAAGCAACCATCAAGATAGAACCCGACTCAACCGGCGGGACAATCACCAATGGCAAAATAACAGCCAACATCTCTCCACGCGGCAAAATCATCATCAAAAACACCGAAACGGGCCAATTGCTTCTGGAAGAGTACATGCGCAACCGCAACGATCAATTAGACCCCAAATGCTCTGCCCTCCTCGTTGAAGCACGCGAGTTCAAGCCACATGCCGGTCGTGATGATTATCACTTGACCATGCGACTCGAAAGCATCGATCGGAATGAGAAGATTTACGGCATGGGTCAATATCAGCAGCCATACCTCGATTTGAAGGGGCTTGACTTGGAACTCGCTCAACGCAATTCGCAAGCATCCGTCCCATTTGCCGTGTCCTCTCTTGGTTATGGCTTCTTGTGGAATAATCCCGGTATCGGCCGTGCAGTACTGGGTAAGAATGTTATGTCTTTTGAGGCATATTCCACGCGAGTGTTGGATTACTGGATTGTCGCTGGTGATTCGCCCAAAGAGATTGTCGAAGCATATGCGGATGCCACTGGAAAAGTTCCGATGATGCCTGAATATGGCCTCGGGTTCTGGCAGTGTAAATTGCGATACCAGACTCAAGAGGAGTTATTGAGTGTTGCAAGGGAGTACCGAAGACGGAAATTGCCGATTGATTTGATCGTGATTGATTTCTTTCATTGGCCGCTGCAGGGAGAATGGAAGTTTGATCCTGTGTATTGGCCTGATCCAGGTATGCATCCTACGCCCCCTATCAAGGCTCTCTCTAATGGTTTGTAGATGCAATGATCAAAGAACTCAACGACTTAAAAATTGAGCTCATGGTTTCGATTTGGCCTACAGTCGATATCCGATCCGAAAACTACGAGGAGATGCTCGAAAAGGGCTATCTCATCCGTATGGACCGCGGTATCCGCACAGCCATGAACTTCCAAGGCGAAACCGTACATTTCGACGCCACCAACCCCGATTCCCGAAAATATGTCTGGGAAAAAGCGCGCAAAAACTACTATTCCAAGGGCATCAAAGTTTTTTGGCTCGATGAAGCAGAGCCAGAGTACTCGGCGTACGACTTTGATAATTACAGATACCATCTCGGCTCAAACGTTACTATTGGCAATATCTATCCGCGAGAATACGCAAGAGCGTTCTATGAAGGCCAGACAGAAGCCGGACAGGAAAATATCGTCAACCTCCTTCGATGCGCGTGGGCCGGATCTCAGAAATACGGCGCTCTGGTCTGGAGCGGCGATATCGCTTCTAGCTGGGAATCACTACGCTGCCAATTAGCGGCGGGCCTCAACATGGGTATGGCGGGTATACCATGGTGGACGACAGATATCGGCGGTTTCCACGGTGGAGACCCTACCAAGGAGTCGTTCCGGGAGTTGCTGGTGCGTTGGTTTCAATGGGGCGCGTTTTGTCCTGTTATGAGACTTCATGGGGATCGTGAACCGAAGCAACCGCAGCATGGAACGACGGGTGGCGCGACGTGTTTGTCGGGTGCCGAGAATGAGGTTTGGTCTTATGGAGATGATGTTTATGCTATATGCGAAAAGTACTTGAAGATTCGTGAACAGCTGCGCGATTATACGAGGGAACTTATGAAGGAGGCTCACGAAAAGGGGACGCCGGTTATTAGACCGTTATTCATCGAGTTTCCGGGAGATAAGAACGCTTGGACGGTAGAGGATCAGTATATGTATGGTTCCAAGTATCTCTGCGCACCGATATTGTATCCGGGGCAGAAGAAACGGCCTGTTTATCTTCCCGAGGGAAATTGGACTTTCTACAAGGATGGTTCAATTGCGGGTGATCATGGTGAGCAGTTTTCTGGAGGCCAAACGGTAGAGGTTGACTGTCCGATTGAAATTATGCCTGTGTTTGTGAAAGGTTAGACCTGGAGGGGCGTTTACTGGTGAAGTAGAGGGTCTCTCAGACTCAAGTTTAAACGACCGATATAGATTGATTAAATATGCAATGATTGGCTAAAGGCAATGCGAAACGACTTTTCGGCTTTTAGATAAGAATGTATTTTTAATGTATCATCCGGATTGGAGCCCCAATGAAGCCCGAATTCTATAATGAAGTCCTAGCTATGTACAAAATCAAATGCAAAGCATACACACATAAAATTCGGGAAGGATTTCCCGAGATCAAATCTCGTCTGTGACTAGAATTCGACTTTAAACAGCTTGCTATTGCGAATCCGCTCCCCATATTTATAGAAAAGCAAGGGTATAGGAGCCAATGCTAATGCAATGAATCCAAGCAAGGAATTGCCCCATCCTAAACCTAGAGTCTGATACATCTTTCCGCCCGCCAATGGCAAAAGTGCACCCAACAGCGAACGGAGCAACGTGTAAGCAGCCATGGCGGAGGCTGCGTATATCGTGTAAGCGTCGACGAGATACGTCGATGTAGCCATCTGAAACTAAAGATTAGAAAATGCACGATAGTGTCAGATGAAATAGCGAAGAAGAAAAAAACCTACAAAGGCGATGATCATTCCAATCCCAAGAAACGCAGTGCCTATAATCGGCAATATCCAAGCATCCTTCTTCTCCGCAGTCCAACCATACCAAAACAGAGCCACTGGAATTAGCCACGACCCGACAAACATCGGCGGTAAACGGTACTCCGGTTTTGGCACCCCGCCATTGGAAGTAGTCAGACGTTGTTGTAGACGGTCTGAAATGGCGCCGAGGACGAACAGACCGATAAATGAACCTACACCAACACCCAGGTATGCCAGACCGACTGATCCCTGGGAGAAATTGTATTGAGTCTCGAAGACGTCTGTCATGGTGGTAAAGAGAAGATATAGGTATCCGTAGATGACTGCGGTGTATAGAGACAGCAGAAATACGATGGGCGACAAGAAGAGCATCTTTGTCGGACGGACGATGGAGAACAGGAATAGCTCTTTGGGTGATCTTCCTGTATCGAGGACTGAACGCAGATTGGGGTTTCCGGTCTCTTTTCGTAGTCGTTTAGCCTTGCGATCAAGCAGGGTATAGGCATATGATTCACGTAATGTGAATAGAGATGAAATGGTTACAGCGCCGCCCTGGTCATTTATAAGCATTAGCTCTATGACCGTTTCAGGTGTTAAAAAGGGTGAGCGTTTACCGCTATGGCCAAAACCCAGAAAGTCCATCGCCACCCTTTGGCTTGAGTCAGATAACCACCAGCTATAAGAGTTTAGTTTTGGGTGATCACCAATAGGTCCAAGAGCGTGTAACTCACCAACAGGACCTATAACAGGGCCTAAGAGCGGACCCATCGCCCATATAGCCATCACAGCACCTCGTTTATTCTGCGGAATCATGTCCGCAAGCGAGCCAGCACCTAGAGTCAGTGGACAGCTACCGGCCACTCCTGCAAAGAATCGAAAAACAATCAGACTGCCCATCTCCGGAGCCACGGCGCAAGCCACGTTGAAAATAGTGTAGAGTAAGTTGCAGGCCGTATAGAGCGGTTGACGTCCGTACATCTCAGAGAGTGGAGCGATTGCAAGAGGACCGAAACAATAACCGAGCAGATATACCGAGACGATAAACGCAGCGAGAGACTCATTGCTAGAATGAAAATCGAGCATTACATCCGGTACACCCGGAGCGAACATCGAAGAGCCCAGGGGACTAGGGAACGATTAGTATGGCGACATAAGTTGATTAATCAGTTAAGTCCACGATAACATACGTCAAGAATGTGATCAGGGCTATAGAGGTTGTCATCATGGCTTTCCTGCCCGTCGTCCAATTCAATGGATTTTCCGGGTCATCAGGACCATCCCAATCAACCAGATTTGGATCTCGAGGTTCCACGGCTTTTTCTTCAACATTGTTTACTTTTTCCGTTGTTGATGAACCGCGCTCGACGTCTTTATTTAGGTCCTCATTTTCTCGTTGGGTGTTCTCCAAATCATTGTCTGCATCACGGTCATCAAATTTCTCGGCGGGGACCTGATCCGTATGAACTTCTGTTTGTATAATTTCTATATTAGTGGCGCAATGAAACCTCGTTCAAACAAAGAGCATACCCTTGGCAGCCATTTCTATTATTCAAAGTCCACGGCCAATAATCGCTCGATTCGGAGCTTAAACGACTTCGCAGTAACCACCAAAGCTTCTAGAAGCGTGCGGAGAACATTCCGAGATGTTGAGAAGAAGTTCGCACGTTGTAGTCGCAAAGCCACGAAATAGACTCAGCTTAGAGCTCGTCTGTCCACACGGTGTAGGTACACGTGTTTTTCACATACAACGTAAACATCTTCATGTACTCATTTCAGGAAGAGGGGTTTCGCAGAGAAGGGTGTCCCCTTTTTAATGCCAAATACGACGTAAACGATAGTGGAGACCCAACAATCGATAACAACATTTCTATGAAGTATATTCCCCGCACGGTCACAAATTAGTGCAAGTCTGGGAATGGCATTGTATGGGCTCTATGGAGTGGGAGTAGGAACTGGCAGAGAGTCCGGCTTGAGGAAGCAATTAGCACAGACCCAGACTGCACCCTGGTCAAGGCAGACTGGTACGAAACGCTAGCCACCAGAGAGACCAGTAAAATCGTTTCAAGGAGTTCGCTTGCGTGATATCATCTCAAGCCCTTGAGACCCTAAAATTTATTAAAGAGATGAATCGGCCTCTTAGAATCTTGAATCTCGTTGGTTCAGCATCCGACTTAACCGAGTGTTTACGTGGCGTTGATAGAGAAATAATCTGTACGGTGAGAGGCTAGTGTTTATTGTTTAACTATCTTATGTTAGCAGTTCATCTGACTCTGTCAGGACTCAGAAATCAACAATGTGTTCATAATTGTTGAACCCTTAGGGTTATAGGGCCATAGGGTTAGGGCAGCGAGAGCGAAACTCTAGGGTTAGGGTGATTCCGTCATCGGCGCGGGGCAGTGACGAGCAGCCAATGGGAGGCGAGTTTCGGAACGCGGGCGATTATGACTCGACTATTTTTCTGGATGACTCAACATTGTCTTCGTCTTTGTGACTTCAATTGAACTTATATTACTACTGAATTGCAATCTCAACTTCATCCCTTCATTTTCAGACAGTGCAATTGCAAAATGCAGAGAGGAGATGTGATCTTGTTTGGCGCCGGGCCTTCGGCCGTGGCGACTGATGTGCTTACCACCGCAGCTGCTGCGTTGCTCAATTATCAACAGACTGGTCTGTGAGTTTAGTCCCTATTTCCGAAATAATGGAACTGTTCTCAAATGCTAATATTTGTCGCGGGTGATAGTGGTGTGGCCGAGCACAGTCATCGCAGTGCATTGGCTGCCGATATCGTGAATAACATGAAGGCCGACCTGGCCGATTTCCTCGAAATTCCCTCGACATACGACGTGCTAATTATGCAAGGTACTTTACAAGTTTCCTACCGTTAAGGCAACACGCACGCGTAACTGACGGTTTTCGTTCAATTGCAGGTGGAGGATCCGGACAATTCGATGCGACAGTCTACAATTCGGTATTGGTTTGGGTGGAAAACCAAAGACAAAAGATTGTTCAAGCGAATGCCGACATCAGTGAAGAGGAATTGATCAAACAACTACAACAAAAAGTTCAGTCGGACTTGCGACTCGACTACCTCGTAACAGGTTCATGGTCCCTCAAGGCCAACCAGGAAGCTGTCCGACTACTCGGACCCAGCCACGTCAACGTCGCGACAGACTCGAGGAAGATCAACGATGGAAAGTTTGGCAAGATCGCAGACGAGTCAACCTGGAACCTTAGCGATAAACCCGCCATGATTTATCTATGTGAAAACGAAACCGTTGACGGCGTCGAATGGCCCAACTTCCCCAAGACTCTCGAGTCACGAGCAGCTGACGACGAAACACTGGTCGTCGGCGACTTTTCCTCAACCATCCTCTCGCGACGCATTCCTTTCGATCAATTTTCCGTTGTCTACTTTGGCGCACAAAAGAATCTTGGTATACCGGGTATCACTGTCGTGGTTATCAAGAAGAGCCTTCTGGCGACCCTGAGCCAGGTCAAACCCGAGCTTGCCAGGAAAGTTGGCTTGCCGGTTCCTCCGACGATTCTAGACTATGCGGTCACGGCCAAGAATAACAGTCTCTATAACACATTGAGCATTTTTGAGTGAGTCCTCCCAGCTGCGGCTTACTAAGGTATTCGTACTAAGATATATCTACAGCGTCTTTGTTGCTGGCCAAGTGCTGAAGAAACTTCTTGCCACGTTCCCCGATAAAGTCCGTGGTCAAGAGGCTGTTTCTGCAAAGAAAGCGGCTCTCTTATATGATGTTCTTGACTCATATCCGGAAATATACAAAGTTGTTCCCGACAAGAGCGTGCGGTCACGTATGAATTTATGTTTCCGAGTAACCAAGGTACATCGATTTTGAATCTACTGTACGATGCGCATTGTGCTAATTAATAATAAACAGGGCGGAAACGTCGACGAAGCCGAAAAGGCATTCATTAAGGGTGCAACGGAAAGAGGATTACTCGGTTTGAAGGGTCACAGAAGCGTTGGTGGTAAGTCAACTACTTTTTTTTCTCTGTTATCATACAAACACTAACGACTATGCAAGGAATTCGCGTATCCAATTATAACGTTGTTGATGAAGCTGGAGCCCAAAAATTGGCTACCTTCTTGAAAGATTTTGCAACGAGCGCTTAATTCGGCTGTGATATTTTTTGACTACTGATGTATATCATGTCAAGGAGCTAAAAATTTATGATGTTATGGTATGGCCACTGAAAATAATTCGAACATATTATATTTCGATGAACCTATTTATCCATTCTCATCGCTTATCTAGGTAATCAATATCATTCAAGCACTCTTGCACTCATGCACACAGCCAACCAACATTGAAATATAATGACTATACAGAATAATTATTATCTACTCAGAGAACGCACTAAACCTACTCATCGTCTTCTCCGCCTCCACAAACTCCCTATTCAAAACAGCCTCGTGCCTCTCACTCCTCACCTTAATAACACACTCAAACGGCCTAGGCCTAACATTAAATCCTTCCGTATACGCAAACGTATCATACTTCCTCGTCGACCCATCCTTCTCCGTAGCAGGCAAAATATCAAAAGTCCACAACATCTTTGCGACGGCAATAAACAATGAATTTCGCGCCAGACCGGCGCCGGGACAGATTCGTCGACCCCAGCCGAATGAACTATGTCCGTCGCGAGATGGGTGCGGTTCTCCTTTTTCGAGTGGTGTTGAGGTGACATATTCCTTGGGGAGATAAGATAGTGAACTTGGAGAGATGTTATTAGGCAAGAAGCGCAGGGGGTTGAAATGATGCGGGTTAGGGTAGTAGCGAGGATTGAGATTGATGGCCCATGAGTTCGAGAGAATGTTTGTTCCTTTGGGGATATAGAATCCCTGATAGATATCTGATTCGGAATTCGCGTGCGGAGTTCCACCAAGGACTGCAACGGGCCGAATACGTAGAATCTCCGAGCACATTGCGCTGATATATGGAAGGTTCTTTTCATCTTCGAAGGTTGGCAAGCGGTCTGAACCAATGACTGCATCAAGCTCGGCGTGCGCTGCTTGTAATGTGACTGGGTTCGTAATAAGCATCAGAATACCACTGCACAAGGTACTAGCTGTTGTATCACTGCCAGCGCCGAACAGAGATGCTGGGATAAAAGAGAAGTCCCGTTCACTTAATATGCTGAATGACTCTGGATCTTCCTCTTTTGCGCGTAAGAGAATCTTCGTCAAAGATTCTGGGAGGTCCGCTTTGGTCGACATTTCGTTTTGTACTTCACGGACGAGAGACATGTTGACTGCTGCTTCGTGGCGGCCCTTTTCTTGGATCGCTTTCTTCCAGGGAGCCAACAAATTGGGTACATATTTCAAAATAGGCATACTCTCGACCAGATATTTGCCCGGCACATTGAGCGAGGCGGAGTACTGCATGAACTCCAATCGTTGCCGAATAACCTTCGCATTCATCGAGTCAATCCGATGACCGTACGAAATACTAAACACCACACTAGAGGTAAACCGATCAATCAACCCCTCATACGCCTTCGGATTCACAAACAGCTGATGACAAAGCCTCGTCGCCTCCGCCTCCTGAATAGGCTTATACAGTTTGAGCGCCGAAGGATTCAGCGCCTGATGCAACAGCTTCCGTCTCAACTGCCACTCCCTGCCATACGGCTGCACCAAAATACTCGCATTATCCCAATACAACTCACCCATGACCACAAACCGTGGCCTGGAGCTGTACTTGTTACTTCTCTTTTCGAGCAAATCAACAGCCACATTGGGGTCGGAAATGATTATGGTAGGTCTCCGGCCTATCCAGAGTGTATAAATTGGGCCGTAGACTTTGGACCATTTCTCGAATTGGATCCAGGGTGAGTTCTGGGGGATGGAGAGTCTGCTTCCGATGAATGGTAAGGGGCGCGGGCCCGGAGGCATGCGTAGAGTGAGGATGTAGTCATGAATTGCTATTCCTAGGACAATGGCGAGGATGAGACTGGGGATTATGTAGATGTACCATCCGTAGAGGATGTGTACGATACCGGTGAAATTAATGAGAGACATCGTGTCCGGTTCTTGGAAATACCATGCCACATGCACGATACAGAACTTCAATGACACAGAGAAGTAGTAGACGCCGACATGCTTATAGCTGTATTCTATCTCTGAAGCGACATTCTTTCTGTTCGCTTGGTTATCTATCGTCGGCAATGAAGTTAAATCACAACTACCGAGAAGGTACTGAGTCAGTAGGATGTTAATCAAGTGCCAGCGGTTTTATCCCCGGCCCACGCATAGCGGGATGAAGACCAGGACTTTTGGCCGAGATTTGATTAAGATCGTTAGAAATGACAGTTATAATGGGATGATAGGAAGAAACGTGGTAGTCATTCCTGAACCAAAGGAGTTGGGGTCAGAATCTCCGCATCTCCACCTCCACACACTAACCCTCTTTTCCCTGACTCTCGTGGGGAAGTTTTTGTACGTGTTTGCTCCACATTTTGCGATGTCAGACTTGATGAGATGAGATACGTACCGGAGATACTATCTTGATGGAAACGACGCTCCGATACCAAGTATCACGGAATCATATGGATCCGTGTTTGTGTTGGCTTATCAGTGAATAAAGAGCATTGGAATATCCATCTACCATTTCTCTATCCGAATATTGGAACATGATCTTATTTGCATAAGCTCAAATCAACTGACCGAGAAGAAAAAAAAATACTCATCATGCCATACCATCGCAATGCTCCCACAGGCATCAAGGTGCTCATCGTCGGCGCCGGATTCGCCGGTCTCACAGCAGCAATCGAATGCCACCGCAAAGGCCACGATGTGCTCGTCCTTGAATCATTCCCCCAACTCAAGATCCTAGGCGACATCATCTCCTTCGGACCGAATAGCGGTCGCATCTTTCAGAAATGGGAGGGCGTGGAAGAGCAGATGGATCCTCTATGCCACAACACTGATCGTCTCAATTTCGTGACGTGGGATGGTGATTATTTACTTGCTCAGCATTGGGATGAGGAAGCGAGCTACGGAAAGAAGTTCAATGGACACAGAGGCGAGATTCACGAAATAGTTTTCAACCACGCCAAGGCTCGAGGGATTGATATCCGGTTGGGACAAAGGGTGATTGATTACTTTGAAGATGAGAAGGAGGCCAGTGTTTTGGCCCGGGATGTCGCAACCGGTGTCGAGGAGAGGTTTACGGCAGATGTGGTCTTCCCAGCAGACGGTGTTCGATCAGAGGGGCGAAAGATTGTTTTGGGATACGAGGATAAGCCGATATCGTCTGGTTATGCAATCTTCCGTTCATGGTTCGATTCTACAAAGTTGACTTCTCCATTGACCGATCATTTGTGGAAGAATGGAGATACGCATTGGGCCTGGATCGGGCCTGATGTGCACTTTTTGGCAGCTTCGCTTAAAGGTGGCAAAGACTTTAGTTGGGTTTGCACGCATAAGGTATTCCCCCTGCTGCACAACGGACAATAAAACAAATTTAACATATACTAGGACGACGCCGATATCGAAGAATCGTGGTCCACCCCCGGCAAGATCGAAGACTGTCTCAAAGTCGTCGAAGGATGGGACCCCGTCGTCCAAGAGATCATCAAGGCGACACCAACCGACTACCTTGTCGACTGGAAACTCATCTATCGTGACCCCCTTCCTACATGGATCAGCCCCAAGCGACGCATTGCACTTATCGGCGACGCCGCACACCCTTTCCTCCCCACATCTATCCAAGGCGCATCGCAATCAATGGAAGACGGCGTCACACTCGCCGTCTGCCTCGAGAAATGCGGAGGTGCCGCAAACGTCCGCGAAGCACTACAAGCCTACGAAAAGATTCGCTACGAACGAGTCCTCAAGGCGCAAAAGACCGGTGAAACGACACGGGATAAATGGCACAAGGCTGATATAGATTATGTCAAGAAACACCCGGAAGTTGTTAAGCTGCAAAGAGAGCCCTGGCTGTTGAATTTTGACTCTGAGGAGCATGCTTATAATGTTTATGATGATGTTGTTACGAAGCTTAGACAGGAGGGTAAGGCGGTCGAGGAGAGTCAGGCGATGCTCTAATTTTCAAGTACATATTTGCTTCAATGTTAGTATCATAGCTATAGAAATGCAAGGAATCGATCAATCCTATACAGAGTGAGTCTGTCGTCCATGTCAACTTAGTTAGGGTTCTATAGATTAGAATGTCGGTAGTTATTCAAACACCCACTGCCGTAGCCCTAAAATCCATGCTAGATACCACCTAATAGATGAGCACATAGAAGCCACAGAGCTACATTACTCTGAAACAATTCATCATCACAGGATTTGACAGTATCACTAGCATCTACACATAATGCCTCATATTCGTAGCAATGTTAGCATATATGGACGGCATTATGGTTTCCCCACGGGAAAACCAGCATCTCCACATGCCCCATTCTCGTCATTCGCTTACACAGGAAAGGTTTCTTCAGCCAATATTCCAGCGGGGCCCCGCATAAACCCCCGACCCAAAATCTCAAAATCGAGCCTTTCTATGGCTAATGCTGGCCAGTTGGGAAACCCCCCGGACAGTCCACCTCAAGTGGTCGCCTCTAGCCAATCGTGAAGAAGATCCATCTCTGGATCCCCGGTTGATTTTGCTGAGGTAGGTCAGCGGACTCAATCACCGAAACTCTTTTGGTACAGAGTCACAGACAGTCTGGGGTATCGCCTATCATTTCCTGTAAAAACCCTACATAGCTAATTCAACGCGTGTCAAATGGCACATTTAGCTTTGGGGAGGGTGGCCGGGGAGTGTAGACTCTAGAACGTGGCGTCCAGCTTGAAGTGCTCTCGAGGCCCGGTCTTTCCAACAACCATACGAATAAAGCTTAGACAAAAACCTTGGTTCGAATTTAGTTTCTCGGGTTAGCTGGAGTTTAGGCCTCCAGAGCTCTTCTTCTCCTTGAATTATTCCTTCTCTCCCAACTTACCGGTTGAGCTGGGGAATCTGGGGAACATTGATTGAGATAACGTCTCCAGGTATCTATATATACCATCAGTCACTCCAGGTTTTGAACTCCATCCCCAGAGATCATCACCTTTTGATTGACTTGGCAAATCCTGATATTCTTTCATCTACGGACACCGAAGCATCAAGTGCTCAAGCAAAGCCGTCAAGATGCCTTTCGGAATATTGGAGTGCAAGAAGATGGAGCTGGTGCCGGGCACAGGTATGTTCTATCTTGTCAACCCTCATGTGTCCATAGTTCTAGCGCGCATAAACTAACGCTCATCAAGCTATCATGGGCGACAAGGATTCGAACGAAACACCTCCGGAATACGCACACATCCCAAAAGACCAGTTGAAGCACGGAAAGGGCAGATTCGCCCATATCATTCTCGTGCCGCAGCCGTCTGATGACCCCAATGATCCATTGAATGTATGTTCATCTTGAGATATGAACATGAAAGTGCGACAAAGCTAACAGCAACAGTGGCCTCAATGGCAAAAAGAACTCATCCTTCTTATCATCGGTCTCTCTGCCGGTGTCGTCGGTGCCTTTGGCCCTATGCTTTCGCCCGGTTTCGTGGAAGTCGCGGCTGATCTAAAAATTACCGTCGAAACACTCTCCCAGGCCACTGCCTGGCTCATCTTGACGTTGGGTCTCTGCGTTTTCCCGTTGAACCCAATTGCCAAGATTTATGGCAAACGTCCCGTCTACCTCCTTGCTAGTGTTATCATGCTTGTCACCAGTTGCTGGGGTGCAGCGTCCAAGGATTATTCCTCTTTCTTGGCTAGTCGTATTGTCTCTGCTATTGGTATGGCACCGTACGAGATTCTTGTCCTGGCCACCATCAAGGATATCTACTACGTGCACGAGCGTGGAACTCGTATCGCCGTCTGGAGTCTGTTCCTGATGTGCGGTATCGCCGGTGGTGCCCTTATCTCTGGATACATCATTGAGAACCTCGGTTTCCGCTGGACCTTCTGGGTCTGCGCCATCCTCTTCGGCGTCTTCTTTTTCGGCATTGTTTTCTTCGTGCCCGAGACAACGTACAGACGTCCTCCTGGTTTGGTCGCTCAGCTCACAGCCAACGAAAAGACCACGGATTATCTGGAAGATAACGAAAAGGGGGCACCTGTCCAGTTGGAGACTGCGCAGAACACCGCCGGCGAAATTGCTACCAAGCCTCGCATGTCATATCTCCAGAGTCTTCGTGTCTTTACTGGGAAATACAGTGATGCCTCGCCGTTGAAGATCTTCGCACGTCCCTTTATTCTGTTCTTCTATCCATCTGTGCTCTGGGGTTTCCTCCTCTACGGCACAACTCTCACCTGGATTGGTACGTCCTCACAATTTCGATCTGATATAATACAAATCTAACACAGAGTACAGTCGTCTTCTCCGTCGTCAACGGCGTCATCTTCGTCGAAGCCCCCTACAACTTCTCCGTCTCTCAAACCGGTCTCATCAGTCTCTCCCCCTTCATTCTCACCCTCGTCGGTGAAGTCATCTCCGGCCCCATGAACGACTGGATCTGCGTGTACCTCACCAACAAAAACCGCGGTATCTACGAGCCCGAATTCCGTCTGCCCCTCGTCATTTTCACCGCCATCCTGGGCAGCGTCGGCTTCTTCGGCTTCGGCGCCACAATCCACTACCAAACCCACTGGTCCGGCCCCGTCCTTTGCTTCGGTCTCGCAAACATGGCCATGGCGTTTGCGTCTACCAGCGTTTTCGGTTACGTGGTTGATTGCTACCCGCGTCTCAGTGAGGAGATTTTCGTCTCGGTCAATGCTCGTAATTTGTTGACCTTTGGATTTACGTATTTTGTTAATACTTGGTTGGAGAAGAATGGTGTCTTGGTTGTGTTTAGTGCTTTGGGTGGCATGTTCTTGTTTTGCTGTGCCTTGACTATTCCCATGTGGATTTACGGAAAGAAGATTAGGAGCTGGATTGGACGGAATCAGTGGTTGCAGGAGTTCATGACCGATGACGAGTAAATCTATTCAGATTTCTTCTCATGACCTATGTATGTATCTTCGAATGTTGTCTGCCAAAACATGTCGTGTTGGTAGAGTATCTGTATCTATTTATTGAGAATGGTTGAATCAATATCTCCAATTGTCAAACATTTTGTTCCCTTCTCTGATAATCCAACGCACATGAACTAGTTCTTTGTCTGTCCGTGGTTTATTGCGCGTTATAATATGCTGTAGACCCTGTAGAGTAGACGCGAAACTTGTCTGTTTGCGGGTCAAGACATGCCGAAAAGCTGTAGCGCCTAGGTATTCTATCTGACTAGGGGATACTGCGCACTGAAAATCGAGTGTAGGTGTTTGAGGCTCGGCTTTATTGGTATCTTTTGCAGCGGATATCGTAGTCTTCGTTAGTCGCTTAGATTGAATCAATTTGTTTGCAAACTGAATTGCATCTCGAATAGTCTGAAGAACAAGTTCTTGCGAGGGCCGAAGTCGTGGTGGCAACGTTTTGATATATCGATACATCTTGATCGCCGTCTCCACAAAGCTCGAATATATCCCCATCAAAACACTTCGCAGATTGTTGTGTCTGGTGTCCAAAAACATGCTATGAGTCTGAAGCCGGAATGAAGACAAAACCTTGCGATGAAATGCCTGTCCAGGAAGTCGGCTGGATTCGACGGTCAATGTATCTGTAACATCTACCTGCCCGCCGCGACTATAGTCTCTATCTTTGCGTATATCCAGTGTATGCGTGTTGATGAGATTGCCACAGTATGGAAAACCAGTACTTCCCTCCAAGCGAGGCATTTTCGTCCCATTGATGGTAGCTTCGAAATTGACAAGGCTCTTGCTAGCATTAACCGTGATTCCATACTCCGACTGACCGCTCAGCATCACCCCTAGAAATCTTTTGGCGAGTTCTGGTCGAGTTGTTATCAATAGAAAATCGTCAATAAGCCGTAACAAAATCGTTTCGTCGTCTTTGAGAAAATCTAGCACTTCCCGCTCAAGCTGCCCATAGAAAAAGTTGCAGAGCAAGCTAGATAGAACAGACCCCTGAGGGATTCCATTCTTTTGATAAAAGTATTTCTTGCCAATTTTGACAAGATTTTTCCGAACATGTTCGCTCAAGAGGTCGAGCAGCGCATTTCCGCTATGGTTCTTAGATGTTGCCGTATCCACTTGGACTGTGTTTTTGCGTAAACTTTTGACTCCATCTGTAGATCCCGCAGAATTGTTCCATATCTCGCTCAGCGGGTTGGCCTTACTGAGGAATCTGCGAATCGGTTTGGCTATCGGCTTCTGAGTTGTCCCGGTCTTGTGGGACAAACCATTACCCTTGTTAATACTTTCCCCTGGTCTAATCTCTACATGCTTTGAGATATGATACATCCCCTGAGAGACAAGGCTCTCAATGAGCGGTATCAGGCGCTCCTGGGGGATTGTGTCGAAGCAGGATTGAATATCCAACTTGACGAAATAAAGCTTTCCGTTTCGATAGCTCTCGCTCTCAGAACGCACCAGTCGATCTTTGAAGGCTTTCAGACGTGGATACATATCACTGACTGAGAACATGGACGAACCAAGTAACTCGGGGTTGCGCTCCTTTTCGTAGTGAAGCATGTTGAAAACAGGTGCCATGATGGAATTGGTGCTAGGACCTAGATACGAACGGTTGCCGATATGCTTTGCAACTCGTCGTCGAAGGTTGATGATCGGACGAGCTCCAGTGGCCTTTGGTAGCAATCTTACAGCGCTCCATGACAATTGCTTGGACTGTAGTACCCGGCTGACTTTGTCGCGCTTGATCTCCTCAAACATGGAGGATTTTATATCAGCCAATGGCTTTTCAATCAAGCTTCGCCATACGTCATGACGGAAATAGAATAGTCTATTCTTGTGAACCTGAGATTCTGTCACGTAAAAGTTGGTCCGAATCAAAGGTATGAGTAAGGAGTCAAAAATGTAATAGATAAATTCGTGAAGGATTTCAGTTCGTTTCCGGAGATCGGACAGAGCAATATGCTGGCCTTCTGAAGATGGGCAGGATGGTGGTTCAAGCCAGCGTAGGGCTGATATCTGCTTCGTGTTAGATGTATCTCTAGGACACCATGTCGTCGACTAAAGTAACGCACCTTAAAACCGTTGCAAACCTCATGGAGTGAAAGACTTTCAAATCGACTGATCCGGATAAATCGATCGACTTGATGCATCAGCCCCTGCTGGTTAGATATGCCGTCTTCGCCTTCGCCAAAGGATTCTCGTGGTATTAATTTTCGCAGTGTCGCCCGACAAAACGCAGAGACAGATGAGGTAGGTGTCGCATAATCTAGAAGACAAATTTTTCGGGAGGAGTGTCCATTCTTTTCAGCAGCGTGACCTGTCGTATCTAGCAATTTTCTATCTGCCCCTTTTGACTGGCTTGGTGTCGGCGGTGGTCGACTTGGTAGGCTTATCTGGGTCACAAACTGTTGAGAATAACTTTCAGGTGTTGATGATGGTATGGGACCAAATTTCGGAGGCCCTGTTTCCTGTTATAATCAGTAAATGCTGCACGTATCAATATAATTAGGCGATACTTACAGAGATCGGACAATAGTGTCTCAGTAACTCTGTATAAGAACATGTCTGGCTGCGTTTCTGCAATCTTTGCACTAATTGTAGCGGACCCCCCCGAAGCCTTTTCGGTATCTTGGGTCTCACTTGGAATCGAGACCCTTGTGCAAATTTCGAACGGGCAATCTCTTCTTCTCTCAAAGTATAGTCTTTGAACGGTTGCACCGTCTCTCGAGAGTCGACTACGGATGTGAACACATTGTGCAGCCCGAACTGCCTAGGAAAGATGTACTTCATCACATGAACCGTGTCCGCAAGATTGCTCGAGTTAGGGAATCGATTCAGTACGTCTGTCATGAGGCATCAGCTCTCTGCGTGTATAATTTGCATAGAAAAAACTTACGGATATGTCGAAGTCCGAACCTTACACCTCCCTTTGAATTGATGGCGGGCCGAGCATAGAGCATTCGACGGCGAACGAAGACGATACTGTTCGGCTTGTGAAGGACGTCCGCTGACTTGTCGGAGACCTTGGAAATAGTTTTAACCGGATCAGTCCTGGAGTTTTGATCTTGACACGATTCATCCTCCAATTTCAGGGGTTCCAGCTCAGATAGATGGGTACCTATTGAAGATAAGTATCTTAGCCACTGACTCTAAGAATTCGTGGAAGGAAATGCATACCACTTATTTGGCGGTAAGAAGCCTTCTCTTCATCAATACAAGAAAACACACCACAGTCGATTAGAAGCTTGCTCATAATGTCCTCTCCGTCACCACCTAGAAGACTCAACACATTGGTCCATGGGCTTGTCTTGAGAGCGATCACATGGGGATTAGGAATCTGCAACACGACTCCAGGGATATTGAACGTCATTGCGCCAAATTTCTGTTCCTCAATTTGACGCCGGGTCGCAAGATGGAAACCATTGGCCAAGACATGCTTGGGTTTGTTGCTTCGCCGGAAGAGATGAGATATAACATAATCCACTATCTAGAATAGAGTCAGATCTGGTGCAGGCGTCCGTGATAGAGCTTTGTCTCACCTCGGATTGATGGTTACATGGTCCTGTATCAGTACCAAGAAGAGTTCGTTCTTCCGACTGGGAAAAGATAGCGTATTCTCTTTGGCGAGCTTCCAATTCCGCCGGACTCGGACGATGGAGTAGTCCTACGAGAGTGGAATCTAGGAACCGGGCAAAATCAATGCTCTCGTCAGTACCACCCTGAGTTGATGCTGCAACGGCAGAGACATTAGGGTCTGTTTTGTTCTTCTCATCACGTTTCCCCGCAGAAGTGATTCGACGTCGCCGCGCCTTGGAGGACGACGGGAGCTCTTCCAGCAAATACTGTCTCAAAGTGATTACCCGACGATAGTATCTCGACAGTACGGGATGTTCAACTGTCACCGACGTGGCAGCTGTCCTTTGACGTTTGTTGATGGGGTCATCTTGGGGTGTAGTCGCTTTCTGCGGGCGCTTCCGTTTTTTGCCCATGGTAGATCGCACACTATGCGACAAGCACTAACATGCTGACATCGGAATCTTGACTCAAAAGTAGAATTAACACTAGCACGTATTCGTAAAGTGAATGAATACTTCGGCTCTGTAAAGTGCTGTGGTGTTTCGGGGAGATGAGATGGTTGAGAGTTGACGCGTCGATCACGCGTTGATGGATTACTTCTTTGGGAATCGACGCGTCGACGTCATCGTCCCTCCCATCATCTAGCCCTAGCCCTAGCCCTAAGTCCTACGAATAACATTAACATCATTAACATCCTTTCAACCTATACATCCATTAAATGGATAATTATATCCCGAAACGGCTTGCATTTTGTGTTGTGAGTTGATAGAAAGCGATCTGGGGCAGAGTGTAGACTCGGCTTTCGAAACTCCAACATCACTTAATCTATCGACAACATTCACCTCCAAAAGGAAATACCATATCACTCCACAACTAGATCTTGACCGAAGATTCGTTAAATTACTTTTCCTGCGCTTTCCGAACTTCGTAGTATTTCTCCGCCCTTGATTTCGGCTCCTGGGCACCGACACAAGCGTAACCGTCCTCACTAATCTTTTCGATTTCATCCAGCGACAACTTGAAATCGAAAACACGCAAATATTGTTTCATCCTCTCTACCCTTCGTGTTGTTGTTACCACCACGACATCTTGATCTAGACACCATCGGAAACAGACCAACTCCGGGGTAACACCATGTTTGTCTGCAATGGTCTTCAAAGTCTCATCGAGAGGACCAGGAATATTTCTCGTTAACGGAGCGAGTGCCCCGTATGCCGACACGGCCACATTCCCAGTATCAGGTGATCGAAGTGCCGAGAGGAAAGGTTTCTGTTGTCGCTTTGAGAAATATGGATGGAATTCCAGCTGGTTGATTGAGGGCTGAATACGTGCAGTCTGACTAATCGCTTTGAGATGAGAAGGATAAAAACTTGACACGCCGATTGACTTTGCTTTTCCACTTTCTTTTACTGCTTCCATGCCAGCCCAAGCACGCTGAAGTTCCTCGTCCGAGTTTGCCCACAGTGCCGAATGAATGAGGTACCTATAAACGATTAGTGGTCATCTCAAGCATGAAAGACGGATATGGAATAAACATTACGAGTCGACATATTCCAGACCCAACTTCTGCAGACTCACGTCAATATGCCGAGGCGCGTTGAAGAAGTCCCCCGAGAGCTTGGTCGTAACGAATACTTCTTCACGACTCTTGATGATACCTTCGTCAAGACTTTCCCTGATCGCCAGCCCTACTTCGACTTCAGTGCCATACATCTCGGCCGTGTCGAGATGGCGATATCCAACCGCAATAGCACTTTTGATCAGGTCGACTGTGTTACGGTCAAGGATTTCGGGTGGGCCACGCTTGTACAAAGCCGTTCCAGCGCCAAATGCCAGCTGTACCAAAATGATTATGGATTAATTTCTGCCCACACCTTGAAGGATCGAGGATAGTTCGTACTTACCACGGGAACGAGTGTTCTGTCATTCAATTTTATGGTAGACATGACTGTTATTCGGTTTCTGTGTGCTACACAAACACATCATGATTGCTGTTGTGTTGGTCTCTTTATATTGAGACTTTAAATTCTGATGTCAGTCCCGGTGCCGGCCCGGTACAGGACCATGATATGCAGACACCGTATCCCTGACTGAGCGATGGCAGAAGTAAGCAGAGGTTATCAGAATAGTTAATATTAATAGTATAACCTTTGAACATAGAAACTGTGGAAGCATTGCAGAACAATAGAGGGCGAGCAAATCAAATTCTAGGGGAGCATTAGGCGTCCCCGCAGGCGAGAAGCCCTAATCACCACAGAAACTGGTCGCCAAATTGATTTCTCATGGCATGTTCCCACCTTCAAAATAACCATGAAGTATTGGATGAATAATCCAAGCGGATAAGCACATGGTTATCATAGTGACTTTCGTGTCGAAATGAATAGTACAATCAATATAAACATATACAATTAGAAGCTAAACTAAGGATATCAATCTGCGGAAAGTAATATGTCTCAACCTCATACACAATATCAAAAGCCCATTCGACATGGTAAATTAGAAAAGAAGCAAGAAGAAAAAGGAAAATCAAAACTAGTTCGAAACAAAGTAATTCGCCGCAACCATCTTTCCCAAATCCAATTGTTTCACCAAAGCATCAAAATTGACCCGCATACGCTGCGTGTAACTGAATGGCTTGATCTTCGAGGCAATGGACGAGTCGCTCTTCTGTTCATAGAGATAAAAAACGTAACGGTGAGGCTGCGCACCAGGCGGAGGACCAGCACCAATCCACGAGCCAAGCGCGGGCTCGCTGCTTTTGAGCTCAAGAGCTCCTCCTTCTGCCTGGTTGGTTTTGAGGTCGGTTTGGACTAAATGAGCAATTGGGCTCATGAAATTCCACGAGATGAATGGTGCATCTAAGTCGAGACAGATGACCGTGTACGAAGAGTCTTTTGGTAGGTCCGGTGGTGCCGTGAGTTTGGGTGTTTGGTGAGTTTCTGATGAGCTATTGTCAGATACACTCAGCTCAAGAGATAAAATTCGTTTTTCTTCTTACCTGTTTTCGCGATTTTCTGTCCGGGTGTAATTGTCACCAGTCCGATGCTCACACCCAAAGTGCGAATGCTGCCATTCTTCAAATCCTGAAGCACGGCCGCGTGCTTTGAAACGTCAGGCATTGTGAGAAAATTCTGCAATTGTTTGGAATTTACCACAAGAAGAGAAAATAAAAGTCTTAAATGTCAAAATTCGATCGTCTGAAAGATCTTCTCACTTCCGGGCCGGAACCGGCGAACCCCTGGCTAGTCTGTTTGCTTACCACCTATATTCATGATGGTATTATGATTTTATCATTGCAATGCTGTCAATAGCCACTTTAACTCTGATGATCGTACTTCCACTTTAACTCTGATGATCGTACTTCCTAGTTGCTGGAATCCATCAGAAGATCCTCGATACCTCTCTAGGTAGAGACTGGTATGGATTGAGACCAGACAGTCAAATCCTTCCAAGGTTGCAAGAATATACCTAGGTATTGCGCATACCTACCTATGTAGGTAACTCGCGGTCCTAAATACACCAGTTAACGTAGAACGTTGAAAACTAGGAAGTCAACATTGGAGTCAGATGTAGTCAGATCCTTCCTTTTCATATCATCAATCAATCGATAGCTGGCTACATTGGTTAAACTACGCCCTGACCGTCCGCGCATGTCTTCGCCCGTCAAACCGAATGCCTGATCGGACGATATACTCGGTGCCTTCTGCTTATTGATAGCAATTAGCATGACTATCTTGACACTGTCAGTCTCCAGTCAGTTTTGTCACCAACCCAAGAGCTCCTCGATTCCAACTCCAACCTGAAGTGCAGCTGCCGGCGCATTTTCATTGTTCTCAAACAACGAGTCGGCAGCTTTGATTGAGCCATCATCATTATCATGATTATCAGGGGTAGCACTGTAGATCTCCGCTGTATCATGCAAGATGCCGTTGTTAAGGATATTCGTATTGACCCAATACATATCCCGATAATGCACTCGCATCTCGCTCCGAGGCACATTTGTCGGCGATGGGTTTTGTCCAACAGCATTTTCTTCGTTTCTTTTGATACATACACCCATCAAGCATATAATTACCTCATGCGTTCCTCTAGTCTTACTGAATAGAGCCACAGAACATGCACGCCCTTAAGAAGGACATCTACAAAGAATGATGGTTCAAAGATTCACCATTTGTCAGAAGCAACGAACTGCATTCCTTCGGCTGATATCCATCCCTACCATAATCTGTCTGTCTCTTGCATCATCCAAACTAGACTGGAGAGCCTCCGTATGCTCTTGCAGCCGCTAGGAACAGTTTACTTTTGACAATCGATTCCGAGACTGGCTCTCCCTGGGAATCTCTAGCTATTTTGAGTTGCTCGAATATTTGTCTCTGTTCGTCTAATGTTGAACTGGTGTAGATATCCTGGACAATCGTTCGAAGTACGTTGTCTTTCAACCCTACGATCTTTATTATGGCGGTTAGTGATGAGAACCTGGGAAATAAACATGTAATGAACCATGCATACCTTGGCCGACGATACTACAAACGAGATAATGACAACATTTTTTGTAATTGCCGAAAGTTGTGCAGACGTATATCTGTACGCGAACATGAATAAATCTATCCTCATAAGGCCGCCCAGATCAACCGTTGCAAGCACACTTGTACATGTAGCTATGTATCAGTAAAGTCAGCAACCAAAAATCTACAGTAATGTGATAGACTTACTATTTTTCCAACCTCGATGAATTTTCCACATAATTTCCAAACATTGTCTTCAAGCCCGAACTAATTAAATTGCTGAGACCCTTTGCTACCTCTCCACTCGCGAAATCGCCAAAACATGTAGTGATCTCATCTAGTATAGCGTTTGCGTCTTCGCTGCTCACATCGCATTTGATTACCTTGTCGTACCCGATGACTCTGTTAATGGGAATTACATTTATATCGACAGTGTCGTTGCTGTCATGATGTCAGTCAAATCGAGTGTTGGATTTCAGAAGGGATACTTACATGACTTGTAGTTTGAAGTTGACTGCTTGGGTCCTACCCAGCTCGTTCATTGCATTGAGAATGTCATCGGCTTGCTTCTGCTTTTCGGTACCTCCTTGAACCGTCTCTTTGACGGCTGAGATAGTCTGGCCCATGATTCCGTTCTAAAGCTAAAACGAGTATCGACAACAGTGTTCTTCTTCAAGGGTCTTGGTATTTATGCTCGCATGGTTTTCTTGCTGCCAGTAGATATGGATAGTTTGCATAGATGATTCAAGATAACTAACTACACCAAGTCCACATTATGAAAGGCCAAACTCGTTCGGAAATGGAATCCGACAACCTTAAAGGACGCCCTTTTAAGTCTCAATAAAACTCAATAAGCCAATTCATATCGCAGGTATTTGAAATTGGAAACTTGTGTGTTTCAATCCCCTTTTATATTAATAGCTTGCCCGAGTACATCTGACATATTTCTTCTCGCAGAATTGAGTGAAGTATCGTCAATTCAATTTTATGGTAGGCGTTAGGGCTCGCGCTGGACCTAGCCCTAATGACGTTTTATTCTCTTCGATCCAATTGACCGGTTGGCTTCGACTGTACCTAGGTACGCAGGAAGTTCCTCGGTGCGTTAGAAAGTTTCATAAGTATCTTCTTGTTGTTTCTGCTTGTTGGTTGTAAGTCTGTAGTAAGTTTCTAGCAGCCATGGCACTATGGCCCAGGAACTTTGTACCATACATACACCGGATGCCGTGACCTTTAAGTGTAGGTAGTACCTAGGTAGATACGTATAAGCAAGATTGAAGCTTCAATGCCTTGGTATCAATCCATTTTTCTTTTTAGTATAGTCACTCATTCTCAAAGCATTATTTAGCAGAGCATAGCGAAGACACTTCCACTGTACAGTGCCTTGAACTAGGAAATGCTCTACATGGCGGAAGATATCGCCTTGCCTACAACTTGCGCCTCGATGTAAAACTCTCAATGCTGCTTGAAAGCGAAAACATTGATCGAAGTCTCGTCGGCATAGTGGCGGTGGTTTATTGAATGGTATACATCAAGAACTTCAAGTTCGTCATGTACGATGCAGAAACCAATTGATACATCTCGCATATTCATGCTCAACACTTTCATGAACGATAGATCATTCCTTCTCAGATGATCCATCGTCAATTCTGACAGTAGTTCTTCATACGAGTAAGTGTACCCCAGACAACAAAGATGGGCACGGATTGTGTGACCAATCTACTGCAGGTACGGCAGCCTGCTTATTTTAGCGGTACCTAAGTGGTGACACGTCCTGGCACCTACACTGTACAGTAGTTACCTACGCACCAACCTTGTAGAGTACAAAGCTGGTTAGCTTTTTCTTTTCTTTCTCCCCTGTCACCTCTTGGCTCTGTCAATTTTAATCAAAGCATCGATAAAATTTTCTTTTTCCTAATCAAAAGGCGATCGGTGCCTCATAGGATTCCTCGACTCAATATTCATTGATAATGGCTGGAGATATCGGCTCGGATTGAAATGCGAGTGTAACCGTCGGCGCAATCGTTGATTACTCGCAGTAATCGACGGCTCCGCTTTGTCTGTTTCTTCTGTATAGTATACTCTGTAGTAGTGTATCAGTTCCTGAGATCTTTGAGCAACTGTTTAACAAAGGTCGGCAGTTATTCGATGCCGAGACGATGAGTTTGCTCTGTTTGCATCCAACTGGCCAGACCGGTCTTTACGCTCGTTGCTGGCCTCTGATTGGCTGGAGGCTTTGTGTGGGCGACGGAATGCTGGATCCGGGCCAGGCACGCTGTTCACTCCTCTAACTATAGTACCTAGGTAGTACTTCTACCTTCAGATAAATACTCTCCTCTGTACGGAAGATATCGAAGCTCGTACAAAGATGGCCGATCGTATGATAGTTGACTCTCAACTCGTAGATAGCCTTCGGTGCTTTCCCGGACTGGTCTATGGCTGTACGCCGTTCCATCGAATTTCATTGGACCCGTTTCAGCCTGGAGATGTTTGAGCCACCCTCGTCATCAGCCTTGAACCTTGTATGAATCTTGAAACATCCAACATTGCGACTGAGCAATTTTCTGTGTTGGTGATTTATTATTTGTGTGTTGACTGGTAGAGACTTTATATTAATATACGTATATACTTGTACAGTCGTCAACTGTTTCTGTCAGTCTTAAGTACATTTCAGCCGATGGCGCTAATGCACTGTGCTCGCATCTCAGCGATCTCATAGGACGCCGATCGCCAGCGCACTGTCAAGTCCACTGCCTAGGTATTACGGTAAGGCAACAACAGTCGAGAGTAAGGCACACAGAGTCCGTAGTGATATTATCTACTAGTAATCGCAGATTATCGCATTCGTAAAACTTCAAAAGAAAAAGGAAAATAAGCGCTGTAAGCCTGTAAGTTGAAACTGACCCAGCGCCACTCTTTTTGCTCCCGCGGCCGCCTTTTCCGGGTACGGTACACTAAAACTACGTAGGCCGATCGAGATGGAGAATCGATTCTTGATTTTGCATCTCTAATCTTGCTCTCTTATTTGTTCATATCAAGTTTTAAGCAACAAGACCAAAGTGCTGTACAGTGTATACATTTCTAGTGCTTATTATTGATATTATTGATATTATTCCTTAATAACCGTTCAACGATATCGAATACATCCATCGTTCATTCATCCTCCGTCAGTCGGCGATCATTGAACAGATTATTGATGTATGTATTATTCTGCCAGCCCCGATTACCGCGAGATCCTAGTCCGACTGACAGTAAGTAGCACACAGGTCCGATTGTGCGTGCTTTCACTCTAGTGCCGCGACACGTCGAAGTTGGCAGTCGCAGTAACGCTTTGCTTCCTTCCCGTTTTGGGCTCTTCCTTCCTCCACAGCCACTCGTTCGTTCCTCCAGCACACAACTCTCTACACGCCACGACTTCCACCACACGACACCGCACACAACTTGCTATTCCTTCGATCCATTCCGACTCGCTCCGTACGACACTACTACGGTCCTGATCCTTACCTGTCGTCGCCTCGCCCGTCGCTTATTCGTCAGCTGAAACGGTCCCCCTGCACCTCGTTCGACAAACCATTGCGACTCTTCCCAGGAAGCCCTGTCGTCGCCGTCGCCCCATTTCATTTTATCCCAAGCTTGGAAGTTGTTGGAACGCTGTTTGCTTTTTCCACCCAGGATAGACCTCGCAAGTCCATCCAGGCAAGCTGGGCGAAGCTTCGATATGCCGCTAGCCTCAGGCACCAACGAGATGCCCGCTCTGTAGCCAATCTGCGACACCGCTCTTCAAATTGCACAACCGACCAATTTCGTTTGTTGGACCGGGGCCAAGTTACAGGTTAATTTGACAGTCGAGAGTGGGCTGGTGGACAACGCATCGGTAGCTTCACTGGCATCCTCCTTCCCTGGTGGAACCTCTCGATTTCACACGGCTACCCGAAGCATAACCTACCTTCAGTCCCTCTCCGCAGGCGTCGTGCAAGATGCCTGACGGAGACGACGACCATGATTCCTTCCCTTCTGTTCAATCTCCCCCACGCTTTGGACAACCTTCCTCGCCGGTCGCTCCTTCCTCCTCCGACTACCTGCCTCTCGATCGCATCTCGACCCTCACCTCCACATCTCAACTGTCGGGACCACTTCTGTCCGCCCTCACATATCAACCAGAGCACTCGTCCTCTGAGCCTCAGGTACCGTACAGCAATAATCGTGTAGACGAATCTCGCGCCGAGCAGACCCCGTCTCCCGATCCCAGCGATTTCTATCGACCTTACACCATCAATGATGCGCAAAAGAGTTCAGGCCTAGGAAGCCTGCTGCCACCCATCGACGTTCGACCAGGAATGACCACAATTACCTCTGCTCCTCGCTCTCCGGAATTGTCACAACATTTCGATTCTGCTTCCTACCGCCGCAACAGATCTACACCTCGTTCCTTTCAACTACGGTCTGCATCAGGAGATTCAAGCACATCGCCAAGGAACGGCGCTTCTCGTCCACAACCGCCTGGAGGATTTATTGGCGCTCGGAATAGGCAGTCTTCTTTCAAGGACTTGGTGGAACGCTTCAACAAAAACGTCGACGAAGTTCCGCCGGTACCTGTTCGATCAGCATCAGCTTTTTCGTCTCGAGCAGCCAGCCCTTCGCCTAGCTTCGGCAGTCGCAGTCGTTCTGGGACCCAGACCCTCGAGGGTAACTTGTCTCCTCCAACAGCTTTCCCATCTATACCAAACTACAATCGACCAGAGCAATCTCAGCCCAATCTCTACCAGAACTCCCAATTTCCACCTTATCAAAACTACAACGGTGCAGGACAGTCCACGCGCCGGCCATTGTTTGGAGAACTTCTGACCATTGACACCGCCGTGAACGATCGGCCGGGACATGGTATTCTTCAAGCCCATCCCCGTCGCCGAGGCTCAGAGAGTAGCATTTCCAGCCCGCACCCTTTGCTTGGCGATAGCTCACGACCAGGAGGAGCATTGGGTCCAGTGATATCGCCATCTTCGCCAACAGCTTGGTACTTGGGCTACACCCACTCACTGGAATCCGTCAATAAGAATTCGTCCGAGGGTGGTGGCCGCAATCACCGCCGATCAAGGAGTGACGCTTCCTGGACGACGGTGAAACCTAACGTGACAAGCCCTTTAGCAAACCAGATGGCTGCCGTCGCGGTACATGATCCAATTTCCACAATGAATCCGGAAAGCTCTTACATTGCAAAATCTCGTATTCCTGTGGCAAGCAGACGAGGAAGTCGAGCCTCCGATTCTTCTACACCACCATCTCCTTCAACACGAACCAACTCAGCCATAGGCTTTCATCCAAACAATACTTCCACCGTCCAAATACCACTTCCCCCTAAGGGTAGCAGTCGTCTACCAAAACCTCTTAATTTAGCGACAAACTCGGCATTTACAAGCCCGGAGCGGAGAATACCTGTTCATAATTCAGTTAAATCGCCCAGCCGCCGAAACGTCATCCACAGCCATGGAAGTCCGCGACAAGCACCGGACAAAGGATCGCTCAAGGTATACGTCTCTGCGCCTCCGCCAAAGATGTCTCCGCCGTTGCGCAGTTCAAGACCACGACAGCCAGTTTCTGCAGCAAGCACTGCAGCATCTCGCGCCAAAGTTGTTGATCGGGTTTCTCGTTTTCAGACTTCTGAAACTCCTGATGACATCACGCGGAACCCTCGAACTCGAACACGGAAACCGCCAGAGTTGGGTAATGTTGACTTTGCTGCTCGACGACAACGCATTCAGCAAGCTTTTAACAAGTCCGTTCAGGAGACCGTTAAAAAGGAGGAAGAAGCCGCCGAACGTCGGCGAATAGCCCGCTACAAGAGAGATGAGCAAGTACGATCAATGCTCATTCGCGAGGGTGAGCTTCGAAAGATGGCCTCAATGGAGTCTGCATCAACTCCTATACAGTCACATACTACCAACGACTTTCCTGATCCTCAATCACATACCAATGACGGCACTACTGCGGATATTCTTACAACACTCGACGGGCAGAATCCGGTTCCCAGTTTGTCTGTCATCACCAATACCAACAGCTTGGATCGTAGTAAACAGCCAGAAGTTATTCCTGAATCTCAACCCAGTCTGGCTGATTCTCCAACATTAGGTGCATCGACAGTTCCAAATATACACCCAGCTCCCGCTTCGGTTGATCCTTCAGATATTCCCCCCTCTTCTGCGATCACAACAGCTACTAATGGTTCTGACTCTACCACTTTTGACCCTGAACCTCAAGTCGGCCTCGACCATCAAGCATCTCACCGTGACCTCCTCAGTCGTATTATGCAATTACGAGAATCAAGCTCTAGTAGCGAGTGCGACGAGGAAGAAGAGGATGATGATGATGACAATGAGCTGTGCGATGAAGAGAATGACGAGAAGGAGTCGATCCGCATCATGCTCGATCCCGCCCGAGCTACATTCTTCTTGGACGGGATAGATCGCGGTCAGAGCAGCGACCTTGAAGCAAGCAAGAACACAGGAAGTGACACCACTGGCCACGACGATGTTAATAGATGGAGTATGGCATCCTGGGCTTCTTCCACGCGAGAGCAACAATCGAGCCTAGATAGCCAGTGCGACGCCGAAGATGAACCGCGACAATCGATTGACCGTGATAGTCAGTCAGTGCCTAACTGGAACGATTCTCCCAACGGTTTGCGCCGTCAAGCGACTCTGGATTCTTTCCATAACAGACCTGCCAAGGGTCTCGATACCCACAAACGACAGCGTTCGCACCCTGACAACTTGATTCGACAGGGTGGTTGGGATTCGAAACGAGTTACTCAGCTTTACCTACAAGAACTGGCACGCGGCGGTCTAAGTGAGTCTCTAGACCGACCATGGGAAGGCTTTGAACGACAGAAACGGTCTGAAAATCAACATAATCCTAACAGCTTAGAAGAAGACTCTGTTATGGTGCCGCGTATAGAAGAGTTAGCTTCTTCAGATCGCGCTCCACACCGGGCCAGTCTCAATTTACGTGATGACTGGGAAAACGCTTCGCCGTCAATTGCAGATTGGATCCAAGTCGCTGCCGAAGATGAGCCACCAGTACCTCCGCCCAAAGACGATATCAAACCACGACCTGCGGACAGAAATCATCAGCTAGGAGGTTCGGCCTCTATTCCAGAGATCCCAACATCGGTGTCTTCACACGACAATAATTCATGGAATGGACTAGGTCTCGCCATCCATGTGCAATCCCCTGTGGATGACGCAAGAGTTACTCCCATGCCGCAAATGCCTTCTTACAGTCCCCCTCCGGCTCCAAAGGATGATGCGGCTTTGGAGCCACATTCATCACAGATTCCTGCACCACAGTCGGTGTCACCGAGCATCTATACTAGTCAACCGCCATCTAGCAATCTCTCCAGTGACCCATTTCCGACAATCGAGGAACATCTTCCAGTACGTCACAGCGAAGATTCATATCTTACACACACTGGCTTTACTCCATCACCGCCAACTGTGGCCTCGTCCGCCACTTCTCAGTATCAGATCCCTGCTCCAGAGGGCGAGGTTCCAGCTGGCTCACCAACTCCTGAGCAGAAGCAATTGAAACAACGTCGGAATGTGATCAAGGAGCTTGTTGATACCGAGTACACGTACGGCCGCGATATGAAAGTGGTGGACGACATCTACAAGGGAACATCGAGTTCATGCTTGGACTTGTCTGTCGATGACGTCAAAACACTTTTCGCCAACTCCGACCAGATCGTCCAGTTCTCTATGAATTTCCTCGACGCCTTGAAGCAGGCAGCCAGAAGCGTGTACGTGATGCCGAAATCTGCACGTTGGAATAGCAAGAAAGGGCAACGTAGCGGTCGCACTGATTCGCCAGCGGAAGCACCAAGTTCGGCTTCTGGTCTCTCCAACTTAGAACAAGATCAGCTTACCTTTGTCGGCCATGTTTTCATCGAGAATATGAGCCAGATGGAGAAGGTTTATACGGAGTATCTCAAGAACCATGACGCCGCGAACAAGAAACTACAGATACTACAGCGAAACCCCAAAGTCGAAATCTGGTTGAAAGAATGCCGGGATTGGGCGGCTGATCTCACGGAAGCCTGGAACTTGGATGCCTTACTTGTGAAGCCTGTTCAGCGTTTGGTGAAATACCCTCTTCTTTTGAACCAACTAATCAACGCAACGCCTGAAAACCACCCAGATCATGCGGCTTTGGTTCAAGCACTGGAAGCGGTTACCAAGATTTCGGTGCGCATTAACGATCTAAAGAAGCGCGCTGATGTGGTCGGTCAAGTTGTCAGCAGCCGGAAGAGAAAAGAATCCGATGTTCGTTCTGGATTCACCAAAGCGTTTGGTCGTCGTACCGAGAAGCTCCGACAACAGGTCGGTCTTTCCGAAATGTACGAAGATACCGACTATAATTCGCTGGCAAATCGTTTCAACGAGCATTTCTTCCAGTTGCAAGTCGTTATGCGGGATGTGGAAATGTACACCCGAGAAATCAAGTCTGGCATGGAGAAGTTCAACGACTACATTGGTGCTATTCAAGGCTACATTGATGTCGCGCAGTCCAACTACACGGAGATTGAGAGCAAGTGGCATCGATTGCGGGTGTTTGTCCGGGAGATTATGAACGTTGCTCTCCCTGAACATGTGAGTGTTTCGCATTGCCTATAATTTTAACCATACTAATCATCATAGATCACAACTGTGCGCAAAGGTGTGATCGATCCCATGTTGACCCTGCTCAAGCTTTACGAAGGCCCGCAAAAGGTAATGACCAAACGAGACAAGAGGCTGCTTGACTATGCTCGTTACAAATCCATCATCGACCGTGGCGACAAACCCGACAAGCGAACCATAGAGCAGGGCGAGCAATTTTCTGTGCTAAACGACGCTTTGAAGGATGAGCTCCCCCGTCTTTTCACTCTAACTGCCAAGCTCATGGAAGCATGCTTGAAGAAATTTGTGTCTATACAAGAAGGATGGTACCAAATCCTTCAGCAGAAGCTAGGACCTATTCTCGATCGCTTCCCAGGGGACGTCACTGGCATCGTTAGTGATTGGTCAGCCGACTTTTCATTCGCCGATGCACAGATCATGTCACTTGCACTTTGCAACGGTACTCTTCTCTCCGAAGCTGGCAATTTGGTCAATTTCAACGTCCCTCTAGCGGATGGGCCAACTTCACCTCGAAGACCCTCTACTGTCACCAGCACTAGCGCCCGTACTACGTCAGGCACATTTGATAGTTCCCCGAAAGTGTCATACGATCAGGGGACCACTGCAACATCGATTCAATCCTACGGCATGGATGGGCAGACTGATCAGCATGGCTCTTTTTCATATATCGGCGGGCGGACCCGTGCTAGCTCATCTCTTTCTAATGTGACTCGTGCAGGAGCTAGCGCAGAATCAGTCAACGGTCAGATTGGCACTGGTGCAATGGCCCAAGCATTGTCGCCAGGACGGCCCAGCACAGGTTCGACTGGTCGTCAAACAGACTCGTTCCATACGGCTCCTCGATTGAGTCTTGATATGCCTTTTATGCGCGACTCCTTGCTCCAAGAGACGAGAACAGCCGAAACCACTGCGTCACCAGCTCGATTCTCGGGATTCTTCTCCTCTGCAATGCCCATGGCTGATTCACCAATGCAAGAAGCGGCTGCACCTCCAGCGCCAGCGACAAGTGCCAACCCTAATCCTAAAGTCTTGTTCCTTGCAGCCAGTCTTTACGAGTTCAATATTGACAAGTCAAGACGTGAGGCTGGATATCCTTATCTCACCTATACCGAGGGTGAAGTTTTCGACGTGATTGCAGAAAAGGGCGAGTTGTGGCTTGCCAAGAACCAAGACGATCCTACCGGCCAGGTTGGCTGGATATGGACACAACATTTTGCAAAGCTTGGTTGAAAAGCAACATAGAAGTGGTTGTCTGTACACAGATGACATTTTCCTCGCATATCTACACTACAGATTAGCGATTTCGTTTCAGCATTTTCGGCGCTCTCATGACTAACGACTATCAACCAATTATTACGACTGCCTTTTAATCTTCTATTACATTCTCTGTCGAGTACACCTCACGAACATTTCATTGAGTTATGTTTCTCGCTGTTTATAACTTTGAAGATTTTCTTTCTTTTGTCTATGTTGTATCACTTAAGCCGGCGTTGAACCGGATGTATTAGTGTACAGGTTGGGCTCGGTGGTTGATGTTCTATTACACAGATTACACAGAGCTCTGTCTATTGACCATGGCGACTGTACACTTTTTTCCCTTTGCTGTTATCTGCTTTCCTTCTCTTCTTTGCCCTTGCAAGACGATTCTGCCTGTCAACGGACAACATCATGTCGTCGATGTGTTCTCAGGATTCTTCGGGCAATGTATTCATGTAGTGTAGATACCCAGTTACAATGTTTATATTTATGTTTATTCTCTACCAGAATTATTGTATCTTCATGATCTCGTCAACGAGTCAGTCCTTGAAATTGTACGATTCAGTCACTAGCCACAGTAGACGGATCGTGCCCCGCAAAGCCTCAGCCACGATTGATCAGCCACAACTGTTGACGTCGCGGCGAAAGTTAAAGCGAGGGAGTCAAAAAGGAACGAGCGAGAGCCACTGACGACTGCACTTCGACAAATTATCGCCTACCTTCGTTTCACGATTTTGCCATACTGTGTATATTGCGCTTGCTGAATTGTTGATTTGCCAGTTCTCGACTTGTCTTTGATAGTTCGACTTTGACTGCTGCGATTCGCTGACGGCGAGGGGACCTTCATTGAGTCAGAGGCGGCGCATTCGGCGGATCGTCTTGAGGGTGAATACTCTCATGGTTCTATTTACTTTGTGATTAAGCTGACTTGCGGTATGCTATCAAAAGTGCGACCACTAGCTCTACGCACATAACCTCGTCGAAGCGCTACATACGTACCCACGCGACCTGTATCTACCGACCGGCATACCCGATCCAACACCACCAATCCGCACATTCACCATCTATCCGTCCGAAGAAACCAGCATATCGAAACGAATACACACATATATCTCCCATTTGTACAACTATCAACGCATAGCGACACGACCAGGACGCATCCGCCGTTTCCCGGGCCCAGAAAATGCGCGAAAGTGGCCTCGGCAAACTCCAGAAAAAGATGATGGGGAGGTGGTCTGACACTGTATGTGAATTTCCTACCGCAGAAATATTCTTCGTGTTATGTCGCTAATTTATGGGTCGTTGACAAATAGCTGCATCCTGATGATGCGTACTTGAGTTGTAAGTGGTGTTGCCTCGGGATTGACCTGTTTGAAGCCACGACTGATCTAATTGACTGGATGTAGATCATGATGTGAGATGTAAGTTGCGCGCGATACAGTGGTTGATATTTTCGTCAGGAAATATAGGTCTAACTTGCATAGTGATGCACGAGGATATTCAGACATTGAAGAATGACTGGTTAACGGATAACGTGATCTCATTCTGGGAAGAGTACGCTCATTCTTCCTCATCACTCCCTGCTCAAATTATTGACTTGCTTGCCAATTAGATACCTCGAACATGAATACCTCTCCAAACTCGAACACGCCAACATCATCCTCCTCCGCCCCAGCATGTCCTTCATGCTCCTCCAAACCTCCGATCCGCGCACCCTCCGCGACGCCCTCCCCGACTTCACAAGAGCCACCCACGTCTTCCTCCCCATAAACGACTGCCGAAACGTAACCGAAGCCGAAGGCGGAACCCACTGGTCTTTGCTTGTAGTCTCAATCGTCGACCGCATCGCCTTCCACTACGACTCCCTTCCCCCCGGAAATAGAATGGAAGCGGGCACAATAACCATGAAACTAGGCATATTACTGAACTGCCCGATCCGATTTGTGCATTTGGAGGATGCCCCGCAGCAGGAGAATAGTAGTGATTGTGGGGTATTCGTCTGTTTGAATATGCGGTGTTTATTGTTGGATAGGATTCTGAGGGCGAATTCGCATCAGAAAGTTAGCATGAGTTTGGCGGGGAAGAGGGTTGATGCCTCTTCGGGGAGGAGGGAGATGTTGAAAATTATTGAAGGGTTTAGGAAGGAGGGGGTTCGAAGAAGATCGTACGTATTCATACTCCTTTTTTGGACTTATGAGCTTAGGGTTTGGCTGACTTGTGGGTTAGACAAAGCTCGAGTCCATCCGAGCGACATTCCAGAAGTCCGCCGCGCATTGAATAGCAGACGTGCCACTTATTTCTCCGGCGGTTGTTTTTTATGTTCTTTACTTTTCATGAGCATGGCGTTTGGTTTGGGCTGAGGTTACGATGATGAAGTGCGATGATATACCAATAAAAACAGAGATGTAGTCATGAAGGAGAGCGAGCATGATAATATGAGAGCATTTTACACGTTATAGCGCTAGATCAGGAGTACTCAGATCGTATTCATGGAACGATATCAAAGCGGTGTTGGCAGACCGTGGGTTGTAGGTATACGTACCATAGGTGTTGCGCGGGTACCTGATGTGTACAGCCTCTAGCTTGAGGTGTTTTGAATGCATTGACTTTGTGATGTATGAGGCAGAGATTCCAGGTTCCACAGTACATACATGTAATAACAGCCTCAGGCACCCCATTTTCGAAGATTTCTTCGCCCCGGATTAGCCCTAATCGCCTTGCCTAACTATTTGATACAAAGCCCAGGAAGCCCCTAGCAGGCTAACACGGCTCGAGAGCCCATTCAAAGCCCACCGTTCAATGAAAGTCAGCTAAAACACTTCGTATACGTATGGCTATGGAAATCTAGTGAATGTGTCAAGACTGGTTTTATGTTCTAGGGTATCGCGACGACATTGCTTCCTGTCACTTCTCAATCAGCGAATTAGGGCTTCCGGTACGACGAAAGATGTATCACCGATGGATATTTGCAGAACAGCTTTCGTGCCTGGCCGAGACATGTTGTCAACTACATCTCATAGCTCCCAGGATGCCCAAGTATTCTTAGACAATCGCATTTCTAAAAACAATGGACTTCGCGGATTTGCTCAATAGAAACTCCAACGGAGTCCGGACGAAAATGGTCCGAAATCCATGTCGGAGGCAGATCCAGATCATCGACAAGCCTTTCAGATGGTTCGGATTGATCACATATTGTGTTTTTTGGATATGACTTGTATGCTTGGCGTTTGGATGATGTGGGCTCGTCTTCGACTCTTCGCTGTTGATGAATCGGGGAAATCTGAATAATAAATCGGTTGTTCCTGAGGGCCGAGAGGCCGAGAGGCGAGACCAAGCGCTGGGGAAATTGTCTTAGCTTCTGCACGAATCGCGATTTCATTAGTTGAATTCATTCTTCGTCTCTTGGCAGATTTAAGAATTCATTCGTATGGGGGATTAAGGATTAATCAGCTCTTAGAAAGCAACTTGAAGCTGTAGGTACTTGCGGTGATGGTACTGATAGTTTGGCATGGCTGTCCAAGGGACCTTCCCTAGGTATAAGAAGCCTCAGAGACGTCGGACAAGATGTTGAGCTTTCATTGCCCAGATAACCTCAAACTACCAGTTGACTCAGAGAACATCTTCAAGCCGAAAGTCAGATTGAACTTCTAGCAACATGGCAGCAAAACTCCTACCTATCAAGCTCTACGGAGGCGTCCTCGGCCCCAACCCCCTGAAAGTCGGTCTGATATTGACCGCTCTCAAACTTCCCTTTGAGAGCATCCTCATTCCTATGAATCAACTCAAAGCCCCCGAATATGAAGCAATCAACCCCAATGGCCGGCTCCCATCTATCCACGATCCAAACACCAACTTCACCATCTGGGAGAGTGGTGCTATCATCGAGTATCTGATTGAGCGATACGACACCGAAGAGCCGCGCAAGTTCAGTTTCACTCCCGGAAGCGCAGAAGCCCAACTTGCTCGCTCTTTTCTGTATTTGCAGACGACCGGTCAGGGTCCTTACTATGGCCAGGCGTATTGGTTCAAGAATTTCCATCAAGAAAAGATTCCCTCCGCTGTTGAGCGGTACGTCAACGAAATCAAACGTGTCACCGGCGTTCTCGACAAGTGGCTCGGCGAACAAAAGGAGGCACACAAAGACGACATCAAAGACGGCCCCTGGCTTGTCGGCAACAAATTCTCATTCGCAGACGTCGCGTTCATCTCCTGGCAAAAAATTGCGGCTGCCAACCATGCTGACGATGGATTTGACATGAATGCTTTCCCGCATGCAAAGGATTGGTATGAGCGTATGACTGCGAAGGAGTCACTCAAAGCTGTGTTGGATACGTATGATGCTGAGATGGCCAAAAGGAGACAGGCGCAAGCGCATAAGTAACTGTAACTACGCCTTTTTCCCAACGATTACCGGTGGATTTCTCACCGTTTGATCTGGGAATGTTGTTAGTACATGGTTACTATGATATTCGGTGTATATGGGTCATTTACTAGTTGAATAAGTCGGTGGAAATTGAAATTAATTTGTTTGTCGATTGCTTCATATATTGCCCGACAGCCGGGGTAAACAATGAACGTTCTGCCTCTGCCCCTGGGCAAATTTACGTACATCTGCTTGTTTGTAAAAGGTAAATCAATAGTACCTAGGTACTGCTCAAATCAGAGGCAAAACACTATCTCTATGAATTTAATTGATTAGAAACCCCACTGAGATGCAATAACTGAGGGACGACGAATGGGGCATGGTGTTTTAGTTTATGAACTAAAAAGCTTCATTTAATTAAGCGACCAATTGATAAAGCTTAGCAGCCTTAGTTAAATGTCGGATGTACGTACATAGATGCGAGCCCTCGAGATTATTAGACATCCAGCAAGACATCTCAAGACATTGTTTGTCTTAGTTCACTCTCGCGTTGTTATTCCCGGAAAACATGATTGTTGTACCCTAACATCCAAACATGTTTCTGCTTGCATACATGATACAAGTATTTTGTTTAATCTATCTTCATCTACTGGCGCAGCTTCTAACCTAATTCATACCGTGCTTATTCCCAGTTTGCATCTAGACTGTCCTTCTTGCAGCCAAGCTAGTTGATAGCGTTTGTTAGGGTTTCATCGTACTAGAGCCGTATAGGAAGGAGTCATACAAGGATCTCTGATAAGTTCAGCCTGTAGAATGCTCCTTATCAGAGCACCTCACTTTTGACTAGGATGATGATCGCTGTTAATATTGAGGCGGGAAAATATTCCTGCGCATATAAATTGTGTTATATGCCCATCCCAACTCTTTGTTGCGTTCCCCTTTTCTCTCTTTCCTTGGTTTCAAAGCTGGCTGGAAACGGAATCTGAAGTGTATTGACCAGATCCTAAAGGTCACTGGCCGTTTTATCTTGATTCGCATTGTTTACCAACAAGACAACAAGTATGCTATTGCAGTACCTTCTCGTCCACACTTCGGTGATCTCAGGAGCCTTGGCTGCTTCGTTGAGCCATGTGCTCCATGAAAAGCGAGACATCCCTTTTCCAAACACCAAACAGCGCATTGACGGCGATTCCATCATTCCTGTTCGCATTGGTTTGAAACAGAGCAATTTGCACACCGGATATGAAAGGTTGATGGAAGTCTCTCATCCTTCTTCTAAGAATTACGGAAAACATCTCACCAAAGAGGAGGTCCACTCGATCTTCGCTCCAGCTGAAGAGACCGTTGACGCCGTCAAAAACTGGCTCCTCAGCTCCGGGCTTTTTGGTGACGATGAAATCATGCACTATGAAAACAAAGGATGGCTTGCAATTGACATGCCTGTTAAGCATGCCGAGAGCTTATTGGGAACACACTTCTACGAGATCGAGAGCCCCAACGGCGATGTCCGAATTGGCTGTGAGGAATACTACCTTCCTACTCACGTTTCCGGACATGTGGACTACATCAAGCCCGGAGTGAAGCTTTCTGCGCCCATGAAAAAGAGACAATTGAATCAGAAGCGCAGCGTATCCGCCACATCTCATCCAAGTCACCCCCATGTACCGCACGTCAAGCCACCACATTATCCCGGCTGGGCGCTCCCACCAGCAGCCAGGGGACTGCCTCCTGCTCTGCAGAACTGCGGTGTCAACATCACTCCTACCTGCATCAAGGCTCTATACGATCTTCCCAATGCAAAACACAGTCAACCAGAAAATGTCATGGGTCTTTATGAAACCTATGATTCATTCTCTCAAGAAGATATTACTCTCTTCTTCCAAAACTTTGCGACCAATGTTCCAACTGGCACAAAGCCGAACGTGATCTCCGTTGATGGAGGCACCGCACCGGTTGCGCCATCTGATGCACGCAACGGTGGAGAGTCCGATATTGATCTTGATCTCGCCATTTCCCTGATTTATCCACAATCTGTTACCGTTTATCAAGTGGACGATCTGCCAAACTCCTCCGGTCAAACTGGTGAAGATGGATTCCTCAACACGTTCCTTGATAGTGTTGATGGGAGCTATTGCGATTACTCAGCTTATGGCATTACGGGAGATAGCCCTGGAATTGACGCGTCTTACCCTGATTCTCTCGCTGGCGGCTACACAGGTCAAAGGGAATGTGGCACGTACAATCTCACTCGAGTCGTTTCCATTTCCTACGGTGAGGCAGAGGTCTATTTCCCAAAAGCATACTTGGAAAGGCAGTGCTCAGAGATCTTGAAGCTCGGTTTACAGGGGCATACCATTCTCGTTGCCAGCGGTGACTACGGTGTAGCCAGCTTTCCCGGTAGTAACGATAACGAATTTGGCTGTCTCAGTTCTGATACTCAGAACGGAACCATCTACAACCCCGACTATCCGTCTGGATGCCCATACATAACTGTCGTCGGCGCCACAAGATTGTACCCAAATGATACCGTCTACGACGCCGAATCAGCCATGCAAGTCAACTTGACTGCTTTCAACATCGCCACTGGAACTGGTCCGACTGATCCACCTTACGACTTCTTTGCAACCGGTGGTGGATTCTCCAACTTCTTCGAACCAGCTTCATTCCAGGCCGAGGCTGTTGCCGAATACCTCAAGAAAGACCTGGCTTACCAAAAATTGTCGTACTATGAGATCAACGACGATGCCAGCAACATCGGTGAGAATGGAGGTATCTACAACCGCAAAGGCCGCGGATACCCAGATGTCTCTGCAAACGGTGCCTTTTTGCTCACGTACGTAAACCAAACACAAGGAACTTTCTTTGGTACCTCTTTGGCATCGCCTATCTTTGGTGCTGTAGTCACTTTGCTCAACGAGGAACGTACTGCTGTGGGCAAGGGGCCGATTGGATTTATCAATCCTGCATTATATGCTAGTAAGTCACTTTCGTCGATATCATTTGAACATAAAGGGCAACATCGCTGATCGAACACACCAGACCCCTCCGTCTTGAACGACATCACCAACGGTTCGAGTAAGTACCCGCATTTTGTTCAGAAAAGATTAACGATCTTCATTTCACTTTGCTAACAATCATGTCTTCTTGCAGACCCCAACTGCGGCTCTGGGGGCTTTCAAGCATCCGAGGGATGGGACCCTGTAACCGGTCTTGGAACACCAAACTACCCTCGCATGTTGGAATACTTCCTCAGCTTACCATAGATGTAAGGCAACTTGGACAATAGTCGTTGCTCAGCAGCACATTTGATATTATGACCAGTTTGGGCAAGCATCTAATTCATATCACAATCCGGTAGCTTGAAAAGAATTTCCATATATCTACTTGATTGCATGTTCTATCCGAGTCATACATTAATTACTAGCTTTCTACACCGGAAAGCTGTGGAACATCTATGGACAGACTTATTTTCCTAATTAGGCAGCTCCTACCGGATCAGGCATATTTGTTCTTCATAAAATCGATGATCAAAGATAACTTCGTATATGATTTTCTATGGTCGGTAATTGTATGTTTGCATAGCAGAATTCTCTTCAATGCACATGGTATGGGTTCGTGAGCATATTATTCAATTCAAGAAGCTATTGACGTTCAATCAAATATAATCAATTTCTCACAATAGCACTAGCTATGCATAAGGCGGATCTCTCGATGAACGATGCAGGTTCGGAACCTCATTGGCCGAAAGATTCAGTGTGAAAGACATTCTAAATTGCAGGGATCAAGATTAACATGAAGGATACTTAGTTGTTGCCTCATTGTCTGGGGCTCAACTCAAAAAGCTACCTAGGTACTCAACGACATTGAACTGACGATGATAATTTATCAACCATATCGGTTCTACTACTTATTCCAAAATCTGCAACGAGGCTGCAATGACTATCAGTCTAACCTGGCCCCAATATCCTAAAAGGGCAAGAAATGAGGGGGCTTGGCCTGGCATTGGAGCATCAAGTTCTGCAACGTTTCATCGCAAAATGAACGTGTGGGCTAGTCACGTTCTGATCTGTATTAGTCTTGTAAAAGAAGCTTATTTCATGGAACAACAATCATTCTGTTGGATCATAATTCATGGTGTCGTAGTAAATTTTCAACCGGCATCATTAACTTATAGAACAGGACCACTCCATTCGAAACCAGCTGCCTCTTCTGGATACTGCAGTATCCCAATGTGGATGTGACCTGAGTACCTAGGTAAGACGTGAATCTTTTATCATTTGTGCATCGATGCTATAGTATCATTACAGGGATTGGGCTAAGTATGAGTCGGGAAAGGTCTTATGCGCTTCACGAAAATGAAATAACTGACTCGCGAGGCGCATTTCGCCTTGGTAACTACTCAAGCCCTAAGAAACGGCCGTCCACGTCTTTTAGGTCTCGGCGATTCTTATCACTCCGGTTTGGAGTTTACATCTAGAGATAGCCCTAGAGTGACATGCGAAAGAAGATGGCTCGATATTTGGGGCGAAAAATCATTGAAATCCCAGCATTTAGATTGCAACATTCAGGCTTTCTGTTCCTTTAATTCATTTTGGAAGCTGAAAATTTATGAGAGCACACGCTCTAGTCATAGATTCTCCTGACCATAGCCTAGTACCTTTTAATTCTGTCCAATACATATCCTCAAACATTTGAAGCCGATGAGGTGTCAGGCTGATATACAATTCGCTAGTTTGACCATCCCACCAGTAAGGTCAGGATATCCTTTATCCAGAATGTCACCGGTTTATCTCAGCCTTCGGAAATCATCATTCGCCAATAGTTTTTTTCAGTTTCCTGGCTACCACGTTCTATTCGTGCTTGCAGACAAGGCTGTCAGTTTTGATTCAACGACCCCGCTTTGAAAGTTGTTCACAAGGCTGAAAATGAGGCTCTCTATATATAATTCATCATTCTACCTCGTAATAAGTAATGGGTTTATGCCTGATTTATCGTTTTCTCAACTGCAACCTTGAATTTTCATTGAATGATCATTGTGAGTCTTACTGTGGACCACATAATTAGAACATTGAAACACTTGAGATTTGGTCTTCAACATATAGGTTTGTCTACTATTGCAGTGGAACTTCTGAACTAGAAGAAAACCTTTTAGTAGGGGCATATCTCCCTTGCTGAATATGGACGAAGCCACGAGTGAAATGGATGGTGTCAATGAGTTCCTCGACTCAATCTCCGAAGTCAAAGACTTTCGGCTGAATGAAGAAGGCCGGAGACCTCAGCGAATAGAAGTTTTCAAGGCTATCCACCGCAGGATTGTTGAGCTACTTGTCACCAAGGATCTCTCAGATGAGTGGCTCTTGCAGCTGATTGAACTTGAGTTTGAGGAAGAAGGTGCATCCAACAAAGCCAGTCATATAGCTAGGCTTCTCACAAGCTATGTCGTTAACGGCCCTTGGGTGATCAATCCCCAGACGACATTGCCGAAGCTACAGGACTCGGAACATGATTTCGAGTCACAAATCGCAGTATCGGGGGGGTCGCACCAGGGCAAGAAACCCATATATGACTACGATAACATTGCTGAGCTGCTTAACCATCATGGAATGACAATCAACGAAGCTGCTCAAGTGACTCACGCCACGGTCAAACCAGATCAAAGCAATTACCTGGAAACAATTCAAAAGAGATCTGAAATTGTGGTAGAGTCTGATACTATCCTTGGAATTGCAGGATTTTCCCCGATTAACCGAGAGCCTGAAATAAAAGATGACGGTCCTAGACCATCAATGTCGACCTTGGATGGTGGCTTGGATGTGGAAGAAGAATACCTTAATCAGTACCGCAGCCACATTGAACTCGCGGGAGATTCTACAAGGAAATGCGCAAGAATTTCCTTCTTACCACGCAATGCTAGGGATGACGCGGCCATGACGATGTCCTCAATTTCTCATGTTCGATTATCTGTTGACCATGGTATCAAAAGTCTCGCATCACAAATCAACATCTTGCAACAGCAGTCGGGTCAGCTTGACCAACTGTTTTTCATTCGTTCCAGATCAGATGGAACCGAAATCTCTTCGAAAAAGCAGGAACAGCACTATGCTGAGGTAGCTTCCATAGACATGGTATTCGTCAGAGGATTTATTTATGCCTATGGCGAGACCAGAGAAACCCTTGGCCGTTGTCTTGCGAACGCACTAGAGGGCGGCGAACGAAAGACTGGTTTAATCGCCATGCTCGCTGCAACGTATACATGGATTCCTTTCGTCGCTTTGGTGAGCCCCATACCTGTCACTGCTCTCGCGACTGGTACAGCCCTGTATCAGCTTGCCCAATATTACTCTTCAACACAACGTTCGGAATCTAAGCTAGTAACACTGAAAGAGCTATCTCCACTGTTGAAAACACTGGAACCTATTTTTGACAGCATGGGCATAAATCAATTTGACCCGAGACACAGACACGGGAGCAAGAAAGAGAGTGTTTGGGAAAAAAAGTACTCTCTCTATTTCACAAAGTGTTGGCAATGTTAGCAGACACAGGAATAGCAGAAAACGGGGATCTAGTGCTTGCGTGTTTATCGGAGGACAAAGCATTGAATACCCTAACATTGTCCTCTAGCGACCATCCGTGGGTCAAAGTATTGAGCGATTCATCTTTGACAGCCACTTTCGCTTGTGTATCTCTGCACTGTTTTCCAGCCAGCCATTGCAAGTGTCAAAATGACAAGTGGAAAGCCCCGGAAGATTTCCGGCTAGCAACGAAGGTGGCTATCCATACACGATCTGCACTCAGAGACACAGAGCAGAATAGTGTCCAGGCGATGAGTTATTGGATCAACTCCACCAATTTGAATCTCATTGCAAAGGTGAATGGCTTCATGAAGGAGTCCGATTCGGATTCAGACCCGGTGTGTTATATCAGCATCAAGAAAAGCGTTTTGCCCGTTGATCTTGTCAAAGCTTTGCGCAAGAGGCCAATACTACGTGAAGACGAGTATTCAGCAACGGCGGTTAAATGCATCATTAGTGGTGGATCTAAATACTTGCACCAGCTTGAAGGACTTGGCTTAGAAGGAACATGACGGCACAGCCTTCTAAATTCGGGACTTGTATGATGCAAGATAGCATGGTCTTCTAGTATCGATAAGAACTTTGCTTCGTTTTTATTACCTTAAAGCATATCACAGGTACCCTAAGTCTAGTCGTATCTGGTAGAGTACCACGCATGCATCTTTAAGTTTGACGAGGACACAATCTCCCATTGTTGTTCCATGAGTAAGGCAACGGATCAGTGACCTGAACCTCCCAATCCTCAGCCCCAACACCAGTCAAAGCAAAGAAAACCCCAGTAGGATCATAGCATTGCTTCAGTTCATACAACCGGGCATAATTAGTGCCATAAAACGCTTCCTGAAGATTCGGCTCGAGAAAATCACCCTCGCTCATATACGCCCCGGAGTTAGGAGCTATATCTCGCAAAAGATCCATCCACCGGGTGAGATATAGTGAAGAGTTATGGATTACTTCCCAGCCGGATGTGGCGTTCCATTCTATACCGAGGAATACGTGTGCAAGCGTGTTACGCCACGCAGGTAAAACGGCATTATCTGTTGGAGGTTTAACAGCAATACCGGTTCCACTAACTTGAAGTCCGGCGATAAAGAGACCCTGTCGATAATGCGTATTAGTATTAGACTGACAGAATGAAGCGGGCACGAGACGAATGAAAGGGAAACTGTACATCATCAACTGCCTTCTTATGAGCACGGGATAATCGACGGCGTAGACTATCATCTTGGAAGACATTTCGAGGGATAAGGCGCGAGACAAGCTTGCTCACATCCGTGACTACATATTGCGTAGGAAATGCAACCAGCCAGGCATCGTGGCTGACGTGAGAAAGGACGAGTTAGCCCGTATAGATAGTGAAGATCAAGATAGCAAACAATTCAAGACAGGGATGAGAAAAAGAGATATTGGACAAACAAATTATCAGCATGGCTGAACCGCGCATTATAGGACACGTTTAACCTATGAAGAACGCTGAACAAGGGTTGAAGCAGTTCCTTGGTCTCCTTGACCGTCATGTTCGGAGCAACGAATGATTGCATGCTGAAATAGTACTGTCTGCCGCTTGTGTAATCGGTATTAGGTTCAATTGAGGATGCACCGACAGTATAATAGCCGTATGTGCCAGCATCTACAAAGCGTTCAATGTTGTCAAAATAGGCTTGCACTGCCGACCAAAACACGTCCACGCTGGGTGCATCGGCGACAGTGAAATTGAAATTGACTATAGTGGTTTTCAATTGAGGATAGGCCTTTACAGTCAGAGACGTGACCACCCCAATTGTGCTGCCACCACCACCTCGAAGCATCCAGTAGACATCCGGGTTTTCTTTTGCAGTGGCAGTGACAAACCTACCATTAGCCAAGACAACTAGACATCAATCGTTCAGTCAAGCCACCAATTTCAAAGAACATAAAGCATACGAACCTTGCAAAGCCAGGACCTGATCTGCTGCCATTCCGTACAGACTACTCAGGGGAGAATGGCCACCACCAGCAGTGTATCCTCCACCAAAACCGACAGTGGCATCCTCGCCTCCTACTATAGTCACGCCTAATTCTTTAGCATACTCATATACTTCACCAACCTGTATACCAGCTCCAAACTTGATTGCCGGTCCTCGGTAGCCATTAGCAGCTCTAAAATCGGGATAATATGCCTTGTCCTTCAACCAATGAGTCCATATCGAAAGTGCACCTTTTCCAGATGCTTTACCGATCAAGTCGTGGCCGGTATTCTTCACGACAAGGCGGAGATTGAGGTTTCGAGCAAAGTTGACAGAATACTGGATATCTTGAACCGTGGAAACATTCACGACGACCCAAGGATACGCGCCTAGATCGCATGAGTTCGTATAGTTATAGCCTGGTGGAAGGCAAGAGCGCCCCTCGTACAAGGGATACATGATTGAAGTCGGATCAGACGTACTTAAATAGAGTCAGTGGTATTTTCCTATTAGTTATCGCCCCGAGCTTGTCAAACTTACTGCAGATTTGAATTCAACCATTGCTCAGTGACGGCGGTACAGACATCAACATTATACTCGCGCCAATCCGCATAACATGAAGCAGCTAATGGCGCCGTGAGAATCAAAGGATGTGAAAGTACGGAGTTGAAACCCTTCCAGTTAGGATCATATGCCCAGCTCGGATCTGGTAATTTTTTACACTTGTGCGGGCGACCAGAAGACGCGGTGTTGTTTGCATACGTTCCGAATGAGAAAAGATCAGATATAGAGACGTCTTGTATCTCGGCCGCTGCCGCTGCGAGAGCTTCTTCCGTCAACTGAATCGTCTCTCCGGGGAAAAGAGGAGGTGCATAGGGAGTGCTATAAGTAACATTGACCTTTGTCGCTGCGACGGATGAAAGGGTAGGATGAAGGCCCTTTGAAGCAGGTTCAGCACCAAGGGATGCTGACACTAGAGTGATGAATGCAACGGAGATTAGTGAGCCCATATTGCCATGCTTTTGGGAAACATATCAGGAAGGTTGGGAACCCTGAGATATCAATATTTACGGACAGTCAAATGATATGAAGTACACAGCACTTAGGACAGCAATGTGAGGATGGGATACATGTACTACCTATCTAAGACATTGTGTTCAATTCTAAGTCTGTTCTGAACTTTTGAATAGTAGTATCGAAAAACTCTATGACACAGGGCCTAGCTGAACGGCATGAGCTCTGGCTCAGATTCGAGTAGTACAATTCAAGGTTACCTTGGCCTATGCTGTATCCCATGGCTAAACAAGGTCAGAGTCTCAGTCAAGTTGATCTTACCTACTGCCGAATAGAATAAGAGACATAAGACACGCCCCTGACTTTGGAAGTTGTTTAGATCACACTTAACGGCTGCAAAGGAAAGAGTAGGTCCGATCAAACTTGTTGGCTTTGATTCTATCTTACTTCGACATCTCAAGAACAGAATACATCATCCGCCAGACCTGTCATGGAAATAGAATCATTCGTGAGGAAAAAGAATTGGTTATACAGTAGCATATTCCGACGCCAGCCAATGCCCTTCCCATAATGCCCCCTGTTGACCCGAAGTTGATTTTTATAAGGAAAAAAACAACGAAACATAATCTTGGAATAGATGGGAAGAGGGCAACCCATTTATTTGATCAAATGACCTCTAGTTCAATAACTCGCACAAAATCTAGAAGTCGCCATCGAGACTAGATCATAGATCATCTTCTAAGAACTTATAGATAAATTTGAAGTCCGCTTTTCTTCGATTCATCCTAAACAGATAGTTAGAATGTGATTGTGGGATCATGCAAAGGAATTGAACTTACCAAGTGCTTTCGTAGTCGAAAAATCGATACGTTCCTTGTTCAAACTCCTCCGTTATCATCTTTGGTTCCTCATGTCGCTGGAACCAAGTCTGATAGAGTTTGTGAAACCGCCAACTTTGGTTTTTCAGCGACTTGGCGGCAAGGTACTGCTGATATGTCCCTTGCTGGTAGTAGAAGATGTAGAATAGAGTATCCGTGTCAATGCGTCCCGTATCATATAAACGGTGATCGTCGAAGATTGGAAGAGGTTCTTGTGGGTAATAAAGCGGTGTGTTGTAAGGGTTTTGAGGCTTGTAGTGACGTGGTTTCTCTGCATCTCCAGGTTCCGGACAGGAATTAAGTGATGCTGCAAGAAGTCTTTGCACGGATGCCGACGAAATATTAGCTTCGCCACGAGTCTTTGTGGCTTCGAAAGACTGAATCAAGTCTTGCAGTCCCGGGGGTAAGTGATAGATTGATTCATCCTGGCCATTCGTTGTTGTTGCTGCTGGAGTCGTTTCTTGTTTTGCAACGTTGCCATTCTGCACCTGAGAAGAGGTTGATTTAGAAGGAGCTGGTTCATTCTTTTCCACCGGTGTTGGCAGATCTGGTGTTGCCGATACAGGCTTAACACTCGCTGCCTGTGCGTGTGCTGGCGATTCAGTCCGGGTCGGCTTTTCAGTCGGCTCTGGCGTTGAAACTATGCGAGATGCCAGTTGTACCGAATTGACACCTGGAGAATATGTCGAGCCAGCCTTTGAGACGGGAAATACCGATGATGATGCCGGACTTGACCCAGGTGGGGGAGGCAACGGCGCAATACCGACACCGCTTCGATCACTTGCCGCTGCCGCCGCTGCAGCAGATGCATATTTTAGCGTTTCTCCTGGCAGTCGAGTGGGGAGGGGCGCTGGTTTCATAGGACTCGACGTCGTGGCCGTAGTCGTTGTGGGGTGAAGAGTGGCGAGTACCGGAAGGGGTGATTTCAGTTGCGTCGATGGTCTTCGTCCTCCTGATATTGAATCAGCCTTCGGCTTCGCCCGTGCTTCTGGTTCCTCGTCTGGTATCGATTGTGTATCTTGCGAAGACACTCGGTCGCCCTCGTGGCCAATTCCAAACGCCGTCTCATCATCGCCAAGGTTCAAGTCATCATAGAGCGTTTCGTCCTCTCCAGAATAGTCTATATTATGCCCATCTTCGACGTAATATTTTATACTGTCCTTCAAGTCGAGGACCTGCGATACCTCGACATTACCGTTTTGGAGCGACCGTAGTAGTAGTTCGAGTTTGTTCACATGCCACTTATGTCGTTCGGTTACTCGAGCTATGTCTGCTAACCGGTTCGCCTTGGTAACATCCTTCTTTCCTTTCTTCAACGACGCCTGGATGACTTCTTCCTCCGCCTCCATAGCTTCGATCCTTTGTTGCAGCTCGTCGACCATATTTGACAGAAAATCGCATGATTCGGCTTTTTCCTTTTCTTTGGGATCGAGTCGGGAGGCAGCTGATAAACCTTCTTTCGAGTACGCCTTTGTCTTTAGATCTTTTTCGACAGCCTTAAACTGCTCCATGCACTGTTTTGTAGTTAGTCTCCTTGATCTGGTCTAATGATTAATTGCTCGTAGGAAAATCGCACTGTTTCAATAGCTCTCCTCTGCTCCAGCAGAGGGGTCTTATCCTTGACTTCATTGCCAGCCGCCCACGTCTTGATCTGATCTCGAAACCTTTGTAATTTCTTGATTTCGCGTTTTAGATTCTCCTCGAGTCGGTCTCGTTGCGTTGTGTTGTTGGCTACTTTGATCTTCTCGTAAATTCCCTCGAAAGTTGCCATGCCTTCGGCGACCTTCTTGAAGGTCTTTTCGATCTCTTGTTGTGTCTTTCGCGAGGCCATGTTTGCGGCATTCACTTGTGATAGGCTGGATGCCGGTTACTGACACGTGAGGGAAGGTCTCGACGGGCGGAAGATCGGGTCAGAGAGTTGCTCTCTGGGTTGGAATAATTCGTGTGAAGCTGCAACAGCAACAGTATCTCTAAGTAATCCAAAGTGCGATGGCGCAAAGAGGTGAGGTTGTGCTGAGAGGAAGTCTGGAAAGGCTCGTCCATTCATTTGTTGGCAGGTGCGAGGTGGACGAGCACTGGCCAATCAGAGCCGTTCTGCAGCTGAGTCCGCCTTTGTCCTCAGATCAAGTCTTCTCCAAGTCTTCTCCGACGTCAGAACACTTCGACAAACTCGAAGAAACAATCGCAGCTTGTTTTATTGAAATCGCATACTTGTGGAGCTGGTCATGGTTTGTTTATACCACCAGTGTCATTGTTGAAGGCTCTATTCAGCCGGTCTTTACCTGGTACGCCCTCGTTGTGGCCGCAAAACGCCGCCCCGTCGCAACTTTGTACAGTGGCTAACGGACCATTCCTTCGAAGCTACTCAATCCATATCGGATGACTTTACAATGAAAGGTATTTACCAGTTTTATTATGGTTTGCGAGCTCGCGCTTACATGAATAGCCGTCTTACAACGCGTCAAATCGGCGTCCGTCACCATCGATAACCAACTCATCTCATCTATCGGCCAGGGCGTCCTTGTGTTTGCCGGCGTTGGGAGGGAAGATACTGAAAAAGATGTCGACATCATGGCAGCAAGGGTGCTGAAAGCCAAGTTATGGCCGGATGAGACCAACGCGAAAACTTCTGTATGGTGCCCCGACGCCGGCAAAGAAATTCCTCTAACTTTTTTCTAGTGGAAACGGAATGTTCAGGATATCGAAGGCGAAGTCCTTTGTGGTTCGTAAACTCCGGTCTACCTTCATATTTACAGGCTCTGACCGACTCAGTATCCCAATTCACATTATACGGACACATCAAAAAGGGCAACAAGCCTGACTTCCACGCCGCCGCCGACGTCGAAACGGCCCGTCGTCTCTACGACCGCTTCGTCCAGAAAGTGAGCGATTTATACGAAGCTGAACGAGTGAAGAATGGAGTATTTCAAGCCATGATGGAGGTTGAACTAAAGAACGACGGTCCGGTGGGTGTTGATTTCCGCAGTGAAGATGGAGCGGTAGGACAATCTTGCGTTCTCCTTCCGGTGCGGCTCTTCATTTTTACCGGAAAATAGCTGACTGTCTGTTTAGGTTACTATCGAGATTACAACAGATCTGCCCAAATCGGAGAGCAGCAAGGACAAGGGGGAAACGGTGAAAACTCAGACAGATGCGGATGGACGGAAATATGTGGAGTTTGATCTTCCTGCTTCTCTGCTAGAGTGATTCAGCGGGATTCATGATTTACGACCATGTACTCCTTCATAGATATATAGGTTTCGGCGTCGGTCGGAGGGATATACCATATTTCGGGATAGGCCCCGGTCCCTTGGTTTTTCTAGAGTTTGACTCTAGTGTACATATATGAATATGAAAATAATTATGACATTACTATAATAATGCTGATTATGACCTGCGTAATCAATCAACAAGCAATTCATCATCATCATGCCCATCATGTGCACCTCGGAAGCAGAGGTGAACACACATTCTCAGCCACACACTTAAAAGAAATTATGCCCGTTGCTCTGATATTGCCGCTCAAGGCGGCCCTGCACAGTCCTCTCATAGCGCATCAAAAGCATAATCAGTTCCCGGTCCCCAACATTCTGCTGTTCTTCATAAAGGCGAAGAGTATACAGACTCTGCAGTGCTTCTGAAGGCGAGATGAGTGGAATGGCTTCATCCGACTGATCATCTTCCTCATCAACATCTCCGCTCGATAAAAACTGACTCAAAACGATGGAGTCAATATCCACAACCCCATCGTTGACCTTTTCATTCGGGCAGTTCAGATATTGGTTGACGTCCATAATGCCGTTAATTCGATTTGTTTGCTTCAGATGTCGCAGACCAGCTGTGATATCTTTGATCAAATGTGCGTGATTGACTTTTAGAACTGCTTCCACTTCAAGCGCTTTTCTGAAATACTGCACGATCGTTTCATTGTCGAGATCAACATTCCAAGCTGTTATCGCCCAACGGACTGCCATCAAGATCGTCATCGTCACTGATGGATCAGCACCACGCCCAAACTCCAAGTTCATGTATCGAAGCCACTCTCTTTTCCAATAGATTTTCCAAACATCGACAATACCCTCTAGTGGCTCACATGGAGTCTCCGCACAAGACGGAAGCAGCATGACCAGAGTATTTTTCAGCCTCATACTGACCTTTTGAGATGCAATTTGATGTGCAGAGAGCTTATCGATCAGGAGAACTACTTTTCGGCCTTCCATTCTGTTGTCGAACCAGAGAAGCCATTCTTTGAATATTTCACTTGTCATCCAGGCTTGCTTGTTGCTCCTCCACAAACAGCCGAGATTCTCGATGTTGATGTTCGCCTTTGTAAAAGCTCCAGGGCGTTCGCTTGTACCGATGAATAAAGGAGGCAGACGTTCTGATCCATCGGAGTTGCAACAAAACAAGGCGCTTATTCGAGCTTGTTCGCTTCGACGGCCGGGGATCACGCTGGTTGCCAGATTTCTTTCGGGTATCATCTTCCAGAATAAGCCCGTCTCATCACAGCTAAAGATGTCTTGTGGTGCGAACGTTCTTAAAATCTGACGGATCCTAATTAATTGAGCACCCGCATCTTCAGCCGAATCGCCAGAATCACCATGCTGCTTTTTGATCTTGATTTCTTGACGTGACTGAAAGCGCTCCAGCCAACCATTACTGAAAGAAGGAATCTCCTTCCCCGGGTAAATGGTAGGCCAATACTGTCTCGCTTTCTGACGCAGTATCTCTTGCGAAAGAGCCAAATCCTGATTCTTCGCGCGTCGAATCCACTCAGATAGTGCAGACTCCAGCTCCGGCCAATTCTCTGCCCGAATCCGTTTACCGCTCACAGCCTGACCCTGCATCTCATCCAGAAATGTGTATCTCGATGACAAGGTCCGAGATATGGTAGACATATTGATCTTCTGGTCGAACTTTTCTTCAAACCACTTGGCGAGATCCTTATACTGCATCCTAGGATTCCGCTGGTGCTGCTGTCGAAGAGCGGCCTTTTGCGAATTGAGGATGGCATTGCGATGATGCTTGTCTAATGGCGGCGCGACCATTGTGTAAATATAGTCAATTTGTATAGCTACTGTCTCTCGTAGAAGGCCAAAACAGGCGTGCACCTTATAACGCGGTGTTGAGACAGAGTTTATGTGGACGAAATTCGCTCGGTGGGCTGAGGTTCACTAATAACGCGGGTTGCTAGTACGAACGGTCACGCCACTCCTCTTTAGGCTAGATCGGATTGGGCTATGCTAACATTTCAAGCCTCAGGCATCAAGGCAACAATTTCTAGCCCTAAGTTGGTTGACGAATTCAAAAACTCGAATTATTGATATTCTCGCTATTAACTACATTTTGTGATTAGCATCATTTCACTTCCAATCATATCTCTCACAACAGACAAATTGCAGTACATAGTTACATCCATTCAGAACACCTATCTCGAGCCTAAGCTTCTCTCTTTCTGCATAGCGGCGTGAGCACCCTCTAGATCCTCCATATAAATCTAGCTATTCAATTTCTACCGGTTGGGGGTGAATATTGTTTATGACACATTCTAAGTTTCCGGTCAGATATTATTCATACATAGAAAAATGTAATGAGATGCTCTAAATGCAGAATGCGAAAGCCTTCACGAGTAGACACTTTGGGCATCGACGGGGGATAAAAAACGGAAACTTGTTCTTTCTCTTTATATCCTCTATTTACTGACCATATTCTTATGATCTCCTTTCATTATATGCAAACGACACCGAGATACTGTCGCAATATTCAAAGACGCATCGCATACCGGCGCACTATTTCTTGAAATCCCACTTGGGATAGTAGCGGTTTATCGTATGGGTTATTTTCAGAGTCCAAAACTTTCACCATACGAAATGCTAGCAAATTCAGATGTATGTTTAGATTATATTCCACCTTATGGATCTTGATATTAATGGCTGTCTTCTTCTAGCGCGGCAAAGTTGCATTGAGCGGGAAGGAGGAGTACTTGCCTAGTCACCTATTCCCCCCCAAAGATGTGGACATCTGGGTGACGGACAGAGGTACTTTAATCATGATATTTGATCCGAATGCTGCGGAAGGCAGCCCACCATTGTGGGAATGGACAAAGGAAACAGAATATGGTACGGGCCACGTTCCAAAAGGATGCAGGATTAAGATTCTGCATGGTTGGGTAACGATGTCCACTTCGGCTGAACGTGTCATTCATTCGAAGTCCCGCCTCCTGACCTACCCATAATGTTATAAAGAGATCTTGCGTGGGATCCTTGGGAATTAGGGTGGTAAGGCAGTCTGTTGTTAACCTGCTGATTCGGCAGAGGCTTGTTGCTGGGAGCATCTCGAAGCAGAAGAGCTTTGTGCACCTCAAGCCGCGTTTGCAGTCTTGAAATGATATCGAGAAGTTCCAATAAAGAGATTTCGACATCCGTTAGGTTCCAGACGCCTTGTAGAATGTCTTCGCCATTCTGGACAAGGGCCTGCAGTAAAGTTAGAGACATAAGGGAAATTTATGCTGGAGGATCTGGGACTGCAAGCTCCCCTTGTGTGAACAGTATTTGTTTCACCTCGTTGAGGGAGACCAATACGAAGTACTTACGGGGTCGCGACATACACCCCGCACTCGGACGCGAACTGCCTCGCCTTACTTTTGGGTGGAAGCGAATGCGCCAGTCCTCATGCAGTCCGTTGACTGAATTGGGTTACTAATGATTGCTTATGATGTGAACTCGGCTGAGCACCCCAGGTAGCCGAAAATCCTGGCACCGACCCTGCTGCGCGAAAATTAAATCACCCAACAAAATTATCCAGGGTGACTTCCAAAGGTGGTAAGACACACTTGTAGATAGATAAGAGGAGTCCGGGCCTAACGCTGGGAAATAAGATGCTGGACACTGATCATTCGGTGGTGATGTCTCCTTCAAAGGCTTGTTGAAGTCGAATGTCATATTCTTTCCTGTCCGATAGCTTGCTAGCTGCGATCTTGACCCAGTCCTGTGCCCAGTACCATGGCATAATTTGCTGGAAAGTATCATGTTCGGGACAATTCTCGAGAAATCGGGGCTGGATTTGCTTGAAAAATACCGTAAAGAGGCCGGTAGGGCTGGCAAGCGCAAGGGTATACCAGAACGTTCCCACCCTCCAACTCTCTTTCATGATAGATGACAGCTGCGGTTTTCCATGATTGCTGGCTGACGCAGAGCTGTCGAATCTTTGTTCTTCAGCAGCCAAGATATCCATGAACTCCATGCGCCTCATGTCATACTCCTCCGGCTCTTCAGCGATCTCATCTACGGCCTTGTTCGTGAGCCAGGTCGGAGTTCGAAGCATCTCGATTGGTCGAGTACATGCCCATTCAAGATCCACCAAGGATGTAATGTGCCAGTCTTTATCAACAAAGATATTGCTTTGGTGGAGATCTGTAAATGTAAAAGCAAAAGGGCCACGTCGGAGTTCGGGTTTGAAAAATGATGGGAAAACTGTTCGCATTGCTGTCAACGCTGACGTCTGGTAGATATAGTCCCCTGTATCGTTAATCGCATTTGGCTGATATCGAAGTCGATTATCATGGATGCGAAGAATATCTGTCACGTAGGAGTCAACTGTGGAATAAGTGTAGTCTCGCGGTATATTTGTCGGGATTTCCTCGTTTTCCAGTTCTTGAATTTCAAGCGAAAGTGGGCGGTTTGTCAGATGTTAGAATCCATTATCATCAATAACAAAAGAGCCAATCTTTGGCAAGGGAATCCGTGTGACACTCAGTAGAATCCGAGAGAGATCACGAAAGAGATTGGTTCTCAGTTTAACATCAAGCTGCTTCTCTGGCCAAGTATTTGAGAGCATCTCTCCTTGTTTTTCTTCTATGTATTCGATTAATAAGTAGCCAGCATCCATCACCCTGTCACTGAATAGATTGCTTGCAGTTTGGTGGCGAACAAATTGTGTAGGAACAGGACGACCAAGCCATGATAGAAGTCGGCGACGTATATATTGAAAGCAGCGGGCGAGAAATGGTAGGTTTTGCAATCGAGTAAACTGAGAACACCATTGAAGTCAGTTCACATGGAACATTACTTGCAGTAAGAAGTCGTACAGTTTCACCGGTAGAGGTAGCAAACCCGTATAGCTTCGGTATCGGGACATCTGGGCAGTTTTCTTGAAGCCACGCATAGGCTCCCGCCTCACATCGGATTTTTTCGTCTCCATTTCCAAGTCGAAAATCATCGCCGACCCGGTACGGAAGAGGAAACCGGATCAAAACGCGTCCTCCAGGCTGTTGTTTCGATTTCCACCCGCCAACAACGACTGGAACGCATAGATTGAAGCTCCCATGGTGCCAGTTCTCAACATCATCCATACGGCACGAGTTTGATGATCCCAGGTCAAGGTGGTGAGCAACTATGGCTTCTATCCAGTCCTTTTTTCCCAAAATATGTGCAAAAAATTTACGTCTTTGATCATGGTATCGCAATCGGTGGAGGATATTCACCTCTTCTTTTTGAGCAGTTGAGTATGTGATCTCCCCGCGAAGAAGAGGGCGTTTTGTTGGCATGTCGAGAAGAAAAGCTGTCGAGAAATACAACTCAGCAAAGGTAGAAGCACTGTACAATGGTCGGATCACGACTCTCTCTTCTCTAACGACTGAGGTTTTTACGTGACAAGTCTTTCTACACCGCCCGGCAGTAGGATAGCTGGCTGTCAGGGGGAGCCTTATTCATTCTTGCGCTATTCCTTAACAGGACTGGCTGGCTCTCTCAATCAAAATAGGGGCTAAACGTTATGCATGAACTGCGACGCCATCCTTTAGGTTAAGATTGGATATTTCACTGAATGCGGGGAGTCATCTCCTTTCCCATCAGCTTTTTTTTTTTGGATGTTTCTTTGGAGATCCGCCTAGAGGTGTACCAATATTTGCTTACCGATGAGCTATGCAACTGATTTTCCACGATTAAGCATGGGGATCTAGCTCCTCATGTCTACTACAACACTCCACATTCTTACTGACAGCATCTGCTGCCAAAGCAGAAAGAAGCGACGAATCGTTATCCTCTTGGAAAGAGAAAGACCAGACAACTTTCGATAGGCGTATTTCCCTCGGATTTGGATAGTTTGAATATCGTGGAAACCGGCCAAGGGATGCCGAGCAAATGCTGGGATTGTCACTGTGGTAGGAACTGGAGCAGCTGATTTCGAGAGCTCATACCCCGAGGAGGTGGGCTAACTGGGAGTCAATGGGGTTTATGAAAAGTGAATAGATCTCCGACATCTAGGTGATAGCAGGTGTAAACGTAAAGCGATGTTTTGTAATTAGGGCATTAGTTGCTTTCAGGAGTTCAAAAATATCTTCAAATTTAACATTCCATCACGCTAAGAATTTGCCCAAATTTACCAACGCGGGGCTCGCAACGTGGCAGCCTAAGGCATCAAGGCACCCCAAGAAAATGGAAGCTTCGTGAAGCTCATCGCTTTGTCGCCAATCGTGACTCGTTCTTCTTTCAGCTGCTCCCTCTCTTACAGTCAATTGTCTCCTCTCTCGCAGATCTTCAATCTACAATTTACCTTGAAGCGTTTAACATTCTTCACTTTACTCAACACACCCGTGAGGTACTCAAAGTCGGTACTCTTTTAGCTTCAAGCTTCCACTCTTCCCCGCCTTTTTACTATCACACCACTACTTACCAAAATGGCCGACAAAGGTACGTACGAAGCTGCGGCTGCTTTCACTTTGAGTAGAGGATGACTATGACTTCTTACCTATACTAATGCGTCAATACTATAGGTCGATCCCGCGTTTACCTTGACATTGAAATCGGTGGTAGAAAAGAGGGCCGCATCGCTCTAGAACTGGTATGTCTATACGGTTACGATGCAGATTGACACCACGTCATGCTAACATTGATTGTTTTTAGTTTAACGATGGTAAATGAAGTTGCAGTCACCTTCAATCACCGGTAGTGGCTAATCTAGCTCGTTCTTGCAATAACAGTGGTCCCCAAAACCGCGGACAACTTCCGTGCTCTCTGTACCGGTGAAAAAGGCATTGGAAAGCAAGGAAAGCCCCTCAGTTACAAGGGTATGATTCTTGGTAGCTCTATATACGCGTGAGAGTAGCGTCTGATCAATTACAGGCTCAATCTTCCACCGCGTCATCAAAAACTTCATGATCCAAGGAGGTGACTTCACAGCCTTCAACGGTACCGGCGGCGAATCCATCTACGGCGAGAAATTCGAAGACGAGAACTTCGAACTCAAGCATGACCGACCTTTCCTCCTATCCATGGCCAACTCCGGCCCTGCCACCAACGGTAGCCAGTTCTTCATCACCACAGTCGAGACCCCGCACTTGGACGGCAAGCACGTCGTTTTCGGACAAGTCATCAATGGAAAGAGCTTGGTTCGCAAGATCGAAAACATGCCTACACAAGCCGACAAGCCGAATAAGGATGTCGTCGTCGCCGACTGCGGAGAATTAAAGGGTGAAGAATACGAAAACGCCGACAAAAAGGCCGTCGATGCTACTGGTGACCCATACGAAGACTACCCCGCAGACCACGATGCCGAATTGACAGCCCCTTCGGCATTCGAAATCGCTACCAAGCTCAAAGAACTCGGTAACACCGCCTTCAAGGCTGGCCAAACCTATGTCGGATTGGAAAAGTACCAAAAGGGTCTACGATACCTGAACGAAGTACCCAACGCCGACGAGAAGGACCCCAAAGAACTGGAGGGACAGATGAAAGCCCTGCGATTTACACTACACTCTAACTCAGCTCTGCTCGCAAACAAGCTCAAACACTGGAAGGACGGTAAGACCTGGGCTGGATACGCATTGGAGACTGCCGATGCTGCCAATGCAAAGGATGCGGACCGCGCAAAGGCTTACTATCGCCGTGCCGTTGCACAGGTTGGTTTGAAGGAGGAGGATGCTGCTATCAAGGACCTTGAGGCGGCTTTGAAACTTGCTCCTGGTGATGCTGCTATTAGCAATGAGATTACCCGGGTCAAGAAGATCATTGCGGAGGCTGACAAGAAGCAGAAAGAGGCTGCTCGGAAGTTCTTCTCGTAGCTAGGTTTGTATAGTGCTACTAGGACGTCTAGAATAAAAGTATCTACTCATCCACATTCTCCAATTATAGCTATTTGAGAAGTATTGCCTATAAATTCATGGCGCCATCGAGTCTGCATTGCGTTTTTCTTATAGCAATATTATACGCTGCGATAAATATGTCTTTAACACGGCAGAAAGCGTGTTCATGAGTAAACCTTTCCGGGGCTTGGAGATACATCCACGCCGGTACTCTTGGCCCGGCTCTTATCGACTGCATTCACATTGATTCTGTCCAGAGCATCAATGGAAAGCTGCAAAAAGTCGTGCTTATTCTGCCACGTGACTTGTTTCTCGGCGAAGCCTTCACTCTGTTCAGGGGGTGGTGGAGGATCGGTGATCTTTGTGATTAGGTATGCAGTCGATGCTTGCGCAATTCCGTACATAAGCACGCCGATAAATGGTGCCTTGAGAACAATGGTAAAGGCAAAGGCGAAGCCGAAAAGGACTCCCTCGCGGTCGAGGAACCATCTTCGTTTCTGGTCTTTGTCGAATTTGATACGGGAGAAATACGGGTCAAGCTAAGATTCAATATGTCAGTGATAGCTACATCTTTGTATCTTTCCGAGGATGAATACTCACAAGTTCGCGCATCAAGCTACGCGAGGCAAAGTACGTATGCAAAAAGAAGACAATGTACCGCTTTGGCAATACCAATCCCGACCCAAATATGACCGCTGCCGGTGTCGTTCCCACAGACTTCCTGACGCTGTAGAAACTAGCAGCAGGCATAACAAATCTACCGACCACAGGAAGCAAGGACAAAATGTAGATACCCAGCCACATGCCTACCCTACGAGCGTATCGGTTTAGGAAAGCCATCAGTGCGGCTTTTATTGGCTTCCGTGGTTTCAATGGAGCCCCTTTTTGCTTTGTCGGGTATTTGATGAGGTTCGGGTAGTACATGGCTCTTATGTTTCGAGGATCATCGGTTTTGTGCTTTTCGACGTATGTGGCATCGACCCATTCGAGGGAGAGGAGGAATCTATGGGCAAGCAAAGTTAGCAAAGCGCAGAATATATGTGTCTCCTTCGGAAGCAGTTCTTACATATCATCTAATGTGGGCGTGATGTATCGCATGAGAGTCATGAGTAGGAAGGGCACTTGAAGCACGGAGTTGGATATGAAGTTCAGTCCTCCAATGAGCTTGTCGTCCCATGTCGCAGAATCCAGATCGACAATAATAGAAGCTATTTGAATTGCGAGTTTTATAATAATCATCTAGCAAATATCGTCAGTCAATAGGTGACTATTATAGGTAGTGATGCTAAGGTTTCGTACCGGAATCTGTAAGATTAGGTGAATCACCACTCCGATCACGACGGCCAGAGCAGCCTGGCGAAAGTGGTCATGCTTGAATAATTCGGGATTGCGTAGTATTCGGAGTGCTATAAAAATCAACCAGTGTCAATTTACCATCGTCAAGAAGAAACGCAGTATAGGATTTGGCTTACTCCCAACAACGGTAAGCTGTGCTCCCCGCAGAATCGCATTGGGCTCGAATTGGGACATTGCTCCGTCGCCAGGCAAGCTGGCTAGATGAGATGATCGTCGTAGAGCGAGGCTTTCAGCTTGCTAAAAGGGTTTGTCGACAATTGGTAGTCATGAGAATGTGTACGTAGAAGGAATAAATGGCTGCCTGCCTCGTGTCAAAAATAGATTGTTGATATGATGTCAGCGATCTCGGCACCGGAAAAGCTGATAGACCGATGTCTTGCATGCATTTGCATACCGCTGCACAGCATGTACATCATCGATACGGGCTGCACTATGTGATAGCTGCACTGAATAAAGTATCATACTAGTATATTCAATGATCAAGATGCACTTTCTCTGACCTATTTCTCTCCAATCCTAAGATGTTGCCTTGTAGATAAGGCACCCAACATCACGTGTCGCGATCTTCGCTGTGGGGCGCCCAGCTTGGCTCAGCCTAGTGAATCAGGCCCACTATATCTAATATCAGAGCTCTTATTATTGAAAGTCCGTCCGTGCCTTTCGCTCTCATCTTGACTATCTCTCCAACCCCCGCCAACCCATGTTCGATTGACGTCGTACAGAGTCGACATGCAATATACAGCTGGGTAAACCTGCTATCCATGACTCTGTCTCGAACACATCTTGTACGAAGCCAACATGGCGCGCGGCGCTTTCTAAGTTGTCAACGGCATCCTCACACATCCTTCCCTTACGGCTTATGCGAACCATGACCCAGCCATCTGGAACTGGCTTTGCGCCAATACGGCGATCCGCGACATTACCTTCAAAGTTGATTTCGGAAAGGCGACAGTTCAGCGAAACTCCTGCTACTCATGACAAATTCGATCCCGTCCTCTTCTTCCACCCGTCCGCCAAAATCGTCAAGTTCGCTCCCGATGCGCCTCCTACGACGTCGCAATCAGCGCCATCAATCGACTTTGACTATCCTGTGGACACGATCGAAACCCTGCCTTGGCGGTCACCGGCGGAAAGAACTGTTGCTGTCGGGCGTTTGAGATTGGAAATCCCAACCGGCTTATCTCCCTTTTTAAAGTGTGGAAACGTCGTGCAGGCAATCCTGAAGAATTCACAATGTTGGTGTGTGGACGGAAAGTCGACATTCGTACTGCGCATTCGATCTTTGACCTATTATCGTATTGAGCTTCCCGACCAGACACCGGAAGACGCGGAATTAATCGAGAATTTCAAGACCGCTTTGGCCAAAGTTCTTCGCTATGAAGTGACGCCCTGCCCTTTCCAACGTGGGTTCAGTGTGCCGTTGCCGGCCGAGGCTCATATACCGAAGAAGAAAAAAGCCTGGCGTCCGAAACACCGACGAGAAAGTGCTCCGGCTGGTTCAGAGTTGGGTAAATCATGGCCGGATACTGCACATGAAGGCGAGAATGTCCAGCACAACGACATGATTGATGCGTACGATGGCGATACTACCGACGACAGCATTTCGACAACCACAACTAGTGTGCCACACCTAGATTCTACCACATCCGATGATATCCCGCTTAATGATACGAAAGATGATCCGGAACCCACACTTAGCGCCCCTAAGCGATCAGTTACAGAGCCGGCACACTCAGTCCATGACATGCTCGCCAGATTTCAGCCAATACCTGAATCAGATAGTGAAGATGATACGAAATCATTCCATTCTGTCTTCACGCAAGAGTCACAAGCTCCAACTTCACCATCATATAATCCGAGTCCTCCAGCATCGCCGCCTGACGACCAATTGCCGGACCTTACGCTTCCACACCAACGCTTGCACCACCATAATAGAGATATATCGGAAGCAACTGTAACGCCCGAATCGCTACCTACATTCCAACCTACACCTAATATTGACCTAATTCCACCCGATACCAAGGCAGAGGAAGAGGGTGAGTCTCATCCGGATATTAATGGCAGATCCTCATCTTCCTCCTCCCCTGAACTCGACTTTTCCGATGCCGCTGCTACTCTTACAACCGGAGTAGACGTACTATCCTCTAGTTATTCTACATCTGATAGAAGAAATAGTCACTCGTTGGAAACGTGCCAAAACGAATCTTTCCAAAGCCGGGACCTCTCGCCTTTACCACTAGCTTCTGAACCTAACTTTTTCGATGCCTCTGCTACTCTTGCAACCGGAGCAGACGTACTATCCCCTTCTTCCACCTCAAATAGGGGAAATATTACCTTGTTGGAACCGCACCAAACCGAAACTTTCAGGAATCGGGATTTGTCTTTACCAGCTGCCCCTGAACCCGACTTTTCCGATGCTGCTGCAACTTTTGCGACTGGGGCGGACGCACTATCTCCTAATTCTCCCACTGCAGACAGAAGAGACAGCATTTTGATGGAATTGCGCCGGACTCGATCCTTCCGGAAACGGGATCTCTCTCCTTTACCACCAGCTTCCACGTTGGAATACCTCTCGCCTCGGCCATCGAAAAGCATGACCACATTGCTTTTCAACAAGGCCTGCTCTCTAGTTCTAATTCTTCCTCTTCAGCTCCTTCTCTTCTTTATTCATCTTGCAGCCCAGTTCGTGACCGATGACAAGGCACAAAGAGATGCGTCCGATGCTACTCGCAAAACAACAAACGAGAGTGATGGAGATGAGGATGATTACAAAATGCCCAAGACACCCGGCACATTCCGTCGTTCCTTGTCTCTTGGAGACCCTAGCGATGCATTGTCTGATCTTGAGTGATTAGCCATTTATAGTGGCCACTCTAATTCATCGAGTCATACATGCATACACATTACACCCTTGTTCGAATAATCCATACCCATTTCATGATATTTCTTGACACGACATTATGTTTTCTTCCTTTACAGCGCGCATTTACATATCGTCTCCATTTACGGCATGGGGTTAGTTACATTGTTACGATAATTGTGTTAGATGATTTTATGTATTTTTAATTATGCCTCTTCTTTTGACAATATTAATTTCAAGTCTCAAGTCATTGTGTGCCAACTTAGTATGCTGGAATCTGTGTATGTCTATACTTCACACGATGAATCTAATTTTAACAAAACCCCCAATGAAAACAAAGTATGAAGTCATAAAGATGAATGATATTTTCAACATCCCTCATTGTAGACCCTAAATATCAAATCAACGCCGGGCTTATGCAATTATATATCTCGTTTCTTTCCACCCCTTTACCGATTCATAGTACCCCTCCACCAATGATCCCCGATATTCTATTCCTCAAGCCTTCCCAGACTTCGCCTTCGCCTTCCCTTTCTTCTTCGCGCTACGATCCCTCTTCTTCAATCCCACCATCCCCGCCTTACAGATATCCGCATACCTGACAAAAAACGCCTCCAAATCCGCCGGACTAACGACAGTTGATAAGTTTGCTTTGGGTGCCGCCGTCTTCTTGTTTTTGTTTACTTTGGTAGTACCTTCGGCAGTCTTGGTAGGCTTCGGGTTCTGTGTCCTTCCGTCTGTTGCGCGCACGAGGATTGAGCCTTCGGTTATTGATGGGTCGGTGGAGGAGGTGGAGAGGCGTTTTTGAGTGAGGAAGACGCTTCCTTTGGTTTTTTGGGAGGTACTTGTGAGGAGGGATGATAACGAGGTGAGGAACTAGTTCAAGTGAGTATTTGGGTAAAGCGACGAGCAATGTGATAGACTGACCTCGTCGTTGCTCAAGTGCGGCGCCATGAGGGGAGGTTGACCACGGATGGTGGTCGATATGATGGGTCGTTAAAATTTGAGCAGTGGGCGTGAGCTTCAATGTAATTTGTAGTCGTAGATGTCCGACGAATCCTCGTAGAAAGCGAATTGAGTTGTCCGTAATTGAGTGTACGTATATGTGTAGGGAAGAAAAGTGCGGAAGCTCGGACCACTTTTTATTTTCATCTCCGCAAATAATTTCTGACCATCTTCAACAATTTTGTCCAGGACTGACAAAAAACGAAGACAACATGCCGCGGCCAAGGCATCTCACAACAGCTCTCCCTCGAGAGCTAAGAGCCGAATTAGGGATCAGAGATAGCTATGGCGAGAAAAAACGGAATCAGAACCGACCGGTATCGCGCAAAGAGCGACGAAAGGAAGAGAGACATGGAAAAAGACAACAACATGATCGTCCGAGGGGGGGCATGAATAGAAGACATCAGGTTCAAAGCGAATCCGACGACGAGAGCGAGGATGAGTCTACTAGCGAAGAAGAGGAGCGACCTGCTCCCGCGAAAGTATCCAAATTGCAAGCGACCAAGACGATCGACCGAAAACAATCCGAACCCAAGCAGCCTACGATATCGAAGACTGTAAAGGACAAACTTGCACAGGATGACAAGGAAATCGAGGCCCTTGAAAAACGACTAGGTATTAAAGGGAAGAACAAGCTACCGAAAGCCTTCGAGGAGGATGGTCTCGCAGATCTTTTGGGTGATATTGGCGGGGACTCAGAAGCAGAGGATAGTAAGAAACGGAAACGGGAAGAGCGAGAATGGTTACAAAGAAAGAGAAGAAGAGCTCAAGGCTTGGAGTCTGAGGAGGAGGAGGAGGAGGATGACAGTGATGTGGGAAGCTGGGATGGTCTGGAAGAATCCGCGGACGATGACGAGGAAGATCTCGAGTCAGATGAGGACCTCGGAAGTGCAGAAGAAAAAGGATCCGAAGACTTTGAAGGGTCTGATGAGGAGATGGAAATCGATAGTGAATCGGTGGCTGAACCAAAGCAAGAGCGCGTTCGAGAAAATCCTTACGTTGCACCACCCACAAAAACGCCGTCTACCACGAAATATATTCCTCCATCCATGAGGGCTGCGGCGGGAAGCAAGTCCGAAGAAGATGCGCGACTGCGCCGACAAGCACAAGGTCTGCTAAACAAGCTCTCGGAAGCCAATTTGATCTCCATCCTGAACGATGTCGAGAAACTATATCGTGAAAATCCACGTCAAAGTGTTACTTCGACATTATTAACATTACTACTCACTATGGTCGCTGACCGAGCGGCATTACAAGACACTTTTATCATTCTGCATGCTGGATTCATAGCAGGACTGTACAAGTTGATTGGAATGGATTTTGGCGCTATGGTCATCCAGACTCTAGTCGAGATGTTTGACAATTCGGCCGATGAGAGGGGGCCATTCACTGGGAAAGAACAGTTGAATTTGGTGTCGCTTCTTTCACAACTGTACAACTTTCATGTGGTCGGAAGCAACCTAGTTTTCGATTATATCCGATTATTTCTCGAGGAGATCAACGAGACTAATACCGAGTTCCTTCTCAAGATTATTCGCAGTATGTTTCATCCTTTCCACGTGCAGTAGTGTATTTGCTAATCAACGCCTTTATAGACTCTGGACCTCAGCTTCGACAAGACGACCCGTCAGCTCTCAAAGATATCGTGCTGCTTGTTCAACCAGCCGTAGCGCGTATTGGTGAATCATCCTTGTCCGTCCGTACAAAATTCATGATCGAGACCATCACCGATCTCAAGAACAATCGCATGAAAACCGGCGCAGTGGCATCCAGCATTTCATCTGAACACATCACCAAGATGCGCAAAATATTAGGCTCGTTAAATAACAGAAATGTGCGAGCAACGGAGCCGATCCGAGTTTCAAGGAGTGATATTAAAAATTCGGATCGAAAAGGAAAATGGTGGCTTGTAGGTGCCAGTTGGAAAGAATTGGACCCTCTTGAGGCTGCGCGCCAGGAACTGTCTACTTCTTCAACCGCTTTAGCCTCAAATCAAGTACAAGCAGACGAAGATAGCGACGGCGAACCGGACCTTGCCGCCATCGCCAAAGCGCATCGTATGAACACAGACGTCCGACGCTCAATTTTCGTAGCCATCATGTCCGCAACCGATTACCGAGATGCGCACGTCCGGCTTCTAAAGCTACGTCTAAAAAAGAACCAGGAATACGAAATCCCACGTGTCCTCGTCCATTGCGCAATGGAAGAAGAAGCTTACAATCCCTACTACCACCTAATCGCCCGCCGACTCTGCAGCGAGATGGGCCGACGAATTAAGATGTCCTTCGTGTTCACGCTATGGGATATATTCAAACGTCTAGGCGAGACCAACGACCTCGACGAAGGGGGCAGCGACGATGAATTCCACGGCTTCGACGAGGATGGCTCCAATAATGCAAAACTGGATATCAAGTCCATCGTCAATCTCGCCAAAATGTACGGCAACTTGATTAGTGATAATTCTCTCAATTTGGCGATTCTGAAGAATCTCAATTTCGCATACTTGCAACCCAAAACAAGCACCTTTGTCGAGGTATTGATTATCACAGTTTTCCAAACTACAGCACCGTCAACACGCAAGTCGAAATCCTCAGACCAGAAAAAGAAGCAAGCCGAAACTGAAGAAGAGCTCAAGGACAAACAGGCTGTACTTCTTACTCGCATATTCGCACAAACCCATCAAGCGGCGCCGCATATTGTCAAGGGGTTGATCTATTTCATTCGCAAGGTGGTTGCCAAGTCGGATATTGTGGCTTCTAGCAAAGAGAAGAAATTGGTTAAATGGGGTTGTGGCCTTGCGGTGAATGCGTTGACTGGGCTTGAGAATAAGGACTCTTGAGTTGGTGGATTTAAAAAAGTTTTGGATATGAGTTGATGATTATTTGAGCGTGCATGGATGTTTAGATTATTGTATATTAGCTGTAAATATAGACATATGTGTATCTCATGTTATTGGAGATGAAGCTGTGACAATTGTCTCAATATGCACCACTCAACTAGCTCCCTACCTCAATATATCCCACTCTGCAGCTACCAGCCACGTGTTTCGTGTAGAATGCGCAGAACTTGCTGGGAGCGTAATCACTTCATCTTGATCTTCAAGATCCTCTTCGGAATCAGATTGAGAAGAAGGAACAACTCGATGACCGGTTATTGTTTGGTCACTATGTGTCTTTTCATTAGTGTCCATAGAATCTACCTCGATTTCCCATGACAGACCCGCTCCAATGCCGATGATATCGCCAGGTTTCAGCTTCTCGCCAGGGGCTGTAGATGACTGGCGAGCTTTATTTGCGTGTACGCGAGAAGCGGCTACACCCAATAGCAGCACGGTCATAGGTTGAGTGTCATTATTAGGCAGGGAGTCCTCTCTGCTATCTTCTGGGATTATTTGGGCCATGATAACCGGACCAGACGATTTGAGAAAGGCGTTATGGCATGAGTCGACCCTCCCTGTAATTGAAAATCGAGCATCATTCTGCTTTTGATGTGGTCGTTCTGATGTGGCCTTGCGTTTCATATCGGCTTCCATGATCCAGTCTCGAAGATGCTCCGCGATACCACCAGGTACATAACTTGCAGCCGCGCCTGATTTCGGCCGACCTGAGCGGCGAAGAGTACGAGTTGCTACAGGCGAAAAAGGTGCTGGGATAGCCGATGATGAGACATCTTCCTTATCTGGAGATGGCGATCGCGGTAGCACAAATGTAGGTTTCTTCCGCGTGGGTTGGGGTGTTGAAGTAGCAGGTGTAGCTGTCGATGCAGGAGTGTAGTTCGCTGAGAGAATGAATCGTGGACGGCTCTGAAAAGCAGATGTTGCCTTAATGCTAGAGTTGACATCTTCATTCTGTATACCATGAGCTTGATTCGGCGTTTGAGGTTCAGAACGTGGCTCAAAGCTCTCAGGCTCAGAAAAATCGGTATTGATTAGCTGGCTATCAGGGTCTAGTTGTGGAGTGGGTGATTCCAGCTTGGGGTTCTTGGTTCTGCTCCGAACTGGTGATGACGGAGAATCGGGTGTAGGCGAATTTGAATCGTTGATCTCATCAACATCATCATCGGTGATTTCAGGTCTGACTAGTCTGCGTGCTGAATGTGAAGATGTTCGAGGCCGTTTGTTCGAATGCCGTGAGTTAGAAAATAGTTCATCCAGCTCTGTCAATTCCTCATCATCGATGCCAGTGGTGTCCTTAGTATCGTCGAAATCATCTTCAATCTCATCATCAGAAACCTGTACAGGCTTATTCCTTCCTCCCTTCAAGGGACTTGAAGTGTCAAATCCCCGATTAGGTGCTCGAAAGAATCCTTGCGATGGTTGGCCACTGCTTCGAAATATACTCCTAGTATCGCCTGTACTTGGCTCATCTGGGAACTGAAATCGAGGTGGAGTCGCAAATTGACTGCCAGAACTACGTGGTGGAAAAGGATTCAATGAGATTGCTGGGCCCCGCCGTGAGCGTGCGGGGGCAGGTGTTTGATTAGCATCTTGGTGATTATGAGACATGTAGGGAGTCGCTACATGATTTGCGATTATAGGTAGGTGACCAACAGGATGGAATTGGATGAAGTAGGAATTTCACAGACGATGTCGAATAGTTGAAGTTGAGTACATCAGACCAGTGAGCGGTTTCTTCGATTTCTTGGGCGGATCGCTTAGTCAGCCATCTCCGCACTTGCCCTAGGCCCGAAGCCGCCTATGAGGCCCTATCTCTAAGCGCTAAAGGCAACCCCAAATCGGTGCTTGCTCCCCATAATTTTAGGCCTTTCTAAAGGGTTCTTGTCCTTATTTTTTGCCTCTGTCTCCACGACATCTCCGGTTCAGGTACAACTTAATTTTGCCTAGGTCATGAGCGACAGGATTCCGACCTACAAATTGCTCGCACAGTATACTCATCGGCAAATTTCAACTTCTGGTACGGTCGTCTCCATAGACTTGGCTGAACTATTGACTAAGCTTTATGGATTCCAATCGATTTCTGGAAGAGTGCTTGCTCATTTCTTTGACCTGAGTGGATCCTGCCCCGATACAGGTATTTATTGGAAATCGCATGATTTCTAGTCCTCATAGGAACCTTCGACATACATCCCGATTCGGTCAAGATTGAGATTTCATTTTATTGAAAAAATTCTTCTATGCAGGAATGAGTCAAATGAAACCTTGGAACGCCTAGTTGGTTGTCTTATACTCCCATTCCATCAAACCCATCACAGTCATGACGGCTGATCAGCAAGTAGATAAAGTTCCAGTGCCTTAAACAGACTACCAACCAGGACTGTATGGCGACTAAGAGAGAAAACAGCTCAGTATGAATAAACTAATTAACCTTCCAAGGTTTCCAGCATTGTGTAACAACCAAATCGTCTTAACGATTTCCACGTGTTGTGAACACGTGATGTTCAAAGACCTAATTCTGACGGATGGCGCTACCTAAAACCAACCCCAAGAAGATGGACAGTTGAAGATTGAGCCACGTGGTGTATCTTCAGGCGTACGTAAAAAGCGTAGCACTTTGTACGAAAAGAGCTCGGATTTCGCCAATATTTATGTACTAATATGTGCCTAAAGGCATAGGTACTGGCTCAGCTTTCGCCGCTAAGACAGAACCTGGCTACAGTCTACACAAACAAAGCAAAGAAGTAAATACGGAGTAGAAGGAGCATATGTGATTCAACTATTAACAAGGCAGAAAAAAACAATTAAAACAACAACATTGCGGTGTACTGAATATATCTTTCCGAGGACCGCCGATTGTTCTGTCCAAGAACCAGGACCGAACCGTTTGACTGATGTCGGCGACTCGAGCATAGTGTTGAAGTCCGTAGGTGCAAATAAGGCCAAATTCGACCCCATAAAGCAGAGTAGGTAGTATGTAAATGAGTGTGGTGATATATACAAGTACATGCAAGCAAAAAGTCGAAGATGACATCGTGACTAATGCATATATGTGGGAGAGTTCTCTCCCAGCAAAACACAACTCCAGCTGGCTTGATCGTCCGTTCCATTTCTTGTCCAGCAATTTGAACGATCACTGTACCTCCAGCCGAAAAGTTGTTCGGAAAAAGACTTTCCGAGTATTGATAGGTCGTATCTGCATTAATGTGCGTTGTCGTCGTTCCTTCAAAACATGATCGCGGCAAACAGGCTCCTTGTTTGTTTTTGATCTGTTGTATCGGTTGGTCGGTGATACTCGAGGTTTTTGTATATATATGATAGCGAAGGCAAAAGCGTAAACGAGGTGAATGAGCAGCTGAAAATCTGCTCAGAGAAACATTCGATTCGCGACTGTACAAGAATTGGAGAGTCTTCTCCATATCGAGGACGCTTCCTGCGTCGGACGGGGTAGTTCATGGTAACTAATTAGCTTCAAGTTAGCTTGCTTTTCTTCGTCATATGTTCGACGTGATGGAAGGGTGGTCGGCTCATATCAACATACCTGAATCCTCAGACCCCGTTGCACTCATGTGCAGCATCCTTACCAGCAGGTGATGCCGGCGTGACCGCACCAGTTGCTGCGAGCCTCGATGTCCTCAGGAGCATCAGCAAGATCGACAGTGTCGACTTCAACGGGGGCCGCGGCGACGCGGAGGGCAAGAGCTGCCATGACGAGGAACCAAAGCTTCATATTGACTGTTTGACTGTACTCCAGGTAACGGGTAAAGCAAAGAAAAGGTGGGATAAAAGGGTTTGGTATTTGCAAGAGAGTTATATAAGAGATGAGTCCTGTCTGGGCAGCATGAGACAAGAAGACTTCAGCTAAGGCCGGGACTTGATCGTCCTTTTTATAGACTGAAACAGCAGTATGCTTCAGGATAAAACAAACGATCGAGCAATAGCAATTGATGACGCGGAGTGCCTTACAATAGGATTCATGCTCTAAGCGAGCAAAGGACGATAACGACCAACTTCCGGCTTGGTCCAGACCAAAGAAGCGAAGCAAGCAATAGTCTGGTTCAACGAGTCAGCCTCACGGGCTATGACATTCAAAAGTCATATCTTTGTGAATATGCTGGACAAGTCTGGTAAGTTCAAAAAGTTAGATAAGGTGGTCGTTGGGGATCAATAGGGTTCTGTCCCAAAAGGGAAATTGGGCCGCACCTGAGAATTTCCGTTTTGGGGTATCAATAGGCACATATCCCGATTGACGGGCCACTTTTCTTCATAAGCGCTTTATCTCGCTTCCTTCTAGCTTCTCTCTCAATAAGCCATGTATTTAATATTTAAACAAAGCATTTTCGCATTTTTTCTGGTTGTTTCATATGCCTTGTCTTTGTGTTCTTTGTCTTTTTATTGAGTTCATCAATATTTATTGCTTCTTCAACTAGGTGTACCAGACAAACAGGGCAGTTATTGGCAATTACAAGTCGCCACTGGCCTCGAGGTCCTAGCATCATGGTACTCGTATCCTCCGGAGGTTCAGAGCGCTCAGCTCAACTGACATCTATTGCCTCCTGATCGGCACGCCATGTGACACCGTCTCTTCCACGCGAGATGAGCCTTCACCTAGTGTGCTCGGATACTAGTCAGTTTGTCGAAGTTGATGTGGGTTCAGAAAGCATCGCGAAACGAAGAAGCTCCCTTGGCTTGACGGTCAGACTCATATGCAGTTTGGTCGAGAAGGTTCTTCTCGCTTAATCAGAATCGACTTGGCCAAACGACAACGACTCGGAGGTATTGAGATGCAGTGATGGAGCATGCATGTAAATCCTCGTATCAATGGCATTGATAGTATGAAGCCTTGAAGTGGATCGGTCAGCTTAAATCCTGCTCTTGCCGATTCAGCCCATGAATGAATCCTTTCGAAGAGCAGATTTCTCGCCTCCCAGGCGTGCGAGGCGTGCATAGCAGTCAATCACCGTGTCAACTAGTCATAGCGTTCCAGCCATGCTGCCCATCCAAGCTGGTCCCATCCATCAGTCGTCCGTTGTCTGGTAACGAGAAATCACTTGACCCCTGGCTCGGACGACGGCTCCTTCAGATCGTCTATTGACACACTTGAGATGAATAAGTCTCAAAGAAATTGACACGTTTCCGTCTCTTCTTGAATCTTCTACCACGCTCATGACTGTGTCTTCACTCACGATCATGGCAGTACAAAGGAGTTGAAGTCGAGTCATTGCTTCAGTGACTTTCAAGAACATTTTGTATCTTCATGTTATTACCAAGTCAACCTTGTATACAAAATCCACGCTGCAATTTCGTAACAAAGACCGGCCTTCACACTGTTCAGATGGAAGCTGTACAGATGGCCGAAAATGCTCATTCTCCCGTACTGTACGCGCCTTCCTCTCCGGATTGACGGTTGCGGTACATAGCCGACCTTGTATTATATGGAAGGGCCGTTTAGATGTCCATCACATAAATGTAAATTCCACCTCCCCATACAAATTCCGATATCCGCTAACAATGTGGAGGATGAAGTCGCTCGCTGGTGGCGCTGTAAACAACACTTGTCGGGACGGCCTACTCAACCGTCGCAATTACCGGTAATTGGTTAGCATCGCCGGGAATACTTGTGTACAATCTGATTGGCCACTATCGCCGACCCCAGTTCACGCCGACCCTCGTCCCCGTTATTGAGTTTCGCATTGAAGGCCGATGAACGATAATCCCAACGGCAGTGTGATCAATAATCAACGAGAAATGGTCGGGAAGAGGGGGAAGATTCGAAGTAAGAGCATGACGTGGCACGTGACGAGAAATGACGTTGAGTGCTCGGAGGGAAAGAGCGAATCACCGTCGAGGGCCTCGCCGCCTAGCTCCTTCCCCATCGCGACCAGCTCCTCTTATCTTGGAGCTGTTTCTCGTCTTTTTTTATTATTTCTGTCGCTACTCGCCTTCTGAAAAGACGAGAAGAGACGCAGAATAACTCCCAATTGAGGTCACTGACCCCGATTTATAAGCATCGGCTCCAAACGGGTTCTTGACCCCACGTCAAACAGAACAATAGCATTATTGCCAGCCTATCGAATCGCTCATCTGTCCGATTGGACTTGAACAAAGAGGTTTACCCCTCACGCATCAGATATCGGCTACATCGAGAGGCCAGACTTATTTAAAGACGCCATGGAAAGGATTGTTCGACCTCTATCTCGACAACTGAACAGACAACGACTTCGATATCCCTTTGCCGTACCTTCGTCTCCTCCATTTTTGAGATTATACAGTATGGGTCACACAATCCCTCCCGTAAGTGACGTCTGGCGCGGTAATATGCTTCAACTCGGCTAATTAAGCCGCATCTCTATCATAGTTGAAAGACAAGTCGCTTTTCATAGAAAAGTCGTATGTCAATGGCGAGTGGGTCGGTGCTGAGTCTGGAAAGACCTTTGAAGTTCATGGTGAGCACTGCCCGGCCGTTTGAGAAGATTGGGGTTGACAGTTTGTTTTGTGATGAAAAGATCCATCCGATGGCAAACTCATCGGCACTTGCCCAGAGTTCACGGCTTCCGACACAGAAAAAGCCATTCAAGCTGCTGCCGCCGCATTCCCCAGTTTCCGCAAGACGCTCGCTCGAGAGCGTGCCCGCATGTTGCGAAGATGGTATCAATTAATGGTCGATAATGCCGATGACTTGGCAACACTAATTACATGGGAGAATGGCAAGCCTTTTGCTGATGCAAAAGGTGAGGTCATGTACGCTGCGAGCTTCTTTGAGTGGTTTAGCGAGGAGGCTCCTCGTATATACGGTGACACCATTCCCTCAACTGTTCCCGGAAACCGAATAATCACATTGAGGGAACCCGTTGGTGTTTGTGGTCTTATCACTCCCTGGAATTTCCCAGCTGCTATGATTACACGAAAAATTGGACCTGCTTTGGCCGCTGGTTGTACCGTCGTGGCCAAGTCTCCCGGTGAGACACCATTCACAGCCAATGCTTTGGCCGAGCTGGCTCATCGCGCCGGTATTCCCAAGGGTGTTGTGAATATTGTAACGGCGGACAAGAATGTGGTTGAGGTCGGAGAAATCCTCACTACGCATCCAGATATCCGCAAGGTATCCTTTACTGGTTCTACAAATGTCGGTAAATTGCTCATGAAGCAAGCTTCATCAACCGTTAAGAAGGTATCCTGGGAACTCGGTGGCAATGCCCCATTCATTGTTTTTGACGATACTAAAGATCTTGATGCTGCCGTTGCTGGAGCTATCGCATCCAAATTCCGCAGCTCAGGCCAGACCTGCGTGTGCGCCAACCGCATCTACGTCCAAAAGGGCATATATGAGGAGTTTGTTGCCAAATTCACCGAAAAGGTTAAAGGATTCAAGCTCGGTCCCGGATTTGACAATGGTACCACACATGGACCTGTCATTCACTCCCGTGCGATTGATAAGGTTGAACAGCACGTCCGCGATGCAGAGTCCAAGGGCGCCAAAATCATGGTGGGCGGAAAACGTGCATCTGAGATTGGCGATAACTTCTATCACCCCACCGTCTTGGCATATATGACGAAGGACATGCAAATTGCTTCTGAAGAGACATTTGGTCCTGTTGCAGGTCTCTTCCCATTTGACACCGAAGAGGATGTTATCAAGCTTGCGAACGCAGCAGAGGTCGGTTTGGCGGCTTATTTCTTCTCTAATGATGTCAAGCGTTGCTTCCGCATTGCCGAGGCATTGGAGGTTGGTATGGTTGGTGTCAACACTGGAATTATTAGTGACGTTGCTTCACCGTAAGTTTTCGCCGATTCCTTGATTGATCACGAGTTGCTAATGTCTTATAGATTCGGTGGAGTCAAGCAGAGTGGATTTGGCCGTGAAGGCAGCAAGTACGGTATTGAGGAGTTCATTGTCACGAAATCTGTGACATTCGGGGGTATCACCGAGCCGGGATTGTAATTTAGCTTGCTCGTTGGGTAGTTGGGTTATGAGTATCAGGGACGAATTGCCATGTTTAAATATTTAGGATGATTTAATGATAGTAAAATTGAGGCAAAATCTGGGAAGTCGAATTGTGGCATACCTTTCAGAGTAGCTCAGGTACAGTCCAATTAACCTAGAACTACCAGAATCCGACATCGATCAACTCAACGACTGAAAAAGAAGAGAAAAAAGAAAGAAAGAAATGGTGGGATGTAGTCTTATCTTGGTTATCGCGATAACGATACGCGTATCTTATCAGACATCGTGGGGACATTTTGACGTGTCTTTCATGTGACTTTTTTCACTTTTCTCCTGCGTGACTCAACTTTCCAACTACAAACTGTTCATATATACTCCATTGAGACTGGAATGCATACAATGGAGACGAAACAATCGCCTATCGCCAAGGACAGTCGAGTCCAAGGACTATCGGCCCAGCACTCGTTGTCGCATTCACGATCTGGACTTCGGCTATCAAAGCATTATCGTGACCGAGCTGTGCCTAATGAAGAGGGTGAGTATTTCCCCTCTCTCTTCCTGTATTCGAAAGTAGCAAGGAACTGAGATTGTTATCACAGAGAGAAAACTCCCCCTTGTGGAACGCACCAATGCCCTAAACGTCCATGACTTTATCTCCCGCTACATCGACTCGACCCGACTACATATAGACATCAAAAGCAAGCAAGACGACGTCCCGAGAACAACGAAAGCACAGATACATATATATTCAGCATCTACAATCCCGTCGCTAGACTTCGAGGGTTGCTTTTCCCTTATCGAAACAACATCATCCGAAGACTACAAAAATTCGTCTATGGGCTGGTCACCCACCAAGAAACGCAAAGAAATGCGTCTTCCAGATATGCGATACATGGTTCTTAGGGGTCCACCGCAACCATCACCAACCCCTCAGCGGAATTATAATAACAATAGCCAAACCAGCGGTAATACTAGCACCAGCACCAGCACCTCTGGTGATACAAGTGAAGTTTCATCCACATCCGAGTCGACGGATACCACTCCTAGCCCTGCTACTACCCCTGCTGCTTCTACTGCCACAACGACAACGACAACGGCATCCCCCCACTCCGAAGTCCTCGCCTTCCTCTCCTTCATGACGACCTATGAAGACGGCAAACAAGTCCTGTACTGCTACGAAATCCACATCCATCCTTTCCTCCAGGGCCAGGGGATCGGTCGGCATCTCATGTCCCTATTCGAGGAAACCGGTCGACGAATCGGGTTGGAAAAGGGCATGTTGACGGTTTTCACAGCTAATAGTGCAGCCATAAAGTTTTATGAGAGGTTGGGCTATGGCATCGATGAGTTTTCGCCGGGGCCGAGGAAGTTGAGGAATGGGACGGTGAAGGAGCCGGATTATTTGATTTTGTCTAAGGGTTTTTGATTTTATGTTTTTGGTCGTTTGGGCATGATAGAATAGCGGTTAGAGCGGTTAGGGGCGATATTTTGTTACAATTTATAGACTGTATATTTCGGTTTGGCAGAGAGCGGATAGATTTGTTTTTATTAATATGTTCAATCAGATTTGTCTGACTTCTTTTCCCTTCATCTCGGGATGGTCTTGTTCCCACTCATCCCGTAATGCTGCAAATATAAGATCCGCGACGAGAATCGTCAGACCGAGACTCCATACTAGTGTAATAGCATAGAAGAAATTGGCATTACCTGAACCAGCATAGATCCAAAGATGGTAGAATGCTGGTCCGAGCAACGTCGCATAAAGCAACGCAGCAGCCGCAAAGAAGGTGTATCGTGTCACTAGTATTCCGCGATTAGTTTTGACCTAGTTCATGAGATGTCAGATACTTACGTGGTGATAAATGTCGGTACAAAGGAAGAAGTGCAAAGAACAACGACACATCGGCGATACTTGGGTATGGCTTGAAAATAGAGAATATGCCAATCAACGAAGTGATGACGAACAATGGCTGTCGTCGTAATCGAAGTGTCAATCCTCCAACGTAGCCCACGAGATGTAACCAAAAGACACCGAGGAAGAATTCTCGGAACGAGTCAAAGATTTCGATAAAAAAGTACCACCATAAGCCAACATTTGGTGCTAGATCTGGGACAAGCAGATGGAATCCATATGTGGCGGGTATAAAGTCCCATGAGAATCCCGTCACCAAGAAAGAAGCTCCGAGCAACCCAGCAATGGCTCCAATGAATGTACCCAAGTGTCCAATAGCGAAAGTAAATTCGCCGGGTTGTTTTGAACCGCTCTTGTTCACAATTGACCGATCATAACAAAGATAGACCAACGGTAGGAAAAGTAGTGCGGGATACATAGACAGATAAGCTGCCGAAGCAAGAGCGACAATGGCATTCACACTGTTTCCGCTGACGGCGTTGGAGATTGCATATAGGATAGACAAGTTGGTGAAGATGGTTGTGGAACGAGCGAGGCATGTTGAGATAACGAAAGGGTTGAAGAGGTACCTAGATTAAGCATTAGCTGTGTCGAACGTAACACAGGTCACGGAAAGTCTCACCATGCAGCGATAGCTACCCCATCCCATCTTACATGCTTGCGCAACGAACTGTGTAATCTTCCTGCAACCGACTCAGCCGAGTCGGAGATGGTGATCAAAGCATTCGCGTTCAATAGGTCGATTGCGGTGTAAAAGAGGCTCGTAGCGAATGCGTAATCCCTCGGATTGGGAAGTAAGGCGAATATAGGAAGAAGGAGAGGTGCCTAGCAATTTCCTCAAAATTAGATCAATGATTCTTCTCACGTATTGCCGGAAGTAACAAGTACCTGATGGAAAACGCCCCCTTCGTATGGAGACACGTTGCGGGTATATAGAAAGAGGCCTTCTTGCACTGGGGCTGTCTGTCAGCTATTGATGCATTGTGAATACTGATTGTTGCACTCACATCTTTTGAAGCTGCTGACCGGTGTCGAAACTTCGACTCTTGAAGTCAAAAGGTCTGGTAACGAAGGGAATGCGACGAAAAGGAACAGCCGTACAGCGACAGCGGCTGCGAAAAGAGCTGCCTTCCTCCGGTCGACGGGCATTTTGTGAGTTTAGTAGATGATGAGTAAGTCGCACATAGCAAGCCAGCTCAGTATATAAGGATTGAGACCTGGATCAATCCTGCCAGCTCCTGAACAAAGCGAGTGTGTAGAGAGAGTGTAGCTTGTTGTCTCCTTCCCGCAACCCATACAAACCGTGCACGGGCCATCTCCACCTTCCCGCGCGCCGATTGGCCAAAGAAAAAAAAGAATTGATAGCCAACTTTTTTTCTTCTCGAACCTCCGTTATCAGTAACTTCACTCACCACAACATATACGGCCTTGCGCTCTCATACACCATGGGTAAAATAAAGAAGAAAGGTCGGTTATCTCTGGTTGGGTTTGGTAACAAATTACAAATATTGATTTTGTTATAGGAACCACTGGCCAGGCCAAAAACTATATCACGCGAACACAAGCCGTGCGCAAATTGCAGATTTCACTCCCAGATTTCCGACGACTATGTATCTTTAAAGGTACGAGTTCCAATTATCTAGTTGGCGGTAATATAACAATTACTAATTTGAATCAAAGGAATCTATCCTCGTGAACCTCGGAACAAGAAGAAGGCGGCCAAGAACTCCACGGCGAGCACAACTTTTTACTACACCAAAGATATCCAGTACCTTCTCCATGAGCCGTTGCTCCGAAAGTTCCGCGACCAAAAGGCACTTGCGAAGAAGATTGCCCGTTCCCTCGGTCGTGGTGAAGTCGGAGATGCCGCACGACTAGAAAAGAACCTTGCGCCCAAGCTTACTCTCGACCATATCATCAAAGAGCGATACCCGACCTTCGTCGACGCATTGAGAGATCTGGATGACTGCCTCTCGTTACTGTTCCTCTTCGCAAGCCTTCCATCTACCACAAACGTCCCTCCCAAGACGATTGCAAAATGCCAGAGGCTTTGCCACGAATTCCAGCATTATCTCATCACCACACATTCGATGCGGAAGTCGTTCCTTTCGATTAAGGGTATCTACTACCAAGCTACCATACAGGGTCAGGATATTCTCTGGCTCGTTCCATACCGCTTCGTCCAGCAGGTAAACGGCGATGTCGACTACCGTATTATGGCCACATTTGTCGAGTTCTACACTACCCTTCTTGGCTTCGTCAACTACCGATTGTACACATCCATTGGTTTGGTTTACCCTCCGAGGTTCGACTCTGCTAGCGACGAGCGAGGAGCTGAATTGGCTGCCTTTAAACTTGAAAGCAAAAATGTGGGGCATTTGAAGGCCCTTGAACAACCGACGACGAATGGCAATGCCGCCAACAATGAGGTTTCAGAGGAGATCCAAAAGAAGGTGGACGACGTTGTTAAGTCAGCTGGTCTTGACCAAACTCAAGATACTACTGTGGCCGAAGATCAGACAACCAACGAATATGCGATCGACAAGTTTGAGCCCGCCGCCCCAGAGGCAGACACTCTACCTCAACCCGACGGTAGTGAGAACGAAGCTGGAAGTCTGTTTTCTTCATTCACTTTCTTCATCTCACGAGAGGCTCCCAAGGCGCCATTGGAATTCCTCTTACGCTCATTCGGATGTAAGCGAGTCGCCTGGGACGCAGTTGCCGGAGAAGGTGCTTTCACCAACGACGAGTCCGACCCGCGTATCACCCACCAGATCGTTGATCGCCCGCCTCTTCCGGAATCAGCACTCCCAGCTGTGCCTGAGGACGCGAATGCAGATTCGGTGCGCATCCGCACCGGCGGCCGCATTCCAGGCCGCACATACGTCCAACCCCAGTGGGTTTGGGACTGTATTAACGAAGGCAAGCTTCTTCGACCAGATCTATACGCACCTGGGGCAACGCTCCCACCCCATCTGAGCCCATGGGTGAAGGCCACAAGAGGTGCCTACGATCCTCGCGCAAGTCTCGCAGACCAAGAGGAGGAAGGTGAAGCCGAACGTGCCGAGGAAGAGGAAGAGGAAGAAAGCGAGGAGGAGGGAGTTGTCGAAGACTCGAAGATGGCTGATGAAGATGAAGCGAGTGAAGCAGAAGATGACCACGGCATGGACGTGGATGATTCCGAACAGGAAGAGGATGAAGACGAGGAAGAAGAGGACGACGAATTCGGCGGATTCGACGATGCTGCAGAAGCTGCTTCTGAATCTGAAGATGAGGACGAGGCCCTCCGATCTCAGCACCAGAAGGAACTCGAAGCTGAAGCTGCTGGTCTGCCGTTCAGCGGATCGACGAAGAGCTCATCGGCCAAGAAGTCATCCAAAACCAAGAAATACGAAGCCGAGAGACGCAAGGAGGAAGAAGAGCTCGAGAGACAGAAGATGATGATGAGCCGAAAGAAGCGCAAGTTGTTGGATAAGATGTTGTACTCCAACAAGAAGAAGGAGGAAGAGGCTCAAAAGCTGCGCGGCAAGCGGAGAAAGATTGAGAATGCCGCCAAGACGAAGGCTTGAGTTTTATGTATGTAATTATCGTATTTCATGCGGCGTTCGATGGTGTTGTATGGATGTTCCAGATTCAGTAAGAGCATATCTGTGAATGAAAAGTCGATGTTTTGAAGATAGACCTGCTCATGTGCAATTTGACTGGAAAATGGTATGAATTTACTCGGTACCTAGGTACAGTATTCTCCGTACATCCTGTGCTACAGTTTAGCTGCTTGGTTCTAGATTAAAATTAGTTCTACACAGACATCAGACATCAGACGTCACCATTTCTCGACATGAAAACTGACAGCGACCATCATTGACGAGCTAAAGGCCACAAAGGAGAAATAACTCTCCCTAAAAAAATGGTCCAAAGAATTGCATTCTACCCAGGTATTACATGTTTATCTATCCATTATCGTACCTATCCCCTGAAAGCCAACATCATTAAACTCATTTGGTGAACTTATTTCCCCCCTCAATAACCTCAAAAGCCTTCACCGTATGATCCCAAACCTTCTTCCGCATCTCAACCTTGTCGAACTTCTCGTAAAACGAAAGCTTGAGATTGTTCTCTCCCTTCCACCCAAGAGAATACACACCACTACCAGGTTTCCCATCTGTACCAATCGCAACACTTCCTTCTCGGTAAGCTTTCGAGGGATCAGAAGGTCTAGCCGGGTAACGCGAGGAAGCGATACTCATCATCCTCGCTCCACTTTCCTGTCGAGGGACAGTGATGAATCTTCCCAACACGGGATGGAGAAGGCGGAACATGATTCTGAACCACAACGGATGTTCGGAACTGTAAAAAGTCGGTCCGATGACGAGGCCCGGGAAGATGTGTGTTAGGGCAAGTTTGTCGGGATATTTCTCTGCTAGTGTCTCCATGAACAAGGTATGCATGTAGACCATGTGCGATCGTGCCTGCGAGTAAGTGTAAAGTTTCAAGTCTCGAAGTGAGAGATCGTCCGGGTAGAACTTCGCTTCGAATCCGGCGGCGTAGACGGAGATTACTCGTGCAGGAAGTGTTGATTTGAGTAGCAAGGGCAGTAATTGGACGATGACCCTCATTCGAGAATAGTACATCAGAGACATGGTCACATCAAGTCCTTCTTCCGTCTCTGTAGGCTGTCAGAACCATCGTATAGTGCTGGCCATTCAATACGGACCTGTTCTCGAAAGCCATATCGACCCGCCTTGGGACATCATCAGGTAGTCAATTCTCGGATCCGAGCTCTCCTTTTGTTCCTGCTGGATGATTTCGGCGCAGACCCGGTCCACATTCTTGATCAACGAAAGGTCATCGATCTTGAGAAAGTGGTATTGACCTTGTGAATATAATCCTTGGCATTCAACAATGATTTCTTCCGCGGCGGTGGCATTTCTACCGACAATGTATGCACGAAGTCCTTTGCCGTTGTGTTCGGCTTCGGCAGCAGCTAGGGCTCGCAGGGATTGATGTCCGATACCTGATGTGCCTCCGAAGAAGACGGCGACTAAGGGCTGGCTTTGGACGAGGGTAGCATTTGCTTTGTGGACTTCTGTTAATTCGACCATGATGGTGGCTAGTCAACCGGGACCTGGGAGTATAAATTGATGTCGAGGATCCGAGTGCTTCCCACGGGAGGTCTATCACTCATATTTATAGTCATTCCAGATATGCCAGAGCTTCATCCTCGCGATCATTTTGTAGCGATATATAGCTCTAACATGTAAGTGAAGCTTGAAGGAACAGACAAGGGATTGATGTCGTATAGCGTATAGCGTAAAGAATGCCAAATAGAGACTGACCTAGGCCATTTCGATCTAGAAGTTGAGACCCACTTGAAGCATAGATTGACCAATGAATGTCCAGAGGCGTATAAATTGCCGTTTCGAGACAAGCGGCTCTTTTAGGGCCATGTCCACCTGCCAGCTTCTTCAGTTTTAGTTGACCTTTCACTCTCCAACATCTGGATTAGTTTGAAGGGTCTGCTCAAAATCATCTTCAGTCCTCGCTCTGAGTCTAGTCGAATCTATGTTTTGAGCAGAGGAGACAGAGTCATCATCACGGCGCCTACGAAAGCTTCCTCATGAGCCAGACAGACCATGATTCCAGCTTCATCAATCATTTCAAACCCAGTGGAAATAATGTTGCCTAATATTATCATAGCTCCATGGGTTTCTAGCGCCAGTGTATATCTCTTTCGCGATACTTTCAATTGTTGTTCGACTTATTTCATTACATGAGATCGCATTCCGGAATCAGTATAGTGATCTGTCCACTTGTATCCTCGATCTGAGAATCAATATGTCTCATAGACGGTTTCATACGAAGAGTCGTCATGGCTGTGCACAGTGCAAGCAAAGCCGCAAGAAGGTGAGAAATTGGGAAAGACCCCTTGGTGTTCTTGACTGACAGATCTAGTGCGACGAGATTCGCCCTCAATGCGGACGATGCGAAAAGACCCAACAGCATTGCTCGCTGTCCGAAGTGTCTTCAAGCTTGATGTTCATTTCTACAGATCCTACAACGGAGCGTTACAAGAAGAGCGCAAGTGCTGCCGAGTCACAACCTGATAGTGATCTAACACAATCATCGTTAATAATCTCCCGTGGACCAAGCACTAATACCTCGCCGGCCGACACATCAACTTCTCCATCTTTTACATTCACCTCAGACAGCAATGCCGCCGACTCACATTTTAGCGATACAGAAAGGGAGCGACTTCGATTAATGCACCATTACACTTTACACACAGCAAAGACTCTGGCAGACATCAGCATTCCCGCAGACAGAGATCAAACAGTCTGGCACAACTTTGCTGTTGAGCTGGCTCTTGAGAATGACCTGATGCTTCACGGTCTATTGAGTCTGAGCGCACTCCATCTGGCATTGAGCGGCATCTCTAAACCGCGACATACCATATTAGCAATCCACCATCACGATCTAGGATTGGCATTGTTTCGTCCCTACCTCACCAATGTTACGGCTCTCACTCAAAACTACGAATCGATTTTCGGCTTTACGTGTGTAGTCATGCTATACGCATTCGGAATACAGAGATGTTCGGAGTCAACTGCGAATACGATCGAAAAGGTCCATCAAATCCTCACATTGATTTCAAATTCAAGACCAATCACCAAGTCTCACATGGAGGCATTGAGGCATAGTCGGTGGTCCATAATGATGATGCCAGAGCCATATCCAACCCTTGACGAAAAGCTGCCTGATGAGATGGAAGCCATGTTAGCAAAGCTCTTGCAACGCGCTTCCGTCACAGCCACAACATTTAGTCAAGCCGAAACCTATTTCGCAGTCATCCAAAGCCTGAGATACGTTCTCATCCTCACCTCCACTCCTCGACCGGCACATGTCACACTAGTCATTTTTCCGATGCTGAATCCAGCCAAATACTGGGATATGATCCTAAATTATGATCCGTTGGCATTAGCGGTGTTGGCGAATTATGCTGTTACGATTCACCGACTGAGGCATAGTATATGGTTGGAAGGATGGGGGAAGGAAATGGTCGACGCGGTGCATGCGATACTTGCGCCGGAGTGGCATGATTGTATAGAGTGGGCCGTTAACGAGACGAGAGTGGAGTGATCATAACGTCCATATAACGTGTATAATAATTCTATAACGCATCTTGTAATTGTACATACTACTCCGTAGTTACTCTGTGAATGAGAAGACACAGATAAGGCGGTATCAGTGACGTCATAGACTGCGCCTGAGCGATGAGGCATACATACCTAACCTGCTTGTCCTTGCCTTTCTACTACTACCTAGGTAGTTCTAACTGCTTAAGCTCTGGAGATGAGGTGGACAGGCAGGAGATATATGCATACAATCTCATTAATATGAGTCCATATGTATTCTTCCATTTACACAGAGTTGACGAGAAAGTGATCCACCAGTTACACCAGTTACACATTAATACTGTCCTGCTCTAGCATCTCCAACAATGCCAGAACAATCCCAATCAACATACCCCTTCACAGCATCTCGTCGCATCATCTCAACCCACAACCCCGCTACCGGTCGCGCGGTCTTCAGCAATCTCCCCGAAAACCCACCCGTTGGCGAAGTCCCCAGCACGACAGGCAAGACCGAGCCCTCGCGCAATGTAAGGGTCTATTCTACGAATACTTTCCCCGTTGACGGACTATCGCCTGCGTCGCAGGTCACGCCTGAAGAGGCGGCAAATCTGGATTTTAAGGCGTATGAAGATGAGCTTGAGCATCCCCATCCGCCGGATGGATCGCATCGGGGTCAGACGACGTGTCGATTGTTGGAGATGGCGCCGGGAGATGCGGCTCCTATGCATCGGACGATTACGTTTGATTATGGCATTGTCATCGATGGCGAGGTTGAGTGGGAGCTCGATTCGGGAGAGACTAAAGTCTTGAGGAAGGGTGATGTGTGCATACAGCGAGGTACGGCGCATGCATGGAAGAATGTCACGCCAGTCGAAGACAACAACGGGTGGGCGCGGATATTCTTCGTCATGCTTGCTAGTGAGAAGATTCGAGTCACAGACGGGAGAGAGTTGGGGTATGGATTCGGCTTGTCTCGGCATGGCGAGGGGTTGCATAGTCCCAAGTAGCAGCTGGCCGGCTCTATGCCCTTCTCAATAACCTTTATGCTTGTTTGTCAACACATCTCTTCGGTTTCTAGCCGGTGGCATATCGTTGTATTTTCGGAAGCAGCGTCTCTAATGAATTGATGATTTCCACGTCCGAACTGCCAGTGAATGTATCGTCTCGATCGAGTAAAATCCCATGCCAGCCAGCGTCCGTCGCGCCTTGATAGTCTTTTGCTAAATCATCTCCAACATGTATGCGCGTCCAATCGATGTTGTCCAGATCATACTTGGTCCATTTGTACGTGCTCAGAAGGCGATTGGCTTGCCGAGCAGCAACATTGTAGATCAATCGATTCGGCTTCTCTTGCCCTGCCTCGTAGCTCGTAATGACCATGTTGAGGTCATCTGAATAGAATCCTCTATCCTGCGGATCATTACTGGCAGCCTCTTCGAATCCCGGTAGCAAAGTACTGGATCGGTCTTCGTCAGCACGAGTCCGTCCTACCGATAAACCCAATGATCTCAACACTGTAGAAACACGATCATCCGAGTTCGATATAATGCCCGTCACGATACAATCGAACCCGGACTGCTGAGCTTTGAATTTCCTGAGCTGATCAAAAAAGGGCCGAACATCTTCGTATAGCGAGTAACCCTCTTTACTAGCAAAAGTCTCAATCAACCTATCAACCATCCCAGCAGGCATCTGCAAATTCGGTCTATCCAGAGCATTCGCAAACGTAGCCTTAATCACACCAGTCCACCATTGTTTCGGCCCTCCATATTCGCCACGCAGTACCATCTCTCGGCCATAGTTCGGATAGGCTTTACTCTCGGCTTTGTACGCGTTTTTGAAGGCTGTCTGCAACGTAGCGGGAGCTATCGGAGTTTCGCTCAGTCCGTACGAATTGGCTACCGAGGCGTATGACTCGGGGATGGGGCGGCGAGGATGAAAGAGAGTTGCGAACGCGTCGAAGGTGAGGAGTAGGCAGCGGTGGCGTGCGTGTGCCATGGCGTTGAGTTTGAGTGTAGAGTTGTCAGGAACAGGAACAGCTCACCTATTACCAAGGGAGCTTATGTTGGGTGGGTCGTGCGGGGAGATTTGTAAATTGATAAGAGCCAAATCGCGCCTCTTCAAAGTTTGAATCCATCGCAGTGTCGCTATCCTATCGAAGAAGCTGTCACTCGTTTTTGTGCAGATTATATACGATCATCATTGAGAAAATCCAACATAATGTCGGACAACCAGGCTCCTGCGCCTGTATCGGTGCTCTTTGTTTGTCTAGGAAATATCTGTAAGTTTTCACGAGCCTCGCAAGATTATCTTCGAGTTGCTGATCAGACATTTACAATAGGCCGCTCTACCATGGCCGAAGGCGTCTTTCGCTCCCTATGTTCTTCCTCACAGCAATACGGCGATCTCATCGACGAAATCGACTCCTCAGGCACGGGCGCATACCACGCAGGCGATTCTCCCGACTACCGCACAATGGCCACCCTGAAACAACACGGCATAACGAACTACAATCATTCTGCTAGGAAAATCACAAAGGAAGACTTTAGGAAATTCGACTACATACTGGCCATGGACGAGTATAATCTCAAAGACTTATTACGGCTACGCGATAGTATCATCATGAGCGCACAGTCAGGAAGGACGAACGGCCGTACGAAAAACACGCGATCGACCAGAGACCGTACTACAGAGGATACGGTGACACCACAGATTGCAGCAGTACGATTGTTTGGAGACTTCAATCCTGACGGCACAGTCAACAAGAAAGTCGGCGGTGGTCAAGAGATTGAAGACCCATATTATGGAGGAATCAACGGCTTTGAGATCGCGTATGATCGAGCGCTGAGATTTTCAAAGGGATTCCTTGCATATTTGGAAAAGAAACGAGAGCAGTGATACTACGGACATACGATGAGAACAGGATGTGACCATGAACGCGAAGAGCAGGCAGCAGCAGATAGATTAGATACCCAGACAATTTCGCACCTTTTAACATGAATACTTATCTGCACAAATACACAACATATAATTTCAAGTCCAAAGATTGTGAACCTCTTCTCCAGGCCACCGGCATGCCGATGAAATGATGAAAGGGTGGTTCGCGTCACTTGATGGTAGTGTAGGACCAAGGACACAATGCAAGAGAGCATACGCAAGCGCAGAGACTCTCGAGCCAACTCCAAAAATGGGAATAATCAATAAGGTGTTCCAGCGGAACACTTTCAGAGATTAAACTGAAAAGAACAGATACTACACTTGATCTAAGCCAAAAGGCAAAGAGAGCTGAGGAAAGAAAGAAGAAAGAAAATGGAAATGCGTGGGAGAAATCGCTGCTTATATACCCGGACTGGTGGCCCGTGCACGGCTGCCTAGAGAGGAGTTTGCATTGTTTGCATGTTTGCATTGTTTGTTCTGGTGCGGCAGATCATGTGACCACACAACAATTTCCTTCTCAACCTCTTGTCGAAGGACAGTCCCATCTCTCCACGAGCAAACAAACACATCCTCGAGAACCAACCACGCAAACTCACAATGCCTACCCATCTGTCCAAGACTAGGAAACAGTTAGTCTCAATTCCTATGCGCCTTATCCTATATACTGACAAATCAGCCGCGGCCATGTCTCTGCCGGCCACGGTCGTGTAGGAAAGCACCGCAAGCACCCCGGTGGTCGTGGTATGGCTGGTGGTCAGCACCACCACCGTACCAACCTCGACAAGTACCATCCCGGTTACTTCGGTAAAGTCGGTATGCGCCACTTCCACCTACAGCGCAACCACGAATGGAAGCCCGTTGTCAACTTGGACAAGGTTAGTCATGCCGACGATGTGAATGGCTGTTGCAGATACTAAGACGTCACAGCTTTGGAGCCTGCTTCCCCAAGAAACCCAAGACAAGTACCTCACTGAAGGCGCTCCTCAAGACACCGCTCCCGTCATCGACCTTCTCGCTCTCGGATACGCCAAAGTCCTCGGCAAAGGCCGCCTCCCCAACATCCCCGTCGTCGTCAAGGCTCGATATGTCAGCAAGGAAGCTGAACGCAAGATCACCGAAGCCGGTGGTCGCATCATTCTCGTCGCTTGATCGAACTAACTCATTGGAAGGAAGGATAAGGAGGATTACAAAAGATACCCAGACATGGCTCGATAGCTTGGTCGCAGGAACGACCAGCATCGACGCAACCCAAAAGGCGTTTCAGCGTGGTGGCTGGGTGATGATTCGATCGAATTAGCTTTTGCTTAGAAAATTGAATCATTGCCGAACAGACCAATGTGCATTCTCGTACATTTTTCTCCTTGTGGGATCCATCTGCCCGGCCCATGTCTGCACTAGTCAGAACGACTGTGTTGCATGAGGTTTTTAAACGCCGCTCAGACATTGTCTGCAGACCCGCTAAAACAGCGTGGAAGGGCACGTAGAGGATTTGTATTTGATGTCGTCCGTATCGGCAACTGTTAGCGAAGGTAAGTTTGTAGTTTGTAAAATATCGTACATGTCACACCGCTCCTCCTTGTATCTATTACCATCCAACCAATACCATTGGATGTCGAAGTTTCGAAAAACATAACCGTCACCCAGGAATTGATAGCCCTACTACCCCTTACCCCCATTCTGAGATTCGCCTTACATAGTCAAATCCCCTGTGAAATTCTCTTAGCATCTAGCTACACACTCATGAGTGTCGCTGCTGGCCCAGTGCCATTGCTTTTATACTGTCCTCATTTTTTACAAAATTCTTCAGCTGGTGTCCATACCTAGGTACCAAGGTTAAGTCTAGGGAAACTAATTTATTCTTTAAGATTGCTACCTAGCAGGTACCCCTATCCAGCACAGAGTTATCGGCATCGTATGTAAACACATATCGTGTCATATCTAGTTCGTCATAAGACTCCAACTATTGCTCGAATACATGTTAAGATATGCTCATTCTATATTTCCCAATTATCTATTAAAAATACATACTACAATATTAGCTTAGTGAAACATGGTTTCGTAGTTATGGCATTGCATCGTTTCCTCCTGCAAGATCGAATTGTACAGATCGATTCGTTTATACATCCCCCATTCAAAATCTAATCTTGTCTTCACTGCCCAGGTGGTTTGGCCTAGAAGGTATAAGGACAGTACAACCAAATAGACAACGTCCAGTTGCCACAAGTTTGAACCTCCTCAATGTCGGTGATGCAAGGCCAGCCGTTGCCACCATCGCATGTCAAAGTTCCATTAAGACCTGGGTCCTCATAACCATTGTACATGCAACCAGTGTAGGTCCCCTCGTTCAAATCAAACGGTCCTAAGGACGGTATTCCGGGTAGTACGGATGGCTCCCAACCCTCAGGTCCAGCTACCTAATATCCCGAGTCACACAATTCACTATAGCCACTTTCTTCATTTGGCAGATCAAAGCCAGCTAGCCGTGAAGCCGGTACACCTTCAATCATTTCCACCTCATTGATGAGTAGGAAGTTTCGAGTGGAACATGTGTCGCGTTCAAGTACTAGTACTTCAGATCGTCGAGCATTGGCGGTGTTTAGTGTCCAGGAAAGAGTGATACCTTTGAGACAGGGATGATCTTCACCAGTTGAATCGAGGTTATACTTGCTAATAATAGTTTCCAAGGCCCTCTGGTAGCCTTGCCAAGTTTCAATCGCGGCTCCCCCGCTACTAATAGCTGCGCTCTCCGTCGCAGCAATCTTTGTGTACAGGTCGTCAATAAGCCGATCAATCTGCTCTTTGGCGGTGGAGAACATCGGCCCGAGCAGCTGATTGTTCAACCAGGTTTGATAAGTTGCCGCAAGATTGGGATCGATCGCGTATCTTTAAAAAAAAAAAGAGCTTTAGTATCAAGGGACCACAAAGGTATGCGCAAGGTTGTGTCCCACATATAAGGAGTTGTATATCCTGTTGTTTGTTCTATCAAGCGGTCCAATAACATAGTCTGAAATCCATATGTCACAACCGAGAACAAATTGTTCTAGAACATATTGTTCCGCGACAAGCTTTCTTTTGATGCTATTCCAGTTATTCGATGAAAGTGCAGTAAGTTGGTTCTGTGCCCTAGATACCATAGCAGAACGCTTGCCACCAAGCTGATCAAAAATAGAGTTAGCTTCAAGTGTTTCGACCACAGAGGAATATCAAAAAACATACCAATCCCTTCGCACTGTTGAGCTCCTGCGTCATGCCCACAAAGTCCCAGTAAACATTTCCTGCGATTCCATTGTATACAGCTTGAAGTTTGTTCTGGCCACAGGGAAACAACATCTGATTAAACTGACTGCATGCCTGTGTTTGATCACCTTGTTGGTGGAGGTAATATGTCCAAAACTGGTTCAACCAGTTTTTCTCATCTGTAACTGTAGTAAGTCCCGATGAATTAAATCGATGAAGTGGAGGGAACCTTCACTTACAAACGTGCTCCATGGTAGGTTTCTGCGGACCGCCGGTGACGCCCTGAATCTGAGTATCCGAGATAGTTGTGACAAGGGGAGCACAGGCTTCTTCTGTTCTAGTAAACCATCTCGACATAGCTCGATTTGATGGTACAGGCGCTCCGATTCCAGACTGTGAAAGCGCCATTGAAATATATGCCGCTGGGCCGGTGTAAGCGGGAAATGTTACGGACCTAGACAGCGTGCATGTAGGATCCGCAACCGCGGTGATCCTCGTGGCGGATGCTCGTTTCTGTAAACCTACATCGACTGGCACTGCTGTGGCACGAGCCACAAGACCGTCCTCAGCGGTTGTTGAGTCAAGCTCAATGTATGGCCAAGAGCAGGGAGCGCATCCTCCGTAGACGTCCACTCCCGGAGAGTACGTAACTGGCGAGGTCACAGCCGGACATGAATCCTCAGTCGTGGAGGTGATGGTGGTGGTGGTCCCAGTTGGATTGCAGCCAATACTGGGGAAGCAAGTGGTAGATGTGCAGGACGTCGTTGCAGCGGCATTGGCATCAGTGGTGACCGTACAGTACTCAGCGCAAATAGAGGCCGTCTGTGTGCATGACTCTTGGGAAGAGAGTAAAGAACTACAATCACCATTGGGACATCCTGTATTTCCGCAGCTTCCATCCTGACAGCCAAGACCACCGCAGTCGAACAAGGAACAGCCACTGCTGCCGCCGCTGCCACCACTATCACCACAGCCTTCCATTAAACACCCGGAAAAACAACCGAAAATACCACACCCCCCGGAACAGCCGAATAATCCACATCCAGGATCGCAACCGAATTCCTCGCAGAAACTATGTCCACAACCCGAACATCCCCGTTTTGCAGTTGGAGAAGCTTTCGTTCCGGATGAACCGCTACTATAGGTAGCTGTTGGTGTGGTTATCGGCGGGGAAAAGGTCCAGGATATACTTGGCTGAGGTTGTATTGTGATCGGATGAGAAGTGGAAGGAAAAACGACGCCAACGACAGTAGTGCTCGAAGACGAAGCCGTGTTAGTTGCAGTCGTGCTAGTTGTAGTCACTGCCGATACAGGGGGCGGTGTTGGAGGAAATGCTGCTTGATTACCTGGCAACACGATTGTTAAAGGTGGAGGCTTGATAGCCTGAACTGGTTCCCAAAGAATGGTACCTGGACTTCCCGGGGTTACCGTTACTGGCCAGACATCAATCGAGCCTAGATCAAAAGGCTCAAAGTTGACAGTCGTGGTCAGAGTGCTGGTGGAGCCACCTGACTGTTGCACGGCAATAGAGGTAGTATATGGAGGCCACTGAATGGTCGTTGGCATCTCTAATGGAAGTGGTGGAGGAATGAGCGTGCATGGGGGTGCGCAAATGACGAACGGCGAGGGGCTATTCCAGAAATCTGGGGGTAAGTATACCTCCCCTCCATTGTCTCCATCACCGCTCGAGACATCTGTCGCAGAGGGCGTATGTAGATCAATAGCCCAATCAACCGTTCCCCCGAAGTTCAGCGCTCCATAGAAGAGGCTCCGAACTTCTTTATTCGCGTTGTCCATGTAAGCCACCCATTGCGTGGAATCGTATACCATGATGTTGGAGTAACTAGCATCGTCCATGTATAATTCCGCATTAGAGGAGTTTGAAGCAACGATATCATCAATTTCCCCTCCAGCCAGGTATCCAGCTTGCTGAGTACATTCACCAGCCAAAGCGCCAGAGTCTGGGCCGGTATAGGTACACATACTGCCCCAACATCCAGGACTAGTCATCTGAAATGAGCGACCATAGCTTGTCACGCCAACGACAACATTGATAGACAAAGGGCCTGCTTTTGTAATCATTGACAAGGCATTGAGTGTCTCGGTTAAGTTAACATGTGACCTGAGACAGTTTCCAGCTGGGCAGCCTGGATCTGACCACGCATTGGCGTAATCCCATTGACCGTGAAGATCATGTCATATAGACGATATAGTCAACTGCACCCGAAAGAGCAGCAATGGGAATATTTTGTAAGTACCAGAATGACGCAGGGGCAGTTACAGAGACTGTTTTCCCGAATGCACTAGCAGTGATATTATCTCGGAAAGCAGCCATGAATTCATAGAAGTTGAGCACGTCTTCTTCGGTGGAGGGGGCAATACCCCGAATATCAGGCTCACCGGGGTATTCCCAGTCAAAATCAACACCGTCCAACCCATTGTCATTCAGGAAGTTGATTATATTGTTCATAAACGTGACTCGGTTGGCTGGCTGAACGGCCTCCCGGAATAGTGCGTAGGTGGATGCACTGGTGGAAAACTCCCAACCGCCGAAGCTGATTATACGTTTGACCCCGGTCAATGATAAGAAGGCATCGAATTGGTCCTGGATATCTGTCACATTGACTGAAAAATCAGGATTCAGGGTGGCAAAAGCCAGGTGGATGTGAGTATACGAGCTGGTGTCAATGTTGAGAACATCCATTTGAAGACATGGTCTTTGCCAATCGTAAGCTTCAAAATAACCAATCTTTCTAAACTGCTCCGGAGGATCGATATAAGATATGATGGTCGTGCCGCAGTTGGAGATGCAACCGTTTTGCCCAGGAGCTGCCGTGCCTGGAGCACCCGTGGAGGAATTGCTTGGTGTACAATATTCTGCGGTAACGCCACACTGGCCCCAGATGTCACAACACTCATTCAAAGGACAAGTATTTAGAAGGCTGAATCCTCCCGCGGGGTTTTCTGGCTGTGGAGTCCCCGGAACCTGTGGACCGCACATCGCGTTGGAAATTGGTGCAGGTAAAGGAGGATTGCCTGTGCTAAGACAAATGTAATTTCCAATCTGTAAGTCTGAGCACCCCATCCAGCCCCATGTCTGAGTATTGTAGCTGGCTATATCACTTTCTGTAATATCATAGCTAATTGCAATAGCTGAACAGGTATCACCGGCTGCAACCAAGTATGTCGCGCAGGTGCCATTTGCATATAGCTTCGGTGTAAGATCAGGGAGGCTTCCAGCAGAACAGCAAACGTGTTGCCCGGCTTGTAATGGTGAAGATAATGTGGGGTTGTAAGCAGTGAAATCTGCAGCTGAAATACCACATTCAGCGGCAAGCGAGGTGCTTGTATCTCCTGCGGCCACCTGAATAGTAGTGCATGTGCCTCGGGGGGATATTGTGTTCAGACTTCTATTAGTGGCTGAGCTGACTAATGTGGTATTAAGACGGGTATTCTGCACAGCTGGAGCAAAGAATGTGATGTTTTGCCATGTTGTGGCTTGATTGTAGCCTGTGACACATTGTCCCTGCTTCCATGTCTTGACTGCCTCTTGAACTGACAAGAGGTCCGTATTGGTGCTGGCAATAATACCTATGGAATATTTGACGCTGAGTCCACTTCCAGAACAGAGCTGTGCCACGACTGTGTCATAAGTCCCTTCACTCTGTACGTGGTCGATGAACTGGTTGAGAAACATTGATGATAGACCCTGTCCTTGCATTTCAGAGCCAGCGTACAGGGCAACAGTAGCCTGCCCGGAGTAAGAAAACGAGATAGTTTCATTGCACGCAGCATCTTTTTCTTCAATGTAAGCCTGAACTTGCTGAGCAGCTTTATGACGTCTTCAGTAGACTTAGAGCTGCCAGGTGGTCCAAAGAACGCCAACTGCGAAGAGTTTGTGATCTTCTGGCTGTGCGGAAGGGATGAGCAAGTGTCTGCGCGGCGAACCTTGTTTTTGGGTTGACTAGACTCAAAATCGGCAGAACAGGAACGGATAGTTATATGGCTTTCACTATCGTTGAGAGCGTTAAACACAGCAAAGTCGAGCAACATAGTTTCATTGCACTGTGCTAGACGATCTAAATTGTGATATACAGTCCAGTTTCCCGGATCAAGTCCCGCATCGTTGCAGTTTGCGGGACATCGGTTTTTGACAGAATCAAATAAAGGAGTTGCTTGACTGGGCTCAGTAGCTAGCGCACCATGTGCTGTACCTGTCGGAGTACTCTTACTGGTATAGACGACGCTGATGGAGTTCGCGGAGAGGAAGGATTGCATAGATGGAGGAATATCAGCTGCTGATGCATGACCCAGTCTCGCTAACGCGAGGAAGGCCACAATGGTCCCAATTGCAGGTCTTGCTGACAACTGCATTTTCGCCATGAGTTGAAAATACAACTTGAAAGAATAGAAGATAATGTGAATAAGGCCAGCTAACTCATGGTGAAGGTGTGTACCCTGTTGTTATTATAGATTTCCGTTCAATCTTGCATAGTGAGAATTACGTAAAACTCATCATTGGCATGTACTATCTCTTGTCAGTCTATCAGAGGGATATGCTCTTTGCTGTTCCATTTTAGCCGTATTGTAACGTTTACTCCATGTCATGATTCGAGGCCTTTATGGCTGTTACAAGCGCTAGAGATGTACTTCATATCTACTGAATGTTTGTGGCTGAGATCCATGGAACGAGTTTCTTCTTCCGGTTACTACTCGCGAGTTGTCCTTATCCTTGCTTCGTTTTTCTCCGTTTTTTCACTTTGTCGCCTCACAGCATTATCTAGGTAGATGTCGAAGTCCCCGCTTTGATGATGACTTCTACACGAAGTAGTAAGAGTACTCTTTCAAATACTACAGCATCAGTCGGGCCTTGCCTAGTCAGGACTAATCATCTCGCTTCAAGAATTTAGCAAATCTTCTCAAGTTCTACTAATCATGGATTGAAATTCCTATCTATTTTCTACAATCATCCACCCATGTCTCGTCAAGCATATCATAGCGACTAATCATTGGTAAAGTACTACCGAACGCCGACTTCATCTGGATTTGTTGCGCCATTTTCTGGCAAAGACGACCTAGAAGATACTCAGGGTTACATCGATTGCGGCGCACTATGCATAGCTACTGCATATATTTCAGATCCCGGATTATACGAATACAGCTTCGTACTCTACTTCAAACTTCTCGCACGGAGTAGTCTATGTACCCAGCAGACATAACATACGTACCTACTATTGATTGTCTAGGCCCAACCAGAGCTCACAGCTCCGAAAACATGCTTTCTACTTATTACGGAGTAGTCTGCAGGATATTAGACCATAACGGAAGATTCGGCGAGAAGTCGGTTCCTGACTTCCTGTTCCTGAGCCTCAGTTAACCGCTAAGATGCACTGGGGAGGTGGCGGGTGAACCCGTACCCCTAGGCACTTAACCCTAGTCCCCATGGACAGATTGTGCATATGTATCTACTACGTACCTACTCTGTAGTATTCTGCGCAATCTCATAGAGTGCCCATGAGAATGTCAAATAGGCTCAGATGTTGCTCCCAGCCATCTCATTATACAGTGGCTTCATTTCCACAGGAAAGACAGGCTATAATCTAGCAAATGCATGGATCATAAGACACCGATATCATACCAGTGGTTCATTAAATAACGGAGTACTAAGCGCCCCTAAAACCTATAGACCCACTACCGATGCCAGCTAGGTCAACGAGTATCTCGGAAAAGTACTTCTCAATTAGGAAGTTTCTGAATTTGAGCGGAAGTTCGGACACAAATCTAGGTAACGGGTTTTAGTGCGAGATACCTAAGATCTAGGTATGGCAGAGTTCTCTCTCAAATATCATGCATCAATACCTAGATGAGTGCTCAGTGACTCATGATATCATTGTTTGTGTGGACTATAAACATCTGGGCTTGGTTCGTATCATCATCACATGGTTACTAATATTCAGTATGTCATATGGTGATGCGTAAGTAGCTACATACTCCGTACCTATCTCCCCGTTCAGGGATCAGGATACTACTATGCACGTAACTAAATTAGCACGCTATTAGCCATGGAGAAACCCCAACAGGGGGGCCTTGTGTTTTCCGGCTTTCACCCGGGACGGGAGATCTAATCCGTCGGACCGAACCCGAGACACGTGGGGCCAAGGAACTATGTAGGTACGTCCGAGTGGAACTGATGTGTGTGCGAGATTTTCTTATATGGACCCGTATGCAAGATTGCTGCGAACAAACTTACGATATGAGCTCATACTAGTTCATACAATCTCATACAATGTTTACAAGCTCATACAAGTATGCGTTAGCTTGCACTGTGGTTCCAATTTCTAGTACATACATTTGATTTCTTTTTTCCTCCAGCATGATGTTGCCACCTGCCTATCTACTGGTGAATTTCTCTGGTCTACACAATAATGTGAAGCAGTGATCTAGACAGTATGGACGACACAGAGAACACGCATCAAACGGCTGATCCTTTACGCGGCATTTATCCGGAAAGATATGAACTCGATGACGATCAAAATCTAGACACCTTCTGTGTCGTGTGTGGCGTCCCAATAAGAGTGATGGTGAGTAATGGAGGCTGAAATGCCTTGATCATTGATCTAATCTGATATTCTATTCAGGAAGAGGTACTGGAACTCGAAAAGGATAAATTTAAATGGTGTTTGGATGCAATCGGTATTCGCCCGTCATTACTCCAATCTGGTACAGATTGGGAGACATCACGCTGGCACTGGCATGGGGATTGGAGAACAAAACGACTTCACGGCGACGATAAACCAATGGAAATCCTTTCTGTTCCAGGTACGTACTCTAAAATTCATTTTTTCATTTCAATTAAGATCTAATCTGAAAAAGAGGAATTCCAATTTTATCAATGGGACGATTTGTACCATTCCAAACATTTACTTCATGAACAAACTATTCTGTTTCCTTGGGTCGGCATGCACAAGAAATGTTTTGATCTTATGCAGAGACTCCTGCAGTATAGAACAAGTGTTCTGCATCTAACATCAGATGACAGCTTAATTCGAAATCGCCTTCCAAGTACCCGAATTCCAACGAGTTTAGGTGAGATGTACGAGGTGTATCAATCTCGAATTTATGATATGCCCTGTGTTTCCTGGCGTTGGTACTATCCCTATCGATGGAAAGTTCTCGAGCCACATCGATACTATTATAACAACCATTTCCATGATGGTGAACATGTAGAGCTTTTTTCACAGCTTGAGTGGCCATGGGGTTCCTATTATACAAGTGTATGTGAGCACTTGCTTATTATCCACGTCCTATCTTTTTATTCCCGTCTTTTCGGCCCCGGTGTAAGGTGCCCGCTGACAAGATTTGATCAATCAACAACAGGCCTACGAAACTGCTCCTTTTCCAATCGAAAATATAAGATCAAAAGTACTATCCTATCTGAAATCACTTCCCGCGATGGGTGCTATTAATACTCCTGCTATTATTGCCCCTGCTCTGCAATCAAGGTTGGATCGACTTCCTACGGAGATTCAAGAACAAATATATCGGAATCTACACCCTTTTACAGACCCACCAGTTGAATGCACTCGCCATCTTGCTCCTTCGACTTGGAAAAATCTGTTAGTTCATGGACAAATTCTTCCTTGGTTATGGGACTTGGAGGAACTGGAATCCAAGATAACAGACCAGGATACTTTCACCACATTTATCCAACGCCTGGGTATCAATGAGCAAAAGGATCAGTCCTCTAACATCCAAATGGACGGTGAATTCTGGGATTGGGAGCTTTTAGTTCGACGATTAGCCCGATACGATTCCTTTGAGCCTGGCGGCGTACTGGACGGCCTGCCCCCAGCATTGCTGAACCGACGGAGAATCTGGAGACTATTGGACGAGGCGCGACAGGATGATGTGGATATCTCAGAATTCCAACAGCTTTGAGTGATATGCGGTTTGTAGCCTTTAGTTCAAACAAACTTGCGATATCGATATCGCTTTAGTCTAATCTGCAGTGATGGGTCATTAGCATTACGTACTATCGTAAAGGTCTATCTTTTAGCCTAAGCGTAGTACGCATTAGGTAGGTGACTGCCTGCCCCGGTGATATTAGAGATCCACATATGTAGAGTGATTGCATTTCAAATCTACGTACTGTAATCATACCTGCATGCTAGGCGCGTGGCCAGTGTACTAAGTACGGACATAATACATATTTTTGTTTAAAAAATACACTAAAAATGGCAATGAAAACAGGAACCTTACATACGGTTATAAGAGTAATTATTATATTGACAGGGTGGTGTCGCCTAAGTATCTCTCTGTGGCTCACATGGCTTGCAATTACCCATGGTAATGAAATTTGGAGGTACGTATTCATACACGTCTCTTCTGCTTTGTATTTGAATCCCCAAGAATAAATCTACATCTCAATCTGCGATTGGGTGCAAACAATTCGGAAAGATAAAGAGGAAAGATCATAGAAGTTGGGTACCCTTTCCAATAAATAAACGGGCTTGGAAAAACTACCTAGGTATATAAGACTCCCTGATGTTCCGGGTCAAGATCTTAATGATTTTGTTCAAGACACTACGATACCTTATCGTTAACTATCGGTCTCCCACATCATATTCCCATTGATTTTTACCTTTGCGGAGTACCCTATCATGAAGGCCACCCACTTGTTCATCTCTGCTTTCGGCCTTCGCCTTGTAGAAGGCTATTTGGTGTCTCCTCCAGGCGTTGCTGCTCCCGGAGCACCCAATGCTTGCAGCGGATGGGTCCAGGGGTCCGCTGGTTCTACTTGTGCCAATATTGAGACCACTTATGGACTTACAGAAGCTCAGTTTGAGGCATGGGTGAGCATTCCAATGTCATTTTTTTTTTCTGCCCACTTTCTTGATTTGCTAATCACTCATACATCGCAGAACCCAACTACAACAGAACTAGGCTTGGACTGTACTCTTGTCGCAAGCTTTTATTACTGTATACAAATAAATTTTGCTTCGCCCTCTGTGTCATCCGCTTTGCCTACATCTTCGCAGACATCAACCGCTATCACGACAACTACCACTGGAGATGGTATCTCAACCCCTACACCATATCAAACTGGCATGAGTGTTATATGCAATAATTTCCATTTAGTGGCTAGCGGAGACCAATGTGACACTATTGTGTCCGAATATGGGATATCTCTTGCACAATTCTATGCTTGGAACCCAGCAGTTGGCACAACATGCAAGTACTTAGATCTTGGTGACTATGTTTGTGTTGGCGTTATTGGGTTTACACCAAGTACCACCTTCCTCACTACAACACCAACAACAACAACAACTACCGGCGATGGTATCTCAACTCCTACGCCCTATCAAACAGGCATGGCAGGAAATTGCAATAGTTTTCACCTGGTGGTTAGCGGTGACGAATGTGGTACTATTGCAGCAGACTATGGAATATCTCTCACGCAGTTCTATGCTTGGAATCCAGCAGTGGGAACTGCCTGTCAGTACCTAGATTTAGGTGATTACGTCTGTGTTGACATTATTGGTTACACGCCTACTGTCACTATAGCCACTACAACTTCAACTACGATTCCGACTGCTACTGGCAATGGCATCCCGACGCCCACGCCTTATCAAACAGGAATGGCAAAGAATTGCATAAGCTTCCACTTAGTGGTCAGTGGTGATCAATGTGGCGCTATTGCAACAGATTATGGAATATCTATCACGGACTTCTATGCCTGGAACCCAGCAGTTGGAGATACGTGCGCGTATCTAGATCTCGGCGATTATGTGTGTGTTGGAGTGGAGGACTGCACATCAGCCTCCGTTCTTGCTGCTTCACCTGTGCAAGATGGATTGACCTGCGGAGCTCCCGGGTTTTCACACGACGGCTCAACCTCGCTCTTAATTGAATCATATACAGCTGGAAGTCCCTACGTTGAAAGCGCAGCTGCTTGTGGAGCGCAGTGTCTAGCTACAACTTCCTGCACTAATCTATATTTCATTGAAGGAAGTTATTGCAACTTGCATCAGGGAGCGAGCACCTATGAACTGAGTACTGCTAGTGGTTATTATCTATGGTACGAAGCATCTTGTTTTTCCTCGGGGTCATGTGGCGTGCCTGGACTATCACACGATGGCTCAACTTCGCTGTTGATTGAATCATATACAGCCGGAAGCCCCTATGTGGAAAGTGCTGCTGCCTGCGGAGCCCAATGTCTGGCTACGCCCTCCTGCACCAATCTGTATTATATTGAGGGAAGTTACTGTAATTTACACCAAGGGGCAAGCACCTTCGGAGCAAGTACGGCTAGCGGTTACTACCTTTGGTATGAGGCATCCTGCTTTTCTTCAGGCGAGGCATGTGGCTCATTTGGATTCTCAAATGACCCGTCAACCACACTACTCATTTCATACACTTCTGGAAGTCCATACGTTGCGACTGCCGCTGCCTGTGGTGCACAGTGCCTGACAACATCCGGCTGCACGAACGTCTACTTCATGGAGAACAGTTACTGTAATCTCCATTCTCCAAGCTCATTTTTAGCATCAACTGCGTCTGGCTACTATTCTTGGTATCAGGCAGGATGCTTTGCATGTAACGCATTTAGTTAGAAAGGTCGGCATCTATGGATGCTCAGTTTGAGAGCTAGAATGGGCTAACCAAATTTCACCACCAGCTCTCTTTTTCCTCTTCGTGGTCACTGGTTCGAAATTTATTCTTAGATTCAATCTCATTTTTGCACAGACTCCTTTATGGTCATTCTAGAATCTACATTTCTACTTGATTACATCCCTATTTTGACTCATTCTCTTCAATTCACTTCTGTAGCACGGTGCGTTTTCCGACTTCCAGAATAGGAATGTACTGTCGGCCGGAACGTACGGATGTTCGTATGGGAGGCGCAAGATCAAAGATTCTAGAACAGACCATATGTTTAAAGCGGAAAGGTCAAATTGTGACTCAAATACTCACCTGCATTATTTAGTCTCGAGAACAATCTCACCTCCGAATTTTCAGGGAGTTGCGGATGTGAAGGGCGAGTATTCACGATCTTAGGTACACTCTCACTCTAAGTACCTACTAGCGGTGTTGATGTCTGTAACTTTGTATAGCTCGATACGAAGTAACGGATCAATTATATATTACACAAGCTCATGGGTCGAGGGGTTTACAGTTCTGACGAACGTTGTTCGTTCGGCTCGCCCTTCACCATGAATCTAGCCCTTGTCAATTCAACCAGATCTGAAAATGGAGACAATCAAGCTTCCTAGGTCAACTTCGAGACGGCGCAGGGGTGGATATTTCGCGAATTTTAGGCAGCATTGCAGTAGTTCATGTTGAAATCGGTTAAAATAACTACGGTAACTAGACCAAAAAGATGCTCTTTTACAAGATAGTTTGTTACGGTAAGATATAGCTAGCAAAATTAATTGTAGTGTGAAAGCCTAGAATCATACTACGTACCATGGTATTATCTATGTGAGTCCGGAGCATATTACTCTTTCCAACCCTAAGATGCAACAAGCAGCCTGGACAATACATGAGAAAATGTCGAGTCTGTAAAAAATGATTGTTGTTGATAAGCCGCGACTAGCAGGGCAAACAATATCATTCGAATGTGCGACGACGTTGCTGTCGCAATTCAAGCTTAATAAATCGGTAAGTTATCTATCATCTTTGGGATGATCGGTTCTTGGAGCGGGTTATAATTGCAAGATTCGAATACTTGCGTGGGATATGTCACACATAACCTGGGTGGATTGTTTCTGAGAAATACATGTAATAACGGATTAGCCATCAGTCAACAATGACATGATGTATTGCGAAGCAGGATTCGGCCTTTTTTCAAACAAATAAAGCGACCGGCATTTCTATCAATTATAATATATATCGACTTCTTTTTCCCCCAAGACTTCTGCCAAGTCTGTCCGGGACGGTGTTTTACTGGAGGCGGCGCCTGAAAGATATTTCACGGTAGGCATATCAAATCCATTGAGCGAGATAGTTACTTTGCTTCGTTTTGTTTGTTCTTTGTGCTGAAGTATCACTATTGCAGCTCAAGTTGTGGGTGTGTCGAAGACCAAGCATAATCTTGGAATGGTTTTCTCTATCTTGGAGAATTATTCCAAGAGACGAGGAAGATATAGTTCCTATCAATGCACAATCAGTGGAGTCGACAGCTTCAGATGTAATTTGCATGGATACAATCTTACATACATAAATGAAGAGGCAATTCATGCCAGAGATGGCCTCATTTGAAGCTACGGAGCAAATGCCGATGACTTGCCTAAACAAGTATTTTAGTGACTTGACCTTCATGCTCTTTTCTATGTAGGCCGTCGAATAGTACTTATAGGAATAGATCGATTGACACAATTAGCAATAATATCGGTTGTTTTGCCTTGAAAGTTTACATTGATGTTCAATTGACTCAAGTGCTGGATTTATGTATTGTTGGAGACCCTGCCCAGGGTGCCGGATCCGTTGCGCAATATATATCGATTGATGTGTTTCTGTGATCTTTCAGTTAGACAATTTCAAACTTTAGAAGTAGTCACTAGATAGTATAGCTAATAATTGATATAAACAGAAAATGATGATTTTATAGACAATACTTTTCCTGAACGATTATTGAGGGTAAAATTTGCGTCCATGAATCCATTCGGATTGTTTTAGGGCTTGGAATCTTTGCCCTAACATAACCCCGGGCTCTTATCAACGGCTTTGCATACGTCCACGTCAAATATAAATTATGCAATTACGCCGGATTATTATTTATAACTCTAATTCGACTAGGATATAAACGCTAATTGGCTATCAAGTCGGTATTTGTCGCTGCCATTCATCCGTGCACATGATAACATCCACAACTGCTTGATGGAGTAAGTTATATGGTCAACATCTATACCACATTTCTTGGACTGACAACCGTGCATGCCATATAACAGTCTTAAAATTTCCTGATATGAAGAACCAAGGCCAACTCTAGGTTGTTGTGGATGCTTTATCGGATTGGCAAATGGCTCGGCTAGATGTTGTCATTTTTAGTTAAGGCACATCATTCTGTCCGGTGCTGATCTGGTGTACCCCTGCAAACAATATTAAATAGAATCAAATCCTGCTTTTAAATATCCGAAGTGAGGACAATGCAAACATACTTATTTGCTCTGAATTTAGAAATAAGTCGCAATGGCATCGTTGCCGCAAGAAATCAACCACGAGGCCGTGGCCCATACAAAGCAGAGAATCAATGTTGAAATTTCTAGAACCGAGGGAGACATCGTACTCCGCGATGGCCCAGAGGCAAAAGCAGCTTTTTTGTCTACATTCAGTGCAGAAGAAGAAAAGGCAATCATGCACAAAGTTAACAAGCGGTTTTTTGTTTTGATTGGGTTGATGTATATGATCAAGCAGGTCTGCTACTCTATCATTGCTTGAAGGAACGAAGGCTGACTCTTATAGATCGATGTTATTAACGCCGCCAGTGTCAAGGTGCTTCAGGTTGGGCAGCCGAGTAACATTCTTAATGAACTTCATATGACCGCAAACCAGTACAATTGGGTGCAATCTATATACTATGTAAGTCTTGAATCGCCACAGTTTCTATTAATATAGCATAACTAAACATGGATAGATTAGCTATATTATCTTCGAAACACCCAGTAATCTGATCCTCAAACGCATGGGACCCCATCTCTGGCAGTCCCGCATCTTCTTCACTTGGGGAATTATAGTCGCTTGTCACGCCGCTATTCAAAACAGAGCAGCTTACTATACTGTCAGATTCTTACTCGGAATGATGGAAGCAGGCATGTTTCCCGGAGTAGTTGCTCAGCTAGCTAGCTGGTACCGCACCGAGGAGATGGGGAGACCGATTACGTGGTTTTTCGCAATTCAGACAGCAGCGACGATTGTCGGGTCTCTTTTGTGTTATGGAATTAGTTATATGGATGGCATTCGGGGATTGAGTGCATGGCGATGGTAGTCTTCCATGATTCATTCCTGGTTGAAACGGGTCTGACGTCTTTCGATGAAATAGGGTCTACCTCCTCGAAGGCCTCGCCACCATTTTATTTTCTGCGGTCGTATACTTCGTCCTACCAGACTATCCCAAATCACCCAGCAGCGATAAATGGCTCACAAAGCGCGAACAAGAATTCATCGAAACACGATTACCCGAAAATGCGCCTCTGACAAGCGATCCAATCTTTAGCAAGAAGGAAGTAATTGCATCCCTGAAGACACCCACTATCTGGTCATTTATGCTGTCGCAGATGTTGGTGAATATGGGCGGGTATGCGTTGACGTGGTATCTGCCAACCATCACGACCAATCTGGGATTTGCCTCGTTGCCTAGAAATCAGCTTTTGAATATTCCGCCTGCAGCAGCGGCTGTGATTGGGCTGATTGCTGCAGATTATGTGATTGGTTTGGCGCTGATTCCTCGGCCTGCAGTTATCATGTATGTCGCCCTTTCCCCAACATCCGCTGCATCTTACTGACACACTGAACAGGATCATCATGACAGGAATGGTCGTCTGCTTCGTCCTCTTCTTCACCATCTCAAACCGCGTGGGAATCTACATTGCCTGCATCCTCGGCACAATGTTCTACCAGTCCTACTTCATCCCCTTCTGGGCCTGGCGATCATCCACCCTCAAAGGCTCAACGGGTGCAGCGTTCACACTCGGTTTTCAGAATTGCGTCGGACAAGTAGGTGGCGTCGTTGGCCCACAGCTCTTTCAGTCCAAATGGGCCCATAACGGGTACAAGAATAGCTTCGCAATAGCAGCGGCGGCTATTATAGCAGCATTTTTTGCGAATATTTTGACGTGGTGGCTTACTAGAAATGTTGAGATGGATGTTGTTCGGATTGCGAGATTGAAACGACAGGCCCGGAAGGAAGGAAAGGTCTTTGCGGATGATGATGTGCAGGTGTTTGAGCAGAGGAAGTACAAGTCTGTTCTTAGGCTGGGGAGGAAGAAATCCAATGGAGATACGAGCAGCGAGGAGAGGGTCTGATCAGGACATGGATTTCTAGGAGCAGGTTGCAGGTCGTTGTTGGCCAGTTTGCCGATTCGGCGTGTTGGGTCCCTCCCACTGGAAGCCTTGGAAGCAACATATTGTCATGGACATGTTGTTTTTCGGTATGTTTCGATTAGAATGATTAATGAGGGTTTCATCTCGGGAAGCAAAGCAACTTATTCAACCGGATGAGTAGCCCAATAAATACCCATTGATCCATGATATGATCTGTCATTTTTCGTCGAAATGTTGCTGTACCTGTTCACTATTGGATTTTCTGTGCGACATGAGGTTAAATATGGAGATGCTTGATAAGCATTTCCGGATCGCTGCAGCTATTCAAGCAGACCTTTGACAAGATCGCATGGCTTACAAGCACGATCTCAAGTCAAAGGATTTCATGCTGTGCTACAGTACTAGGCATGTAGTATATAGGACGATTCTGCAAGTCAAGGGAGATTGCTTCGATGGGCGACAGTCGTAGCCAATGAAATGAGGATGTTCCTGATCCAGTGTTCGGTCTAAGAGAGTCTTTAAAGTGAGTCCCAGGGTTCTGTCCTGGCAGAAGACGGTGGAGAGGGCATCAGCCACAACACAGCCATGGATCGGAGGATTATGTAATGCAGCCTGTCTATTCTTAGCAGCAGCACAGCCTCGCACCGCAACTCGGATCTTCTCTGCCAAGCCTTTTGGCGAGGATGGACGATACTCGATATGCCAGGGTTGAAACGATGGACTGAGCACTCTGTTTGGCTGCTTCGTGTGAGAAATCAGAGGATATGACTGGGGTACGTACTCTTGAGGCGCAGGGACTCCATGACGTAGCCTGTGACAGATCTAGTCAACAGCATTGTTTGATGTGTACTTTGTGTGTAGAGTACATGACTCTCTGACTGAGTTTTCAGTCAGAGAGATCATAACAACATCGAGGATACACAGTTGATATACCACTCTTCTGTAACTACATAGCAGAAAGTATCGAGAGGTCTTTGGCAAGGCTGAACTCTGCGGAGAGTGGGCCAGCCACAGCTTGGACGCAGCACACCAGCCAATCACGTGTCTGCCAATGAATGCCTGAGGACCTTCCCCCAGTAACCAGGTCAAACATCCTCCGTCATATACATCTTCTCCATTTCTTTTCTTCTGTCTCATCCTCTCCCCCTCTGCATCACCATCAATTCCACCATGTCTTCCTACAATCGCTTAGGTGAGTGTTTCTCTTTCCTTAATGTTAATATCCTCGAACCACGGCACAGCAACCATGGTCGATCTTAGCGTTTCAGAGCTTCGCAATCTATTTGTTTACAGCGGGGCCACCGTTGCTGGCTAAAACCGCACCGCTTCAACTCTCAGATTCTTTGGCTTCGCTGCTCTCCACCATTACCAGAAAAGGGGTACCGCATACGCACTCTTTGTTGGCATTCTATTTGTGCCTGTTTTTGTCGCTTGCGTTCCGCTTTCCCCGACTCCGTCTGATTAAAACCTCGTTTGCCCGTCGCAATACTGATGCAGCGCTTAACAGATCCCTATGCGGACAATGGAGGTCACTCGCCCGTCATGCATCCTCACTATACAGATAATCGCACTCCCTCGCCGGGGCGGCCATTACAGCCATATCAACATGAGACAGAATTCCAACCATTGCAGATGCCCTCGACAGATCACCTACTAGATCAGCCAACGGTGCGCTTGACTCATGTGTTGCGCTAATCGAGTGTCGCTAACAGCATTATTCTAGTACTCGGTCGAAGGAATCAACAACTCGTACGGTCACAACGAACGTTTCGAGGAACATCATGCGCAGAACTATCCTCACGAATATACATTGCGCCCTGAAGATCACCACGACGCGTACTATAATCAACCTTATGAGCCAACAGGCATTCCGCATGATGACTACGATCTATCAAATTACCCTCATCAAGAACCATCCCCTTACCAAGAAGACCGAGTTCCCATCCTTCAAGCAAATAACCCGTACGGACCAAACCCCTACGAACCACCAGAGTATACACATGGCGACGACTATGTCGCCAACGAAGCAAGCGGCCAACCTGAGCACGACCCGACTCCGCCTGCAGTGACCCCCAGCCCAGCACCAATTCGACGTTGGAAAACGGTCAAAGAAGTCCAGTTGTTTCGCGGAAATTTGGTTCTAGATTGTCCTGTTCCACCCAAGTTGCTGAATCAAGTGCCTCACGCCCAACCACCCGAACGTGACGAATTCACCCATATGCGATACTCGGCCGCTACTTGCGATCCAGCAGAGTTCTACAACGATCGGTTTACGTTGCGACAGAGCTTGTTCGCGAAACCCAGACATACTGAACTGTTCATCGTCATCACCATGTATAACGAAGACGAGTTTCTTTTCGCCCGTACCTTAATTGGTGTTTTCAAAAACATCGAGTACATGTGCTCGAGAACCAATAGCAAGACCTGGGGCAAGGATGCATGGAAGAAAATCGTCGTGTGTGTCATCAGTGACGGTCGTGCCAAGATTAACCCTCGTACACGTGCGGTGTTAGCCGCTCTGGGAGTCTACCAGGATGGGATTGCTAAACAACAAGTCAACGGCAAGGACGTCACTGCACATATTTACGAATATACCACTCAGCTGGCACTGGGTTTGAAGGGTACACAAGTCTCTGTCAAAGGACGTTCAGCCACTCCTGTGCAGATGATCTTTTGTCTGAAGGAAAAGAATCAAAAGAAGATCAACTCTCATCGTTGGTTTTTCCAGGCTTTCGGCCGTGTACTCGATCCCAATATCTGTGTGTTGCTTGATGCCGGTACGAAACCCGGCAAGGACTCCATTTACCATCTTTGGCGAGCTTTCGACTTAGAGCCAATGTGTGGTGGAGCTTGTGGTGAAATCAAAGTCATGTTGGACAAGGGAAAGAATCTTATCAACCCGTTGGTTGCAGCGCAAAACTTTGAATACAAAATGAGCAATATTCTTGACAAGCCCCTGGAGTCGGCTTTTGGTTTCATTTCCGTGTTGCCTGGTGCCTTTTCCGCTTATCGATACGTTGCTTTGCAAAACGACAAGACCGGCCAAGGACCTCTCGAGAAGTACTTTGCTGGTGAGAAGATGCATGGTGCAAATGCCGGTATCTTCACTGCGAACATGTATCTTGCCGAAGATCGTATTCTGTGTTTCGAGATTGTCACGAAGCGCAACTGTCGCTGGGTTCTCTCCTATGTGAAATCGTCCACTGGAGAGACAGATGTGCCAGATCGCATGGCCGAGTTTATTCTCCAGCGTCGTCGTTGGCTGAACGGAAGTTTCTTTGCTGCCGTTTATGCCATTGCCCACTTTTATCAAATCGGACGCAGCAGTCACAGTTTCATGAGACAGTTCATGCTCGGCTTTGAATTCATCTTCCAGACTATCAACATGCTTTTTGCCTGGTTCGCAATCGGCAACTTCTTCCTTGTCTTCCACATCCTCACGCAATACCTGGGCTCTAGCGACCTCTTGGGAACCCCCGGAGCGATTCTTGGTGTTGTCTTTGAATGGATCTATCTCTCTACTTTGGTCGCCTGTTTTATTCTCTCGCTCGGTAATCGCCCGCAAGGATCAAACAAGTTCTACATGACAATGGTGTACTTCTGGGTTGTCGTTATGATATACTTGACCTTTGCAGCCATCTTCGTCACGGTGAAATCTATCCAACAACAAACCAAGGAGAACGGATTCACTTTTAGTGATCTTTTTACCAATCAGCATTTCTTCACCATTATTATATCACTCGCATCCACCTATGTGATGTGGTTCGTGGCGTCGTTGGTTTTCTTCGACCCATGGCATATGTTTACTTGTGTATGTTCTTTCCTTTATATCCTTCAAGAATATTTACTAACGACAACAGTTTATTCAATACCTTTTGCTTACACCTACTTATACCAACGTGCTCAACGTGTATGCCTTTTGCAACACTCACGATGTCACATGGGGCACAAAAGGAGATGACAAGGCAGAAAAACTGCCGTCCGCTACAGTCAAGCCAGGTGGAAAAGTCGACGTTAGTATTCCGCAGGATGGAGGCGATTTGAACGCACAGTACGATATCGAGCTGTCGGCATTCGCAACAAAACCGCCCAAAGAAGTGCGCGTAATTTCCGATGCAGAGAAACAAGAAGACTATTACAAGGGATTCCGTAGTGGTGTCGTACTTGTGTGGATTTTCTGCAACTTTGCACTCGGCGCTGTCGTCTTGAGTACCGCTGGATTGGAGAATCTCAATTCCAGCAGTTCGACGTCTACCACTGATGCCAAACGAGCCGACATTTACATGTCTGTCATTTTGTGGAGTGTTGCTGCTCTTTCTTTGGTCAAGTTTATTGGAGCAATGTGGTTTTTGGTTGTACGAATGGTGAGTAGCCGTCTTGGCCTTGATGTGTAACTTTTACTAACTCAATCATAGTTCCGTGGCGTTTAAACATCACTTTGTACGCCAACAAAATGTATATGTGACGATATCAGAGGGCCGGGACATCATAGGCCTGTCAGGTTTCTTTTTACTTCGGAGGATTCCCGGAGTTGTGTTTTTATACCAGTTTTCATTTCCACCATGCATGACGATTCCGAGCATTGATTGTTGTTACGACTGTGCAATATTTTGATATGTCGGATCTTTTTCTCTTCGACCATGACGTTGATACCATTATGCCCGGTTGATGATTTGTTCTCGTGATAATACCCATCCTTGCACATGGTTCGGAATGGGTGTTTTTCTTTTCTGGCGCTTGAACTGTGTATGTTTATTTTACCACTGGAATGAATGTGCTGCTTGATGATATAGACTGGGCGTTGAATACCACATTTTAATTCTAAGATGGTTTCATCACTATACATATATTCATGGTCTAAATCCCGTTGATCAAACAGTAGTTTTTGAATGAACGCACAGCGCTATACCACCGAGTACCAGGAACATACCCAGCCATGTCTCCCTCGCAATTACTTTTCGTTCCACATACCATTCTCCTAGCACCGTGAACAAAAAGGCCATTGAATTCGATATGGGGACCGTCAACGAGAGTTCTATCATCAGACGTAAGGATCAGCATCAATTCAACCAAAAACCGGTATTTCAACCTTCCACCGAGGAAAAAGAAAGACATACCATGCTTGCCCACAAGCAAGAAAAACCACACGGAACCCGTCAAATTCACCACCAACGGAATCGCATAAGCCGGCGTCCGCAGCAGATTAACCACCGTCCAAAACACAGCGCTTATCTTCTTCTTAATATCGAATCCGCCCCTTTGCGACTGCACGGGGATCGTATTATCATTGTCATCGTCATTGGCAACAGTATTGGCGGCAGAAGATAATCGATTGGTCTCTTCTTGTCGTTTGTTAAAGTCCACCGCGGCGCGTCGGATAAAAGGTGTCGTGAAGCCCCATGCGATTCCGACGAGGATGAAGGAGAGGATGTAGTTGAAGGCGGAGGGGGCTGGTTCGGTGGGCGGGGTGTCTGGGTCCATTGTGCAATATACTGTTCTATTTGTCTGTGATCAATTGCGCAAGATGTGTATAAGGCAGGGAGAGTGTAGGTGGTGAGGTTGACCTTCTGGAGATGAGCAGCTAATCCGCAAGGAGACTAGCGTAATTTTCTAGCTCTTTCAACTTTCCAGATGTCGACTCATTTTGACCTTACATCAAGGCTGTATTTCTCCAAGTTGTACATAAGTCTTTATCCTGTATGCCATGGATAGATATAACTTTCCTCCCATTTTGTTGAAATCGGGCCATGACAGATGCCTGGCACCCTGCAGACCGAGCCTTGTCTTTGTCTTTGTCTTTGCCTTGCGCTGATATACGTACGGAGTTATCGGGTTTTGGAGGTTTGGACGAAATCCATGGATACGGAGATAATTGTCTCCTAGAATCTTAACATGTTATATTTATTGGGGTAATTTCGACCTTCTGTTGACTCAACCTTGGAAAACCAAAGCAATGCGAAGATTGCAATCCCTACAGTTTCTAAGCACTTACAAATATCGAATTAGCTTCACCTCCCCTATTCAGCGTCCCTAAATTATACAAACTATGGCAACGGACAAGATCATCGTACTCGTCACTGGTAAGTTCCAAGGTTGACTCGATCCCCCATCCTCCAAAAGTCGGTCGGCTAAGCTCAATCCCTAGGAGCGAGCAGTGGCATCGGCTACGAGACGGTGGCCGCTCTGTCCGCCGCCTCGCCTGATTTCCATGTCTTGCTGGGCAGCCGGTCAGTTGACAAAGGCGAGAAAGCTCTATCTGACCTGCAGTCAACCTATGGGCAATCATTAAAGAGCCCAATCTCCGTCATCCAGCTCGACGTCTGCGACCAAGAGTCAATCCAATCGGTCAAGACTGAGATCGAAACCAAGTTCGGCAAGCTGGACGTTCTCATCAACAACGCCGGCATCATCGTCTACCAAAAGGTGGACCAACTGACAGCACTGCGTCAGACCTTCGACACCAACGTTTTCGCGCAGCAAATCATCACCGAATCGCTGGAACCATTGCTTCGCAAGTCGGCCAAACCTTACATCATCTACGTCTCGTCTGAGATGGGCTCGATCACGACACGCCTAGACCCTACCTTCAAGTTTGACAAACTCCGTGGTGAACCATACCGTATGAGCAAAGCAGCCCTCAACATGCTTGCTGCTTGTCATCGCCGTAACTACGAGGATTGGTGCAAGGTTGCAGCTTTCAACCCTGGCTGGTGCGTTTCCAACTTGAGTGGACCGCAGGGTCTTGAAATGCGCAAGAAGGGTGGTGCAAGAGACCCTAAGGAGCCAGCCATTGAGCTCGCGAATATTGTTCTGGGGAAGAGGGACGAAAACATTGCCAAGAATGGTATGCTTGACGTTGACGGAGGCATTCTGCCGTGGTGATTAGTATTCGAGAAAGAAACAGGCTCAGCAACAGAGTATCACTGGTCATGTCTGTAAAATTTGATAATGTCCAGCTATCATATTTTCTCTCTTTCTACCTATCTTCAGTAAAATGATATATGTATTAGTCTTTGATATTCAAGCCCTAACCCTGAGCCCTGTAAGCCTGAGGCATCAATCGAGACAGTCAATCAAGCTAATCCATAAATAGACTAGCTCAATTTCCTAGCTCCAGCAACTTTCGAATGTCGAACGAACATCGATACTTCTCTTTACTACATGTCTCCATCGACGAATTGATGAATAGTATAAACATATGTGGAAAGAAACGAATAACAAAATGCCATCCTACCCCCTCGACAGTCTACATTTCCCGCAATCATCACGGCCGTTCCTCGACTCTTATCTGCCTCCAATATCAGACAACAAGGACACAGCAAAAGAAGATGAACTATCCCGACCATTTACAACCCTCACATTCGCCACATCTCTTGACTCTTCTCTCTCCCTGGCACCAGGTGTGCGCACTACCCTATCTGGACCCCAATCAAAAGCAATGACACACTACCTCCGCTTCCGCCACGAAGCAATCCTCATCGGCGTCGGGACTGCAATCGCAGATAATCCCGGCCTAAACTGCCGTATTGAAGGCGCAAGCGGCTACGAAGAGCTCACAAGCCCGGCAGATCCCGGCATTCAAGCTCTGGCAGATGAGGCGTCATCAAACCCCGAATTGAAAGATCTCATGAAAGTCGTTGCCAGCTCGAACGCGACGCAAGAGCAATTACGAACATTTCAGAGCCATATTGATCGGGTTCAAGTAGACACGATACGAAAACAGCAAGACTCCCTGCATCAGCCGAGGCCTATAATCATTGATCCAAATGCTAGATGGGTGCCCAGTGAATCTAGCAAAATCATTCAGTTAGTTAAACAATATAAGGGGAAGGCACCATTCGTCATAACATCGAAATCAACATCTCCGCCTCAAGGAGCTCGGCAAAACTTGGAAAAATACGGTGGGAAATACATCGCCTTGGACACTATTACCAGCGACAAAACTGACGATGGTGGAGCTGCACATCAACACTTTGACTGGAATCTCATTCTCAACACCCTAGCAACAAAAGAAAACATCAAAAGCATAATGATCGAAGGCGGCGGCTCAATCATCAATTCGTTACTTTCAGAACAGCAGTATAGCGCTCTGATTGACTCTGTTATCGTGACTATTGCGCCTACATGGCTGGGCCGAGGTGGTGTAGTCGTATCACCCGAAAGACGTGTTGATGAGTATGGATGTGCAATACCAGCTTCGAGGCTTACGGATGTTAAATGGTATCCGTTTGGGGAAGATGTGGTCTTGTGTGGGAGGATTAAAGGTGTTGATTAATGGATTTCATTTCGTGGCTATATAGTATCGTGATCTCTGACGCCCTTCAAACTCCATGTACAGCGATAAGAATAAGCAATAAACAAGATACCCAGAAACAACAATGTATGTTTGTAAACAACACAGACTCGTAACCTCATTTAAACGCCACAACAGACCAAACTCCAATCAGATAATCATTAAACCTCAAACCCAGAACCCTTCTTTGTCCATGCCAACAAACCATTTTCTAATGACTTCTTCTGCAGCTGCGCAATCTTGGCGGCGGTGATCTTACTACCACCACGCTCCTTCAACCTCAAGTCGCGCTCTCTCTCACGTTCTCGGGCAGCAGTGTAATAGTTAACGGAGCCCTTGTTTGAGTTGGACAACCCCGCTTTGGGACCAGACGAAGATTTCTTAGCACCACTCGAGAAGGATGAAGAGCTATCAGATGTAGACCACGAAGATGTCGCACGACGAAGAAGTGGTGGTGGACGGAATCCAACATTGGCCGTATCCCAGGATGATGTACTAGTCACAAAGGCTGGTTTGGCGCCAGCGCGTGCTGAGTTGGATGACGAAGCACGTCTGAGAGCCAGGCGATCAACGATCGGACCGCGAGTGCGGCGTGGATTTGGCGGAATAGCGAATCCATCCGCAGAGGACTTTCGACTGGGCTCTGCGTTGTTCTCACTGTCATCCTCGGAGTTGCCCTTGTCGGTACTATAAACGATCTCTTCCTCGATGGATGCGTCCTCATGGAACGAATCGTACTCGGGTGTTGCTGTCAAGAAAGACAAGGTCTCTCGAATCTCAGCGAGAGAAGACGGTTTACGTGAGACATTAGCTGCAGTGCGTCGAAGGTGTGGTGGAGGTCTGTTGGAAACGTCTTCGGCAGCAGGTTCAAGAGGTCGTTTTCGCTTGTGAGACTCCGTTCCCGATTCACCACCCGCGTCTGCGTTTGCGGACTGATCCTCCTTCTCATTGACCTGGAAAGATGCTTCCTCAGATTGGGCACCGTTATCAAATTCGAATTCCATTTCATCGTCATCATCTCGATCCTCAAGCGCCTTGAAGAACGCCTGTTTCTTTGGATTACTGGCGATCTCACTGACTTTCTCATCAGCAAGTAATGCTTTGCGCATCTTGGCAAATTCGCGCTGTTTCGCTCTTCGTCGAGCCAGCCGCTCATCATCCGAGTCGTCCAAGTCAAGATCATCGTCGGCTCCCCTTCTACGTCGTAGAGCTCCAGTTGTGATGTCTTTCAGCAGTTTGTTGACTTGTTTCTCGTCCATAGCACGTTGATGGTTCCTGCAGTGGCATGCATTAGTAATTGTCCATCATCTGGCTGAAGAGATTACTCACGCATTCAAAGCTGCTAGCTCTTTCTCATCAACAACCTCACCACTGTTATCGTTGATCATCTCCCGGTCGAGTTCGTCCTCCTCCCCGTTATCATCATCACTAGCACCACCAAGGCCTGCATACTCATCCTCAGACTCCTCGGCAGCCTCGTCAACGTGTTCCTTGGCCTTGCTGTTCGATTTATCAAACACAGCTGCTGCCTTGGTCTTTTGCTTGGACGCCTTCTTCATCACATCAAATGCGCTAGCTTTGATCTCAAAGTCTCCTGCTTCGTCATCTGATAGATGGACGGGTCGTCCACGTTGAAGGAGTCGACCTTTCTTGCGCATGACGGGTGATCCACTTTCTGGCAGTATAACTGTATCAATTGTCGAGACTGGCGGTTCGAGAAATCGCTTAGACACATCAATAGGTGAGTATACAAAACCTATATCCTGAGTGGGCTCAGGCATTTGTGAATACTGTGACCAGGTGGGCCCAGGCGACTCCGGCACACGAGAACTAGACTGCGTGTAACCAGCAAACAGGTCGATTGATCCACGACGCTGATCCTGGCTATCCTTGACCATAACCTGAGAGTCGACGGCCATCTGTTGGAGATTTGGCAGCCCAGGATCTGGGAGACTTTGCAGAACCTTGAAAGAGTCCTCTTCACCGTCCGACTGATCCTCCGCGATGGTTCCGGCGAATGCCTGAGTAAGGCTCATTGTGAAGGTGGAGGCTCCTGGCATGTTAGGAAATTGCGGTCGTTGGGCTGAGCCGATAGACGCGGCTACTGATCTTGCGGGCGTCTTTAGTTCTGGCGCGACCTTGGTGGACTGTACTTCGTTTGCTTCGTCTTCTTCCTCATCATCGCTGACGACTCTTCTCTGACGTCTGCCTCGGATTCCATTTGTCAAAGTCTCCTCATCCTCACGAGAAGAAAGTTCCGGCTCCTCCTCTCCCTCCGACGCCTCATCCGCTTCGTTATCGACTAATCCCTGGACTGGATGGTCGGTTTCTACCTCCATCTCTTCTTCGAGGTCTTCTTCACTGCCTTCGCCTTCCTCATCAAATTCAACATCTTCTTCCATTCCACCTTCCTCCTCATCCTCGGAGCCGGAGAGTTCGTAGTCGCCATCCTCCTCCTCGTCGTCGCTTACCGTGGAACTGACTCCGGACTTCTTTTCACGAGCAGCCTTCTCACGACGAGCAATCAAATCAGCCTCCTGTCTAGCCTTCTCCATCAAATCCTCGACATCTGCCTCCATAGCTTCTCGTTCTTCAGCAGTTTCAATCACAATGCCCTGAGCTCTGAGCTCTTCAATCCTCTCTTGCCTCTCGCGAAGTGCTTGTTGTCGAGCTTTTAGCTGCAACATGGCCGAGAGCTCAGCAGGACTCATGGACTTTGTACGGCTTGTTGGTGACGTCAAACGAGCAAGTAATTTGAGCTTGAGCATCGTTTGGTTCTCACTAAGATTCTTTGACCGCAGATTCTCAAAAATGGCTGCCTTTCGGCATTTGGTAGGCGATGTGATGATCTCCAAGTCATCGTCAGGCTCTTCATTTTGACGTTTGGCAACCTCTTCACGAGACAGGCGAACTCGGACGCGGGACTCATTTGACACTCTGGGTACTTTGGCAGTGGTCGTTTGAGGTGATTTGGAAGGTTGGACTTGCACAGGCTTCGGTTCGTCGAAACTGGGTCTTGCTGGCGAAGTTGGCGGCGTTTCCTTTTGCTTATTTCCATCAGCATCCGAAGAAGAGGCCGAGCTCGAAGATGTCGAGTCTGTCGGTTCAGAAGGTTGTTCAATCTTGTGTGAGTTCATTAGAGCCACGAAGCTGTCTATCGTAATCTTGCGCTTCACTCGTGGTTGGTAAGCGAGTTGCCTATTTCGGCTCATTCTTTGCGTTTCTCGCGCCATTTCTTCCAAAGCCTTCTTGCTTGCCTTGCGAGCTGGGCGGGATGTTTGAGTAAGTTTTTTGGCACTTTCTGGGTCCTCGTCACTTTCGTCGTCAGCAACGATATCAGAGTTGAACTCCTTCATCCTCTCTGCTCTTGCGGCTCTTTTCTCTGCCTCGATTTTTTCTTTTTCTTTCCGTTCTTTACGTTTTCGCTCAACAAGAGCGAGAAATCGTGCATCTTTTGGTTCTTCGGTGGATGGATTATTCTCTGCTCTGGGTTCTGCGTCGCTGTCTTCCTCCACAAATAATGGAGATTCTGATCGTGCGCGTCGATTCGAAGGCTCATTGTTTGTCGTAGTAGTTGACTCGTGTTCTTTCGCGTTTAAGAGGCGGCGTCTGGTCGGACCAGTAGTAGGCATGTCATCTTCCGAGGATTGATCTTCATTCGAGGACTGAGTGATGTTGGTTGTGGTATCCGCGGATGGTAGGTGTAGGGTCTTTGCTACTCTGTCGTAAGCTGTTTCTGTAGGTTCGGCTGACCTTGATGTTTCTGTATTTTCAAGTCCCTGCATTCGGGCAGCCATTCGCCCTCTTGGTGCAAGGGCTGTGACATCTTCGTCCTCATCGTCGTCATCTTCATCCAGGACTGAAAAGATATTTTTCGAGACACCAGCGGTAAAATTAGGAGGCGCAATTCGGTTAATTTTCGACGTAGTCGTAATATCCTCATTTTCGGAGTCACTGTCAAACTGCGCAAGCATGGCCTTGATTTTCTGGCCTGGAGTGAGTATATGTGCTGGGGAGGCGTCCATGGACGCAGAGCGCGTCGAGCGCGGAGTAGATTGAGTAGACATGCTTGATCGGGTGTATAAATGAAGAACTCAGAAAAGTTTGTTGTAGATGTTGTAGTATATTATTCCATTGTCCTGAAGAGAGCGGGACATCAAGTGTCGAAAGAGTAAGTGGTAAGTGGTAAGTAGGAAGTAGTAGATGTTCCTTGTAGTCACGGGGAATGCTGAAGACGCGCCGCGTAACCCGCGTTCTTATCAGCGCGCTATCAATTAGGGTAGCAGAACATCACGTGCTGATAAGCATCATCAAATTAAGGCGAAAGATTTGCGACATCGATAACTTGAAGATAGTCAAATTTAGCTAGATAATGGATACTGCATTAATGATGACTGAATGCCAATGAATTTTTGAAACCTATGCTAATTTTTGATGGGTATGTGAAACAAAAAGACATGAAAGCCGTGCCGTGTAGACAGCAACCACCCCGACTTAAGCGCCAAATGAACTCCTCTATAATGCTGTTCCTCTAACCATAACTGAATGACCAATTGGATAGATGCTCCTAATGTACAAAAAAAAGGATGATCGTGAGACAGGGATGGTAGATATCTGGGGGCTGTTTAGGTTTATCATGTACGGTCGGTATGGAATAAGAATATGTAGCGATTAGGGGTGATAAATGGCTGGTCCGATGAATCCAAAATCCTCCAAAATCTGACCGAAGACACGAAAATGTTCAGAAGCCAAGATCGAGATCACCGTCCAAATCCAAGTCCAGAGCGGCAATGTTATCATCGTCCATATTCCGGTGGCGAATGACAGCAATGCCTTTCGGCTTGGACTGGACTTTAGTGGGTGTGTTGCTGATCTGAGATGCGGAAGGAGATTCGGACTTTGGCGCGGGTGTCCCATTACCGGCATCGGCAGGATTTTCTTTGTTGGGCGTGCTGCTTACACCCGAATTTACATCGTGATAAGTCTTTGCGCGAGTCTTGACACGAGCAAAAGGATCTGCCGTAGCTTCTCCGCGCGCCACAGCTGCTGCATTCTTGCGGTTCATGCGTCGCTCTTCAAGCTGTGCACGGCGGACATTCTCGCTGTTTAGTTTCTGATTTCGGCGGTTGAGCTCTGCCAGACGCTGCTCCGGAGTCTGTTGCTTTTCAGGGCGTGCCTTGTGGAGGGATCCGTTGAAAGCAAGCTTGGAAGTAGTTTCCTTGGCGAGCTGGGCCTGGATATTCGCCACTTCATCGTCGTTTCCTTGCGCGATGGCTTCGTTCAATTTTCTCTCTAGCTCAAAGCGTTTGAGGAGTTTTTCGTTGGCGTTATCAGCTCCTTGCTTCCGCAATTTCTCTTCCAGCTCTTCTGGTGTGAATTTGTAGTTGATAAGGTTGTTGATGTCGACAACTTTAGCAGTCAACATGGACTTGGTGGGTATCTTGCAGTCCTCGACGATCATAGTTTGACGCCAACGGTTGAACTCGGCCTTTAGCACAGTCAGTAGAGCTCCACATGTATAGGTAACTGGATACGAACCTCTGTAAAAGGAGAGTCTGAGCACTGAATGAACGGGAACTCGCGCTCGGCCTTGCCATGAGCGAGAACGGCATACTGGTCCGTCACATAGGTCCGGCCATTCGCGCCTTCAATCGCATATGGCCGCCCTTTTGTGAAGTCTATAAAGCATTAGTCAAAAGACCATGATAAAAGAGTCGGAATGATACGTACTCTTAATGATACAGACACGGTATTCATTCTGACCAGTGTCTCGATTGGGCCCAATGTTGACTCGGGTGAAGCAATTTGTCAGGGACGTCGCAAATGTAGGATGAAAACAGACGCTAGCAAAGTTACTACGGCCCACACGGACTCGTTGAACGTCCTTGAGAGTCGCAGGTGGATCGTCCTTGGGGATGTCGGGTTGTTTAGGCGGAGTGCGGCGCGGCTTCTCCTCGTATTCCACCTCGCTTTCGCCTTCAGCGTCAACATCCGAGTACGCTCCCTCTTCATGAGACGAGCTGCGACCCCGGGCCTGCCGTGCATCTGCATCCCGACGACGTTGCTCGTCACGCTTGCCTTTCTGCTCTCGTTGTCGTTTGTATGCCTCGATTGCGTCTGAAGTCTCTCCTACTCGGCGTCCTCCCAACGTAGTCTTTTGGCGGGAACTCTTGCGCTGGCCTTCTTCTATATCAGTAGTGCTAGCTTTGCGCTTCGATCTCGACTCAGAGCGTGCTTGTTCGCGCTCGCGGGAAGCAAGGAGGCGACGTAGGACTAGATCTTGGTTGTGGCGATCGACTTGCTGGGAACGCTCTGACAATATCTGCTCTCGTTCAATTTCGGGAAGAGCCATAATCTCTTTCTTGTCGTTGGCTGAGTAGTACAGCTTTTCGTATGGGAAAATAGGTCCATCGCCGTCGATTTTCAAATTTGCTTCATCAGATTCGGACTCTGACATACTGGCAGAGCGCTCTGAGGCGGGCGATTCGGCTGCAGATCTAAAATAGCAACAAATCGATCAGAACACACACCTCATATAAATCAGGCCATAGTGAGAGTAGCAGACCAAACTTACAGTTCACCTTCCTCGTCAGAATCGTCTCGCTTCTGTTTCTTAGCCCGCCTCGCTGGTTTCGAGGCCTTCACAGACTTAGCAACGCCCTTACGTGCCATCTCTTTTGGTTTTTTGGGTGGCGATTCCTTGTATTCGTCCTTTTCCTCTTCGTCGTCGTCTTCCTCACCTGATTCTCTCTCAGCGAGGGGGGATTGAGGAGAAGCAGGGTTGAGTTTGGCTGGCGGGGAGGTGTTCTCTTCATCAGAAGAGTCGCCAGCCAGGGCGAGCAGTTCGTCATCGAGGCTAGTCATTTTGATTGCAGCTGCTACAAACGGCCTTGTTGCCGAGAGATAGACCGTGGAAATGGGAACAGAGCAACGGGGAGTTGCGGTAGTTGATCAGGATCTCGTCGTTGGTGTCCAGCGCGCAAGAATCGGCGAAAGTGAAGGAGCGAAATTCTGCCGGGCGATTCAGTACGTATATCCAACAGTAAATTCCCTGGATGGAGATATCCCAGACACAGTCGCCAAGGTGGCGGATAAAACAGGGTGGCAGGGTCCTAGATGGAGAGAACAGAGTTGGCGCAAACAATGAACATTCACAAAACTTGGAGGAAGTCAAACAGTCGACGTTTGAGCAGGTGCTTTCAGGCAGCAAGGCACCCACAAGTCTTGGCCCAGGCGAGTCTCCGCCACCCGCTCCTTCTCCGATCACCTTCAATAATACGATAGCAACAATACGACCACAGCTATTATTCTATTATTCTCAGTTCAATCGGAAGAAATTAATCTATTGTACCCTACACAATAGGAGTCAGGCACGATGCATGCAGCTACGAACCCATTGAGGTCACGGCCTCTTCGATTCTCCCGCGCTGTTCTTTCCGCTCAAACGCCGTTGTACTTGGATTTCCTCGCGCCAATCACCCTTCGCCACTCCTCTCGTCGATGTTTCTTTTTCAGCGCAAAGACTTCAACAAAGGACGCCCCAGAGCCCTTGGATGCCGCCGAAACAAGGCAGTCTTCGTCTACAAAGCCTCGATATGTTCTTTCGCGTGCACAAAGAGAGTATCTCGATCGCGCACTGCGAGTCAACCAAGCTGGGGAGCTCGCTGCGACCCTGATATATGCCGCGCAGAAACCGCCTATTGTACGATCGCATCCCCACCTACGACCGTTGATGAAACACATGTATGACCAAGAAGCTGTACACTTTGCCAACTTCAATCACTTGGTAGCGAAGCATCAAGTGCGGCCCACGGCCATGTATCCGATCTGGGAAGTAGCTGCTACATTTCTGGGTTGGTCAACAGCAGTCATGGGACGGGAGGCAGCAATGGCCTGTACAGAGGCAGTGGAGACGGAAATCGGCACGCATTACAATGAACAGGTCACCACAATCCTGGGGTGGATGAAGGAAGCCGAACAACGTGGAGAGGAAGTGGATGAAGAAATCATAGACCTGTTGGCGCTGTTACGGAAAACACGGGATGAGGAGCTGGAACATCTAGACCATGCTGTTGAAAACGACTCCAAGGAGGCGAAGCCGTATGATCCTTTGGTGAATATCATTCGAACCGGATGCAGGGCAGCAATCAACATTAGCGAGAGAGTCTAGCCTACTCATTCGGATTTCTACAATGAGTCCTTGTGGACTCAACTGTACTATATAATGTATTCCAGTTGTCGGTTTTCGAGGGAACTGCATCGGAACATGTGAAGTGAAAATGGTGCACTTTTTCCAAACGCATGACTGCCAGCTCCGATGATACTGCCATACAGCCATATCAGACAAGTTGAAATATTTTGGCGGTTAGCATGACATCCGCCTAGGCCGGGGAGAATGTCTTTGGCCTGTTTGTATATTACCTAGGTCGCCATTGATTTGGCGGTATTAGATATCTAGCTAGATGTCAGTCTGCAATGTCAGATTTGTACTATAGACAAATTTCCATCATGATTTCAAGACATTTGACCCAATGATAAACATTGCTGACGGTAGGCTTGGTTGTGTCATCCATCGCGTATCCAGTACCGCATGCTGTTAGAAGTCAATTGAACTCTTGGAAAAGATGTATGTGATATGCTGTATCCATTCCTCCTGATATACATTCAACAGTAACGTCCGAGTACTCGACCATTGTCATGATCGGAATCTCGATCGTTTCTCGAGATCGGTAGGTATTTTCAATGTTGTTCAGACATTCCTGTTGCCGTGTAACGTCCACCGACCCTCGGTGTCAGTCACAATGGCTTTTTGTCAACTGCTCTTCTTCTCCGGTTTCCTCTTTTCTTCTCCGTTACCAGAAAAATCTGACTCACTGTGGTGTGGTGATGTTGTTTGTGACAGACTTAAATCAGAGAATGGAAGCCCTCGATTGGTCTCGCTCAGATAGCTGGATGCCACATAACGTAGCTACGTTGTACGAACTCGGATTCTACACTAAGAGTCTAAGACTAATGAACACCCAGGATTCAGCTGAGATCGATCTTGATTGATCTGATCTATCCCGTCTTTGCATTTGCTAAAAAGCAACTAGCCCAGCCACTTCCACTAGATTACCGAAATAGGGAATTCTCTGAAAATCGCATGAACTACGGAGTATGGAGCATACAAATCGCTTGTAGACACCGAACTATGCAGAACCTTGTGGGTCTACAATTGATCGCGTCTTGATTCTCTGCAGAAACGAATCCACTCTAGACGTGTCCGTGTGCGTTTTGGTCCAGTCGTTCCCCTGAATATCGCCGAACCCAAGCCATGGCTTGCGCCCTCAAGCTCTCGTCTACTTCGTCATGTCAAGTGCATCAACTTGACTGTCTTGATACAGTCACAAGAGGTTTTGATTCTAGAACTTTTCAATCTTATGACCCGTCTGGAACTAGTGCGCTCAGATACCTAGGTACCATTGAGTTTACGAACGGAGTGGTGATGCGAACTGAGTAGTATTCGGAATATTTGATGGACCAAGAGTGGATGGATACTCCAACATGATTCGAAGTGCAGAAAAAACAAAGTGAAATGCAACTAAAATTTAGTCACAAGAGCCCCTCGCACCCAAAGCATGAGTCTTCGGCAGTCCGGGGGTCAACAAAAGTTATTTTGGTGATGACTATTTTATAAGCACTAAGTATCCCTTGCATCTCCCATCTATGATAGCTTTTCTCGTCGCAAAGACGAATGCATAGGATTCTAGACTCATATCAAAACACATTCCGGATAACCCGACTACAAGGGAAGCAATGGGCAATACAACAAGTGCTGTAGCTCAGCAATGCTTGCTGGACGCTGTTGGAAACGACGCGTCTTTAGTAGCTTTCCCGTCAGCATTGCTATATGAATCAGTCGATGTGAATCCTTATAACCTGGATTATCCGGTAATCCCGGCCGCTGTCACATTTCCTGAATCTGCAGACCAAGTGGCCGCTATTGTTAAATGCGCTGTGGATGCAGATGCTAAGGTGCAAGCAAAAAGTGGTGGTCATAGCTATGCGAATTATGGTAGGTTACTTTCCATTTCTTTGCATTTGATGTGAAAAGTATATCATTTTCAGAAAAGAATACCAATGCTCATCAAATCATTTCCCAGGCCTTGGAGGCGAAGACGGTGCAATCGTCGTTGACTTGAGACATTTCCAACAATTTTCATACGATCCAACCACTCAATATGCGACTATCGGTGCCGGCACATTGCTAGGGGATATAGATACAAAACTTCACGATGCCGGCAATCGTGCCATGACTCACGGCACCTCTCCGCAGGTCGGTATTGGTGGACATGCCACAATCGGAGGGCTTGGACCGACTGCTAGACAATTCGGAATGGCATTGGACCACGTTGAGTCTGTTCAGGTCGTTCTGGCCAATTCTAGCATCGTGACTGCGTCGACTACCGAGTACCCTGATCTTTTCTATGCGATAAGAGGCGCTGGAGCGAGCTTCGGCGTCGTCACCGAGTTGACCGTTCGCACAGAAGCTGAACCCGGCATCGCGGTCCAATATCAATTCACGTTCAACCTCGGAGACACAAGTTCACGCGCCAACACGTTCAAGGCGTGGCAACAATTCATATCCGATCCCAGCCTACCGAGAGAGTTTTCATGTCAACTTGTCCTAGCTGAAGGCATACTATTGATCGAGGGCGAATTCTTCGGGTCGCTCGCGGATTTCGAGGCGCTTCAATTGGAAAGCAAGTTCCCCGCCAACCAAGGTTACAATGTCACGGTGTTCAACGACTGGCTTGCTCTCGTCGCAGCCTGGGGCGTCCAATTAGGCGAAGATCTCACCGGAGGAATTCCAGCACATTTCTACAGCAAATCGCTTCCATTCACCAACACCAGTCTCATTCCGGATGACGTTGTCGATGACTTTTTTGAGTACATCGACACAGCAGATAAAGACACCTTGCTATGGTTCATTATTTTCGATCTTGAGGGAGGTGCAATCAGCGATGTGCCCGTAAATGCAACCTCGTACGGCCACCGAGATGCATTGTTCTGGCTGCAGTCTTATGCCATTAACCTTCTTGGACCCGTGTCCACCACGACGAAGACATTTTTGAATCAAGTCAATAATCTTTTTATCACCGGCATGCCCGATGCGACTTTTGGCGCATACCCTGGATACGTCGACCGGGGACTGACAAACGGACCAGAACAATACTGGGGCCCTAACCTGGAGACACTCATACAGATCAAATCTGCTGTCGATCCTCAGGACATTTTCCACAATCCGCAAAGCGTTCCCGTGCAATAAACGGTTCATACCTAAGTCAATACAAAAATCGTCGTGGAAATTGTGAGATAATTGTATATCTGGTATTGTGTATACTTTGCCACTGTCGATTGAGTTACTTATGTTCAATTCGTTGTTGATAATTTCAGAGTGAATCCTTGTCCTCAAGTATAAGCCCTTTGCACAGATCTATAAAGATAGATCGCCAGTGATGCCATTGTAGGTTGCTTGAGTCCTCAATTCAGGACAGGCCTCCAGCCGCGTCTAGGAGTAAAGCCCTCGACGTTCTCGTCATTCAGAACGTCATTCCCAGTTCGTCCAGTCACTACACTCCGTTCAAATTCTGGTCCGCGGACGTAGAATGGCTCAAAGCCTAATGCGTCCTGATCAGGGGAGGATGGCGGCTTTCTTTTCCAGGTCTTGCTCTGGCCATCACGGACAAATCCACTGTTTGTACGATCTAATGTAATAAACCATCGGCGCTGGTGGATAGAGCCAATTGAATTGACTGCTCCAGGATATGCATTGGTAAGACGCGTGCGGGCATCGGCGTCAAGCTCCGACTCAGATTCTGATGCTGAGTGAGCTCCGTGTATAACATCTTCGTCATGGTTATCTCCGTTAATGGAGACTGAGTTTGGTGGTTGATCATGGGACCCATCAGGCGATGGAGATCGTGATGTTGAAGGCGTTCGAGTCTTCTTGATAAAGCCAGCAATTGTACGTCGACGTCGACGCTTTTGAGTGATGGGCCTCGCCCTAGCAAAGTTGTCGTCTTCCGTAGAGAGACGAAGTGATATTGTGTAATCCTTTGGCAAACGAGTGCCATGTAATCGTAGGCGAATCTTACGCTGTAATTCCCATTAGCCTTTCTTAGCCATTAAGTATAGGCTTTCCAGATAGTTACATTTCGAAAAGCCTTTTTGAGTTTCTCGCTTTCAGATGGACGTTGATGGTTGATGGCCATTCCTGCAGAAACATTGGATATATCAGATGCTGAATCGTCTGTCTCTGGAAGGTTCTCCTCGACATAATACGGCAGTACTTCATATTCGCCGGTATCCCAAATGATCATGCTTCCCGTATTACGAGATGCAGTCTCAATCAAATGATTCTAGATGCACTGTGAGCTTGTATTCAGTCATTGATGGGTTCCGTACTCACCCATAAGCAATGTACTCTTGTCTCCGTCGCATTGCGGTTCATCCTACGGCTATTCGGATTTCCGGGTAACCCATACATGATCGCCCAGCTAAGTGAACTAGAGCCGGAAAATTGAAGCCTGAGATCATAATGCGGCCCCGCAATGGGATGGTCGTGTTGATGGATTACGAAATGGCAGCCATTTTCATGCCGATTCCTTGAATATAGGTCAATCCAGTCCTTGACAGGTAGCCTACGTCCTTCTGGAGATATCGACAGTGGCCGTGCTACAGCAGCGAGTCTCACCGAGAACAGCTCAACAGGGTCTTCAACCTTCACCTCTCCAGCTTCGACGGCAGCGAGACTCAAGGCATTGGTACCGTTATTGGCAGGTGTGTTCGATGAGTATCTATCCACTTTTGGCGTCAACTTCTTTAGACGCGGCGGAGATACCGAGGCAGTCAAGCTTGACAGTGTCGGCGGAGTGTGAGCGCGAGCCTGGCTGGAATTCGCATTCCTCTTGACTGGTCGTCCCGTCTCAGGCGAACGACTGCGCTTCATCTTCGATACGCCAACTAATCGAGCTTGTCACCTGAAGAGAATCAATTATACGCATTTTTTGGGTTTCATCGCGGAAGAGACTGATGGAAAAGACATAGATATTGTTCATCTAGCCATTTCCAGGAAAGTATTGATGGAGTTGAGTTGTTTCTGATATGACACAGGCGGTGGCAGAATACCTAGACCCTTGTACCTATACCTAGGTATAACCCTAACAACCCTGAAAGTCTTAGCCCTAGCCCTAGCCCTAGCCCTAAGTGACATCGAAGACTCACTCTAACTGTTCCACGATTCTGTTCTGCGTGAGGAATTTGTACTTCTATTTGACATTCGATTACAGCTATGTCTAAACTATTATGGTACAGCTGTTCCAGACGCTAGAGATAGGACAATCGAAGAGGGGTGCTCAGGGCCAGTATGTACGAAATGTTTGCCACGGTTCAAATTTGTAGGCACACGGTCTACTGCAGGAAATTCCGGTAGGGTCACCTCATGGCCCTTGATCCCGAGCCTTATAGATTTACCAGCCTCGAAGACAATTCCAGAAGGCCACAGCGGGATATCGAGACAAACAATTTGACTGGGAGGAATCTTCTCCTCTCTGTCATGGGGATGCCACGCTACAGCAGGAGGTAACATCGAGGATTGCTCCTTACTGAGGGTTGGATCTGTGCCTAATTCCCGATGGGAAGCCATTAGGACCAAGGTATTTGAAAACGTTGAGGTCTGGGACGTCTTCGGCTGTTGTCCCTGCTGGAAGGGCTTCTAGAGGAATATTCAACTGCACCAATGGCTTACCAGATGCATCGAGCTTTCGACAGATGACATATACGTCCAAGTCATCAGTGCCAGCACAGGACATAAACAACTTGGCTTGAGAAAACCCAATCAATTCAGTATATTTGCTGAATGTATGAACAAAGTACGCGCCATCGTCGTCCCAGGAGTCGGATAGGTAGCTAGTTGAAGAAGGTTTACTAGACGCACCATCTTCGCTCATCGTCGCAGTCTGGCTCCAAGAAGAATGTACGGTGTTCGACATAGCTTGGTGGGTATACCGGTTCTGGCCTATTCACAATACACTCACGGTTGAATTCTAGCAAGCTATGTCGCACTTTGGCCGTTGATTCCCAGTCATTGGCCTTTCCGTAGAGAAATCGATCGAAGAACTTTTGTAGGTCATCATTTGACGACTTTTGGTATATGTCATACTATTCTTAGGTATGGTGAATACGCAGCCTAATATTTGTCCAGAGTCAGTAAACACTGCGCATCATAACTATAAGAACCAACAGACCACTTGTCTTTTAATAACGAGAACAAAAATCCTCTAATCGTCCCTTCTGTATACAACATTGTCAAGAAGCTTACTAAGGCGTAAGTTGAGAAGCATCGATAGAATTCATCCATCTAGGGACTACTTCTTCTCGAAAGTGACTCCGATTTGGTGATATCGGTATGCGAAACTCTGAAAAGCCGAAACGGTCTAGGGCTCTTCAAGCGTGCGAGGTGTGCCGTACAAGGAAGAACCGCTGTAATGAGGAGCAGCCATGCTCCTACTCCGTTGGTAATATATTGCAATCGGAGTAGTTTACAGCTTTGGCTAAGCGTTCTGATTAGATCATGATCTGGAATGTCTCTATTCCATGCCAAATCGCGTGAAGCGGAGAAAGCCACTTCAAGGAGATGCCGACGATGTCCCGTCACTGAGCAAGTCCTCAATTAGCTCTAGACAAACCTCGGAGCCGGGAGGGTTGGACAGCCATCACGCTCGGCCGGGAGTGTAGAGAATGTACCAGCGGATGATAGCGAGATTGACTGGCTGAATGCGCCGTTTACATTTGACGATGGACAGCAGGCTCTATTTTGGATTGAATTGGCGCATCATTTGGATGGGCTGGGGCAGTAGATGGATCCACGCCATAATGCAGTGTATACTTTAAATTAAAGACATCAAGTTTGTATCTTATTCTGTGACGCTTTACCTTTGCCTTTATTCCCAAGTAGAGAATATGGAGTTGTAGAGAAACATCATCTGCTACTCCATAAGCGGCAATTGACCGAACTAGATGCTATTACAAGTTTAAAACTTGTAGGAACGCGATGAAATATAGGATAACCAGGATATGTAGACGCCCGAGTGTAATGAAATCTATGATATGATCCTTAACCCTAGCCCTAAGGAAGAATTGCAACCCTAGCATCAAAGAGAAGATACAATCTGATCAACTTCCACTTTTGCATGACTCTGTCGTAATAATGTTGTAGGTACAAATATTTTCTGTCATTCGCTGTTGGGAATTCATTCTAACAGTCACCCATTATCTCATTCGGCTTTGACAGCAAACTTGGACCATGATCTGATCCTCTGTCCGCACAAGTAAAACACTATAGGCACCGGGATCATAGCTACACCCAAGAACGCCAATAGACTCGTAGCCCACGCATATCCTAATCGATCATACATTGCTGGAGTGAACAGGGGAAAGCCCGCCCCAAACAAACTCCGCGACAGACTGTTAATAGCAATAGCACTATTGGCAATGGGCAGATAGACATCTATCAGGTACGTGAAGCATTGGATCCAAATCAAGAACATGCCGACACCTGTTGGGATGCCTGCTACAACCATTGCTGGCCATGGCACGTTCGGATCAGAAGTCCAAGCAAACCAAAATAGGCCTGCTGGGAACAAGAACCCTCCCACTATCATCAATGGTAGACGCTGCTCTGGTATGAGACCGCCTCCTGTTTGTTTTAGTTGGCGGGCTAGAATCCTTTTTGTATAGACCACATTGATTGCGCTTCCAATTGAGACACCAATGAGCATCGCACATAGAGGTAGTTGAGCTAGCTGAGGATCCCATTGGCGGATCTCTTTGAATTCTATCGGAATCGATGTGAAAAACAGATATACGATGCCATAGATAAATGACTGGTAAATAGTGACAAACACTAGGATGGGCTCAGTAGCGAAAAGCTCTAGCGTAAGCAGAAAAGGTGAGTTAGTTAGGCGTAGGTATTTCGATGGAAATCTTCAACTCACTCCACGGTCGAACCAGATAAACAGAAACAATGCGATTCAAATCAACCCCAGCTTCCTCCAACTCCGTTCTCAGTTTATCGTTTCCGGTTTCTTTCCGAATACGCTTTGCTTTTTTGACGAGGGCTCGAGGTATGTATGATTCTTCCAGAAACAAAGCACAAATCAGCGCCATTGCAAAGCCGGCGATAATCATTAACCACAAGTTCCATCGCCAGTCCAAATTTTCTGCAACGAAGCCTCCAATGATGGGACCCATCATGGGACCGCTGAACACCGCACCGATTACCACACCGAGCGATATGCCACGGTCGATGGCGTTCCAGTTGTCGGTTGCTGCGCCGCCGACAATTGATATTGGTGCATTGCCAAAGAGCCCTGACAAAAAGCGTCCCAGGAATATGGTTGCCAGGTTCTGGCCGAGAGAGACCATGAGAGTAAATAGAGACGCGATGGTAACCCCGATAACCATCGGCCATTTACGCCCATATAATTCTGATATGGGAGCCCAGAAAGGAGGCCCCACGGCAAACCCCTATTTGAACGAAGCGATCATCTCAGTATCGATCCTCAAAAAATGCTTATTTGTAATTGGGAAGAAACAATTGCAAACTCACCAGCAAGAAAAGAGTTGTTCCTAGGATGCCAACCTCATTACTAACATTGAACTCTTTTTCAAAAGCAGTGGCGCCAGTGCCGAATATGCTACTTTGAATAGTGATCACCAATGTCAATAGAGTCAGTAAAATGACTACAGACAATTTTCTCCATAATGCCCAATTATGTGGGTGTTCTGGGTCGTCTGGGCCATCCCAGACGATACGGTTTCCAGGATATTGACATTGTGATTCTGGGGTTTTATCCATAGTTAATACCGACATGATATTTCAAAAGGATACCTAGGTAGTCTTTGTTGCTAGGGTTTTCAGAATGTTGTTGACGACGGTCTCTTCACATTTGTACACATTTTAGAGGTTTAATTTCCAGTACTCTACGCGGACTAGAAAGCAAAAACATGATCTCGAAACTAGTTGATCAAGAATGGGAGACGTGTACATTAGGCGACGATCACAAACAATACCTAGGTACGAGGATTACAAATCGGCATTGTGAAGAGCGAGCCGAACATTGAGGGGGCACACCGCGTTGATTCGATCCTAGCAAAGAAAAAAAAATGGATGGATAGACAATACGCATACATCTAACTAAAGATAGCGGTAATCTCACACGGTCGAAACATGAGTGATATCACCGAATGTCAGAGGATCGCCCATCACAGATGTCAAGGAGCAGGGAAGTTTCATAGTAGTATTATCCCAGCCTCATGTTATTTGTTGATGAGGCAACTAATCTGTGGCGTGTATGTGAATATGTGTTCCGAGGATGATCAAATAAGGGATAGTTCTTCTTCCGGTCCTCGCTCTTTTATCTAGTTGGCTGTCAGAAACTAGGATATCTAATGATAGCCATGTGGATGAATGGAAGGACCTGAATATAACCTGGAACCATGGATGGACGATCGACCAGCAACTTTCAGCATAGGTGGCTATTGATCAACAGCCTAAAATGCATGCATAACACTCATCGGATCCGACATGGTTGGAACCATTCTACGTTACAGCTAGGTGTTGTGGCTTTTGTTGTGGTCAGCACTCTGTTTTCAAAGCTGACGAAAGTGGCTGTCTCAAACCGTGCATATTGTAGCGAGTACTACAGTTTCTGCAATGTGTCTACAGCAAGAAGGTATGAGTGAGTTATTGCATTTATAACTTATCCCTGGCAACAGGGGATTGGGAGGAAATTGGTTTAAATGCAGCGATCACGATAGGTGGACTTCTCGCTTATGAGAATGAATGGATCGCCGCTGTAGAACGAGAAGGCTGACTGCAGAGAAACACATGTGGAATAGTCTCCGTTGACTTTTAGAGGATGGTAGCAACAGCTCTTTTCCTTCAGTGATTGCGAATCTCGATAATGAATGTCCATAATCAGAAAACTTGTTCTGGTGATGGAGATCCTTGCACACGCAGGTCGCAGCACATGGCAAAACCAGTCAGTGTTCAGGGTCTTTCCCTAGTCTAGAAATGCTAAGCGACTCCTATTCGGGCCTTCTAAAGGATTGGGTGTTATTTACAGGGGTATTCGGCAGTCGACAGATTATTAATTAATCAGCCTGCAAGGTGGGATGATGGCCTATTATCTCGAGGGGTGAGCTGTAACCTGTATCTCGAGACGATCTTTAACATCTTCTCCGTGCAATCAGAAATGGGTGTTTGTGTATAAATTAGATTGCAAGGAGCTCCAGGGCTGGTTGCATCCACTCCTAATAACTAACAATAGTAAACTTATTGACGGTACATCAACTCATTAATCCCTGCCTATTAAAGCTTCTAGCCCCCATGAATGATCAATCTGGTTTATCCGTTACGGTAGTCTGGATCTGCACCTCGGAAAAGTACCCCGCACATATGAGATATCGACTCTTGCACTGATTGCTGAGGGAAGGGTTCAGATAGGCTAAATTAGGCAGACCAGCGATACTCTTTGGTGCCATTCATTCCCATCAAGTTGACACTCTTCAACGCCTCCAATTTCGGGTCATTCTCAATACCGGCTGCTGCCTCTAGAGCTTCCGATTTGGATACACTCTTGGGATCTAGGTATGGCGTCTCGCCGATTGTGATGACGCGATAGCCCAGTCTCTTGCCCTGTTGGTCTCGGGTAGGAATGTGTAGAACACTTCTATTATCCCAAATTGCTAGAGGAAGTCAGATATGATATCAGAATATAGCAATATCTTGACATAGGTATTCCTCTGGGAATCAAATAGGATAGTGTATGGTTAGAAGGAGAGGCCGCTTACCGATATCATTAGCATGCTCCCACCGGTATCTGACCTGAATATCGTGATTCCTAGTGATCAAGCGATCTACAATATTCAGCAGATCAGTGTTTTCTTCCGAGGTAACATTGTTGATAAATGCACAGTGACCGCCACCAACCCAAAGAGCCTTCCATCCCGTGACAGGATTGGTGCGAACACAGGGATGCCTGGCTTCAAACTCGAAGTCTGCATTTCTTGGAGATCCCCGTGGCCCCTTGTACGAACGCTCATCGTCCTGATATGGGCGATAACCCGGCATAGCCCATGTGGCGGTAAGACCTTCGAATAGTTTCTGAAAAGGGGTACTCAAGCTGCAGTAAAATGCTTAGCCTGTTACAATAAAGACACTAGAGCACTGTAAAACCCACCGATCATATGCATCGTATAGTGACACCCACATAGTATCTGATGTAAGTTGGACCAAGTTAGGGATAATCAACCGAATGGGCCAATGAAGACACGCATTTGCTTACCTCCTCCTGCTGGAGGTACATCAGCTAGTCTCAAGGATGAGAAAGCCGGAGGATCTTTCTCAAAGGCCATATCTGTGTGCCATTCTTTGGCGTGATTCTGTCGCTTGTAGTTGACTTCATTGAAACCATATCGTGACGCCACACGCTCAGGAATGAGGGTGATCATTTCCGGATCGTCATTGTAGAGGGGATGAAGGACATGTTTCAACAAGCCATTATGTTCCGGGCGACCGGATAGTTTTCCCAAACGATCAATCAGCTGTTTGTGCTTCTCGCCGTCTAAACGAGTTTGGTTGCGAAACATAACCACCCCTCGCTCGGCGACTGAAAGTCCTCGTATATCAGCTATATGCCAATTATGAACTGTAAAGAATGACGCTGCAAATGGGATGGAGGAAGAGGTGCAGGAAAGGAATATCGAAATGAAAAAAGGGTTTAGATAACGGACTCGTAATAGCAAGGTCACGTAGTAACTCGTCTGAATTGGTTGTTTCCATCATTTCAACTAGATCAACGTCTAGAAACTCAGTTCCAATTGCCGGGACTGTAATCTTTTGTTTGAGCCCATCAAGTAGTCCGGCCGCTTTCATAGGCGCAGAGTTAGTGGGCTGGCTTGGGATTGAGGTGTTTTCAACCATTGTGCAGCTTGGTCTTTAGATGGTTTGAATGTTTAAAGAAAAAGTTATAGCATCTGTCTGTGTATCTCAAGTTGTTACAGCGATTGATGAGCAGAAATAGGATATATATAGCCCAAGATCACGGCTGGGAGTTCACTGCCCAGGTGAGCTCAACTTTACAAAGATGTGCTGTGATACAACATGGATAACCACAACCCGAGAAACGAGGGGGTGGCTCGCAATGTTTCATGATAGTATTGCTGTATGATGTAATGCCATATCACAATGCAACCGCTCTTCCTCGGTCCAGGGTAGTGAATATTGCTCAACTTCGGAGGAATGTATCACGATGATTAAAGGAGGTAGCTTTGAAAGTCATGATCATCTGTCTATCACTGATTGACGATCCAGGCAAGTCGTGAGACAATGCAGAACATCTACATGGGTATCATGCATGGATCCTGTAAATTACCTAAAGATATCTTCCACATCAGTCTTGATTTCCATCATCAGAGATATATTTCACTATTTTAAAATACCTCGAGTTGTCCCGTGTTGGATTACCAAACTTGTCAGACTGCACAGTTTTCAAGAGCAAGGATCAACATTGAACAAATCAAGTCAGCACCATGTCTTTGCCACCAGAAAATACGAGCCAGAGTTACGTAGCCGTGGCAGCAATCCTTGCTGGCCGTATCACTGCTCCGAAATGGTCTTTCATCGATACCAAGGATATGACGGCAACACTCTCGCTTCCGTGTCTAGCTTTCCTCATCACACGGAAAACACAAGCCTGTGTGACTGTACCTTCCGAGATAGGAGTCGCCAGAAACAGCCCCAAGCATATACTGTTTGATCTTGGCTTGCGTGAAGAAAGGTGTAACTACACCGATGATCAACAGGCCCACATCAAAAACAGAGAACCGGTGGCTTTTGGCCCAAGTGTTGCTACTACGCTGCAGGAAAATGGCATGGCCAGCACGGAAATTGATTGGATAATTTACAGCCACGTCCACTGGGATCATACCGGGGAACCTTCTGAGTTTCCCAATGCAAGTTTCATCATTGGTCATGGCTCCAGTGCACTCCTGAATAGAGGGTTTGATGCAGCTGCAGGTTCTCATGCAGCCTTTGACAAGAAACTTCTTGACCATAGAGAGGTCTTTGAATTGCCGCCGAATCTGAGAGGTGGCAATGCTGATGACGATTCTCTCGATATGACCAACGTCTCATTTCCCAATGCATGGGCCCCATTAGGTCCATTTGCTGCGGCCATGGATATACTTGGTGACGGCTCCGTCTTTGTCATTCCATCACCTGGACATTTGCAAGGCCATGTCAATCTTCTCTGCCGGGTGGGGGAGAAAAGATGGGTTTACTTGGGCGGGGATACCTTTCATCACAGAAGTCTCCTGACAGGTGAAGCAGAGATTGCAACTTGGAGAGATACCGAGGGCCGAGAACTGTGTGTCCACACGGATAGAGCTGCAGCCCAGAAAATGTTTGCATTACTGAGAAAGCTTCAAGACCAGGCTGCTGCTGACGGGGTAGAGGTGGAGATCATCTCTTCACATGACCAGGACTGGTACAACGCAAACCGAGACCGCCTGTTCCCAGAAACATTGTGAGGGTGTTGATAGGGCTCATGCATCTATTTTTACGCTAGTTTATTTTATTTTCTAATTATCATAAAGTGTGCATGTCATCAGGGAACTCGCAAATGCCTTTCCAACTTAGATCATGGCATGGCATCCAATTTTACAATTAGGACTACTATTTCGCCTCAAAACTGTCAACATTCATGGAATAAAACGTCCCGTATAGCTAGCTTTGATATCAAACATAGACAGAAATTTAAAAAAGCGTGTTTCTCGGACGTAGTGTGCGTTTGCGTGTTAGAACATTGTACGTGTTCTCGTACCTACATCATTGATGATGGTTAGACTAGCACTATCGGCTGCGTGGGACTCAAACTTACACAGGAAACATGATGGCAGAAGCAACCGACAATCTTCCTAAGCGATGCCATATACCGGACCAAAAGACCATGAGTCCCTCCTGTCGTATCAAGATCTGAACGCATCGTAATGTGGAGCCGTAAACCTGGCTAGCATGGATTGACTGCATTCTGAAGGTCTTGGAATTAGAACAGTATTTGAGATATTAGAACGCCCTGATAAACGGCCAAAGAGTCAGGGATCATACCTTGTCTTGACGACATCAAGAGGCTGCGTTGTGAACGCCGACACGAAACCTGTCGCAGATCCTATCGCGGATGAGACTATCGTGGGAAGCCCTTTGCCCTCCTGATCATACCGTTTCCTGGCAAGTTCGGTCAATTTGTGATATGTCGAGAACTTTATAGATGCATTGATCGACTGTCGGAGAGTTGTTGGGAGCACTGCCGTAAAAAAACCCCTCGGCCCTCGATCACGTAGTATAGTCAGTATAGCACCCGATACAGTACTCATTCTCGAGTCTTGAACCTTTCGGGCGTGAATGCTTTGCAGAATCGTTTAGCTAAAACCCTCACAATTGGCGTTGATGAAAGAAAAGCTCACATTTTGGTTTTGACACATTCAAATGGCGTCACAGCCACCACGGCTTCAGTCACTCCGGCGGCAAATCCACAGGCCATGCTTTGTGTGCTAGAGAGCTTGCGATCTGGGCCAGAAAGTGCTGATGCAAACGCATGATAGGACGAAAATTCTGATTGGAGTGTGAGTATTAGCTGACAAAGTCGCAATCATCTTGATGGGATAGAGACATACGGACTGCCGTTTTTACCATTGATCCAGATACCGCAGCTGTATAACCGTCGTATAGACCAGTCCAAATTTTGGCAAATGGACGAGGGCCTCCAGCGACTTGACTACCCAGTTGGGATCGAGTCTTAGCAGCTAAAATTTACAATGAAAATCATGAGCCACGAGATCATTACCCACAACATGTTGAATATTTGTTCGAGGGCAGCAGTGCTCACATTCAAAGGGGTATGTGATTGTAATCTCCGTGGCACCAGCGCAGGCTCCCGCTATTATTGCCGGAATACCCTTCATCTGGTCAGAATCATTAATAAGTACGTCTTGGATTTAGTTGAAATGATGGCAGACCTTTTGCTTTGGGTTCTTCGTAGTATTTTCCATCTTGACAGTCATGCATATTCACTGTCAAATTCAGATTCAAGGAGAAGTATGTCGTCAAAACCGCTCGGGCTGAGGGTGTGAAATCGATGTTAGACTCATAAATGTGCCTACTCATTGTTGGCATTGACGTAAATTGCGAAGGGCACATTAATTGGGTGTATAGAAATCAGATTGTCGAGCAATTCCTGTTAGGAATGAAGATCCCTCGTGTCCATATCATTGCAGTAGACCTTAATATGATTCGTGTCGTATTTATCCCTGTCTGCCCACCCTGTAACTAGCCATATGCATAGGCGGATGCAACGTCAAACATAATATATTGCACATAACAGACATCTGAATGCTGCAGGATGATATTAACAGAAATACTTATCATTCCTAGTTTAGCCTGAGATCCGTCGGCGACACTTTGATTACAGACATCCGTCGTTCCAAGGTTGGAGGCCCTTTCGTCACTGAAAGCAATATATCAATTGATATACCTGTAGTAGCGTCAACTTCATCTGTTGCCTGAATGTCCGAAAGTCGGACTTTGAGCTGATTCAATCTATTTGAGGACTTATAGGATATGTATATGAAGTCCTTGACATGGGTCTTTACTTGCCATTTCGGGAAATGTTAATCGAGCGTGGCAAAATCGTGTTAATCATTCCTGAAAAAGAGCTGCATCACAATATAGATCTAGACGAACTACGTTTCATGCCGAGGCTTATCCAAGATCAGATGGATGCATTTCCATGATAAGCAATTCTGCGTAGGTAAACCGGAATGAGCACTAGGTGAGACCAGTTGACAGATGTTTGACTATCATCTGCCGAGACCGCTGGCCATTAGGAACAGATCATCTCATTATATACTGAGGTTTACTATAATCTATCTATCTCTGATTCATACTTTCCCCCAAGACCATACCCTATTCATATACATAACTGCTAAGTGACAAAGACCATTCTCTAACGAAAGAAAAGAACAAAACGAGAAATGCCTTCGACTATTGATTCCGAACTCGCCAATGGAGCTGGAGTGACCACCAAGTTGTGTTCCTGGGTTTTTAATCTCAAAATTGAAGACATTCCTCCTACGGTTATAGAGAGAGCCAAATATCTTCTTTTGGACGGCATAGCATGTGCTTTGGTTGGAGCGCATGTTCCATGGTCAGAGAAGTATGCTGAAGTCACGATGGGCTTTGAACCAGCAGGTTATTGCACGGTTATGGGATACGACAAGGTGTGTTTCTGAAGACAATATTGTTGCCCGAGCTGACTGATTCTTATTTTGCTATGCAGAAACTAGGCCCTGTGGCAGCATCGATGATGAATGCGGCGTTTATTCAAGCAACAGAATTAGATGACTACCATAGCGAGGCACCATTGCATGCCGCAAGCATTGCCATTCCATCGATCACCGCAATAGCTGATTTTCTGAGGCATACAGACAGCAATGGCAGTTCCTCTAGCTCCGTGTCTGGAAGAGAAGCTCTTCTAGCAGCCATTTCCTGCTTTGAGTCTGGTCCCCGAATTGGAAAAGCGGTCCATGGAGCCGACCTTTTGGTAAATGGCTGGCATTGTGGTGCTGTATATGGAACTCCAGCTGGAGCTCTAGCGGCTGGTAAAGCACTGGGATTATCTGTTGACCAATTGGAGGATGCAGTGGGTATTGCATGCACACAAGCTTGCGGTTTGATGTCTGCACAGTATGGTGGCATGATTAAGCGAGTGCAACACGGCTTTGCTGCAAGAAGTGGTATTCTTGGTGCTCTATTAGCACATGGCGGATATGAGGGAATCAAACAGGTTCTCGAGAGGCCATATGGTGGATTTCTCACCATGTTTACGAAAGGCAACAACAAGGAAGAACAGTTTCGTGAACTTGAGGTGATTTCCAAACTTGGTTCATTCTGGCATACATTCGCGTTACGAATCAAGATGTACGCATGTTGTGGCCTGACGCACGGAGCCATTGAGGCCATCGAGAATTTACAAGCATTGCATCCAAAGCTTTTCGAAAATGTCCACCTGAAAACTATCAGAAAAATACGCGTTGAACTGTCGCACTCATCCTTTGCTCATTGTGGTTGGCATCCTGAACGATCAGCCATTACACCGACTGCTGCGCAGATGAGTGCACCGTTTATCCTAGCGACGCAATTCGTGCATCGTAAATGTCTCTTGGCTCAATTCTCTGATAGCAATCATAATCTTGACCGAGATGACATATGGGATCTTGTGGGTAAGATAGAGTGCTCTCACAACCCGGAATTCGATCAGTTGAACCAGACAAGTGGAGGGCATGTCTGGGTCGAATTTGAAGATGGGGCATGTTTGAATGAGAAAGTATCGATGCCAAGGGGTGTAAAAGAACCCATTACCAATGAACTGATCTTGGAGAAGTATCGGACATTGACTATGGACATCATGCCGGAAGATAGAGTCAACGAAATTGAGGAGATTGTCATGGCTCTGGAGGATATTAGTGATATCAGCCCATTGATAGACTTACTCGGGCAGTCGGTGAATTCTGCCTTTACCTAGGGAACTGTGATGATTGTGATAACACTAGGTTGTGATACAGATACTTCCAGGGTTGTCAGTGGCTACAGAATGAGCAGTCCATTCAATACAGCGATACTTTCTCCCCAACATCTGGGAATCAGTGTATTGCATACACTCCCATCTCAAAATATAGTTTCAGGCCCTCTTCAGCTAGTTACTTATTAAACTGCTTTTGACTCTTGAATATCGTAGTCCCAAGCCCTAGCCATACACTAGACTTCTCACATTGAGGGTTGCGGGTTAGGGCTCGTTGTATGAAGCTGTCATTAGTTAGACTGTTTTATGGGGTGAGCGCGAAGTCGCGAACCAGCCCACTAAATTGCCCTTAACTACAAACCAACTGGAAGATATGACTTTCAACTGGATGATATATCGTCTTCTTTTTAAATTGTTTTCATTCATACCCGCAAGGCTGACTTGCGACTCCTCGCAGCCTCAATGTCGCTACGGCTTGCCACATTAGGATGTATGTACCGAACAGCCTTATTAGTCGTCTTCGGCAAAGAAAAAAAAGGGTTTCAGATCTCTGTTGTATGGAAATGCATCGTTCCCCATGATCTGCAGTTAAATGACCTCTTGGTATGAATCTGTCACGATGTGCTCGAGGACCATTTCTATCTTCTGCCGTATATAGGCCAGAGCGCCTGCTCCTGGAGCCATAAGACTCGATCACCTAGGTCGTTGTGAGTAGCTTACACTATACCTAGTTTTACAACTTGATGCTTCTGCGAAAGCCGATTTCGAACCTTGGAAATTATGCTTCGGAGAACAAATTGCTAACCCTTGGTGCCCATAGCTTTGAGCCTTTCCCCGATTCTTCGATCACCTTGGCACCAATATGTCACGCAAGTCCAAAGAGTCCCGAATCAATGCGCCTTACTTGCGTATTGTTCTCTTCGCGAATCTAATGACAATGATGATCTACGGTGCAATTGTGCCACATGAAATGTCCAAAGTTACCGCAGAATGTGTAACGATCGGAATTGTCGCGCTTGCCATGGCCGTTCAGCCATACTTTACTGTCTCCGCATGCTGTTCGTGTTTGCCGTACAATGTTTGGGTAGCGATAGCGCTCGATAGAATTTGTGCTGCGAGCTGGTGTGCTGCCATTGCCCTCCTCACCTATTGCAATCTCGATGTGGTTTATACACCCCGAAACGGCGACCCGAAGCATGGTTCAAGTGTTATTATGCGGATAATTGGGACACTTTCTTCACTAGCGATGGAACTGGGAAATGGATCAAGTTGGTGTGGTGCCAGGTGGAAGTTCATGGGTCAGAGAGGCTTATTGGAAATGGTGCAGCACGCCAACAACTTCGTGTGCTGATCGGCCTGGCAGTGGTGTCGCTCTTATTTACTGCTTCTATTCTGCTCTGGACGATACGAGAAGGACGCCAATGGGGCTTGATCTATTTTCGCCGCAACCACAATAATAAGTCAGCAGCCTGAGTCTGCGAATGTTTCAATGTGGATAGGATTGTTCCAAACCCAGCCCCAACGGTCTATAAAAATAGGTCCCTCATCGATGTTACTGGAACGCACACCATCGTTGCCAACACACAGACTAGCAGTGGCCAAACCATACAAGGTGACTAGAACGTTGTTTACGTGGCTTAAATAATAGCATTTGCCTTTTACGTCAGTGGATATCATAAGCCATGGTGCTATTTGGATATATTTAAATGCCGAGGCAAGCAGCTTGAGTCTTGGTATCCGAATTTTGATTATTACGAACGTCTGATAGACACCCAGTAGACTATTTCGGAAATGGAATTTTGTACATATCTCTAAATGCATTAGCCCGTATCTTGGAACACATTCAACATTCGAATTTCGCTCTTGATGATTCATATTTATCAGTAGCCCTACCTAGGTACCGTAACCCTAATTCCTCTATTGAATTGGAACTTCCAATTGTCCAGATCTCCGGATATGGTCGCAATACATTCAAAATATTTCGCCAATTCGAACTCGATCAATAACACAGTACGAATGATAATACGTGGCTTAGGCTAACTATCAGAGCAAACGTATCTGTCTTAGGGTTAAAACAATGTCTGGGGCTAGTGCCAGTAATGGCTTAGGTACTGTTGGTTGTCGGTTGTTGAAACGACCTTTTTAAGTTCGTCTCTTCAAAACGTGTCACTATCCCATTCTACATCTTGAATGATCTTTTTGCAATGCAGCTAACGCCTATTTCGCTAGTCTCTGGCCAGGAATAGTGCAATATACTCATTTTGAATCACCACCAGCATCTCTTGTGCGCCTAGACCATGCCACACAACAGTGACAACACTCGCCCCGCGGGCCGGCTTATTCCGCGAATTATTTATTGGGGCTTAGCTGTGTTGATAGTCTCCATTGTCTACCAAAACTTTCTGTCCAATATTCTCTTCGTTGTGTTCGGCATTGGTCGAAAAATACAGACAATTGACGACTTCCCATGGACCTGCTCGCGACTTTATCATCCTCTGTTAGAGGGCTGTGAGGACATGCGACTTGACCACCAGGGGCGGAAACTATATGGTGCATGTACGACTCTGACATCCAGACAGGGGTGGAATCCAAGTGGAAATAAGTATAATATCTCTGCGAGATCTCGCACTGATCATATTGCGGTATTGGATATCGACCACCCTGGCTCCGATGGGCTGTATGGATTACGCGCGTTGAAGCTTCGCGGATTCCAGGGCGACTTAGATTTGCAGGGCTTTGATGTGCAGAGAATTGGGGATACTCTCCGGTTTTGGTTAATCAACCATAGACCACCAATTGATCGCTTCACCGGAGCTTTCCTCGACCCTACTACAGTCGGCGCAAATTCCACCATTGAGGTATTCGATCTAGTGGAAGGCTCAGAATCACTCGAATATGTGAAAACGATTCATAGCAATGCGATTATATCACCTAATAGCCTGGCTGTGGATAAGGATGGAACAGGTGTTGTCATTACTAATGATCACAATGCCAAGGTCGGTGCTTTTCGGGATCTGGAGATGTTGTATCGCTCAGGTACCCTCGCGTACTGCCAGCTTGTCTCCGGAGAGTGTCATATGGCAGCTACAAAAGGCCTTGCGTTTCCCAACGGGATTACCAGTGATCAGAACGGATTATTCTATGTCGCGCATTCTTTGACGGGCGCGGTGACAGTTCATCGCTTGCAAAATGGTCAATTGATCCAAATTGACTCGATTCCGCTAGGCTATCCGATTGACAATATCTCGCTCGATGCAGATGGCAATCTCTTCGCAGCTGCACTCCCCGATTTGATCGGATTCGTCAAGGCTTCGGAGGACCCATACAAGGCTGTTGCACCGGCTACCGTTCTGTCGATTGAGGGTATTGTTGGTCAAGTGAAAAGCCGCGAGAATGATTACAAGATCTCCAAAGTAGTTGAAGACAACGATGGGAAAGTACTTCCTGGCATATCGACTGCATTGCACGATGTAAAGTCGAAGCGGTTGTTTCTTGGAGGAGTTTTCTCTCCATTTATCAGCATCTGTGAGAGAATAGCTAGTTGAGTTTTGCTTAGCCAGAGGCAGCAAACGTGCGTAATGAATGAACATTATCCCTTCCAGATAATATCCAGGGTAGAAACTAACCCTAAGTACTTCCTAGGGTTGTTGAGTGATTAGGGTAGCGATAACCCTGAGGGCTAGTCAACCCTAAGGCGGTGAGCACGATAAGATATGTCACATCTTATCGATAAGAGCCCCGCAGCCCTGGCCAATAGGAACTCAGACCGCCGCCGACACTGCACAACACGCAGTAACAAGTCCAGTCCCTCCTTCCTTCTCCTCTTCAACATACTCCCTCGTCTTGTCTGGCGAATAATCGATATACACGTACGCTTCACTGTCAGTAGACTGCGATGAGTGAAACAGTCTGAAATCCGCTCACAATGTCTATAACGTCCGACAACCTCTCCGTGACCCATCCCTCGTCATCTGGCGGCCGAGTCTTGCAGGCCAAGTTCATCAGACCAGCTCAGATGTCGCTGTTTGCCAGGGTTGCGTGTTATCCACCGTTGGGAGAGGTGTCATGCTTGAAGAGATTGCATCAATCCGGATCAGTGTCTGAGGACAAGGTGGGCACGGTTCCATTCATAGGCTGAAGCATAAAGCTGACGTCGGTATCCTGATAGATTCAATTCACTGTGATTCTTTCGTCGAGCACCTCATTTCCAGAACGAGATTGGGAAGTTGAGATATGGCATAATATTCTACAAAACGAACATTGGACGTCCCTCCCGTTGACGAGATCGAAATCATCCAAACCGACAGTCATCGGAAACACAGACGATACACAAAATTATCATCATTATTTATACTCTGCAGACCTGGAGTTACCATTTTCTGCGGGGAGAGGTACATTCACAGTTCGATATAGGACAGGACCCGATACAGACTGGCAATGGGCAAATCAGAGGAGATATGTCAAAGATGGAGAGGTAGTCTTTGGCGAGAAAAATCGTGTGATACCGTCCAATATAAATATTGCTTTGGAGTCTGGAGCTGGAGACTCGCCGAGACATGAAATAGGTGAATATATTGAAGGGTTATCGACTCAACTGGAGGTCCAAGCAAAGAAGAGTGAAACACCAAACACGCTACTATGGAGCATCACAGGAACTGCACCACCTGCAGAAGGCGAGACATCGGGAAGAGCTCAAGTATCTCTCGGCATACCCAAATCATATCTACGCCACTTTTCATTAGTGCGGGTGTGGAGTCCTTGGCTCGCTCCACGACACGGAGAAAAGACATTCAGATTAACAGAAGACGCCATGCTCTGTTCATTTCTAAGATCGGATGGTCTAAATTTGGTCCTTCTTGCCGTATCAGGTGTTAACGACATTCTCACCCTCTTTGGGTCCGGGGAAGATGGGGACATCGTGGCCAAGGCCAGAAATGAAAACACAGAGGAAGCACAATTCCAAATACTTGCATCCGTCGCAGAGACCTTCGAAGAGTGTATATGCTCGCTGATTTACGAGGCTCGAAAAGTTGTTCGAGGTTCAAGTACTGCAGTTGATTTACCTGTTGTATCCGACTTGCCGCCAGAACCTGGCTCCCCCGTTAGCGATGACATGGTTATTGTAGGAGACGATGCTCGTACACAGTGGCTTGCTGACTGGTACGAGGGCCTTTCATACTGCACTTGGAATGCGCTCGGTCAGAATTTGACCGAAGAGAAAATACTCGAGGCTCTTGATGCATTAAAGTCCCACGGAATACAGGTAGTAAATCTGATTATTGACGACAATTGGCAATCCCTTGATAATGAAGGCAAAGAACAATGGCATCGTGCTTGGAAGAGTTTTGAAGCCAACAAAGAAGGGTTTCCTTCGGGTCTACGGCATACAACTAGCGTCATACGACAGCGACATCCGAATATCGGACATATTGCAGTCTGGCATGCCCTTATGGGTTACTGGGGTGGTATATCTCCAGAAGGGGACCTGGCGCAAAAGTACAAGCTCAAAGAGGTTGACAGGAAGGATTCCGTTGCTGGCGGTAAAATGCTAGCGATTGATCCTGATGATATCAATCAATTCTATGATGATTTCTACTCGTTTCTAACCTCGGCTGGGATTGATGCCGTAAAGACAGACGCCCAATTTTACATTGATTTGCTGGTCAGTGCAGAGGACCGAAAGCGATTCATCTCATCGTATCAAGATGTATGTACTGGCGTGCCAAGCTTTGAAGAGTACTTTGTTACGGAAAATGCTAACGTTCTTAGGCGTGGACAATTGCTTCACTCAGATACTTCAGCACTCGTGCCATCTCATGCATGTCAATGACACCACAGCTCATATTTCACTCTCACATACCCACCAACAAGCCCAGCATCCTTGTTCGTAACTCTGATGACTTTTTCCCAGATATCGCGGATTCTCATCCTTGGCACGTATTTTGTAATGCTCATAATTCACTCTTGTCGGCACACTTGAATATTATACCTGATTGGGACATGTTTCAAACAAGTCATCCCTATGCCTCGTTTCACGCCGCTGCTAGAGCTGTATCAGGTGGACCAATCTACGTAACTGACAAGCCGGGTGAGCATGATATCGAACTGATCAACCAAATAACCGCACCGACGACGCGAGATACCACGGTCATACTCCGTCCAAGCGTTGTAGGGCGCACGCTGGATGTCTACCACAACTACAATGAAGGAAATATACTACGTATTGGGACATACAGCGGTTGGGCTCGGACCGGAAGCGGTATTATTGGGCTTTTCAATATCAGCCCTGCAGATGTTTCGACCATTGTTCCACTTAACATATTCCCGGGCATCGACACAACCACGACAAATTCAAACTCTTCATTTCCCGTTCACGAAGATACAGATGGCTATGCTAGCTACATAATTCGTCCACATTCAACCGGCGTTATCAGCGATATTATGACACCGACTGGCGCACATTCTATGGTTTCTGTGACCCTTGCAAACAAGGGTTGGGAGATATTGACCGCATATCCTCTCCGCACATTTACACTTGAAGGAAGCCGTGGCTGCTCCTCGACATCATCCTCGATGACATCCTTACTGACCCATGTTGCTGTGTTGGGCCTCATCGGCAAGATGACAGGTATCGCTGCGGTAGTCACTTCAGATATCACAGTCGTCGACAGTGGACGACTGAAGTTTGACGTGAATCTCAAGGCTCTAGGCGTACTTGGCATTTATCACTCCAAGCTGGAAAGTAGAGATATTGATAAACATGTCATGGTCATGATTTCAGGGCTCGCGGTGCCAAGAGAGACCGTGTGGAAGGATCGGGACAATGTTCTCGCGGTAGACGTTCTCCAGGCATGGAAGGCGCTGAAATTGGATGCTGGTTGGAGTAACGAGGTGCGAGTGCAGGTTTTCATAAGTTAGCGAATATTTGCCTCGATTTAGGGTTATTTGATCGACAATATATACGAAACAAAGCATTGGCTTAGGATCCATGAATGGATACATATGGACACATTTACATGTATATACATATGTACGTATCTATCGCTGTAATTTGTCGTGTATTGTCATTGGCGTGTAGTGAGTGTATGACGGCGTAAGGTGGCTTACGACCCTTCACCTCCATTTGACACACTTAGTACTACCGTATAATAGCATCATTCTATAAGCCTTCATACTTGTTCTTCAACTGTTTCAAGAGGACAATGAGATGGTGGAATGACGACCGATGGCGAACAACGAATATCAGGCAATCTCTTTAAAACACGCACAATTCGTGTCCTCCGCACCTCAGCAACGCGTGAGCCGAAATACCTCTCGGACTGAAAACTTTACCAATTGATTAGCTACGGCTGTTACTGTTCATAGTCAATCAAATAGAATAGGGAATACTTGCCTCCAGTTCAAGTTTGCAATGACAATGGCTCTCACACTGGCAATGTATTTCTGTACATCGGCATCGACACACTCACCCCAAGACGGCAACTCTGCAAGAGCAAGAAACCACCGCTTGTACAATGTGCTCAGGATATCACCGACAATGTCAAATGCGTCCTGCGCATGGCAGGATTGGCGGTTGAATGATTGCATTTGATACCGAGTTATTGCAACAAGGTTATGTGGGACTTTTTCTGCCTATAGTATTATAAGTATTCGTTGTTGATAAGTAGTGCTCTCTTGACCGCTGGAAAGACTCACCTCCTCCTTGGAATATGACAGGATGTCGTTATGACTATTCAATAAGCTATAAATTTCACGCAAGCCACGAGAATATGTCTTACATTACGACGAAATCAACACCAATGCGCTGAATCTCCTGGATACTTTCATTTTCAAACACCTTATCAGGTAAATTTAACTTTAGTGCATATCTAAACGCAGATTAGCATATATTTAAAACAATATCAAGCTTCAAATCTTACTCTGCTAGAGCAAACAATGGCGAAACTCCAGCTGAGCCTCGTCTCATAGCAAGCGTCTCCTCAAACGTTGGATGTTGGTTCCGAGACCTGCAGTATACTTGCCTCATGGTTCCCTCCAAATAGTCGCCCATAGAGCCAGCGAATCGATCTTGAACGCCTACAGAAGAGCTCTGTACTATCCGTCTCCAGACTGATTTGTGGACATCCAAGAGCGCCTGCAAATGTGAGGGTAACCGATCTCGCCCGTTCGTACAAATATTCCGGCCCACGCCACGGCCCACGTCTGAGAGAAGGGCATCAATGATTTTATCCGCTTTGCATGGGTCGTCTTTGAGTACGCCGTTATCAAATACTAAGCATTTTATTGTCAGCCCGAAATGTCTAATTCCGTGGTGGTTCAGACTAGGACGTACAATCGTCGAACGGGAAAACCTACATTTAACTATAATCAGCAAGTGCTAATTAGATGTCTATACGACCCTTGAACACTCAGGATGATACCCAGTTTCCCCAGTCACACAATGTCCTCAATTCGATCCTTCCAGCATCTGGAACGGCCACAGCACAAAAGTACGAGAAATCCGTTTTATCAAGAATGCGCCTGAGGTGGTCACCAAGCTGGCATTCCCTAAACACTCGATCAGAGTCAAAGTGAGAAAAGTGCGAGATCCTGGAACTTACTTGACAAACCACGCTTCAGATTCCTTTTTGACCAAATCATAATGCGGGTTGACTCGCGGTGGTTCCGATAAAAAGAGCCTAAAAAGATCGGGAAGCATCACGTCAACGGTGCTGTCATCATCCTGTGGATTTAATGTCTGATAATTTTGCATTTGAGCCATCTCGGACACTGGTGTATGGATTGATTGACTTAGATGAATCGTCGCGCTGGCCATTTCTTGGTGGTTGGATGTTACATTTAAACAACTTTGGGGGTGACAAGATAGAATAACTTAGGGCTAATTGGCTTTTGGTTGAACTTTCGTACACCACATAACCATGACAACCTTCCAAGGTTCTTCTATTTTATTCATAATACAAAGATCGTCTAATCACCTACGTAGAGATGAAGCTATCTCGGATTATAGACTTTCTTTTTTAGAAACTTTTTCGAACTTTCTTCTTTGTTGATATGATGAAATTATAGAAATTCTTTGTTCAACAATCAACAATATTTGACATTTTCTTTGTCCCTTTTCTTCAATTAGGGCTTTTTATCTACCAGTAAAATTTCCCCTGGACGCGAATCGAGATTCCCAACGTACGGCTCGTATGTACAAAATGAAGATGTTTGTCAAATCTTCATCATTAGCCTTTTTTATTTCTTTGGTGACGATATACTCTCATTGATATACTCTCATTCCGAGGAAATTAGACAAAGAGATTTGATCATACCAAGGCCGCAACAAGCGAGGTACCCATGATAGTCTTTCACATTAGCTTCACTGGTGTACTACCTACATAGGCAAGGTATATCATTTGACAACCTGACGAGATATCCAGCCGATTTATTGTCTTATCGCTCACTGCCATGAAAACAGTTAAAGTTATATGGATCAATAAACTGCAAGAAAATATACTCCAATCTTTTTGTCAATTCAATCTCTTCACCAACATATATCTTTATAAATTTCCGGACAGTTCCTCCCCTCAGTCGTCATGGATACTGGAAAGCAATTATGTGTAGGACAGCCAATTCAAAAATGGTTTCACAAATTTATCTGGACAGATCATCATCTTGATCCCGGCACAATGAGAGATTTGCGACATGATTATGACGAGCTGGGTGCCAAAACTCTTGAAAGACTCCTCAATATCAAGAAAGAACAAAATAAGAAAGGCGATCTCTACGAGCTTCTCGAGCAGTATCATGATCAAGATGATATCCTGAGCCAATTCTGGCGTGAGACACACACCGTTCCAGAATGGGTCGACTGGGCACAACTCGCACGTGGACAAGAGTTTTTCTATCGATATGCTTTGGCAAATATAGTTGGATTTGCATTACAGGGTTTTGTATGTGAGAACTCAGCATCTACTGGCGTTGTTGAAGTCCTCGTTCGTACCGGAGGATTCTCTACAAGAGTCCTCTGGAATCGGCTTTTGGAAACTTTTCAATGGCTTCTCCAAGTTACGCATGATATAAACTCGATGAAGCCTGGTGGAGAAGGATTCAAATCAACTATTCGGGTACGCTTACTTCATTCATCAGTTCGTCAGCGAATCTTGGAACTGGCTAGTCGTCGACCGGATTACTATAACGAAGCCGAGTATGGCATACCAGTTAATACAATGGATTCCATCCACTCAATTACTACATTTGCCTGCAACCCTATGTTTTTGCAACTACCCTACATGGGAGTCCAACCACGTCCAGATGAGATACAAGATTATCTGGCCTTGTTTCGATACATCAGTCATATCATTGGGGTGAACCCTGCTTACTTCTCATCACCGGAGACAGCCAAGGCGATTATGCAGAGTTGTTATGCACACGAATTGAAATTGACGGAAACTTCGAAGGTGGTTGCATATAATTTTGTTCGTTGCGTTGAAAGTTTACCTGCGCCGCTCACGATTTCTCGGGGTTTCATTGAGGCAGGAAGCCGATGGCTGAATGGACATGAGTTGTGTGATCAGCTGGATCTGGGGAGACCTGGTGTTTTATCTTATATTGCATTTGCTGGCTGTTGTGCGTTGGTAATAGCCATGGCTTGGGCTCAACGAGTCATACCTGCTTTTGACAGATTCATCATTCAGGTGAGCAGCAGACCCCTATCCCTTCGATATTTCCTGACTGTATATTTTAGTATACTCGACGCACGCTATACTGGGCCGTCATCGAGAGTGATGGTGGGTTAAAAGGAGGTACCCGGTTTGAAATGAAATACAAACCAGATTTGGATCGGAAGACCAAACGTGAGAATGCGATCAATCATGCAACAGGATTCCGGATCATGGAGACGATATTCTTCCTGTCAGCCAGTCTCGCTCTATGCACAGTCGTAGCTCTAGGGTATTACCTGGTGGTCATTATGATAGCGGTTGGAGTATGTGTATAACGACAGAACGCTGGCCAGAGAAGACATGACTCAGGTTAGGGTTACTAAACGACAGTGAGTAATATTGAACCATTTCGATAACTTACAGTTTATATGTATTACTGTATTGTAATTTACTTATGTATGGTGGCGTAATGTGGCTTATGATCTACACGGCCCACTACCACATCAGACGAATCAGCGTAGGGTACCAAGGCCAGACCCACATCGTACCATCGATTTATTCCCCACTATCTCTGTACTCCGGTTGACCCCGGTGGTTTTGTTAACTTGGTGGGCCTTACAGGGGTTTGTTACCAATCATTCTGCCACTCAAAAAATTGATTACTAAGCTAATATTTTGTATGGCCACCCCCGGCAGCAATTACAGCCTCACACCTAGCCTGCATGGACTTGATTAAATCCTTTAAATATTGCTCTGGTAAAGCATCCTAAGAAGTGTGTACAATCTCACGTAACTGATTATAAGAAAGCTATTTATTATTTGGATATTGCTTCTGTATCTAATCCTTTATCCAATTCTATACGGCTTCAATTGGATTCAAATCTGGTGAGAACGCTGGCTAATAGATTGGATATATATCTCGGTTATGAAGCTCTTCTCGAGTATCCTTGCTCGCATGTCCCGGTGCGCTATCCTGCATTAATTGAAAATATACAGAATGTTGTTGATTCAAATGTACATATCCATCAATAATAGGTACTATTCTCGCACAGTAGCTCTCAGCGCTAATTGAGCTCTATTCTTTCTCCCAAAATAGGTATAGGCCCTTGATATTACCATGGAATGAAGCCCAAAACATCCATCCCCGTTTACGAGTGGGAGATGTATATATGCACGTGTTATCTAGCTCTTCACCAGCTTTCCTAGTTACCTATATTCTCGTATGATAGCTTGAAGTAACCCACGTCTCGTCAGTTCAAAGGATTCAATTTTAATCTTTAATTGACCAATTGACGTGTTTAAGAGCCCATGCTAACTGTATATGTTTGTGTTGATCCGACAATGGAGGCTTTTGTAAAGCTTTGTAATGTGTATAATCTTGTTTTTTGAGTGCTCATGCTAGTGCTGTAGCTCTAATAGGAAGCTCAAGCTCACGGACAACCTTATAAAAAGGTATACGGCGTGTACGCTTTGAAGAGCTTATCTACTTAATAATTTGGTTAACATTTTCTTTAGAGAGCTTTGGAGCTTGGCTATGGGCCTTTTTTGGTGTTGCTTGCTGATTTTCGCACGTATATTGAGCTTGGCGACGGGTTATTTGAAGCTGTGAAGCTATTTGTTGATATGTAAATCTGGCATCTTGTAGGGTTAAAACGCGTATACGGTTATCTCTTGTAAGGCGCGTTGAATTTTCAGCTCTATAGGGCTCTGGGGTGTCAGCCATATTTGATTTTTGTGAGGATGGCGCTGTGTGCAGTACGCGTGTGTACAGTGGAAATATTGGAGGTTTTTTGCCTTCTATATTAGGCAGGCGGTCGGATTATCTTCTTGACCGCCCCGCCCCACCGAGTTAACAAAACCACCGGGGTCAACCATAGTATACACTCGCTCCCCAGGTACCAGTATGTACACATTGTTCTTGTCGAACTGACTAGAAGCACATATAAACATGATGCTGATATTGTCTCACAAATATTGACGAATATATCGATCACAAGATACGATGTCTGTTGTGTACGAATACCTCACATCAGAGACACAGAGTTGTGCTACCTACAATAATTGGCTGTACAGTAGCTTGTCTTAGATTAGTCACCAATGATCTTCAAAGATCATCAAATCCAGTGTACACAAACATGAGCCCAGCAGACGAATTGAGATTTTATGGACACAACTCCAGTATATGTACCGAGCATTTCTTTATTCAGGCTATGTATGGATCACGGTTACTTATGTTAGCTATTGGATCATTGGAATAACGATGACGTGTGTAAAACATGTCTTACACTTTCTTTTAAAATTCAGGCCTGAATACCTACATACACACAATGAAAATTTATTAATAGTTATTCGGGTACATGTCCAGTGCTTATATATCGAACTAGCATCGCTTCATCAGCAAGTACTATAACCTGTCTTCGACACAGTCAATCCACTTACCTCGAAATACACAATACCGAAAATGAAGCTCAACACAGTTCTTTCCTGGAGTGGCATCTTCGCTTCCGCTCTATCCGCTCCGGGAGCAGCCTTCACTTCTACTCTCTTGACAACTACAACTTCCACCGTGACCACCGGCTCCGCCAGTACAGTATACACATTCTTATCCGGCAACCCTCCATCCTCAACACCCTCTCCAACGGCAGCCGCAGCCGCAGAGAACAAGCGTGCAGAAGAGCACAGAAGTCACCCAACGGTTACCAGCACCGTCACCGAATTGACCACTATCGCAGCCCCAACTACAACCAGCACTCTCTATCCTTGCGCCAGTCCCTTCCCATCTCTGACACCTACCTTGCCCTACGGCGACGCAACGCTTCCAAGCAACTTTTCAACCCAGAATAGCCTCTTCTATGTCTCTAGCACGACCGAGGGTGCATCCGCTCAAGCCTGCTGCAATGCCTGCTTCTTTGAGCTCGCCAATTGTATCCAGGCATATTGGTATAGCTATGAAGGATGTGTAGTATCGCTGGCTACCAACTCGTCGCTCGCGGGATCAGCATCTGGGGAGCAAGTCAGCACGGCTTGTCCGGCAGGTATCTTTAATGGGTTGACGTATGAACAGGATACACATCCAGCATTCAGAAGCACGGGAAATATCGCAGGGCCCTGTGGTCAGACCTATAACAATCTTTGAGATGTGCGACATGCATTGTTTGCGACGGAGCGATGAGAAAAGGATGTAATAACGACTTATGTGTCGGTTAATAATCAACAATTTCAAATATTTATTTATTTAGATGCTTTGAAAATGGAGACATCAATTGATGCAACAGAAGAAGACCTGGTGGGGTATGACGCGATAAGCCTTGCAATTTCTTATCTTATCTTATCGGTCGCCCTACGTCATCAGCCACACTCGTAACGGCCAAGATCTTGCACTGACTGGCAGCAGACAAGATTATAAAAAAGAAGACATCAATCTGATGATTTTTATTCTTCGACATATTCTTCTTAATTCTTGTTGTATTACCATTACCTATTTTTTTCCCCTAGTTACACGCTAACGGGGTGTATTGTTTTACTCTCAAGCTATATAATCTCAAAGTGTCCACGCGGGCAACATGTCGCTCAATACAGTCACAAAAGGTGTCGGTAGCACCACAGGCAACCTCAACAAGACAGTAGACTCTGCCAGAAAGGGCAACGTCTCTTCAACCGTCAAGCAAACCAAGAAGCATGCCGACACAACAACCAAAGACCTTACGGGAGTCTCGGTCCCCGGTGAATTTCCCGACAATGATAAAGCCAATGATAAGAAGGCACAGGAGATGCCTCAAGTGTCTATTCCTTCAATTTCGTCCATGTTTCAATGGCTGATGGACAAGTTTGAGTCTACCGTCAAGGACTTCATTAATCGATACTTGCCTCAACAGCGTCAAGAAGCTATCTACAAGTCGGCCATGTCGCGTCCCATGGCAACGACTTTTATTATTTGCCAATTGATCTGTTGTGGTGTCCCTCTGTTGGTTTTCATGGCTGGCGTGTTTGTTTTTGCCGCCGTTGCAATCTTGCTCTGGGCTATCTTGTCGCTACTAGTTCTCGGCCCCGTGCTTTTGGTGACGGGCTGCTCAGGCTTCCTCATGTGGGGATGGGGCTGGCTCTTCTATTCATTCATCAAATGGGTTGATCAAAGATTCTTGGGCGGAGTGCTTTCGAGATTCTTCTTGCCACTATCTTCTGGTCCGGACGATGACGCAAAATCTACCGAGGGGGGTGATCAGGGGTCAGGCAGCAGCGAGAAGAAGAAGCCTTGATCCAACCACTGTATTGACGGAATAAGTCATCTTATTTGACTGGTGATATATGTCAATTTACTTGTACATGTACTTTTCTACTGTTCTGTATGCAGGTTTGACCTGCCATGTTATTCTACGACTTACGATACGCAAGACTCAATTTATTTCCCAGACTATATTTCCTTAATCAGAATTGGTTATCTTCTCAACCCTATGAATTTGAAATTATCAATATAATGATTCAGGCATCAATTGGATGCCTGGCTCTGGGGTGGTTGCCTTGTTGTGGCCTGGAGATCATTCAGGCAACAACCTCTTTCCTCAACGCCAACCTTGGAAACTGCGAACATCTTCAGTTATCCTCCCTTGTGACAGCAATATGACTGCAAGTCTAGGCTGCTGGTCTTCTCTTTGCCAAAAGGCTCTCTCAGAACCATGGTTCCCATCAGTCAGCAACACAATCCCCAAATCTGAGCAGTGAATTGGGGATGTAGCCTGATCACCCTGATGCCTGCGTAGGCAGATATCTTAATTACAAAGTCAATTCGGGGCTGATGACTGAATATCTGGGGTATATAATAGGACTAATACGTCGACATACACCTCTCCTTCGTTTTCCTTCTTCATACTCACTTTACTTGTTCAAACAACCTACATTCGTCTCGGCGCATTCTGATACACAAGCTTCAATTGCTCTTCTTGCTCAAGCAAGCCACACACAACTTCAACTTATTCTGATACATCTACAACCAGTCACTCTTCACAACTCACATTGATTGTAAGCTCGAATCTCACAATGCACGCCTTTCAGGCTTTCTTCGTTGCCTTCGGGCTCATCATTGGCGCTGTCTCTTACGAGCACTCCCCAACCAATGCTACTCACCCCTGGAGCGAACGCATTGACTTCCCTCTCATCCCCGTTGCTGTTTCTATGATTCCAAAGACTGGCGATCTGGTAGTCTGGTCTGCCTACAAGAACGAATCCTTTGGTGTCGACGCATCTGGTGTCACTCAAACAGCCATCTACAACCTTACCGACGGCACAGTTGGCCACTACTCTATTAATCATACCGAGCACGACATGTTTTGTCCTGGAATCAGTCTAGACTTCAAGGGCAATATCATTGTTTCCGGTGGCGACACCGAAGAAAAGACTAGTATCTTTGATGGTCAGTCTTGGAAAGCTGCAGCTGATATGCAAATACCACGCGGCTATCAAGCTTCTACAACTATTACCGACGGACGCATTTTTACTATTGGAGGTTCTTTCAGTGGTGGAATTGGCGGCAAGAATGGAGAAATCTACGATCCCGAGGCTGACAGGTGGACAATGTTGCCTGGATGCTCTTCTGAACCTATGCTTACCAACGACGCCGGCGGTCTATATCGCTCAGACAATCACGCCTGGCTCTTTGCATGGTCCAATGGTTCTGTATTGCAAGCTGGGCCTAGCACCAAGATGCACTGGTACGACACTCGTGGTAATGGATCTACGACCTTTGCCGGAACCCGAGCAAATGATAGTGACGCCATGACCGGTACTGCCATCATGTACGATGCTGGAAAAGGCAAGATTCTTACCTTGGGTGGTGCACCTTCTTACAACGACAGTCTGGCTACTTCAAATGCCCACCTCATCACTGTCCGCAAGCCTGGAGAGCCCGTGAATGTCGAACCACTTGACAACATGCATTCTGCCCGCGCATTCGCCAACTCCGTTATTCTACCAGATGGCAAAGTATTCGTCGTCGGTGGTCAGACTCATCCGATTGTTTTTACCGACGCAAATTCCAGCATGATCCCGGAGATGTGGGATCCCAAGACGAAGAAATTCACTGAACTGCCTGCACTCCCAACACCACGGAACTACCACAGCACTGCACTTCTTCTACCCAATGCCACAGTATTCGTTGGCGGTGGCGGCCTCTGCCCCTGGAAGTGCGACGCCAATCATCTAGACGCACATATCTATACACCACCCTACTTTTTCGAGTCTGATGGCGTCACGCCAGCAACACGCCCCATCATCACCCATGTCGCCAACCCAATTCTCAAAGTGGGCCAGACCCTCAACGTGACGCTCTCAAAGCCCGTCGAGTCATATCAGAAGCTCACATTCTCCATGGTCCGCATGGCCAGTTCGACGCACACCGTCAACACCGATCAACGTCGGGTGAACGTGTCTCCACAAGCTGCCACATCAACTCTGTTCACTCTTGGTTTGCCACGCGATCCTGGAGTGCTGCTTCCTGGTTACTGGCATCTATTCGCCATGCTCAATGGCGTTCCCAGTGTCGCTGAGACGATTCTTGTTGAGCCTCCCCTGGCATAAACCTTAAGGGCGAACAGTTCGATTCAACGCGGATTATGTCGATACATCGGGTTTCCTTTTGAGAGATTATACTCACGAAAGTAATTGTTTTCATGGTCGGAAAAGATGGTTCATGTATCGCCACCACATCATGTATTTTGGAAGAATTTCAGATTTTGAGACTGATACAATCAATATACGTGTCATCGGATTTCTTTTATTTCACACCATCCCCTCCTTAGAACTCCCTATATGTAGCATTGAGGCCTCTAGAAACATAATATTAGCAATGAAAAAGAATATCCGGTGTCGTAGAAACGAAGACTGTGTAAAAAGGTAGTGTTCTGAGGTCCCCAATCAAGTTGGCTCGACAAGGTGTCTGATACCCCGATTCTTTGATAACGCGGTATCATGATAGCAAGATGTTTCTTTACTAACAATAACGCAACGTGACGACGGACCGGGCAGTAAGGCTTTGTCCAGGGCCTTTCCGTATTTGATTGAATCCTAAGCCGTAGGATGGTAAGGTTATGCTGACGGGGATATCCTTCTGTCATCGTGATTTCCTAATTAGGCACCGACCAGGCCTTCGACGCCATATAAGAAGTTCTTACGAGAGTTGCCTGATGAGTTTCTTTTTCTTTATTTCTCCTGCTTATTTTTTCGTCGATTACGTACCCTGAGATAGGAACGAGCACTGTCACATATAGTAGAAATCGGTAAGTTGTTATTGAGAGGTGGTAACTGGGTTGAAAAGATAGAGAAAGAGGAGAAAAGAAAAATGCTGATTCACAACTGGCTAGGCATCTAACGGCTTCTTTCTTCAATATTGCTTTCTTCTTCCTCTTCTTCGTCTTCTTCGTCGTCGTCGTCTTTTTTGAAAGATAACAGCGCTGAGAAGCACTCAAAATGGGCAGAAATCTTAGGAAAGGCGTAAGTCCCCCGAATTCTTTTCGTTCACAACCTTGTTTATCACCTAGTTGTTAGATCGCAAGTTCCACTCGCACGAATCATCAGGCCTCTCAACGTTATCCTACTCGAACTCAGCATTTGAGCGCCTCTTTCAAACAACCAGGTGCGGCAGAAAGAGAAGATGAAGAGGATCATTCTGTAAAGAACCCAACAATTCGATCCTAGAACTCACCCCTGCACGGTTTCTCATGAATGGGCTATATGCTGATTTTTGTTTTGATTGGTTAGGCTGACGAATACGTCCCCTCCGTATGATTCGCCCCTACATATACTACAGAAGCAGACTTATCAAAGCTGATTGCTAATATAATACAATAGGACTCTGATGATGACTACCGGGAAGCTTCTCAAGTCAAAAAGGAGGAGGAGGACGTCGTTCAGCCGGGCAGAAGAGAAAGCGAATGGGCGACTCCTCACCAGCCCGCAAGACAAGGCAGCCTCTCGACGTACAGTCAGAGGTCATTGTGGAAATTCCATCAATAACACTTGGCGAAAATAACCAAGAAGAACCCGCATGGGAGCTTCTATCCTATGAAAGGATCCCAGCCGAGGAACGGGATGCCGTCGCCAAATATGCACGAAAATGCCTTGTCAAACTGAACCAAACAGACCGTAAAGGAGCAACTCCGTCGGTAATAATAACAACATTACCATCCAAGGATCCTCGAGATCCTATCTGGGCGGAGAATCCTTGCGTACGGTGCGCGAGATCGGTCGGCTCCAGGTTTCACTTTTGTGCTAGACATGGCACAATTAACAAGTGCATTCGGTGTTTCAACCTGAATGAACATTGTATTCCCATTCCAGAAGAGTTGAAGGCGGGTTTTGTCAAGGTGCAAAAGCTCTGGCAGTCTGGGGAGTTCTCCAAGGCTCTGGCCGAACGGGAGGTCTGGCTACATTCGGTTGATACGATTGCTAAAACCAAAAGTTTATCAGTTCCCTCATCGTCTAGGCAGACTACGAAACAAGCGACTGCCACCCCCTCAGCAAAGATGTCTCTGGTAGACGCTATAAACAGTCTGCGGCGTGAGGTACACCTGCAACGCGTGGAGGGACATTTACAGCGTATGGAGGCACGGCTGCACACCAACGCGTTGCTTCATGCTGTGAGTGCATATCTAACAGTGCGCAATATGTCATGATGAAGTGCTAATGGAATATAGTTGGGTGCGCCAGAGTTGGGCTCTTTAGAGGACGAAGCAGAAATGGAATTGGATTCGGACTGAATCATTGTGGATCGCTCTCGGAAGATGGATGATGATTAGAATACAAAGGAGAATGCTTTGAGTGCTGAAAAGAAGTTTCTCATGCGGATGTCCATGGATGTATCGTAGCAAAAGCTGAATATGACACATTCTTTGAATATATCAATAATTGATTTGGTTAGGTAGTCAATGCCCAAAATAGAAAAAGCAGTCACTCAAATCATATACGTAAGAAATCAACACTTTACGTACATACTATAACGCTAAACATTGTACACATTGAAGTACGTATAGCATTTCCTATATTAGGTTTAGTGAGATCTTTCAAATTGTCAGTTGTACATATGCAAGTTCCACGGTTGTAACCATATTCATTTTGCCTGGCAATAAAAGGGTTGGTTCGCCAACGCCGCGGAACATCGCCATTCACCTAATAATCACTTTTATAATACCCCAGTTCCAACATATCACCTCACGAACCTAGACAGTCGCACCGAGGCCATAGCTGACTACAGAGTGTCGGGGAGGGGCCGACAGTATGTAGTATCCCAGGCGGATACCGTATGCACAGGCGGAACGGAGTTTCTGGTGACATTCGTCTAGGAATGGCTTTATCTAACTATTTCAGTCAGAAGAGCTCTCGCTAGTCACTAAAGGAACATATGTCAGAGTACTTCATTCAACATAATCATACGTTATTTTGCAACTTTCCGCTGCTACATGTATTAGCTTGCTTGGCTGGCAATATCTTTGTCAACTATACTCCGTAGTACATGAGAGCTCTGTGTATAAATAAAAGCCACTTCCTGCCACTTTACCATGATCTGTTCTTCATCGCGATACTTTCACCTTCTTCAAAGACCAACGAGAAATCCTAATCCAGAGAGGGCCAAGTGTCGGGATACGTTGATTCAAAATGGCCTATAAACTCTTCAAGGTACGTTGTATAACAAGTTTTCTGAATAGATCCAAACATGCTGAGAGTATTCCAATAAACAGAATCTTCTTTGGGCTGCAGTTGTGACAAGCCCCGTCATTGTCTCGGCATACGACGTTACTTTTCAAGGCTTTTATGGCTCTAGTTGTGGTCTAGAAGTTGATTCCGGTACATTCGATGCAACATACAACTGTGTGGGATTCGACATATGGCCTTTATCAAGTTATAAACTATATTATACTGGGGAAGACGACTGCCCAGAGGGCACGTCATTGCAAATCAAGTTTTATGAACAGGAAGGCGATGGGACTGTGTGTGGTACGGGAGAGCTTGCTGTTGTTACAGTCGGAGACAGCCAGGATTGTGTCGAGGGTCTGAATATTTCTCCTGCAAGTGCGGAGGTGACATGTGCATAGGATACTTGAGACTGCTCTTCATACGTATCTCTATCCTCGCTAGAAGAGAAATATTACTGCTATGGCTGGTGCCACTGATATGACATCCCACTCATTATCTCGTGTGAGGAGACGATATATTGATGGAATCAAGTAGTGAAGGTATTCGTTAAGAGCTTTGATTTCAGCGGAACACTTAGGTTTCATTATGGCTGCAATATCAAGGAACCTGAGTTGCCAATCTGGTGTTCTAATAGGCATAATTCATAGTCTCTTACTCAGGCGTGTATGCTTGGAGAGGGCTGCTTGTTACAAGTCAATACATAATTAAATTCATACTCAAAAATACGTAAGTCGTGTCTTTCAAATACAGAGTATATACTTAACATACGCGCCTTCAATTGCACCATTCTCTCTGGTGTTCAACATTGAAGCAGAAGCAGGAATAGCCACGATGTAAGGGTGGCGAAAGAACACTCGTCAAAGCTAGTAGATATATGCGAGCAAGTGTCGATGTTGGGGGCTAACATTTAGGTCAGATTGGTGGATTAAAGATTTCAAGGGATCTTTAAACCCTAACCCTAAAGTTATGACATACCCTAGTCCATATTAGGCTAGCTCCAGTCGACGCAGGATTAGTCTTGATGAGTCATGTACGCTAAGCCTGATCCAGAAGGGGGCCCACCTTCCACCGCCACCGCCCGGCGCTTTCACCAATCAGCGGACATACCGCTGTGGGACCTGTAGAAAAACCGTCAGAATCTTTTGGGTGCTCTTGCTCTTGTTGTTATCCCCGCCACCTTACATTAATCATCTTTTCTCTCTTTCTTCATTCTGATTATTTCTCGTTCTGCATTTTTTTATCATCTCTTGTTCAGCAAGCGCCTGCAGACTCGCGAGTAACTACCAAATATCAAGCAATCCATAAACAACAAACACCACTACGTCGCCGAGAGAGCCTTTGACGAGCAATTCCGAGACGAGCATGAGCGCCGCCGAGGCCGCAGTCGTTCCTCCTGTAGTGGTGAGCTCAGAAAACAGCACCAGAGGACACTCACGGTTTCGCGGACGAGGACGAGGAGGACCTGGCCGAGGTTCTCGACGTCGAGGACGCGGCCATGGTCGAGGCCAAGCTCGAGATGGAACAAATGAAGCTTCTAACGCCACCTTGCCAGTTAGCTCTGAGGCACAGGTAGCACAACAACCACAACAGCCTCCGAGGAATCCAGCACAACGACAACCTCGACAAAATAGACATCGCGAACAGACGCAAGACATTTCGACCGAAGGAAACACGCCTACGAACACATCTAGCGACCGCCCCCCGCGGAGAAGAAACAGGAAACCCGCAAATCCACATACACATGATCGGCCCCCGACGCAGGTAGGCGGCAGATCATTCGGCGGTCGGTTGACAAGAGGCGATGGAGACCCGACGGTGAACCCATCACTTACTCCTGCTACAAGCGGTCTCGAACATGATCAATTACACGCGGACGTTCCCGAATTCGTGCCCGGTCAAGTACATTCTGACCATGTACACGACTCTAAATCCGGATCACAGCCCATGAAAAAGCCTCACAACCACCCACCCAAAGTCACCACAAAATCAGCTGCCCCCGATATCGCCACCAGAACACATGAAGACATTGCAAACGGACTATACGAATGTCCTATATGTACCAATGAACTTGGTCGAAAGTCACGTATCTGGTCGTGCGGTCTGTGTTGGACTGTTTTCCATCTGAGCTGTGTTAAAAAGTGGTCGAAAAACGAAGGTTCAGCTTTTCAACAGCGTCAAGCTGAGAACGGTGAGGATGCTCAGCGAATGTGGCGCTGCCCTGGATGTAACCTTCCTCACGATGTCCTCCCAACGAGTTATTCATGTTGGTGTGAGAAGGAGATTGATCCTCGCCCGCTACCTGGAATCCCTCCTCACTCCTGTGGGCAAACCTGCTCTCGAAGTCGAAAACGTTGCCCTCACCCTTGCGATTCAACCTGTCACGCAGGTCCTTGTCCGCCATGTACCGCTATGGGACCAACACAGGACTGTTTTTGCGGAAAGAATTCAACGACGAAGCGATGCCTCGACACTGATTACATTCATGGTTGGAGCTGTGAAGAGATTTGTGGTGACTTACTCCCCTGCGGTAAACACACTTGTCCGCGGCCTTGTCATGAAGGGCTTTGCGGATCTTGCGAAGAGAAAGTCGACGCCCGCTGCTACTGTGGAAAAGTCGAGAATCAGATTTTGTGTAGCGCTACCGAGGAGGAAATTAGAAGCGAGTTATCCGACAGTCCTGATGCGTTGGACACCTGGGTTGGCTCTTTCAAGTGCGCCGAAGTTTGCAATCGCCCATTTGACTGTGGTGTTCATTTTTGCCAGAAGGAATGTCATCCTCAAGATCGTAACCAGCCTCATTGTCCACGCTCACCGGATGTGGTCCTTCGCTGTCCATGCGGAAAAACACCACTCTCTAGGATTGAAGGATATTCTCCCAGGACATCATGCGAAGATCCTATTCCCAATTGCTCGGAGCCATGTGGGAAAGCCTTGCCTTGCGGGCATTCCTGTCCTATGATTTGCCATACAGGACCATGTCGCCCGTGTCTGATGAATGTTACCATCGATTGTCGATGTGGTCGTAATACTTTCAAAACCGTCTGCCATCAATCAAACATCGAACCTCCCCAGTGTTTCCGCGTTTGCAAGGCTACAATGAGTTGTGGACGACATACCTGTGCCGAGCACTGCTGCTCGGGCGAACGCAAGGCCATCGAGAGACAGACAACCAAACGTAAAGCGAGGCCACTTGGTTCTACGCAAAACCGTCCAACCGAGAATGACATCGAAGCCGAGCACATATGCACGCGTATCTGTGGTCGTATGTTGAAGTGTGGTCGGCACACATGTCCAGAACTCTGTCACAAGGGTGCTTGTGGCACCTGCCGAGAGGCAATCTTCGAAGAAGTATCCTGTCATTGTGGGCGTTCTGTATTATATCCTCCACTTCCATGTGGAACAAGTCCCCCTCCGTGCCGCTATGATTGTGAACGACCTAAGGCCTGCAACCATCCACAAACGCCACACAACTGCCACACGGACAACGAAGAATGCCCGAAATGTCCTTTCCTCACAGAGAAGGCGTGCTTATGCGGTAAAAAGCTTCTCAAGAACCAGCCATGCTGGTTGACTGAGCCCAGATGTGGAATGGTCTGCGGTGAGACTCTCAAATGCGGTTCTCATACCTGCCAGAAACAGTGCCACCGACCCGGAGAATGTGAGGATGCACTGGAACCATGTAAACAGGCGTGTGGAAAAACCAAGAAACTCTGTGGGCATGCTTGTTCCGAACCATGTCACGCGCCGTTCGCATGCACCGAGAAGGAACCTTGTCCAACTATGGTTATGATAACCTGCCCATGTGGTCGGCTCCGTAGGGAGAAACGCTGCAATGTTGCTCGAGCTGTGACTAAAGGCCAGACAACTCAAAGCGAGGCTCCACCAGCTACTGCGAGTTTGAAGTGTGACGATGAGTGTGCCCGACTCGAACGGAATAGAACTCTTGCGTCCGCATTGAAGGTTGATATTGATCCGTCTACAACCTTGGCTCAGAATACTTCATCTCAATTGCCCAGCACGAATATGCCTTATTCTGAGGAGACACTTGACTTGTACGTTCAGATTTCGTCCTCAGCGACACTCTCGACCCTCCAAGATTATGAAGCAACACTTCATAGTCTAGCAGCAAGCGCTACTCAAAGATCGGTTCGGTTTCAACCTGCCAAGGCTCCTCTTCGCGCATTCGTGCATTCTCTTGCTGCGGACTGGGGATTTGCTTCTGAGAGCTTTGATCCCGAACCTCATCGTCATGTCTTTGTTTTGAAACCAACCCAATGGACTTCTCCCGGCCTAGGACTTGGTGCAGGGATTGGTATTCGAGGAATATCTGTCGGTGAATGTGTGCGGATCCGCGATCGTGAACTTTTCAAGGAACGAGAAGCGCGGCGCATAGCAGCCGCCGAGGCCAAGGCATTGAGGGACGCTCTCAAGGCAACATCTGCTGAAACTGGGGATGGTGGCGGGGGATGGGCGCAAGTAGCTTCCACACGAAAAAGACAAACGGACAACAACTCTCCTGCCAGCATAACGCGCTCAGGTACACCACTGGCTGCACTTGGCGGTCGAGGATTCGGCACAGGGTCGATGTATGCTGCTTTGGGGCTTGATGTTTCGTCGTCATTCGGCAGTTCCAACAATATTACGTCCAAGAAAAAAGAAGGTCTTCTTGTCCTCCGTTCGGGAGTCGGATCCTCGAAAAAGAAATCCGAGCAACCACAACAAAATTTTAAGGACCTTGCGGACAGTTGGGAGGAACAAGTCGAGCAGGAGGAGCAACAGGAAAAGGAAGAGGAAGAAAGACGGCGATCTAGCGAAGAAACAGAGCGATTAAACTCTGATCAGCACACGTTGGTGCAGGATGAGAATGTTGGAGTTGGCGCCAATGTTGTTGTTTCGTCGGAATAAGCGAGATGCCATCCTCATTCATAGATATGATATGATGCGTTTACGATGCTTTATGATGTTCATTCTGCATGCCTTGTTTGGCGACGTGGATATAGTTCCTTTGCATTAGAAAATGATAATCAGAATAAAAATCAGAACTTCAGATCATTCCGTCGTGTTACATACGTAAAAATCAACTAATCAGCAATTTAAGGAGTAAGATAGCAAAATCTAGTATGCGATCAATCGATTGGTCTGAACAGAGTCTGCTCGACTAGTTACTTCACGATCTACCGAGGATGTATGTACATAGGTGCAACGACGTGGACCTGTCCGTATTGACAACATCAGAGTAAACGCTGAGTGGCAATAGACAAACTAGGCGGTAAATCATCCGCGCTTTTACCCCAGGTACTAGCAGTCTCGTTTGAGCCTACTGTCAACTCCAAGGTCTGGCCCTCCAGGAAGAACTCATGACCAATCCAATTCTTCGTATATGTCTCACCATTCAGCGTTGCATTCATGATGTACATATCGGTATAGGTCGGATCAAAGTTCTTGACTCTGATTGTCGCCGTTTTCTTGGTCTCCGGATGAGTGATATTGACGGATTCGAAGAATGGGCTGGAGATGAGGTAGACATTCTGACCGGCCACTGGGAACAAGCCCATTTGCGAGAAGATCGAGAACGAAGCCATAGCGCCGGAGTCGTCGTTACCTGGTAAACCGGATTCGCTAGTGTTGAAGGATGATGGAATATAGCTATGTGCGCGTTTGGTGGATAGACCAGGACGGCCTGCATAGTGATAGGAATATACGGAGAGAAAGACGGGCTCATTGCTAATGTCGGATATTCCAGACTCGTAGTAGTAATCAAGTCGCGAGATGAACTGGTCTGCGCCCCCGAGCGTGCTGATCAGAGAGCTCATATCGTGTGGTACATAACTATTGTTGGTTAGAACATGTTGGCTGCGTTTCAACTGCAGGATAGAAGAGGAAACAAGGCATGACGAGAATGAGAAAGTTGGATGATAAGGGAAGGATGCATACAATTGATATTCCCAAACACTAGACTCAAACGTCTCGGAAGGGTTAGAAGTCAGGGAGCAAAAGTCAGTTAACGGACTGCAAGCGATGGGGTCTTGAAAGCCCCAGGTACCATTGAGATACCTGGGCTGGAAAAATCCGACGAAACCAGTGTCTGTTCCATTGACAAATGAAGTCTGGTCCGCTTTGAAGATGTTCTGCCAATTCGTTGACCGAGACAGATATGTTGTAGCGTTGGCCTTTCCCAGTCCCTTTCCAACTACACCAACGCAGTAATCGTTATAGGCGTACTCGACAGTGCGTGAGATTGAACGAGAGTTGGTCCCGAATCCCAGGTAGTCAAAATCCAGATAAGGAATATAATTGACGTTCTTCCAGCTTTGCAAGCCACCACGTCCCTGTATAGACCATTCCAACGGCTCGTTTTCAGCGTCATTGACCAATGCGTCATAGGCGAGGTCCCAGTCGATCCCGGTGAGATTCTTCACGTATGCATCAGCCAGAACCACATCGGCGTTAGAGCCGCCTTGAGTCCATCCTTTGCACAGACTCATGCGGCAGTCGGGAAGCCAGTCTTCGTGCTTGTAAATGTCCACCAAGCTGCGAACCATTTGTGATTGTGCACTTGGATCGACGATTGTCAATAGTGGGTATTGCACTCGAAAAGCGTCCCAAATGCTGTAATTTGTTAGCTCTCGGAATTATTGGCTAGCGATAGGAGTTTTGATAGACATACCAGTAATAAGAGTCGAAGTAAGGCTCGTCGCTGCTCCAGAGTGGATTCTCGCCAGTGTAGTTTTGCGGGGACAGCATCGTCCGGTAGATACCACTCCAGAACAATTTTTGCAGGTCGTCACTAACACCTGTTGCATTTACTGACACGGGGCTGAGCTTTTCTCTCCAGGCTTTCTCGGCAGCCGACTGGATGTCTGCGAAATTTGAGGTAGGTTTGGGAATTTCCATTTCGGCGTTCTGACATGCTTGCTCGGTGCTGACCAGACTGACCCCTACGCGGGCATATAACGTATTGTTCGATAGACTATCAAAAGTGACGAAACCGCCTGCTTGCAAATAGAAAAGATTGAAACCACGAGTGACGAAGAGATCCTTTACATCTGTACCGGCTCGATTGTTAACCCATATTCCGGTATCGTTGACAGTACCACCTGCAAAATCAACACACGCGAACGATTCGTAGTAGCCTGCACCGAAACTTGGTAGGAATGTCCCATTTGCACGAATACGGCCACTCTTTTCATCCACGCTGACTGTAGCATTTTGTCTACTTTGCCATAGATCGGTTAGATCGAGTAGCACGAAGGGTTTGGTCCCGGTACTGTTGGCGAAAGCATTCTGAAAGTTGAATTTATAGAGTGCTGCGTGCTGAGTAGCTGTCATTTCTGCGGCAATGCCATTGGTTAATTCCAAGCCGAAATACCCCGGACTGGCTTTGACACTTGAGTTGTCATAGTTGACAGCACGTGAGCCAATTAAAAAGTTGCAGTTGTCAATCACATCATCCGGGCAGATCTGGGGTAAAATGGGAAAATTGCCCAGGGATGGGTTGCCTCCGGTGCCTGAATCGTGCATAGCTGAGAAGCCAGTCACACCACTGCCATCGGTAGCAAAGCCACCTGTATTCAGTCCGTTGACATCCGCGACAGGCTTAGCCATGCCATAAGGCAAAGTAGCTCCGGCGAACACATTTCCGCCATTATTGGAACCAATCAATGGATCGACGAAGCTCAATGGGTCGAAATCCGCTCGGACAGAAGCTGCAAGAAGAATGCTCGCAGCCCACTGCTTGTTTAATCTCATGTTGGCACCAGTAGTGTCTGATGATCAATCACAAGATGGTGAAGAAGAAAAGAAAAGAAGCACGAGGGACAAGCGAAGCTCCCACATTTTCGCAATGACGATCAGCTTTGCGGGGCATGAAGACTAAGCCCGCGATGATAGCTGTTGGTCAATTGATAGGGCATGGTGCATATGTCCTTTGTGCAGTAGGAGAGGTTGTTGACTCTGGGGTAACATCGGCGAGAGGATCATTCCTTAGTCGAACGCTAGGCTGTATATAGCTAGTGCCTCATTTTGGGTGATTACACACTTACGGTATTGACATGTATTGACTGTAACGTTACGCTCAGCCCTAACCCCTAAAATGTAGTTACCCTAATGACAGTGGGCTAGTGCCTAAGGCAACAGCTCGGACATTCCGTAAGTCCGTATATGCGTATATCCGACCTTCGAAAGTGGCGGCCAGATCCTTCAGGCACCGCCAGTGGGCTTGCAAGAGGGGTTCATCCTACGTAATACTCGGTACTCAGGATATAAATGTCCAAGACTGTGTCCAAGACTTACTTTCGAGGAAAGAATGGTCATTCTAAGTTTCCAAGGTTCTGTTGTTATCAATCACACAAGCACATGGCGGAATTCCCCCCTTTCTTCTAGAACACCTTAATAATCGGGCGGACCCACAGCGGAAGGGTCCGAGGGGCGCCTGACAAATCAGGTCAGGCACCCGTCTGCGCCAGCCAATCGGAGCAGACCTCGGCTTTAAAATTTAAGAATTTTGCATCTCCGAGAGTCCGAACGGCTTATCTGGTTCCAGTGTCCACTTCCGATGCTGACCCCGTATAAACGTATCTTTTATTTTCTCCACCGTTTCATATACTTCTCTGTAAATATTTCTCCTTTATAATTTTGCTTTTAAGCATAAAAAAAAATTATGATTTGAAACCAAATCTTTCTGCCTCGGCTTGCTGTACCTAGGTCCGATCCACGTCACCAACAAATTTAAAACCTGACAGACTGATTATTACCAGGCTGTAGATAGTTTCATCCATCCCCATTGAATCGGCTACAAGCATTTCGACACCGAAGGGCTTCAGTGTTCTATGACCACCATGTCTGACATGGCAGCCGATCAGAAGGAGATCGACCAGGAGCAGAACGCTATCGAAGTCGTGCGAGATCCAAACGAACGGCCCGATTGCTTCTCGAGCACGATTCAAGAATGTCTCTTTGTGCTCACCTCAACAATGGCCATCGGCCAGACTTCTTTCTTCCAAGGCGCTATCATCGTTGTTCTTGCCGAGATCAGCAGAGACCTCAACATGGACTCTGCTGAAACGACCTGGACCACTGCGGGCGTTGCGTATGTTGCCAATCCATAACTTTTTTCCCCACTCCGTACAATTTGGCTAATTTGCCTTCCGGCCATACAGATTGAGCAGCGGCGCTTTTCTACTACCCTTTGGAAAAGTAGCAGATATGTTTGGACGCAGGACTATGTTCATTGCTAGCATGATAGGATACACTCTATCCCTTCTAGTCATTGGCTTTGCAAATTCCGCTCTTTATTTCGACATACTCTCAGGAGTCATGGGAATTTTCTGTGCCTCATCTGTTCCTCCTGCTGTCGGCATTCTAGGCAGTGCATATGAAAAGCCGTCACCTAGGAAGAACAAAGCGTTTGCCTGCTTTAGCGCTGGTATGTTACTTCCCATGTAAATCTTCTTTGGGCACGGTTCAATACTGATCTGTTATCATTTTAGGAAACCCCCTTGGCTACGTAGGAGGCATGCTTGTGTCCGGAATTGCCTCCCAAGTCTCGACTTGGCGTACATCTTTCTGGGCTTTGGCTGTTATATACGCCCTCTTCTCGATTACCAGTATATTCACTGTTCCAAAGGACCCTTCACGAGCTACAGTGGCATTGACATTGGAAAACTTGAAGAAACTCGACCCGCTTGGCATGCTGCTTGCTGTCGCTGGTATAGCGCTTTTTTCGAGCTCGTTGTCGTAAGTTATTTTACGCATTTACTTTGAAATTTTCCGATTTCCACGATGCTAACATACCCCAGACTCGCTGGTGATGCGCCTCAAGGCTGGAAGACCCCATACGTTATTGTTCTTCTCATACTAGGCATCTTGCTTATTGGCGCTTTTATCTATTGGCAATCAGTCTGTGCCACTCCTTTGATGCCGCTCTACGTCTGGCGTGATCGGAATTTCTCGCTGGTAAGTACATTATTGTGCCCTCCATTGATCTATTCTTGTAGACTAACGAGGGCGTTTTTAGCTGATGGCTGCCCTCTCTCTCGGTTTCATGGCATTCGTCTCCGGCCAGTTCTGGATGGCACTATACATGCAACAAGTCCAGAACTACAGTGGCCTCGGTATCACGGTTCGCTTATTGCCCATGGTAGTTGGTGGAGTGATCGTCAATATCATCTGTGCTTTGATATTGCACCGAGTCAGCAATAAACTTCTCATGTTTATTGCCACCACAGCATACATGGGAGCTTTCCTGATCGCTAGCTTTACGAAAGAAGACAGCATTTACTGGGGGTGCTACTTCGTACCTTTCATACTAATGGTGGTTGGAGCAGATATAGAGTTTAACGTTGTGAATGTAAGAGCATTTCCCCCTTAACGTCGTTTTATTGAAAGAATTCGAGTCTTAACAACACATACAGATGTATGTCATGTCCTCACTTCCACCATCCGAGCAGTCCCTGGCGGGCGGTATTTTCAACACCGTCTCCAAACTAGTTTCCAACGTCGGTCTCGGTATATCAACCGCCATTTACAATGCCGTCCGGGACGAAAGTGGCTCTTCGGTGATTCGGCCATATTTGTCAACTTATTGGTTCGCTACTGCTATTGCCGGTGTCGCTATCTTCTTGGTTCCATTTCTCAACATAGGGACTCAAGGAGGCGGTGATTCCAAAGAGCAATCTGATGAGGATTCATCCGATAGCGGGAATATACAGGTGGAACCCAAAATCTGAGCTTTGAACGATTGATAGACTTGTACATAGAACGCATCATATACCCATCGATCTTAGACTAATATGCTCCATGTTCTTCCCTTTTTGCCGAACTGCGACTCCCCAGTAGGGGAAGAGAACCCCATGCCCATGTCATGACAATCCGCACTTGGTAGCTACCTCCTTGCTGTTTTCGCCATTTCGGGTTGATAGAGCTCGACTACTTACGTATTCGCATGCACGAGCAGTGCCGTCATTACAGAGGGCGTACATAGGATCAACATCAACCATACAAGAGGCAGCGTAACCCTAAGACGATTCCTCACCGGAAAGTGCGCAGTACTGGGTATAAACCTGATGGAACCTGGTTTCGGACCTATAAATGGAGTATTCGATATCTGCAAGCCTAGAAATATACGTGGTTATAAAAAAACATTGCTTAAACGGGGAAAAGGGCCAGATTTGAGAATCGTAAGGTCAATTGAAGGTTCACCGACTACTTAGACAGGATTCAACGCCTGACTTACGGTCTATGTATTATGTGGATCAGCTTCATAAGAAGATAGACCTCTTGTAGATCATAGGTCATTATTCACTGTTATGCTCCGTTATAAATACGACTGGTAGTTGCATCACGGACTCCAGATGTCCGTTTGAGTCTTTATAGCTTTGAATACTCACTAAATACCTACCAAGCCTCTGCACAGTATTTAGGGCTTACAGATGCCGGTCGATATGCAGGACTTGAGTGATCTATATGTAACTGAACACTGCATGAGCTACCTAGGTAAACATCAAATAGCATGACACTAACTCATATTTGTAGGAGTGTAGATCACCTGTGGTCCAGCGGTATCTATTATTCATAGACTTGATTTGAAGTCTAGCAAGACCTTGCAAGGGTTACATCTATGATCCATAATACATATTTACATGCAATAGCTGCTCCCTAATGCTTCGATTGGATTCAGTCATGTAGACTAATCAAGCTTCATGTTCGAAAATCACATAACCGTACATCCGTCAACTTCTAACTCATCCGGATTCGTTCTCTGACCCTGTGCCGTCAAACGTTCCTGTACTGATTCCAAGTCTTCCCAGTAGATATGTTGCAAAAACCCTCCTAGTTGCTCCTCGAATTCCTCTGCTATGGTTCTCAAAAGAAATTCGTCATCGTCATTCAAGGCCATCACAGTCAGCCCTAGTCTCTTGTTGTTCCTGAACTCGTGTGTCTCATACACGCGGAAATAACCTGGGTGGTTTGCTTGGCGCAATTTATGCTCGACTCCGAGAAAGATCGCCATGATACGTGCCGTTACCCAAACATAGTTGAGACTTGATAGTGGCACAGTGCCGCACACATCTGACAGTATATCCCATTTCAGGGCCTCGAGAAGGTCTTTTTCGGATAATTCGAGTGGTTTGTGCTCTTTAAGGGAGCGTTCAGAAATCGCTTTGTTGTGTCTGGCCTGATATGTCGTTCGGTAATCCTCGGGAAGTGAAGACAGAACTACTTCAGGAAGTTCTTCGCGGCGTTTGCTCTCTAATATCGGTCGTATGCTTGATGACATACTTAGCATAGCCGTGTCATCCATGCCTTGAGCTCTCGCACGTTTGATCAGTTCTGTATCTTTGAGTCGTCTTTCACCGGTGTCCGTGTCGAGCACAAGGCCCGTCCGACTGATCTGAATCATCGCCAAGCAGGAAGCCACCGAAATATCAGTATCAGGAATACGCATAGGGTCCCATTTTGCCTGCCGGTAGGATGTTAAGGTTGTTTGATTCGTGAAGAAACGATTTCCTTTGACATCCAACAGACCGTGGATGCCTATAGGCGAACGTGCCGCGGTCCTCGTAAAGGCATGTCGCTCGGACTGAACCCGACGAGCTCCAGTTTGATTCACCCGGGCAAGAAGGGCTCCAACAAAGTCCGACGTGGGAGCTTTGCCATCAACAAAGAAAGAGTTGGAGAACAATTCTTCCAAGCTGCCATACAGACCAATACGCCGCGTGATATAGCCTTTTTGTACTAGCATGTTGTGTAGATGTACCGCTAACACAACTTCCGGGATCTGGTCCCATAACTTCATACTTGATAGGTAAGCAATTCCCAACCCTTCCATCAATCCAATGGCGCATAGGAATGGCGAATACTCCCAGAGACCGTTCGAGTTGGTGTTGGAAAATCGGGACGGGGGTGTGGTATTCAAGCCATGCATGTATTTAGATTCCCCAAGCCAATTGATGAAATCGTATTGAATGCCCTCTAGAAACTCGGTATGCTGGCGATTGCGGACGGGGTTGGCATGCAGTTTGTTGTCTTCTTCAAACAGCTGGTTTAGGATTTCTACAGCCTGTAGATAGCCCTTGCCGAATCTCTCATTTTCCCGATCAAGGAAGAGGTCGACATCCCGTCTTGGGCGGAAACCCCGTGCTGGTGGGGTGATGATATGGCCTCTGAGAACGCTAGTTGACCAGCCGCGCGAGACCGTGAAGGAGTCAGCAATGCATTGGAGCTGAAACACGTGATGAGGGAGGATCCTTTGGCGAATATCTGTTCCGGCCGGCTGCATGGCAAGAGAAGTCACGAAGCCGGCGAACTCTTGCAAGCCAAAAAGTCTTGTATGTTCATTCCACGGACCTTCTACTGACCAGTCCACCTTTGCGTAATCGTGATTTTGGCCTTTCATGGTGTTTCGTTGTACAACGACGCTGGAAAAGACGTTGACTAGATCGTAAAGCCAGTTTATCGTATAGGAGCGACGCCACTTGATTCTCTCTTCTTTGCTAGCCCGTTGGACATTAAATTGAGGGTCCCAATCGCGGATTTCAGCCAGCATTCGCTTGGTTGGCTTACCACTACGAGTCTTTTGAAAGTCGGTCACAAAATCAAGGAGATCTTGGTATGCATGGATCAAAAATTGCTCTTTGATATCAATGGCCGTTTCATGAACTACTTCGGCCGTAGTCGAATTTGGGGTCACCTTCAAAAGACGACCAAGGAACATACCCTGGGCTTTGTCTAGGTCCCCACGTGTCATAGTCTTCATTGCAGTCTCGTAGGAATCATGACCGGGGAAATCGACAAATATGGCAGATTCCGTCCGCTTAATCATCGCGATAGCTATGTTAGATATTGTCGCAGCAACGACGCCATTGAGGCCATCATATGCAACCTCGGCCCAGAGCTTTTGTAGGTAGCTTCGAAGGTCGGCCCATTCCCGGATAAGTCCATAGATTGCCATCAGGAAATCCGTAATGATTCCATCCTGGTCGTGGATGATGCGGTAGCTTTCCAGTGGTACAGCATCCAAGCTCGGTTCCTCGACGGCTGGGGCTTTTTGTTTTCTCTTTCCCTTCTTTCCTCGCCTACCCTTCTTTCCTTTGCCAGATGGTTTCTTTTGCCGGCGTCGCTGAGCAGTTGCAATGGGCTTGGATTCCTGATCAGACTCATCGCTGCTTGTCACATCACCGTCTTCTTCACCGGGTTTGACTTCATTGAGATTTAGTGCATTGAATTTGTTTGCGAAAATGACTTGCTCAATATCCTCCTTCTCATCGGGTCCTCCTTCAATAGCTTCCTGTCCCGACGCCCACCCATCACCTCCAAGAGCTGTAAAGGCCTCGGCGAGAGCATCAATGAAGTGCTTATGGGAAGAATTCTGCCTTTCTAATTCAGGATCTGGATTCTGTGCGGCCGCCTGTTGGAATATAGTATGAAACCCCGTTCTCGCTTTTATCACTGACTGAAACAAGCGATAGATGGTGGACGGAATCGGGCTAATATTCTTCGAAATCAACTTGGCCAAGGATACAAGGCCTCTCACTGTGATCTCACCAGTGGAGTTTGGGATTTTGGGTGCGTCATCTCCCAAAGAGGCCGAAGAGTTTTGTATGATCGTATTTGAAGCCTGGATCATCCAGTACACTATGTACTGGGTGTCCCGTTTGTACTCAAGGTAGGAATTATGTGATGCCGTATTGTACACAACCTCATGCTTTGGACTTCGTCAGAGACCGAGCACTTCACGAAGAGATAAAGTTCAATAATGAGTAACTACAGGTATTCCAGGAAAGTTTGAGAAGACGAAGAATATATGGAGATCATACCGGCTAGTCCTGAATAGGGATAGTGCAATATGATCTATCAGTTTTAGAATTCTCTTTCTCTTCTACTAACTATCTGCTAGATGGAAATTCCATTCTAATATGTTCGTTTACCGAAGAGCGACGCATCGCGTTCAGTCATTGGAAGTTTCAAAAGCGTTATGAATTAGCTAGGTAAATAGTGTAAACACGAAGCAATACATTCGACAACATGAATGACGCCAAACACACTCACTCGTTCACATCATGAAACAGACCTAGAAAGAAGACGCACTGAACCAAAAATATGCCCTAAATATGTACTATGCACCAAAATCAAAGTTCCACCAAATCCAGACATCTCGCCTTACAGAAAGACGACGATTTCACCCCGATCATTTCTCTTCAACCGCAAGGTACGCCACAAGTCCTTCTCCTCTTCCTGGCGACGATCCCGATCTACCCGACTGCTACGTCCCCGACCGCGACGCTCGTCGTAATGGTCCTCTGAAGATTCTATGCGCGCCGGATAATCGCGGTGGAATCGTTTGAGTGTTTTATTAATCGAGCACCCCCGACCACTTTCAGGCCCCTTTGTAACCAGTGACAAAAAGTAAAGCGCTTTGTCACGTTCCCGCTCCTCATCCGTGACCGCCTCGTCGTCGCCGTTCCGGTAAAGGACCATCTTGCGATTATCATCGCCGCCACTGTCAGATCCACCGCGCTGCTTGATCGCTTTCAGACGACGAGATGGCCGGGTCGAGTCGTAATGATCGTTACCGTTGCTCTGTGAACTGATCTTACGCTTCGTCTTGCGCACCTCGTTGGTTGCGTCGGTAGTGGTGCCATCTCTTGATTTCTTAGAGCGGCGCACTTGAACTAGTTCGTCGCCACCAGAGGGACTATGCCGCGTGCGAACGAGAGCTTTCGATGAAGGTTCGGCGCTTCCCCGGCTGCTGGTGGATACATTAGATCCGCCGAACATAGATATGATGCGACCAGCACGACCCTTGAGAGAGATTCCCGGACCATCGTCTGCGTTTCCATTACTTTTATTGTTGTTCGCAAGCTTTTCGTTCGGGCGAGTGCGTTTGAGAGGAGATTGCGGGTCCTGGTATCGGCGAAGGTCGTGCTCATCATCCGTGTAATTTTCATAGTCTGGAGAAAGTGATCTGTCTCGGAGCATACGGTCCAATCCCCCTGTCAAACCCGAATGCTGAAGGTAAGGGGTGCCAACGTTATTGGCAACGCTAGACGGGGCGTCCGTCATGGGGGTATCCTCCTCATACCGCGAATTGGCGGCCTCGACGTCCAATTCTTCGACATGGCCGCGCTTGCGTTTCTTGTCGCTCGTCGTCCTGGGTGTTGGGTCGGGAGAGCTGCGCCCGATGTCCTTCTTCTTATGCTTCTTCTCTTTCTTCTTTGGTGCCGGAGTCATGAAGTCCATCGAAACATTGGACACTTGGTTTTCGTACAGGGATGGCTTGATAGGATCTGCGCCATACGAGAACCCATTTTCTTCGTAGGCGATATCATATTCGCGATCTTCGTCATCAACATCCGTGTCGTATTGGGCCAAAGCCTTGCCCGGTTCGAACACCGAGCGCGCATTGGCTACCATTTTCATCGGCCCTTTACCAGCAGCCAACGAGAGTTTCGAAGCAGTGGGTGTCTGGTCAGTGACCAGAAAGTCAAAGACGTTGACGTCTTCTTCAGCAGGCGCAGCCACTTTTGCTTTTGAGGCCGAAGCGGGGGTCTTTGATGTTTGCGGAGGACTGGGGGCGGCAGGAGGGACTTTTTCGGCTGGAGGATCATCGGTATCTGGTGCGTCTTCAACGTAAGGATGGCGAGGTTGCTTGGTGTTAGCCTTCGTGTTGGCTAAATTTCCGTTGGTATTGGTGAGTGTCTTGGAATTGTCGGGTTGTTTCTTATTTTGCTTGTTGCCTTTCTGCGGCTTCTCTTTATATAGGGCGCCCTGGTACTTTTGCGCTTCGGTCATGCATGCCTGTACGATCCAGAGGGGAACATCTCGTTAGCTGGTCCAATCGGACAACAAAAACAATAGCAATGATCAGACAGAAGAAACGATAGCATCCAATCGGGCAACAAATGATTCTGGGCAGCAAACCAAGTCTTGCGCCGACGACTTGAAGCCTAAGTCTGTGACTAGACCTTTCCGCGGCGCGATAGGATGCGTTGTCGGTGTGAAAAATAGCATGAAAGAATAAGCCACAATAATTGCATACCGTGTGCGATCTGTATTCGTTGCCTTGAAAGTGGACCATACAATCGATACAAGTGAAGGAGGCGCCGTGACATCGACCGCGATGGGGATCGAGTTTTTTCTTGGTGAGCACATCACCGCAGGCCTGCAGATTGCGCGACGAAGTCAGTCGGTTTAGTTTTCAATTGATATACTCTGTTCACACTCACCTCGCATTGAAAAGAAACCATGATTGAGCCCTAAGAAGCCGTTCTCTCAAACAATCCGTTCCTGCGTCGATCGCCCAAAAAAGAATGCCTAACGGCGGAGTGGACTAGTACACCGCTGCGTTGTCCAGCTGTCTGAAGTGGATATGGCGGTGATAGGACTGCAGCCTTATGAGGCTATGGCGAGAGCCCAATCAACGGGGTGGGACAGAAGGTGAGGCGCGAGGTGAGTTGGGTGTAGATTGAAGTCTTGAAGATGAACGAAAATATTGTCGCTTTTCCGGAAGGAGCAAGCCCGCATCAAAAAAAAAAAAGTGGACACCGGGTAACGCTTGAGGCAGGAAACCAGTGGGGAGATTACTTTCATCCGTAGAGTCAACAACAATGGAATATTTCAATCCTCTGGTCGTACAACTGCAATGATATACAAATTAACACAACAAGTAACAACAAACAAGGGGCGACGCGCTTCTTTTGTTGTTGTTGATTGTCTGCTCAGCCCGCATTGGCTGGCTGCCTCGGGAGTCAGGCGGCCAGGCCATCAGGGATCGTCCTATAGTAAGTAGTCAACGTCTATTCGCCGCAAGGAATATTATCGCCCGACAATGAGATTAGCAGAGTTGGAGGATTACATGACATTACTCGTCCCAAGTAAGTGGTACGAAGAGATCCGTTCCTCCCAGGCTCAAAGAAATGCTATTATTATTCTACATGATGCATTCCTGAGACACACTTCAAACCTCGTCGTCTGTTTTGAACATGAGACGGTTCTTTAGCGCGATCAAAACCGGACCAATGATCGCATGACGAGCAGTCGAGCGAGTCAGCAGACATCCAACATTAGATCTGGAACTATACAGCCGACCGACCATATCGCTTTATTTTCCATCTATTTGTCCGGTATAACAGATTTACAGCAAATATTCGGGCTCTATTTATATACTATGTACAGCATACACGGGATACACCAGATCCCGATGTACAGACAACCGTCCGGCTTATCTAGCGCGCTGGGAGTCAAACCGCTTCGCTAGCCAGGCGCCGGTTCAACGCATATCAGGGCAGCCCAAGAGGTCATGCGCCATGCGAGTCTGCATATTGGTGGTTGCATTAATCTCCTTTTTCAATTTGTGTCCATGATCATGGCGCAACGCCACCGAATTGATCATTGATGTGCATATAACGGCCATCCCATCAATATACGCACAGACAATGGGAGGTACGAAATTTGCAGATGGTTGATGCTAAATGCATTGAACGTTGATGTTGATGTTGAATTACTCCTTATGGTGCCGTCGGAGAGAAAAACAAGAAAACAAGAAAACTGGAAGGGTATCACTGAACTGATATGAATGTAGGGTGGGCAGGGTATCACGAGGCATGACGATGGTCCGACGTTTGGGGGTGTGGCTCGCAGTAGCTCCATCTCCACTAACCTCCTCGAGTGAGACTAGAAAGTGATTGATAGTCAGTATGGAGAATGATTCGGACTCAAAAGAGAATCGCCACTCACGGTTCCTTGGTAATCTCAACAGCAGGATTAACGGCATGATCCTTATCCGACTCTTGTAAATCGTTCTTGACTATTTTCGCCAGTTCCTTCTCTCCGCTCTGATCTTCATCCCCGCATCCACAATCATATTCATCGAGCTTGTTGCAGTCGTACTCGGGTTTTTTGAGCATGTGATTCACTTCGTTGTGGATAAAGCAGCCCCATCCCGATGCTGCGTCGCGCGACGAAACTTGCGGCGGATATTTTTTGAGGTGACCCTGGAAATGCGATGCACATTCACCGCTTCACAATAATATTAGCTCCTGCTCCAGAGGCCATGGGGCAAGGGATCTCACCAGGGATAAAGTCGTGCGAATAAATATACAAAAGACCGTAAGGCCTCTTGTTCCTCCAGCGTAGGCTCTTTCGGGTATCGTGCCATCATCGTATGGAAGAACTTCCAAGTAGCCCGACCTAGCTCTGCTCTGTATATGCAAAGAAATGGTTAATTCAATCCTTGTTGTCGGAGAGGATGCTTGATAAGCAGGTACATACTTGGCAGTCTCATTGGCCAGCTTGGGCATGACCACATTTCCTTTCAGTACATCATCATCCAACGCTAAATTCGACGGTATGGTGTTCTTGGTATCTGTCAAGTGACCCGGTGCTCGTGTTGCGGGACTGTCTGGACCTCGAGGCTGGAGGAAGATGAAGTATATGACGAAGAGGAGCGCAAAGGTGCTGAGGAGCACATAGCGAGTCGTCGGTCGAGCCGCCATTGTATATTTCAATGCGAAAAGAGTGATATGGATTGTCAAGGACGTGAACCCATCCAGGGTCATGTCATACTAATGGATACGTTGCTTCGGATTGATTACGGAGCACGGAGTAAGCCATCGGCCAATCGGAATTTGTTGCAGCTGGTCCAGTCACATGACGTCACATGACACTTCTCTGATGCTGTTCCCTCATTGGCTCAGTTTTCCATCTCGCTCTTTCCTCTCTTTCTCTTTCCTCTCTTTCTATACAGAAGGAACTTTGGAACAAAGAAGAAAAGAAACAAAACGTTGCCTATCAATGCAGTCTACCAAGAAGCACAATAACAGCCAATCTACTTCGCCTCGACTTTTCAGGCTCATTCAAGCCCCCCTGTGTTTCTTTGTTCAGCACCGTTGTTCCGCTCCATCGTCGTTGCCAGTCTGCCTGGCATCCAAGCTATCTAGACAAAAGCTAGTTGGCAAAGTTTATAACACAACACTGTCTCATTGGTTAGTATCAAGTCCGGAACTTTCGGTGTCATCTAGCATTGGTACCCACCTCCATGGATGCTCAACCTCTCCGTATTGAATGTCTTCGATCCAGTTCTTCATGGTGATTGTGATCTCTCCAACCTCCTCTCCAGCTTTCAAGCCACAGTCGATAACGTCTCCGTTCCAAGAAATAGACTTGATTGGGTTCACGATGAGCGCCGTACCTGCGCCAAACACCTCGAGCAATCTACCTTGCTTGGAAGCCTCTTTGAGTTCGGTCATGTACACGCGCCTTTCAGACACCTGCCAACCTTGGGGAACGAGCCGCTCTTGAGCCAAATCAATGATTGAATCACGCGTAATACCAGGCAAAATGGTGCCGTCCAGAGGCGCAGTGACCAATTCCTTGGCCTTTGTTTCAGGATTAATCCACGCGACAAACAGATTCATCGTACCGACTTCGGTAATATACTGCTGTTCAGCTACTTCAGGATCTCCAAGAAGCCAAAGGATCTGTTGAAATCCACGAGATCCGGCCGTCTCTTGAGCCACGATTGTTGGTGCATAGTTTCCACCGACCTTCTTGTCGCCCACACCACCAGGCCAAGCACGCACTGGCGAAGAGCACGCCTCTAAGGAGATAGCTTTCATGCCGCTGCTGCCAAAATAATTACCGACTGGACTGGCAATGACATACAACAGAGCTGATTGTGGGCGCGACACACTCAGGTCCGGCTCCGTTCCAATCAGTGTTGGCCGTAGATACAGGGCAAATCCCCTCCCTCTAATCACGTCTCAATTCAGTCATCCAACTCTTAAATGTCTAAATAGTTAAGGTAAACTTCCGATCATATGCGAAGGTACTTACTCGGGAATCCAGCGACTCTCTATTTTAGTATACTCAGCCAGCAATTTCAATACAGCTTCTTCATCAAAAGCCGGCAATGCGATGCGAACTGCCGATGTATTGAGTCGGCGAATATTCTTCTCAGGTCGAAACAAGCGCACATTGCCCTTGGCATCTTTGTATGCCTTCATTCCTTCAAAACAACAGAACGCATAGTGGAATACTGCTGCGGCTGGATCGAGAGAAAGAGCCTTGTAGGGCTCTATACGCGGAATGCCCCATCCTTCTTTGGCATCCCATGTTGCGGAAAGTATGTGATCTATAGATTTGTCAGTATCTCAGCGACTAGGTATTTCCATATTGTATCAGATATTCGATGTTATGTTCTGAATATCTTGACTTGTGCTACTGACCAGTAAAGGATCGTCCAAACTTCAGTTGGTCGGGCGGCAACAAATCTTTGGGTGACTCAGTCTGTTGGATGGACAGTTTCGTCGCATCGGGTCCAGCGAAGAGAGAGTCTGCCATGGCGATGAGTCGCGAATGCAAGATATCTGTTATCTGTAACCAATTGATGGTTGACGGTCTGATTAAACTGATGGTTGATGTTGTTGAGTTGTGGCCTGGAGTGTCTGAGGTGAAGATAAGGATGAGCGCGGGGGCTGTTCTAGTACGAACACTTACGCCGTTGGTTACACCCACGTACAATATCCCTGTCAAAAGGTGGACTGGCATAAACAAAGAATTGAAACAATGTCGTGCCGAGTTAATTTATGATCGACATAATTCTTCATTGTAGCCAACAATGGTCAATTACCGCCCTTGCACTGTAGTAATACCAACCCTAACCCTGAATGACAATTGCGCGCAAGAATCTGCAATCTGCGAGCTGAGCGATGTTTACCTGGATACAGCGTTACGTGCTATGAACCTGGAATCGCTTAGTCAATCGTGAATCGGTTTAACTAACTATAAATCATTGGTTATAATCCCAGAAGTATAGAAAGGGTGAGACTATGGTGTAGTGCGGAGAACTGATATTATAAATACACATATTCATGGTCGACTGGGAGTTAGGGTTTAAGACTCTATCTCCGGCTCAAAGTAGGCTCTCTAATTGGCTTCACAAGAATTCAATTGGATGATCTTTTTTCCTTTCCTTCTTCGCTCTCACTTTCCGCAGTGATTGGTGAACGTCGAGAAAGTGTCCGGAGTTAGAAGTGCCGAAGATGCTTGCCTTGATTGATGTAGCTCGGCTATTTCTGGAGATGGCTATAAATGACTGCTTCAGTCCCAAGTTGACCTGAAATGTGCCAAACAAAGTCCAGCAGAAGAAAAACAGAAACAAAAAGAGAACCCGAACCCCTCACCATGTCAAACCCTTTCCGCAGACCAGCGCCCACGCCAAAGAGCGCTCTCGGTTATCACCGCGTCCTCGCTCCCACGGCCGGCGTGCGGGTGTCGCCTTTATGCCTTGGGACTATGAACTTTGGCACCGAATGGTAAGTATTTTAATGATCGACGAGTCGTGGAGTCCAACTAATACCCCCTTAGGGAATCTTTCATGGGTGAATGCTCGAAAGAAAGTGCCTTTGCCATCCTTGACGCTTTCTATGAGAACGGAGGCAATTTCATTGATACGTATGTCCTGGGCACTGCTCGACTATCAGAATAATAGTGGTTAATTCTTCTCAGGTCCAACAATTATCAATTTGAGCAAGCAGAGCAATGGCTCGGAGAATGGATGAAGGCTCGAGGAAACCGCGACCAGATCGTGTAAGTGGTGAAAGTATCCGATAACAAAGATTCGATCAGCAACACATGACTGATAGTATCATTCTCTTCTCCAATTTATTAGCATTGCCACTAAATTCACAGCAAACTTTCGCGCTGCACACTTTGACAAAGAGCCCATCCAGTCAAACTTTTCGGGTAACTCGATGAAATCCATGCACGTCTCCATCAAGAAGAGTTTGGAGAAGCTGCAGACAGATTACATAGATCTATTCTATGTGCACTGGTGGGACCTCACAACAGGCGTGGAAGAAGTCATGCATGGATTGAACTCATTGATCACAGCTGGCAAGGTGCTTTACCTTGGTATTTCCGACACTCCAGCGTGGGTAGTTGTCAAGGCCAATGACTATGCTCGTGCCAATGGTCTCCGACCTTTCTCCGTATACCAGGGCAAATGGAACGCCTCGTTTCGAGACATGGAGAGAGAGATAATTCCCATGTGTCGTGATCAGGGAATGGGCATTGCTCCCTGGGCAGCTCTCGGTCAGGGAAGATTTAAGAGTGCTGCTGCACGAGAGGCTGCTCATACGGGAGCCGGAAGAGCAGCGCAACTGTCTGAAAGCGAGGTTCGCGTATCTGACGCCTTGGAAGCCGTTGCAAATCGCAAGAATACTAGTTTACACGCCGTGGTAAGTAGATTCACCCGCAACCAGAAATAATATAATGACTGACACAATCCAGGCCTTAGCCTACGTCCTGCAGAAGACACCATATGTCTTCCCAATCATTGGACAGCGAAAAGTCGATCATCTCCTTGCGAATATTGAAGCCCTCAAAATTGAGCTGACACCCGAAGACTTCGATCAAATCGACTCTGCAATACCCTTTGACGCAGGCTTCCCGAACAACTTCCTCATTGATGGGAAGTATAATCCGAATGTTACAAGCTCAGATATGTGGTCAGTTAAGCTGGCGGGCCATCTCGACTCCGTGGAACACCAGCGAGCCATCAGGCCGCATAAGGAATAATCGTGATTGAATGTATCTTCAAACTTTTGACGCAGCTGATTATTTCAAGATGTGAAGGAAGATCAAGAGGCCCAGTATGCGAAGTAGGATGTTGCTTCAGCCACCAAAATCGAAATATTGTTTTCATATAGGAATTTCCGCCTTACCCTAGTCTTTAAGCGTATTCCTGTAATATCGCTAATTACGACGCGTCAGCTCGATACTAAAAGAATGGTATAACCTTCCGCATTTGGCGGTAGAAGGGAAGAGATGAGATAACCTAAGTTTCGGGATCGCGCCTCAAATTGACGCTTCAAACATAAGAATTGAACGGCAACAAAATTTAGAGTATTTCTGTCAGCTCACTACGTCAAAGGTCTAAGCCACTCTGTGCTCTTTCTGTCCACTGTCCAGCGAACATCGCTCCCATTACCGCATTTGGAATATCGTGCCAAGCCATCGAGATGCGGCTCCCCGGGTTTCCTGATTGGTCAGATTGCGACAATAGCCCTAACTCCTTCACACAGGCTCACGATCATTACGAGAAGCATAAGAGCCGTTCCGATGTTGTGGAATTCATTCAACGCAAGATCTAAAAGTATTTGAAGAGCGATGATTCCTCTGCATTCTCGTCTCTTGATCATATCAAATTCTCTCAACCTCAAATCCGCCCTATCAACCAGTTGACGTTTACCCTTTCAAACAATGTCTATTGAGTGAGCCTCCTGAACTCCTGAACAATCTTGAGATCTTTTACATCGCCATGTCAAAACCTCTCAGCTTGTCAACAGCATGTGTGACCGTACCCCCCGGCAAGGATGGCTATCTGCCACCATATGCTTGTGGAGCATTGCTCGATTATGTGCCTTCATTCGGCGCTGCCCTGGCATTTACCATACTTATCCTTGTGACGACAGTGATCTATATAACACAGGGTATCGAATACAAAAAGGTATTGTTGTCAACTCCTACAGTCGTACAGCCAACATAATCCGTTATCGATGCTAATCACCCACCACTCTTCTAGTCATACACTTGGGTTGTGATCATGGCCGGTATCTGGGAGGTAATTGCGTTCATAAGCTGCGCGCACCCTTCTCACCAAGCATCAAAATAAAACCACATACGATACCATTTTCACGCTCTTTCTCCTTCTCGTTCCCCTCTGGCTCAACGCCTTCCTATACATGACCCTAGGCCGCATGGTATGGTTTTTCGACGAAACTCGAAAACTCGCAAAATTATCCGCTCAGCGATTCGGCACGCTTTTCGTTCTGCTCGATGTCTTTTCGTTCATTGTCCAGGTTATAGGAGCTGTCCCGATTGTCATTCCCAAGTCTTCGCATAACACGCAACTGTTGGGTCTACATATCTACATAGCTGGAATTGGCTTACAACAGTTTTTTATTCTTTGTTTCACCGACCTGATGATCACTCTTCATCGCCGACTGCTCCAACAAGAGAGATGCAGTGTGCTGCTTGATCGGTTGCAAAATGGATCGTTGCCCTGGCGGTGGTTGTTTTACGGTATCTACTTTGTTCTTCTGATGATAACAGTAACCATCCATCCATCCCATCGTTTCTATGCGCTCGATCATTTCTGAACCAAAATGTCTCCTACTAATGACTTTTGCTGCTAGACCCGTATCATCTTTCGCCTCGTCGACTATGGTCTTGCTGGAGAGGGAAAGAGTGGCGCGATCACTTCTCACGAAGCTTACGAATACGGGCTTGACGCGGCACCTATCCTTCTGGCACTTCTTACTCTCAACTTCACCCACCCGGGCCGTATCTTGAATGGACCGGAATCAAGCTGGCCACACCTGAGTCGCAGTGAAAAGAGAGAGCTCAAGCGACAGAAAAAAGTCTCCACAGCCGCCGGTGATGGCGTCTATTCCCCTATACCTTTCATGTCGATGAGTCGTCAGGAAGAGGGAAGTATAGATCACAATCACTAAATATCAAGCCTTTTTCAGATGCAAAGGGCCCATTAGATGATTGTTTAGCTTGTCTACTACTTGGTCTCTAAGCGTTATTTGTATAATATTTAATGTCTATTTACTTTTTCATAGAGACATACTTCAGATACATGTTTATTGTCAATAGTCTTTCATTTCTCAATTTGATTTTCCAACTTTCAAATAGATGATAAGCCTGATAGTGCTTACATTAACTAAGATACAGTATTGAGTTATTACTGCAGAAGACTCTATTCAAACCACATAGTTCACGATGACATGATGTCGACATCGATCAAAATACGTATAACGTACTGAAGAATGACCACACGCAAATTGAATATGCACAATAAAGACACAACCCGTGGGCAACAAATGAAAGACAAATGATCAAAGCGAGTGTTGAGAACAAAGTCAATCGCCATCTCAATAAGCACATTTATGAGCAAGAAGGGAACGGAGGGCTTGACGAAGACACACCATCGCCGTAAATGACTTGATTTCCAGGCTGAGCAAAAATTATCTCTTGTTTCTCCACAGTCTTGCAACCATTGCCAACATTGGCTGCAAACATTATGGGGTATGCAGACTCGAATGCATCAGCACTTCCCTTGCCGCCGGTAATGGTAACATCAGCACAGTTCATGTACATTTCACGATTTCCTTCGAAATTGAACCAAGTCCAAGCAAACAGGGCGTCGCCATTAGCCGCATCACTAGGCATAGTGAAGTCGTAAGTCGATTCCAAGGGGCAGCCGCCTTCCATCGACTGGATTACGTGGAATGATGTGCCGTTATCGTAGCTCAGCGACAACTGACAGGATCCTCCTCCATGTACAGCAGAGCCAGCCAAGCTGATGTTGTATTTCTGTCCAGCAGTATAGGTGGTTACTGAGCGCCAAGGAGTATTGGTCTGGTAGCCTTTGCACGGAAAGTTGGATCCTGTTTATGATTCATGGAGTCAGATATGTTCCCAACTAATTTAAAACCCTATGTTCGGAAAGAGGTGTATACCATCCGTCTTCAATGGATCAGTCATTGAATAGTCAGCCGAGGTTGATTGAGGATCGTATTTGCTGCGTAGAGGATACGGCCAACTCAGTTCCATATGTGCGGAGGCAATTCCCACGGCCATCAGGCCGATGACGGCTTTGAAAATCATATTTAAACGGTACCGACCCAAAGTACGTGGTGAGGAGAAAGAAAGATATTAGGAAAAGAACGAGCAGTAACTTGTAATAAACAAAGATACCATGCTAAATCCCAAATTAATATAGGAGATGGAAGATTCAGTTAAAAAGCTAGATTCAAGAGAACATTTTGGCTATGATATTAAGTCATAAGTTAGCCGAAGTTCCTGATTTCTTGATTGTGTAGAAGAAAAGACTCATGAATGAGATCTGAGGAATGTCGCATTCCTGGGTAGTTCTGAAGAGGCACCTACATAAATTCGCAAAGCCCCTTAGAACGTCAAAACTTTGCGCAGCAAGCTAACTACGTAGCTCCAAAAATTTTCATCTTTACAAGGAAGGGTTCTTTCAGTACTAGCTTTGATCTCTCGCCCATGACCCGTTCACGTTTCACGTTTCGAGTGCGTACAATCAACTCGTGATGCATTTTGATCGAGCAGGAATGTTGCAAAATTTGTAACTCATGATGCTCTCATTTGTTTCGACTGTCGGATTTAAGTGTTATGTCTCTCCCTCGAACCGTTGTTCGAGTTGGTCTTTTCGAGGTAAATGTACCAATTAGGAAATTAGGGCAAGGTTTGCCCATCGATGGGCGGCCAAGATTTGTCTTAATGGGGACCATACGTAACGTGCACATTCTTGTCCCAGGAATTGACAATCTATAGGCCTATCTTTCCCGAAAGAAGTATTTTGTAAATATTGATCATAGGATTATGCAAGTATTTAATATGTTGAAGAACGCGTAAGTCAACGATCTCGCAAGCCCTGACGAGGTATGTCGAAAACGATGACGAACAAGCGTGATTTGCTTCGGATTCAGAGCATAGTTCTGCAATTTCTACTGGTCTAAATCGATCGCACTTATGACCGCAGTACTTTATCCTGAATTCTTCATGGAAATGATATAATACGGTGAATAGGATACCAGGGTCTGATTTGAGTTAGAAAAGATACCATCGTGTCGCTCTTTATCTCCCTGGCCCACGCATGATTCTTCTTTCCAAAAGCATAGCATCATGAAAACATCAATCTGAAACTTTTGGGCCTAACATGAACTACTGTCCGAGATATTTCCAACCCAACGGGTTGTCACTCGCCTTGAGACCATCTATCTCGACAATTTGATCGTCGCCAGGTATAACATCAATTGCGCTGTCACTCACTATTACGCCATCTCGCTCTTCAAACACGAGGCACTTGACTGGTTTTTGAGTGCTGATGGCAACTTTCCGTTGTCCTCTACCGTTCTCCGTGGATGAATTTTGATTTATCTCGCGCACTTCGATGCCCCTATCGCTGAAATCCAGGTATTTGAATGGCTGTGGCCAGTCAACATCCCGTGCGACTAAGCGTCCATCAACCCACAGACGCGCCGCCAGTACATGCGGCTCCGGATACTGGATATGATCAATGACACCGTCTAAAATGATATTGGTTGTCCTGTTCGGAGCCAGGCGAACTTTCTCATGCACGACGCGGAGTCGCACTTCGAGCCCGGTGACAATGGAAATAAACTTTAGTTCAACAAGGCCCTCAACCTCTTCCCGCAAACTGCTCGCAACCCACAGTTCATATTTGCTCGCCTTTGGAGGACGCGCATGTGTGACACTCCAGTCGTGATGTTCGCGGCTTACCGCCACTGCGATGGGGGCGAGAACTCTTGCCATAGCATAATATGCAGGCTTCGGTCGGAGGAAGTAATCAGCTATGGCCCAGGAAATAGTAGGCCAGCAGTCATTCAATTGCCAAAGCAGCGCTCCACCACAATGACGTTCGTCTCCCCACTGGCGTCGCCAAGCTCGATATCCAAACATCATCGTTTCTTCTTGGATGACTTGGGTCAGATAGATGTAGGTCTATGTGGCATGGTTAGCTTCTCTGTTGCCCATCAATGGGCGCCATGTAGAAAGATGGCAAGGTGACAAGGATACTAACCTCTAAGTCAGTCGCGGTCCTAAGATTTTCCACGAGATAAGTAGCTAGTCGTCGTTCATGTCCATCAGCTTTATTGTGGAAATCAATAACATGGGACTGCGGGTAAAGATCCTTGCTATTCTCGACAAAGTATTTGATGGTCTCGAGGTGTGGGAAAGCCTCCATGCCGAATTCACTGTTGAAACGCCCACCGATGGTACCGAATATCTGATACTTTTCCTGGCTACCATGCCACACTATAGTAGTCTTCTTATTAGACAAAATCATGCTACAATGGCTGGTTTGTGCAATACGGTAAAGACTTACCATTCCATTGGTGTAAGTCACCAACTGTAGGGTCGGAGGTAATCTTTCCATCCCCCCATGGGCTTCCGGGATGATAAAAGACATCGGGAGTATATTCTTTTATTACTGCAGGTAAGAGATGTTCGTATATAAAACGCGCCGGAAAATCGGTCCGCAACCAACTATCAGGATCTTTGTCATTGAAATCGTACGTTAATCCCGCTTGTTCTTGGACTTGATAGTCTTCGTTATTGCCGGCGTATAACACAATGGCTGGATGATGTCGAAGCCGCACCACATTCTCAATTGCTTCCCGTTTTATTGAATCCAGCAATGAAGACCATGTCGGATAATTACCGCATCCAAACATGAAATCTTGCCAGACCAATATACCTAATTCGTCGCATGCATCATAGAAGGCGTCTTCCTCGTAAATACCACCTCCCCAGACTCTACATATGAGGTCAATTCGGAATCTGATCTTTTCATATCCTCCCTCTTCTGACTCACCTAATCATGACTTGATTCCCTCGAGTCATTAATTTGATCCACTTCCGATACTTCTCTGCGCTTACTCGGGGAAGAAGACTGTCCGCTGGAATCCAGCATGAACCGCCACAGAAAATATCAACTCCATTGATCCGAAAGAAAAATGATTTTCCATGTTTGTCTGGTTTCTGGACAACCTCTGCAGTCCGGATACCGATAGTCTTGGTTGACTTATGGAGTGTATTATCGCTCCCGTCTGTTATGCCTAATGTTAACTCATACAAGTTTTGTTCACCATATCCGTTTGGCCACCATAGCTTCGGCTGGTCGACAGTAAATATTGTCGTGTATGTACCATCAGATTTCAGCGGAATGATCTGACGGGAGACTTCTTCACCCCTGAAAGTCAATGAAAATGCCCCTTGATAGTCATCCAATGCATGACTTGATTCGAGTGCCGCATAAGTTGTTATATGAGCAACGCGGTGATCTCTGGGGAGCTTTATTTCGGTCCAGATATCGGTGATTCTAGCACAGTAAACTTCCAAACGAACATCTCGCCAGATACCAGTTGCCATCAAGATCGGGCCCCAATCCCATCCCCAGTGGTACTGTGCTTTGCGCACTGCTAATCTTGCTGTCTCACCGTTGAAGCAGACCCATTTGTGATCCGGATACTTCTTCTGGATTTCGCGTGCTTTGAGCAATGCAGAATCAAATGTAACCTCTAACGTATAACTCTGCTTGTTGTCTTCTAGTAGTTGTTCAGTCACATCTACTCTATGCCCTAGAAACATGTTGTCACTTTCCAATATGACTTTTCCGTCTAGACGGACGGTACTGAATGTATCGAGACCATCAAACACGAGGAAGGCCTTCGCTCCATCTGGAATAGTTGGTTTTTCTAGTTTTGTGCGATAGACCCACGACTTTTCACTAATCCACTCTGCATCGAGTTCATTGAAGCCGATGAAGGGGTCCGGAATTCTGATGGATTATTAGTATGATCACCATGCTAATTCAACAGGGGTTTGTCTATTGTACTCTACCTTTTGTGAGCTAGTAGGTCTTGATGTACCACTGACGGGATGGACGGAACTTGAAGCCATGAATTTGGAGAGGGATCGTCGGCTTGTTTGAACTCCCAACCAGAGGATAACGACTGTTTAAAGAAGGGTTTCATGACGACGAATAATCAAGTCAATATGCCGAATCTTGTGAGTTTTCTGTTCTACTCTTTCTTAGGAGTCTGCGTATAGATATCAAGTCGAAAAAATGCTTGATCTTATTCCGGTCTGAAAAAGGCGAAAGTCATGGGAGCTCAGTGATCAGTTGTGACAATAATGATGTTGATGTATAACGCGGGGAATCGCTCCAGTGACACGATTCGCGGGGCAGACTGCACGATCGCTAGATGACGCTCTGTTGGGGAGAGAGTGTGGCCATTGTAGTTCACTCGTACACAGTGCGTTGTCAATAGAACACTAGTTAATTGAATATCAACCAGCTATCCAATTGGACGCTTATATGATCGTGTTCTTCGGTGGTTTTGGTTTTGGCGAGTCATGCAACGGAATTTGGATGCGTATAACTCAGGCAATCTAGATACAACGTGAGTACGTATCTTGGATATACCAGGTTCACTCCATTACAAATCTGCCCTCCATACTTCATTGTAGATGGATCAGTGGAAGGTTACCAAAAGTTTTGTAATCCTGTTACCCTAATTATTTTGTATGACGCTTTGTGTCTCCTGGTTTCGAGCGATTCTCAACTGATCACCGCCGACTGACTGCAGGAAGCCCGTCTGCGTACGAAGTGAAGCTATCCAGTTCTGAAGAATCGAGTCTTGAAGGTCTTTTGGTAACCCTGTTGTCTGCGCTTCCAAGTTATTGTAACAAGATAAAACACTGTCCAAAATCCCACGGACCTCGAGCTCCCTCCGTCTCGATATGCCAATCCTGTCATCTGAGGGTTTTGCACTTGTAGGCTTCGTATTTTGCTCTTCAGACAGTGGACCCCGAGATCTACGCCATGATTGAGTGGCATTATGAACGGCTTTAGCGGAAAAATTAGCACCCCCGGCAATTTCTAAAGCTGCGAGATTCCCATTTTTGGCATTCCGTAAGGTTTTGCTGACCTCTGAAGGTTTGTATCCTTTTGCAACTTCAAGTGCAGCGATTGTTCGAATTGCCGAGGGCATCTTAAACTCAAGGGCGGAATACTCATGATTATGGGTTTCCACTGAGGATTTCTCGATAAGCAACATACCGGCGTATTCAATGGTCTTGATTTTGCATGGACAGCCGATTGGAGTTCGGCTAGATCGCTTTCTTTGGCGCTCCTCAGCTGACGGTCCCTTGTAGGGCGTTTTTCTCCATAATCGACAGTAGTAGTAGGTAGTGGTCGTTCCCTTGCTTTTGCAGTGCGATGAGCTATTACGTACATACATATTGTCGACATATTTCCACATGGCTTTCGAACTCTGCTGTTGGAATCTGGATTGGCGTCTCCATGGCAAATAATTGAGTGCGAAATTGAGCGAGATTCGGGGGCATGTCGTGGAATATATGGGGAGGTCCATTTGCGGGGGAAGCCATGGCGAAGCAAGAACGAACACGAGCAGTTACAAAATTTATGAGTTCAAAGGACGTGAGAAGACTTCAATGTTGACAGAGAACTTCTTTTGAAATGGGGAGAATTATGTGTAAGTTCTACACGCGTCTGCTTCAAAGATAAAAAGATAGTTTACGCCAAGCCGTATTGATACTATAATAATACATGCCTGAGTTTTAAGCAGTCCCGCTAACCCGATTCCGACTTGCCTCAATTAATTCTCTCGGATTATTGCTATCAAGAAGCATTTCGCAACAACGAAGATCAACTCGCAATATGACCTCGTTCCGGGTTCCGCGGCTACATCATCTGGCAAGAAGCCACAACAGATTATACCAACCTCAACAAAGAAGATGGGCCCAAGTGCACGATGTGCGCTTCCTGGCCACCCATCGAGACCCGCAGCAAGTGCTGGATAGATACAAGCACAAGCTTGATCAGAAAGCAAAGCAGTATGCTACAGTCTTTGCGTCTTGAAAGTAAATAATCGCTGACCGATTGATTGCTATGCTCTAAAGGGAAGGCCACAAGTCGGTAGAGTCTCTGAAAGAAGCATACAAAGATAAGATTGCCGAATATCGTCGCAAAGCATCCACCGTCGCAACGCCTGAACCATCACCAATTCCTTCACCAAGTAGCGCATCGCCTGTCTCTACGGATTCCTCCGCTTCATCGGCTTCCGCAAACCCGACGGCATCGTCCAAGATTGCTGCGGCTGCCAAAGCAGCCACGGACCCTAACACACCAGGCATCAAGCCTCTAAGCTCCTTTCTCAATGTCGAAAAGATCCTAACTCTCCCGCCGAAAGAAATTGAAACTCTCTGGAGACTGCGACATGCAAACAATGCTCGGTCGATCTGCGCGGTTATTCCTCTAGAGACTTACCAACGCATGGCGGCAGCGGCACGCTCGAATCCGCAGTTTATTCTTCCTTTGCCGCGGCAAGGTAACAACACGCAATCAGAAGACTCGGCTGCTGTAGAAGGCGGTGCTGATATCCATTTCTTACAATGGGGATTTCACCCCCCTGTCGCGTCACCTGTGTCGCCCCTTCAGACAGCCAACACACATACCTCCACCATTGTTTTCACGCACCTGGCCGCTTACAAGCTGCACGGCTCGTATGCGCAACCTCATACAACAATCACACACCATCTTGACCTGGCCGATGAGAAGGGGCTAGTGCTTATGCACGGACAAGTCATGCCGGACAGCGGCGTGTCGGTTTCTGAAGCCAGCTGGCTGGTTAGTTGCGTGCAGCGATTCTACGACTTTGACGGTGAAGGCAGTGGACGCAAAGGCGAGTTGTTGCGTATGTTCACACGTGGGGATGTCGAGGGCTTCAAGGTTGAGGATCTAGTCAGCGAGACAGAGACACTCTCTTAGTCTGCTATCGTGGTGGAGCATTGCTTCGTCCTACCAGAGCCCGAAGTTTGTACGAATATGTTGATATGTAATATATAGGTGACATCAATGCGCAATGAACCCGTCCTCCGTAACGGTCCCAGTTTACAATCCATCATGAGATCTATTCATATCGAAGGAAGCTACATCCGAGGATAAAACAAAGAGTGAGTCAAAAAATCTACCATATAGCCTCGAAAACGTAGGAATAAATAAAACTTGAATATGTACAATGAAGAGAACGCCGTGGTTCTTATAAGGCATTGGGTCATGAAAAGCAATAAGAGCATCCTTCGGATGAGCAAAATTCCCCGAAGTTTCCGAGGCTCCAGCCTGAATTGTATTAAGTTTGGGTATCTTTGAGTAAGGGAGAAAAGTATATAACACCAGAGAGCAAGGAACGAGACAGGAAGCCATCTGTAAGCCAACAGTCCGACCGAATCAGTCGATTACGTAGTCTACGACGAATGTCCGAATATAGTCGAAATAGTTGGGCTCTGCGACACTGTCGTTGTGACCTCCATTGGGAAGCTCGCGCCACACTTTTGTTTCGGCTTTGCATAATTCGAACAGCTGCGACATATGCGAGGGACTGTCATTGAGACCATTAGTTCAAAGGATCACTTTTGGGACCGAGAATAAAATGGGAGACGCACGGAATCATTTCATCTTTCAATCCACTAAGGAATAGAATGGGAATATTCTCTATTTTCGGAAGCACATCTTCGCTGCTCCAATACTGGTGACATAGGCGTGCGAGATAGCGAGCAGGAGGGAAGACACTGCGAGGATTAGAATCACAAATAAGAGAAAGGGAAGAAGCGTGACACGTACGATGGGATAAGTTTACGAATGCATAGAAACGTGTTCTCGAGGATGAGACCTGCGATAACACCCTTTTCTAAGTTTCTGGCTACAAGGTTGATCGCAACGGCACCGCCAAGACTCTGTCCGTAGACTACGATCTTTGTGTCTCTTGTCTCGGCTCGATTTCGAATGTAATCGAGAGCTGTTTGAGCATCGATATTCAGTCCTTTTTCATCGGGCGTCCCCGTGGACAGCCCGTATCCGCGATACTCAAGCATAAACACGTTGCAATTCAGCGCCTTGGTTAATACTTTTGCAATAGGTATTCGATGGCCGATATTGCCAGCGTTTCCATGAAACATTAGGATGGTGACGTCCCGAGCGGTGTCCTTATTTGACGGGCGGATAAACAAGGCATTCAGTGACTCGCCGTCAGGGGTCGGGATCTGAAGGTCTTCATAGTCTGAAATGCCGAAGGACGATGCCTTCGGAACGTTTGTACGAGCATCGACCGGTACAGTTCGCGGATATATAATTTCACTAGCAACAACGGACGAGTCAATTTGAATGTTCCAACGCAATCGAAAGAAGAGTAAACCCTATCAATTAAAAGGCTCGATGGGGAGACCACGTACTTTTGTTTAAAGTATAGTAGACTACTTGCAATCACTGCTAGTCCTGATGACGCCAGCATGGGGAGACGCAGAAACTGCATGGCGTTGCCGGCCATGGTCGAAATGTTCCATTGCGGCGGTGGGGGAGGTGATTCCGACATTATGATAAGAAAAGAAGACCGCGACTTGTGGGCGGATTAGATCCTCACGGAGCGCAATGAAATAGCAAGGTATCGATAATAAAATTCGTTCGTAAGGCTATCTGGCCTTCACATAGGCATCGGTCCTTAGCCTTGCGCGGAGAGTACGTATGTTGTATTTCGGCTCGCGGTGGTGCAGTCAACCGGCGGACTGTAACAACTCCGATCAGCGGAGGGAGAAGGTCAATAGAATATCTCAGCAGAACAATATACGATGAGTATAAAATAAATAGAGCAGGGCCTCAATTGCTCTTGCTTGGTTTGATTGAGATACTCCGTAGGCAGATGGACTCAGTCAACAGCTGGGTCGTTGACAGATGACGATACACTAGTCCGTTTATGGTTAGGCACCAGCCCACCAATTTCAGTCCCAATAAAGACTAGTGGCTCCATTTGCAGTCGCCCAATGACAAGCTCCAATAGCTGACCGCCCTGGAAGCTTGCCTTGTTGGCTGCCTCAGAGCTTCACACCTACTCATCCATCACGTCCACTTAATTATCCTCTCAACACAAAGGCATCATCAAGCACGACCTGTCTACTATCCTCCGTTATACATTTTCTCTCTAGCCACCTCAAACTTATCAACGACCGTACAGATAACACAAGATGATCTCGAACGCAAGCGGCTCTCTAGGAGAAGGTAAGCAAGCTGTTGGACCCGATGGAGCTATGACGGATTACGAACTGACCCTTTTATAGATGGTATTCACGTTGATATGAACCACTTGAAGAAGGGCGAGGTCAAGTAAGTTGTTACCATACAGTACTTTTGGATGAAACGTCGGCTAACTCTGATGACAGCCTGGGTACCTCGATGTAAGCTTGTGTCCACCAAGTCCATCCTCCTCCGATCGAAAGAGCTAATCAGTACTGGCAATGCAGTATGGCGATCAACTTCAAGGATGGCGTTATTCTCGGAGCGGACAGTCGAACGACTACCGGTGCATACATCGCCAACCGAGTGACAGATAAGCTTACACAAGTCCACGACACCATCTGGTGCTGCCGATCCGGATCAGCCGCCGACACGCAAGCAGTCGCCGATATTGTTTCTTATCACCTGAACATGTACGGTATCGTGAACGACGAGCCACCAAGTACACAAACGGCAGCTGCCCTTTTCCAGGAATTGTGCTATGACAACAAGGATCAGTTAAGGTAGGCAGTTGATACGTTACCCGCTGCAAACAAGATGGCATTGAAGACGAGACTAATTCATGGTGAATAACAGCGCCGGTATTATCATCGCTGGCTACGACCGACGACACGGAGGCCAAGTCTATTCGATTCCTCTCGGCGGTTCCCTTCATAAACAATCGTATGCTATTGGCGGCTCCGGATCTACCTACATTTACGGATATTGCGACGCGAACTGGAAAGAAGGCATGACGGAAGAGGAAGGGGTCAACTTTGTCAAGAGTGCACTCGGCGAGGCTATCAAATGGGACGGCAGCTCCGGTGGTGTGATTCGTATGGTTGTGCTCACAGCCAAGGGCGCAATCCGTCATCTATATTTGCCCGACAATGGATATACCGGGCCGGGACCTGCCAGATAGAAGACGACTGTCGTCGCCATAGACCTATCATTGACCGAGCTCTTTTCTTCGTTTTCCCTGTCCTACTTTACCGCTGGTAGACCGAGTAGAAATCATAGTGGCTGGAAGCTTGTTTCGACTGTTGGTAGTGCCACGACATTATGATCGAGCAGAATAATCACAATCTCATCTGGATGCAACTCACACTGCGAGAGAAGGACCGGTTAGGAATCTCCAAAGTCAATCGACAATTCTTTGACGGTGTAGTAAGTAACGGTAGAATGTCAACCATGTCCACGACCCTGTACTTGTGCTATTTATCACAATCAAGTAAGCGGTCACCACGCGTCAATATTGAAGGGCATGATATGCGAGTACTAGTTGCAGCGATGGTGTACCCGTTTGTTACCAGACTGAAATCGTGTAATAAATCAACACGCGTTCCTTCGGCACCTGCTCGGTCGGTGCCTCGTCATTCGTCCGGCGATGTTCGTATGATACCGTATTTTACGGTATCTGACCGGACAGTGTATGGCTTCCATGTACACAACTTAAGGTCGGGGTCTAGCCGCTCCTTGGGTCTTCAGCTGGCCATATCAATCAATTTATTTCTTCTTGCGGGTTTTCAGTTATCTTCATTGCTTCTTCGTCGATAGTTGATATCTAGCTCTATTTCGATTACTTTTGAATATCCTTCAATCGATTGACCGCTCTCCAGATGTCCGCATGCTTGCACCACACGGACGGGCCATACCTAGGTAATATATATATCGCTTGATTGATGGTGAGCATTGGGCACGCACAGGATCTCCCAGTGCCCCCTTTCGCTGGGATTGCCCAACGAAAGTCTTATTGATCTACTATAGCTATCTTATCTGCTCGGCTCTTAACAATTCAATTGAACCTCGAGCTTACGGGACCAGATTAAACTGCTGCACTTTGACGCCGCACATGTGTTGATTGCAGAGGATCTCATACATAGACAAACCCGTCTACTAAGGTTCACCTACGAAATTCCAAACATCAATCGTTCATATCGAAGCCTTTTAGGCAAGTCTGCAAAGCCATTGCAAAGACACCGTTCATCCTATTCCCTCCACCGTTTGGGTCCGTCGTGGCGACACTGAGTATTCGGGTTTTAAGTCCTTCAAGCGAGCAATTCATTGACGCTAAACCGAGCACATTCTGATTTTCATCCTGATCCGCATCTCGACGCTCAATCATACCAAAATTCAGAAAAGAGAGGAAGAAAGAGATGCCAGGATTTGCTGCACGACGTTCATCCTGAAGACATCAGTGACGTTGTTGTTGTGCTGCGGACTCGGTCTGGCCCATTTGCCGCAAGGCTCCAAGGCTCCCAATCCCGTAAGTCAAGTCGCTAATTCTCATTCCGGCAACTACCTTCCCTGCCTTAATCCCTCCTTCCTCTTGGGCTTCACGAGAGTGTAGACACCCCCTCAAGGTACAAATAACTACGCGTTTTGCAGACAGCGTGACACACCTCCAGTCTTCAGAGTTCCCTTCGCATGGTCGCTGTCCCTCACTGCCACTTCTTTTTATCAATCCCACCGCCCGGTTTTGTTGCATTTTCTATCCCGCATTCTTGTTTCCCCTCCTCCTCGATTGCCCCCGCCCTGCTCTCTACCTCCTCATATTCTGTCCAGCAACTTTTATCACACACTTGCTACATGGGCCACTCAGCCCCGCATTGTCTTCGGTAGAGAAGAATCAGCATCTGGCGCGTCGCTATCGCCAGCAATTTCTTATCTCACTACTTGTTTCTCTTATCGTTCATTAGCCGCCAATACTGATATGGGCTTTGCTATCGTTAGCCCAACCACGGTGTCGCATCACGTTCATCAACCCGTCAGTTTGCGACGGAACCACCATGCTTGGAAGAAGCACTACGATAAACCGCGTCGCCAATTCCTCAGAATCACCTTATCGCTCGTCGCCCGTGCATCCTTCAGTAGTGCAACAACATAATTATTATCATTCATCGTCCACCACGTTTGACTCCAGAGACACCGCTTCTCCAGCCTCTTCAACAATCACGCCCTCAGCTCCTTCGTCCGTTGCATCGCATACACCCCCGTATTCATCTTCATCGCCACCGTCGCATGATGTACCAGCATATGTACAATCTATACCTCAACAACCATACAACAGCAACTACCACCGTCCTTACCGACAGTCCCCAGACGCTTCGTCTACCACGATGACCCCAGCATCTTCCCAAGAAGTCGGCAACGCTGGTTCCATGATGTCAACAGCAAATCCGCGATACTACCCTACAGATTATCAAGCGCCCCCCTCAGGTGCGTCCTCCGCCAGCCATTCCGGCCCACAACACATGCCCGGAACATCGAACATACCCTCTCCTTCGTCGCCACAGCTACATCCCACACACCCTTCAACAAGGTCATTGGGGAGTTCTGAGCCGCCTTCCCCAAGTCGAATCAAAGTCCGTTCTCTGTCGCATATCCAAAGCTTTGCTAGCGAAGAATTCCTAGAGCAGTCCCAGCAGTCGAGAAGAGCAGATGGTCGGGGGCTGGCTGAACTCACCCGTCAGTATGAAATCAGCTCGATGCCAGTGGCGGACATCATTGAAATGGTGGCGGGCTTATTAACGAAGATCACCGCAACGAATGACATGCAGCATGAACATATTCATCGCCACATCCCTCCTCCTGACGGTACAGCCAACCTGAGTGCGCAGGCGAGCAGTGTGCTTGCGTTTCATGGCAAAAACGTGCCTTCGATCACGATTCTCAACTATCTTGCGCGCATACACAAGTATTGCCCCACAACCTACGAAGTATTTCTCAGCTTGCTAGTCTATTTTGACCGAATGACGGAGATGGTGAACAGTCGACCTATCCATCGTAAGCGAAATAGACTAGAGTCAACATCGACGCGATCTCATTCTGCATCCACCGCGACAAATGGACCGTCGCTCAGTGGCTATCCATCAGTAGTCACGCCTCCGTCTTCGAGCGGCATCACAGCACAAGATCTGAAATCTTCAGAGACCCCTATCCCGTCGTCCTTGAACCTAGACGAGGACGAGGAGGACGAGTTTGCCAATTTCTTCGTCGTTGATAGTTTCAACATTCACCGACTGGTTATTGCTGGTGTCACTTGTGCTAGTAAATTCTTCTCGGACGTTTTCTATACTAACTCCCGCTATGCCAAGGTAGGTCTTCTATCCTTCAACCGCATGGCTCTGTTTTGTTGACCGGCTGCTGATTGTACCGTATCGTAGGTTGGAGGGCTACCTCTTGTCGAACTCAATCACCTTGAACTTCAATTCCTTCTCCTCAACGATTTTCGGCTGGCGGTACCCGTTGAGGAGCTCGAAGCATACGGGACCATGTTGGTTGAGTTTTATGCACGAGAAGTGATTGCTCAACAACAGCAAGCTGTACAGGCCAGCATACCTAGTATGATAAACTATCCAAGTCGCGAAAACCACCGCCACCACTATCGCCGCGATGGGTCCGAATACGGTCAGGCACCAACACCACCACGAACATAAGAAATTGATGATTGATGTATTTGTCTTCTCGATGAAGAACTGAGGCATTCTCTCGGTCTTGTTCTTTTTAGTATCAACGTATACATTGCGCTTATTCTCATTGATTAATTACACGATTCCGCATCAACATAGAGGAAAGGACATGGGAGTTTTTTGTTTTCTCTTTCTCTTTAATTCTGTCTTCTCACGGTTCTTACACTTTTTTGTCAACATTGCACCTGTCTCTGGCGAAGCGGATGTTTCTATGTCGTATCCTAGGTATGTGGATATCTTTTCGTGTACGTATTTGTGGCGGGAATACATGTGTCTCATTAGTTTTCGATAATGATTAGTCCTATTGCATGTGCGTCATTGTTGTGTTCGTACATCATGTAGCCATCCACGCATATAACTGTGTATATTCTACCTATCATCCTTGTCGCGTCCAGCATGCGATCCTTTGGTTATTTACAAGTTATTCTCACACCTCCATCGCATTTAAACGGATGTTGACCGAAATTCGTCTGTGACGCGTGGTCTGACTGTCTAACTGGAAGGCCATTCCACCAGCGAGAGACACCCGACTCCTGAACCCCTTATACGCATCGATTCCAGCAACGAATTGCATCACGGCTCCCAAAATTATATCACCGAGCCACCATGACACCGAGAACTACCTAGGACGGTTCGATTGGGATTGAGACTTCGTGGCGACGGTTGCGGACGTATCGAGACGATCGTATCGAGGTTCGACGGCGACATATAGGAAGAAGTTGTTGTGAGCGATAGCGACGACGTAGTAGCAGTTTGCTGGTTGCATGCGCAGCCGTCAGCAATCTAGACTAGTCTATAGACACTCTTCCTAGGCTCTCCGGTGCGGTAGGCTACCTCCTTCCCCAGTGCCTAGTACCTAGGTAGGTAAGCATCCACAACGTACTTTCCTTCGAAGGTGCTACACCCCTCCAGACTCGCTGGTCGAAGGGCCACACTGTCGACGGTATTGGCTGGGCAGGTTCATTGCACCAAAAGTCAGTCTGATATCGACTGTCTACAAAACAACCTTGGAAGACATGGCAGCGGGCACATCGCGCTGCGGTCACTGTAGTGTTCTGCACACAGTATACTCCAATCACTCTCCTGAAGCGATTCCGTGGCCGTCGCCTACTGTGCATGTCTGGGCGGGTATCCTCGACGCCATCCCCGTAGACTCGATGCTCAAGGTTGCTTACGGGGCCAGGTCGTTGTTTCCTCGCCCGACAACCACCACCCACCACCCACCACCCGCTCCTTCCTCTTCGCTCCTTCCTCTTGTTTTGTTTCCTCTTGTTTACACTCTCTCCCCCAAAACAAACAAACAAACAGACCAGCCTCTCCCACCCTCTTCCCACCACCTATAAATACCTGCCCTCCCCCCCATCTTCTCCCTCTTCTCTTCTTCTCTCTTCTCTCCCACTGTTCTGCAGCCTTTCTCTCTGTTCGCATACCCTCCATCTCTCACGCTCTATCCACGCTCATACTATCGATCTTCACATTTTCACGCTTTCACACTTCTACTTTCTCATCTTCTTTTCTTTCCCCCTTCTTTTTCTCTAGGTTCTTGTGTTGGACATCCTTCGCAATGCCTTCCTCCACTCACATCCCCGGTATTCCCTACGTGAAGGGTCCGTCAGTACTCGGTCGCCTCACCACCGCGTCTGCTTTCCTCCAGCTACCCCGAAGTCCTGTCAAGTACAGACCAAACGAACGCGCTCGTGCTCTGCCATCGACCCCTGCTTCGAGGCTTCCTCGTCGCATCGCGCCCGATGCACCTCGTCGTCGCCGTTTCCAAGCTGCTCCTGTTGCCAGTGCCATCCCCTGTCCCTATCTTGCTAAGTTCAAAGATCACACTTCTTCACCACCTCGTTATTGCCGTTGGCCCACCCCTTCGATGTCGAAGAATGGTGTCAGCCGTGCTCTTCAGAATCGCAGATTTAATCCGTCTAGCCCCGAGCCAACCCGCATTCCTGTTTCTGTTAACATTCGATCAGCCCTTCCTGTCATCCCCTGCCCCTCTGCACCACGCAAGAGGGTCAACTTTGTTGACACTCGGACTGCTGCAGTTCCATCTGATGCTGTCTCGCCTTCAAAGGCGGTAGTGTCGCGTCGTACCTTCTTCCGAAATCCTGAACGTGTAGCCCGCGCTAATTTGTATGCCAAACTTGCAGACGCTCGCAAATCTATCGTCAGCCGCAGTGCCAACTCGATTCGGAGCATCCTTGTCCGACCCGATTCGGACAAGGTCAGACCGAAGAAGAGTGTTCGGTTCGGCTCGACTGAGATTCGTGAAGTGGACTTCTGGATTGACCGAAAGCGAAACGTCTTCCAAGACGGTGGCCTTTGGTTAATGGGAAGACTGCAAGGCTGGCGCGTCACTCCCCTCGAGACACCGGACGAAGATGGTGAAACCGAGAAGTATATGACCATGTGGGGACACGATCATAGTTCTTTATACTATCACCACCCAGAGGATCCTGAATGTCCGCATGAAGGTTGCCTCTGGCAAGCAATTGCTCGCTTTGCCCGTCGTTGTAGGCGGAAGAAGATCGACCTTGGCAGTGAAAGAGAAAATCTCATGCCTCTTTGGAGCGAGTACCGTCAGAGGGCTCGTGATCAAGGGTATGATATTCTCTAATCTTCCCATCGTGTACTTCTTCCGCCGGTTGCCCATCATGTATTCCTCATGTACTTTTGCAGGTGATGTTTCTTTGTAGTTCGTGTCCTTTCCCTTCATGTACCCCTTCCGCTCCCATGTACCGCCCAGTCATGTCACATCTTCTCGTCTTTTCCTTGGCACATTGGCACAGGAGTTCGCTGTGCAATCACTTCGGATTTGTCCTGGTACGCGGACATTAGCTCGGCACGGAATTGTTGGCTCGCAATTCATCGTTCAGAGGCAAGTATACATACCCGGGACGAATCATCAACGGTGCACGCTAATTGTATGACCAGTACATCGCTTCGATCGTTCTCTTGCTCAGATTGGATTCTATCATTTGTTGTTTTCGTTTTATCTTGCCGTTTCCATCACCAAAAACAAAAAACACCAAAAAAATTTGAAAAGAAAAAACCTCGGAAAAAAAAATCTGGCTTGGTCTCGCGTTCTTTGCTTTCTCTGCAGTTTGCATTGCTTTTATTGCTTGTCGTTTGCTTTCGCGTCTGTCTTTGTGCCTTTGCGCACCACGAAAAGAAGAAACCCTCTCAAAAAAACTTGAAAACAAAAAACCCCGAAAAAAAAGTCCATTTCTGCGTTCTTGTTATTGTTCTTGTTCTTGTTGTGTGTTCGTGTTGTTCTCGTCCTCGTCTTCGTCTTCGTCATGCGTTCTTGTTGTTCTCATTCTTGTTCTCGTCGTGTGTTTGTGCTGTTCTCGATCTCGTCATGCGTTCTTGTTGTTCCCATTCTTGATCTCGTCATGTGTTCTATTGTTCTCGTTCTTGTTCTCGTCGTGCGTTTGTGTCGTTCTCATCCTCGTCATGCCTTCTTGTTGTTGCTCTCGTTCTGTGTTCTCGTTCTGCATTCGTGCTCTGTGTTCTCGCTGTTGTTTTCAACTGCTGTTTGCGTTCTGCATTTATGTCTTGTTTTCGGCTTTCTCATGTTACGCTCGAAGTTACTCTCCATGTCCTGCTTTCCCTGTTCTCTCTTCGTGCTTTTGCACATCAGGAAAAAAAAAAAAAAAGATGAAAAGAAACAAAACCCAAGAAAAAAAAAGTTCTCATTCGCCGTTCTCAGTCTGCATTTCTGTCTTGTTTTCGACTTCTTCATGTTGCGCTCGATGCTCGGCTCTTGATTTCCTTCTTTTCGTGCCTTTTGCACACCACAAAAAGAAAAACCAAAAAAAAAAAAGTTGAAAAGAAAAAACCTCAAAAAACAATCTTCTCTTGCTTGTTTGTTCTGCTCTTTTGTCACCGTTGCTCATGCTTCGACTTTGTTCCGTTCCGTCTTGTTTGGTTTCTGGTTTTTGTCGGAATTTTGGGTCTCCGTCTTGTATCTGCACAGCATGTACCCCATCAACTGTCTCGTATATCGAGGCGCTTGGGGGGGTTCCTATGCCTGACAGAGGTCGTCCAGTCTTGTATCAAGTGTTGCTCTCTTCTCATGACGAAGAGAGGGTTGAGGTGCATACAGGAGGGATATCACGGGAATGTCAGAACCACGTCATATGATCTTGTCAGGTGTTTATCGGATTGGATATCACCATGAGCATGTATATAGCAAAAGTCCTCGTCGAGAACAGATCTCATAAACAAGTTCTTGTCGTGCCATGACCGTTACTCCCCAAAATACCTTCTCTTCTATCAGCGTTCGGGCTGTCTGGTAGACTGTATGCTTTCGCAGTTTTCCTTCGCCATTATACTGTGCTCCCACCACCAACTTCCCGCTCGGATGACCGACAACTAGCTCTGTCTTCATGCGGGGATTCAGCCGACAGACACTGATGTACAACAGATCCTTCAAGCCTTGCTGTAGTAGATACACATAACCCAGCGGCGATCGGCAGCGCTCTATCAGGTTGACCAGTTGATATAAGATGCCCGGATTCTCGGCATCGATGCATGTGACATGAACTCCATCAATGTCCATAGTGTTAGCAGGTGGAAGCAGTTCCCCGTTTTCGAACCGACAATTGACTGGTACAACGGACGGTTGGTTGTGTCGTCGCAATAAGCTCACCCGATCAACAAGCACGGCCCGTAGATCCATCCCACCTTGTTCATTTTAGGTTAGGCGGATATCAGACAAGAATGTCAATGCATCACAGTAGCATTCCGACATTTATACTTTAAACGAACAGACAACAAAGGTAGACAAATGTATCGTATCGGTAATGTCTTCGAAGCGGTACGATTGCAAGAGAAATAGCCAATACAAACCTAATACGCTCCGAGTCTCTCTTCCCATGCAGCCTGTGGTGCGGATTCTGGTCGTCGGTATCCTGAAATTATTGGTCATGAAGCTACAAGTTCTAGTCCATCAATTCTCGTGCCGTTTTCATCGAGAGCCCAAAGTGTTAATGCAACGTAGCTGATGCCGTTATAATTGAGGATCCTTTCTGGAGCAGGGAACGACGTTCTTTGTGGACTGATTTGCCCAATTGATATCCATTGACAAAGAGCTGACATCGATAATTGTTTCCCCATTGATATGTGCCATTTGCGTCACGGAGTGTGTCATTGCTGGTTATATTAAAGACGATAGACGTCGGTACGTCTCAGCCAATTGGGATATTCAAATCGAAGCTGGTCGTGAAAAACTCCACTCCTGCCTTTCCAATCCCATTCTGCGCAGGACTCATCGACTTCTATTCTGCATCCAACGGACAAGAAAGAAAGTATCCCTCTCTCTTGGCGTACATTGAACCCTCGTTCAATAGACCACGCGTGAGCCGCCATTCGATTTCGGCTTGGCTGTGGCCAGAGAGGAAGCAGTTGAGAATACCACGCGGGAACTTGATAGCAGCTGTGCTAGGTGCTTCTTCATCATATCCCATGTGGTCGATGAGCACGGTTAACACATAATGCTCCCCTGTTTCGAGCTTGCTCTGGAAGGTTAGGTTGTGAAATAAGTCTGAATTCCTACGGCGCGCCCCCTAACCCTAACCTCGCCTATCTAGCTGCCATTTTGGTTTCATTGAGACTTTTAACAATACCTAGGTATCTCAACGCATCTATTCTCTATTTACTGATACTTTGTATGTGATTGATTTAGCCTATATGCTGCAGCCTGCTCTGTGTTAATCCTGGAATATGTTATAGCGGTATCAGGCTCTATTATATATATATTCGCGAGACAGGCCCATTGCGAAATCCATATCTAAACAGTTCAAATGTTATGAACATCCATGGATGTCGGAACCTTGGAAGCTTCCAAGGTTCAAATGTTCCAAGGTTATTTCCAGAGGATCTATAGCAAGTGACCGAAAGGCATTTCTGAACCTGGAATCCTGCCATTAATCACCAGTTGACCTTCATCATGAGAAGCGACTGTCCAACACTACTCAAAATCATGATCGAGAATTGGGCATCTTGAAGTTGCTATAGGCCACTTTTCCCGCTGTGAACCCTGCGTTCGTGAAATTAGGGAGCTAAGGAATCGTGAGCTATGAATGCTTCAGAGAACTTGGGCAGACTCGACAGGTATCCGGTTTCTAATGCACCTTTTCTGACTTATTGTACAGAGTAAGTCGTCACGGCTTCCGCCTCAGTTACAACTATTGACTAGAACTTCGTGACATTGCGCATTCACAATTCTATACTGGTCGGATAGGGCTATTATCATCAGTTCAAAATTGTAGTTTACCCAAACACAGTGGTCAATTGTCAAGCAGTAAGGTATCCTATTGTGTTTATATACAGGAATAGTCCGATTGCGTGGGCATCATGGACTATTTCATCAAACCGATCATTCATCGTTAAATCGTGAAGCATTCCTTGTATGCGACGCAAGGTTCAGGCATATACTGATACAGGATATCGCTGGCGGGTATATATAGATGTTCATGAGAGAACTACGCGCTTCGTCGACCATACGGCTCGAAGGGGAGAAGAGCAGAGACAATGGCCATAACCGCATATAGGGCCGCGCAAATATATATGGGAACTGGAGTATTTGTCTGCAGAAAAATTAACCCGTGCCTTGTGGAACTAAATGGTCCAAGAATGAAGGGGATTATAGAGAATCAAGTGTCGGGCAAAGAGTTAGTCAAAAAGAGAGTACTCACATCAGCATACTTTCCCACTATAGCACTCACGATACCCATGATTCTATTCAATCCAATGGCGACTCCATTTCCGGTACCCCGATGGGCTGACGGGAAGATCTCTGGAGTATAGGCATACAGAGTGCCGTAGTATATGTTCAAGCAGAAGTTGACAGTGCAAGAAAAGCCAATATTCTGACTCTCGGTACGAACCTGAGTATAGGCAAAGAAAAAAACCATGGTGACAAGAGCGCCGATGATCATGGTACCTCGACGTCCCCAGAACCAACGAGATCGGCACATAAATCCTGCGAGAACTGGACCCCAGATGCCGGAGAAGTTGACGAGGGCATAGTTCCTCCAGGTGATATATTGGCTGTCAGCGCCAAATTCGGCACCACGCGTTTTCAGGTAGGTGGGAAGGAAAACATTGTAGAGGGGATATGCCAAACCGATGAGCAACCACGAGAACCAGACCAGGGTAGTAGATAAAGCCATTTTGCGAGTCACAAAAAGGCCTGGAAAATGAATGCCTAGTTCAGTCAAGGAAAAGAGGAATTTCCTACCACCTTCGCTGGGCTGTTGTACATGACCAACTCGCTCCAACATTTCGACAGTAAGACTACATGGCCGATTGTACTTATGGGCAATGTCCTGTAAAACTCGTACAGCCTGCGCATCGCGGCCGGTTGTGACAAGAAACTTGGGGGTCTCTTGCAAGCGAACGACCGTAACGCGCAGCACGGAAAGAACGAAAACAAAGGCGCCAGAGGTGTACCAGACGTAGCGCCAACCCTTGTTGTTGTCATATGTACATGTGGCGGCATCTGAGCAAGAGTAATTTGGGAGAAAAGCCCAAGCGAACAAGCCAGCAATAAGTTGACCGAGGCCTTGGAACGGCAGAAATGTCAGCAGTTGGTTGGAATGGGTTACAAATGTGAGAAACGCACCCCACCAACAGGCCATCAACGTGATCAGCCATTGATTCTGACTAGGGAGGTACTCCAAGAAAACTGCAGTATCCAAAACCAGATTTCCTCCGGCACCAAAAGCGCTTAGGCAGATGAATAGCCCCAGCACGATCCAGTTGGGCGACGCACCTGCGACGATCGTAAAAATTGACGAGATAAAGAGGGAGACGTTGAAAGCGAATCGACGACCGATCACGTCGGCTGACAAACCCCAGAACAGGGCACCGACGAGCATGCCTACATATACAGCAATGGTAAGACCTGTAGAGAATGACGGTTGAAACTCGAGGATAGCCTGGGTGGAGATGATCGACTGGAGAAGCAGGATCAATGAATCGACGGCATAGCTAAAAGTTCGGGTTAGCCGCAAAGGTACGATGTGTATAGAAAGTAGCGAGTGATGGCTACCCAAATCCATTAAGACAAAACAGCTTCCATTGGTGAGGAGTAAGACCAATCTCGTCAATGGCCTAAGAGGCAGGCGCAGCCAGGCTGTTAATCCATTTGTCTTTCAGAGCTCAATATGGTAGCGAACCACACTCACGTCGTTGATCAGGGTCATTTTGGCGGCCAGCACTTGGTCGACGATTTGGGCTTGGAGCAGGTCATTTTCGCCGTGCTCAACGGAGCGCACATCAGCAAGGTCGGCCTCCTTGGTGATTTTGTCGTCGGCCACGTATGGTGGAGCTTGGGTAGTCGAAGCAATTGGATCCTCCATGATGAGACAGTAGTATAACGGTGTCTTTTTGGAGATGAACTACCGGTCGGTAGTCGGTGAAGTGAGACGATTGAGATGGCGTCATGCGGCGACAGACGATCAGGAAGCAGAGAAGGACAGAGGAGGAGGAGGAGGAAAAAGAAGAGAGAAAAGGGACAAGGGCGGTTTTTGAGCCACTGCTGATCGCATTTTGTTCGCTTGGTTCGCTTCTGGTTCGTGAGGGAGCTTCGCTTAGGAAAGATTATCGTCGAGCTACTACTACAGAGGTAGTTAGCTAACCTCGACAGGCAAAAACTTCCAAAAAGGAAGGAAGATAGCACGCGCGATGATAGCAGGAGCGATGCGGAGTAGCTCTAGCTAGGAAAGGTTAGCTGTAATGTTGACAGCCAATAGCAAGTCAGCAATTGGTATCAGTACTGTATGTCAGTCACGTTACAGTACACAGCGCAGACACGCTATTCCCAAGCGAGCAGGTAACACGGGAAATTACTTCTACGCTATCTGATTGGCTCGAGATAACACGATCAATCAGCCACGTGATCGAGATGTCATCATTGTTTGGCCGAGGATGAGAACCCCGCTACGTAATACGGGGACTCGTGGTAATCTTCGTCATTGTATTACAACGTACATATCTGTACCGAGGTCTCGTGCCATTTGAAGTCACATGACTCGCGATTTCCCCTCCGATCGCGAAAACACCACGAACTTCATGAACTTCAACTGCACAGACTGGCGAAAGACACCCTACGCTTTACGGAGTACGTAGCCGACTCTGCCCGCAATCTCCGCATGCATTGTTCTCTGCATCACGCAGTTCATTATTCCATCATGATGCCAAGTAGCCAAGCGCCGCCAAGGACTTGGTGAAGCAATTTTTCTTTATCTCGACTCAGTCGACGACTCGACTGTGGCAATGTGCTTCTGAGGTATCCAGACTTAGACCGACTTCGGTATAGAGCCAACGCTGCGCGAGTTCTAGCCTCAGACTAAGCCCTTAGCGTTAGAGCTAGTCACCAACTAACAGTGTCCAAGACCCATCTTGTCCACTCACGATGCCTCAATTCAGCCTCAACAGCCTCAAAGGCCCAGATATCTCCTGTTGCCTCCGACTGCGCCAATCAGAACTGCGACAACAGAATGCTAATCATGAAGCATATTTAGGATAGGGGCGTCGGCGTGAAGGGTTTTCCGCCGTGCGCAGAGCCTCCTGCGAGTCTTATTTAACCTACTTTCCACCTTGTCTCTCTTGCTGGCAACTTCAACATATTCGTCTTGTCATTTCTTGCTATTCGTTCGTTTTCAACATGGGCTGTCGTTACTGTTGATTGTTTACACAGTGCTCCACTCGCTAAAGTTCACTCGTTCAAGTTCTTTCGTTTAATTCCCACCATGACGGCGACCGTCTTACTCCCGCTTCGGCGCCAATGGTGCATGTCTCTCGCTATAGCATGTCTTTTTCCAATCCTGTCCGCAGCGAGTCCGTGGATTGTTACTGCGAATTACGAAGAAGTTGTTACCGTTATACCCGGCTATACGGATTACGCATACGACTACACCGAACCCGCGGAAACTTACTCTGACATTGTCGCCGTTACCTCTCCCTCCGGATCTGCCATATCGACAACCACCATCACGGGGACTGATTATTACTCGGAAACATATACCATAGTCGAGGTCTTATTTCCATTTAATCCTACCGCAACTTCAACCAGTGCAGCCTACGCAACAGCAACCACCGAGGATTACAACTACGCGTACACGAGCTACGTTGTGAACCTCGCTTACACAGCCCCAACTTCCTGCAGCACGACGTGGACCTATACCACAGCAGTGCCAGTTAGTCCGCCTGCTGAAATTGAAAATGCACTCGTGCCAACTAGTGTCTCTACAAGCTATTCGGTGAACAACCGTAGTCCATTCAATCCCACCACCTACACCGAAGTGTATGCCTACATAGATCCGACCCAAGTGCCTTCTTCCAGCTTGTCTATGCTTCGCTATGAATACAAACCTTATCCATCATGCTACAACCCGTCCTCAGATGACAATACTTCTGGAGACTCGTCATCCTCCTCTTCCTCTTCCTCTTCCTCTTCCTCATCCTCATCCTCATCTTCCGGTACCTACTCTTGCGGCTATTACTACTGTAGTTCAGACGATGATTCCTATAGCTGGATCAACGATCCCAGTTTTTATGGCATCTCCCCATTGGCAATCATCCTGATCACTGTTCTTGGGTGGTCATTTGTCATTTTCGTGGCCGGTCTATTTGAGAGCTACTTCTATTTCCAACGGTTAATGAAAGGATGGCAAGCTCGCCGTGGCCTGCCAATTACATGGTGGTTCTGGATATTTCCAGTAACTGTTATAGTTTGTCTAGGGTTCAGTCGGAGGGGATTTCAGGCGCGGAGTGAAGAAGACGCTCGGGAATTGCGACAAAAGTGGGAAGACATGGGATTTTGGAAGAGAAAGAGACTCTGGTTACAGTATGGTTTCACCTGGGGCTACCCTTCTATACTTGGTCCTGCTCCCCCGCGAGTGGGAAGACCCTCGACGGCCAGGCCGACACAACCGTTGCTTCAAGTGTCACCTCCTGCTAGCGAAACAGGTGGGATCAGCCGTCAACTGACACCACGGACATCGAATGGCGATGATGATGATGTTGAAGCTGCTGCCGTAGCAGCATCTCCTTCTCATCAAAGTCAACCGACCATGTCTGGTGGACTGTCATCTCAGACCCTACAGGTACCACCTCCTGCGCCGAACAAGTCACAAAGAGTGCCAGATAGGTCGGTGGAACCGATTCCTGAACAAGATGAGATTACAGAGGCGGCAACTACCGGTGAGCGACGGACTGGAGAAGTGGTCGCTGAGAAATCCGTCTCGGAGAAAGACGAATCTACGACGCCTTGAAAATAGTTCTTGCAATTCTGCGTTCCCTCATCTGTCCTGTGCTTGCATGCTATTACGGACAGCGAGTGTCAAGACCGGAATTGTATAATTGGTACCTAATAATAGATAATGAAATGTTTATATGTGATTAGTAGTCCTATTCAAGGGTCCTTGGCCGATGGACTTTCCAGTATGCCCGGTCTGTCCGCCTTCAGGGTTCGCAGTTCCATTATTTTGCAGTGGTGCATAATGTGTGATTGCTGACAGGGATGTTGCATAGTGGAGCCATTTTTATCAATTGATTACATCTCACTGCTTGTCTTGGTGTAACACTTCTGTTGATTTATTTGAGTTGCTGGGATAATGGCCAATTGTCCGCGATGGTGCATTTCCAAATTTTAGTCATTCAGACTTTTAATAGTCTTTTATACATTAACAGAGCATGTCATCCCTTGAATGGATTGTTGGCAGTGACCAGAGGTTATCGCAGACCAAGCCCTAAAGACCTTGGTGTGGCACAGATTGTTGTGTATTGCAGCCATTTGATGGGCTTAAAAAAGGTTGTCCCTGCAATAATAATGTCACTCTATCTGCATACAAAATAATGAGTAATTAAGTGAATTGTAAATGGGAACATCATTGGCTATCTCCTCATATTGATTAGATTGATGGTAACGAGCTAGAATCACCACTTCCCCAACAGTTTAGGAGCATGTATTTGCGTTTTCTTTCTTTCTTTTTCCCGCTAATACTACTCTGGAATTCAAACCTGGGGTGCTATGAGAAACTAAGGTGAACACTCCGTAGTATATTCGATATTAAGAGAGTATTAATACACCCTCTAGTTGCGTGGTATGTGTACTACCCCGACTCGCTTGGAACTAGATAGTTCACTTCAAGCAAAGATACCATCTGTCGACATGGATGCTCCCCGAGGAATCAGCTCCATATAAAAGAAAATACGCCATTGCAACGGCACTTTATCGACCGCTCTGGAACTCTTCGTTCTAGCATGTGCTGATTTCGTCTCTCTCGTCGGTTGGGAAGTAGGAATAAGTTAATAACAAACAACAGTACCACATTCGGAACTATCCTGCCGCGAGACAAGGGGCTAGTGCATCGTACTACTGATCCTGGTGACTTTACATATATTATATTACTGTATTATAACAAGAGAGATTTACTAATTAACCGAACAAAAGGGATTGGAGAGTGGTTGTCTCCTTGATCTCTTTTCGTCGAATTTTCCTCTGCTACCTGGGTCTGGTGCATTGTTTTTCTTATTCCTCGTTCTGACTGTGGTTTCGTGGGTTATTATTTGACAAAGAGCGTGAATTGGAAATTAGTTGAAAAGTTCTTCTCAGCCCACGACTTGCTTCCTGTACAAATTGTTCTGGGATCAAGATGTCCGCACCAGCCTCCACACAATCGACGGAGAAGAGGCCTGATCAAGAAATCAAATCACATCACGACCATCCTTTAGACGTGGATCCAGCATTGGTTAAGAAGATCATGCGGAAGATCGATATACATCTCATGGTGCCTCTCTGGATAATTTTCGCTCTGGGTTTTTTGGACCGTATCAACTTGGGCAATGTTGCTGTCTTGGGCATCATCCCGGAACTGAAGCTTGGAGGAAATGGGCTCAATATCGCTCTTCAGATTTTCTTTGTCCCCTACATTCTACTAGATATTCCCAGCAACATCGTGCTCAAGAAAATCCACCCCTCAACATGGATCAGTATCTTAGCCTTCCTATGGGGTAAGTTGAGTCTATTTCTTCTCGCTGTTTTTTTTTTTTCATTTTTCTTCTTGGTGTAGACTCTGTTTCAATGTTACTTTTTAAGCACAGCTAATGACTGTCTCCAGGTATCGCGTGTATGTGTCAAGGCTTTGTCAAGAACAAGGGCGGTCTGATTGCATGCCGATTCTTTCTTGGTATCTTCGAGGCAGGATTTGTGCCCGGATGTGCCTACCTTATGTCGATGTATTACAGGCGTCATGATTTCCAAAAGCGATTTTCGCTATTTTGGGTTGCGGGTCTCGTTGCTGGCGCCTTTGGCGGTCTCCTTGCGTATGCTCTTTACCATATGAGCGGATTGAGCGGCTACTCTGGCTGGAGGTGGATCTTCATAATCGAGGGTCTAATCTCCATTGCAGTATCACTCCCAGCCAAATTCCTCATTGCCGATTGGCCAGAAGACGCCAAGTTCTTAACGACTGAGGAAAAGAAGATTCTCCAACAGATCCAGTCTGCAGACGTTGGTGGCGGTGCTCAGATGAACCGCCTGGATAGAGCCGCCTGGAAAAGGATTCTGACTGACTGGAAGCTCTTGGTTGGGAGCATGATTTATATTGGTATTACCGTGTCCGGATATGCCACAGCTCTGTTCATTCCCAGCATCGTGGTATCTCTGGGTTACTCCGGCATTGAAGCTCAAATTCACAGCATCCCTATCTGGATTGTCGCTTCAGCGGTGACTCTTGGGGTCTCAATTATAACTGACCGCTTAAAACATCGCTACGGATTTATAATGTTCGGCGTGATCTTCGCTAGCATTGGCTACATGACCCTCCTCTGCCAGGGTCCTCCACATGGCGGTCTGAACCCGCATGTTCGTTACATGGCGGTCTTCTTTGTGACGACTGGCTGCTACATCGTCCAGCCGGTTGCCATTGTTTGGATGGCTAATAACCTCTCGGGTCATTACAAGCGGGCCATAGGTTTAGCTATCCAGGTTGGAGTTGGGAATATTGGCGGTATCATTGCTAGCAACATTTTCTAACCCTAACCCTAACCCTAACCCACCCTAACCCGCTTAGAGCTGCATTCCCAAACAACTCGACTCGTCGAAGGAGCTTCACACGGGCGCGGCCGCCCATCCCAGACGGGATTCTCACCCTCTATGACGGCCCGTTCCAGGGCACTTAGACGGGGACCGCACCCGAAGCATCCTCTGCAAATTACAACTGAGAAGGTATTTAGCTCGTCATTTCAGTGAGGTTACGGATAACACCATGTGCCACTTTGCTCAGGGAGCACAGCTGTCATGATACTTGCCGCTACTGCCGCGTATTGGACAGGATCTTGCTGATCACTTGTTGACTGAAGGGCGCAGACAGACAGCATCGCGTAGCCCAGCCGTTGACCACTGCTACTGCAATTCTCGATAACCAGGCGAGGGTGTCTATTGATCAGAACTCGTAACCAGGCTCGGTAGGCTCGATTATGGGCTAGCTGACCATCGCCGGGGCTGCGGCCGTAAGTGTCTGTCCCGTAGGGCCCGGGCACATTGATGTTGTAGTCAAATTTGAAGTATCGGATGCCGAAAGTGTGGATCAACTTGTCAAAGATTCTATCCATCCTTGAAATGACAGTGGGATGCCGGAAATTGAGATGATTCTTTCGCGAGGACTCTAGCACCGTTGCGTTGAAAGAAGGCATCTACTGGCACGTCCCCAAGTGCAGGGCTATTGACTCCCATTACCTCTGGCTCTAGCTAGAGAACTGGCAGCATACCTGCATCCTGAATTTTCTCTGTGACAGATTGCAGGCCAAAGGGAAACCGTGTTCGAGAGTGCTCCCACTGTCCGACTGAGGCCCACCAGTCTTCTCCTTCAGAATACCATCCGGCGTCGATGCAGAAATACTCAGCTCCACAGGCTGCAGCCTTCGGTATTAGAGCGAGTACCTTCTCTTCTGTCGGATCGCCCATTAAGCAACTCATATAGTCATTGAATATCACGGACATTCTGGTATTGTCTTCGTGCTATCGAATGATTTTTTGTCTGTAGTGACACATTTCCGAGAATGCCTCGTCAATCCCCTGAGGGATTACACATAACGCCACAGGCACGCTTGTAAACGACTGCCCTGTACCAAGAACAGTACTCCATTGGTGGTCTTGATCTGCCGGTCCTGATGCAAAAAGGTACAGGCTATCTCGATAGTCGCCAATTTCCCACCGCCAATGGCCGTTTGTTTCAATCTGCCAGAGTCACGTATGGGATCCGTCGTTGCTTAAAAGGGCACCCATAGCGAGATGGTCCCCCGTGGAAAATGATCCTGGATTGGAAAGGGCGTAGCAATACTGCGAGGATTCGTAGCCTAACTCAACGATACCAATATCATCGATACCGACAGCAGGCAAGGGTGTTACTGTCTGCCATTGTGCCTCTCTGAACCAGGTATGGTGAGCGTAGTCTTCCATTACTGCGGTGATATAAAGCCACTGAAGACGAGGGACGAAACCATGCTCAGGACGACCTCTGTTGCTGATTCATTCTGCACAGTTACTGTAGATCGCAGGACGGCTACATCGGGATAAGCAGAGAAATGTACGGTCACCAGGATTTTTGATTCCGGGTCGTGCAATACGACATCAAGGTGATGATGAGCCTGTTCCCTGAGGACTTCTGTGAGTACTCGCTATGTTCCCTGTATAGTAACCGCTGGCTGCAATAAGTGCCAATAAACGTTTGCCCGTCTCGAACCTGTTACTCCCGCCTCCGAGCTTCAATTCTACCAGGGGTAGAGCCGAGTCACGGATCGATGGGTTGATTGTCCCGAGGTCTTTCTTCAGCAACGTCAACAGGGGAAATTGAATGTAGTAGCGCATTTCCACTTTGGGCGATTTCAATGACTACTCTCAAACGGCCGGTCAACCAGATGACATGTTTCGCCGGACCCATTGTCCTGGCAGAGGATGCAGCGAAAAGATTTAAAATTTGACTCTTTCTTTGTCTTCTTCTTCTTCTTCTCTCTCTTTTTTTTTTTTTTTTGCTTTTTATACGTCGTAGACCACCTCCAGTACATTTAACCGGACCTAATCCGAGTCTAGCGTACACTTTCTAATCTATACCTAGGTATAATGCTCCAGAGCATAGGAATTTTATCTCGCCTAGTGAAAGTTTTTTGTGGTAATCTTCCGATTGGATACCGGTAGGCCTTTACGCTGGAGCTAACATTTGAAGTCTCACCACTTGGGTAGTCTGGGCCGATTAGTTGGTGAGGGGAATGTGATATTTTGGCGAGCTTCCCGGTTGCGGGACGTTATTATCCAAGAATAAAATTCCGCGGATATTTTTTTGGGGATAGCACCAAGCAATGATTGGATGGATTCACACGCAAGCTTCCAAACTTCAAAGCCAGTGAAGAACCGAGCACTAATGCTCCATGGGGTACCCCAGAATATCCACACTGTAGGAATCCGTCGCAGTTGCAGCGTGCCAGCCTCCACATAAGCCAGAACCATCACCACTGATTCACCAGCCATGGAGACATATAAAGACCCTCGGGATGATCTTATTTTCCCCTTCGATTCTTGCATCGTTCAAGCATCGTATAATTGAATTATACTTACTGTCTCTTAATCATGCGACGGCCTCAGTTCATTTCGGCGGAAGCCTCTGGCTACAGTTATTTCTGTGGTAAGTGAAAACCCTTGCATCATTTAATGACGCACTTTTATAGACTTTTCAAGTAGAGCCCTAAAGCTGACATGATACGCCTAATAGCATTCTTTGTCGGTATCGGCTCGCTCCTATGGGGTTACGACAGTGGTATCTTCGGCACCGCCCAGGCGCAGACATATTTTGAGGAGAAATTCCATCCATCCTCTGCCATGCTCGGTGGTATCATTTCGGTCTATACTGCTGGTGGCGCCGTTGGTTGTCTTTTGTCAGGCCCTATTGGCAATCGATTTGGCCGTCGGGGCACGATCCAGATCGGTGCGGTCATCGCTGCCATTGGTACTGCTATCCAGACTGCTTCAGTAAACACGCCCATGCTTGTTGTCGGACGCTTGATTGCAGGCCTTGCTATTGGTATTATCTACTTCGCCATCCCACAGTTTCAGTCAGAAATTGCCCCTGCCTCTCATCGTGGTTTCTTTGTCGGGTTGCATGCTCAGTTCATCGGCTTTGGATATGCTCTTTCCAACTGGATCGGATTTGGAGTCTATTTCGGCAAGGGTGAATTCACGGTATGAGCATGTGCTGTGTTCCATAAAAGTTGTCACAGGTTATAAACTAACCCTGCATCATCCTCAGTTTCGTTTCCCCGTCGGCCTCCAGATTTTCTGGGCCGTGCTGCTTCTTGTCGGATCAGTTTTTCTACCACGCTCGCCACGTTGGCTGATCGAGAAAGGACGCTATGACGAAGCGCGCAAAGTTATGTCTCGTCTCAGAGCGCCTAATGCCGACCCCGAATATCTGGAAAAGGAGTTTGTTCAGATGCGTGATCAGATCGAGTACGAGGCGGAGTATCAAGAAACCAGCTTGATCGGAATATTGCGCAAACCGTCTTACCGCAAGCGCCTGATGCTCGGGTGCCTGACCCAGATCGGACAGCAGATCTGTGGTATTTCTGCTATCAACTACTACCAAACCGTCATGTATAAGACGTTGGGCATCAAGGGTGTCACTGTGCTTGCGCTTGCCGGTGTCTGGGGCTTGACCGGTCCATTGGCCAATATATTTTGCTTGCTCTGGATTATTGACCGAGTCAAACGACGCACGCTATTTTTCTGGGGTTCAATTGCCATGACCATTGATATCGCCATTGTCCAAGCAATCGTTGCCGTTTACAGCGGCTCCGATAACAAGGTGGCCAACGGCTTTGGGATCTTCTTCCTCATCCTCTTTGGCGTGCTATTTTCACTTAGCTGGAACTCCGGTGCGCCCGTCTACACCACGGAGATCTTCCCGACGCAGATTCGCGCGGTCGGTGGTGCCATCTCAACATTCTGGTCGTTCGTTATACAAGTCGTTCTCGCCCAGGCGTCGCCAACTGCTCTGCAGAACGTGGGATGGAGATACTACTTCTTTTTCATTGCGTGCAACTTGGTATCGGCAATTCTTGTCTATTTCTTCCTTCCAGAAACCCATGGAGTCAGTCTCGAAGAGATCAGCGAGGTCTTTGGCGATCAGTTTGTCTCTGTGCATATGAATGAGGCTCTCAAGACGGCACCAGCTGCTCACCACATTGAGGGCCCCGAAGACAAAACAAAACAAGTCATCGTGGCCGATAGATCAGAGATCGATATCTGAGTTAAGTTCCGGAATTTCAAATTGAGTTGATATGGTTCTATATTTGGCTCGTACGCTTCAATTTGATTCTTCATCATCTCAATAATATAATGTCAAGTTCATGCACTTGGTTGAATCACTAGAATCTTGGTCTGTCTGGTGGTGGACGATGCTACAGCAGTCTTTAGCTACAACCTTGCTAGAATGAAATGTATGCAAATTTTACTTCTGATCACCTGGGCACCTTCTATATTTAATTTTATTTCCACATATTAGTTTCAACGAACGAGTAGATGACTAACATGCTGGCGCTTGCGATTAGGCTTAGTTAGCGATCTAGCAGTACCTGCCTATATCAGCAAAAGTTAGTTCAATGTTCCACGTAATAGATTTTTATTCAAGTAGCGTGCCAAAATAGTCCTCAGTAAGCCAACTAAAGCTCTACCAAGTGGAGTTCTACCCAAACCAGTCAATCCGATTTAATTTAAACATGGCCGAATTCTGGCAAGGTTGTAGATATAGATTGCTGTAGGATGCTCTATCTCTTCATCAACGGTCCGAACCTATCAGGGTATCTGGTAGCAACCTCCAGTTTCCGCTAGTAGCTGTATATTTTCAATGTAGTTAAGTAGAATCTCTAAATCTATCAAACTTACCTAGGGTATTGATTGATCTTACTACGGTATTATCGGTAGCTAGGTATTGACTCAGTCTGCTCAACCCCAGCGAGTACCTAGGTACGTGCGACAATCGCTGCCAAAGACATACGAAACTTCCTATTTGATCAAGATTTGTAATATATATACAAGTTCAAAACAAGTTGTATTGCATTTTTAGATGAAAGCAATGGACAAAAGAAAGTGTTTATAACGAGCCTTTCGGACCCACCAACCCCTATGCAGAAGAATGCCTGCCTTAACAGTGTATCCTCGCACTATTGCGGCGACACATTTAAGCAAAGCTCAGTCCGCCAAACACACCGGTGGCATTTGTAAATCCGGCATGTGACGAAACCAATACTCCGGCGTCAGAGGAACCCCATCTGGATGGCAGAGTCACCGAGTGGAGTTCTGTCCAATTCTGCCCGTCGGACGAGTAGAAACCAGTAAATTGGTTGCCGGCGACGGCGAGTCGAACCCAGATCGGAGCTTTGAGGTTATGAACTGTCGACAAAGTTTCAAGTTGGCCATCGTTATTCCCGTCCCACTGAAAGCTGACCCCGTAGTCACCAGTCAAGAAAACTCCGGTATAGCCCAAACTATTATCGCTGTCATATTGTCCGGATTTTGCTGCCAGGTTATTTCGGACCACTACACCGGCTTTTGTCCAAGGATCCTCCACGTCCAGAGCAAGCACTTGTGCAGTCACGCTGCCGTTCGTTCCGAGAGAGCTGTGTTTGTAAATAGCAGCCCAATCGTCATATGGCCCATAGACGTCACGGCCACCCACCCGAATCCCGAGCACGGTGTTATTGCCAGAACTACATACTTGTCCAGACGTGACAGAAGGCCACGTTGAACTCGCAGTTAACCCGGATGGTAGGGGTTGCATGCCAGGGATTGTTCCACTGTCGGCAATGGTGTTGGATACCCGAGTGCGAGGATTGTGGTATGTTACATTGACATGTACCGTTGGCGGCGTGACACATAGCAAATTATTTTTGGTTGACAAAGTCCAGTTTGCGGAAGCAATACCGTTAGCAGGAACAGTGAGTAAAATGGAACCCGGGGGAGTAAGTTCGTAATTCACATTGTCGTTTAGGCTTGACTGGAACACCACATTGGTGAAGTCGGAATCGTCAAAATTGGACATATCTGCCATGACAATGAACTGGCCCGGCTGTGAACCATTCAGGAAGTTTAGGGCGAGATAGGAATCCGAAGTTATTGAATTGGTGACAGGACGAGAGCCACGACCACTGGGCGTAACGCCAGCACGATAGGCCGCTCTGTGGCCAGCTTCACTTGTCAGATCCAGGCTCGGCACATTCAGATTGCCAAGGAATGTGTCATTGAAAGCGCCGGTGCCGTTAGGGGAGTTGACCCTGTCTCCTTGGTTGTGGCCGAAGTTGTTAATAAGCGTATTGTTTGCAGTGTGGACGCCACAAGTAGCACAGCCCTGGTTCGGTGCAAACCACGAGCCATCTGAAAGGTAATTGTTCTGGGTAGCTATAAGCGAGTTGGATCCTTCATCGGTATACAAGCCGTACCAATTCGAATCATATGCATAATTCTCGGAAATATGTGTATCGGGACTCTTGGATAGGGTGTAGACGGCACCTAGATCTGAGTGAGACAGGCCATACGAGTGTATCAAGTTACCCTTGATTACATTGTTCATAGACGTAGTTGACGTGTCGTACAAAGGTTGGTAATTATAGAGTCCTCGGGTGATATACGTCTGACTGCCACCGGCGTCGTTAGCGCCCCAGCCATAACCATGGCAGATGCCTGAGTACGGCACGCTGGAGACGTCGTTGTGGCTTATTTCGGAATACTGAACATAGGTCGCGAGTATGGAAACCGTGGAGCTGAATAATGACGAGATATTGTAAAATATGTTGCCGGTCAGGTGGATGTTCGCATTGATCATGCGAGGATCGCTGGGGTGATGGGCATCGGCTTTGATTCCACCAGCAGTGATAGAGTTTGCCATAACCTGTGTGAAATAACCATCTGCTACAGTAACATCGTTGGCTCCGAGACCAACCCCCGTCAAGTGCGCATTGTCATCATTACCAATCCCGATGCCACCGGTGCCAAGCTCGGTATAGCTGCCACCAGTAAAGGATATACGCTCTGCAGCACTGACCTGGATGGCACTGGGAATCTGCCACCATCTGGGCCGTGATGCCTCGAATTGAGGGTAGGTCATATTCTCTCCAATATACCCTCCGGTTTGCTGGTCGACATAGCCGTATTGGCCTGGCCTGAGCCATGTGGTATGTTTCTATAACCGTTAGCCATTATTCTTCTCTTCCTTTTTCCCCGCCATTAGACTTGGGAATAATGGTTTCAGCTTACAAAATTGAGTCCCACAAACGATATGTCATGAGCGGGTGAATCGTAAGTTCCGCCAACAACAAAGAGGGCCTCCAGCCGGCCGAGGAAGGTCTCCGCGGTATCCATGGACTCATTGGCCAGGGGAATGTAGTATACGATACCGGCGTCACTGTCTAGATAGTGCTCACCACCTTGACTCAACAAAGCCAGCGCGTTTTGCACATACATTCCAAAGTCGGCATTTGGCTGAGAGACAGTGTCATAGCCAATAACGTTATTGGCCCATGAGTTTTGCTTCATGATAAGCGAACGATTTTCCACACTCTCAATGGGTGCGTACCGGTCAGTGAATGAGTTAATAGCGCGTATCTCGGCATTTTCGATACCAGGAGTTGTCATAAGCCAGTCGTACTGTGGCGAAGTCCAGGTGATCGAGGTGTTGGTAAATTGGAAATCTCCACGTTTGACCTTTTGGCGGGCATAATTTGCAGCCCAGCCGTTAACGAACAGATTTCGAGAAAGCAAGCCTTTGGTAACGTTGGCAGAGTAGATGTTGCTGCTACCATTCACTAGTTTCCAGTCGGTAACTTGGACGCCTCCAGAGACGGTAGCATTTGTTCCAGTTGCCTGCCAGATTACAGTGTGGCCGTTCTGGCCCGAATCTGCGCTGGTAAAATTTAGTGGAGCATCCAAGATATACAAGCCGTCAGCAATATGAACTGTGATGTTCTCACTCATCTGACCAGTGACCTTTCGAACTGCAGCTTGGGCATCGATCAAATTAGAGAAGGGGCTGTGTGGCGAACTTCCATCGCCTGATGGATTAGACGACGAAGCGACATACAAGTCCGAGGCATAGCTGCCGACGGTGAACGTCGTCCAGCCCAGAGTCACCAGTGGCAGAAATCGTACCATAACAGGGGCCAAGGATCAACACTCTGAAAAAGATATCCTGAACCGGTAATATGTCTCGAGAAGGCCCGGGAAAGAAGTGACTTGGTAGCAGGCAGTGGCTGACTTTATAACGTCTGGCTGGTCGCCAGGAAGATGAAGAAATCCCACCCCTTGAAAGTATGATGACAGCACCCTCCCCCCCCGCTAACTCAAACATACCTAGGTAGCTATTAAATCTCCGCCGTTTCTTCGGCGGACCTTAGCTTACTTACCCAGGTATCTAGGTTAGGCGTGTAGCTGTCGTTCCTTTCCGCGGCTATATTTCCTACGAACTTTGCATATAGCTGGTGTTGGACGATCGTGCATGGCGTTCGCTGTAGCTCCATTGATGCACCCCGCATTTTCATGGCTTTCGTGAAGAGATAATTCGAGTAGCATGCGGGGTGAGGTGATGAGTTAAGAACTGATTTCTAAAGTTGTTGGGGGTCGTTGAGAGCTCCACTAAAGGCTAAATGCAACGGACGCGAAATTTCCGTATGGAGATTTAAGTGCTTTAGTTACTTAATATCCTATTATCCTATTATCCTAGCGTCCGCATCATTCAACATCACATGCTTAGCTAGAGCCTAGAAGGCACCTTGGAAAGTGAGAAGAAATCTAATTGCGCAAGGACTACCAGTACGAACAACGAACATTTGGTTACCGTATCGTAATCACCCCGTCTGATACGGAGCACGCGGAAGTAAGAGTACTGGCATGTCACATGGCTAAGCGAAATTGCGAATGGGGATAAAAAAGAAGTGCGTCCCTTCTACTCAACTCGTGGATTCGGTTTCCCGCGTTTAGCTCAATAATTTATTTTCTGAATAACCAGTGCCATCGACCATGTTCAGCAAGCAAGACCAGCGTCTACTCTACACCTATGACGCGGAGCAATTATGGATTGAGCCATGGGGCCCGAACGCGCTGCGTGTTCGAGCGACGAAGCAAGCCGAAATGCCGGTAGAGAATTGGGCTCTCCAAATGGAAGTAGAGGCGCAGTCCGAAGTAACGATTACCATTGATGAAAAGCAAGCATCGATCGTCAATGGTGGGATCAGAGCAACGATCAGTGCTGCCGGCAAGCTCACAATATACAACCACCTCACGAATAAGTTGCTTCTGGAGGAATATGCTCGCAACCGCAATGACCTTCTGGACCCCAAATGCAGCTCTTTGGCAATTGAGGCTCGAGAATTCGCACCCGTCCTAGGAGGGGACTACAAACTCACGCAGCGATTTGAGTCCTTGGATCGCAACGAGAAAATCTTCGGCATGGGCCAGTATCAGCAGCCAAACCTGGATTTGAAAGGCTTGGATCTTGAGCTTGCACATCGCAACTCGCAAGCCAGTGTGCCTTTTGCAATTTCCTCCCGTGGATACGGGTTTCTCTGGAACAACCCGGCTGTTGGTCGCGCGACTTTTGGCAAGCATGTCATGAGCTTCGAAGCCTATTATACAAAGGCTTTAGACTACTGGGTGGTCGGATCAGACTCCGGGCCTGCTGCTATTGTTGAGGCTTATGCAGCTGTGACCGGGAAGGTGCCGATGATGCCTGAATACGGTTTAGGATTTTGGCAATGCAAACTGCGGTATCAAACGCAGGAAGAACTCCTGGAAGTTGCGAGGGAATACCGCCGTCGGGATCTACCAATTGATCTAATTGTCATAGACTTCTTCCACTGGCCGTTGCAGGGAGAATGGAAGTTTGACCCCACGTATTGGCCTGACCCCGGTAAGTGCCCAGCTGTTGAGAAAGTTCCGTGACTCTCACGTACTGACCATTTTGAAAGATGCAATGATACACGAGCTCAAGGAGCTTAAGATCGAACTGATGATATCCATCTGGCCGACTGTTGACAAGCGTAGCGAGAACTACGAAGAAATGGTAGCCAAAGGTCTTTTAGTTCGCACAGATCGGGGCATTCGTACGACCATGAACTTGGAAGGAGAGACTGTCCATTACGATGCGACAAATCCGCGAGCTCGGGACTACGTCTGGAACAAGTCCAAAACCAATTATTACGATAAAGGAATCCGTGTCTTCTGGTTGGATGAGGCCGAGCCTGAGTATAATGTGTACGATTTTGACAATTATCGCTATCATCTTGGTCCTAACGTTTCAATCGGAAATATATATCCGTTATGTTATGCGCAGACCTTCTATGATGGCATGACTGCAGCTGGGCAGAGCAATGTTGTCAACCTACTTCGTTGTGCATGGGCTGGGTCCCAGCGCTATGGTGCGCTAGTATGGAGCGGTGATATTGCATCTTCCTGGATTTCTTATCGAAATCAACTCGCGGCAGGATTGAACATGGGACTTGCAGGGATTCCCTGGTGGACGACAGACATCGGCGGATTTCACGGAGGTGATCCTAATGATGAAGGCTTCCGGGAGCTTTTTGTCCGCTGGTTTCAATGGGGAACGTTCTGCCCTGTCATGCGTCTTCACGGTGATCGTGAGCCCCGACAGCCTCAAGTGGGCACCACTGGTGGTGCAACGTTATGTTCCGGTGCGGAAAATGAGGTCTGGTCATACGGCGAGACCGTGTATGACATCTGTGTGAAGTATATGCGTATTCGTGAGAAACTCCGCGAGTACACGCGCTCCCTCATGGAAGCGGCGCATGAGCGAGGAACACCAATCATGCGCCCATGCTTCTATGATTTCCCCCAGGATGCTACGTCGTGGGAACTTGAAGATCAGTATATGTATGGGCCAAAATATCTCGTGGCTCCAGTCTTGAATCCAGGTCAAACAACCCGGCCGGTTTATTTGCCTCCCGGAACTTGGACCTTATTCGAGAGCAGTGAGACGTTTGAAGGTGGAAGAAACTTAGAGGTTAGTTGCAACTTGGACACAATTCCGGTATTTGTCCGGGAATAGATAGTTTACACGGGGTGGTCGAGGCAGTTCTCCATTGAAGAAGTTGGTGTCAATATTCCATCTTAATTTGTGCACTATTTGTAATAGAATTTAATTGATTATGCGATGGTATAAATTTTTCTTGACATATCAAGAGCGTGGTGAAATGACCGCAATTCATCTTTTCTATCGCAATGCCCCCTTTTCCTGCCCAAGGAGCACGAGAAGCACAAGAAAAAGGTGACCGAACAACGAATCTAGTAGCGAGTAAGAAAGCCCAAACCTTGTAAGGTTTGTTGCAATAGATACTTGGCATTCCCATGACTGGAGCCACCAGCTGGTATCTCCCTGCAAGTGATTGTATGAACTCAGGAGATGATTATCAGCAGAGAAGCATCCTACATCTCCAGCCTAGGTTGTTTGGAGATTGGTCACAAGAATCGACCTCAAGATAAGAATTCATCAATACAAAGTATCAATTGTATAGGTATTCGATACAGATTACAGTCCCAGTAGGCTGTAACTTGCCAGGACCGGACACACTGTTGCTTGGTAGAAGGGTTACAGCCCTAAGCACGTGCCCTCATAGGGTTAGGGTTATTCCAATCGTAGTAATTTGTTTAAAGTTGATGCACGTGACAGTGGGCCGGTAAATTACATAAGCAGGCTGTGATTGGGTGTGTGCCCCGCACAATTTTGCCTAAGAAAGCTACTATATAACTATTCTCCACACTCCGCACCCACAAGACCAACAACCCCAGTCACGTCCCTCCAAGCTTGGAGGACTCCAGCATACTATATAGCCTTACCCTCAGCACAATCATCCCTGGGCCTCCGGATTGATCCGTCGTGGTCTCTTTCACGAACCATTCACACCCGAGATCTGCAAAGTTTCAAGTTTCCAAGGCAGGGAACATCATACAGCATCTTTTATAGTACCCGGACCAAGAAAACTGTAAGGGTTTCCAGCAACCTAGACGACTTTACGACCGACGTTGCGTAATTCCACCCCGAGCAGTGAATGCTTCTCAACGGCAAAGATGGCCTCACCTTCAGGTGACTCTTATAATCAGCAGAGTACAAGACTCCGGCCGACTCGTATCAAAAGAGCTTGCGATCAATGCAGAGCAGCCCGATCGCGGTGCGATGGCAATCATCCCTGGTATGTTCTCTCTGTCCTTCAATATAAGCTCTTGGTATAGGATTCCGTGAAATAATGTCAGTTGCAGTAAGCTGACAATAACATAATACAGTGCGAGATGTCAAGGTACGCAAAATCGCATTTATGGTTGAGCTGTCCCACGTAAACAGTTACTAAATCTACAACGACGACTTGAACCCTTTTAACTTAGTAGAATACGATCGCAACTGTGCTTATGATCGCAAGCAGAAATCCCGCGGTCGACCTCCTGGACAGTCTTCGAAGAAGACTGCCCAGAACCCCCCGGAGTCTGACTCAACAGGATTTGCACAGCATGAGAGGACTCGGTCTCTTCCGCGGATGTCCCCTATCGACCCGAGGCATCTCGATGCCATGCAGTATGACTTTGGAGAAGTGGCAGGGAATCTAGCGGCATCTTCTTTGCCTCAAAATGCTGACTTGACCGCATTCAGTAAGTCAGAAAAATGAAAACAATGCAAGCATCGTAAGCTGTGTTTTTGTGTAGCAGTGCTGAAAACTTACAACTTCGACTTATAGGTGACCCATTTAGCCTACCAAATCTTCTCACGACTCAGGTCGTAACTGCTGTATCGTCAGCATGCAATGGAAATACACGAGGCGCTCTCAACTCATCTAAAGGAGACTCTACCAACGAGTTCTGTGAAGGGTCGGAAAGTTCTTGGAATGAATCTAGTATTGGTTGTCCTTATACAATCTTGCAGCCGGTATTGCCTCATATCTGCCACATGATACCCCCGGATGTCGCGTGTGATTTACTGGATTATTTCTTCAATGACCTTGCCGTTACAGTCTTTCAAAGCCGTTCTCCATATAACCTGGCAAATATCTTCCGGAAGAGCTCGTTCCTGAGATTGAAAGAGCCTCGTTCAACATCGCCAGCGCTGCTTGCCGCTATCTTGTTTGTAGCCGCCCAGACTTGTGATCAGAAGATTTTCCGCAACCGTACATACCTAAGAGCAAAGATATGTGATGACTTACTTGCAATCACTGTTCGTCTTTTGGGCGATGCATCGCCAGAGCTAAGCTTGAGTCTGATTCCGAATCCCTTGGAGCCAGTTACTGCTTCACCGGTATCGAGGGTGCCCACCTCAGCGCCCACCAACACTGGGACATGGCCTGCCACTTTTCAAGCTCGTCCAAACGACGACTATGATCGCATCAAGGCTTCTTTCACCCTCGACCACGTCGTCGCTTGCATTCTTTGTGGCATCGTGCTTTCTGGTAGTGATTTGAAATTCGAATGTCTGATGTGGTTCGACAAGGCGAGGATGATGGCTTTAATTTTGGAGCTGAATCGTGAGCAGGATGATAAGGATCTGTCCACGGCAATTCAAGATATTCTGGAGCATGAAGAGCGTAAGGAAGAACGGCGACGGACTTGGTGGTTACTTTACGCAATGGATCGACATCTTGCCCTATGCTACAATGCGCCAATACACCTCCTTGATACCAAATGCCAAATATACCAGCCTCTTGGAGATGAGCAATGGCAACAACTAGACCTTAATCTTGCTGTAGCTCAATCCCCACATCGGCCCTTTGGACCCCCTTCCGAGATCAGTGGACCTGGCTTCTTTCAATTTTTCCTGCCATGTATGGTGATTCTGGGAGACATCGTTGCACTTCATCACTTTCGGCTCAATCCTCGTTACGTTTCTTACGGATATGGTGCGTTTGAAGAAGTTGTGGAGAGCGCATTGCAACGGCTGATGGGGTCTGTGACTTCAATTTCGGGAACTAGTGATGTCCTAATGGGCCACAGTGCTTCGGGGACTTTGATTGACAAGGATGGAGACTTGAACTCAATGCAGATCGTAACAGCCTACAGTACATTCTTAATTCACGCCTTGGCAATATTGACTTATGGCGAATGGGATGTTATCACTATGCTGGATCCAAGTTCTAGAACACTTAGTGATCATCATCTCTCCCAGTTTACCTGCCATACCTTCCTCGCCTCTCAGGCCATGGAGCAAATTCTTGATTGCGACCCGGAATTGACATTTATGCCTTACTTACTTGGCATCTATATTCTGCACGTTGGGTTCGCTGTCTTAGTTGTCGCCGAGAAGACCGAGAATTCTGCGAGCAGTGAGCTTCAAAGTTGCATCGAAACATTCATTCGAGCTCACGAATCCTGCATTGCTACTCTTGATACCAAATACCAGGTCAGTCTCCAACATTAGGATACTTTCTCCTCTTTACCTACCGTAGTTCCTCTTCTGTTATTACCTACTTTGGTCTCTTACTGACTCAGGAAGCAGAGAAATTTCCGCAAGGTCCTACGCGGTACTATAGGTGTTATGAAAGGCATGGCGTACAGGCGGATAGCGGAACATCAAGCACGTCGACAGGAGATTTTATCGTTGTATCGTTGGAACTTGGACGGTAATGGCCTACTTCTTATATAATCGCATGCCACAACTTTCCGAAACGAACATATCCCAATATTTCAGGGACTAATTCGCCAACCACGAGGCGTCATGAAAAGAAGGAGAGATGACCAAAAGTTTTGGGGCTCGAATTGGAAATTATTTGCGCGCTTGTGATGCTTGTCTGTAGTCAATGTAAATACGGGCTTTTTAACGATTGTATAAAGGAGGGTGGAGAGAAAATGATCCCAAAAAAGCCCAGACGCCATATTCTTTGCAAGTCTCTTCCCGATGCTGTTGCTAGTCAAAGCCACAGTAGTGCAAGAAGATCATGCATAGCAGTTTTTGCAGCTTTTCCGGAGTATGGCTGTGTGTACGTACCTATGGCCCTAATTATAGAGAAGTGGATAAGATAGTCTTCAAACCCATCACTATGATTTTTGAGACGATTGGTGACTATTTGGGATCTCCCCGCATGGAAACCATTTCAACCTCTTAGAGCATCGTTTCTAAATCATCCCCCGGATCATTTCCAAAGCAACTATCTTGGAGATAGCTGTACGACAACCCCACCGAACGGGTAGACGCCACTGTCACATGCGCAGGTGATTGCCATGGCGATGGTAGAATCGGACTATGAATCATGGGATGCATCCCGGTCACTAGCGTAGCTACTCTTGGGTCTGGCCTTCTTCTAAAGATATGAACGGTAACTGATACATTTTTCCTAGGACTTGTCGGCCGACTAGGGGCAAGACCATGCCATGGTCGATAGCTGCCTAGAATTTCGAATTGAGGAATGGCTCACAGAGGACTAAGCTTTACATGTTTAGTGTGAATCACCCAGTACCTAAATATGCCGAGAAACTCTGTACTTCATTTCACATTATCCCTCTCTTTCAGTAACTGCACCACATGGTCATTCAACCAATACCCCTCCAGCTGGTTCCTCTGCATATTTCCCGCGCCGTCAATTCTCCCTTTGCATTTGGAACTCCCGCATGTGCAATCGAATGGTTGATCCATATACCACTCGGTTGACGGATAGAAAAACGTCAGGGCATCACCGCTTTTCAATGGACGGCCATCCACCACGCGCACCTCGTTTCTATGCATATCGAACACAACTGACGGGTCGCATGAGTGGTTGCAATATACAAGGTCGGAATTGAGCTCGATGTGCGTGTTGCGGTCAATTTGCACGGTTGTGTAGCGCTGCTCGGGAACAACGCTGATGACGTCTGGTTCAATACGCGCGAATACAGCGCCGGCTGGCAGCGAGACGAGCGAAACGGCGCCTGAGCCGAATGGTTTGTCGCTGCGGACGACCTGTAGCAGCCCTGGGTGCGTTGGTGGGGGGTAGGACTTCACCGAATATATGGCTGGTGGGGTGACGTCTTGGTCTGCGATGGGAGCCATCTTGGTTGGTTTGGTCTGAGGTAACGGTAACTGGATGTATATGTAGTAGAAGCACGAAAGTCAAGTGATAGAAGAAAATCTTGTAGCAGACTTTGAAGCAAAATAGAACATTCCGCCAGCTGACGAGTTGAATAAAATAACCTTGGAAATAACGGTACCCCTCTCAAATCCATTTGAAAAATAAAGTTGATATTCCGGAAAATGCTGTCGGGAAACCTCGGTCTAACTAACGTCGAATATATCTCGGATAGCTAACTATGGTAGCGGACATATGGGGGTCAGATTTGTTAGGACATGTGTTGCAAGCTCGGTAATACCTGGGTGTATCCTGAGCTAACCCCATTATGGCGAGGCAACCACAAAAGAAACCTTGGAATGCCTGACAATTTTTTGCCAGTTCGAACTTCGCAGACTTGTTTTTAGGAGTCCTTTGCCTAAGCAAACATTTTTAGAAAAAAGTTGTCCTGCATCATGGGCACCAAGTCTAGTATAAATGGTATGTTTCTGAATCTGGCGAAAGGGTTAGTAGACCGTATTTAATTTTTATTAGGGTTAGGGTTACCTCTAGGCTCTACCTAACTTGCTAGTTACTAGTCTCCTAAATAATGTCGGTCGACCGACAAAGGTTTTTTTGGGATACCAACTAGATCAAAAAGCAGCGAGCATACTAGATGATTCAGTATAATAAGATATAGCTAGCAACAAGGATCACATGGAATGTACCTAGAGTGAGGGAGTGGGACCAATGTCCCAACAGGTTTTGCTTCCAAGGTTGGCCAAGTCAAAAATAGATCTTTGACTTATGCAAGGATTTTGTTACCAAATTCAAATGGCTAGTATTTATCAAGTTTACATGTATGATCTACCTAATAATCGTCATCTTTATGTTTGGTTTGATGATCAATAACCCTATCCAAAATATCTGATTATTCTTGGCCCGGGTAGAATCAGGGTTTAAATTAGGGTTATTTTTTCACTAACAAAATTAACCCCATCTAAGGCCGATCTCAATCAGCTTATACCCCCCATCTCAATCAGCTTTTCCCAGCTGATCCCCGTCAAATTTGCACCATATATTATATAACCATTAATCAATATACGCTTATAATTTCACCATGATTTATCCAGTAAATATCTTATAAGAGCGTAGCAAAGTAGATAAGTTCATTGAAGAAATTTTGTTAGGGTATAGCGGGAGCTAGTTCCAGATTAGGACTAGCGCACTAAGCACACTGAGCACACTGAGCACGCTGAGCATGCTGAGCAGTCCGGATCAGGGTTAGGGTTATAATTTATGCTTAGTAAAATAGGGGGCCGATTAGAATATTTTAATAGTTTAATAGCTAGTTCGACAGCAAGTTTGACAGATTAACAGGTATTTAGACCACCATTTGGCCAGCCATTCCGGCAGATTGATTGCTATTTCGCCAGCTATTTATCCAATTAAAGCCAACTGTATATTTTATCCATTCAATCACAATGACAAACCCGATCCCATTGCAGAATGCATGTTTTGAGCGACTGGCGGATTTCCCCATTGTGGTATGCCGTGAATGCCGATATGGTGTATGGCCCAGCCAGATTGAAGGTCATTTACAGCATGCCCACCGTCATATATTGCCCGCGATCCGGATTCAGCTTGGAGATGAGGTTCGAAGCTGGCCTGATGTCGCTATTGATCCAATCGAGTTGGAGATTCCACCCACTCGGAACCAGGCCATTCCCCAGCTCATCGGCCCATTAGACGGCTGGCGGTGCCGATTATCACCCAATATATGCACATACGTGTGTCCCAGCATGGCCACTATGCGGAAGCATTGGTTTCAGCAACATGG